>OW028576.1:40249246-41551746 GCA_932294295.1 Alitta virens | reverse complement strand
AATTGATAATTAATTAGGGCTATAACAATTATGAGATAAAAAAGCCTGAATTGAGTAAAATATTTCATATAATTCATAAGGGAAAGATGACACATGCAAGGTTGGATTATCTTCAAGTGGAAAAAAATAAAATAATAACTTGCTTTTTTATTGCAATTGCATTCTATGATTGTATTGATTTATCTCCAGATATTCCTTTGCATGGTTGGGAGACATTTGGCATGGCCTTACCACATGCTAAAATAATCAACCTGTGTATATTTTTAACCCTCAGCGAATGAAGTTCGCAAAAGGGTTTTTGTTAACAATGACTGTCCGACGGGCGGACGGGCGGGAGGGCGTAACACTTTCGTTTCCGAAGCAGAACTCTTACACTAATGCACTTACCCTAACAACATTTTGTACAGTAATACTCTATATGACCTGGTGGTGCCCTTTGATAGTCACATTGACATATCAGAACTCTGACACTACTCTACCTGCATGCTTAAAACGTTGTCATAATATGCCTAAAATAGTGTAGTGGTGCCTTTTGGGGTCTCATGGCCGTAAATACCATATCATTTTCATAATTAGGGCAAAATAGGGAAAATTCCTACTTTTTCAAACCTCCATACAAAAGACACTATTTAACCTACATGAATGAAATTGTAGCAATGACATATCTAAATTATATTTATGTTGATATTCATTTCATGCTGATAACGTAATAATGAAAAATAAAATGCTAAAAATAGAAAAATAATTATTTGGTACCCTTTTTTAAACCCTCATATCAATGACTCTATGATCATTACAAAATGTTATATCTAGATTATAGTACTTTCACTTTTAAGCTTCATTTTGACATTTGTTTCATCCTTCTTCTTCTTTTTTTTATAATAATGGAAAATCTGGAAAAAAATGCTAAAAATTGTGATGCTTCCTTCATATTCCTTAGCATCCCATACTTAGCAATGACAGCCATAAATGTTGTATAATTCATGTGCATACAATTATTAAATATTTGATCATAGTATTGCCATGCTCAACCCATTCAACAGTTTTTGTTTATAATTAGCAATTTCATAATAATTAGTTGCATTATGATCTATATTACTTTCACTTGACTCCAACACTTATTACTGTTTTCTTCATATACACCTGTAAAGTGTTCAGTTATAAATACTAATTTAAATGCCATAGATTAACTGCAAGTAAGCAATACAACGATTGTTGAAGGGAATGACAATTGATAATATATAATTTAAACAGCGATCAAAAAATATTTTGACTTATAAAGGCATTAAAATGGGTGTGTTGAGTATTATAATAAGACCCAATGGTTATGTGGTATATTTTTATATTCCCCAAGCGTGGACAGATTGGCCAGGATTCACGAGTGGCGTTAGCAATCTGTCCACAAGTGAGGGAATATAAAAATATACCACATATCCACTTGGGTCTTATTTATACCCCACAATTTTCACTTTTAGTTGAGCTGCCTGGCTATGCATTCATGTAGTATAGAAAAAATTCATGAATATCAATTTTTGCCATTGACCAATCAGAGCATTGCATAACTGTCAACAACGTCATCACCTCAAAACTTTCTGGGACATTTTGAGGTTAATAAAAAAATTTACGAATGATATTTACAAACCAGTTGTTAAATATTTCTTGTCAGAATTGTTTTTTATACTAGATTTGGACAGAAAATGTTTTATTGTTCCGTATTATTCGATTGTATTACCGAAGCGATGACGCTCCTGTGACGTTGCCCATAGCAACACAGCCACACAATGGCTTGCATCTGTGGACTGAACAGACCATTGACTTTCTGTTACGTTTTTTGGTCCTAGAATCGTTAATTCTTGTCCGATTTCAAAAATTCTAACCTTTGAGAGCTGACAATTTTATCTTTTGAATAGTGCAAAAAGTGATTTTTTGTCATTGGCCTGCCATACATAGAAGTATGTGGTATACATTTCCCATCCTTGTAAGGTAAGCCATGTAGTATACACATGTATACCACATAGGCTATACCACATGGCTTTTCTATGTGGTATACAACTGATTGTGGGGTATCATTCCATACAAAATAAACCTTTAAGATTTGTATTTATTTGTATTTAGACAATATTCATTTAAATACAAGTAGTAAAAACCTTAAAGGTTTATTTTGTATGATCCATGTTATTCAAAAAGCTTTGTATTCTTAGGCTTGATGACATATTAACTTGTAAAATATATCAATTTTATTATATATGTATTCAGAATTTACTTCCATTATATTTTATTAGTACCTCATTTTTGCAAAGATTCGAACATGTTTATGAGGAATGAGTTATGGCAAATACCACTCATAGCCCATAAGTATGCAGCCAATTGTCTCAAAAACCAGTTATCACACATATTAAATTGCAATATATCACAAATGTATGCCTGCCTGTCTGTCTGGCAGTCTGCCTGCCTGCCTGTCTCTATGTCTGTATAATTATACAAAGCACTGGCTATGCAGCATCAGTTAATTTGTAACTAAGTTATGTTTAATAACTTTTTAACCTGTAAGGTCATTCACGTCTTGCTAAGTATGGGATTTCTAGACAGTCATGAGGCCATGTGTTAAGGTCTTCACCCACAGTGTTACTTACCACTGTCACTGTACCACGAGGAGGAACTGGACTTCTTAGGGCTATGTAATGTACACTAGAAGCAGGCTATATACAGTCACACCAAGAATTATTCAGACAGTTTTGACTATTTTTCAATATATCTATCACCTTCCATACTACATTGGCCAATATGGGGATGCATTGCAATCACAGCCACTGTCTCCTATTGAAATATACATAAAGAATTCCAGTGCCACCCTACAGCCAAATTTGCAGAGTTGGAAATCAATCTCTTGGACACGGAAGCTGAACTCCAGAGGACATGATGTGAATCCATGACTCTATTTGGTTAAAGCATCCCTCAGCCAATGAGAGTCCTATATTAACATGATGTCATCTTGAGTTTATCTTCTGAGTCTATGAGGATTGTTTACAACTCTCTGAATTTGGCTGTAAAAAAATCACTTCTACGCTAGTTCAAATTTGCATTTTGAATGCATCTGAATAATTTTTGGATTGACTGTACAACTGGTGTTTTTAACCTATATTTGGCGCTAAATGTGACCAATAAGTTCCCCTGGTAGTTTTCGCTGTTATGGTATTACAGTGTGATCATCAGAATATCACTGTTATTACTGTATTATACTAGTCTACAATTTTCCCCCAAAAAGTTTTGATTTACAAATTAATATTGTCTATCACCCTTAGTCAAGATCTGAACTCATGTTAAGTGCAATATTGATTTAGTGTAATGCCTTAACAAAAATTTATTCAAATAGGATTTTGTAATTCTGGATGAAAAGAGATGATTGGGTTTTACTGTACCTGATGTCAATTTGTGAATGGCAACAAGGCGCATATATCCATCCCTGAGTCCACATTTAAACTGTTGGGTATGGTGATTACATGTTATGCAGGCGGTGGAGCTGCCATGTTTTGTATATCCTCCGTTGCCACAGTGACAATCTAAGCCAGTTCCACCCTGGAATGAATTAAGAGAAAGAAAAACACAATAATCTCTTGATCATATGCAATGGAATGTTCAGTCCCTCGTTGTCGGGAGTTAACACTTTTGTGCTTATATCCGCTCATCGCAGCTAACTTATACTCCATTAGGCATAATTTCTAGTTTGATTGTTTTATTTATTTTACTTCCTTATGATGCGCAAGACAAGTTCAGTTTGCACTCAGGAGGGAGTTAACTAACATTTTTGTTGGTCATATATCCCTCTAAGAACAATAGGAAAACAGTGTAAGTGGATGATAACATCAATTTAGTCGCTTGTTTGCTCCAAGTATGCTGCGCAGGATTATTTACTTACAAATGAGTAGCATAGTAGCAAAAAAAAAAGCACTTTCTGCTTATATAGAACATTTCTAATGTAATAGCCCGGGGCAGGGTGTCTGTGGGCGGAGCTTAACTCCTTAGCTGTCAATCCAGCAAGCGCTAGGGGCCAGCAGCTAATCAGCACTCAGCAACGCTACTTGGAGGAATTAGAGAAGGAGAGGACACTTAGAATTTGCAACATGAGCATGCTGTAATGATAGTCCGTCATTCCTCAGATTTCACAGGTCTAAGGTGGAGTTTGACTTTGAAATCGTCATTTTAAGCAATTAAGAACCAGGCCAATAAAAGTTCTTTCATGTACAATCAGTGTTGCGCTGGCCCAGCCTGGCTGGGGGGAGGCAGTGGCCCTTTATGTTGAATCTCCTACTAATTAATATGAACTATACTCAGCAGAAATGGTACTGTATTTACCCAATTAAATGTGTCTATTTCATTACCACAAAAGCCAGTTTTGTATTCTACTATTAGATTCTTCTAAACTGACCTGTGCACCCGTTAAGTGGGTGTAATTACGCCTTAGATTCGGGTAGCTGCCAGGTAGCTAGCTTCGCTATCGCATATTCCTCGAAAACGGTCAAACGTGATTTTTCCGTTTTTGCGCCAAAAGATATTTAGGGCAAAGGTTTACGTTCTAGAATTTTTTCGGAATTTTCCGAGCACGTCGAAGATGTGATATATCAAAATAATTGAAAAAATGACGTTTTTTACCGTAACGCAAACGGTAGCTTTTTGGAGTGTCCGGTTGAGAAAGCGCCGGTAGAAAACAAAAATTAACTTTTGTGTCTAACTTGTAGCGTACACAGAACTGCTCCACTCTCTTTCATATTCATACCTGGCAGCTACCCGAATCTAAGGCGTAATTACACCCACTTAACGGGTGCACAGGTTAGTTTTACATATTGCAAAAGTTAGATACAAAAGTTAATTTTTGTTTTTTACCGGTACTGTCCCAACCGGTCAACCGGTAAATTTACAATGGCAGCTAGGGCAAAAGAGGTTGTTTTTGAGTTTTTTTGATATTTCAGAGCCGTAACGCTTCGGAAAATTCTGGAAAAATTCTAAATTGTAGACCTATGCCGAATGTATCTTTGTGTCAAAAATGGTAATGATCCGTGAAACCGTTTACGAGAGGGTGGCAAAAAAGAGGCGAGCCAAATTCCAGCTACCTGGCAGCTACCCGAAAGTACTAATGAATTTGACCCCTTTAAGGGTTGCAAAGACTAGTTTTGTCTATGCTAAAAGTTAGACACAAAAGTTAATTTTTGTTTTCTACCGGCGCTTTCTCAACTGGACACTCCAAAAAGCTACCGTTTGCGTTACGGTAAAAAACGTCATTTTTTCAATTATTTTGATATATCACATCTTCGACGTGCTCGGAAAATTCCGAAAAAATTCTAGAACGTAAACCTTTGCCCTAAGTATCTTTTGGCGCAAAAACGGAAAAATCACGTTTGACCGTTTTCAAGGAATATGCGATAGCGAAGCTAGCTACCTGGCAGCTACCCGAATCTAAGGCGTAATTACACCCACTTAATGGGTGCACAGGTCAGTTTTACATATCGCAAAAGTTAGATACAAAAGTTAATTTTTGTTTTTTACCGGTACTGTCCCAACCGGTCAACCGGTAAATTTACAATGGCAGCTACGGCAAAAGAGGTTGGTTTTGAGTTTTTTTGATATTTCAGAGCCGTAACGCTTCGGAAAATTCTGGAAAAATTCTAAATTGTAGACCTATGCCGAATGTATCTTTGTGTCAAAAACGGTAAAGATCCGTGAAACCGTTTACGAGAGGGTGGCAAAAAAGGGGCGAGCCAAATTCCAGCTACCTGGCAGCTACCCGAAAGTACTGATGAATTTGACCCCTTTAAGGGTTGCAAAGACTAGTTTTGTCTATGCTAAAAGTTAGACACAAAAGTTAATTTTTGTTTTCTACCGGCGCTTTCTCAACCGGACACTCCAAAAAGATACCGTTTGTGTTACGGTAAAAAACGTCATTTTTTCAATTATTTTGATATATCACATCTTCCACGTGCTCGGAAAATTCCGAAAAAATTCTAGAACGTAAACCTTTGCCCTAAGTATCTTTTGGCGCAAAAACAGAAAATTCACGTTTGACCGTTTTCGAGGAATATGCGATAGCGAAGCTAGCTACCTGGCAGCTACCCGAATCTAAGGCGTAATTACACCCACTTAACGGGTGCACAGGTCAGTTTTACATTTTGCAAAAGTTAGATACAAAAGTTAATTTTTGTTTTTTACCGGTACTGCCCCAACCGGTCAACCGGTAAATTTACAATCGCAGCTACGGCAAAAGAGGTTGTTTTTGAGTTTTTTTGATATTTCAGAGCCGTAACCCTTTGGAAAATTCAGGAAAAATTCTAAAATGTAGACCTTTGCCAAATGTATCTTTGTGTCAAAAACGGTAAAGATCCGTGAAACCGTTTACGAGAGGGTGGCAAAAAAGAGGCGAGCCAAATTCCAGCTACCTGGCAGCTACCCGAAAGTACTAATGAATTTGACCTCTTTAAGGGTTGCAAAGACTAGTTTTGTCTATGCTAAAAGTTAGACACAAAAGTTAATTTTTGTTTTCTACCGGCGCTTTCTCAACCAGACACTCCAAAAAGCTACCGTTTGCGTTACGGTAAAAAACGTCATTTTTTCAATTATTTTGATATATCACATCTTCGACGTGCTCGGAAAATTCCGAAAAAATTCTAGAACGTAAACCTTTGCTCTAAGTATCTTTTGGCGCAAAAACGGAAAAATTACACTCAACTGTTTTTGAGTTATATACATGGAAAGTTCGGGTAGCTGCCAGGTAGCTGTCAGGTAGCTGGGTTCGGGTAGCTAACTTTACACCTTCAGGTAGCTGCCGGGTAGCTGTCAGGTAGCTAGGTTCGGGTAGCCAACTTCACTGATCTGAAAGATTTAGGAATTTGTTATTAAAACCGTCATTACATAAAACCCACAAATACCCACACAATGCAATTGTGCTTAGATGAAACTAAATATTCTGGCCATCAAAATGACATGACCTACATTCACGGCTTTCCGTGGCATGTCTGCTTAATATTAGAATAAACACAAAAAATACTAATGACATTAATCCAGCTATATCTTAATAACTAAGCAGCTAAGTGAATTCAAAATTTAAGTGTATTATCCACAAGATTGTTGTCTTCCTAATATCATAATCAGTATGTGTTTTTTTAGTTCTTTTGTGCTCAGAATAGCCAAATTATGTGTATCATGCATTACAAATGAATTTGTGTGAAAACGGATAAATATCTATATTCCATGCTTATTGTTGCACAATTGCCCCCCAGTTAGGGGCGGTTCCTTAGGTCATTAAGCTTTTTGCGCGACAATGATTCAACCTTTGATGTACCTAACTGTCCTCTCCTTCTCTAATTCCTCCAAGGTATATATAATCTGCACATCGAGTCGATTTTATGCAGTTGATTTTAGTCGCGAGTCTGTTAGGGCAGAACTGAGCACATGACCGAATAAATTTATACTTTACATTCTCGTCACTTCTCATTTAGGGTTGTAACACTAAGGACATCAATTTGCATGAACACTTTGTGTCACCTGACAGGTTAACAACCTAATTATGGACATTCTTTGCTAGTTTACCTATCCAAACCAAATGATTGGTTAAACTATGTAGCCGATAGGCTGAGAAATGGATTCATATTTTTTAGTTTAAGCAATTTTTCTAATTGCCTGCTTGTCAGAACAAGAATTGTGTAAACTCAGCACTAATACCCACTTGTTTTTGGTCTTATTAACCCATTAACTTCCCTATCTTGGCAATGATGCATTTTTTTATACCTGGGCCTAGGCCTTTATCAAGTATAGAACTATCACAGTATGTTCTATGATAGTCAAGGTATATGTGAACACACGCTCTGAGAGTGAAAATATATAGGTCAACGCAGCAGCATCGCAGGCAGCGAAAGCAGGGAGGGGATAGCTCGGATTCAAAAATAAGTAAATTCTGTCAAAACTTTTGGGGGTACAGCTGTAAATTGCACACTATTAGAACTGTAATACAAACGCACAACCAAATTTGACGTAGATCTGATTTTAGTACAAATTCAAGCCTGTCAAAAAGCATGAAATTTTGATGTCGTACAAATCGTCCACGGGATCGCCTATAAGCGCATCAGCAGCGTAGGCATGGAAGGGGTTGCCGACGCTATTATGTATACTTTAAACTAAGGTTGCTGCTCCCCTAATATTTGTCTGATTTTCGTCAAATAAAGACTGAATTGGTCAGGAAAATGTGTAGAATTTATATTTATATACAATAGATAAATAAATTTTGTAAATTCTGAGTAAAGAATGGAGTATACAAGGCACAAACACCGGTCTGAATGAGGCAGTAGCCATCACACTGTATTAAAGTGTTTACATTGTAGGCCTAGTGCTGCTGGCATTCTACACACAACGCCAGGTATCTATTCTTTTTTTGAAAAAGAATATTCTTGTTCATCAATATAGCCATTTGTTATGGTCACAGACAAGCAGCAGATAATAAAAATAGAGAATTTTGCAGTTTATTTCTGTTTTCGTCAGCTAGAAAGTTGGGATTTGACTTTTTGGTAACATTTTTATCTATTTTGTGCTTCTGCTTGACCTATATGTAAAAAATAAGACCAAAAAACAAGTGGACATTTATTTTGGTTTATAGCATAATGCCTGCAATTGGATATTGGAAAATTTTACTCACTGACATTCCGAAGTATCTGAATCGGTTGTAGTCACAATGCTCTGCGCATTCTATCGCATTCTGAGGACTATTTGTCCACCAGAAGAACACCCACTCATCCTTCACGTCGTTATAACAGCCCTCGTACGTGTAGTTCACAGCTTGAACTTTTAAAAAATATGAAAAAACATAATACAGGACTCACTGTGCAATTGTACGCTGTCTAAGCAAAGGTCTTTGTGACAGACACATGTTCATATATAGATTTGCAAACTTTGCTCTCTCAATTTTGCAAATTAACTGTGACACTCTTAATGGGATTGTCTCATTCATAAGAACTTCAGACTGCATATTTGCTAGGAACTTATGACATTTGTGTGAGATTTTAAATTTGATATAAACTTTCTTCAGCTAAGCAACAAACACATCATCCAAAGGATCATTGAGCAATGTTGCTATGGTGAGTGTCGATCTCAGCCCAACACGTATACCTGCTCTCCAAGGAACAAATCGATTTTATGATAACAGAATTATGTATTAGTTAATACCTGTATATACTATATTTCAATCTTCCAAATGTATACCATTGAGTATGAATAAACATAATAATAATAATAACAACAAGTCATATATTGTACATTTAAGCTTTAGATTTTCAAAAATTTAGGAAAAAGCACAAGCTGTGAACTACAATGTGTAGTTTTATACTACTTTAAGGGGAAACAGACAAAATATGCCATATGCTGTACAGTTAACAGCCTAAGTTTATGAATTAGGAAATGTATATAGGAGAAACATTATGAGAATATGCCAAATAATAAATTTAAATAAATTGCCCTTTTAAATATGGTCCCGTACAGGGGGTCAAAACATGCCATATTGTATATTTGGATAAAAAAAAGGCCATGTATAAGCTTGAGCTTTTCAAAAATTTAGGGGAAAAATACTAAAATGCCATATATTGTATACCGTTATAGTTCACAGCTTGACCTTTTCAAAATTTATGGAAAAATAACATATACTGTTGCTTGAGCTATAAATTTAGGGGGAAAAAAGATGAAATATGTCACATCATTTTGCATGGTTGACCTTTTAAATAATAAATGGAAACAGCAAATAGCATATGTGTAGTTATATTTATTTTCCAGATTTTGTGTACGTAACTATGGAAGCATATTGCTGCCAAAAAATAATATTAATAATTGTTAATACGAAAACATTTTCGTAATTACGAAAAAAGGCTCGTCATTACCCACAAAGAAAAAGTTTTGTAATAAGGAAGTTTGATAAATAATGCTAATTGCACTTCTAGTGACATCTTTGACAAAACATGTGAATAGCTATTAAGAATTAGCAACTCCAATTGTTGTGAGTGTGTGTGTGTGTGTGTGTGTGTGTGTGTGTGTGATTAGGGCGTTACGTCCTGTATTTCTGCACCAGTTGGGCTAATTAGGACAGGCAATGCGACGAAGGATGAAACAGTCATCCAACTTAGGCTCGACCGGGAATCAAACCCGGGACCCAGCGGTTGAAAGCCCAGAGCGCTACCTCTGAGCTAAGCCCTGCCCTGCAATTGTTGTGAAACTGAACATCTATGAATGAATGAATTTTCGACATTGAGAGATCACAAAAGACTTATAAATATATGAATATGTCTCCATGCAAGAGGTTGTCAGATTGGAAGGAAATTGCTGCACATACAATAATGTAGCAAATGCTTACTTTTTGTGTCGCTCATTGCAATATGATACCACTTAATGTATTTACTAAAATTTGTTTTAGTTGGCAGCAATGCGCTTCCTCACTAAACAGTCTGAGTTGAAAAAAAAAAAAACACCCTCAAAAAATACAACCAAAAAAACAGTAGAAAGCTAATTCCTAATATTTCACTGATCTTTTAAAAATCTTGCACACATACCTTCTATATCAAATAAACCCAAGGGCAGGATGATCAAAATGAAAACCGCATGCATCATATTCATGGACATTCAGCAAATGCATCAGACAACATACAAACTCATAAATTTTATAACGAGACAAACTTAGTGGCATAAGCCGTCAAAGTAGAACCAATAATTAGTATTGATCAGATTGATTTCAAATCCCTACGGTTTATATGCAATGAACCGTGAATTGTTTTGGACTTTTTTTTTGCGCAGAAGTTTACACTGTATGACTCCCACGAGAATTAAGCACTTACAAAATTGTTTTGACAAGTTATTGTTGAGATGGGAACATTTGACTAATTAAACTTCTGTTTTGATAGAATTCATCTGCCAGTTCAGCTCTTTAATAAATATGAAATTAGTTATTTCTTCGAATCATAAAGTATGAAAATCTAATACATTTCTTCTCTGCTGGGAAAAATAATTGGTTAAATATTCTGACAGAAAATCATTAGTTAACAACATTTTGAGGCACCATGTAAGGTAAATTCTATGTGCATTTGTCATTCACTATTAGGTTCATATATCACAATGAATAGAACATTTTTGGTGTGGAGAGGGCATTCCAAGAAACTGTCCAATATATATATAGCTTTTATTGACACTTTTTCATATCAGAAAAGATACATATGTCACATATCTACTCATTACTTATATCTAAAACTACATCTACAAAAATCTGATGTATATATATTTATAACAATAAATTTGGGCCTACATTTATCAAGGATTTAATTAATTTCACTTATCCTTCAGTTTACAACATCAATTGTCCACTTTTACAATGAATTATGAATTTATGAAGCTCAAGCCTAAACATTTTCATAGATATTCAAATTTTACTCTTTGACTGTAAACTTTAATCTGACTTAGGTGACGGAAAAATGTGTAAAATACTATAACAAATTGGGTTTGATGATCTGTTTGAGTTATGGCAAAATTTCGACTTGGACAATTCAACTTATGCACAGATTAAAATACAACATAAATGAGGAATTTCGATGCCACATTAAAGGGAATCTTCCCTATAAACTGCCCCTATTGGAAATCAATTAAATTGGCCTAATCATTATGCTTAGGCTACTACATTAGGTTGTAATTTGTTTTCTGATGTTATCCGTCAAATATCGGGATTAGTGACTAAAACACCCATATTAGGTCATAAAAACCTTCTCTATAGAGGCAATTAGAAGGCAATTACTTCTATGGGAAAGGGTGCTGAGACAGGGAAATTTTTCCTCTGTTAAATTTCTTCTTAGGCAATGAAATTTCAGCTCAAAATTCGAGTCGAAAATGTAACAATTTCTAGATTTTTTATTAGATAACTAATTAACATTTAGCTCTAGTTATTTGAACTTCTATATGAAGGTACGTTATAAAGAAGGATTGGGTGTGTCTATATAAAAATCAGAGCTGACCCCCAAACTCAGCTGGAATATGAATGCAGTGTGTCTGTTTGCAAGCTATAAAATAAAAATAAAAATCTACAAATTGAAGAGTCAGACTATTTGTGCGTTATGGTGGTTTAATGATTATTGATCAAATCTGGAGGTTTTTAGCTCATCTGCTTGTCTAACAGATGAGTTATTGTTGTCACTTAGTCAATTTTGTCGTTGTTGGCGTTGTTAGCACCTCCTGCTTGAGGTCTTTCATTGC
The DNA here is from genome assembly GCA_932294295.1 of Alitta virens. Lineage (NCBI taxonomy): Eukaryota > Metazoa > Annelida > Polychaeta > Phyllodocida > Nereididae > Alitta > Alitta virens. The sequence continues at coordinate 41,539,488 of OW028576.1, read as the reverse complement.
GCTCTTCAGTGGAAGAACTACTCATTCTAGGGTTATGTGATATTTTGATGGAAGCATGGTTACTTCTATGAGTGACGAACACAGCGCATCGGGTTTATTCAGAATTGGGGTTCTGAAACTTATATATGGTTTTCTTGGGGTAATTTCCCTGTACAGGTAAAATGCTATAACATCCGTTTGGGTGATCAGATTTGCTTTGAATTTGGTTTGCCTACCCTACAGGGTGTTGGTATTATCCTCTAACACTTTTAGGGTTGCCGAAGGGTCATTACCCCATGAGGGGTAAGTAGCTATAACTTCTGTTTGGGTGATTGGATTTGCTTTAAATTTGACTTGCTTCCCCAACAGGATGTTAGAAACATGTTCTTACACTTTTAGGTTTGCCTAAATGGTAATTACACTTTACAAATGCAAACCTGTAAATGTTCTGACCATGAGTTGATTATAGACAATTTCTGGAACTTATCATCATCCTTGGTGTTACTCCAGCTGGAAGAATTCACACTCAAGCACCTACCCATTCCTTGCTGTCATAAGATGTGGATATTAAAAATTCATTTCCAGGTTAAGTGTTACCACTGTTAGCACTAGATGGCTACCTCCCTAATGGCAAGCCACCTTGTGGATATTTCTGGTGTGCTCATTGGGCTGGAACTTTGAAGCAGCTCAGGGCTCATTCTCATGTGAACTTTCAGAGAAGCAAGTCACTTTTTGTCTCATAGACATTGATACCATTGAGGTGAGTCAATTTACACAGTGGTTAGCATAGTTAGCTATTTTGTATTTTGTCAAATTCCAAAGTATATATTATTTGGAATTGGTAGGTTAGTAACTATACTGTTTAATAACAGGTTGAACTACTCAGGACCTGTGTATCCCAGTGCTGGTTGTTGGTTGATATGTAATAGGACATAACCTAATAGGTAATCTGTCATTTCATTAATTTGTAAAATATTGATGATGTTTGGTGGTAACCAGTGTAAGGTATTAATATTATTAAATGCACTTGTAAGGAATTATACACACTTTCAATAAGTTTTAAGTCCATTATTAAATGGGATATAATGATAATGTTGTACATATAATTATTTACATTGTTTCTGGACATTTACTGTTGTTTTCCTGTTACAGGTGTGTTGAGTCTGTTGATGTTGCTAGTAGGCACTTTGGCCACTAGTCAATAAAGTCTTTAACTACAACCGCATATTATTTATCATGAAGACGTTAACAATGGCGCAATTGACAGGCTTTTCACACCACGATACTACTCCTTCCGAATGTCGACTGCGCCATTGTTACTTACTAGTTTACTTAAGTTATCACTACAGTAGTTAACTTAGGTCACTTTAGGTAATTTATTTACTTACTGTTCCTGTTTATACTTATTTCTTTAAATTAACTTAGCTTATTTATCAGTTGGTTACCTTATTTACTGGTTACTTTTGTTTACCTAACTTATAACTTGGAACAATCAGCACAGGTTTATTCCAAATTTACTTAGTATTAGATTAAATCCACTGTGTGTTTTGACTTAGGACACTGTGTGTTTTTCTGGGGGTAGGGCTAAGGGAGAAGCCAGTTATAGAAAATGGAAATTTGAAGTGCAAGAATTGGTCAGTGGTAATTGCCCCGAAAATCAAATTCGCCGTGCCATTCAAAAGTCTTTATTTGGCACTGCTGCAGAGTCTATCATGTCTTTAACAAAAGACACTTCAGTCAAGGACATATTAGATAAATTTGATAAATTGTTTCAACCAGCAGAAGATGTCGAACATGTTTATGGTAAGTTCTATGCAGCTAAGCAAGATGCCAATGAATCTCTGTCTGACTGGTATGTCAGACTGGAGACAGTATTAAACATAACATCACTTGACATAACATCAGAACAAAAAGAAAAAATGCTGCGAGCCATATTTTGGAAAGGTCTCCATTCTGAAACATTGAAAAATGGGCTTAGACATAAGTTTGATAACAACTCTACTTCAGTAGAGCTATTGGATGCAGTGAGGATAGTGGCAGAAGAAATGGGGGCCACGGCACAAGTACAACAAGCTCAGACAGCAAATGATCAAATTGCCAAACTTAATGAATCAGTTGAAAAGTTGGTGGAAAAAATTTCAAAATTAGAGGCTAAAGTGAATGCAACTCAATCAACTGGGAAAAAATTTTCCAAACCAAATTCTCCAGCAGTACAGTCTTCAACTTCTAGTAATACATCTGCTTCACAAACAACAAAACGCTTTCATGGCAAGTGCTACAGGTGTCACAGATATGGACACAAAGCAGCTGAGTGTCGATCACAGAATTTAAACGATCAACTGTCTGCATGAAGGGGGTGCATCCAGACAGGGCTTCCTACAAGAGCCCCTACAATCTCCTTGACCAACTTGTGGGTCCGGCATATGAAACACCGGTGAAAGTTAACTCCTGTTCTTTTGGGTACCAATGTGATTTATTCTTGTAAATCTCTTGTATCAAATGATCGTATAGTACCAGGTGTTTGGAATGATGTTTTTAAAATTTGTCAGTTGCAATTACAGATGAGATCTGAGGGGATTCCTGTTTATTCTAAAGCTGCTGTGGAGGTTCCAGCATATCAGGAAGTTCTTGTTGATGTGGAGGTTCAGTTGACTTCAGCAGTTACTGGTGGAAAATCGGTATGTGTAGAAGCCGACAGAAACATGTTTTTACCATCTGGTTTATTCACTACACCCATGTGGGTAGATGACAGTAACATTAAACCTAATTTTCAAGTTGAAATTAAAAACATTTCGGACAAAAATGTTAAAATTCCAGCTTGCACGGAAGTTGGCCGAGCCTACTACGTGAAACAGGTTGCTTCTCAGTCACACTCTCATCAAGTTTCTTCTGATTCTCTAGATTCAAAATCATTTTTGGATTTGTTCAAATTGGATCATCTTGATGCTAATCTTCAGAAAAGGATGTCTGATTTATTGTTGAATTGGCAACATGTCTTTTCGGTTAGTGACGTTGACTTAGGACTTGTTAAGGGATTAACTCATTCCATTGAGCTGTTAGATGAGACTCCATTCAAGTGTAGAAGAACTCACATCCCGCATCATATGGTAGAGGAGGTTCGGGACCATCTCATGAATATGGAGAGAAGCGGTGTAATTCAACCGAGTCATAGTCAATATGCCTCCCCTTTAGTGTTGGTTCGCAAGTCTGATAATTCCCTTAGATTCTGCGTGGATTATTGCATGTTGAATAAAAGGACCAAGAAGGACCTTTATTCAGTGCCATCAGTTGAGTCTACTTTGGATAGGTTAGCAGGTGCGAAGTACTTCACTAGTTTGGATCTAAAGACAGGTTATTGGCAATTAGGTTTAAATCCGGCAGACAGCCATAAAACTGCATTTATGTCTGGGAGTCTTGGATTCTGGGAATATCTTAGAATGCCAATGGGATTATCCAATGCTTGTTCGAGCTTCCAGCGCATGATGGAGAGTGTGATGGGTTCGCTAAATCTTGAAGCTTGTCTCCTGTACTTAGATGACGTTATTATTTTCTCTGATACCATCGAAAGCCATTTTGAGAAGTTATCTCGGGTCTTAGAGCGGGTCTCTCAGTATGGATTGAAACTGAAACCCAGTAAATGTGAATTTTTTAAGGAAAAGTTGAGGTATCTGGGCTTTATTATATCAGATAAGGGTGTTCAGGCAGACCCTGAGAAAATTCAGTCAATTGTAAATTGGCCAAGTTTGTCCAGTTATGGAGATTTCTCGGTTTTGCTGGTTACATCAGAAGATTTATTAAATCTTTTGCACAGGTAGCTAAGCCATTACATTCATTGCTCAAAGGTAGTTTGTTGTCAAGAGGCAAGATCAATCCCAAAGTTAAGTTTCAGTGGCTAGATGTTCATCAGATCGCATTTGATAAGTTGGTTGAGTGTCTGTCTAGTACTCCAGTTCTAGCATTTGCTGCTTTTGCTAAACCCTTTGAGTTAGAAACTGATGCAAGCTCCTCGGGTCTTGGAGCAATTTTGTTTCAACATGTCGGTGGTTCTCGAAGGGTTATCGCCTTTGCGTCACGTGGGTTAAATACTGCAGAGAGTAAATACCCTGCTCACAAACTTGAGTGCTTGGCGCTTAAGTGGGCCATTTGCGATAAATTCAGAGATTATCTGTATGGAGCTCCCTCGTTTTTGGTTCTGAGTGATAATAATCCACTTACCTACTTGCTTACCACCGCTAAGTTGGATGAGATGACCCACAGGTGGGTAGCGGAGTTGTCCCAGTTCAACTTTACAATTATGTACAGGTCTGGTAAATCAAATGTTGCTGCAGATGCTTTGTCTAGGAGAGATGAAAAGGTTAAATTGTCTGAAGAGACAGTTAGGGCCATTATTGGTCTTAAAGATGTAGATGAGCTTGTTAGTTCAATAAGTTTGTTGCACACCTTACCAGAATTACCTTCTCTAGAAGACTTGTTTGATCTACTGTCTGGTCCTGTGTCGGCTGAAGATTGGTCAGCATTGCAAAGTGATGATCCTCATATCAGTTCGGTTATTGACCACTTGCAACGTGGTGTCGTTTTGATTTCGGATGAAACGGAAGAATCTCGATTGTTATGGAAAGAGCGTCGTAAGTTGTTCTTGCAGGCTAATGTTTTATTTCGTAAGAGACATTACAATGGAGTTGATCAGTTTCAGTTAGTGTTGCCAGTCAGTAAGCGTCGCATGGTCTTCGAGATGGCACATGACAAAATGGGCCATTTGAGTCGAGAGAGGGTTATTGAGTTGCTTCGGGACAGATTTTACTGGCCTCGAATACAGTCGACTATAGAGAGGTGGTTGAAGTTGTGTGATCGTTGTTTGCGTCGGAATAAGTCCGGTATGAATTTGGATAGGGCACCATTGCATCCAATAGTTTCCAGCCAACCTATGGAAGTTGTTTTGTATGGACTATCTTGGGTTAGAAACTTCCGTAGGGGGCTACAACTCAATATTGGTCCTTACTGACCATTTCACCCGCTTTGCAATGGCCATACCTACCCGAAATCAGACTGCACTTACTACAGCAAAGGCTTTAGTAGATCTGTTTGTCCAGCATTATGGTTTGCCTCTCCGGTTACATAGTGATATGGGTCCCTGTTTTGAGTCTAAAGTGATTGCTGAATTATGTCAGCTTTTGGGTATAGAGCGGTCTCATACAACGCCCTGTCACCCAATGGGCAACGGCCAGTGCGAACGTATGAACTGTACTCTTATTGGCATGCTTGGCACTCTTCCAGCGGAGAAGAAATCTCGATGGAAGGATTATGTGCTCCCAATGGTGCATGCCTATAATTGTACGAAACATGCTTCCACTGGTATTCCCCATTTGAACTGATTTTTGGGCTTAAACCGCGTCTACCACTGGATTTGGTTCTTGGGTTAGATCACCAACAAGAATCTTCTTCGTATGCTGAGTATGTTGTAAAATGGAAAAAAGACTACGGGATGCTTATGTGAAGGCCAGCAAAAACATCACTGGATCAATCAACAAAATGCTTGGCAGGTATAATTCACACATGAGAGGACGTAAATTGGAAAAGGGCGATAGAGTCCTAGTAAAGAGGTTAAGATTTACAGAAGGGAAGCACAAGCTTGAAGATTTTTGGGAGGAAGATGTGTATTTAGTTGTCAGTTGCCATCCAGATGTGCCAGTTTATGATGTAAAGAAAGAAAATGGAAGAGGACGTGCAAGAAAGTTGCACAGGAATTTGTTACTTCCCATTGAAGGAGAAGCGGAGAGTGTGAAAATGGAGGATGAAAGTGAGGAAGAAATCCAGGAGGTAAAGGACATGTATACAGATGGAGTTGATTTCATGGATGACTCTCAAGAGACAGAGGACCAACCTTGTCATGGTGCTGAAGCAATACAGAGGGAAGAAAGAGTGGAGGAAAGTGACAGACAGACAGATGAAAGAACAGATGCAGAGAGAGAACAGGAAAGGGAAGATGAAGCTCAGGCTCCAAGAAGATCCACTAGAATGAGAAGTAAACCGCATTGGATGACTTCTGGGGAATATGCCACTGATTTCCAACAATCAGTTGACGCTACACAGAAGGAAAAAATGGATTTAGTAAATTCAATTTTAGCATTTTTAAAGTAGTTAAAACTGTTTTTCTGTACATATTAGGTGTAGGGAATTTATTAAAGAATAAAAATTTAATGGTTTCCAATTGTGTTTGTTTTAATTTATTGTGAGAATTTAAATGGTGAGGACACCATCCTCTCTGAAGGGGGTATATGTTACCACTGTTAGCACTAGATGGTTACCTCCCTAATGGCAAGCCACCTTGTGGATATTTCTGGTGTGCTCATTGGGCTGGAACTTTGAAGCAGCTCAGGGCTCATTCTCATGTGAACTTTCAGAGAAGCAAGTCACTCTTTGTCTCATAGACATTGATACCATTGAGGTGAGTCAATTTACACAGTGGTTAGTATAGTTAGCTATTTTGTATTTTGTCAAATTCCAAAGTATATATTATTTGGAATTGGTAGGTTAGTAACTATATTGTTTAATAACTACTCAGGACCTGTGTATCCCAGTGCTGGTTGTTGGTTGATATGTGGGTGGGTGGGTGGGATTAGGGCTTTACGTCCTGTGTTTCTGCACCAGTTGGGCTTATTAGGACAGGCAGGGACCATGGCAATGAGACGAAGGATGAAACAGCCATCCAACTTAGGCTCGACCGGGAATCGAACCCGGGACCCAGTGGTTGGAAGCCCAGAGCACTACCTCTGAGCTATGCCCCCGCCCCACCATGTCAAACTAAGACTGAAAACTGCTGACAGTTATAGTTGTTTCGAAATGAATGTCTATCAGTTTTCGATTGTATTTTTCCTTACATGGTATGGAGTTTTCGATTGCATATTTCCTCACATGGCATGGAGCAGCATAAGACAGAAATGACAGCAATAAGTTGGCTTAAAAATTCTACTGGTTCAATACCAATTTTTTAGTTTACGGAGTTCACCATCATAATTAATTTCTGCTGCCTATCTTTCACCATGACAGCTGACCAAAAAGATGACTCGAAGCAAAGTAAGAAAGTTATCAGTAAAGAGATGCATTTTTATGGGATAGAAAGTTGGGGTTAGACTTATTAGTAACATTTCTCCTCGTTTTGTGCTCATCCATGACACGAATGAAAAAGCACGAACAAAAAACAAGTGGACATTCCGTTTTAGTTCAATCCTATTTCTAAAAATTAGCAAATTTATTTGAGATGACACTGAATAAGGTTTACCAATGACAGGTTGCATACCCATTGCCTGGCCACCATCCTTCCATTCGCTCCCGTACTTCTGTCATTATATAACTTGGCGAAAAACCCGTTGTCAAATCTTCAATGTGAGACGCGCACAGCCAGTACCCATTAAGGTCTCTAAAGATGACCCGATCTGCAGCTGTGTTACTGATGTACATTGGATAATCCATACACAAACTGAAATATTCATATTCTCCATGACAGCCTGCGTACAATGTACCATTCAGGCTGCAATGCTTTGGGAAATGGTTCTGGAAAAAATAAAGAGAACAGACTTAGGCAACAGCAAACTCTTTATGCCTCAGTTCTTTAGACTCTGTAGGCAACACCCAGATAGCATTTCAAATTCTTTCAATGTCAGCATGATGTCGGCGATGTTGATACAATGTTTTACCGACAGTAGACGATATAAAAACGATGCTGGGCTGATTAGGAAGGCTGTCAGAGCAGCTAACAGGGAGCCTTTACCTCAACTCTCTAGTTACTAGGCATCCTTGCCAGTTTTTATTATATCATGTATATATATATTTTAAATCATGTACATTAGGGTGTGGCTGTTCCCCCAACTATCACATAGATGGCCTGACATATTTTTTGCAAGTGAAGCTTAATGAGACAAACTCGCATGCCAAATCTTAAGTGATTCTATTAGTGTTTAGGAGTTCCTCTTCTGGTTTGATTTTTTCCATATAATGTGCATTTTATTGAATGAATATTGCATAAAAAAGAAATATTCTTATATACTGGAAAACGCTTTATTAGGTACTCTGGCTTTGGAAATTCTAATAATATTCTAGATATTCACTTTTCTTGCTCATTTTGGGTTCTCATGTGGACCCTTCACTGGCCTTCAGTAAGAAGAATAAGTGGTTGATCCTCAGAAAGCTCATTCTGGATTGACAGTCTGAGAAGCCTCATACATTGTAAAGTTGCAGAGACCATAGACATCATCAACTGGTTGATTCTTAAGCCCCGTTCCCACATAGCCGAGTTTCTCGTAGTCAACTCATAGTATTACGTAACACGCTTCTCGGGCCCAATCCGTACTAAACTCTGCGACTACTCCTCGCACTCGGGAGATACCTGGCGAGTAACTCCTGGGACTCGTAGCCAATCCGTGAGATTTGGATCCGGTAGCCGAGTATGCTGCGCTGCACAGCACACTCAGCGGATTCTGCTAATTTCACTCGTACTACACTGGGCGGGTTGTTCAGGAGTGCAAGGAGTAACTCGGCGGGTTCCAGGAGGGACTCGGCGGGTAACTTGGCGGTAACTCGGTGGGTAACTTGGCGGGTACCTCGGCGGGTAACTCGGCAGGTAACTCGGCGGGTAACTCGGCGGGTAACTCGCCGAGTTCTACCTTTTTTTTTGTACATGCATCATCAGCGTAGGGGGTTGTATAAACTTTAAAAGGCTGCTGCTCCTCTAAGATTAGTCTGATTTTCGTCAAATAAAACTGTATTGTAGTATAATTCATACTGACTCCACAGGTGTTTTCGGATTGAAAATAGACCAAATATTAGGCGAGATATTCGTCTGAGAAGGCAGCTAGGTTGGCGGAGGCAAACAGTGGTGCTCTCGCAGATTTTGTGCCCGGACTGTATCAATGCAGGTAGGGCTGAGCGCTACTTTAAAAGGCTGCTGCTCCCCTAATATTATTCCGAATTTCGTCAAATAAATATTGAATTATAGTAGAGTTCATACTAATTCCACAGATTGAAAATAGACCAAATATTAAGCGAGATATTCGTCTGAGAAGGCAGGTAGTCTGGCGGCGGCAAGGTGCTCTGTGTATGGTCATGACTTGAATGGTGTGGTCAATATTTTTGACCATTATATTTACATTGTTTGGATGAGCTTTATTGCAATTCATTTCTACTCATTCTGCCAACTGCCATGACTGTTATGTCAGTTGCTATTAGCATTTTGAATGGTACAGCAAATGCTCAATACATGTGTTCAAAGATGACACAGCAATTGCTATTAGCGTTTTGAATGATATAAAGAATGGGTGTAGAGAATACAGCAAATGCTCAATACATGTGTCAATTGCCTAATTGCCTAAATTGGGGTTCTTTGACCTGTCATTTCATGGATTGTTCAAAGATGACACAGTAATATGACATTGTCTTGATTGTCATTCACAATTTGTAAAATTTAAATCTAATATTGATATTGTAATTAGTATTTGTGATTTGATCTGTGATTTTATTTGCTATCTTTCATGTACTTATATATATTATTTCGCGTTAATACTGTCCAGAAAACATCAAATTGTGGCAACTGGGACCTTGAACGTTGAGCTGTATTATGTATAAAATAATGAGATCTTGTATATCATAATTCTGTAGACGTAGTTTTAGATAGACGTAGTGAGTAGATATGTGACATATGTATCTTTTCTGATATGAAAACGTGTCAATAAAAGCTATACATATATTATAAATGAATGGCAGTATAAAGAAGGTGATACACTTGCAAAATTCTCGAAAGAATATGCAGATAGATAGATAGATGATAGTTTATTCTTATTCTTATTCTTCATATTCTTCTTATATAAAAATATACTGCTGGGGGTTGTATATACTATTTAAAAGGCTGCTGCTCCCCTAATATAAGTCCGATTTTCGTCAAATAAAGACTGAATTGTTCAGGGAAATGTGTAGAATTTATATAATAGTTTAACGCCCCCAACATTAATCGCTGTTCTTTAATGTAGATAGTTAGATACATAGATATGTAGATAGATAGATAGATATGTAGATATGTAAATATGTAAATATGTAAATATGTAGATATGTAGATATGTAGATATGTAAATATGTAGATATGTAGATATGTCGATATGTAGATATGTAGATAGATAGTTTAGAGAGACAGATAGATTTATACGCTTATTATATAATATAGGATATCTCGCTTAATATTTGGTCTATTTTCGATCCGAAAAGACGTATAGAATCAGTGTGAACTATTTTAAAATCCAGTCTTATTTGACGAAAATCGGACTTACATTAAATTGAGCAGCGTTTGATACAGTCCGGGTGCGGACGTGTGCGGGAGCACCACTGTTTGCCTCCGCCAACCTAGCTGCCTTCTCAGACAAATAACTCGCTTAATATTTGGTCGATTTTAGATCCAAAAACACGTATTGAATTAGTATGAACTATACTACATTCCAGTCTTATTTGACAAAAATCGGACTAGTATTAAAGGAGCAGCAGCCATTTAAAGTATATACAACCCCCCGAGTGACCCGCCGAGTGACCCACCGAGTGACCCGTCGAGTGACCCTTAGAACCTGCCGAGTGACCCGTAGAACCCTTTTTGCCGCCAAAATCTGTCGCCAACTCGGCGAAAAAAGCTGTTACATAACCGTTACATCACTCTACGGGTTCACTACGAGAAATCTGTCTATGTGGGAACGGGGCTTTAGTCCAGTGTTGTTAATGTAGTGCATATGATCAAGGTTTGGGTAAAAAAATTATTGCATACAAGACATTATGATTCACTGCTTTTTATGGAAAGAGATAAAAAATCAAGCTTATGAGAAAATAGACTCTCGTTAATTCCTTCTTGGGTACTGAAACAACCCCAAATGGTAAAAGTATGGAAAGGTCAAAGTTGCTAGCTAGGAAGGATGTGCTGTGTTGTTTCTACACTTCAAAATTTAATCTTGGTACACAAACCAAAAAGTTGAATGTGTTATGCCATTATGTGAAAAAGAAAGCTTACATAAACATTGAGTAAATGGTAGAGGAATTATAGGACAAGGAAATTCAAGACTTAATAGGGATCCCTAAGACAAGACTACAAGTGGGACACCCGTGATTTTTTTCTTAGGTTGCTGACAGCAAGGTGCATTTGTATCGAGCGGACAGAAGCGTTGTTGAGGTGTGCCTGCAGGAAACATTTTGATGAAGAACTTATTACCAGAGTATGGGATGCTATAAACACTGAGAAATTAAGGAGATACTTCTAAAATTTAAATATTAAGCCACTTATTCTCAAAGCAAGCACTAATTTCTTTCTGAGTAGTCAGAAAACAGTAACTGTTGTTGAATTACTATGGAACATCAACAAACTGCTCATGAAATATGAACTTGCTAAGAGCATTTTGCAAAAAATTTCTGAATTTAAACCTGTTCTACTTTCAAGGCAGTAGTACCTAAGCTCTAAAATGCACAAGCAAACAAGTTTCTTAGAAGTTTCATCGATTAATAACTGACATCTACATACCATTGTGGTTAGCAAGCCACATTAGTTCATCAGCAAAGCTACTCCGATGTTGATGCATCAATGGGACAAGCAGCTTTTAAAGCAATTCAGAATCATAATGCTTCTGAGATGATTCCATTCTGTCTATTTGTCTATTTTATGTTACTCCCAATGAACACAAAGAAAATATAGTCAAGGCATTCCTGAGTTCTCCATAATCAGATGCTAAAGGGGGGGTTCTCACATGGCCGGTCTTCCTGGAGAAGCCATATTGCTGTCGTAGAATTATGTAATACCCCATTTTGACGACTTCACCATGATTGTTGGCAGCAAAAAGGGGCGGAGCTCATGGCTACGGGTGATTTGGCGGCAGCGAGGTGTGAATCATGGACACCTGGCAGATCACACGTAGGATACGTACCAAACCCGACGGATGATGCCCGGTCTGATGCCGGGTGAGCCATGGGTAAATCACGTTTACAACGGGAGACTTGTACGTCTGAGGGACATCAAGCACGTGTCAATCACGACTGTCAGGGTTACAAGGAACGACCCGGCGAGTTAACTTTGTGTACTATGTTTGAAGGCCGGCTGTCATGGTGGAGGGGGCAGATGTGAGTATATAAGTGGCTGCTTGTCTGTAGCCTTCATTCTGCTCCTCGTTACCACAGAGGAAGGACCATGGCACATGCAGTAGACCAACCAACAGCCATTGTAAAATTGGCTCAGGCCAGCATGGAATTAAATCTGCAACTAGCAACTCTTGCACAGGCTATTATGCACGATGAAGAACAGTCCAGAAGAGCTGCAGAAAGAAGACAAGTAGTCATCAAGAGAAGGAGAAGGAAGAGATTTTGGGTGAGGCCATGGCTCTTGTGAAGAACTATTGATGGAGGATGGAACCCACTACAAGAACTTTGTGAGAATGCAGCCAGACATGTTCCAAGAGCTGCTTGCCAAAGTTTGGCCTAGGATTACCAAGCAAGACACCTTCTGGAGGAAAGCTTTGGAGCCAGGACTCAGGATTGCCATCACCCTGAGGCATTTGGCAACTGCCAACAGCTACAAGTCATTGATGTATAGCTTTAGAGTGGCCCACAACACCATCAGCAACATCATTCCTGAAGTGTGTGAAGCCATCATAGCTGAGTATGCAGAAGATGTCATCTTCTGTCCAACAACACCAGAAGAGTGGAGAGAAGTTACACAGCTGTTTGAGACAAGATGGAACTTTCCCCATTGTATTGGTGCCATAGATGGGAAAGATGTGGCCATCAGGTGTCCTCCCAAAGGTGGTTTACTCTACTATAACTACAAGGGCTTCCATTCCATTGTACTCATGGCTCTTGTGGATGCAGACTACAAGTTCATCTATGTGGATTGTGGAGCAAATGGTTCTGGATCTGATGGTTGAGTTTTTGCTGCTACAGAGCCCTGAGGGAAGCTCCACCTGAACCTATTGCTGGTGGTGACAGACCTGTACCATACTTCATCATTGGGGATGATGCCTTCCCTTTGAGACCCTGGCTGATGAAACCACTCTGCGCAACATGACCAGACAGCAGAGGATCTACAATTACAGACTCTCCAGAGCCAGAAGAATTGTGGAGAATGCCTTTGGTATCCTGGCATCAAGGTTTAGGTGTCTGCTAACCACTATGCCCCAGAAAACCAAGACTGTGGAATCTTTAGTCCTTGTATGCTGCTGCCTCCACAACCTCATGAGAATCAGATATCCGACAACCCAGAACAACATGCTTGACCACGAAGATCCAGTCACCCATCAGGTCAATCCTGGGGCTTGGTGGGAAGCTGGAGAAATTGCTGAAATGCCACCACATACAATTGGAGGGAACTATGCTACCCAGAGTGCCAAGTTACAATGACTGTACTTGGTGGACTATGTCGACTCTGAGGAAAGAAGTGTCCCATGGCAAGACGATATGATTTGATAAGCTTCTGGACTTGTGCCTTCATCTTCATTGGGCGTCTTCTCTGCTACTTCTCACGTGGTGCTTGGTTCTTCGTCCTTGAACCCTCCTTCAGTGGGATCCTTGCTGTATGCCAGTGACAACCTTCCTGCCAGATCGACTCTGCTCAACATGAGCCAGCTGATGAACTCGTCCTTCCGTATGACTCAGATGTCTCTGAAGAAGTAATCACCTTATCCTGTTCCTGTTCCAGTAGATGTTGCAGTTGAAAAAACAAGAAAACTCCAAAAATATTTATGGCCTTTTTCAAGGCCACCAAATCCTCCCAAGAGAGCACACCATCTTCTTCTTTAGGTTGACAGCTTGACGAGACGGCACCCTGGAGATGTGTTGCTCAAGGAACCCTCTCCTTCTCTGTCGGATTTCTCTTGGCTGTAGTGGAAGGGCCCTGCTTGATGAGCTTCCCAGCACTGATTCTGATAGACTCAAGCCAGGTCTTCAACTTTAGCCCAGTACAGGGGACACTGAGGGTCTGTCATCGATGAACCTCATCTTCCTCTGATGATCCTTGTAGTCATATCTGGTCCTGTCATAGAATATGTCATTCTCCTGGTACCAGTCAGCGATGTCTTATTCATCATTGGGATGTAGACTGATCCATCAGTCCCTACATGTAGATGTCACTGATCTGGCTTAATAACCACAAAATACTGCAAAGATTACGAAGAAATCACACTAAAAAAGTTGTGATAGTCACGCCATCCTCAAAAGTATCAACAGAACAGTGAATAGCCGGGAATGACATCACAGGCCATTCCTTAAGAATTAACAACATTTTGCATCACAGAACTACAATCTGACTATCCCAATGTTTAATACATCACTTATAGCATTAACACAATTTACATACCTTGAAAAATACTATATTTATCGTTTTAAAGTTGTGAATCGGTAGCATTCCATTTTTTTACTTGCTCATGACGCAATGTCGTGGTGGCAAGTGCGTGGATATTAGAGATCACAAAAGTGAGAAATCATTAAAGATGCATAAGAAAAATATTTTTGTGCTAAAAACAGTTCTTAAAAAGCTATTTACTGCTCTTCAAGATTATTTTTGTCATAAAGCATGGCAAATAATATTTTTTTGCTAAATCATCAGAGATTATATCTTCACAGGGGGCACTGCAGTGACGTGACAGGTGCGCCACCACGCATACAATAAATGTCCTGAAATATACGATTTTTAGCTCTTAAATGTATGAAGCAGCACTAATATAGTGGATTTATTTTATTGTAACAATTCTAGATCAAAATAAAACGAAAACAAGGTCTGTTTCATAAAAAAACAACAGCCGTCAAGTTTGTTTTAACATGTTTCATGTTAAACAAATTGTGTGTGGACGATTTGTACGACGTCAGAAAATGACGCAATTTGCGAGGCCATAATTTGTACTATAATCAAACTTTTCTCGGTTTCTACTTATCGGATCTTTACCAAATTTTGTTTGTAAGTTGCGCTTTGTATCGCGGTTCTAATGGTATGCCATTTATAGCTGTACTCCTAAAACTGTGCGAAAGAGCAAGTTAAAACCATTTTGGCAGGATTTCCCTATTTTGTGAAACCGCGCTAATTGGGAGGCAGAAAAAGCTTCTCTGTCTTTCTTCTGCAGGAGCAGTGGCGGAGGAGGCCTGGGTGGCAGGAAATTGACTGGCATCACTATCATCATCTTCTTCTTGGGTGTCTCTCTCCTTGTCTACTTCAAAGTCTGGATCTCTGTCGCTGTGATCCATGTCAACATCAGAAGACTTAGCAGAAGACTTGCTGGAAGACTTGGCAGTGGACTTGGCAGAAGACTTGGCAGGATACTTGGCAGAAGACTTGGCAGAAGACCTGGCAGGAGACTTGGCAGGAGACCTGGCAGGAGACTTGGCAGGAGACCTGGCAGGAGATGTGGCAGGAGATGTGGCAGGAGACCTGGCAGGAGACTTAGCAGGAGCATGATAAGTAGAACTGGCAGGACTAGCAGGAGTTGCAGGAACACTGGCAAGTGCAGAAGGCTCTTCTTCTGTGACTTTTTTCTTTCCAAGATTGTGTCTCTTCTTGGGTCCCATGGTGAAATGGTAAAGTTGACAGGAACAGCAACAGCAGCAGCATAAAAGACTACGGCGAGGTCGATCAGTTTCTATCAAAGGCAGAGGTGTGAATGAAGTTTGCCTCACTGCAAATGATCACGTGATGAGCCAACTGGCCCTGCAACCGTCCTTCACCCGTCGTTAACCCATTGTTCACCTAGCAGCCAGTGACTTACTCGTGGCACACGTGAGTCACATGTAGCGTACGTATATGTATGTATGTATGGATTTTCCTATACGTAAAAACCAGTGACTTATCCGTGGTACACGTGAGTGCACACATAGAAGCCGACGGTTTAATCATCGCACACGTACCTCTTCCACCGGGTTCTTGACACCCACGTGTGCGACTGTTAACCCCGCCGGCTTCTATGAGTGAATTGGCGTATGCCACAAGTGCCTCTATGGCAACGACGGCTTCACTACGGTTGCTAACTATAAACAATCACCCGCAAGTTTTCTACGGAACTTTTGAACATGAGAAAAACATTCGTCGATTTTGGCGGTTGTTCTTGGTTTGGGGACGACAGCGAGGAATCAAGTGTGTTCACCGTCTTCTATGACAACCTCCCGATAACCATGGTTGCATTACAATTGCTGAATTTCGCGTAATATTACATAATTCTACGAGAGCAATACGGCTTCTCCGGGAAAACCGGCTCTGTGAGAACCCCCCTTAAGAATTCTCACCATTCTTGGCAATTTTCAAAGTATTTATGAGAATTTTTTATACCAATGATATCCATGAGGCAAAGAAAATATCAATTCACTCAAGGTTGTCATAGTAATGCTTGAAGTATATACAGGCTTTCTGGCACCAATGGAGAAGTATCATAATATGTTCAAAGTTGTACAAAATGAAAGGAATTGAAACACAAATAGCCATAAACATTGAAAGATTATTTTAGATTTCTATGTTTATCTTTTTTTTTTGGTTAAAGAATGAAAATTTATAAACTGCACATTTTACATTCCCATGACATCTACATATCACCTGCTCGTAAGGCAAATTCGCGTCAGATTGATAATCATTGTGTAATTTCACTTGCGATGAGGAACTCCTAGAAATGCTTCAAATTTCATGACACTTCACCAGTTTTACATTGATGTTAAACCTCACCTCCAAAAAAAGGTCAGGCATGATTGCTTCAAAGTTTCTGAAATGAGGGGGGAACAGTCATACCCTAATATACATGTATGGCTTATGGCAAAATAAAAACTACCTATCTATCTATCTATCTATCTCTCTCTCTCTATCTGTCTCTATCTCTATCTATCTCTCTCTATCTCTCTCTCTCTTTGCACATATACATGTATAAAACCTGAGTTGAAAACAATGACATCGCAAAAATGCTGTGAATACAGTTATAGCCCATATTCGGACATAATCACCAACATAGCAGAGACTGCTCCACTGAAATTGTGTTGGTTCATTATCATGATTATGTAAACCATACAATTGTCACAATACTTGGCAATAATGTTGGCAATGGCATTGACCTCACTTTAGCCAGTGATAAACACACTGAAATTTCCTTTCATGGACACTGAGCTGTTTTTGAAGTCCATGCCTTTGCTTTACCTCCAGGACCAGTTCTCGCCAATGGAGGTCTCTCCTGAGCAGCTGATTGTTTCCAGTCTCTATGGAATGCACTACCCTTTATTATTGTATTCTACACGTAGCTCAATGATTAAATTCGCCAGCAATGCCTATGGTTGAACTTACCGTAATATAGTGCTGAACGCCAGGCATACTTGCGCAGTTGGATCTTCGGAAAACTTTTAATATCTGACAGGTGTACAAGCCATTGCTCTCCAGTTTGATGTCGAAAGCCTTGCATTCATTCTTGTAAGTGTTGCACAAGTTGGTGCATTCTGCATATGAATTCACATTATGAGTGCTATGAATATCTGTTCCAGATGGTTGATTAATATTCGGATGGCAGTCTCTGTGGTAAGTGATGCTGCAGATGCAACTTGCTGGATGCAGATTCAATAGCAACAAAGAAGCAAGTAAGCCAAGGTTTTGAATCTTCATTATTCCTGAAAACAATTTATATTTCTATAGTGGAACCTTCCCATTAAGACATTTTACCTCAAATAAATCAGTTCATCATAACGTCGGCCTTTCGACCGACTTTGTGTTGATGTGGAGCCAATCCAGTATATCAAAACCGCTTCATTGTTTCATACAAGTGTTCTTAATTGAGCATGCAAGTCAATTGATGAGGTCATTGAGAGCAATTGTACCATTGGTGACATAATCAATGGGGTGAAAAAGTAACAAAGCCTACAAAGGGCACTACAACTGTATAAAAAAAAAAGGACATCACTTACCATTGTTCCATGGATGACATCACAATATTGATGATGTCATTAAACAATAGAGTCAAGGAGGGTAATTTTGTCCAATTTCAGTAAAATGACATGGCGATCTCTACAAGTTTAATCGTATTAACTACAATATTACCCATACATTTTATGAAGATTTTAGTGCTTTATAAATATACCATTATTTTGGTAGATGAAGTAAAGTATTATCAATATACATCTACCATTGAGTTTTTGCTGTGAGATACCAAGGAATGCATATGAATTACACTATCATTATAAATTACATGTTGCATCTAGTTCATTGCAAACATAAATAACAGATATGGACATAAGCAATCAAATGTGGCACTACATTTGTAATTAGTATCATATAATTCGATCAAATGAAAATTTATCCAAATTAGACGTATGTTTATTGGTCCGGACTAGTCTTTTTTATTCATTTTTATATTTTGGGTGTTCTATCTTGTTCCCTCTGGGATTCCCCTTTGCCCCTCCTTAAAGTTATCTTTTTGTTTTTTTATCAGTTCCCTTTGGGATTCTTCTTTTATTCTTTTCCTCTTGTATGTGGAATTAATTTTAGTCTTTGCCATGCTTATATAAACTTCCTGAATACAAATACCTCCATCCTTCAGTTCTGGGGTGTGGATCACTAAGGCTCTGTACCTTCAAATCTAGAAAATGCTAAGCTCTGACAGCATGTGAATTTCATTTAAATGGACAAACTTTCGGTGTTTCCTATATCTCAGCATCCATAGTGCGAAGGTGCACCAGCATCATCAATGATTCGCCATCCCTCTCCCAACTCATCATTTTAATTAACATTGACATTACATTAGTGACTGTACCTATATCTGCAATGTCATTACTAAAAAGGCTTAAAATTATCATGGTTTCCATTTTTGAAAATTTGTTAATTTGTTTATTAACGAGGGTGTGGCCCTTGATAGCGGCAGAATTTCTGCCTTAAGCCACTGTCACACTGGGCGATTTAGCCATAGTGAACCCGTAGTATTACGCAATTGTTACGCAAATCGCTACCCGGCTCCAAGCCAGAGGCCCCAAAATGGGCACCCGTGGATACCCGGGGATACCCAGCAGGCACCCGTGGCTAAGCCGGGAAACCCGGCCCTGGTAGCCGGTTGTGCCATGCTTGCATGGCACAACCGTAGAAATCACCCGGTTGTCCAAAAAATAAAAAAATACCCGTGGAAGCCAGCAGGTGACCCGTAGAAGCCGGCGGGTGACCCGTAGAAGCCGGCGAATTATCCGTCACTAATTTCACCCGTAGTAAAGCCGGCAGCTTGTTCAGGGGTTCCTGAAACCCGCCGGCTTCCATGGGTAGCCTGCCGGCTGTTTGCTACCAGCATCAGCGTAGGCAGGTAGGGGGGGTTGTATATACTTTAAAAGGCTGCTGCTCCTCTAATCTTAGTCCGATTTTCGTCAAATAAGGACTGAATTGTAGTATATTTCATACTGATTCCATACATGTTTTTGGATCGTAAAATGGACCAAATATTAAGTGAGATATACGTCTGAGAAGGCAGGTAGGCGGCAAACAGTGGTGCTCCCTGAAGCGTCCGCGCCCGGACTGTGTCAATGCAGGCAGAGCTGAGCGCTTCTTTAAAAAGCTGCTGCTCCCTTAATATTAGTCCGATTTTCAAATAAAGACTGAATTATAGTAGAGTTTATACTTAATCCATACATGTTTTCGGATCGAAAATATACCAAATATTAAGCGAGATATTTGTCTGAGAAGGCAGTTGTCTGGCGGCGGTCAAGGAGCTCTATGTATGGTCATGACTTGAATGGTGTGGTCAATATTTTTGACCATGATATATATATATACATTGTTTGGATGAGCTTTATTGCAATTCAGTTCTACTCATTCTGCCAACTGCCATGACTGTTATGTCAATTGCTATTAGAATTTTGAATGATACAAAGAATGGGTGTAGAGAATACAGCAAATGCTCAATACATGTGTCAATTGCCTAATTGCCTAAATTGGGGTTCTTTGACCTGTCATTTCGTTCAAAGATGTCACAGTAATATGACATTGTCTTGATTGTCATTCACGATTACAAAAAGATGTAATTGCTTTCATTTATTAAAAACAATGTATTTTATTGTAATTACCAGGCAATGATTATATTTGTATATATATTAGCTAGATATTCTATATTATATAATAAGCATATAAATCTATCTGTCTCTCTAAACTATCTGTCTATCTACATATCCGATTTTCGTCAATGAAAGACTGAATTATTCAGGGAAATGTGTAGAATTTATATAATAGTTAAGGTGGGGAAAATTAATGGAGTATACTAGGCACAAACAAGAATATTCTTGTTAATAAAGTTAGTAATACCTCATAGAGTATAGATATGTAGATATGTAGATAGACAGATAGTTATAAGATCTTCACCTAATAATATGTTACTATCAATAATTCGTAATCAATAAAAAACGAAAATAAAACAATGTTTGTTGGCTTGTTGCCAATACAATTCCGACTTGATAAAGATGTCTATGGATACTCTAGTTTAGAGTAATCATTTTAGATATTTATTTCATTTTATATAAATTATCAATATTTCGTTCTTGTTGTTTCTGAAAATAATCCAACTGGAATTAAAATTGATATTGCATGTTCCATTCAAGATCAAAACAATCTCCCTCTTTAATATGCATAATAAACAGGAATCAGTTGAAATTCAGAATTTCAATTAATGCTTGTGATCAATGATGAAAAAGCATGACTTACCCAATTCTTTGTATTATTCAAAAGGCTAATATCAATTGACATAATGGTCAATTCAGAATTTCAATTCATGCTTGTGATCAATGATTTCAATTCATGCTTGTGATCAATGATGAAAAAGCATGATTTACCCCATTGTTTGTATTAATTTTTTTTAAATATGTTTATTCACACACATGCATATACAATTCATGGTGTATAGTACAAAAAAAGAAATATTGGTAATCAAAATATATTGTAAATGTTATAAAACATAACAGATAAAAACTAAAGTGAATAAAAACATAAGTGAACAAATAAAAATGCTACGCTTTATGCTGTACATATAAAGTGCAATATGACTTTTAGGTCATCTCTAGTGAACCCGTCTACTGTGGCTGCATTTGTGCGAACAATATTTAATAATTCATTAATCTGACCCACTACTGGCTCTACATCAGCATATCTTTTATATAAGCACCTTTTGGTCCGACAAATACTGTCATTTAACAGTTGCTCAGTACTGCATCCAATACCTTTTGAGATAGACATAATATTAAGCGAGATATGCTAATAGCAATTGACATAACGGTCAGGGCAGATTGCTATTACATATATAGGTTAATTGACTTTACAAAACCAAAGGAAAAGTCCTTCCCATTGGCCAGTTGGCAGAATGAGTAGAAATTAATTGCAATAAAGCTCATCCAAACAATGTATATATATAATGGACAAAACTATTAACCACACCATTCAAGTCATGAGCATACACAGAATACATTGCCGCCGCCAGAGAACTGCCTTCTCAGACAAATATCTCGCTTAATATTTGGTCTATTTTCAATCTGAAATTCTGTGTGGAATTAGTATGAACTCTACTATAATTCAATATTTATTTGACGAAAATCGGATTAATATTAATGGAGCAGCAGGCGCCACCAGACAACCGCCTTCTCAGACGAATATCTCGCTTAATACTATGGAATCAGTATGAACTATACTACAATTCGGTCTTTATTTGACGAAAATCGAACTAATATTAGGGGAGCAGCAGCCTTTTAAAGTATACTCCTGGAAGCCGTCGAGTTACTCCTACTACCCGCCGGCTTACTCCTACAACTCGGCGAGTAACCCGTAGAACCCGCCGAGTCACCCGTAGAACCTGCCTGGTCACCCGTAGAACCCGCCTGGTCACCTGAGAACCCGGCGGGTAACCCGTAGAACCCAGCGGGTAACCCGGCGGGTAACTCTTGGAACCCGGCGGGTCACACGGCGGGTGCTGACTAGCCCCTTTTTTCCGCCAGAATCCGTCGTCAACCCGGCGGAAAAAGCTGTTACATAACCGTTACGTCACTCTACGGGTTCACTACGGCTAAAACAGCCCAGTGTGACAGTAGCTTTAGAGGGCCACTCCCGAAAGTACATATTTCAATATGTGATACTTTGAAAAAGTTGTTCAGAGTTCTGAGTTCTTTGGGGCTATCATCAAGAAATCCATGAGGTTTTGAGAACACAGAAATGTCACATGACAGCAAGTCTAACATGGATCAAACTGAAACTATCACTCAAACTAATCGACTAATATTTCTTCGAAATAAATCATTTTGCACAATATTACGGAAGCCATTTTAGGACATGACAAAAATAAAAAATAACATTGTATAAACGAAATACTAAATTGAAAAAACTAAATACAAAATTGGAAAAACGAAATACTAAATTGAAAAAACGGCAAAATAAATTGTAAAAATGAATAAGTAAATAGTAAAAACGAATAAGAAAATGAATAAGTAAATTTTAAAAATGAAATACTGAATTGTAAAAACGAAATACTAAATTGTAATAACAAATTACTAAATTGTGTAAAAACAATTGACTAAATTGTTGTGTACAAACAATATAATAATTGCAGAAACAAACAACACACTAAATTGTATAAACAATTTAGTAAATTTTACAAACGATATAGCAAATTACACAAACAATATAATAAATTGTCTAACAATATAATAAATTGTAAAAAAGATGTAGCAAAAATAAATTGGTTAGACAATTTAGTATATTGTACAAACGATTTAGTGAATCATATGCAGTTTATTTGAATCTGTATCAGTTTAGATGCTATCGGGAAGGAGGTCTGTGTGATGTTTTGAAAGTAAATCCTAAGAAAGCGACATATTTTTCTAATATCCCTCCAAGATTACTATATTTAGCTCGAAATGAACTTAAAATTTCCGAATGTTTAAAACTAGCTGAAGTATAATACTCAGTCTTAGTCAGGGCATTTGAAGACTGGAAGTATGCGCTAGATCAAGGCAAATATGGTGGTGCTATGCTTATGGATTTGAGTAAGGCATTCGATGTAATACCTCATGGATTGTTAGTAGCCAAGCGACATGCGTATGGTTTCCATAGAGATTGCAATAACCTTATCTGGAATCATGCTTGAAGTAGTTTGAATACGATTAGGAAAGATGTCCCCAAGGCTCTGTTTCGGGGCCGACATTGTTCAATATTTTCGTATATGACATGTTATACTGTGTGAAAGATTATGGTATCTACAATTATGCAGATGATAATACTGTGTCTCGTATACATTTGATTCTGCTGTACAATGCAAAATGCCATGAGCATTGACTCTTCGGTACTGAAACGCAATGTTGAATACTGTTGTAAGACACTAGGTACTAGTCATGTTGTACCAAATATTAGCAATGCAAAATCTCACTGCATGAAAACATGTAAAACCCTTAATGCCCAGTGTATGACATACACCCTCAAGGAACTGCTTTTGGTGAGAAATACATTGCATGTTGACAATTGATGAAGTGAACGAACTCATATGTCAAATTTCTGTAAATTAAACTATATCTTTTATTTTTATTCATATGGAAACAAATTACAATTTTGATATAAATTGAAAATTTTCTGTGTGCCACTGGGTTCGAATAAAAATTATATATATATAAACATTGAATTATGTGGTGACAAGATCACAGAATGGTTTACGAAACATGGTATGCAAGTAAATTCTTATAAACATCAGGCCATTGTATTGGGTAACAAGGTTGATCAGCCAGATAAATTTACTGTCAAAGGAGTGTCAAATGTGTAAAAAAAATGGTCAAACTCTTGGGTGTAGAAATTGATAACAAGCTAGATTTTGAAAAACGTGTTTCAACAATTTGTAAAAAAAAGCAAGTAGACAAATCAATGGAATTAAGCATTGTCCTATATACAGAGGTAAAGGCAGCAATTTTTCATCATTTATGAGAAGCACTTTCAGTTTAAGTGGTCAAACCAACATCAAGAAGTTAGAGCTACTTCAGTATCGTGCACTGAAATTTGTTTACAATGATTTCCAGACATCCTATACTGATTTTTTTAAAAAGGGTAATAATATGTCTATATCAGGGTACCTTAAATACTATGTTCAATTTTTCAAAGCAAAGTTCAAGCATATAATATGAGAGACAATGTAAAGACATGCAGAATAGATTAAATAGTATTACGTATGGGTTTAATCCATTCTCCTACTATGGTGCAAAGTTATGGAATGAGCTACCACCTCAAGTCAAATCCAGCCAATCTCTTATTAATGCTTTCAAGAATAGTCTAAAGTTTATCTTTTACAAAAGTGAGCAAGTTCATGTCATTATGTGCATTACATTAGTCTCTGTACATAGTCATCCTTGTTAGCCATGTTAAGCATCCTTGTTTTAAACCATCCTTGTTTTTATGTTATTTATTCTTGTTGGTACTTTTCCTCCTCATTGCCTGTAGACAGGCATGCAACATATCATGCGTGACTTGCATGCCCTATTGTAGGGTAACACCGTTGTATAGAAAAGGAACAGCCTAACCAGAGAAGTCACTAACAATGCTTCCAATTATAAACGAAGGGAATTGTGATTACAGGAAAGTGAAATATTGCCAGCTACAGTGTTCAGTGATGTCATAGTAGCCTACTATGATGTCATGACAGTCATGTAATTATGGCGATTGTTCTGTAGCATTTTGTGTTCTCTGCTTAGTTCTCTGTGGTGTTTTAGACTTACCAGAAGAATAGCTCAATTCAAAAGCACTCCGCCTTGGATAGGTGTCAGGTCACTTAGTTTGAATTCTGGTAGCCAAATCTGCTGATATCTTACCTGCTTCAGGGATTGTGTGATACAGATGGTATGTAGCACTTTGACTATGAAAAAAGCCGGGCGCTTTGAACAAAGGTGCTGCCTGTTTGCTTCTTACACCACTGATCGATATCCATTCATAGTAAATGAGCGCCGTTGGCAGAAATTAACTTTGCAGAGTCCTAAGAAATAGAGCTATCAAAATATAAAATATTAATAGCCAGACTAAGTTGTGGTCTTGTGTACCTGGACTAAGTTGTTGCAAAGATTGGTTGTGCTGCATGCAAATGGGCAAGTGTTTTGCAGTCACATGTACATACTGTCCACATGTTCTTTGTAACATCTTTGTATTTCAGAGTAAGAATCTCAGTTAAAGAAAGAGATGTGCAGTACCATTGAACATTGGGAGCAAAGATAGAAACTCTTGCAGTCTGAAACACTCTGAATGCAAAAGACACCTCTGGAATATCATGTTGTAGAAATCTTGACATAAATGCATGACTTGAGCACAAAGGCTGAGATAACCCTGCCAACACTTCACAGTCGTACTCTAACCATTCGACCACTCTGCCAGGAGTGGCCTCCCTGACATTAGCCTGTTTACACTATACCAAATAGAGTCTGTTCACTGAACAGCCATGGATTCAGCAAGACATAAGTCTTTCCTCTCCTCTTATTACTCATTTTGCTTTTCAGACACAGTAGGTAATAACTAACTGATTCCATAAATATAACTTTCTCAGAAAAATAAAAAAACATCAACTAAATGATAAAGTGTCAAATATACATTAAAATGCTAAAAATACTGCTGCTAGGATGCACTTTGCTTCAGCCAATCACAGCCAATGGAGGGAACATTTTCAGCCAATAGAATTGCAGTATTATGGTCTAGCAACATGGTGGAAATACAGAGAACCTTCCGTGAAAATCCAATATTGGTATATCCTGGTAATACTAGTCAAACTGGCCCATTGCTAGCTCTAAATTGATGCACCCAAAGGTGTTTCAAACCAATTGAGAGCTTGCCTGTTGAACTGTGACAATGTTTTGTTTGAAGTTGCATTGTGTGTTCATTCAGTTTGAATCCTACTTATCTTATGAATATTTAAAGAATAAAATATTCATATTCAGTCCTATCTTATCCAACAGAATAGAATAGAATAGAATAGAATAGAATAGAATAGAATAGAATAGAATAGATAGATAGATAGATAGATAGATAGACAGATAAATGCAGCCCTCTAAGGCAAGTACTCTCCACTTACGAGGACTGACTGATGATGGGAGAAAGAGAAGGAGAGTCACTCCATATTGTATTCTTCTTGAAAACAAAAAACATGTTCACATTCATAGGAATGCTAAGGTGTTGGTCGTTCAACTCCAGTCAAAATATATATATATTTTTTAAATATTATTAGTATGTTTATGTAATTAATATCTAATGTCAACTTACTTTATATGGAAGCTTTATTTATGAATTATATTATTGTATATGCATTCATTCCATTTCAAATTAAACACTCCCATTTCTCTCACATTGCCAGATATCTTTTTTTAAAGAATTTTCTTGTTTATGATGCCATAAATGTGACAAATTTAAGCATTCCTGGTTCACTGGCCACCTCAAAGCATATTGCTTCCTCCATTGTTGCAATGTTGAAAGCCTAACCAAAATCTCGCCAAACATTTTTTGCATAATTTCATGAAACCAAACGCATGAATTTTTGTCTCATTTCTTCATATATGTCTGTAAACAGGCTGTGAAATTTAACATGATGTTTCTGCAATCATTCTTTCATTGCAGCTTGCTAGAAGTCAAGCCTTTCCAGATTTTTCTTCTCTTAAGCTTGGTGGCTGATGGTTTTACTCTCTCTCTCAGATCAAAGTATATGATGTGTGTGTGTGTGTGAGTTATTGTTTAACGCCTCATCAGCACCGGAGTGGGCTATGTAGAGGCTCTCTAGGTTAAGATTGATTATCTATATTTGGTAGTAGAAACCAGAAGCATATAAAAAATCAATAATTGTCTGGGTTGGATATCTAGTAAAGAGATGTTGTAAGGTAGTAACTTGAAACAGAGGTCTTCTAATGCGTTGTAAGTGGGTGCAATCTAATAAAATATGTTTGATTGTTAGGGGGCACCGACAACTCTGGCATACCGGTGCCGGTTCATTGACTAAAAGGTGTAAATGTGTAAGTCTTGAATGTCCTATGAGGCATCTGTGATATATTCCTTGATCTTTGCGAGTATTGAACCTACCAGGTATTTTATTTTTGAATGCAAGGTAAGATTGAATGCAACTTGTTGTTATTACATTCATTCCATTGTCTTTGCCAGCAAGACATGATAAAAGATTTTATAGTCATTTTAAAATCAGTGTATGGAATGGTAAAATCAGTTATCTCTTTTGTAAGAGCCTTTTTGCTGCCAGATCTGCTTTTTCATTCCCTTCAATGCCAGCGTGTCCAGGAATCCAGCAGAATACTATGTCTTTGTATTCGTGAAGATAGAAATACTTAATAAGAACATCTAAGATCCCAGGGTTGTCAAGTTGTTTATTTTGGATTGCTTGAAGAGCAGATTTGGAATCAGAACAGATAACATAATGATCTGATTCTGAGTCCATCGATGTTCTTTAAGGCAAGGTAAATAGCTGTTAATTCTGCAGTGTATATTGAGCAGTGGTCTGGAAGACGACATTCAGCTATAACGGTTTTATAAGAAGTGACTGCACAGCCTACTCGTCTTTCCATTTTTGAGCCATCTGTGTATAGAAATTTGTACGATTCGTATTTAAACCTTATACTATAAAATAGGTTTTGATAGTCTACCGGATTAGTTTCGCTTTTCTTAAGCTCTGCCAAATCCAGTATAACTTTCGGGACTGGGAGAATCCATGGCGGAATGGGTGGTACTTCTGTCTCGGCAATGATTGTAGTATCAATTTTTGCAGCCTCAAGATAGAATTTCATGCGTAGTTCCAGTGGTCGAATGGCGTTTGAACGAGATTCATAATGATGCATGTATTTTGGTTGAAATATTACATCATATGTAGGATTTGTTGGAGTTGAAGCTACTTTAAGTAGGTATTGCATGGACAACTTGATACGACGAAGGGAAAGTGGAGGTTCCCCTGCCAGTACATACAAGCTCTCTACAGGAGATGTACGAAAAGCTCTTAAGCTAAGTCGTAACCCTTGATGATGGACAGAATTTAAGCATTTTAGATAAGATGGTCTGGCGGAGCCATATACCACAGAACCATAGTCAAGTCGAGAACGAGTAATTGCACGATAGAGACGAAGGAGGACCGTTGTGTCCCCACCCCAATTATATTTTCTCACTACTTTAAGGAGGTTCATTGATTTCAGGCACTTTGCTTTCAGAGCTTTGATATGCGGAATGAAAGACAATTTGGAGTCAAGGAGTACACCCAAAAATTGTGTTTCATTCACCACTTTTATTTGACAGTTGTCAATTATTAGTGATGGATCTGGATGGTTTGGTCGTAAATAATAGAAAGGCATACAAACTGTCTTCTGTTTAGAGAACTTGAAGCCATTTTCAAGTGACCATTTGTGAATCCTATTCAAATTTAATTGCAGTTGTCGTTCTATGGTTGGCATATATCTGGAACAGTATACAATGAGGAAATCGTCAACATATAGGGACGACATGAGATTTTCTGAGATGGAATTTACTATACTGTTGATTTTGACGTTAAAGAGGGTGGGCGAGAGAATACTACGCTGAGGGACTCCATTCTCCTGAGAGTAGGGGCTTGACATCGTTGATCCCACTCGGACCTTAAAGAAGCGATCCTGTAGGTCGGATCCGATGAAAACTGGAAGGCGACCTCGAAGCCCTAAGTCATGGAGATCTTTCATTATTCCATATTTCCATGTAGTGTCATAAGCTTTTCTAGGTCAAAGAATATGGCTACCACGTGTTCTCTGTTAATGAAAGCATCTCTAACATAAGTGTCTGACTAAATGATCTAATGTGCTCCTGTGACGGCGAAATCCAGATTGGAACTCTGTAATAAGCTGGTTCGACTCCAGGAACCAAACCAGTCTATCAGTAACAATTCGTTCCATTGTCTTACATAGACAACTGGTTAAGGCTATTGGTCGATAATTCAGAGGATCACTATGATCCTTCCCCGGCTTGGGAATTGGGATGACCGTGGCTTGTTTCCAGAGAGATGGAAGACATCCCTTCTCCCAAATTTGATTAAAGATATACAGTAATGTTTTTAAAGAGGATTGAGGTAGGTGTTTTAAGATTTGATAATGTATATTATCAGGGCCTGTTGCAGAGTCAGTCGCTTTTAAGATGGCCTTCTGAAGTTCTTCTAAGGTGATGTAGGAGTTATAATCTTCGCTGTTATCAGACTGTATATTTAGGGTTAATCTCTCAGCTTGAGCCTTATAACATTGGAATTCTCTCGTATAGTTCTCTGACGAGGAGTTGTACGCAAACTGTTCTCCTAACCCGTTTGATATTTGTTCTGGTGAGGAGAGATGTTCTCCATTCACTTCTAGAATGCTTACATGGGAAGCTAAGTTCTTTCCTTCAATCTTCTTAATCATTTTCCAGACTTTATTGCTAGGAGTTCTTTCAGTGAGTCTGGAGACATAGTCTCTCCAGCAACTACGTTTTTTTTGCCTGACAATTCTACGCGCTTTGGCTTTCAGGCACTTAAAATTATTCAGATTGCTGATGGCCGGCTGTGATTTAAAAATTCTGAGGGCTCTCTTACGGTTTTTAATAGATTCTCTTACTTCATCATCAAACCAGGGTCTTGCACTACGTTTAGAATTATTTGTTGTCATCGGTATTGTTCTATTGGCTATATCAGTAATATCATCAATAAAATCTTCAACGAGACTATTAGAATTTCTATAATGCGACATAGTAATTGTTTCTAAGCAGTGCTTTTCGAAAGAGGTCCAATCTGCCTTATGCAACTTCCATCATGGTTGACCTACTTCTCTAGTACCTTCTACGTTTTGTAGGACAATGGGAAAGTGATCACTGCCGTGAGTGTCCTCTAATACACTCCATTCAAATTCCAGAAATAACGCTGGGTCACATATACTAAGGTCTATTGATGTAAATGTTCCATGACAAGGGTGAAGGTATGTGGGTGAACCATAATTGAATAAGCAAAGCGTGTGGACATTGAGAAAGTCTTCAATGGTTTTTCCTTTGTTGTTGAGGGAAGTGCTTCCCCACAATTGGTTATGGCTGTTAAAATCTCCTAGGATAAGACGCGGTTCAGGAAGTTGATTGTAAAGGTTATGCAAATCAATATTCATCATGGTCAATATTGCCATATGTGTGATACATATGATAGTTTCTCAGTTTAAAACTATTTGGAGGTTTCAGAAATGTTTCCTGTAGGCAGAAAACACTAGTGTTTAAGTCTTGGTAGGTAGTATTATGGTTTAACGCATCATTAGCACCTGAGTGGGCTATGTAGAGGCTCTCTAGGCTAAGATTGATTATCTATAGTTGGTAGTCGAAACCAGAAGCATGTAAAAAATCAATAAGTGTCTGCGTTGGATAGCTGGAGCAGCTTGTATAATGCGCACTGTCCTGTTTTAGCCACTGGGGATAGAGGACTTCACCCCAAGTGTTTCCACCCTCGCCGCGTGGAGGCCCAGGACCTTCAAGGGCGTTTAAGTCTTGGACCATGCAACCTATTTCATTGAAGTTGGCTCTGAAACCTCGACAGTTCCACTGAATGATACTGTCCATGAGTTAGTTTAATACTATCATAGTAAAAGCAATATCAAAGTATATGATAAGTATTAACCATGGAGAATGTCATCTCCCTGTAAACAGCATATTTTGTAACTAGGTAGATATAGTAGAATTTGGTCTCACAGGAAAGCACCTTTCATAAGCTTTCATATGATAGGCTATTTATATGGTTTCCTGCCAGGTAACACCAATTAGTTAAGAGACATTCCCTGCATCAAAACAAAAAAGTACCAAAGTTTCCATATTTGGAATAAACTTTGGTGGCCTCGACCTCGATAATTATGATATGGTCATTCAGGAACATTGTAGTAATGTTCAAATTTTAATAGAAACAAAATCTTTAAAAACATGGGTACAAATAGTTCAGATTTTTCTGGTAAATGTCATCACTCTTTAGTGCAGTACAAGTTGGTAACTAGGCGGCCATAGCTGCATTTGGTGCCATGGATACCAAATGTGTGGTGTCATAAGAAAGTACTTTTCATAAGCTTTCACATAATATGCCATTTGTGTGGTTTTCTGTTACACGAAACTGTAACATATAATATATCCTCAGAATTACAGAAAAATTGCCAAATTTCCATATTTGGCATAATCTTATTGGCAACCTTGACATTTGACAAGTAGGTCAGTGGCCCATACAAATCCAAATAACTTAACTAAGTGCTGTTAAAATGTTTACTTAACAAAATCTTTTAAATCATTGGTCAAGTTATTTCAGGATTTGTCTGGTAAATATCACCTGTCTCATAACAGTATGAGTTGGTAACTAGGCAGCCATAGCAGCCTGTGGTTGCTATAGATGCAAAAAGCATGGTGTCATTAGAAAGTATTCTTCTTAAGCTTTCATATGATATGTCATTTGTTGGGTTTTCTTTACATGGTGCTAGCTGTGAAGTAAAATATCCTTGAAATGACAGAAAAAACTCCAGATTTCCATATTTGGAATAATTATATTGGTGACCTTGACCTTTGACCTCCAAGTTCTTTACCAAATTTGCATTCCTATATTCTTTGCTATTAATTCTATAGCATTGGTTGAAGCTGTGGAATATAGAAATCTTGTTATTTCACAATTTCTGTGTTATGTGCAAAAAAGAAAATGTTTGTTTCCACGGCAACCACGCTCCATAACAGAAAGTTTTTGGAGGTGGGTCCATATCCAAAAAATGATGGTATTGACCCCCTCTATCATTGTGTAAAGTTTCAGAGCTGTATCACAAAGTGAACGATTTAGCTAAATTTTGGAGCTTAGAACCTGACTATTTAAAAATACAATAGCACTGAAACCAGTCACAATACAATACAATAATCAATATTGTTACTTTGTAGAAACTCCAGGGGACGCCTGTACCAGAAGATCATTACAAAGCGACACATATTTCACGATACGAGGCATGGTTCCCACGGATACGCCCTGTTGTTTTCCTTTTTATTACAAAGGCCAGTATCATCACAATTGCATTAACCAGGACCACTCTGAGAAGTGGTGCAGTGTCAGTACAGTGTACCATGAGGAAAACAAGCTGTGTGGAAGCTGTGTCAAAAAAGGTGAGAATCATTTAGTTTTTAATACTTAAAGTTGCACTGTCCGTCAAATTTGCAATTTTCTAAAATGCTATCAAACAGTTGAAAGTTACTTTTATTAATCAAGGAACACTAAATTTGTGTGATAAATGATTTTATAAGACATTAATTACTTAAAAATAAATTATACATTGAGAGAAAATCCAGACCAAAACATTGGAAACGCAATGGAAATGACATCATCACCATTGTTCAGTATTGTAACATCATCACTGGGTTTGTTTACATATTGAGTTTTTGATGGCATGAAAAACTAATATTTATATTATTTATTGTAAATAAGTTGTTGTGCAAAAGTGGGTATGTAATGGTGAAAAATATCATGAGACAAGAAGGCAGTGTAGATTTATATCATTATTTTAATGTGCAAATTTGACAGACAGTGCACCTTTAAGCTACAGTTTTCCAAAGAGAGTGAAGTTTGTCTACACAAAGCAATCAATCAACATCATTGAAACTCTGTTGGACATTAGTTATATTATCCAATGAAACGACACAGATTATCAAGCAGAATAGCCTATAGTTTGTATTTTAATTGGACCGTCACATATCAGTATAACTTTTTCTGTGCATATAAATTGTCCCTGTCCAAAGTTACGTTTTCAATCCAATATAACAAAATATTGGACAGTCACATGGTTTGAATGAAGAGATCTGATTGAACAAGCACATTGCTATAGATTAAAAAATAGTTTTTTGTCTGTTTCGACAATAAAACCAACTCTCTGAGATTTAAAGAAATACAACATAAAGATGATTGGGCGTGGTGTGAGGACACCTGGTGGATATTTTGGAACTAACATTAGAATTGGTTATATTGCCTTTATCCATTTTTCTGAATATATAATGAATATGTTGTGTGAAATTTCTCATTTACTAATTATAAATGATTTCTGATTATTTTTGTAATGTGTGCCTGTCTGACCAATTAAACGTTGACCCCTGGTTTAAAAAAAAATGAACTAAGAATATTTTCAGGATGATAATTCATAAGAATCACATACATTGAAATACAACTGGTATGTTATTTTTATGCATATTGCCAGAATATGGTGGATTTTTCGGTACTTCCTTATATAATTTAATATAATTTCAAGTGCCTCTATCTTAAAATTTTGAATGTTGACCCCATCATTTTTTACACTTAATGTAAATCTTAGGGAATGTACATTCTAGATATCATAACTTTAGTAATACCTTTAATTTTGGGCTGATCATTACCAATTATTTATCCAAATTCAATGTCCAATCATTTATTATTTATTAAGTAAATGAGAAATTTCACACTGCATATTCATTATATATATTCAAACTAATGGATATAGGCAATATAACCCATTCTAATATTAGTTCCAAAATATCCACCAGGTGTCCTGGCCAAACCTCACCCAATCATTTTAAGTACTTCCTTTTCGAACTGAGTTATTTGTTGTATTCTTTAAATGAGACAATGTTGACCATCATATTTTTATTTATTTATTTATTTGCATTATTTCAGCAGCAACAACAGCAACAACAACAACAACAACAACATCCACAACAACTACAGAACCTACAGTCTCAAAAACTGTGGCAACAACACCATTAAGAACTACAGGAATATGTGAGTGTATTTACTGTGTTTTAAAATGAAATAAGATCAGATAAGACAAGACACACTAAACAATTTCCTGTCGTTTTAAAGGCATCCTGCGGGCGAATTTTTGCAAAGTATCATGCTGCAAATATTACAGTTGCAAATTGGTCTACCGTAAAAAGGGACTAAAAATGTTTACCGTAAAGTTACGGCACATGCATCTATGTAGTTTTGATGATTGCTTAACGTGAAATCTTTAAAACAAACACTTTACCAAAAATACTGTCAATGAGCCAATGTTTGGTTATCAACAGTAAATTGTGCGGTATCTTACTACAGATGAGATTTACTGTATCTGACCATAAAATGCTGTGGTATCTCTGTTTTACGGCAATCTACTGAATAAAGTTTGGTACACTGCCGTTTTCTTCACCTCAGCTGTAAATTTTACAGTATTATGCCGTAGGATAGTTTACGGTATCTTGCCATAAAAATTTTACGGTAGCATGCTGTATACCATTTTTACAGACAGTGATCTCAACAGACAATGATCTCAACTGAATGGATTGGAAGGGAATCTTCTGAAATCATGGGTGGCACCTCAGTAGCGATATATATTTATCTTGGAGGTGTCACCCTTATTACAAATATATGTCATGTTCATGCACCATGTGTGTCGTAATGATATCTGTACAACTAAATGCATATATATGTAATATGAATAAAATGATTCTGAGTTCTGAGTACAGTATTTTGCTGTCAAAACTACGGTGAAATTACAAGACAACCACGGAAACTCGTTACAATGCAGGATATGACAAGATAGTACAAGACAAGACTTATCCAGTCATGACAAAAGTACAAAAAAACTTGTCTTACCAGCGGCAGTACAGAAGAACTGCTTGCTTGTTTCATAGTTTGTTGGGTGGGTGATAGTAACACATATTTTTGCACCAGATAGGGCTGATCGGATCAGGCAGGTGTTAGAGCAAG
This sequence comes from Alitta virens, assembly GCA_932294295.1. Taxonomy (NCBI): domain Eukaryota; kingdom Metazoa; phylum Annelida; class Polychaeta; order Phyllodocida; family Nereididae; genus Alitta; species Alitta virens. Next base: position 41,504,791 of record OW028576.1, on the reverse strand, counting down.
GAGGTGAATGATGAAGCAACATTCCAACATGGTGTAGGATTTGGTTCTGGCTAGTGTTTGATCGGTCAATTTACAGTGATCAAAAACCTATATTAGGGTTGGAGGGGGAGGGGAATCTGGTGGTCAGGTCCTAACCACTTGTCTGGAATTATTTTTTTAAACACTAATGAAAATAAGAAGATTATACAGATGAAGGTATTTATAAAAGATATAGTGATGGACAACTGCATGATTGGTGGAAATAATTTTTCTTTTTTTTAAACTTGAACAATTTGCCAAGTTTGTATTGTGCTATTAAGCAATGCAAGAATGAGGGCCATGCAGCAATCTAACTCTTTATATTTTTTTTTGTGGGATTATCGGTGCACAGGGTTTTTTTTACAGCCTTCCTACCTGACTGAATCTCTTCTAAACTGACAAATAATAAGTGCACACACTATTAATAATCTTGACACACTGTTATTTTAACACACAATCGTCATTTTCATGCAATGAATCATCAGTGTCAACCTCCTTCTTAAAAATTGTTAAATGTTATCACTGAATGACTTAGTCATCGCCGATAAAGATCTAATTACTGGGTGTATAATGTCTGCACTCCATATTTATTCAAGCAGTTGAACATACTGCAAAGATAATGGCACTGCTGTCAGGCTAGCAATAGTGCGACTTGCTTATGACAGACTACAATTTGCTTACACAAAGTTTTTGCAAAAACCAGCTTTTTTGATATACGGGTTTGGTGTAAAAGAGCATGGTGATAATTCTCTTACTAGGTTATATATATATATTCAAAAGTTCTAATATTTAAACATTTATTTAATTGTGGTTCTTTTGTTTCCAGATTGGAATTTTACACAAAACACTGGAAATGGAACAGAAACTTTTCCACCAAGGAAAGGTATACCATTAATTTTATCTATTTATCTATCTATCTATCTCTCTATCTCTCTATCTCTCTATATCTCTATATCCATATATCTATTTATCTATCTATTCTATCTATTCCATCTATTCTATCTATTTATCTATCTATTCTATCTATCTATCTATCTATCTATCTATCTATCTATCTATCTATCTATCTATCTATCTATCTATCTATCTCTCTATATCTCTGTCTATCTCTAGCTCTCTATCCATATATCTATTTATCTATCTATTCTATCTATCTATTTATCTATATATTTTATCTATCTATCTATCTCTCTCTCTATCTCTCTCTCTATCTCTCTATATCTCTATATCTCTGTCTATATCTCTCTCTATCCATATATCTATTTATCTATCTATTCTATCTATTTATCTATATATTTTATCTATCTATCTATCTATCTATCGATATCAAGAGCTTTAAAAATCTTAACCACGGACAAAGCGACACTGAAGCTCTTTAATTATGACGGACATATGGGGGATATCTCCTTAAAGAGTGACAGGTGACAGTTTTGATATTCTAAATTATTACTTATTTAGTTAAAACACATTGCTTCCTATTTTGGGACTCTGGTAGACCCGTTCTGCTGATAGCAATGAGTCTCCCATTGCGCTTAATCTGCTTCAGTGACAGTGCTCTCTGGTAGTTTTGCTCTCCATTGCCATCCACTATAATGATTATCTTTGTTGCAGAAACACCTGTAGGACTGATTGCTGGAATAGTTGTAGCGGTTGTGGTGATCTCAGTTGGGACCAGTCTCCTTATACTGTATTTCTGCAGTTGAAAAGGTAAATTACTTTTCTGCACACAGGCGTGCACCCCACTTGTGGTTGTGGGTGGGTGGACCAGGGCTTTACGTCCTGTATTTCTGCACCTGATGGAATAATTAGGTCAGGTTGGGACCACGGCAATGAGATGAAGGATGAAACAGCCATCGAAATTAGGCTCAACCGGGAATTGAACCTGGGACCCGGTGGTTAAAAGTCCACATTCAGATTATTTTATTTTGCCTACAGATTTACATTGTACGATAGAATTGTTTTTTTGTTTTTTTCATTATATAAACAATTGTTATGCAAGGAGACCTTACTAAGATAATGTATGTTATCGCAGGCTAGGGGCAACATGAAGAGATCCATTAATATTAAATAATGTACATTAAATCAGTTTATCTACATCACTCATCTGAAGTTAAAGAATATATTGGTGAAAAGGATTATTGTGATAAAGCAGTATGATGGAAATTTACAAATATAAAAGTTTTCAATATTATGATTGGGGTGCCAGCACGCTACCACCCCAATTGTGGTACAGCATCAATGATGGTGTTCCCCTGGAATAATTTTGATGTGAATGCACAGTATGCATGGAAATGTATGCTTGATGCATGTACACTCGGCGACAGTCAAATTCGCCACGACACTGAGATTCGTCACTCCCCTTAAACATGAATATAAACATTGCAAGGTCTTGATTTGCAAGCAAACTAACTGTATAAATCATTAACAGTGTTGTAAAATTGCGGCAGCCATCTAAAATGTGTTTATTGTAGTTTTATGGTGGTGGCGAATCTCAGTGTCGTGGTGAAATCCACTGTCGTCGAGTGTATGTTTACACGATATAGTCATATGGTAAAGATCTGGCCAAAGATCTCTACAGTAACCACCTCGCCTACTAGCCACCCGGCTAGCGGGAAATTCCCTGTAGCCCAGTTGGTGAGAGCAGTGGTTTTTAGGTTGCTACATAACATGGTTGAGAATTGTTATTCAAAATTCAAACAAATATGCAGAACAATTATGATATAGTTTTAATTTTTAAAATTTTTGCACAATAATACATCATTTGATAAATATGGCATATAATATTACTAATTAATAGCATTAAATTTTAACCTTTACTGTATGCAGACGACACTACACTCTTCACAAGTATAAATTCAGACTTTACAAAAGATCCCGAAATATTAAATGGTGAATTACAATCAATATCTGACTGGCTAAAAGTAAACAAACTCTCTTTAAATGTAGCAAAAACCACAGCAATACTATTCCACACACCACAAAAGAAAATACAGCATCCAGACTTATTCATAAATGGCATGAAGATAGAATTTGTAGATAGATTTAACTTTTTGGGTATAGTTATAGACAAACATTTGAAATGGACTCATCACATTGAAGCTATATCAAAGAAAATATCTAGAACCCTGGGAATCACGACATAGATAAAACAACAAGTTCCTTCGAAGGCACTTCTTAATATATACAATGCTTTAATACTCCCTCATCTGAATTACCCATTAATGATATGGGGCTGGAAATCTGAGAAATTAATATATCTTCAGAAGAGAGCCATGCGTATCATCTCAAAGAGCCATTACAGAGCCCATACTACTGATCTTTTTTCGAAAATAAAATGTGTTAAAAATTAAAGATCTATGTGCACTGCAGGACTATAAATTTTGCTTTAAATTTAAACATTCATTATTACCTCACTACTTCACATATGAAATGAAAAAAAATATAGAAAATAAAACCTACAGATATGTGACCAGACATACCAAGAATTTAAAGCTACCCGCTGTGAGACATGAATTTGCCAGACACTGTATATCCTATAACTGTCCTAAAACATCAAACAATATGCCAAATATTTTCAAAGAAAAAATAAACACACATAGCTTCCATGGTTTTAAATGATATGTCAAAAAGAAGACAGATGAGGTCTATATTGAGGAATGCGATATACCAAATTGTTACTCATGCACATTTAATAGCCCTACAAATCTTCTACATTTACACAAATTTCCTTCGATTACTGTATCTTCCACATTACATTTAATAAATTTTTAATTGTACTCTTCCATAAAGCGGCATGTCATTAAGCCTTTGGGAAGAGTGGCTTTATTCAATAAACAATAAACATGACCAAGTAAGATGTAAAAATATATTAATTACAGTCAAATTTGTGTAAAACATCATAACAGTCCTCATCCAGGGGGGGGGGGGTTGGAACATTGGTGGCGCCACTGTCGCCAGGTTTGTAGCCCATGACAACCCATATTAATCCAATGGGAACTTTAATTATATTTATTTTTAAAAGCATCTATGGTCCAAAGCTTCAAATAGTCTAGTGGTTAAGGTGTACACCTGTTATCCGCAAAGTTGTGTGTTCGAACCCCCACCATGGCATCGAGGAGTTGGGCAGATCCTCAACAAACATTGCTTCACCAAACCCAGGTGCAATGGGTACTTGGCATTAGACAACCACAGTGATGGCACTGGTGTGAGCTCTGAAGCCCCTGTGGTTAACCCTATGTCCAAGGCTGAATACTGAATACTGAATAAATGCTTAGCCAAATATGTACAATGTACTGCCTTTTTTGTTGGCTCTTCTTCAGAATCGTTCCTGTTTATAAGAAACTTAACCTCCCCCACACCTGCCCTATCTCCATTACTGGTATCAAAGTTGCAAAAAAAAGGTGTCATTAATTGATAATTCATTATTTAATATTGATGATTACAAATATGCCTTAAATCTTTTTCAGAATATCCAAAAACACTAGGGATGCATACACATCTTAGGCCAAGGCCATATACCATAGGATGAAGAAGCTTAGGAGTGTCTATATAATAATTGTGTAATATATATGTAATATATGTAAAAACATTTGTAATATTTGTATATTATATTTTGTACAACTATCAAGTATGTATTGCAACCATCAAGAATAAAAAAGAATAAAAAAAGTACATGCATCAAAGTAATTTATGACATATATTTGTATTTTCACAATTCTGAGTTCAGATTACTGATCTCTAGATTTGTGTCATTCAATGAATTATCCTTCCATTAAGAAAACTTGTGGTCTGAAAAAAGGTGGTTGCAACGTCTTCGCGCCATTCAGTGGGCGCGTCTTTTGATATGAGTTACCATGTCTGATTGGCTGAACGGCTGTGAAATTAAATGCTTTTTGATTCAGTGCTTCGGCCACTATCATACCGCTGTACATGTCATATAAAAAGAAAGTTTTTGAACTCAATGTGGAAATGGTCAAAGCATGGATTTGATTTCAGGTAATTTTTTTGTTAGCGGTCTCAATAATTTTGCCATTTTCTTTACATAATAACTTCATTGATCTTAAACCATTCATTGTAATTATGAAATGTTTGGAATAAAGAATTATTATATTTAATTTACAATGTGTGTTTACTGTGTCTCCACCCTCATGTTTACATCATTAACTATCATTCAAATGCCTGTAACGTTTTATTCCGGTGGCCTTGGCCATTGAGACATACTTATCCTTAGAATGTATTATCTATCATTGCGACCGGAATTATATGAACCACAGTGTATGCATTTTTGTACCTAATTGAAATTCATGAGCTAATCACATGATATGATCATATCCATTATTGGTAAGTATTTTGGGTAGACATTCATAGTGTACAATTTGATAGTTTTACTTTAACATTTTGTATGATTCCCATCAAATTGTGTTCACATCTTTGATATCTGTCCATGATATATGTAATCTTTTGTTGTAACTTCAATTGCCCAAAAAAGATCTTCACAGATGAAAATTAATTCTGGGGGGAGTTCGAACATAGCAGCCATTTCCAGCAGTTGGTGGTTTTCCCAGATCTCTTTCTGACTGGTAGCTGACTGGGAACTAGAACTGTGAACTGACTTCATATTACTAGGAACTGACTGGTAGCTGACTGGCAACTAGAACTGGGAGCTGACTTCATATTACTGGGAACTGACTGGTAGCTGACTAGGAACTAGAACTGTGAGCTGACTTAATGTTACTTGGAGCTGACTGGTAGCTGACTGGCAACTAAAATTTGGGAGCTGACTTCATGGATCTTTTTTAGTTTTAACTTCAATTGTCCGAAAAAGATGTTCACACAGTGGTATATGGGTGATTAGAAAGTATCTTGGACACTTCACTACTCATAGTAATTGACCCCAGGTCTCGGAGTAAGACTGTGCTTACAGTGAGCCTTCAGCTCACATGATTTTGTTACAGTTTCATAATTAAAAGATCCACAGAGAGGATGTCCCAAGCAAGCTTGTGCGCATCGTTGAAGAGATGCTGTGAACTGGAATATATCGTATCCAACCGCGGCCATGTTTGGATTCTCCCGGATTTTTGCCTGAAGTATTGGCGATAAATTTGGCAAAAGATTACACGCTGAAAACAAATAGAAGATTGGATTGAAACATCATTACTAATGCATAGCTAATAAAAGTATTGAATATATGCCATTATTTCTGTGTGTGTGTATTAAATAATGAGAAAATTGTGTTTTCTGATTTGGCATCTTTATAATGAGAAAAAAAATTATGTTTTCTGATTTGGCATCTTTATAATGAGAAAATTATGTTTTCTGATTTGGCGTCATCTTTCTGTTGTTTATTAACTGATTAAAGTCTTATTAAGATATTTCTCTTTTTTTTTGTCTACCATTGTGCTGAAAAAAAAAATTGATGAATCCTGCTTGGAACCCGAATAACAGATTGACATTTACCTTTACAAATATGACAAAAACAGGAACAAGATTCCAAATTTTTGCCAAATACTATAGTATATAGAAGAAGAATAATGATAATAATAGGGACATTGAAAAAGGGGGAAAACTTGAATTGCAATGAAACCCTATCACGAAGACAAAACCTTTAGTAATGTTGAATCATAGAATCATAAGATGATGCCATAAAAACATTAAGCAAATTGATATAATTTATTAAAAGGTTTTAAATATCTATCATCTGATCATATCATATCATTTTTATTTTTACTTCTATTTATAATATTAATTTTAAGTCTGACCTTTTAATTTGGTGCATTTAATTATAATTGTCGCATCTGAAGGTTTTTTTCTATAGATTATGCTTTAGCAAATAAATCATTTACTATTTGATATTACTATCAGAGGCGTCGATACAGGGGGGATGGGGTGATATATACCCTCCCCCACTTCTTGGGAAGGGGTGGAGGGATATTCAATATGCTTTGTATTTATGCTTTATATCACATATCATTATAAGCTTAACTGGCATCAATGGTCCACCACTACTTTGCCTCTTGACAAATGTCCGCGCATAAACTGCCACAACTTGTACGATGGAAAGTGGCATCGCGACAAAGTCGGCCTGTATCCCTCTCATCCATCAAGAGAAATCGACGCCCCTGATTACTATGATAAGAAAGAGGGGGGGGGGGGGACATGAATAATTGAATGTTCTTAGTAGTGAGGTTTTACTGCATGCATAATTACGCTCAGAGATGGAACAAGTGGGTCCAGAATAAGAAGGCGCACAGGGTCCAGGACACGTCCCATTGTCCAAACAGGCAGCCATGTCGGCGCAAAGGCATCGACCGCTGCAGTCGGTTCCATAGCTGGTTGCTTGACATACTGAAACAAAAGGTATAGACCATAAACTATGGAAAGTTGTAGGTTCCAACTGATTTGTTGCAACTCCTCTCCAATTGTATGCGCCTAAAGTTTTAGAAGAATCAGAATCTCTAATTGGCTGAGAGATTGTTTAAACTGAGGTCCGGAATAAAATATAATTTTCAGAAATAATTATTGTGGGTTCCATTTGATTTGTTGCAACTTCTCTCTGATGTTTTGAGAAAACAAATTTTGACTAGGATCAAAACAGAACATTTTTGGTTATAGTGAGGATCATGTGTCATAAGGCTATAATACATGCTCCCTACAAGATGGTCACTTCATTAATGCTCCCTGAATCATTTATAAAAGTTATTACACAAAAGTATAACAATCCTAGGAAATTTCCATAAGCATCTTTGAGCATGCCCGTCTGCAGCTGCTCATGCCACAGGCCAGTCTGGCCACTTTAGGCCAAGTATTTAATCTGCACTGGGCCCTCCTCTGCAGAGAAAGAGAGAGTGAGAGGGGGGCACAAAGAGAGACAGAACATCTGCAGGACAGCAGCAGAGAGTTCTGGCTATTTAGTCATGTATTCTTGAGTAAAGCTGATCTCACACAGAACATTTCAATATGTTCTTCTTTGGACTTTTTTGGGAACACAGTTTAATATGACTATGCAATAAACCATTCAAATTTACTTTGGACTCCATCTTCATTTAACTTTAACTGGATTGTACTAAGGCTTCAGATCCTGGACCCTCACTGCTAAGCAAATAACCACTTCATTAAACGCTAGAAGCTTTAGTGCAACATGTTTATAAAAAAAAAGTTCAGTTGAACTTTTCATATTACCCTTACCCACATAACTTGTCCCATAGGACCGATATAGATTGGATTGATGTCAGGCTCGCTTTGAAGATGAAAATGGGGCTAACATTGGGCTGATTTGGCATGCTATCTGGGTAGCTTGATTGGAGAAAATGGGAACCTATGTTTATTATTGAATATTACAGTAAAGTCTGGTACACTTGCTTAATTTAAGAGAGGGAAAATTTTTATTTTTGGCTTCGTTTCCTTTTTTTACATTGAATAATTACATTATATTGGCAGGTCATGGAGAAGTCATTGCATTTTATCAATTTTCTGAAAAAATTAAATATTTGAGAAAAGTCATTACTCATAGGTATTCATGTGACTTACTCGCTCGGTAAATGCTGATGTGATTGGTTCCCGCTCCACACGGCTCACCATCTGAACACAGCTGAGAACACAAACTGGTGTTCACAGAAAGGAGGCCTCCATCGTGTCTTAAATCGTTACCGCAGTAACACGATGCTCCTCCATTCTTAAATAAGAAAATGGCAATTGTAATTATGCAATCTTGGTTGTATAAGTACATTGAAACCAAAAATTATTCAGACGTTAGTGACTTTTCATATAAAACATTCAATAACATATAAACTACCATGAATGCATTGAAACCTAGTGGCAGTCAACATGGGGCTCTTCACAATGCTTTCCCATAACTAGCACAGATGTGAATAACTAAATCAATTATTTCCCTCACACTTAAGACAGGGAAGTTGATTACCTTTTGGTACATGACATTTTTATTTTCTGAAACCCTGGTTCCTAGCTAGGTAAAAATCAGTACGTAAATACCAGCCATCATAGATTTGGAAGCTTTACTCCAGAGGACGTCACTGGCAGATCCAGCCCTGCCTCTAAAGGGGGGCCAGCCCCTATGGGGGGGGGCAGTCTCTATGGGGGGGGACAAAAGCCTGACTGAAAGAGGTTCCTGTCGGTCATTTCATGGAAAATGTATAGTAATTAAGGATGCTAGTGCTAGGGCCCAATGGCTACCCCCCCCACTGGATCCACCAGTGGAGGACGTCATGTAAATCTAGGACTGCCATGGGAGAAAGCAGTCCCTCAGACAATGGGGGTCCTGACAATGGGGGTCCTGACAATGGTTTTGTCGATATAGGGGGGATGGGGTGGGGATGATCAATGCCCCCTCATTGTATGAAGTGTTGATCAATCATCCCTCCCTCCTGAAATTCACAATTGAAAATTACTTTTTCTACACACTTTTGTTTTGGAATATGTGCTTTGCTTTACAATATGTAATTATCAGATATCAATAAAAGTTGATCTGTAAAAATAGATCGGCATCAAAGATCCACCATTTTTGTGCAGGAACGACAGACACAAAATTTGGGTTAAATTTTTAATATAATAAATGGTTATGGAATTGTGGATTTATACAGCAAAGTAAATAGAAGATATACAATAACTAGAACATGTGAAAAGTGACAGAAATAAGTTAAAAGTAATATATAGATATGTACAAAAAAATCTAGACTATGGGAGACAAGAAGGAAGAAAGTCCCAAAGTCCTGAAGGCTTACAGTCAGAGGGACTGTCTCCCATAGCAGAAGAAAAAGAAGGACAATCAACATCAGTTAGCTTGTGCATTCTTGTAGACAGATGAAAAGAAGCAGTGAGCAGTAGTAGTTACATTGGAAGAATAGTCTAATGTCGATGGCTGAGAGAAGCTATATATCTTGAGTAATGACGTTGCTGAGGCAGTCTTTGCTGCCCATCATGTAGAAGGAGGAAAGAAAATATGTAGATGGATGGAAGAAACTATCAGAAGGAGTAGTGACTGAGGCAGTTTGCACTGACCCTCGTGTAGCTGACCGGTAGATCCAATACCTCGTTAGTTTACATTGCAAGAATAGTCTGATGTCGATGGCTACGAGAAGCTATATATCTGGCTTGTAATAAAGAAAAAACTAAGTGCAGTGGTAGCTCGATGTGCTGTAACATGAGGCAGACCCTCGTTGAAACTTGATGGATGGATGCAGCTGGATGATGAGGCAGTTTGCACTGACCCTCCGATAGGTGATGCTGGATGAGGCAGTTTGCACTGATCCTCGTATGGATGTGGAAGGATGTGGATAGGTGATGCTGGATGAGGCAGTTTGCACTGACCCTCATTTTTTGATGTGTACAGATGTGGATAGGTGATGCTGGATGAGGCAGTTTGCACTGAGCCTCATGTTGATACGTACAGATGTGGATAGGTGATGCTGGATGAGGCAGTTTGCACTGACCCTCATATGGATGTGGATGGATGTGGATAGGTGATGCTGGATGAGGCAGTTTGCACTGACCCTCATTTGGAAGTGTACGGATCTGGATAGATGATGCTGAATGAGGCAGTTTGCACTGACCCTCATATGGATGTGGATGGATGTGGATAGGTGATGCTGGATGAGGCAGTTTGCACTGACCCTCATATGGATGTGGACAGCTGTGGATAGGTGATGCTGGATGAGGCAGTTTGCACTGACCCTCATATGGATGTGGATGGATGTGGATAGGTGATGCTGGATGAGGCAGTTTGCACTGACCCTCATTTGGAAGTGTAAAGATCTGGATAGGTGATGCTGAATGAGGCAGTTTGCACTGACCCTCATATGGATGTGGATGGATGTGGATAGGTGATGCTGGATGAGGCAGTTTGCACTGACCCTCATATGGATGTGGATGGATGTGGATAGGTGATGCTGGATGAGGCAGTTTGCACTGACCCTCATTTGGAAGTGTACGGATCTGGATAGGTGATGCTGAATGAGGCAGTTTTCACTGACCCTCATATGGATGTGGATGGATGTGAATAGGTGATGCTGGATGAGGCAGTTTGCACTGACCCTCATATGGATGTGGACAGCTGTGGATAGGTGATGCTGGATGAGGCAGTTTGCACTGACCCTCATATGGATGTGGACGGCTGTGGATAGGTGATTCTGGATGAGGCAGTTTGCACTGACCCTCATTTGGATGTGTACGGATGTGGATAGGTGATGCTGGATGAGGCAGTTTGCACTTGGTTCTGGACAGATGTAGACAGGTCTTGCTGAATGAGGCAGTTTGCACTGACCCTCATAGAGTTGCTGGATGATGTAGTTAGCTGATGCATAATGAGGCGGTTTGCAATGACCGCATGAGGATGTAGACGGACTATATATCTGGAGTGATGACGTTGCTGAGGCAGTCTTTACTGACCATCATGTAGAAGGAGGAAAGACGATATGTAGATGGATGTAAGAAACTATCAGAAGAAGTAGTCACTGAGGCAGTTTGCACTGACCCTCGTGTAGCTGACCTGTAGATCCATAACCTCATTAGTTTACCTGCAACAAAAATAAACTAAAAGCATAACCTGGCCTTGATATACGTGGATAATGAAATTATTATCTATTGGAAATGGTTATTTGAAAACAATATATAGATTTAAACAACATTAAAAATACTTAGCTCTCTCAATCAAACATAATCAGCTGCATGCCTCTGGTTGTTTCTTGCATGGATGAGAAAGAATGAACCTCTTGCAGATTGATGAATATAACAGCAGTGAAGTAACAGGCTTGTTGTGAGGCAGTTTGCACTGACCCTCACATAGACAGATGGATGGAACCTCTTGTAGATGGAAGGTTATAGTGACATTGGGAGGCAGTCACAGATGAATGTAAGCTCTTTTAGATGGGAGGATGTAACTGCATTGGGAAGGCATTTTTTCCTTGACTCTCAATTAGAAAGATGTAGACGAATGGATTTCATAGTTTGAAGGATGTAACAACATTGAAGAAACAGGATTGTTGTGATGTGGTTGACGTAACAGGCTTGTTGTGAGGCAGTTTGCACTGACCCTCACATAGACGGATGGATGTAACCTGTTGTAGATGGACGTATGTAACTGCATTGAAGATGCAGACTTGTTATGAGGCAATATACACTGACCCTCACATAGACAGATGAATGTTCCCTCTTGAGGATGGATGATTATAGCAGCATTTGAAGTAACGGGCTTATTGTGAGGCAGTTTGCACTTAGACAGATGGATGTAACTCATGGTAGATAAACATATGCAACTGCATTGAAGAGGCAGACTTGTTAATGTGGAAATGATGTAAAAAAAAAAGAAAATAGAGCAAATAAATGTGATCTGAATCTGAATCTGAATCTGACAGATGAATGTTCCCTCTTGAAGATGGATGATTGTAGCAGCTTTGAAGTAACAGGGTTGTTGTGAGGCAGTTTGCACTGACCCTTACATAGATAGATGGATGTAACCCATGGTAGATAAACATATTTAACTGCATTGAAGAGACAGACTTGTTGTGAGGCAATTTACACTCACCCTCACATAGACAGATATATGTTCCCTCTAGAAGATGAATGATTGTAACAGTATTGAAGTAACAGGGTTGTTGTGAGGCAGTTTGCACTGACCCTTACATAGAAAGACGGATGTAACCCATGGTAGATAAACATATTTAACTGCATTGAAGAGACAGGCTTGTTGTGAGGCAATTTACACTCACCCTCACATAGACAGATATATGTTCCCTCTAGAAGATGAATTAATGTAACAGTATTGAAGTAACAGGGTTGTTGTGAGGCAGTTTGCACTGACCCTCACATAGACGGATGGATCGAACCTCTTGTAGATGGAAGGTTTCAGTGACGTTGGGAGGCAGTCTTGTTACTAGGCAATTTGCACTAATATATAATATAATAAATGTAATGTTGAGAGCACAGGCAAATAAATATTATCAGTCACAGTTGTCGATGATACAAGTGAAATAAAACGAAATAAATATAATAAAGCATATGATTGTAACAGGTGTATTTAGTGTTGTAAATAGGCACAGCAGACAGGAAAGTATGGAGAGAAAAACCCAACATGAAAATATAATCACAACAAGATGTTGTGATAGAAAACAAATTGCGATACAGCAACAAATTAAAGTTACGATGCAGGGATGTGGAAAAGCGTACGAGCAATTGCGATGCAGCAATGTACTTAGACATTTGCGATGCAGCAATGTATGGAAGCATTAGCGATGCAGCAATGTACGGAAGGAGTCTACTGGGTAATATTAGACAAAATCGACATTCTCTTTCTTATACTTATTTAATGTAATATACCTTTTACTTCAAGTGGAAGTGTATTAATAAACATATATATATATATATATAATAAGTGACAAATTGACACTGAAGCTCTTAAATAGTGACGGACTTAAGTTGAATATATTGTTAAATAGTGATAGTATATTTTTTGTAAAATCGACAAGGGACATTGTTTCCTATTCTTGAGTCCCATGTAGACACCTTATGAAACCATTTGCGATGCAGCTATGAAAGAAGATTGCGATGCACCAATGTATGGAGGCATTTGGATTGCAGCAATGAATAATGGTTGCCAAAGAAGCAACAAGAATAATAATGCACAGGTTGCGATTGAGCAACAGAAATGTGGGTTGAGAATGAAAATAGAGGCATGAATAAAGTGGCAAAGTTTTGTAATAGTAATATAAATGTGGCAATTGTATTGAATTAGAGTATAAATGAATCAGTATAATCAGTGAATGAGTAGTTATATTGCATAATTGATAATAGAGAATGAGACAGAACATGAAGTGAAAATCATAGGTAGAAATAATATATAGTTTGTGACTTCGCGACTGAAATTGAGTATGTAATGAGTCAAGAGTGTTGATGTTGAGCATGTTATAGTACTGAAAAAAAACATACATGATGCATTTAAGTGTCAAACATGATCAGCAGCTAAGTATGGGTAGAAACATGGTAAAATAGCAAACCGATTGGTAAGTGTAACAAATATGTCAAAGAAATATAAGAAATGAGTTACGATTTGACTTGTGTTTACATTTTCAACTGTATCTTAAGAACGGATGGGTATAGTGTAAAACAGATATAAACAAAATCTAGCTAAGAAAATTACGCTTCTTTTGATAGGTTGACCATTGCACTAGGATATTTGTAGGCTGGGGAAACGACGATTGTTTACATTGTATTTTTACCGCAAATTGAAGCAACTGTGGATCCAATAGGCACAAAAAGATGTAGATATATGTGGATAGTGTCCTGTGACCCATACGGCATAATCCAGTATAAACGGTAATAAACTTGAAGAAACTCTGTTTTGACATTTGAAGAAATCAAAGATGCTGCTGCTGTGGTCATAAGACGCTGATGCAGGGTTGACCTATTTTTTACGGTTGAATGATTCTGTCGTCCCGCAAAAAAAATACGTCACGCTTCACTGAGACGCTGTTATACTTTACTTGTTAATTGTCATGGTGCGGCGAACAGGGTAGGCCTGTATCCCCCCCCCCCCCCAAATCTTCAATTAATAGCCTTTGTGCTCATGTTATGTATTTTATTACTGATTTAAAATATTATCTTATCTTATCATCTAGAGAAAATGACACCCCGAAGTCCTGGATCTGCCAAGTCTATGAAATCCAATGTAAAGTATACCTCTATTATTGAATTTATAGGTAGCTGCAAATGGTTATTAGCTGTCTACATTGATAACTTACCATCAGCCCAGCATATTTATAACCACTGCTCTTGCAAGCCACAGCGCAAGTTGAGACGGTATGAACGGTGCTCACTTGAACTTGGGTCGGACCACCAAGAACGTATGGAGGGTCAGCTGCTCTAGACCAACAACCAATAAAACGCTCCTCAGTCCTTGGTGTATCTAAATGAAATCAGTATAATGGTAATTGATAATAAATAATTATCTTAGGGCTCTAACGATTATGAGATAAAAAAGCCTGAATCGAGTAAAATATTTCACATAATTCATAAGGGAAAGATGACATATATACAAGGTTGGAAAATTTTTAAGTGGAAAAACATAAAATAATAACTTGCTTTTTTATTGCAATTGCATTGTATGATTGTATTGATTTATCTCCATATTCCCGTGCATGGTTGGGAGACATTTGGCATGGCCTTACCACATGCTAACGAACTTGGAAAAGGGTTTTTGTTATCAATGTCTGTCCGAAGGGTGCACGGGCGGGAAGGCGGGCGGGCGTAACACTTTCATTTCCGGAGCAGAACTCTAAAACTAATGCACGTACCCCAACAAAATTGTGTACAGTAATACTCTATATGACCTGGTGGTGCCTTTAGATAGTCACATATGTTGGTTATGTTTTACAAAATTTGGAGAAAGTAGAAAAAATTATTTTTTTCATTTCCGGAGCAGAACTCTGACACTATAGCACCTACATGCTTAAAACTTTGTCATAATATGTCTAAAAAACTGTAGTGGTGCCTTTTGGGGGTCTCATGGCCGTAAATACTATAGAATGTTCCAAATTAGGGCAAAATTGGGAATATTCCTACTTTTCCAAACCTCCATACAAAAGACAATACTTACCCTACATGAATGAAATTGTGTCAATAACATATCTAAATGAGATCATGATATATTTTCACTTTTCAAACTTCATTTTGATATTAATTTCATGCTGATTACATAATAATGAAAAAAATAAATGCAAAAAATTGTGTAAAATTGCGTCTCCAGAGCAGAAATCTGGCATTAATGCACTTACCCTAACAACATTTTATACATTATTACTCTATATAGCTTAGTTGTGCATTTTGATATTCACATCGACATATCTTAGCTGTGTTTTACAATATTTAGAAAAAAAAAGAATAAAAAACATAAACATTTCTGTTTCCAGAGCAGAACTCACACACTACTGCACCTACATGCATACAAAACTTAATAAGAATATATCTAAAATAGTCTAGAGATACATTTTTGTGGTTTCATGACCATTAATGTTAGATAATTTTATACAATAAGGAAAGTATGAAAATTTGGTAGTCTTTCAAACCCTCATATCAATGACTTTATGATCATTACATAAGTAACATTTTGCCAATGATATATCATACTTTCACTTTTAAGCCTCATTTTGACATTTGTTTCACCCTTCATCTTTTTTTTCAAATAATAATGGACATCTGGAAAAAAATGCTGAAAATTGTGATGCTTCCTTCCTATTCCTCAGCATCCCATATTTATGACAGCCATAAATGTTGTACAATTCATGTGCATACAATTATTAAATATTTGATCATAGTATTGCCATGCTCAACCCATTCAACAGTTTTTGTTTATAATTAGTAATTTCATAATAATTAGTTGCATTATGATCTATATTACTTTCACTTGACTCCAACACTTATTATTGTTTTCTTCATATACACCTGTAAAGTGTTCAGTTATAAATACTAATTTAAATGCCATTGATTTAATGCAAATCAGCAACCCAACAATTTAGTTACTGTTGAAGGGAATATGGCAATTGATAATATATAGTTTCTTCAGTTGCCAGCTAAATGTAAACAGCGAGCAAAAAAATATTTTGACTTACAAATGCATTAAAATGGGTGTGTTGAGTATAAATCTTTAAGATTTGTATTTATTTGTATTTAGACAATATTCATTTAAATAAAAGTAAATACAAATGCTTAGTGTTTAGTATTGTTATTGAACCTGAATTGTTGTGCTAAAACTATTTGTTGGTGCTTTTTTAAACAGTATTATTACTATTTGTTTAGTTCCGGGTGCTTTAGAATTTCGTAGACAGACTATGTAGTGTTGATTAGTATTAGTCATAATATAGCTCTACTTATTTAATTATTTTAACTGTTGATCCATGTATTTCTATTATCTTTTTATTTTTTGCCATTTATTATCTTTTCATGCTGACACAATTTGATATTTAGCTGTCAATAAAAATCTATATATACAAACCTTTAAGGTTCATTTTGTGTGAGCCATGTTATTCAAAAAGCTTTGTATTCTTAGGCTTGATGACATATTTACTAGTAAAATATATCAATTTTATTATAGATATATATATTCTGAATTTACTTCCATATTATTTTATTAGCACCTCATTTGTGCAAAGACTCGAATATGTGTATGGGACGAGGAATGAGTTATGGCAAATACCACTCATAACCCATAAGTATGCAGCAAATTGTCTTAGATACCGATTATCACACACATTAAATTGCAATATATCACAAATTACTGATAAAGTTTGTACCCATTCAGAATTCAGATTCTCACTTCATGTAAAGAATTACTTCGTCAATAACTTTAGTGGAGAGTGCGAAATATTTAGTTGTTATGTGTGACAGATCATCTCATATCACTTCTAATTCATATCACATGTTGTATGCTTTCTTTTCCATTTCCTTTTTTGCTCTTTTCCCTATTTCTGAAATTATCATTAATACTAAAACTACCACGATCTACAACTTTTTTCATCAAAATATTGACGTAAATAAGTTACTTATTTTTAAAATTTAAAGCAAACCAGAAATGATTGCAATTATAGATCTGTAAAGGGGGGCTCTCACAAAAGCGTTTGTAATAGCTGACTTAGCCACCAACACTCAAATATAGTCACGTTTTTCCATACAAATTGTAAATGTGATTTGGCTAAAATAAACATCATTTGTCTGTCTGTCTGCCTGCCTGCCTGCCATCTCTCTGCCTGTATAATTATACAAAGCACTGGCTATGCAGCATCAGTTAATTTGTAACTGAGTTATGTTTAATGACCTTTTAACCTGTAAGGTCATTCACGTCATGCTAAGTGTGGGATTTCTAGACAGAGTGTGCTTCACCCACAGTGTTACTTACCACTGTCACTGTACCACGAAGAGGAACTGGACTTCTGAGGGCTATGTAACATACACTAGAAGCAGGATATGTACAGTCACACCAATAATTATTCAGACACTTTTGACTTTTTCCTACTATATTTATCACCTTCCATAAGTTGTGAACTACATTGGCCAAATTCGGAATGCAATGCAATCACAGCCGCTGTCACCTATTGAAATATACATGAGACTGATACCAAAGAATTCCATTGCCACCTTACAGCCAAATTCTCAGAGTTGGAAATCAATCTCTTGGACACGGAAGCTGAACTCCAGAGGACATCATGTGAATCTATTATATGACTCTCATTGGTTAAAGCAATCCCGCAGCCAATGAGAGTCCTATATTAACATGATGTCATCTTGAGTTTAGCTTCCGAGTCTATCAGGATGGTTTCCAACTCTCTAAATTTGGCTGTAAACAAATCAATTCTACTCTAGTTCAAATTTGCATTTTGAATGCATCTGAATAATTTTTGGATTAACCTATATTTGGCCCTAAATGTGACCAATGAGTTCTCCTGGAAGTTTTCGCTGTTATGGTATTACAGTGTGATCATCAGAATATCACTGTATTATCCTAGTCTACAATTTCCCCCAAAAAAGTTTTTATTTACAAATCAATATTGTCTATCACCCTTAGTCAAGATCTGAACTCGTGTTAAGTGCAATATGACTAAGTGTAATGCCTTATGAACAAAAATTAATTCAAATAGGATTTTGTAATTCTGGATGAAAAGAGATGATTGGGTTTTACTGTACCTGATGTCAATTTGTGAATGGCAACAAGGCGCATATATCCATCCCTGAGTCCACATTTAAACATTGGGGGTTTGTCGTTACATGTTATGCAGGCGGTGGAGCTGCCATGTTTTGTATATCCTCCGTTGCCACAGTGACAATCTTTGCCATTTCCACCCTGGAATGAATTGTTCAGTTTCGCATTGTCAGGAGTTTGTTGCTTATATCCCTTCATCGCAGCTAACTAATACTCCATTAGGCATAATTACTAATTTGTTTGATTTTTTTTTGGATTTTTTTACTGCCTTTAGTTGCTTTTTGGGTCCAAGTATGCTGCAGGATTATTAACTTACAAATGACTAACTTAAACTCAAGATACAAGCAGCTAGCAGGCCTAGTAGCAAAAAAAGCACTTTCTACTTATATAGTGTGGGGAGCTTAACTCCTTAAGCCCCGGTCTCACATAGGCGGTTTTGCTGTAGTGAACCCGTAGTATTACATAACGGTTATGCAACAGCTTTTTTCGCCGGGTTGGCGACAGATTCTGGCGGCAAAAAGGGTTCTACGGGTGACTCGGCGGTTCTACGGGTGACTAGGCGGGTTCTACGGGTGACTCGGCGGGTTCTACGGGTGACTCGGTGGGTTCTATGTGTCACTAGGAGTAAGCCGACGAGTAGTAGGAGTAACTCGACGGCTTCCAGGAGTAATCAGCCGACTTCCACGGGTGACTCGCCGACTGCTACCAGCGTCAGCATCAGCGTAGGCAGGGAGGGGGTTGTATATACTTTAAAAGGCTGCTGCTTCCCTAATATAAGTCTGATTTTCGTCAAATAAGACGGAATTGTAGTATAGCTCATACTGATTTTAATGCATGTTTTTGGATCGAAAATAGACCAAATACTAAGTTATTTGTCTGAGAAGCCAGCTAAGTTGGCAAACAGTGGTGCTGCCGCACACGTCCGTGCCCTGACTGTATCAAAGGCTGCTGCTCCCTTAATATAAGTCCGATTTTTGTCAATATTCCATACGTGTTTTCTGATCGAAAATATACCAAATATTAAGCGAAATAATCTATATTATATAATAAGCATATAAATCTATCTGTCTCTCTAAACTATCTATCTACATATCTACATATCTACATATCTATCTATCTACATATCTTTCTATCTAACTATCTACATTAAAGAACAGCGATTAATGTTGGGGGCTTTTTTTTGTTTTTGTCTAGTATACTCCATTAATTTTCCTCACCTTATCTATTATATAAATTTTATTTGACGAAAATTGGACTATATACAATTCATTATGACCGTTCTACTTAATGACAATTGACACTCAGATATGTTTGATGTTCAAAGTGGCTTCTTTTTAATTGTGAATTGAATAGGACATGACATTAAACCTGTAATCCAGGTTAATTGCAATTGACTAATGACAATTAACCTTTGTGAAGGACTTCTTTACATTTGGCTAATTGAACTGAATTACTTATGTTATGATAGCTCATGTCTCACAATGTTATCATTGTTTTATTTTCATTTTTTATTGATTTTTTTATATACTTTAAAAGGCTGCTGCTCCCCTAATATTAGTCCAATTTTCGTCAAACAAAGACTGAATTGTTTAGGGATATGTGTAGAATTTAAATAATAGTTAAGGTTGGGGAAAATTAATGGAGTATACTAGGCACAAACAAGAATATTCTTGTTAATAAAGTTAGTAATACCTCATAGAGTATAGATATGTAGATATGTAGATAGACAGATAGTTATAAGATCTTCACCTAATAATACGTTACTATCAATAATTCATTGAATCGTAATCAATAAAAAATGAAAATAAAACAATGATAGAAACTATCTATAGATAGATATACTCTTGTTAGAGTAATCATTTTGGATATTTATTTCATTTTATATAAATTATTAATATTACGTTCTTGTGGTTGTTTCTGAAAATAATCCAACTGGAATTAAAATTGATATTGCATGTTCCCATCCATGATCAAAACAAATTATAGACAATCTCCCTCTTTAATATGCATAATAAACAGGAATCAGTTGAAATTCAGAATTTCAATTAATGCTTATGATCAATGATGAAAAAGCATGATTTACCCCATTCTTTGTATCATTCAAAATGCTAATAGCAATTAAAATAACGGTCACGGCAGATTGCTATTACATATAGGTTAATTGACTTTTACAAAAACCCAAGGAAAAGTCCTTCCCATTGGCCAGTTGGCAGAATGAGTAGAAATGAATTGCAATAAAGCTCATCCAAACATTGTATATATGATGGTCAAAACTATTTGTTTGTACACTTTGAAAATGCCAAAGAGAAAACCATCAGTCCAGCACCCTTTGTACATCCTGCAGCATGGCAGTATATAATAGATAAGGTCAGGAAAATTAATAAGGTATACTGGGCAAAAACAAGAATATTCTTGTCATAAACGCCCCCAACATCAATCGCTGTAGATAGTTAGATAGATAGATAGATATGTAGATATGTAGATATGTAGAAATGTAGAAAGATAGATAGATAGATAGTTTAGAGAGACAGATATATTTATATGCTTATTATATAATATAGAATATCTCGCTTAATAATAATTCGCGGGTAATCCGCTGACTTTTTGGACTTTTTGGACACCCGAGAGTTTGCCACGGGTGAGCCATACAAGCATGGCTCTTCCGGCTACCGGGCCCGAGTTTCCCGGCTTGGCCTCGAGTCCCGGGAAGTGCGTTACGTCACCGTTATGTAATACTACGGGTTCACTACAGGAAAACCGGCCATGTGAGACCGGGGCTTTAGATGTCAATCCAGCGAGCGCTATGGGCCAGCAGCCAATCAGCGTTCAGCTCCCTCTGTTCAAACGCGTTTAATAACTTGGAAAGCCAATATACGGTTGGAATCATTCGCCTTTATTAATTGGCACACACACAAAGAGGACACACAGACAGTAAACAAGAGGCTCTAGTAGATACCCCCACGTACATATAGTGCAAATGAAATTTTACAAGATACACATATGAAATGAAACGAGCAGATACTGCACTACATGTGTCAGTTCTGCCCGTGATATGAGGAATTAAGCACCCATGAGACAACGATGGGGTTCCAATAAATAATAACAATCAAGGCGATTATAAATGATAGGCGTTTATAAATAACGGCTTGTAGATCACATGAGAACTGGTAGCAATTAACACATCAATATTTACAAAACTTGAATTTATGATTTAAACAATCATTATTAAGTTAATTTTGCAATAGCAATTTATTCATAGGCAGGGTCCTGGGCAGGGTCCTGGGCAGGGTGGATAAAAAAGAGACAAGTGAAGCAGAGGACCTGCGTTTTTGAGTTATATGGGCATACTAATCCACTCCTGCCCACCTCTGATAGGACATGGCAGGGCTAGTGCCAGAATGAGGAAGCTGATGCCCACTGTTGCAGAGAGAGAGAGATTCCAATATGGCGACCGTCATCAACCAAATTTACATAATTAAATGATATTTAGTATATAATCTGCGCATTTTCTTTATAATACAAGAGAAATAGATTAATGTTTTTTAGTTTAAGCAAATTTTCTAAATTGCCTACTTGTCAGAACAAGAATTGTGTAAACTCAGCACATTAACATCTAATTATTCTGCAATTTCATTGCTAGACCTTCAGTATCATAAGCCAGAATATAGACTATAAGAGAAATTGATTAATTTACTTTAGATGAGTAAACGAGCAAAAATAATTAGATCGCTGGGCTGTGAGGTGACGGCACACAGTGCGAAGGGTCTCCCCTAAAGTCTGCAATCAACTCTGGCCAATGACAGGCCTTCTTTGTTAATGTGTAATGACTAGTATACAACGATGAAAGTGGTCAATGCATGGAATCAAAAAAGAATTAATATAACAGCAGTTCAGCCAATCAAACATGGCGATTTATCATAAGATTCGCCTGCTAAACAGCATGTATTATGCGTTGATTAAAATCACCGACTATAAATATCCACTTGTTTTTGGTCTTATTAACCTATTAATAGTTCCCTATCTTTGCAATGATACGTTTTTGCCATGTTTTCATCAATATAGCCATTTGTTATGGTCACAGACAAGCAGCAGATAATAAAAGTAGACAATATTGCATTTTATTCTTTCCCAGAAATGTTTTCGTCAGCTAGAAAGTTGGGATTTGACTTTTTGGTAACATTTATATTTTGTGCTTCTGCTTGACCTATATGTAAAAATAAGACCAAAAATACAAGTGGACATTTATTTTGGTTTAAAGCATAACGCCTGCAATTGGATATTGGGAAATTTTACTCACTGACATTCCGAAGTATCTGAATCGGTTGTAGTCACAATGCTCTGCGCATTCTGTCGCATTCTGAGGACTATTTGTCCACCAGAAGAACACCCACTCATCCCTCACGTCATTATAACAGCCCTCGTATGTGTAGTTCACAGCTTGAACTTTTCAAAAATACGAAAAAACATAATACAGGACTCACTATGCAATTGTACGCTGTCTAAGCAAAGGTCTTTGTGACAGACACATGTTCATATACAGATTTGCAAACTTTGCTCTCTCAGCTTCGCAAATTAACAGTGACACTCTTAATGGGATTGTCTCATGCATAAGAAGTTCAGACTGCATATTTGCTAGGAACTTAAGACATTTGTGTGAGATTTTGAACGTTGATATAAACTTTCTTCAGCTAAGCAACAAACAAGTCATCCAAAGGATCATTGAGCAATGTATAACAAGTATATAAGCTGAGGTGGTAACAGAGCTCACCCAAGTGAGAGACAATATACTAGACTGCCTACTCTCCAAGGAACAAATCGATTTTATGATAACAGAATTATGTATTAGTTAATACCTGTATATACTATATTTCAATCTTCCAAATGTATACCATTGAGTATGAATAAACATAATAATAATAATAATAACATGTCAAATATTGTACATTTAAGCTTTAGATTTTCAAAAATTTAGGAAACAAAATATGCCATATGCTGTACAGTTAACAGCCTGAGTTTATGAATTATGAAATGTATATGGGAAAAACATTATGATAATATGCAAACTATTTAATTTAAATAAATTGCCCTTTTCAATATGGTCTCGTACGGGGAGTCAAAAACATGCCATATTGTATATTTGGAAAAAAAAACATGCCATGTATAAGCTTGAGCTTTTCAAAAATTTAGGGGAAAAATACTAAAATGCCATATATTGTATACCGTTATAGTTCACAGCTTGACCTTTTAAAAATTTATGGAAAAATTACATATATTGTTGGTTGACCTTAACATTTAGGGGGGATAAAGATGAAATATGTCACATTATTTTGCAAGGTTGACCTTTTAAATAATTAAAGGAAACAGCAGATAGCGTATGTGTAGTTGTATTTATTTTTCCACATTTTGTTTACTTAACAACGGAAGCATATTGCTGCCAAAAATAATATTAATAATTGTTATTACCCACAAAGAAAAAGTTTTGTTATAAGGAAGTTTGATAAATAATGCTAAATGCACTTCTAGTGACACCTTTGACAAAACATTTGAATAGCAATTAAGAATTAGCAACTCCAATTGTTGTGAAACTGAACATCTTTGAATGAATAAATGAATGAATCACAAAAACTTATAAATATATTACTATGTCTCCATGCAAGAGGCTGTCAGATGGGAAGGAAAATTGCTACATATACAATTACGTAGCAAATGCTTACTTTTTGTGTCGCTCATTGCCCATTAATGTATTCACCAAAAAGATTTGCGTCATTACCAAAAACCAAAAAAATTTACAAAAAATATGTCGTAACTACCAAAAAACTTTTCGTTATTACCAAATTAAATTTCTTTTATTTAGTTGGCAGCAATGCGCTCCCTAACTTAACAGTTTGAGTTGAAAAAAAAAACACCAAAAAAAAAAAAAAATCCAGAAAAACAGTAGAAAGGTAAATTCCTAATATTTCACTGATCTTTTAAAAATCTTGCACACATACCTTCTATATCAAATAACATCAAGGGCAGGATGATCAAAATGAAAACCGCATGCATCATATTCGTGGACATTCAGCAAATGCACCAGACAACATACAAACTCATAAATTTTATGACGAGACAAACTTAGTGGCATGAGCTGTCAAAGTAGCACCAATAATTAGTATTGATCAGATTGATTTCAAATCCCTACGGGTTTATATGCAAAGAACCGTAAATTGTTTTGGACTTATAGCACAGTTTGCGTAAAAGTTTACACTGTATGAATCCCACAAGAATTAAGCACTTACAAAACGGTTTTGACATGTTATTGTTGAGATGGGAACATTTGGCTAATTAAACTGCTGTTTTTATAGAATTCATCTGCTAGTTCAGCTCTTTAATAAATATGAAACGAGTTATTTCTTCGAATCATAAAATATGAAAATCTAATACATACCTTCTCTGCTGGGAAAAATAATTAAATAATAAATATTCTGACAGAAAATCATTAGTTAACAACATTTTGAGGCACCATGTAAGGAAAGTTTTATGTGCGTTTGTCATTCACTATTAGGTTCATATGTCACAATGAATAGAAAAGTTTAGGTGTGGAAAGTGCATTCCAAGAAACTGTCCAATATATATATTTACAAATTTGGGCCTATCAAAGATTTAATTAATTTCACTTATGTATGCTTCAGTTTACGACATCAATTGTCCACTTTTACAATGAATTATGAATTTATGAAGCTCAAGCCTAAAAATATTCATAGATATTCAAATTTTACTCTTTGTTTAACTTTAATTTGACTTAGGTGACGGAAAAATGCGTAAAAAACTACAACAAATTGGGTTTGATGATCTGTTTGAGTTATGGCAAAATTTCGACTTGGACAATTCAACTTATGCACAGATTAAAATACAACATAAATGAGGAATTTCGATGCCACATTAAAGGGAATCTTCCCTATAAACTGCCCCTATTGGAAATCAATTAAATTGGCCTAATCATTATGCTTAGGCTACTACATTAGGTTGTAATTTGTTTTCTGATCTTATCAGAATTGTAGTCAAATATGGGGATTAGTGACTAAAACACCCATATTAGGTCATAAAAACCCCTCTATTAGACGGCATTACTTCTATGGGAAAGGGTGCTGAGGCAGGGAAATTTTCCTCTATTGAATTTCTTCGTAGGCAATGAAATTTCAGCTCAAAATTCGAGTAGAAAATGTAATTTTTAGATTTTGTATTAGATAACTAATTAACGACTAGCTCTAGTTATTTGAACTTCTCTATAAAGGTATGTTAAAGAAGGATTGGGTGTGTCTTTATAAAAATCAGAGCTGACTCCCAAACTCAGCTGGAATATGAAGGCAGTGTGTCTGTTTGCAAACTATAAAATTTTATCTAAAAAAATAAAAATAAAAATCTACAAATTGAAGAGTCAGACTATTTGTGCGTTATGCTTGTTTTATTTGATTATTGATCAAATCTGAAGGTTTTTAGCTCGTCTGCTTGTCTAACAGATGAGTTATTGTTGTCACTTAGTCAATTTTGTCGTTGTTGGCGTTGTTAGCACCTCCTGGTTAAGGTCTTTCATTGAGCTCTTCAGTGGAAGAACTACTCACTCTAGGGGTATGATATTTTGATGGAAGCATGGTTACTTCTATGAGTGACGAACACAGCGCATCGGGTTTATTCAGAATTGGGGTTCTGAAACTTATATATGGTTTTCTTGAGGTAATTTCCCTATACAGGTAAAATGCTATAACTTCCGTTTGGGTGATCAGATTTGCTTTGAATTTGGTTTGCCTACCATACAGGGTGTTAACATCATGTTCCATCACTTTTAGGGTTGCCGAAGGGTCATTCCCCATGAGGGGTAAGTAGCTATAACTTCTGTTTGGGTGATTGGATTTGCAAATGCAAACCTGTAAATGCTCCGACCATGAGTTGATTACAGACAATTTCTGGAACTTATCATCATCCTTGGTGATACTCTAGCTGGAAGAATTCACACTCAAGCACCTACACATTCCTTCGTCCTAAAAGTTGATCCCCAGCAGAAAATGCAGATGCTGGTATACATGTGACAAAGAAGGATCAGAAATAAAAATATTGTATTATAGGCTTGATGGTCAATATAAAGTAGTTTGGTCATTAAAAGTTGGAATGACATAGCAGTTAGGAGCCAAAGCATTTATGAAAATTTGACAGGTGTTGTGATGCAACGTTGACTGATAGAAAGACATCAGTTGCTGGTGAAAATTATCATAGTTGATAGAGGGCATTTACAGGTGGTGGCCACTGGCATGACATTAATTGAATGATGAAATGAGTAATCTTTGGGTGCATTGTGCAACCTCTAAAATATATTGTTTGTTTCAGTTGAAATTTGTATTTAAAGATAACATCTATGGGTAGATACAAATTCTGGGTTCTAATTTAGAGAAAAGAAAAAAAAAGTATGGCAGGCCAATGACAAAACATCACTTTTGCAGCTACTTACTTTGCCGTTTGAACTAGCGTCACTGCTTGAAAACAATAGTTGGATTTAAATCAAGAGTACCATTACAGAGATAAAACATTGAGGTCTCTGGCAAAGTTGACAATTCTGGACGTAAGGTCAATGCATCTGTTCAATCCACAGTAACAAGCTATCGTGTATCTCTGTTGCCAAGGACAATGTCATAGTAGCCTAAAACAGAAGCGTAAAACAAGCAAAACAAATCGACTTAACTGAACAATAAATCAATTTCTCTCCTAATCTACCATAAAACCAAATTCTGAGAGGGAGTATAAAACAACTGGCTTGTAAATCTCAGTCATAAATACTTGCATTATTGATCTTAAATTGACTGGGAAAGTTTTGAAGTGATGACGTTGCCTCATAGTTTTGTAACATTATGTAATGCTCTCATTGGCTGATGGTAATAATAATATTCATGACTGTTTTTATACCAAATGAGAAATCATTGAACAAGAGCAACCCAAGTGGACATGTGGTATATTTTGATAATCCCTCACTCGCAGACAGATTGGCTTCAGAATTCACTCGTGGTTGATGCCACTCGTGAATCCTAGCCAATCTGTCTACTCATGTGGAATATCAAATTGTACCACATAACCTTTGGGTCTTATTATAATAACTTCCGTTTGGCTTCGAATTTGGTTTGTCTACCCTATAGATTTGCTGAAGGGGTAATTACCCCTTATAAGGGTGCGTGGGTGATTAGGGCTTTACGTCCTGTATTTCTGCACCAGTTGGGCTAATTAGGACAGGCAGAGACCATGGATGAAACAGCCATTCAACTTAGGCTCGACCGGGAATCGAACCCGGGACCCAGTGGTTGGAATCCCAGAGCGCTACCTCTGAGCTAGGCCCCCTGCCCCAATTACCCCTTATAAATAAAATACTTAACCTCTGTTTGGATGATCGATTTTTGCTTCAAATTTGGTTGGCTTACCCTACAGGGTGCTAGCATCATGTTCTAACACTTTTAGGGTTGCCAAAGGGTAATTATCCCATAATGGGGTAAAATGCTATAACTTCTATTTGGGTGATTGGATTTGCTTTAAATTTGGTTTGTTTACTCTATAGGGTGTTAGCATTATCTTATAACACTTTTATGGTTGCTGTGGGGTAAAATGCTATAAGTTCTCGTGGATCTTCACCAAATTTGGTTTGATTGCTATACACGGTGTTACCTTCATATTGTAACAATTATATGGATGCCTTAGGGTAATTAGCACTTTATGGGGCAAAATGCTTTACCCATGTTCAGAAGATTGGATCTTCACCATATTGTCTGTACACTCTACAGGGTGTGACGATCATGTTGTAATACTTCTATAATAGTCTTTGGATACCCTTGAAGGGGTTAAATGTTATGAATTTACTTTGTATGTTTACTTGGCGGTAATAACCCCACAGACCTGAAAGAGCAACGACCCTGGAAAATGTAAAGCAAGTAACATGCATACAACAGATGAGCATCATCATCGCTTGCAGTGCTATTTTTTTTATTATGTATTCTTTCAACTCTGATGGTGTGGATATGTTATAGTAGAATTCAAAATAAATTTTCACCAGTTTTTTGTTGATAAAAAACTTTCTGGAAGTTAAAAACACTTTTGTGAAACAATTATCTTAAAACACGAATACAGTTTCGTTTCCATGGTAATTTCTACTGCTTCTCTGCCACCATAAAAAAATCATGATGATGAGAAGATGGCAAAAAAATTATCATTGGAAATTTAGGAAACTAGAAGTTAATTGGTACTGAGAGGGGGGTTTTATGATTTATGAAGATGCCCTTTGACTTATTAGTAACATTTTGTGCTGCTCCAAGCTCTGTATAATAAAATAAGACAAAGTAAATCGAGTGGATATTATTTATGAACATTATTATAGGCCTAAGTGTCTATCTGGCATTTGATCTATGTAGCTCAATAGTTCAATTAATCCTGAAAAAAATAATATATATAATGGGCATGAATACTTAATGACTCAGAATTTTGACTTTGTAAAGTTCTAAAATCACATATTATGTGGGGTAAAATTAGAAAAACTGGGCTGTTTTTCACATTATGATTTTTGCTGAAGGGTACAGTCATAATTTCTATCTATAAGTTATACCATACATATTTCTCTGATAATGTCAGGTGTCTTTTGGAAAGATTTCTCGTATATAGAGAAAATTACATTTCAGAAAAAAATGGCTCAGTTCTCCGTTGTAAAGAGGACTGGGCCATACTCAAGGTACAGCATACAGTTCTAGTCAACTTCTACAGTGCCATAATTGAAGGCATCTTAACAAGGTCTATTACAGTGTGGTTTGGATCATTTGGAAGGAAAGACAT
Organism: Alitta virens; assembly: GCA_932294295.1. Lineage (NCBI taxonomy): Eukaryota > Metazoa > Annelida > Polychaeta > Phyllodocida > Nereididae > Alitta > Alitta virens. Next base: position 41,475,240 of record OW028576.1, on the reverse strand, counting down.
TAACAAACTAAACTCTGTCATTCAAACTGCAGAGAAAATAATTGGCAACAAACGTTTTATTAATAGTTTTTACCCCTCTGCTGTATGCATTTTTAATAATATGTAAATTTTGTGTTGTTTTATGTATTTATTAATCCTTTTATATTTTTACATCAATTTCTTCTTGCATTTTCATGGATTTACATATATATATATTAATTATTTCATCTCCTTTTGAGCTCAGGCAGCTAAACAAATTCTACTGTATGTATTACATCAGCTGAATATATCCTATTCTATTCAAGGGCCCTCCTGCAGTTAATAACAAACTGAAAATTGCAACAATGATTGATGATTTCAATTGGTTTGTAATTACATATGAAAACTGACTTCATTTTCTTTAAAGAGGGAGAACTAGAACAGGGACCTAGTTCTCCTCACCTGAGGTGGCCCAGTTCTCCCAAAAACAGCTGCTTAAAAGAAATGGCAACCATATTTTTTCATATGGAAAGAATAATATGACAGTCACAGGATTATACTCTGATTGTTCGCTAATTTTAAAACAGATTTTATTTCTAATCTATACTCCAACAGTGTAAATAAACATGACTCCTTGGCGATTGTTTATTTACACTGATGGAGTATAGATTAGAAATAAAATCTGTTTTAAAATTAGTGAACAATCAGAGTATATGGAGAAGAAATTTTTCTGGCACCAAAAAACTAAAAATTCACTTATCAGAAGAAAAAAACATCTGACATGCTTTTAGATGGCCAAGGAGTCATGTGACCCAATTTCATGGTAATACCAATATTACTTTTAGCTGCAGGTAGGGTGTCCCCGACAGCTAAATACTATTTTGATAAGAAAATTATTAGGCCATATGGTGTGCAAATACAAATTTATTTCGCCATACATGATAAATATATATTCTCTGTGAACAAGTACATGATGTTACAGTTATTAGCTTTTCATAAATATTAGAACATGTGGAAATTTGTAAAATAGTGAATCTTTTATTAAGCATAAATATTACACAATGAAAATTGTCATATTATGATTAAAAGAAAACGATAAGCAAAAATTACATGAAATATGTTGCAGTTGTTACAAATGCTAAAAAAAGGAAGTGGCTATTCACTGCGCTCTTTTTGTACGATCATTGTTTTTGTATTGTTGACTGTCTTTCACAAGTGGGCCAGCTGTGATGCTCAAATTAACAACATTCCCAATGATGTCAGCTCAGTGAATAGCCACACTAAGTAAAATTGTTGTTCGAAAAAGTTGGTTGCAATGCCTTCGTGCCCTTCAGCAGGCGCTTCTTTTGATTAATTGCCATGTCTGACTGGCTAAACGGCCATAAAATTAATTAGTTTTTGATTCTGTGCTTCAACCAGTTTCCTAGTTGTGTACAAGTCATAATACAAAAAATAATGCGTTTTCAGGTAAAGTTTTCTTAGTGAGCCAAATGTACTTTCCATCCAACGAGCTGGAACTATTGTAATAAGAAAACAAATTTTGTGTGGTGGACAAGTGTAATAATATATTATGAGAATTTCGTACATTTGGGGTGAGACAGTGTTCACCTGTGTGGTGGGACAAGTGGTATTTTATATGAAAAAATGTGACCCTTGGGGTGAGACATGCCAAAAACCTGTTCACATATAGTATTGGAAAAGTGTTATGACATAGTGTTATTACATTAGTTTACACGGGAGATGATGCAAGGTTTATCAGACAACATTCATTTGTTGGGTAAGACAAGTGTAATATGACGATTATGTACATGTGGAATGAAACAATGTTCACCTGCGGGGTCGGATATGAGAATTTTTTTTTACATGTGGGGTGTGAAAAGTGTCATATGAGCTCTTTTACAGGTTGGGTGAGAGAAGTGTTATAAGACAATTGTTGACATGTGGGATGGGAAAATTTTTATCAGACTGTTTACCTGTGGGGTGGGACATAGTAGAGTTTACATCTGACAAGTGGGATGGTTGTTGTGTACATGAGGAAAGTGACAGGTTTTTTGATAACCATTCTTATATGGAAAACACAAAGTTTCTGTATGATGTCGGATGTTGAAAATTGTTCACAAGTGGGATTCATTGTTTCTGAAATTTGTTTGTCTAATCAGTAGTAACAGTAAGAGTTAATATATGGAGCTTAGTACAGAATCAACAAACCATGTCAAACCAAGTGTGTGTGTGTGTGTGTGTGTGTGTGTGTGTGTGTGTGTGATTAGGGCTTTACGTCCTGTATTTCTGCACCTGATGGACTAATTAGGACAGGCAGAGACCATGGCAATGAGATGAGGGATGAAACAGCCATCCAACTTAGACTCGACCGGGAATCGAACCCGGGACCCAGTGGTTGGAAGCCCAGAGCACTACCTCTGAGCTATGCCCCCGCCCCACCATGTCAAACTAAGACTGAAAACTGCTGACAGTTATAGTTGATTCGAAATGAATGTCTATCAGTTTTCGATTGTATTTTTCCTTACATGGTATGGAGTTTTCGATTGCATATTTCCTCACATGGCATGGAGCAGCATAAGACAGAAATGACAGTAATAAGTTGGCTTAAAAATTCTACTGGTTCAATACCAATTTTTTAGTTTACGGAGTTCACCATCATAATTAATTTCTGCTGCCTATCTTTCACCATGACAGCTGACCAAAAAGATGACTCGAAGCAAAGTAAGAAAGTTATCAGTAAAGAGATGCATTTTTATGGGATAGAAAGTTGGGGTTAGACTTATTAGTAACATTTCTCCTCGTTTTGTGCTCATCCATGACACGAATGAAAAAGCACGAACAAAAAACAAGTGGACATTCCATTTTAGTTCAATCCTATTTCTAAAAATTAGCAAATTTATTTGAGATGACACTGAATAAGGTTTACCAATGACAGGTTGCATACCCATTGCCTGGCCACCATCCTTCCATTCGCTCCCGTACTTCTGTCATTATATAATATGTCGAAAAACCCGTTGTCAAATCTTCAATGTGAGACGCGCACAGCCAGTACCCATTAAGGTCTCTAAAGATGACCCGATCTGCAGCTGTGTTACTGATGTACATTGGATAATCCATACACAAACTGAAATATTCATATTCTCCATGACAGCCTGCGTACAATGTACCATTCAGGCTGCAATGCTTTGGGAAATGGTCCTGGAAAAAATAAAGAGAACAGACTTAGGCAACAGCAAACTCTTTATGCCTCAGTTCTTTAGACTCTGTAGGCAACACCCAGATAGCATTTCAAATTCTTTCAATGTCAGCATGATGTCGGCGATGTTGATACAATGTTTTACCGACAGTAGACGATATAAAAACGATGCTGGGCTGATTAGGAAGGCTGTCAGAGCAGCTAACAGGGAGCCTTTACCTCAACTCTCTAGTTACTAGGCATCCTTGCCAGTTTTTATTATATCATGTATATATATATTTTAAATCATGTACATTAGGGTGTGGCTGTTCCCCCAACTATCACATAGATGGCCTGACATATTTTTTGCAAGTGAAGCTTAATGAGACAAACTCGCATGCCAAATCTTAAGTGATTCTATTAGTGTTTAGGAGTTCCTCTTCTGGTTTGATTTTTTCCATATAATGTGCATTTTATTGAATGAATATTGCATAAAAAAGAAATATTCTTATATACTGGAAAACGCTTTATTAGGTACTCTGGCTTTGGAAATTCTAATAATATTCTAGATATTCACTTTTCTTGCTCATTTTGGGTTCTCATGTGGACCCTTCACTGGCCTTCAGTAAGAAGAATAAGTGGTTGATCCTCAGAAAGCTCATTCTGGATTGACAGTCTGAGAAGCCTCATACATTGTAAAGTTGCAGAGACCATAGACATCATCAACTGGTTGATTCTTAAGCCCCGTTCCCACATAGCCGAGTTTCTCGTAGTCAACTCATAGTATTACGTAACACGCTTCTCGGGCCCAATCCGTACTAAACTCTGCGACTACTCCTCGCACTCGGGAGATACCTGGCGAGTAACTCCTGGGACTCGTAGCCAATCCGTGAGATTTGGATCCGGTAGCCGAGTATGCTGCGCTGCACAGCACACTCAGCGGATTCTGCTAATTTCACTCGTACTACACTGGGCGGGTTGTTCAGGAGTGCAAGGAGTAACTCGGCGGGTTCCAGGAGGGACTCGGCGGGTAACTTGGCGGTAACTCGGTGGGTAACTTGGCGGGTACCTCGGCGGGTAACTCGGCAGGTAACTCGGTGGGTAACTCGGCGGGTAACTCGCCGAGTTCTACCTTTTTTTTTGTACATGCATCATCAGCGTAGGGGGTTGTATAAACTTTAAAAGGCCGCTGCTCCTCTAAGATTAGTCCGATTTTCGTCAAATAAAACTGTATTGTAGTATAATTCATACTGACTCCACAGGTGTTTTCGGATTGAAAATAGACCAAATATTAGGCGAGATATTTGTCTGAGAAGGCAGCTAGGTTGGCGGAGGCAAACAGTGGTGCTCTCGCAGACGTCTGCGCCCGGACTGTATCAATGCAGGTAGGGCTGAGCGCTACTTTAAAAGGCTGCTGCTCCCCTAATATTATTCCGAATTTCGTCAAATAAATATTGAATTATAGTAGAGTTCATACTAATTCCACAGATTGAAAATAGACCAAATATTAAGCGAGATATTCGTCTGAGAAGGCAGGTAGTCTGGCGGCGGCAAGGTGCTCTGTGTATGGTCATGACTTGAATGGTGTGGTCAATATTTTTGACCATTATATTTACATTGTTTGGATGAGCTTTATTGCAATTCATTTCTACTCATTCTGCCAACTGCCATGACTGTTATGTCAGTTGCTATTAGCATTTTGAATGGTACAGCAAATGCTCAATACATGTGTTCAAAGATGACACAGCAATTGCTATTAGCGTTTTGAATGATATAAAGAATGGGTGTAGAGAATACAGCAAATGCTCAATACATGTGTCAATTGCCTAATTGCCTAAATTGGGGTTCTTTGACCTGTCATTTCATGGATTGTTCAAAGATGACACAGTAATATGACATTGTCTTGATTGTCATTCACAATTTGTAAAATTTAAATCTAATATTGATATTGTAATTAGTATTTGTGATTTGATCTGTGATTTTATTTGCTATCTTTAATGTACTTATATATATTATTTCGCCTTAATACTGTCCAGAAAACATCAAATTGTGGCAACTGGGACCTTGAACGTTGAGCTGTATTATGTATAAAATAATGAGATCTTGTATATCATAATTCTGTAGACGTAGTTTTAGATAGACGTAGTGAGTAGATATGTGACATATGTATCTTTTCTGATATGAAAAAGTGTCAATAAAAGCTATACATATATTATAAATGAATGGCAGTATAAAGAAGGTGATACACTTGCAAAATTCTCGAAAGGATATGCAGATAGATAGATAGATGATAGTTTATTCTTATTCTTATTCTTCATATTCTTCTTATATAAAAATATACTGCTGGGGGTTGTATATACTATTTAAAAGGCTGCTGCTCCCCTAATATAAGTCCGATTTTCGTCAAATAAAGACTGAATTGTTCAGGGAAATGTGTAGAATTTATATAATAGTTTAACGCCCCCAACATTAATCGCTGTTCTTTAATGTAGATAGTTAGATACATAGATATGTAGATAGATAGATAGATATGTAGATATGTAAATATGTAAATATGTAAATATGTAAATATGTAGATATGTAGATATGTAAATATGTAGATATGTAGATATGTCGATATGTAGATATGTAGATAGATAGTTTAGAGAGACAGATAGATTTATACGCTTATTATATAATATAGGATATCTCGCTTAATATTTGGTCTATTTTCGATCCGAAAAGACGTATAGAATCAGTGTGAACTATTTTAAAATCCAGTCTTATTTGACGAAAATCGGACTTACATTAAATTGAGCAGCGTTTGATACAGTCCGGGTGCGGACGTGTGCGGGAGCACCACTGTTTGCCTCCGCCAACCTAGCTGCCTTCTCAGACAAATAACTCGCTTAATATTTGGTCGATTTTAGATCCAAAAACACGTATTGAATTAGTATGAACTATACTACATTCCAGTCTTATTTGACAAATATCGGACTAGTATTAAAGGAGCAGCAGCCATTTAAAGTATATACAACCCCCCCCCCCCCTGCCTACCCTGACGCTGGTAGCAAAAAGCCAGCGGGTTACTCGTGGAACTCGGCGGATTACTCGGCGGATTACTCCTATTACCTGTCGGCTTACTCCTAGGACCCATAGAACCCGCCTAGTGACCCGTACAACCCGCCGAATAACCCGTAGAACCCGCAGAACCCGCCGAGTGACCCGCCGAGTGACCCGTCGAGTGACCCTTAGAACCTGCCGAGTGACCCGTAGAACCCTTTTTGCCGCCAAAATCCGTCGCCAACTCGGCGAAAAAAGCTGTTACATAACCGTTACATCACTCTACGGGTTCACTACGAGAAATCTGTCTATGTGGGAACGGGGCTTTAGTCCAGTGTTGTTAATGTAGTGCATATGATCAAGGTTTGGGTAAAAAAATTATTGCATACAAGACATTATGATTCACTGCTTTTTATGGAAAGAGATAAAAAATCAAGCTTATGAGAAAATAGACTCTCGTTAATTCCTTCTTGGGTACTGAAACAACCCCAAATGGTAAAAGTATGGAAAGGTCAAAGTTGCTAGCTAGGAAGGATGTGCTGTGTTGTTTCTACACTTCAAAATTTAATCTTGGTACACAAACCAAAAAGTTGAATGTGTTATGCCATTATGTGAAAAAGAAAGCTTACATAAACATTGAGTAAATGGTAGAGGAATTATAGGACAAGGAAATTCAAGACTTAATAGGGATCCCTAAGACAAGACTACAAGTGGGACACCCGTGATTTTTTTCTTAGGTTGCTGACAGCAAGGTGCATTTGTATCGAGCGGACAAAAGCGTTGTTGAGGTGTGCCTGCAGGAAACATTTTGATGAAGAACTTATTACCAGAGTATGGGATGCTATAAACACTGAGAAATTAAGGAGATACTTCTAAAATTTAAATATTAAGCCACTTATTCTCAAAGCAAGCACTAATTTCTTTCTGAGTAGTCAGAAAACAGTAACTGTTGTTGAATTACTATGCAACATCAACAAACTGCTCATGAAATATGAACTTGCTAAGAGCATTTTGCAAAAAATTTCTGAATTTAAACCTGTTCTACTTTCAAGGCAGTAGTACCTAAGCTCTAAAATGCACAAGCAAACAAGTTTCATAGAAGTTTCATCTATTAATAACTGACATCTACATACCATTGTGGTTAGCAAGCCACATTAGTTCATCAGCAAAGCTACTCCGATGTTGATGCATCAATGGGACAAGCAGCTTTTAAAGCAATTCAGAATCATAATGCTTCTGAGATGATTCCATTCTGTCTATTTGTCTATTTTATGTTACTCCCAATGAACACAAAGAAAATATAGTTCTCCATAATCAGATGCTAAAGGGGGGGTTCTCACATGGCCGGTTTTCCTGGAGAAGCCATATTGCTGTCGTAGAATTATGTAATACCCCATTTTGACGACTTCACCATGATTGTTGGCAGCAAAAAGGGGCGGAGCTCATGGCTACGGGTGATTTGGCGGCAGCGAGGTGTGAATCATGGACACCTGGCAGATCACACGTAGGATACGTACCAAACCCGACGGATGATGCCCGGTCTGATGCCGGGTGAGCCATGGGTAAATCACGTTTACAACGGGAGACTTGTACGTCTGAGGGACATCAAGCACGTGTCAATCACGACTGTGAGGGTTACAAGGAACGACCCGGCGAGTTAACTTTGTGTACTATTTTGAAGGCCGGCTGTCATGGTGGAGGGGGCAGATGTGAGTATATAAGTGGCTGCTTGTCTGTAGCCTTCATTCTGCTCCTCGTTACCACAGAGGAAGGACCATGGCACATGCAGTAGACCAACCAACAGCCATTGTAAAATTGGCTCAGGCCAGCATGGAATTAAATCTGCAACTAGCAACTCTTGCACAGGCTATTATGCACGATGAAGAACAGTCCAGAAGAGCTGCAGAAAGAAGACAAGTAGTCATCAAGAGAAGGAGAAGGAAGAGATTTTGGGTGAGGCCATGGCTCTTGTGAAGACCTCAGATGGGCCAATACGAAAGCTTGATGAATGAACTATTGATGGAGGATGGAACCCACTACAAGAACTTTGTGAGAATGCAGCCAGACATGTTCCAAGAGCTGCTTGCCAAAGTTTGGCCTAGGATTACCAAGCAAGACACCTTCTGGAGGAAAGCTTTGGAGCCAGGACTCAGGATTGCCATCACCCTGAGGCATTTGGCAACTGCCAACAGCTACAAGTCATTGATGTATAGCTTTAGAGTGGCCCACAACACCATCAGCAACATCATTCCTGAAGTGTGTGAAGCCATCATAGCTGAGTATGCAGAAGATGTCATCTTCTGTCCAACAACACCAGAAGAGTGGAGAGAAGTTACACAGCTGTTTGAGACAAGATGGAACTTTCCCCATTGTATTGGTGCCATAGATGGGAAAGATGTGGCCATCAGGTGTCCTCCCAAAGGTGGTTTACTCTACTATAACTACAAGGGCTTCCATTCCATTGTACTCATGGCTCTTGTGGATGCAGACTACAAGTTCATCTATGTGGATTGTGGAGCAAATGGTTCTGGATCTGATGGTTGAGTTTTTGCTGCTACAGAGCCCTGAGGGAAGCTCCACCTGAACCTATTGCTGGTGGTGACAGACCTGTACCATACTTCATCATTGGGGATGATGCCTTCCCTTTGAGACCCTGGCTGATGAAACCACTCTGCGCAACATGACCAGACAGCAGAGGATCTACAATTACAGACTCTCCAGAGCCAGAAGAATTGTGGAGAATGCCCTTGGTATCCTGGCATCAAGGTTTAGGTGTCTGCTAACCACTATGCCCCAGAAAACCAAGACTGTGGAATCTTTAGTCCTTGTATGCTGCTGCCTCCACAACCTCATGAGAATCAGATATCCGACAACCCAGAACAACATGCTTGACCACGAAGATCCAGTCACCCATCAGGTCAATCCTGGGGCTTGGTGGGAAGCTGGAGAAATTGCTGAAATGCCACCACATACAATTGGAGGGAACTATGCTACCCAGAGTGCCAAGTTACAATGACTGTACTTGGTGGACTATGTCGACTCTGAGGAAAGAAGTGTCCCATGGCAAGACGATATGATTTGATAAGCTTCTGGATCTGTGCCTTCATCTTCATTGGGCGTCTTCTCTGCTACTTCTCACGTGGTGCTTGGTTCTTCGTCCTTGAACCCTCCTTCAGTGGGATCCTTGCTGTATGCCAGTGACAACCTTCCTGCCAGATCGACTCTGCTCAACATGAGCCAGCTGATGAACTCGTCCTTCCGTATGACTCAGATGTCTCTGAAGAAGTAATCACCTTATCCTGTTCCTGTTCCAGTAGATGTTGCAGTTGAAAAAACAAGAAAACTCCAAAAATATTTATGGCCTTTTTCAAGGCCACCAAATCCTCCCAAGAGAGCACACCATCTTCTTCTTTAGGTTGACAGCTTGACGAGACGGCACCCTGGAGATGTGTTGCTCAAGGAACCCTCTCCTTCTCTGTCGGATTTCTCTTGGCTGTAGTGGAAGGGCCCTGCTTGATGAGCTTCCCAGCACTGATTCTGATAGACTCAAGCCAGGTCTTCAACTTTAGCCCAGTACAGGGGACACTGAGGGTCTGTCATCGATGAACCTCATCTTCCTCTGATGATCCTTGTAGTCATATCTGGTCCTGTCATAGAATATGTCATTCTCCTGGTACCAGTCAGCGATGTCTTATTCATCATTGGGATGTAGACTGATCCATCAGTCCCTACATGTAGATGTCACTGATCTGGCTTAATAACCACAAAATACTGCAAAGATTACGAAGAAATCACACTAAAAAAGTTGTGATAGTCACGCCATCCTCAAAAGTATCAACAGAACAGTGAATAGCCGGGAATGACATCACAGGCCATTCCTTAAGAATTAACAACATTTTGCATCACAGAACTACAATCTGACTATCCCAATGTTTAATACATCACTTATAGCATTAACACAATTTACATACCTTGAAAAATACTATATTTATCGTTTTAAAGTTGTGAATCGGTAGCATTCCATTTTTTTACTTGCTCATGATGCAATGTCGTGGTGGCAAGTGCGTGGATATTAGAGATCACAAAAGTGAGAAATCATTAAAGATGCATAAGAAAAATATTTTTGTGCTAAAAACAGTTCTTAAAAAGCTATTTACTGCTCTTCAAGATTATTTTTGTCATAAAGCATGGCAAATAATATTTTTTTGCTAAATCATCAGAGATTATATCTTCACAGGGGGCACTGCAGTGACGTGACAGGTGCACCACCACGCATACAATAAATGTCCTGAAATATACGATTTTTAGCTCTTAAATGTATGAAGCAGCACTAATATAGTGGATTTATTTTATTGTAACAATTCTAGATCAAAATAAAACGAAAACAAGGTCTGTTTCTTAAAGACCGAGCTGCAGCTGGGTGAATTTGCCACCGCAAAGCAATAAAACGCTGATTGGCTGCTTGCTGGACACTGGGTAGTTAGCCCCGCCTTACGCAATGGCTTGTAAGGGGGTCAATAAAGCCACCCCCCTCTAGCTTGATGCTTGGCTGAACAGGGTTTGTTTACATCTGGTCAGTTAACTGAGTGGATAACACAGTGAAATGTAATCTCCTACATTTGATATTTCTCATTAATAGTTTGGTTTTGAAGAAAAGAACATTATCAGCATTTGATATGGATAATGCTGTAAGATGTATATATATATATATATATATAGATAGATATAACAAGATTGAATTTTAATTAAAAATTGTTTATTATTATGTTGCTATTGTATTGTAACAAATCTTTATCATAGCTTGAACCTAGTTTTATGTACTACTTTTCTATTATTCTATAATTATTACTGTAGGTCATTTACTTTGTATTTTCAGTTTACATTGTGACACAATGAATGAAATGAAGCTGTAAAATAAAAGATATATATTTAACATCTAGCTGTTATGATATAATTAGACATTTATTAAATTGCAAACTGTATGCAAATCATAATATTTATTTCATAGATTGTGGGGCTTCCTTTGAAGTGACCACCAACTCTTGTGCTTTTGTTGGGGGTAATCTAGTGTAGAGAACAATGCATGTTGCATCATCATAGAAATATTTGAATTTGACTCCAAATATCAGTTATGAAATCAGTTGATACTGCCTTTGAAACAAGATGTGTAACAGAGCTGATTTTACAGACAGTCAGTCCATTAACTCTTGGTCAGTCTAAGTTGTACCTCAGGACAATTCACACCAAGCCCTTATTCTGGCAATGACAGGACTATTGTTTTATCATATAGTACATGTTTATCTAACCATGGGAATTACCATATATAGAGGGATCACATTTGCTGTTACATTTTTCAATAAGGTAAGACTGCTTTATGTAGATACAAGTGGAATTGCATGCATCCTTGCTATTGCCTATATATACATGATAATATAATATCGCTATTATGTCATAAGAGGATTGGGGTATGAACTTCACCCCTTCCTAATTGCACCTGTAGCCATGTGGTTTCTATGCAAATGAGCACTATTTTTAGAGTTCATTAAGCTTACAAGGGTTGTTGTACCATGGTAACAGCTCATTGAAATGTCATTAGGGCCTGTCAATCAAATTCTGGAAGATGTCTTCATAATTCTACATATAATTCATAATATCTCTACTTGTACACCAAATATAATTTAGAGAGTGGCATAATTCGTTTCTGCATAAATTGTTGAATCTGCAGATACCAAATTCATATGGCTTTATTGCATTGTGTGTTGTTGTTATTGGGAAATTGTGTGAAATATTCAGAGATGTTTCCACTTTGAGGGGCTGGAACCAAATGAGGCCTCTGAGCTGCTATCCCCTTTTATAGTCGTGGCTCGGTCTTTAAAAAAACAACAGCCGTCAAGTTTGTTTTAACATGTTTCATGTTAAACAAATTGTGTGTGGACGATTTGTACGACGTCAGAAAATGACGCAATTTGCGAGGCCATAATTTATACTATAATCAAACTTTTCTCGGTTTCTACTTATCGGATCTTTACCAAATTTTGTTTGTAAGTTGCGCTTTGTATCGCGGTTCTAATGGTATGCCATTTATAGCTGTACTCCTAAAACTGTGCGAAAGAGCAAGTTAAAACCATTTTGGCAGGATTTCCCTATTTTGTGAAACCGCGCTAATTGGGAGGCAGAAAAAGCTTCTCTGTCTTTCTTCTGCAGGAGCAGTGGCGGAGGAGGCCTGGGTGGCAGGAAATTGACTGGCATCACTATCATCATCTTCTTCTTGGGTGTCTCTCTCCTTGTCTACTTCAAAGTCTGGATCTCTGTCGCTGTCATCCATGTCAACATCAGAAGACTTAGCAGAAGACTTGCTGGAAGACTTGGCAGTGGACTTGGCAGAAGACTTGGCAGGATACTTGGCAGAAGACTTGGCAGAAGACCTGGCAGGAGACTTGGCAGGAGACCTGGCAGGAGACTTGGCAGGAGACCTGGCAGGAGATGTGGCAGGAGATGTGGCAGGAGACCTGGCAGGAGACTTAGCAGGAGCATGATAAGTAGAACTGGCAGGACTAGCAGGAGTTGCAGGAACACTGGCAAGTGCAGAAGGCTCTTCTTCTGTGACTTTTTTCTTTCCAAGATTGTGTCTCTTCTTGGGTCCCATGGTGAAATGGTAAAGTTGACAGGAACAGCAACAGCAGCAGCATAAAAGACTACGGCGAGGTCGATCAGTTTCTATCAAAGGCAGAGGTGTGAATGAAGTTTGCCTCACTGCAAATGATCACGTGATGAGCCAACTGGCCCTGCAACCGTCCTTCACCCGTCGTTAACCCATTGTTCACCTAGCAGCCAGTGACTTACTCGTGGCACACGTGAGTCACATGTAGCGTACGTATATGTATGTATGTATGGATTTTCCTATACGTAAAAACCAGTGACTTATCCGTGGTACACGTGAGTGCACACATAGAAGCCGACGGTTTAATCATCGCACACGTACCTCTTCCACCGGGTTCTTGACACCCACGTGTGCGACTGTTAACCCCGCCGGCTTCTATGAGTGACTTGGCGTATGCCACAAGTGCCTCTATGGCAACGACGGCTTCACTACGGTTGCTAACTATAAACAATCACCCGCAAGTTTTCTACGGAACTTTTGAACATGAGAAAAACATTCGTCGATTTTGGCGGTTGTTCTTGGTTTGGGGACGACAGCGAGGAATCAAGTGTGTTCACCGTCTTCTATGACAACCTCCCGATAACCATGGTTGCATTACAATTGCCGAATTTCGCGTAATATTACATAATTCTACGAGAGCAATACGGCTTCTCCGGGAAAACCGGCTCTGTGAGAACCCCCCTTAAGAATTCTCACCATTCTTGGCAATTTTCAAAGTATTTATGAGAATTTTTTATACCAATGATATCCATGAGGCAAAGAAAATATCAATTCACTCAAGGTTGTCATAGTAATGCTTGAAGTATATACAGGCTTTCTGGCACCAATGGAGAAGTATCATAATATGTTCAAAGTTGTACAAAATGAAAGGAATTGAAACACAAATAGCCATAAACATTGAAAGATTATTTTAGATTTCTATGTTTATCTTTTTTTTTTGGTTATAGAATGAAAATTTATAAACTGCACATTTTACATTCCCATGACATCTACATATCACCTGCTCGTAAGGCAAATTCGCGTCAGATTGATAATCATTGTGTAATTTCACTTGCGATGAGGAACTCCTAGAAATGCTTCAAATTTCATGACACTTCACCAGTTTTACATTGATGTTAAACCTCACCTCCAAAAAAAGGTCAGGCATGATTGCTTCAAAGTTTCTGAAATGAGGGGGGAACAGTCATACCCTAATATACATGTATGGCTTATGGCAAAATAAAAACTACCTATCTATCTATCTATCTATCTCTCTCTCTCTATCTGTCTCTATCTCTATCTATCTCTCTCTGTCTCTCTCTCGCTTTGCACATATACATGTATAAAACCTGAGTTGAAAACAATGACATCGCAAAAATGCTGTGAATACAGTTATAGCCCATATTCGGACATAATCACCAACATAGCAGAGACTGCTCCACTGAAATTGTGTTGGTTCATTATCATGATTATGTAAACCATACAATTGTCACAATGTTTGGCAATAATGTTGGCAATGGCATTGACCTCACTTTAGCCAGTGATAAACACACTGAAATTTCCTTTCATGGACACTGAGCTGTTTTTGAAGTCCATGCCTTTGCTTTACCTCCAGGACCAGTTCTCGCCAATGGAGGTCTCTCCTGAGCAGCTGATTGTTTCCAGTCTCTATGGAATGCACTACCCTTTATTATTGTATTCTACACGTAGCTCAATGATTAAATTCGCCAGCAATGCCTATGGTTGAACTTACCGTAATATAGTGCTGAACACCAGGCATACTTGCGCAGTTGGATCTTCGGAAAACTTTTAATATCTGACAGGTGTACAAGCCATTGCTCTCCAGTTTGATGTCGAAAGCCTTGCATTCATTCTTGTAAGTGTTGCACAAGTTGGTGCATTCTGCATATGAATTCACATTATGAGTGCTATGAATATCTGTTCCAGATGGTTGATTAATATACGGATGGCAGTCTCTGTGGTAAGTGATGCCGCAGATGCAACTTGCTGGATGCAGATTCAATAGCAACAAAGAAGCAAGTAAGCCAAGGTTTTGAATCTTCATTATTCCTGAAAACAAAAGTATATTTCTATAGTGGAACCTTCCACTTAAGAAAATTTACATCAGATAATGTTCCAAATCAGGACATCATTCTAACATCGGCCGCCGGCAACCGACTTATTTTTATTCGCCCTGATGTCGAGCTGATCTTTAGTCCTATATTAAAACCACTTGACAGTTTCCCAGAGGTTTTCGGACAGTTCTTAGTTGTAGGGTTCCACGGTTACACCATTCTTTAGAAAATGAACACTTCACCAGAAGATTAAGTCACTAACAATGCTTCCAATTATAATGAATGAAATCACAGGATAGTTAAAAAATATCGCCAGCTACAGTGTACAGTGATGTCATGTAATTATGGCGATTGTTCTGTCACAGTTTGCGACGCCATTATTATCCCCATAATAATTATGTGGAATGGAAGTATTGTTTTACTCTCAGTAACTAACTTTACTCTCAGTTAACAGGTGATATCATGCATTTCAAGGCATGTGATTGGACACTCAACTTTTCTGATGTAAAGAACTGAACATGACAAAAACAGAGTTTGACAAATCCACAGGCATCACAATCGCCCTCTGGTGCAGGACCCTCAACTCCCCCCCCCCCCAGACCGCTGACTGTTATATTCATATACTGGTAAGTATTAACAGTTAGTGGTCCGGGGGGGGGGGGGGCAGTTGTGCCAGACCAGAGGGCGATTGTGATGCCTGTGGACAAATCATTTGCTTTGTTTGGTTGTTTTATTGTTTATATTTGTTATCTTTTTGCCTGTTTATACTTGACAGTTCTGATATTGTTCTTTGAAATCTTTTGTACTCTTTGAATTGTTTACCAAGTTCTTCACGAAAGCTTGGAATCTGTGACAACAAAAAAATGACTGATAGAAGATGAGCAGACACGACCTAAAGGGGCATTCACACTATCACGTATAAGACCAAAAAATTAGCTATATGTGCTCACTCATGGCTCTGTTAATCAAGTATAAATTCTTTACACGATCATACGTTGGACAGTCGTAGATTGCTTGCCGGACATCCATCAAACGCTCGCCGGACGTCCGTGAAACGCTCGCTGGACATCCATCGCCAAGCATACGTGAGGCACTCATAGGCACTCGTAGATCGCTTGTAGATTGCTCGCAAGGAAGACGACAGGCAGGCTGACGTCCGCCGATTGTTTTACGAGCGTTCTACGAGTAGACGCGAGATGGCGAGTATATACAGATGGACAATGGCTAGGTATGGCTACATATGGCTATGTATGGCCACGTATGTACATAGAATATATGTAGGAAGTACCTAGGCGAACGTAGGATGTAGGTAGGACCCCCGAGTACAAGTTACGTAACTAATATAAACAATTTACTCGTAGAACATCTGCCAAAATTTTAAACATGCTTAAAAATATTTGCCCTCCCCATGTATGGTCGTAAGTTGTCAGGCCCGACCAGGAGTGTTCTACGAATTAGTGCGAGTATACGTAAGCGTATGGACAAGGATGAGCAAGAGTAAAAAAAAATGTTCATCCGTCGTCATACGTAGCTGATAGTGTGAACGCCCTAATTGATATCATGTTCTGGCTCTGCGCAAAATTTCAATTGGAATTCTTCATAAGAATTACTGGGATAATAACTTGGATAGATGTTTCAGCCACTTCTCTGATTAGTACTCTGTGGTTTAGACTTACCAGAACAAGAACTCAGTTCAAAAGCACTCTGCCTTGGGTAGCTGTCAGGTCACTCAGTTTAAGGATAGTGTGATGCAGATGGCCTGTTGCAGTTTGACTATGAAAAACCGGGTGACTTGAAATAAATAGTTGCTTGATTGATTTTTACACCACTGATATTCATTATTCATTAGTAGTGACTGAGCGCCATTAGCACAAATTAATTTTTCAGCACTCTATAAAGTAGGGCTATTAGAATATAAAGTTGTAGTTGTGTGTACCTAATGACATTACTCTTTGTAAGCTCAACATCTCAACATTCGAATAACAGCAGCGGTTTAAGAAAAAACAAGTAATTATCAAATATGAGCATTATGAGCTACACGAGATATTCAGCTCGCTTGGGAAGTCAGAATTTAATCGCACAAGAATTAACAATTCTAGAGTCCAAAATGGATGAAGAACAGCTATATTGGACAAGGTGCTAGCACTCCAGAACATGCTCCAGCAAATAAGTCAAGATAGTCCTCAAAACTGGCATTGGAGCAGAGACCCAAACATTATATTTAAATAAGTTGACCCCTCGTGACATGGCCCGACCACTATGCTTGACCAATGAAGTCAATCCTTTAATTCATAAGGGTAAAATTCTGATGCAATGGATATGACCACAAAACCACGAGGGTTTTGTTTTCTCTGGAGATGGTATTTATACATTAATTGAAAAGCCCCCTTTGACAATTAAAAAGTGATTCTGACCAAGGTACACTGTTTTCACAACCAATATGAGTGAATATGATCCAATGTGAACTGAGGAGAAGCCCATCTAATTGTTTCTGTTGGGTTTATGTGGGCCACATGAAAAAACTATGATAATACCCCAACTTTTCCTGATTTGCCTGGGGTACCTTACCTGGGTGGGTGCTAGCCGAGCCCAATACAGACCTTTATTGGATGACTTTCCATTCACCATTGTTATATTTCCCAGTAAAATGTCACAGACAACGAGAAAAGCCTAGTTTCTACTAAAAAATACTTTTACATGAGGGATCCAATATAACTTTTTCTGGCAATATAACGTTTCTGTCCATTATACCTTTTTTTTATGTCCAATATAACTTTTTCCTGTCTAGTGTAATTTTACACCCCAATATAACAAAAACATAGGACAATCAGTAGTACGAATGAAGATATCTGATTGGAAAAATACATTTCATTCGAAAATATAACAAAATATTGGACAGTCACATGGTATAAATGAAGATATCTGATTGGACAAGCATATTTCATTGGAGAATATAACTTAAATGTTGTAGTATGACTGTCACAACCTGCTTGATGGCCAGCTATTGTTTGCATCAATATCAGGAATGATGGCAAGGGAGAATAAATATTTAAGCAGCTTTTGTGTTTCTTAATGGGCATCTTATAAATTTTCAACAGGCGTTAATGGTTTCCATAAAACGTGAACTACTAATATTTGCATTGTTCCTTTTCGATTGATCTGAAATTTGGTCAGGCTTTGATAACATATTGTTATCATAGTAATAATTATGAAGAATTCCCATTGAAATTTTACACAGAGTCAGAACATGACAGGTGTTCCTGATCTCATTAGAGAAATTTCTCTCTGGTGAAACCATTCACTATTTATTGCAATTAAGTTTGTTGCATGATTTCCAAATTTGGACTAATGTGACATTTTTATAGGTATTGTATGTAAAATATTGGTAGTATTAAGTAATAATTTTGTCAATTCAATAAACATTTAGACGTAAATAGCTTTTAAGCTTACCAAAGTATGGAAAAGGCACTATGTAAATATGGTTTATGATAATGATATTGATAATATACAATGTGCCAACTGGTGCACATGGACTAATGTCAATATCTATAATTAACATCAATTAATTAACTATTGACAAATGTGTGTCATTTCTGTGAATAAATTCCTTTCAGTCGAAATCCTGTTTTCGTAGGAATTTAATGCTTAGATACACACTAGCTAGCCACCAGTGATTGAGTCTTAAAGGTTCTTGTGAGGCTGGTGTAGTGAATAACGTTATATTTGATACTACTAGAATGACCTTCAAATAGGAACGATAACTAGATATGAAGGTGCCATCATCCAGATATAATGCTAATGCAAAATTTTTTGCACAATCATAGTTGTGCAAAAAATTACATTAGGTGTGAAAGGATCTCAGGATGGGTGATAGATTGGGAAGCTTCCATGCTTTCATGAGTGCTCCTAGGATAAAACTAGACTTTGCTTGTAAGGTAATAAATGTCTGAAAATATTCATTTTGTATATTGATGCAAGGAGTGCAACTTGGCAGGAATACTTGTGCTTCAATACCTTATCAGTATTCCTCTGATTTTGTCACTATCATAAAACATTACTAACTTGGGCCTTTCATTTCTTTATTAGGAGAGAAAGAGACTTATACGTGGCAAATTAATGACTATGCTGTAACATAATGCAGTGCTTTATTGCAAGTATATGTTGCTAGCAAGGGGTGCATGTGTGATATTATGTTAAATGACATGATCATTTTATCATAATACTAATTTACTATTTGACATCTTCTTTTGCTATGTTTCATGTAGTATATGGTTACATGTTTCATAAAAAAGCAATAGAAATACCTACTTCCAACCATGCAGTCGACACGAAAAAAAAAGCAAGAAATATGCAAATTTTATTTTTGAATGAATGTTTCAGCCTTATTTGTCCCACGTTATATATATATATTCCATATTTCATGTTGCTGTTATCTGTGTAAACAGATGATTCGTAATTTTTCGTTTTGCATTTGTGTATTTTGTATAATTCCATTGACAAAAACAATCATTATGTGTAACTGTCTGTGCACTTTACCAGATCATTTGTTTTACTTCATATAAGAATCAGTAGAAGACAAAAATTGAATTTCAATATCCATAATGATGCAATCTGTATTAATAAAAAAGGTTTAAATAATGTAGTACAGGCAATCTGAACACAGATTGGTTGTTTTAACCAATATTTTAGTTAATTACGTGACCAACAAAGATTTTGATTGAATGAACCCCAGAATTGGTTATAAAGGTTAATTTGACCAGATATTTTTGAGGTCAGCCAATACCTTAGATGAAATAATATAACTATGATTCTCAATTTCTCAATTTAAAAGCCTCTGGAAATGGTTTGGAAAAATGAAAACAGTAAGGTATTTTTTAACAAAACAGAAAGCTGGTGAAAACAAATATTTGTCGTTTTTAATGGTTCACATTCGATTGTACTTTAACATAAAATCTGCACAATTTTATGCTCTGTGCAATGTTGTCAGACACAACAAGGGCAAGGGCATTAATTTTCAGACTTTATTTATTTTCAAGTTTTGTGAAGTGACACGTATTAGTTAAAATACCTGAATTGGAAATAACTTTCCCTATAAAATGGTCCAAAAACATGTACCAAAGGTCTGTTGAAGATTTCAAGATGTTGTGAGCAAAAAGTACCAGGTATTGTTTTTGTTCCAGATCTCAATCTATAGAATACCTCATACTCAGATATCTGACTGCTTAAGAGTACCTCTGAGATCAGATTTAAAATTTGGAGGATATGCCTGGTGAAGTTTTGTCATCACTTTCTGTGCATGCCCATATTAGGATTGACCTTATAAGGCAACCCTGGCTCTGTTTGGGGAAGTGTGCTGTATGACCATAGGAGGCATGAGGTAGTTGAAGTTAACAATATTTTAACCTGTAAGGTCAATAACATCTGAGTATGGTATAGACAACTACAGGAGAATACTAGGTGTAGAAACTAGAAAGAGAAAATCTTAAGTCTGTACCTAGAAATTAGTGAGTTTTATCCATATCTTAGCAAGCCTTGAAGCAACAGAAAGCATTTCATGCAGGATGAGTGTCTCACCACCATGCCAACTGATGTGTTATTTTCAATCTTTAACAAGGTAAACTTTTACAGCCAAATTCATGAGCTGCTCCATATGACGTCAAGTGAATGCAGGACTCCCATTGGTGCCTCAGCCAATGAGAGTCCTGGATTCACGTGATGTCCTATGGAGCAGATCTCTCTGCTCTGGAGTTTAGTTTCCAAGTCTATGAATTTGCCTGAAACTTACCTAGACTCCATGCTACCTGCCATTAAAAAGGCAATCTAATTTGCAGTTGTCTGCCTTATAATATAACACAAGTACATGGTCATGATTTTATGGTGACTGCATACTATATAGTGCATAGTACTGTAGGCGATGATAAAAGTTACATTAACAGGGGCAGATCCAGAAAAATTTCCACTGGGGGGGGGGGGGTGACAAATTAAAATGTATTGGGGACTGCTGAAATTTTTAATATTTTTATTAAAATGTATTCGGTCAAGGGGGGAGGGGTTTAAACCTCCTAAACGCCCCCCCCCCCCTTAAATCCGCTAAGTACTGATTTATGATAGGTAGTTATTTTAAAAGACAACTCACTAGTGTTGGACGTATTAGACATATATCCGGTTAGTTGCACTAAACTGTTTTAATGTCAAATTGTTCATAACAGCATTGTTCTTTCAACAACTGCTGGCCATAGCCATTGTGATGTCATTGCAATTGTTTTTTAAGGCTTAATATTGTTCTGGTTAATTGCACTGGAACTGAGGTCATATGTGCAAATATGGCTCAAACATAAAAAAAGTATATTTATATGTAACCAGTCAGTCCAATCAGTCACTTGTACTGATGGAACTGGTAGAGGACAGCAACTTACAGTTCCAATGCAATTAGCATATATTCTAGGGGGTGCAGTATGCCTTAGTCTCTAGAGGGCACTGCAAGTGGCTCAGGTTTTGATCTAAGGAAGGCAACCCATCATTTTACCTGGAGGCACTCGAGAGACGCCTTGTTTGTTGAGTTGTCCAATAGAGAAAAGGTATGTGATATCTACTATTGATGGCTCAGTCCAGTTATTCTAAATTCTATGTTTTATATATTAAAAATACCAAAAACACTTATTTATCTTATTTAACTTGTAAAACTGGTAATTCCAGGTTTGACAACCTTGTCCTCCAGAATTGGGAGGTATTGAACCAGACAGTGATAGACTTGTGGGTAGATAACCCCACACCAAATAGGTATATATATTTATTTATCATTTATCTATATTCATATTGAATGCTTGCAATCCATGCCGTCAAATATGAGTTATTATGATTTACGTAAGGTATTATAAAGAACATTAGTTCTATATTGTATAATTTATTATGTGCCATGAAACTTACACCCTTTATTGTTTACAGGTGTATGGCTTGTGATAATAAAGTCTAAAACAACCGCCAGTGTCCTGGTTATAATGGTGGCAGCGGTGGGATGACATAGTTATTCTGATCAGGGTCCCAATTTTGAGTCCAAAGTAATTCAAGAGCTATGCAAGATGCTTAACATTGCACGTTCACACATAACCCCGTATCATCCTTCAGGGAATGGTCAGTGTGAACGTTTCAATAGAACGTTACTCTCAATGTTAGGTACGTTGCCAGCAGATAAGAAGACTTGTTGCAAAGATTTTGTGTTACCTATGGTGCATGCCTATAATTGTACCAGACATGACTCCACTGGGTTTTCGCGGTTCGAGTTGCTGTTTGGAAGGGAACCTCGGTTACCTGTGGATTTGGTGCTTGGGTTGTCGAAGTCATCTGATGAACAACATAGTTATTCTAAATATGTGAAACAGCTGAAATTACGGCTGCAGGAGGCATATGAGAAGGCATCAAGCAAGATCAGGAAATCTGTGCAGAAAATGAGTGCACAATACAAAAAGACCGTCAAAGGTGGGAAATTGAAGATTGGCGACAATGTGTTAGGGAGGCGTGTCAAATTTGATGGAAAACACAAGCTGCAAGATTTTTGGGAGGAGGAGGTGTAAGTAGTTGTTGGACAAAAGAAAGATGAAATTCCAGTGTTTGATGTTAGGAGAGAGGATCTGAAAGGAAAGAATCGGAGGATGTATAGGAATTTGCTGATGCCTCTGCCAAAGCCAGCAGAAGTTTCTGCTGACCAGAGAACGGAGGATGAAGAGGTTGAAGAAGATCTTGCGCCACTGATGTTGGACAGCTCTAGTGAAGAAGAAGAAGAGTTTGAGAACCATGTAACTCGTAGTCATGCTGAGAGTGTTCAAAGTGAAGACAGCCCAGCTGCTACCACATCATTGATTGAAATCAATGTAAAGAAAGAAGAGCAGGAGGAACAGAACAACAGAGAAACAAATTTAGAAGGAAGTGACAGAATTATGAATGAACAGGACAGTAATGATGATGAGGTTACAAAGCTTAAAGATGGTGGTCCGAATGATGCCGGTGCACTAGGTAATCCAGCTATTGATGATGATGCTCCTATTGCTGTGAGGAAAGCTAGCCGACAGAGAAAGCAAACGGCCTGGATGACTTCTGGTGATTATGTTACTGACTTCCAGGGACAAGTACAAACAGAACCATCCAAAAGGGAGAAATTAGATTCGTTGCAAAAGATGTTTGACTTTATGTCTCGAGATTGGTTTGACTCTTTGAGATTTATTACAATTCTATTGGGATGTTGATTTTAGTGGTTTCGGATTGTAATGAATATTGAATGTCTTTTCGTGAAACTGTTTAGGTCTTCATTTATTTGCTCAGTTTTCATTATCTGAGATCTAGCTTAGATTGTCTTTGTATTTCTATTTATGATATTATTTTGGTTTGGGTGACCCTGTTTCAATGGGCTGGTCGATAGCTTATATAAGTGATGTTGTGCCAATGGTGTGGACACCATTTAAATGGTGGCAGGGAGTCTGTAACCAGTCAGTCCAATCAGTCACTTGTACTGATGGAACTGGTAGAGGACAGCAACTTACAGTTCCAATGCAATTAGCATATATTCTAGGGGGTGCTGTATGCCTTAGTCTCTAGAGGGCACTGCAAGTGGCTCAGGTTTTGATCTAAGGAAGGCAACCCATCATTTTACCTGGAGGCACTCGAGAGACGCCTTGTTTGTTGAGTTGTCCAATAGAGAAAAGGCATGTGATATCTACTATTGATGGCTCAGTCCAGTTATTCTAAATTCTATGTTTTATATATTAAAAATACCAAAAACACTTATTTATCTTATTTAACTTGTAAAACTGGTAATTCCAGGTTTGACAACCTTGTACTTATGTCCTCCAGACTTGGGAGGTATTGAACCAGACAGTGATAGACTTGTGGGTAGATAACCCCACACCAAATAGGTATATATATTTATTTATCATTTATCTATATTCATATTGAATGCTTGCAATTCATGCCGTCAAATATGAGTTATTATGATTTATGTATGCAAGGTATTATAAGGAACGTTAGTTCTATATTGTATAATTTATTATGTGCCATGAAACTTACACCCTTTATTGTTTACAGGTGTATGGTTTTATTTGTGCTTTGTGATAATAAAGTCTGAAACAACCGCCAGTGTCCTGGTTATATATATGTTGAACATTCTTTTTAGGTACAGTAACATTGTATTCTATGAAAGCGTATTGCTGCCAACCAATAAAAAAAAAGAGTTTCGTAATTACGAAATAATATTTTGTAATTACGAAACTTTTAACTTTTTTAATTACGAAAATGGATATGACTTCATTATAAGTGACGAGCTATATGTAAGGGGTGTTGGGATTGACCATGCGATCGTGGGGCAAATCAAGATTGTGATGTCTGGAGGGACACTGGAGGCCAAACGAAGGATTCTAGCACAGGATTCAGGGGGAGGGTTTGATCGTGTCTCCGGGGGGCGAAAAGAAACTTTTGGTAATTACGAAAAGTTTTTTGGGTAATTACGAAAAAACTTAAGATAATTATGAAAAAATTTGGTAATTACAAAAGGGTTTTTTGGTAATTACAAATTTTTTTTTGGTAATTACGAAAAATATTATGGTGATTACGAAAAAACTTTTGGTCATTACGAAAAAACTTATGGTAATTACGAAAAACTTTTTGGTAATTACGAAAAGTTGAACACTTGGTAATTACGAAATATTTTGGCAATTACGAAAAGTTTTTTTTGGTAATTTCTTTTTTTTTTTGGTTGGCAGCAATACGCTTCCGTAGTATTGTTTTTGTTTTTATTTAACTTTTAAATTTCGGTTTCGCTTAATAGGCTCTGCTTGCATGTGTTTTTTTGTTCTTTCTGGGACTGACATTTTTTAAATTTAATTGTGTGTTTTGCCATTACTGATTGATGGTGGATGTTACTAAATAATTATTTTTTGTAGGTCCACGCCGAAGATAGTATTTGGCGAAGATATTATGTTGCCATACGAAAATCTGACAAGCAAACATAAAGATGCGATGTCTAATATTCATCACTGTACCTTACTCTGTCTGAATGAGACGAATGGCATTAATGGCAGCCCAGAATTCTTAGCTTGGTACATATTGGACCCATATCTTGCTAACGTTGAGCAAAATCAACCATAGATGTAATAATCAAGGAAAAGATTCTTCATGTTTTTAAGAGTCATGCACGTCTGCCCAATGATTTTAATAAACACTTCACTATAGTTTCTGTATCCTTTGTCTATGTTATTTTAAACACTGAATAGGGATTGTACTTTCTGTAGCTTTATACTGTTGTGGGGTCAGCAGAAACATCACAGCTGGTATATCACTCAATGGAGCAGCAACAGCAGTACTATAGACCCAAAAGCCATTAAGTTGTCAAGTACAAATGTAATTAATTAAAGTTGTAATTAAATTGTAATTTTCTCAATAAGTTGAAATATTGTATTATTTTGCAATGTGTTATGACACATACTTGTGATCAAAATTAGTCATTGTTTTTAAAACAAAACAATGCAGACAGATTGATTTCATTGGCCAGTTTAATTTGGAGGTGTTACGTGTCCCTGAGATTGTTGCTGATTGGTGGAAATTGGCATCATCCTTTTTTATTTGTTGCTCATTGGTTAGAATCCGTATCGTCCCTGCAGTTCTTGTCTCTGATGGGCTGAATCTTGTATCGTCCTTCGTAAAGCTATATCGTCCCTCCAAGCCTTCCCTATCCAGGGAAAAACAGCAGTATCAGGGAAAAAACATGCTGTCATGGGATAAATCTTCATTATCTTCCATGTGACTATCCAATATTTGTTATATTTTAAGGCAAATGTTGTATTGGACAAAAAGGTTAGTGGATTAAAAAGGTTAGTGGATAGAAAAAGATGTATTGCTATATTAGATGAAAATTTTTTTTATATTGGATTGCATCAGGTCTATTTATTCATGTTCTGAACTACTTTATTTAGATTTTTATCTGATTTCGGTTTGATGCTCAGGCTTATTGTATCTGAAGTATATCTTTTGATGGTCATGTGACCTCAGAGGTGACATGATATGCTGCAGCAGTACCCAAGGTTAAACCCAAGAAATGTTGCTGTATATTTCCAACATTTTCTATGACAATGTTCAACCCTTGATGCTACAATAAAGTATTTGGTGTTATCAGAAACTAAATTTTCTTGTAATTTCTATGGGCTCTAGCCTCACATTTATTGTGAGTATACATGGCAACTGGTTGCCAATGCAAAGCTTTAATTGTCAAAAAATAGCCCCAGTATGACCAAAATCCATTTCTGTTGAAGGTCCCAAGTTTGATTCTTGGCCTTGTTCTCAGTGTCTATGTTGAGTCAATTAAATGATACAACATATGGGATAATACATATGAATTATATATAATTTATATATATTTATTCACTTACCCATATAAATTTTCTCATGATTGTCACCCTTCATAGATGTAAGACCCTTACGTGTATCATTTGATTAAACACTGTTAAATGTTACATGAAAGAAGGCCTGGAGTGGCCAAGTCATTGACACCAATGTGGTTTAAAGCTAGATAAGGGCAGATCTTCCTGGAAAATCTTGATCGCTTTTAGGAAACATAAGATAGCAGCAAGGTCTATTTTTTCAATAAGGTGCTTCATGGAGTCAGCCACATAAAATCTAGATCTTAAGGTGGTAAGGTCACCAAAGTGTATTCATCATGTTCAGTTAAGGTCCCACTGCAGAGGTCTCAGATGGACTGGGGCTCTCACAAAAATGGGGTTAACAAAGTATGACGAATTCTAATTAGGCCAAAACTGGGTTGAATAAGGAGAAGCATGTTCCTTTTAGATGAAAATCTTGGCACATTCTTTAAGCCTAGGTCTCACATAGCCGGTTTTGCCGTAGTATTACGTAACGGTTATGCAACAGCTTTTTTCGCCAGGTTGGTGACGGATTCTGGCGGCAAAAAGGGTTCTACGGATGACTCGAGGGGTTACGGCCAATTAGTGGACAAATTCCAGGAGAGACTCGACGGCTTCCAGGGGTTCCTCGACAGGTTCTATGAGTAAGTCGACGGCTTCTACAAGTTTAACTCGATGTGTACGTCGCCTGGTCTAATTTTAAAATATAATGACGGGAAAGTCGGCGAGTCACCCATAGAACCTGGCGAGTCACTCGTCGAATGATATTTTGTACATGCAGCAGTGGAGGGGGTTGTATATACTTTATAAGGCTGCTGCTCCCCTAATATTAGTTAGATTTTTGTCAAATAAGACTGAATTGTAGTACAGTTCATACTGATTCCATACGTGTTTTTTGATCGAAAATAGACCAAATATTAAGCGAAATATTTGTCTGAGAAGGCAGCTAGGTTGGCGGAGACAAACAGTGGTGCTCCCGCAAACGTCTGCGCCCGGACTTTGTCAATGGGGTCTGGTCAAAACGGCCAAATATATATAACGGCCAACATACCAGGACGGCCAATCGCAAAAACGGCCACCATACCAAAACGGCCAAAGGATAAAACGGCCACCTATCAAAACGGCCAATTGTACTATTTGCAGTTTAGAGTAATATTTATTTCATTTTATATAAATTAATAATATTTCGTTCTTGTTGTTGTTTCTGATAATAATCCAACTGGAATTAAAATTGATATTGCATGTTCCATCCATGATCAAAACAAATTATAGACAATCTCCCTCTATAATATGCATTATAAACAGGAATCAGTTGAAATTCAGAATTTCAATTAATGCTTGTGATCAATGATGAAAAAGCATGATTTACCACATTCTTTGTATCATTCAAAATGCTAATAGCAATTGACACAACGGTCAATTCAGAATTTAAATTCAGATAACCATTATTAAAGTGCACTTAATCTGTCACTATAAAGAACATTTTTCTCAAATATATTACTAAAAAACCTAATTCATTTAAAACATATAGTTTCAGACAGATTCATTCAATAGTTTTGACAAAATGCGGGGTCTTTTTGCAAGTATGAAACATTTGCAATTGATAGCCTATTGCACAATGTCTGGCCCTATTTATTAGAAATCAATTTGTTCTCATAATTTAATCATGTTTCTGGCATGTGTAGGCTGATACCTCTGTGAACTTGTTTTTGGCTCAAGAAGAATACAATATGGAGTGACTCTCCTCCTCTCTCCCATCATCAGTCAGTCCTCGTGAGTGGAAAGTACTATCCTTAGAGGGCTGCATCTATCTATCTATCTATCTATCTATTCTATTCTATTCTATTCTGTTCTGTTGGATAAGATAGGACTGAATATGAATATTTTATTCTTTAAATATTCATAAGATAAGTAGGATTCAAACTGAATGAACACACAATGCAACTTCAAACAAAACATTGTCACAGTGCTCTCAATCGATTTGAAACACCTCTGGGTGCATCAATTTAGAGCTAGCAATGGGCCAGTTTGACTAGTTTTTCCAGGATATACCAATAGTGGATTTTCACGGAAGGTTCTCTGTATTTCCACCATGTTGCTAAACCATAATACTGCAAGACCACAACTTAGTCTAGGTACACAAGACCACAACTTAGTCTAGGTACACAAGACCACAACTTAGTCTAGGTGCACAAGACCACAACTTAGTCCAGGTACACAAGACCACAACTTGGTCTAGGTACACAAGACCACAACTTAGTCTAGGTACACAAGACCACAACTTGGTCTAGGTACACAAGACCACAACTTGGTCTAGGTACACAAGACCACAACTTAGTCCAGGTACACAAGACCACAACTTAGTCTAGGTACACAAGACCACAACTTGGTCTTGGTACACAAGACCACAACTTAGTCCAGGTACACAAGACCACAACTTAGTCTAGGTACACAAGACCACAACTTAGTCTAGGTACACAAGACCACAACTTGGTCTAGGTACACAAGACCACAAATTAGTCCAGGTGCACAAGACCACAACTTGGGCTAGGTACACAAGACCACAACTTATTCCAGGTGTACAAGACCACAATTTGGGCTAGGTACACAAGACCACAACTTAGTCCAGGTGCACAAGACCACAACTTAGTCCAGGTGCACAAGACCACAACTTAGTCCAGGTACACAAGACCACAACTTGATCTAGGTACACAAGACCACAACTTAGTCCAGGTACACAAGACCACAAATTAGTCCAGGTGCACAAGACCACAACTTAGTCTAGGTACACAAGACCACAACTTGGTCTAGGTACACAAGACCACAACTTAATCTGGGTACACAAGACCACAACTAAGTCTAGGTACACAAGACCACAACTTACGCTGGCTATTAATATTTTATATTCTGATAGCTCTATTTCTTAGGACTCTGCAAAGTTAATTTCTGCCAACGGAACTCATTCACTATGAATGGATATCGATCAGTGGTGTAAGAAGCAAACAGGCAGCACCTTTGTTCAAGTCGCTTGGCTTTTTTCATAGTCAAAGTGCTACATACCATCTGTATCACACAATCCCTGAAGCAGGTAAGACTACGTGAGTGGCCTTTTAGCGCCAAAGAGATCGCCGGCCCCTTTGGGGGCATGAGATCAAAGGATCAATGCAATAGCCTCAGGGCTTGTGCTGTTCAGATCACGCTGTAGCTCAAGGCAATATTGAATGTTAAAATATTATTTCCCCCAGGCGTTATACAACACTAGTGTAAGCTAGTTAATACTTAATACACAAATTAAAAAAATTAGCTGCAATATGATTAATATCGATAATGTCAATATGAAAATAGGAATACATGTTACGTAGCATTTAAGTTTAGTTTATCATTTAATCATGGATGGTGAGGACGTTGCTGAAAGATTTGTAACCGAATTTCTGCCTGCACATGATAAACATCAAAATGCGGAACATTTGCACGAGGTGTTAAGTAATGCTAATACATACTCCACTAGCACATGTAGTCAGTGGGAGATATTTGGTAGAATAGTACCAAAAGATGAAGTGACTTTTATTTGTCAAGTTCTAATTCTCTATATCGTCATAATTGCGTGCATAGTCAATTTGTCTCTCCTTAATGGAGACAGTAATCTTTGGACTGCACTCCTCTCCTCCTCCCTGGGAATAATGCTCCCCCCGCCAACTCTCTCCAGGAGGAGGCGCTGATGGTTGTGTCCTCGGGGCTATCAACTTTAAATCTCAGGATGTCATTGGTCCACCTTTCATCGTATGATCACTAAATAGCCTGCAGCAACCACGTGGTAGCTCATACGTGATATAAATACCATGCTACTTCAGACTGTCATGCATTCTCATCACGATTTTGAAAAAAGATATATTCTGTACAACCTCAATCTCGACATCATGACATCCAGTCAACTTAACTCTCAGACTCCTCAGGGCTCCAGTGGAATGACTGTCTGTCTATCGGAGCACACAAGAGTTATCGCTCATGCAGCTCAACAATACAAGTCTGGGTATGTCACTGTATCTCGTTACAGCACAGACACTTCAAAATGAAGAAATGTGCATATAGCGAAGAAGTCCTTCGAGAAGCTGAAAGAGTCACGAGTTGAACTTAACAATGCTCTACTGAATGTCGAAGAAAAACAAGTGAGTCTGACTAAGAGGCAGTTCGTCATGATCACCAAGTTCCAGAGGAGTGATAAGGAACCTCAGTACTATGTCTCATTCCTACATCCTAAGACTGAACAGGAAAAACTCACAAACACAGCCGACTGTCATCACAGTAAAACTATTAATCTCCGCAAAGAAGAATACAGAAAGTTCCAGGAAGCCATGGATAATATTTATCAAGTCATCACCACTCAACCAAAAGAGGGCGAGGGTTCTGCCATTAATCTGGACGAGGCAGTCACCATCAAAGCGTATCAGTGGAATGTTGAGAAGCGTGGAATGAAGTCCCACACATTATTCCCCACTCGTAAAGACTGTGAAGACAGCGTCAAGGGCTACCTCGCAGGTCTCCCCGATGAAGACCAGAAGTATGACTACACCGTGAATGAGCTCGAAATACATCGCGCAGGCAAAATGGAAATTTTGGAGCAAGTGTTCTGCAATGAAGTGCTGGACAAAACCGGCTATTCGTGGACAGACTTGATGTTACACTCACCTACATACGACGAGATCGAACAGTCAATAATAAAAGTGACTAAAAATGAAGTCCTCAGGATTGCAGAGCGAATTGCTGTCACTCTAAATCACAAAAGACTTTACTTTATGAGCGATGTGTATGATATTTTTCTTTATGTGGGAGGGCTCAATCATGTCAAGGAAGTTCTCACTAAATCTTATGTATCTCCACCTGACGAATTGTCAGGTAGGCTGATCGAGTTTTGCTATCAAAAGGTTGTAAAGAAGCATTAAAATGTTAACAGCTATGCCTGTTTTTTTAAAAACAGGTATTTGTCTATTTAGTCTTTTTAGTCTATTAGTCTATTAGTCATTGATGTGTAAACTGTCTCTTATCTCCAAATGGTTGTTTTTTAGATATATATATATATATTTTTTTTTGTTTTGGGAATAAAAAATTTTTGAACTTGAAATTTATGTTTGTCCTTGTTATGCTTGATTAAAAACAAGTCACTGTATTCGCATATAAGAAGGCAGTTATTCTAGCACCGCCTTTGCGTATAAGAATGGGAATAAAAATTTTTTGAACTTGAAATTAATGTTTTGGTCTTGTTATGCCTGATTAAAAACAAGTCACTGTATTCGCATATAAGAAGACAGTTATTCTAGCACCGCATTTTTACTGTCTTGTTTTGCGATCACATTCCAACTGGTCTAGTAAAGTATCCCCAGCACATAATGATGATAGTACTTCTATGTATTACATAGCTATATATTCATACGTGTAAGTTGTCTGGCCCCTATTTCTTGTATTAATTAAATCCAATCACGTTTGTAAACAAAGCCACCTTGCCATGGCCCATTGTTTGATATGAATGTAATGCTAATTCTGTCGCTGTTCTACTAAATATAGTGAAAGAGTAGATATCAAACAACTCCACTACTCAGATATAAGTTTGAAAAGTATTAAATTTATTAATCATCCATCGGAACTCTGTTAGATCAGAGGTAATATTCGCAAAATCGGTTGCTCATCAGCAATATTTACAAAATACTTCATAATAATAATAATAATAATAATAATAATAATAATAATATATACATACATACATACATACATACATACATACATACATACATACATACACATACATACATGCAATTCACAGCATGTTCAATAACAGTTTACTTTAGATATAGATATTATTACAAGATCGAAACTCTGTTAGCTCCGCTGTAATATTTCTCAAAATCGCTTCTAATAATAATAATAATAATAAATACGTACATACACGCATGCATGCATACAATGGATATAAATCACAGCCTGTTCAATAGCAGTTTACCACGCATATTACTTAAGTTTGTTTTATATTCAATGAGCTATTTTATATATAGAAATATGTTTAAAAAACATACAAACAACAAACAAACAAGCAAAACAAACAGTAAATAAAAAAAATTTGTTTTTTGTTGCTCTAATAACCAAAAGGTAGAGTGTCGTATGTGCCTTGAACTAGGCACCTTTTGGAATAAGTCACTCTAAATTTTTTTATTTCATCTCTATTGAAAAGTTTAAACTCATATTTGTTGCGTCTTATCTTGCTGTAGGGAACTGCTACATGAGGCTGCTCATCCTCCTGCAGTGAATTGTTGTCAGGATCAGCCCAAAACAATACTAGTTCACAAATACTATCAAAGTTAAGTAGTTTACATACTTCGTGATTTAAAGTGAACCCTTTAAGCTTTGTTGTCTTGGCATCATCGTTAGTTAAGTATGCATAGGACTTTGGTCCACTGCTGACAAAGCGTGAGATGAACTGGCCTGTCTTCAATTCATTGGTCCACTGTCCCAGATGGTCACCCATGTCGGGCGTATACTGAGCTGTGTCACCTTCAGTGTATTCATAAACTACACTGTCAGTGTCAAAATAGATAACTCTTCTATCCAAGTTGTGCAGAACATTGAAAAGCCTACTCCTCGCATTAGCAGTGGTGAAAGCAGCAATAAAAACATTCACATGAGGCATTTCAGGCAGGAATCCCTCCGAATGGTTATATTCGATCATGCATCGATCGCTAGACAGGACGTGTATGCCCTTTAGAGAGATAGAAGGGTTGACAAGTAGTTTGAAAATGTCAGCTCCTGTCTCTGCTAGCTTATGTGTTCTATGATTATTGTTCTCACCGAACTTGCCCCAGAAACTGTTCAGCAGTAGCTTACTTGTGGCCCTTTTACCCGGATTATACGAAATGTTTTGAGGTTCCAATCGAATACCTTCTACCTGGTGGTACTGACTAATATAGTCCGCTTTCTCTTCATCGCTCATGTCCTGCAAAGGCCAACCTGACGCTTCTTGCTTCCCTTTCAGGAACAAGTTCACGTAGTCCGAAAACAAGCCCGGTGTGTCCTGCATTCTGTCAAATTTCGCACTTTCTTTGAAGTGGTAAACCTCAAATATTTTGATTACTATGTAACCCACACAGAGTGCATCCTTTATATCAATTGACGTCCATGTGCCCACCAGATCTCTCTCTACGTCTGTACAATTACAGGGTGTCTGAGACGAGTTGTGGGCGCACTTACTACACAGGGGGAACAGTAGCTTTCCTCCTACTCGCAAGGGTAAGCATGGGTGATAGAGGCCTCTAGGGGGTCTCACACGCGCTTGTACAAGGCCAAAGTATTTACCTATATCACCAGGAGGAGGGTCAACTATTACCTCTGGAATACCCACAGGGAAGACATCGTTCTTCAGAACCATAAGATATAAAGAGCAGATGTCCACATAGCCTATCCTTCTGTCTTCATGAGCCTCGTGATAGAGCTTCACAGCATTCACGCGCCCGCCGTAAAAGGCAGCACTTGGATCCAACCTAGGTAGCAGCTCGCAGTTTCGCTCAACCTCCTGTAGTAGTTCATTCGTTTGTAGTACCTGCTTGAATTCGCATTCCCACATAACGTGAACTTCTAATTTAAGCTTCTAATTTAATGCCTTACATTAGCGGGTGTATTGGATCCACCAAAACACCTCTTGCATCCGTGGTACACGCAGCCGTGAAATTCCCATGCTGTCTCTTTACCTGTTGAGGAGTCAATGCTGTAACCATCAAGTTTTAACCAGCCATCCTTCGTCTGGTTTATGACCCTGTGTTCACCTCCATTTCTAGCGTGCATAATATGCATGTTGCGCCTTCTGGCCTCATATTCAAGCCAGATGATTGACATTCTACTGTGTGTGTCAAGACCACCGAAACCGCATGATGGCATTCGCGCGAATGGAGTGGAAACAAATTCCATACTCTTCACAGCGACAGTGCTCGAGTCCACTACCCCTCCATCCTCTGTAACAAGGCTCAATTGATCATTTTGTAAGTGACCAACAACCTTGGTGTCATCTTCTAGCATGACAGAGTACTTTTCGGTTAAGAACATGTGCCGATAAGTTGCCATGCAGACACTGGCCAGAGTATTATACTGGAAGGGGTCTATGCCAATGAGCTGTGTCACTCTTTCACCTCCTTCGCCCACATCTACAATTTCTTCTCTAGAAGTTATACCTATTAACCAAGTCCTGAAAGACCTTCCCCCTCTGCCGAGCATACCATTCCATGAAATCTTCACGAGCTTTGGCTTTCATTCTATTCACTCTGTAGCAGTAGGGGTGAGGCATGGGTCCTACATAGTTCCACATTTCCTTCTGATTAAAAAACACGGGAAATGTCCCCTTTTTAACCCCCTGTAGTCCGAAGACCTTGGGCATCTGAGCAAGAGGGAATGTCAGAAAGTTTAGAGAGTCAATGATTCTAAACTTCCCCGCATCAATAGCTACAATTTTACTGCCCCTGTAAATGACTTTGGGTAACTTAGCCATTGTACTGAAGATATATTTTGCCATGAAGTACGCATCATAGGCTTGACCATTGTGAAAAATGAGCGTGTATCCTTCGAATTCTCGTCTAAACAAGAATTTACAGAAGTCTGTGGCAGCATCATCGCCGAAAAACACTACTGCTCTCCTCCCACAGTCTACACCTTTCATGCATATGTTTCTCTTTTCATCACCCCTCGATGCATTGACACCGAGATCCGGTGTACATTTGTCACAAGCAGTACCGCAGTGAGAGCAGCGAGGGTTGTCCCTGTAACTCACATCAATACAGTTGGTGCACTGCCAGTGCGCTACTAACAAGTTAGGCAAATGAAACTTCCCTGTGGGGTCTGCCTCGAAGTCAGCAAAGACATACTTAGATGACATAACTTTAGGTTTTTGTTGTCGAATGTAACAGAAATGCACACCAGTCACTTGCTTTTTACAAATCTTACACACGCGTGTACCGCATTTATGTTCATTACCGGGCTTATAGAACACGCTACAGCCTTGACATCTGTGCGATCTCGAACAGGTGCCATTTTCCAAGTGACGTCGATTACACTCAACTGATCTCATAAAGCGGTTGCATACTTTACAGCAGTGTTTCTCGATGTTAATCACTGGACAGGATTCACCTTTGCACGATGTGCACTGGTCGCAACCGGCGTGACCATACCTCTCGTCATAGGCCTTCAGACATTTTGAACAAAAAGCAGACTTTCCGAAGATGCAATGTACTTTAGTTATCGTATGAAAGTGACCTATGGCGTTCTCATTTAGTGGATCTCTCTGATACAGTAAATAAACTGTTCTCTGTCTGCTATCCTCACCGACATAGAGAGGCTTAACACTGGAACCTCTACCAAAAACTACAACCCTCGTGTTAGCTGCTCTCTCGAAACACTGTATGTCGGTGAAAGCAGGGACATATTCAGGAGCAAATCCTGCCTCGGTGTGTAGTCTCTGAGCTTCAACAGTTTGAGCTCTTTTCTGTCCATGCTGCACCCTTTTGTACTCATTTAAGGCGCGCAGGTGTAATTCCTCATCTGACTTCTGGATGGCATCCAGATTAGCTTTCGCAACTCCTACAATTATAGCCCTAGCTAAACATAGGTTGTCTCTGTTTTTAATTTTGCATATACTTTTCATTCTTCTCAGATCTTCAATATAATTAACACCTCCACTCAGGCCTGCAGCAAGAGGGTTTCTGATGACCCCCACGTGAATTTCTAGTGGTTCGTCTAGATAAAGGTCTTCATCGGATTGCAGCAGACTTTCCATGAGTTCAATGATTTTGAAAATGCTGAGCTGATGAAGAGGTATCAGACCTGTCGTGTGTGGACTATAAAATGCTTCATTCTGGATGAAAAATCGAACAAGGTCCTGACCACTATAACTCTCAGTAAGACGCGTAATAATCCTTTCTAGTACCCTCTCAAGGTCACCCATGATATCCTTGAGAGTCACACCTGCCCAATTTACATTGAAATGCACACTGTATACTGTTTCTCTAGCAGCCCCTCCATCAAACTCTATGTCTCTAACATTCCTGATGTCAATGTGTCTGTGGAAATTCACAGCATAATCAGGGCCATCAAAAATCATGTGAGGTTCAATGTCCTCCTCCTCATCGTCATTCAGTTCTACAATAACATCCTCATCAGCAACATCATCATCATCATTATGCCTATTAGCGCCTTCGCCTATTATGTTTTGATCATAGAGCATGTCTAAAAATAGCATTTCCCTCTGTTTTTCTCCAGGGACATGAGGGACATTACCTTCTAACCTATCTTCTTCTTCTTCTATAATTTTTTGTTCATAGAGCATGTCTAAAAATAACATTTCCCTTGGTTCTTCTTCTTCGAGAACATGACCTTCTAAACAATCTCCGGGTATTATATTCCTCTCATACAGCATATCTAAAAATAGCATTTCCCTCTGCTTTTCGTCGATGCAATGACCTTCTAGCCCCTGTTCGGTTGTTGTTGTTGTTGTTGTTTCATTTAGGCTATAAAAAAATAATAATAATGATAATAATAGGTAGAGATAAAATAAAATGTGAAGATTTCTTTTCATTTTATTTTTCTATTTTTTATTTTTTATGCATATGCCGCTCAAATGATTTATATATGCCCAAAAAAAAAAAAAAAAGGCATATGAATGTTAAGAATTTTGAAGATCAAAATTAAAGTCATGATTTATAATATATGTATTTATTTATTTAAAGTTATAAAAGCAGTATACATTTCTCCGGTGTTTGTACAGCAAATAAATGATGAAATTATAAATAAATAAAAACAATACTGACTAGGAGTCAGTCCATTCCTCCAAGTTCAGTTCATTCAACCATGAAAAGCTATCTTCTCCTTGCAGGTCAGCTTTTTCTTCTTCTTCTCTTTCTTCTTCCTCCTCTTCCTCCTCCTCCTCATTCTCCTCCTCCTCTTCCTTTTTCTTCTCTAAATGGGTTGAGCTAACCACAGGTACTCCACTGAAATAAAAAAAAATAAAAATACATTACTCGTTAATGGACAAGCTTTTTTTTATAATACCAAAAAGTTGCCAAAAACAAAAAACAAAAATAAATAAATAAAATAATTTAAATTTACCTATATCGTTCAGCACCATTTACACGTGGTGTATCGAGTAAAGGAACTGTCGAGACCCTAACAGGGTGTCCTGATGTCCCTGCCACCTCTCCATCTTCAACAATACTGTAAATATAGTAAAAGTTTTAAGAGAAAAAAAAAATAGGCAAAAAAAATAATGCATAAAAATATATACATATATACGCGTAAAGAAAGTACTGTGAACTATAGTACATGACGAAAAGGCTAACTTACCCATTCACAACTCTGTAACCGCGATGGTGTGGCACTGGAGTGTTAGGAGTCTCATTGTCATCATTAGAGAAATTGAGAGTCCTCTTGACTCGGGGTCGCTGCGGAGGAGTGGCAAAGTTTACATTTTGAGTTCTTCGGCTATGAAAAAAACAATGGACAAACAAACAAACAAAACTGTCATTAAATATAAATAGTTATAACCTTGACTGACCATTAAAAATAAATAATTATAGCCCCACCCGAGTACAAAAAATAAATAAATAAATTTAAAATATAATTAAAATATACATATACAATGTCAATAGATGTAGATTAGACATACCCAGTAGGTGTCCTGTACACATCAACCTCCTTTTCCCATACTCTATCACTCAGCTTCCCCTTTTTTAGGTGAGGTTCACCGTCTTGATCGACTTCTCCATTAAAACACGCGATAAAACCTTCTAGCTTTATGACTCTCTTCCTGTGGTAAGTCAGATGCTGCTTAAATCTCTGCAAAAATAAAAATAAAATAAAATAAAAAACATGAACGGAATATACGTGTGACGCGAATGAGGAAATATATTTATTACGCTAGTTCATACCATTAGCATGTCAGATTCTGCCGAAAGGATGTGTGTGTGTGTGAGTTATTGTTTAACGCCTCATCAGCACCTGAGTGGGCTATGTAGAGGCTCTCTAGGTTAAGATTGATTAACTATATTTGGTAGTAGAAACCAGAAGCATATAAAAAATCAATAATTGTCTGGGTTGGATATCTGGTAAAGAGATGTTGTAAGGTATTAGCTTGAAACAAAGGTCTTCTAAAGCGTTGTAAGTGGCTGCAATCTAATAAAATATGTTTGATTGTTAGGGGGCACCGACAACTCTGGCATACCGGTGCCGGTTCATTGACTAAAAGGTGTAAATGTGTAAGTCTTGAATGTCCTATGAGGCATCTGTGATATATTCCTTGATCTTTGCGAGTATTGCACCTACTAGGTATTTTATTTTGAATGCAAGGTAAGATTGAATGCAACTTGTTGTTATTACATTCATTCCATTGTCTTTGCCAGCAAGACATGATAAAAGATTTATAGTCATTTTAAAATCAGTGTATGGAATGGTAAAATCCGTTATCTCTTTTGTAAGAGCCCTTTTTGCTGCCAGGTCTGCTTTTTCATTCCCTTCAATGCCAGCGTGTCCAGGAATCCAGCAGAATACTATGTCTTTGTATTCGTGAAGATAGAAATACTTAATAAGAACATCTAAGATCCCAGGGTTGTCAAGTTGTTTATTTTGGATTGCTTGAAGAGCAGATTTGGAATCAGAACAGATAACATAACGATCTGATTCTGAGTCCTCGATGTTCTTTAAGGCAAGGTAAATAGCTGTTAATTCTGCAGTGTATATTGAGCAGTGGTCTGGAAGATGACATTCAGCTATAACGGTTTTATAAGAAGTGACTGCACAGCCTACTCGTCTTTCCATTTTTGAGCCATCTGTGTATAGAAATTTGTACGAATCATATTTAAACCTTATACTATAAAATAGGTTTTGATAGTCTACCGGATTGGTTTCGCTTTTCTTAAGCTCTGCCAAATCCAGTATAACTTTCGGGACTTGGAGAATCCATGGCGGAATGGGTGGTGCTTCCGTCTCGGCAATGATTGTAGTATCAATTTTTGCAGCCTCAAGATAGAATTTCATGCGTAATCCCAGTGGTCAAATGGCGTTTGAACGAGATTCATAATGATGCATGTACTTTGGATGAAATATTACATCATATGTTGGATTTGTTGGAGTTGAAGCTACTTTTAGTATGTATTGCATGGATAACTTGATACGACGAAGGGAAAGTGGAGGATCCCCTGCCAGTACATATAAGCTCTCTACAGGAGATGTACGAAAAGCTCTTAAGCTTAGTCGCAACCCTTGATGATGTACAGAATTCAGGCATTTTAGATAAGATGGTCTGGCGGAGCCATATACCACAGAACCATAATCAAGTCGAGAACGAGTAATTGCTCGATAGAGACGAAGGAGGACCGTTGTGTCCCCACCCCAATTATATTTGCTCACTACTTTAAGGAGGTTCATTGATTTCAGGCACTTTGCTTTCAGTGCTTTGATATGCGGAATGAAAGACAATTTGGAGTCAAAGAGTACACCCAAAACTTTTGTTTCATTCACCACTTTTATTTGACAGTTGTCAATTATTAGTGATGGATCTGGATGGTTTGATCGTAAATAATAGAAAGGCAGACAAACTGTCTTCTGTTTAGAGAACTTGAAGCCATTTTCAAGTGACCATTTGTGAATCCTATTCAAATTTAATTGCAGTTGTCGTTCTATGGTTGGCATATATCTGGAACGATATGCAATGAGGAAATCGTCAACATCTAGGGACGACATGAGATTTTCCGAGATGGAATTTACTATACTGTTGATTTTGTCTTGAAAGAGGGTGGGCGAGAGAATACTACCCTGAGGGACTCCATTCTCCTGAGAGTAGGGGCTTGACATCGTTGATCCCACTCGGACCTTAAAGAAGCGATCCTGTAGGAAGGATCCGATGAAAACTGGAAGGCGATCTCGAAGCCCTAAGTCGTGAAGATCTTTCATTATTCCATATTTCCATGTAGTGTCATAAGCTTTTTCTAGGTCAAAGAATATGGCTACTACGTGTTCTCTGTTAA
The DNA here is from genome assembly GCA_932294295.1 of Alitta virens. Lineage (NCBI taxonomy): Eukaryota > Metazoa > Annelida > Polychaeta > Phyllodocida > Nereididae > Alitta > Alitta virens. Next base: position 41,434,906 of record OW028576.1, on the reverse strand, counting down.
TGAAAGCATCTCTAACATAAGTTTCCAGTCTGACTAAATGGTCTAATGTGCTCCTGTGACGGCGAAATCCAGATTGGAACTCTGTAATAAGCTGGTTCGACTCCAGGAACCAAACCAGTCTATCAGTAACAATTCGTTCCATTGTCTTACATAGACAACTGGTTAAAGCTATTGGTCGATAATTCGTAGGATCACTATGATCCTTCCTCGGCTTGGGAATTGGGATGACCGTGGCTTGTTTCCACAGGGATGGAAGACATCCATTCTCCCAAATTTGATTAAAGATATACAGTAATGTTTTTAAAGAGGATTGAGGTAGGTGTTTTAAGATTTGATAATGTATATTATCAGGACCTGTTGCAGATTCAGTCGCTTTTGAGATGGCCTTCTGAAGTTCTTCTAAGGTGAAGTAGGAGTTATAATCTTCGCTGTTATCAGACTGTATATTTAGGGTTAATCTCTCAGCTTAAGCCTTATAACATTGGAATTCTCTTGTATAGTTCTCTGACGAGGAGTTGTACGCAAACTGTTCTCCTAACCCGTTTGATATTTGTTCTGGTGAGGAGAGATGTTCTCCATTCACTTCTAGAATGCTTACATGTGAAGATAGGTTCTTTCCTTCAATCTTCTTAATCATTTTCCAGACTTTATTGCTGGGAGTTCTTTCAGTGAGTCTGGAGACATAGTCTTTCCAGCAACTACGTTTTTTTTGCCTTACAATTCTACGCGCTTTGGCTTTCAGGCACTTAAAATTATTCAGATTGCTGATGGTCGGCTGAGATTTAAACATTCTGAGGGCTCTCTTACGGTTTTTAATAGCTTCTCTTACTTCGTCATCAAACCAAGGTCTTGCACTACGTTTAGAATTATTTTTTGTCATCGGTATTGTTCTATTGGCTATATCAGTAATATCATCAGTAAAATCTTCAATAAGACTATTACAATTTCTATAATGAGACATAGTAATTGTTTCTAAGCAGTGCTTTTCGAAGGAGGTCCAATCTGCTTTATGCAACTTCCATCGTGGTTGGCTTACTTCTCTAGTACCTTCTACGTTTTGTAGGACAATAGGAAAGTGATCACTGCCGTGAGTGTCCTCTAATACTCTCCATTCAAACTCCAGAAATAACGCTGGATCACATATACTAAGGTCTATCGCTGAAAATGTTCCATGACCTGGGTGAAGATATGTAGGTGAACCATCATTGAACAAGCAAAGGGTGTGGTCATTGAGAAAATCTTCAATGGTTTTAACTTTGTTGTTGTGGGAAGTGCTTCCCCACAATTGGTTATGGCTGTTAAAATCTCCTAGGATAAGACGCGGTTCAGGAAGTTGATTGTAAAGGTTATGCAAATCACTGGCTGTAAAGGGGGTTTCACACATAGCCGGATCAGACGCCGGAGCGTCCCGGAGTAAAATTTCTTTCACTCCGGGGGGTTCCGGGATCAAAGAGCTGTTAAATGTCAACAAAAAATAAATGTTTGACGATGTGTACACGATGTCAATACGGTCTCAACAAGAAGCAACACGGAGCTATCACGACGGTCCCGTTTAGAGTGAGGAGTGAACCGGATTTTCACGGTGCCTTCGCGGATATCACCGGCCTTTACACCGTGTTCATTCGTGTGGATCCGTTGTGGCTCCTTGTACTCTCCGGCGTTAATGGCGGCGAAATATTCATGCCCGGTTGACGCCGGATGTAGCCGGAGACATGCCGGAGTCAATACGGAGATCGGCGGAGTCTACTGGGCGTCTACACGGGTCTACACGGGTCTACACGGATCTACACGGATCTACACGGATTAAATTACTCCGGGAACTCCGGCATGAAAAATTAAACATGTTTAATTTTTTCCCCCGGAGTCCCAAGGTGCTCCCGGAGCGCCCCGGACAATGACGGACAATGCCGGACAATCCCGGACATGAACACGATGTCTATACGGCTTTCCCCGGAGTATGCGGGAGTATTCCGGAGTTGACCTCCGGGACGCTCCGGCGTCCGATCCGGCTATGTGTGAAACCCCCTTAAGGTGAAAGGGTGGAGGAATATATAAGGAACATATGGTGAATGTTTTATTCAGGTTCAGACGAACTGCTGTAGCCTGAAGGTTAGTGTTAAGAGCAATATGGGTATGAATGATGCCATTTTTAACTAAAATTGATGAGCCACCAGTGGCTCTATCGTGGGCAATATTGCCATATGTATTATACATATGATAGTTTCTCAGTTTAAAACTATTTGGAGGTTTCAGAAATGTTTCCTGTAGACAGAAAACACTAGGGTTTAAGTCTTGGACCATGCAACCTATTTCATCGAAGTTGGCTCTGAAACCTCGACAGTTCCACTGAATGATACTGTCCATGAATTAGTTAAAAGAGTTTAATATTATCATAGTAAAATCTGTAGTGCATGGTATGAATTTGTATGAATATTCACTTTTTCTTCAAAGTCGCTGCCTCTTTTGGTGTTAAGATCTTTTTGGGGGCCCCACCATGCTTAGATGGTGGTCTTATGATGCTCAGTGCACTAGATTTTTCTAGTGTTTTTCTGATGAGGAGGGGTCTTTTGGGAACAATTGATCTTTTATCAATTGCCCCCTCCCGTTGAGGCCTAGGGATGGTGGTAGTCCCTGCCTCCTCTTCCATCGGCTGGTGTATCTCTTCCGACTCAACGCCGGAAGGTGCACCCTGTGAGGGTACACTAAGTTGAGAAGCACTAACTGATGGAGCTACAAGATGTCCTTTTCCGACATCTATAGCATGCTGCTTTATTCTTGCGAGGTGATCATCTGCCTGTGAAGTCTTAGATTCTGGTTTATCTTTCTGCGTGCTTTGGCCTGCCTTTGAATATTTATAATTAGGATCTAGGTCAATCCTTCGCCTGGGCGATGATCTGGGTGAAGGAGATCTAGGTCCAGCCATCTGAGACAGGACTGAGGCATAGCTTGCCCCAGCAGCCTGTTCAGCTATACGGCGTGCTTGGGGAAAGGAGATATCCTTGGTGGTCTTTAACTTCAGGATCTCTTTCTCTAGCTGCCATTTGGGACAGCCACGGTGATAGGCTGGCCCATCACCTCCACAATTAACACAATACGATGTATTTGTACATGGCGAGTCACGGGAATGGGTGTGTTCCCGTGACCCACAATTGGCGCAGGTTGGTTTGGCGCGGCAGGAGCCGCTAAAATGGCCAAATCGCTGGCAATTATAACATCGTTTTGGGTTCGGGATGTAGGGACGTACCCTACACCACTCGAACCCAATGCTGACCTTGTCAGGCAAAACTGTGCCATCAAAGGTCAGTGTGAGAAGCTGTCGTGAATATCTGGGGGGCTGGTGATGAATGTGGATGACATTGTATTCATCCAGCCAGTCCCTCAGTTCCTCATCAGAGCAGAGACTGCTCTCGTGCGATGTTATAATGCCTTTACAGGAGTTGAAGAACCGATGGGGCTCCACCCTAACAGGGGCACCCGCAAAGACCCTCAACTCAAGCAGCTTCAAAGATTGGTCCTTGTGTGCAACCTGCACCAGCAAGGAAGAATTCTTTAATCTCCTTGTATTTTCAATATAACCTACGTTTTCTTTCAAGGTCCTGCAAATTGTAATGGCTGAGAGACGGGAAAACCCATCATCACAGCCAGTAATTACAAGAAACTTTGGCCATGTCTGAGATAGAGAGGCAGAATGAGAGCTTTGATTTGCGTCATCTAATGATGGACGCAAACGTTTACCAAGTCTGGAACCAGTAGCCAATTTTTCGACCTCAGCCTGGTTTACCGCTGAGGGACGCGCACCTTGTTCACCCGGGGGACGTGCGAGCCGGTCTGAAATTGTCGATTCGGACATATTCATTTTTGTTTCCCCTGTATGGTAGGGGACACACCCTCCTGTAAAGCTGGAGCAGCTTGTGCAATGCGCACTGTCCTGTTTTTAGCCACTGGGGATAGAGGACTTCACCCCAAGTGTTTCCACCCTCGCTGCGTGGAGGCCCAGGACCTTCGAGGGCCTGCCGAAAGGATGACCTCATCGGTCTCTTTCCATTCCATTTCCTCTTCCTCTTCCTCACACTCTTTACTCTTCTTAATGTCAGCAGAACCACTATGTTGAGGTACTGAATTAGAAGAGGAGCTAGGCGATGCTGGGCTGGGAAGTGGTTGAGGAGGTGGCGATGGGGGAGAGAGAGGTGATGGTGAAGACTGCCGAGGCTGTGGTGGTGGGGTTGGTGAATGACTATGAACATTAGTGGAGATAGTCTTATTGGGGGTTGATGCCATTATAGGTGTAGGGGCTTTGAATGAAGAGACTCTCGGTTCTTGGACGATTTCCATGGATTCCTCCTTTTGAGATGCAGACCTCAAGACAGGCCCTTGAGGAGCATTGGCCAGTCTATTAAGCTGTCTTATTTCTCTCACTGTTTGTTTAGCGAGGCTAAAAAAAAAAAAAAATAAATAAATTAAATTAAATAAAAAATGTAAAATATATATATATATATATATATATATATATATATATATATATATATAAACGTAATAATAATAATAATAATAAATAGGAGTACAGCAGTACAGCAGTACAAGAGTACAAGAGTACAAGAGTACAAGAGTACAAGAGTACAAGAGTACAAGAGTACAAGAGTACAAGAGTACAAGAGTGAGAGCTAGTGCAACAGGTGGTCACATCGACGAAGAGCCACGAGCGAGTAGGTTATAGTAGCTGCAGTCGACACAAAAATAAACAATAAAAAATTTTTGATATATATATATATATATACACGGATTTATTTACTTAATTATTTATTTATATCGATAAATGATGAACACCGAGAGCTCGGAGAATAGCGACTTAGAGGCCGCGAAGGAGGTGATGGTTATGGAGGAGGAGGAGGAGGAGGAGGAGGAGGAGGAGGAGGAGGAGGAGGAGGAGGAGGAGGACGATGTCGAGGAGGAGGAAGATGTCGAGGAAAAAGAAGGTGAAGAACTCAAAAAAGAGAAGGATTCTCTTTTTCAATTTCATTCTCCCTCCTCGACAGTAATAGTGGGACCATCGATGGTCGGTAAGACGGTTTTGGCTCTGTCTATAGTGAAAAACTCGAAGCTCATGTACACTATACCGCCGACAAAGATTCTGTACGCTTACGGAGTTTACCAGAAAAAATTCCAGGACCTCGAAGATCTAGTACCCAACCTAACTCTTCATCACGGTTTACCTCCTAGGGATCTCATAGAAGAGTTGAAAAGCGAAGAGGGCAACAATCTGGTTATTCTGGACGATCTTATGGACGAAATATGTAAGTCCAGCGATATGTGCTCACTCTTTACTCGCGAAGTACACCACGGGCGCATCTCGGTAATAATGATATCTCAAAATGTCTATCATCAGTCGCGCTATTCTCGGACGATCAGTCTCAATACTAGTTACTTGATATTGATGAAGACTTGCCGAGACCTACAGCAGATACACTTCCTTTCTCGTCAGATGTTCCCCGACACTCCTAAGAGACTAGTCGAGGCTCACGAAGACGCTACTAGACAACCCCGAGGGTACTTAGTGGTGAACAACTTGACTAGTTCGGGAGACGAGGACATCAGGCTGAGTACTTCTATCCTCCCCGGAGAGACCCTGGTTTTGTATACCAGGAAACGATAATGTCAGACAGAGTGAAAAAGTGCATCGGGTTTCTAGACCTTCTGCTGAGCGCCTACAAGCTGACTCCTCGCTCTGCGCGCTCACTACTGAGAGAAGCGTCTAGGGACCAACTTCTATGCTTAACTGAGGTGATCCTTAATACGCTAGAGGGGAACTTGACTGTATCTAACAGCCCGCGCTTAGAACTGGCGGAGTTCAAATTAATGCTGAGGAAAGTGGCCAAAATAGTCTCAGACTCCTCCTCCTCCTCCTCCTCGGCGTCTTCCAGCACCACCACCACAACCACCACCACCTCCTCTAGGAAACGGGGTGCCTCGACTAAAATTAAAAGATACTCCAACCGTAGGACCACTGTTGCCTCTAGAAAGCTGCTGAGAGACCTCTACGTCGCTCGCTACAAGACGCTAATAGCTTTTCTGAGGCATTGCTTACCCGGTTTAAAAAGTCTACTGATAGAAGAGGAACATGACGCCGACTATGAAATTTAACCGAAAGGTTTACGTTATTCCTCAGGAAAAATACGACGGTATGATGGAGAGGAACGAGAAAATCGCGACGGATGCGCAGGGGCGACGGGCCGCAACCGCTGCCATAGGCAGCGGCGCGGGCCCGTCGCCCCCTCTTCCACTGTCGGGTGAGGTACCGAAGTTCGCGGCTTCTAGTGCAGCAGAAGGGCACCTCGAGGAAGGGGGGCCGCCCGCTCGCCACTTAAATACAGCGACCAGCGGATCGTCGTCGTCATCGCCACCGTCGGCCGGAGGAGACCTACTGAAGGATATACGCCATAAAATAGACGCCGAGTTATCGGAAGAATGGCGGAGAAATAAAGCTATGAAGATCGCGTAATTATTACTCGCCGAGGACGCCGTCGACTATAACAAGTATTACGTCGATCGAGTAAGACACGTCTTAAGCAATACAGAAACCAAGGCCAACTACGCCGAAGCGGCTATTAAAGGGTTGAAAAAAAGACTATTCCAATACTTCAAATACGCCAACAGCTACGGGTATCTAGAGGAAATAGGAGGAATTGCCGACTCGTACAACGCCACTATTCACTCTAGTATAGGAGTGAGTCCTAAAAGCGTCGACGAGGAAAACGAACAGGAAATATGGGACTACCAATACGTCACTCAGCGAAATAGCAAAGACTTGATCGGAGCGTTCAAGCTAGCCATTTCTACTTCTGGAAGCAAGAGACTACATCGATACAAATTCGCTATAAATCAGAGAGTGAGAGCGTCCTACAAGCGTAAAGGGAATTTTTTTCGTTCTTACGACGATTAGTTTACTGGCGAAGTATTTACTGTCAGGAGCAGGAAATTCTCTGACGGAGTTGCTATTTATTACCTCAAAGACTACGAGGGAGAAGACGTATCGGGACCTTTCTACGCTAATGAACTGACGTCGGTGAAATTTGACCCTGACGCTTTCTTCAAGATCGAAAAAGTGATCAAGAAACGACTGAGGCGTGACGGAGTAGAAGAAAGTCTAGTTAAGTATCAGTCCTGGCCCGTTAAATACAATCAGTGGCTACTCAGCTCTAATATCAAGACGTTGAAGGCTAAGACTAAGACTAAGACTAAGACTAAGCCTAAGACTACGTCTAAGACTACGTCTAAGACTTAAGACATAAGACTTAAGACTAAGGCGAGGACCCGAAAGACTGAAATTTTTATTTATCTGGACAGTCACCAGTCATTGGACATAAATCGGAGTAACACAGCCGGTAAATTTACTGTGCAGCTACCGGAGTCATTCTCGAGGCCAGTCAACGCAACGTCCAGAGGCCAGTGGTACTTGGGGCTTGTCGAGATAGCTATACCTAACGTGGGAGAGGGCGCTAATAAATGGGATGTGGTATATGTGGTGTGCCCCGAAGTAGAGGGAGTTACATTGGGCGACACGTACAGAGCCGTGCTGAGATCCATAGCTCTGGGTGAAATAAGACGCCATAACTATGTACGCTTTCAATCAGTACTCTACACGCCCCGGAGAGTGAAGGACGTGAGCCATATTTCCATAGAACTGCGAGATTCGAGCTGGAACGTTCTGACAGAACTAGTAAGAGAAACTAGACATTCGACTAAGTGTACTTTAGAGCTAATATGGAAGCGAGATACAAATCGCTAGCAGCTATGGACCCCTCGCCTTGGATAGAACATTTTAAAAAAACTGCTGGAACCACTGCCATACTGTCTACTCGCCCCCTACCAGTGGTGATCGAAAAAAGACGTCTAACGGATGTCAATGGATCGAAAGTAAATGAGAGTTTACCCCTAACCATAGTGTCCCCTGTTGGGCAGTCTAATGAAATGGCAGAGGCCGATTTACGCATGGAAAATGATAAAAGGTCTGCAGAGCCATCGCTTGCCTCAGTTGTTAAGACCAACACGGCGAGTGCGCAGGTAAGCAGGAAAAGAAAGCAGAGACCTAGCACTGGCACTGTAAAAGCAAAGCGACTGTCAGCGATAAAAAGAACAAGAAGAAAAAATTAACTAAAACCAAGGATATTTTCAGTCAACATGGCATCGGGTGAAAAGGTTCTGCAATCGATAGAACTAGCCTATGATGACACTCCTAATTTGTTCAACCTTCCTCTGAGCAACCTGGGAGTGACGAACGTGAAGTAATTAACTCATAAACCTATCAACCAATTTACGTCGGAGGGGGATGTGAAATTTCATGTACCGGGTGCGGGTACAGCTTACATAGACATGTCGTGTGTCTATCTAAAGACAAGGGTGAGGATAGTCACTGAGGACGGCTCTCCCATTAATGAAAAGACTAAAAAGAAGAATAAAGGCACTGCTGCTGCTGCTGCTGCTGCTGCTGCTACTGCTGCTGCTGCTGAGGACGAGGACGAGGATGAGGACGAGGATGAGGACGAGGATGAGGACGAGGATGAGGACGAGGATGAGGACGAGGATGAAGGGGGTGGAGTGTAGGAGTGATCAATAACTTGGGTCATGCACTCTGGGATCAGGTAGAAGTGAGACTTAATGACAGAGTGGTCACTGGTGGTCAGACCGGTTACAGCCTTAATAAACACATTACTAGGAGAGAGTGATTTAAATGACGCCCAGCTGGAATGCGCATTGTTCCATAAAGATACGGCAAGATGCATGGACGATGTGAGTCTGATGACTGGTGGAAATGAGGGATTTAAAAAGAGATCAGCCGGCATGAGATCGAGCAAAATAATTGAACTATTGTGTAAGGTGGACGTCGATGTTTTTAAAGTGAACAAAATGCTTTTAAACGGCGTCTCTATAGACATGACTCACACGCCAACTTCCAGCGCCTTCAGATTGCTGAGCTCAAACACTAGCAAGAAAGACTACATTCTCGAAATTAAAGACATCACTCTTATTCTGAAACACGTGACGCCTTCGAATTTCGTATTGCTGGGACATCAAAAAGTCATGGAAGAGGAGATATCTTTAGCTCAATATTTCTACACTAGAGAAGAATTGAGAAAATTTAATTTAGCCAAGGACACCTCGTCGTATTACATAGAAGACGCGTACAACGGTAGAATACCTAGCAAGATAGTGATGGGCTTTGTCTCCGGGGAATCTATGAGCGGCAGCCTAGCCAAGAACCCGTACAATTTCAGACACTACGACATAACTTACGTCAATGTCAGTCTGTCTGGAATGCCCACGCCTGACGGACCTCTAAGTATCGACTTCTCGGAAGACAAGTACATAAACTGCTATTCTGAACTTTACAAGAGAAAACCAAATTTCAATGGGAGTGCGAGGATCACTAGAGAGGAGTACAAGGAGGGCTACAGCTTATTCGTCATAAACCTGGCACCTCAGAACTACGAGGGCTTTTACCCTGTGACGAGAGACGGTAGCGTGAGAATAGAACTTAGATTTAAGTCACCTCTACCCGAATCGGCTGTTATGATAACAAAAGTGACATATCCGGGTCTATTCAGTATAGACTACGCTCGCAATATCTATCTGACATGAACACCAATCAAATATACGAGCTACTGTGGAATGACGTAATAGTATCAACAGAAATTATGGTCATTATACCCTGTAATGCGCTGAAATACGTCCCCGTCAAAATGACAGGTTGCTACATCGTAAATTGTAACGAAAACTCGTACTTACGCGGAGAAGTCGGTCATTGGATTTTCCTGAGGATTCATAGTGATGGTAGTAGACGTAATGAGGTCAAGAATAATCTGGAAATTTTCGATGTCCTGGGAGAGACGACCTACAATAGAGAAATGGAGGTGTTTATGACACAATTCGAGAACTGTTCGAGGAATTATTCGCTTATTTCTAACGAAAAATGTGGTTTTTACTCTCTAGTATACGCTTATTATCGATGTAGACAGTTAAAAAGATTGAATGTTTTGAATATACTTAAAGACATTGGAGATGTAAAAGAACATTGCATGACGCTATATAGTGATAAGATGGATAGGTAGATTGACAATTAAATAGTAGCTTAACTAACAGACTAACCAACTGACCAGTCAACTGACCAACTAACTAACTAACTGACTGACTGACTGACTGACTGGCTGACTGACTGGTTGCATGACTGACTTACTATCCGACTGACTGACTGACTGACTGACTGACTGATGGACTGATTGATATTAATGCATAGATGAGTCACTATTATCTTCAGGAACTACTATTCTATTCTATTCTATACTGCGCTGCACTATACTATACGATGAGAATAGGTTGACGAAATGAGATATTATTTAAGTCTAAGGAATGCGTGTACATGGCTATTATTATTATTATTATTATTATTAATAATTAATGTCTCAATTGAGCTATATTGGCCTATCAATAAAGAAAACATTATACGGGGTGAATAATGCAACATACATGATATTATTTATGCCTAAGGAATGCGTGTACATAGCTATTATTATTATCTTATAATATTATCATCATATTATATTATATTATAATGCGGTTTATAAGGAATGAAAAAACTTTGCGTATATTTATTTAACTGTGTTTAGTTTGCTGACTCTTAACATTGCTTGTATATTACATATAAGACTAAGAACTGGTGATTTTTGTAAATATAAATGTATCTGATGCGCACGAGCGCGCGCGTGTGTGTGCGTGTGCGTGTGTGTGTTTGTGTTATTATTATTATTATTATTATCTTATAATATTATCATCGTATTATATTAAATTATAATGTCGCTTATAAGGAATGAAACAACTTTGCATATGTTTATTTAATTGCTTTTAGTTTGTTGGTTCTTAACCTTGCTTATCTATTACATATAAGACTAAGAACTGCTGATTTTGTGTTATATAAATGTATCTGATGTGTTTGTGTGTGTGTGACGGCTATTGCCCATTGATTATCAATAAATATAGTATGACTCAATCACCATTGTTTCCTGAATTACTATAAAATACTAAACATTGCCCCTACGTCGATTAACATTATAAGAGCGAGATAAATGACAGTTATTAGTATAGATAAAGTAAAAAAGTAACTTACCGGTGGTGAACTGATGCAGTAGAATGTAGACGGCCGAGGAGTTCAATTCAGTCAGTTTTGGCACGCTGAGTGTGTGTGTAGAGTCCAAAAACAAAACAACAGCAAAAAGCACCCCAGAAATTCCTCTTGCAGATGTAATGGTTGCAGCAAAAAATAGAAGTGATACTAATGTCTCGGCACTGGGGCTTTTTATACCTCATTTTTACCCTGAGGCAGTCCCTGGGAGGTGTTTGGGTTGTGGTCCAAAGGACACCTTTTTACGGAGATGACCACTCTCATAGTAGTGTACTTTGACCTCGAAAGGTCATCGGTGATACATCACTGCCTAGCGTATACATATGGTAGAACATAAGCAACACTGTAATCAATAGAAAACGGTTAATATTGAGGAGTCAAAGAGCTTTGTCTCAACTGACTGACTGACAACATGAACATTTTGTTTACCCTGAGGGCTATGTCTATAATGGGTCATTGTGCTATCGCTGTATTTTCGAATTATGAAACATGATGATATGTATTTTATAAAACAATATCTTATACACGAAATATAATGCTATACATCTAAGGCATAAACTACTACTACTACTACTACTACTACTACTGCTGCTGCTGCTGCTGCTGCTGCTGCTACTGCTACTACCGAGTTATAATGCGTGCATGTTCTACAAAGCACTAATGTTTCAATAAAATATTACCGGTGAATATAACTCACTATTTAAATTACATTAGGAGTATTTTGTATCTTTTTTTTCACTCATTTACACATATTCAATGATTTTTTGACATATACTCATGTAATCAGCAAACACTCATGAGGTCTATTATATTTTGGTCCAGTGATATTCACGTGTTTGATCACACCCTCAACCCTCTGTGTCAAGACAATTACAAGTGAATATAACTTACAATTCAATTAGATTATACACCCTCTATTGTCTAATTGCTACCAGGAGGTCAAGTATTTTGTTTTATTACACAATGGTCAGGGTTGTACCCCCCTCTGTGCAGGATGTTTTGACCATTTATTGCCTCATAAAGCCTTGAGATTTTGGAGAGAGAAGACGTTTGGAAAATTACAGATTGAGAGAAAGAGAGAAAGAGAGAAAAAAAAGCAAATATGTATCGGATTCTAATGCTTTTCGCATTGAGCATATGTACGAGCGAGGGCTGGCTATGCGGCAATGAAGGACAGTGCAGATGTACTTCTTCGGGGGAAGTCGTATGCAATGAGATTAGGGCGGCTCCCTATTTCCTCGTGAACAACAGGCAGGACAAGCGATTGACGATGAAGACAACGGGAAACTTTGACCTGGAGACTCTGGCCGACACATCAGGATTTGCGAGAGTTATGCTCATGGGCTTATCCGATCTCGAATGCTCCAGGGTTGAGCAAGATTTCCCCTGGATCCTCTGCGTTGCTGACTCGGCTGCATACGCAGTACCCCTGACCAAGGCCCTGACCCCCTTCAAACGAGGGACTGATCCGATTGTCACCCCACGACTAATGAAGTATGACCATGCAACTCAAGACGACGAAGATGATGATGATGATGAAGTGGTGACATTTAAAACGCTCAATGTCATGATTGCGTGGGCCGTCATATCGGGGATTGTAGGAGCAATTTGCACTGCATGCATTTTGGTGAGTCTGGTCAATCTTCATGCAAGAATTAACACTCACGCAAGGATTAACGATCCACCTATCTACGCTGTATACTTCTGTCTTAGATGTATAGCTGTATTGCTGTGCCCCTTTCACCTTTGCGCCAGGTGCTTCAGCTGTACTAATTGCGCTCTGTACAATCTGGAAGAAGGCTTCAGTACTTCGTCTTCAGCTACATCTACAACTACCCTGTAATTAGGTTAGTTCTTTGATTCTTTCGAGTTTCAATCAGCTGCTTATATAAAATATTCTCAAAAGCGCTAATAGCATAATAATAATAATAATAACTAGACTTGCAATTGTCCCTGACAATTACGATGAACTTTCCTTTCCTTTTATCTTTCTTGTCCAGTACCATTAATTTCTGCACTGGAGAAGTCTCCAAGGTCTCTTGAAAAAAAATTTTATGCCATTATCTCTGGCCAGTTTCTTGGAACCGTGAAGAAAAGTTTTTTTGTATTCCCTGAAATGCGCAGAAGTGTCATGAAATAAGGTCATGAAATTTGTGCCGTTCAGAGTGCGATTGGGCCGTACCATGGGGTTGCCCACTATGGTGCCTTATTGTCTTAAACTATTCATAAGATGAACACACACCAGCACTAAGCTTTCAAAATATATATATAGGATTTCTGTACTCTGCATTGGGCCTGAGTTCAAAATGCATGAAAACTACATATGTAGGAAACACTGTAACCTTGACCCTTTGATCTAAATTTCTGAAATTTTTTTTTTTTTTTTCAGTCATATATACACACTAGTACATTTTTTGGGACTGATCCAATAAAGAATTGTGGGTTTTGGCTTTTTAAAGATTTTTTATTCAATTTCCAATAGAGCAATTAATAAAGTACCTGAAAACCTCAAAAATAATTGCCCTAACCTCTTAAGCTATACAGGAATAGAAAGATAATGAAAAAAGGTTTAAGAACATATTTTTTTGGTTTCTGTATCTTGTATAGGACTCAGGTTCAAAATGCCTGAAAATTGCATATATAGGACACTCTGTGACCTTGACCCTGTGACCTAGAATTCTGAAATAATTCACACTTGTGAAGCACATGAATATATACTCCTGTGAATTTTTTTGGTTCAATCTATCAACAACATTTTGGTCTAAGTAAGCAATTTAGGCTTTATGAGTGATAAAAAAATTCTAGGGCATTAGTTTTTTGATGAAGGTAATTGCCCTTTTACAGTCATGTAGTACTACCCAGAGGACATATATGTGCAAAATATGAATGAAATTGAAGACTTTCTTCCTGCTTTTTTGGGGCGAGAAACATAAATTTGCTAACATTCATTGTAAAAATTGCTGACTCAGCGGTTTCAGGGAGGTAGGTAGGTAGGTCTGCCCATTGGATAACATGGGAAAGAGAATTTTGGCTCCAGGTTCGAAACTGGTTAAGGTTGGTGAATAGACATTGTATCCTATGTAAAGGCCTAATTTTTCTCTACATAATGACGCCAGTTGCATGAAAATTGAATGAATAGAACTGGAGTTAAAAATTATTGAAATTTGGACTGAAAAAAAATTCTAGGGCCTAACCTTTTCGATCAAGGACCTTTCCCTTTTACATGCATGTAGTACTACTTAGAGGACATATCTGTAAAAAAAATTGTGAGAATCCAAGCAATGCTTCTAGAGTTTTTGGGACTTTTTAGTTTTTTGAACATCAAAAAGTGACAAAAAATTTTCAATGTCTGACGCTTTTCCAAACAAAACGACCTAGAGCATATTGCTATATATTCCTGAAAAGACAACATTTCAAGGATTCTAAATATGTCTTTGACATCTCTGTATCTCAATTTGGAGCCGAGATATAAGCAGTCAAATATCGCAACTTTGGACCCCTGTACCACCTAGACCACTTTACCAAATGGGCTCATTTTTTGCATGATAGTTGTACTAGGGTAGGACTATAAAAGTATGAAATGGCAAGTCAATATGATTATTCCTTCTATGGTTTTCAAAAAAAATTTCATGAAAATTTCGAACTACTTTTTTTCAAGAATTCATAGTTCAGTCAGCAGGCTCACCATTTGGCTCAAACTCCTTTCTGCACTGCGTATTTGTCTAAGGTATCTTGAGAAAAATTCCCATGGAATTATCTCTGCCCAGTTTCCTAAAACCGTGCTCTTAAATTTGTTTTTTCTTTTGTGAATTACGCAGAAGTGTCATGAAATTTGGTCATGAAATTTGTGCTGTTCAAAGCGCGCTCTGGCTGTCTGTGTACTCTTGAAGTGCCAAAGCCCTCTCTTTATTAGTTTCTGAGTAATAAGCCTTTACTTCTTCAGAAGAATAATAATAACTAGACTTGCAATTGTCCCTGACAATAACGATAAACTTTCCTTTCCTTTTATCTTTTTTGTCCAGTACCATGAATTTCTGCAATTCATAAAGTACCTGAAAACCTCGAAAATAGTTGCCCTAACCTCTTAAGCTATACAGGAATAGAAAGATAATGAAAAAAGGTTTAAGAAAATATTTTTTTGGTTGCTGTACCTTGTATAGGACCCAGGTTCAAAACGCCTGAAAATTGCATATATAGGACACTCTGTGACCTTGACCCTGTAACCCAAAATTCTGAAATAACTCACATTTGTGAAGCACATGTATATACACTCCTGTGAATTTTTTTTGGTTCAATCTATCAACAACATTTTGGTCTGAGTAAGCAATTCAGGCTTTAAGAGTGATAAAAAATATTTAGGACCTAAGCTGTTTGATGAAGGTAATTGCCCTATTACAGTAATGTAGTACTACCCTGAGGACATATATGTGCAAAATATGAATGAAATTGAAGAATTTCTTCCTGCTTTTTTGGGGCGAGAAACATAAATTTACTAACATTCATTGTAAAAATTGCTGACTCAGCGGTCCAGGGTACTGGGAGGTAGGTAGGTCAGCAATTCAGGCTTTATGAGTGATAAAAAATCTCTAGGACCTCAGCTGTTTGATGAAGGTAATTGCCCTTTTACAGTAATGTAGCACTACCCAGAGTACATATATGTGCAAAATATGAATGCAATTGAAGACTTTCTTCCTGCTTTTTTGGGGCGATGCACATAAACTTCCTAACATTCATTGTAAAAATTGCTGACTCAGCGGTTCAGGGTTGGTAGGTCTTCCTATTGGATAACATGGGAAAGAAAATTTTGGCTCCAAGTTCGAAACTGGTAAAGGTTGGTGAATAGACATGGTATTCTTTGTAAAGTCCTGATTTTTCTCTACATAATGACACCAGTTGCATGAAATTTGGTTGAAAAGAACTCAAGTTAAAAATTATTGAAATTGGTACTGAAAAAAAATTCTAGGGCCTAAGCCTTTTGATCAAAGCCCTTGCCCTTTTACATTTACATAGTACTCCTTAGAGGACATATCTGTAAAAAAAATGGTGAGAATCCAAGCAGTTCTTCTACTGTTTTTGGTATTTTTTCATTTTTGGAATTTCAAAAAGTGACAAAAAATTTTCAATGTCTGACGCTTTTCCAAACGGAAAGACCTAGAACACACTGCTATACATTACTGAAAAGAAAACATTTTAAGGATTCTAAATATGTCTTTGACATCCCTGTATCTCAATTTGGAGCCGAGATATAAGCAGTCAAAAATCGCAACTTTGGACCCCTGTACCACCTGGACCACTTTACCAAATGGGCTCATTTTTTGTGTGGTAGTTGTACTAGGGTAGGACTATAAAAGTATGATATGGCAAGTCAATATGATTATTCCTTCTATGGTTTTCAAAAAAAATTTCATGAAAATTTCGAACTACTTTTTTTAAAGAATTCATAGTTCAGTCAGCAGGCTCACCATTTGGCTCAAACTCCTTTCTGCACTGCGTATTTGTCTAAGGTATCTTGAGAAAAATTCCCATGGAATTATCTCTGCCCAGTTTCCTGAAACCGTGCTCTTAAATTTGTTTTTTCTTTTGTGAATTACGCAGAAGTGTCATGAAATTTGGTCATGAAATTTGTGCTGTTCAAAGCGCGCTCTGGCTGTCTGTGCACTCTTGAAGTGCCAAAGCCCTCTCTTTATTAGTTTCTGAGTAATAAGCCTTTACTTCTTCAGAAGAATAATAATAACTAGACTTGCAATTGTCCCTGACAATTACGATAAACTTTCCTTTCCTTTTATCTTTCTTGTCCAGTACCATTAATTTCTGCACTGGAGAAGTCTCCAAGGTCTCTTGAAAAAATATTTCATGCCATTGTCTCTGGCCAGTTTTCAGTCACACACTTATACATTTTTTGGGACTGATCCAATGAAAAAATTTGGGTTTTGGCTTTTTAAAGGTTTTTTATTCAATTTCCAATAGAGCAATTAATAAAGTACCTGAAAACCTCATAAATAATTGCCCTAACCTCTCAAGCTAAACAGGTATGGAAAGATAATGAAAAAAGGTTTAAGAAAATAATTTTTTTGGTTACTGTACCTTGTATAGGACCCAGGTTCAAAACGCCTGAAAATTGCATATATAGGACACTCTGTGACCTAGAATTCTGAAATAATTCACATTTGTGAAGCACATGTATATGCACTCCTGTGAATTTTTTTGTTCAATCTATCAACAAAGTTTTGGTTCTGAGGAAGTGATTCAGGCTTTATGAGTGATAAAAAATTCTAGTGCCTAAGCTGTTTGATGAAGGGAATTGCCCTTTTACAGTCATGTAGTACTACCAACAGGACATATATGTGAAAAGTATGAAGAAAATTGAAGAAGTCTTTCCTACATTTTTTGGGCAAAACACGTAAACTTCCTAACATTCATTGTAAAAATTGCTGACTCAGCGGTCCAGGGTTGTAGGAGCTAGGTCTCCCCATTGGATAACATAGGAAAGAGAATTTTGCCTCAAGGTTCAAAACGGGTTAAGGTTGGTGAATAAACAAGGTATCCTGTGTAAAGTCCTGATTTTTCTCTGCATGATGACACCAGTTGGATGAAATTTGGTTGAATAGAAATGGAGTTAAAAACTAGACTTGCAATTGTCCCTGACAATTACGATAAACTTTCCTTTCCTTTAACTTTCATAACCTTTTTCTTTCTCATATAAATACTACAAATAACCTAACAAAGAAGCCGGTAGTATTTGTGCTCTGATCATTCCTGAAGCGTTATGATTTTTCACAATGACAACAATTTATTAAGGCACTAAATCTTAAGAAATCACTGTCTTATCCTCTGAGACTATTCATAAATGAACAGACAACTGTAATGGTGATGACTTTTCAAAAAATGTTTTTCAGAAAGCTGTACTCTTCATAGGACCCAGGTTCAAAACGCCTGAAAATTGCATATATAGGACACGCTGTGACCTTGACCCTGTAACCCAAAATTCTGAAATAACTCACATTTGTAAAGCACATGTATATACACTCCTGTGAATTTTTTTGGTTCAATCTATCAACAACAGTTTTGGTCTTAGTAAGCAATTCAGGCTTTAAGAGTGATAAAAAATTTTTAGGACCTAAGCTGTTTGATGAAGGTAATTGCCCTATTACGGTAATGTAGTACTACCCAGAGGACATATATGTGCAAAATATGAATGAAATTGAAGACTTTCTTCCTGCTTTTTTGGGGCGAGAAACATAAATTTACTAACATTCATTGTAAAAATTGCTGACTCAGCCGTCCAGGGAGGTAGGTAGGTAGGTCTCCCCATTGGATAACATGGGAAAGAGAATTTTGCTTCAAGTTTCAAAACTAATTAAGGTTGGTGAATAGACAAGGTGTCCTATGTAATCTCCTAATTTTTCTCTGCATAATGACACCAGTTGGATGAAATTTGGTTGAATAGAACTGGAGTTAAAAATTATTGAAATTTGGACTGAAAAAAAATTCCAGGGCCTAAGGTGTTTAATCAAGGCCCTTGCCCTTCTACATTTACATAGTACTCCCTAGAGGACATATGTGTGAAAAGTATGAAGAAAATTGAAAAAGTCTTTCCTACTGTTTTTGGGGCAAAACACGTAAACCTGCTAACATTCATTGTAAAAATTGCTGACTCAGCGGTCCAGGGTTCTGGGAGGTAGGTAGGTCAGCAATTCAGTGATAAAAAAATTCTAGGACCTAAGCTGTTTGATGAAAGTAATTGCCCTTTTACAGTAATGTAGTACTACACAGAGTACATATATGTGCAAAATATAAATGAAATTGAAGACTTTCTTCCTGCTTTTTTGGGGCGATGCACATAAACTTCCTAACATTCATTGTAAAAATTGCTGACTCAGCGCTTCAGGGTTGGTAGGTCTTCCCATTGGATAACATGGGAAAGAGAATTTTGGCTCCAAGTTCGAAACTGGTAAAGGTTGGTGAATAGACATTTTATCCTATGTAAAGGCCTAATTTTTCTCTACATAATGACACCAGTTGCATGAAATTTGGTTGAATAGAAATGGAGTTAAAAATTATTGAAATTTGGAATGAAAAAAATTCCAGGGCCTAGGGTTTTTAAGCAAAGCCCTTGCCCTTTGACATTTACATAGTACTCCTTAGAGGACATATCTGTAAAAAAAATGGTGATAATCCAAGCAGTTCTTCTAGTGTTTTTAAGACTTTTTAATTTTGAGAAAATCAAAAAGTGACAAAAAATTTTCAATGTCTGACGCTTTTCCAAATGGAACTACCTAGAGCATATTACTATACATTCCTAAAAAGAGAACATTTCAAGGATTCTAAATATGTCTTTGAGATTCCTGTATCTCAATTTGGAGCCGAGATATAAGCAGTCAAAAAATGCAACTTTGGACCCCTGTACCACCTAGACCACTTTACCAAATGAGCTCATTTTTTGCATGAAAGTTGTGCTAGGGTAGGACTATAAAAGTCTGAAATTGCAAGTCAATATCATTATTCCTTCTATGGTTTTCAAACAAAATTTCATGAAAATTTCGAATTACTTTTTTTCAAGAATTCATAGTTCAGTCAGCAGGCTCACAATTTGGCTCAAACTCCTTTCTGCACTGCGTATTTGTCTAAGGTATCTTGAGAAAAATTCCCATGGAATTATCTCTGCCCAGTTTCCTAAAACCGTGCTCTTAAATTTGTTTTTTCTTTTGTAAATTACGCAGAAGTTTCACGAAATTTGGTCATGAAATTTGTGCTGTTCAAAGTGCGCTCTAGCCGTCTATGTGACTTTGAAGGGTTAAAGTCCTGCCTTTATTAGTTTCTGAGTAATAAGCCTTTACTTCTTCAGAAGAATAATAATAATAATAAAGAATAATAATAATAAAAAAAAAAAAAAAAAAAAAAAAAAAAAAAAAAAAAAAAAATAAGAAAAATAAGATGTACAATAATAAGATAAACTTTCCTTCGGAAAGTTTATAATTATTGAAATTTGGATTGAAAAAAAATTCTATAGCCTAAGCCTTTTAAGCAAATCCCTTGCCCTTACACATTTACATAGTACTCCTTAGAGGACATATCTGTAAAAAAAATGGTGATAATCCAAGCAGTTCTTCTAGTGTTTTTTAGACTTTTTCATTTTGAGAAAATCAAAAAGTGACAAAAAATTTTCAATGTCTGACGCTTTTCCAAACGGAACTACCTAGAGCATATTACTATACATTTCTGAAAAGAGAACATTTCAAGGATTCTAAATATGTCTTTGAGATTCCTGTATCTCAATTTGGAGCCGAGATATAAGCAGTCAAAAAATGCAACTTTGGACCCCTGTACCACCTAGACCACTTTACCAAATGGGCTCATTTTTTGCATGGTAGTTGTCCTAGGGTAGGACTATAAAAGTGTGAAATGGCAAGTCAATCTCATTATTCCTTCTATGGTTTTCAAAAAAAATTTCATGAAAATTTCGAACTACTTTTTTTAAAGAATTCATAGTTCAGTCAGCAGGCTCACAATTTGGCTCAAACTCCTTTCTGCACTGCGTATTTGTCTAAGGTATCTTGAAAAAAATTCCCATGGAATTATCTCTGCCCAGTTTCCTGAAACCGTGCTCTTAAATTTGTTTTTTATTTTGTGAATTACGCAGAAGTGTCATGAAATTTGGTCATGAAATTTGTGCTGTTCAAAGCGCGCTCTGGCTATCTGTGCACTCTTGAAGTGCCAAAGCCCTCTCTTTATTAGTTTCTGAGTAATAAGCCTTTACTTCTTCAGAAGAATAATAATAATAATAAAGAATAAAAAAAAAAAAAAAAAAGAAAAATAAGACTTACAATAATAAGATAAACTTTCCTTCGGAAAGTTTATAATAATAAAAAAAAAAAAAAAAAAAAAAAAAAAAAAGAAAAATAAGACTTACAATAATAAGATAAACTTTCCTTCGGAAAGTTTATAATAACTAGACTTGCAATTGTCCCTGACAATTACGATAAACTTTCCTTTCCTTTTATCTTTTTTGTCCAGTACCATGAATTTCTGCAATTAATAAAGTACCTGAAAACCTCAAAAATACTTGCCCAAACCTCTCAAGCTATACATGAATAGAAAGATAATGAAAAAAGGTTTAAGAAAATATTTTTTTGGTTGCTGTACCTTGTATAGGACCCAGGTTCAAAACGCCTGAAAATTGCATATATAGGACACTCTGTGACCTTGACCCTGTGACATAGAATTCTGAAATAATTCACATTTGTGAAGCACATGTATATACACTCCTGTGAATTTTTTTTGTTCAATCTATCAACAACATTTTGGTTCTGAGTAAGCAATTCAGGCTTTATGAGTGATAAAAAAACTCTAGGGCCTAAGCTGTTCGATGAGGGTAATTAAACTTTTTCAGTCATGTAGTACTACCCAGAAGACATATGTTTGAAAAGTATGAAGAAAATTGAAAAAGTCTTTCCTACTTTTTTGGGGCAAAACACGTAAACCTGCAAACATTCATTGTAAAAATTGCTGACTCAGCGGTCCAGGGTTCTGGGAGGTAGGTAGGTCAGGAATTCAGTGATAAAAAAATTCTAGGACCTAAGCTGTTTGATGAAAGTAATTGCCCTTTTACAGTAATGTAGTACTACACAGAGTACATATATGTGCAAAATATGAATGAAATTGAAGACTTTCTGCCTGCTTTTTTGGGGCGATGCACGTTAACTTCCTAACATTCATTGTAAAAATTGCTGACTCAGCAGTTCAGGGTTGGTAGGTCTCCCCATTGGATAACATGGGAAAGAGAATTTTGGCTCCAAGTTCGAAACTGGTAAAGGTTGGTGAATAGACATTGTATCCTATGTGAAGGCCTAATTTTTCTCTACATAATGACACCAGTTGCATGAAATTTGGTTGAATAGAAATGGAGTTAAAAATTATTGAAATTTGGAATGAAAAAAAATCCAGGGCCTAGGGTTTTTAAGCAAAGCCCTTGCCCTCTGAAATTTACATAGTACTCCTTAGAGGACATATCTGTAAAAAAAATGGTGAGAATCCAAGCAGTTCTTCTAGTGTTTTTTAGACTTTTCCATTTTGAGAAAATCAAAAAGTGACAAAAAATTTTCAATGTCCGACGCTTTTCCAAACGGAACTATCTAGAGCATAATACTATACATTCCTGAAAAGAGAACATTTCAAGGATTCTAAATATGTCTTTGACATCTCTGTATCTCAATTTGGAGCCGAGATATAAGCAGTCAAATATCGCAACTTTGGACCCCTGTACCACCTAGACCACTTTACCAAATGGGCTCATTTTTTGCATGATAGTTGTACTAGGGTAGGACTATAAAAGTATGAAATGGCAAGTCAATATGATTATTCCTTCTATGGTTTTCAAAAAAAATTTCATGAAAATTTAGAATAACTTTTTTTCAAAAATTCATGGCTCAGTCAGCAGGCTCACAATTTGGCTCAAACTCCTTTCTGCACTGCGTATTTGTCTAAGGTATCTTGAAAAAAAATCTCATGCCATTATCTCTGCCCAGTTTCTTGAAACCGTGCCCTTAAATTTATTTTTTATTTTGTGAATTACGCAGAAGCGTCACGAAATTTGGTCATGAAATTTATGCCTTTCAAAGCGCGCTCTGGCTGTCTATGTGACCTTGAAGTGCCAAAGCCCTGCCTTTATTAGTTTCTGAGTAATAAGCCTTTACTTCTTCAGAAGAATAATAATAACTAGACTTGCAATTGTCCCTGACAATTACGATAAACTTTCCTTTCTTTTTATCTTTTTTGTCCAGTACCATGAATTTCTGCAATTAATAAAGTACCTGAAAACCTCGAAAATAGTTGCCCTAACCTCTTAAGCTATGCAGGAATAGAAAGATAATGAAAAAAGGTTTAAGAAAATATTTTTTTGGTTGCTGTACCTTGTATAGGACCCAGGTTCAAAACGCCTGAAAATTGCATATATAGGACACTCTGTGACCTTGACCCTGTAACCCAAAATTCTGAAATAACTCACATTTGTGAAGCACATGTATATACACTCCTGTGAATTTTTTTTGGTTCAATCTATCAACAACAATTTGGTCAGAGTAAGTAATTCAGGCTTTAAGAGTGATAAAAAAAATTTAGGACCTAAGCTGTTTGATGAAGGTAATTGCCCTATTACAGTAATGTAGTACTACCCAGAGGACATATATGTGCAAAATATGAATGAAATTGAAGACTTTCTTCCTGCTTTTTTGGGGCGAGAAACATAAATTTACTAACATTCATTGTAAAAATTGCTGACTCAGCGGTCCAGGGTACTGGGAGGTAGGTAGGTCAGCAATTCAGGCTTTATGAGTGATAAAAAAAATTCTAGGACCTAAGCTGTTTGATGAAGGTAATTGCCCTTTTACAGTAATGTAGCACTACCCAGAGTACATATATGTGCAAAATATGAATGCAATTGAAGACTTTCTTCCTGCTTTTTTGGGGTGATGCACGTAAACTTCCTAACATTCATTGTAAAAATTGCTGACTCAGCGGTTCAGGGTTGGTAGGTCTTCCCATTGGATAACATGGGAAAGAGAATTTTGGCTCCAAGTTCGAAACTGGTAAAGGTTGGTGAATAGACATGGTATTCTTTGTAAAGTCCTGATTTTTCTCTACATAATGACACCAGTTGCATGAAATTTGGTTGAAAAGAACTCAAGTTAAAAATTATTGAAATTTGTACTGATAAAAAATTCTAGGGCCTAAGCCTTTTGATCAAAGCCCTTGCCCTTTTACATTTACATAGTACTCCTTAGAGGACATATCTGTAAAACAAATGGTGAGAATCCAAGCAGTTCTTCTAGTGTTTTTGGTATTTTTTCATTTTTTGAATTTCAAAAAGTGACAAAATATTTTCACTCTCTGACGCTTTTCCAAACGGAAAGACATAGAACATATTGCTATACATATCTAAAAAGAGAACATTTCAAGGATTCTAAATATGTCTTTGACATCCCTGTATCTCAATTTGGAGCCGAGATATAAGCAGTCAAAAATCGCAACTTTGGACCCCTGTACCACCTAGACCACTTTACCAAATGGGCTCATTTTTTGTGTGGTAGTTGTACTAGGGTAGGACTATAAAAGTATGAAATGGCAAGTCAATATGATTATTCCTTCTATGGTTTTCAAAAAAAATTTCATGAAAATTTCGAACTACTTTTTTTAAAGAATTCATAGTTCAGTCAGCAGGCTCAGCATTTGGCTCAAACTCCTTTCTGCACTGCGTATTTGTCTAAGGTATCTTGAGAAAAATTCCCATGGAATTATCTCTGCCCAGTTTCCTGAAACCGTGCTCTTAAATTTGTTTTTTCTTTTGTGAATTACGCAGAAGTGTCATAAAATTTGGTCATGAAATTTGTGCTGTTCAAAGCGCGCTCTGGCTGTCTGTGCACTCTTGAAGTGCCAAAGCCCTCTCTTTATTAGTTTCTGAGTAATAAGCCTTTACTTCTTCAGAAGAATAATAATAATAATAAAAAAAAAAATAATAATAATAAAAAAAAAAAAAAAAAAGAAAAATAAGACGTACAATAATAAGATAAACTTTCCTTCGGAAAGTTTATAATAACTAGACTTGCAATTGTCCCTGACAATTACGATAAACTTTCCTTTCCTTTTATCTTTTTTGTCCAGAACCATGAATTTCTGCAATTCATAAAGTACCTGAAAACCTCATAAATAATTGCCCTAACCTCTTAAGCTATACAGGAATAGAAAGATAATGAAAAAAGGTTTAAGAAAATATTTTTTTGGTTGCTGTACCTTGTATAGGACCCAGGTTCAAAACGCCTGAAAATTGCATATATAGGACACTCTGTGACCTTGACCCTGTAACCCAAAATTCTGAAATAACTCACATTTGTGAAGCACATGTATATACACTCCTGTGAATTTTTTTTGGTTCAATCTATCAACAACATTTTGGTCTGAGTAAGCAATTCAGGCTTTAAGAGTGATAAAAAAAATTTAGGACCTAAGCTGTTTGATGAAGGTAATTGCCCTATTACAGTAATGAAGTACTACCCAGAGGACATATATGTGCAAAATATGAATGAAATTGGAGACTTTCTTCCTGCTTTTTTGGGGCGAGAAACATAAATTTACTAACATTCATTGTAAAAATTGCTGACACAGCGGTCCAGGGTACTGGGAGGTAGGTAGGTCAGCAATTCAGGCTTTATGAGTGATAAAAAAATTCTAGGACCTAAGCTGTTTGATGAAGGTAATTGCCCTTTTACAGTAATGTAGCACTACCCAGAGTACATATATGTGCAAAATATGAATGCAATTGAAGACTTTCTTCCTGCTTTTTTGGGGCGATGCACGTAAACTTCCTAACATTCATTGTAAAAATTGCTGACTCAGCGCTTCAGGGTTGTTAGGTCTCCCCATTGGATAACATGGGAAAGAGAATTTTGGCTCCAAGTTCGAAACTGGTAAAGGTTGGTGAATAGACATTGTATCCTATGTAAAGGCCTAATTTTTCTCTACATAATGACACCAGTTGCATGAAATTTGGTTGAATAGAAATGGAGTTAAAAATTATTGAAATTTGGAATGAAAAAAATTCCAGGGCCTAGGGTTTTTAAGCAAAGCCCTTACCCTTTAAAATTTACATAGTACTCCTTAGAGGACATATCTGTAAAAAAAATGGTGAGAATCCAAGCAGTTCTTCTACTGTTTTTTAGACTTTTTCATTTTGAGAAAATCAAAAAGTGACAAAAAATTTTCAATGTCTGACGCTTTTCCAAACGGAACTACCTAGAGCATATTACTATACATTCCTGAAAAGAGAACATTTCAAGGATTCTAAATATGTCTTTGAGATTCCTGTATCTCAATTTGGAGCTGAGATATAAGCAGTCAAAAAATGCAACTTTGGACCCCTGTACCACCTAGACCACTTTACCAAATGGGCTCATTTTTTGCATGAAAGTTGTGCTAGGGTAGGACTATAAAAGTGTGAAATTGCAAGTCAATATCATTATTCCTTCTATGGTTTTCAAAAAAAATTTCATGAAAATTTTGAATAACTTTTTTTCAAAAATTCATGGCTCAGTCAGCAGGCTCACAATTTGGCTCAAACTCCTTTCTGCACTGCGTATTTGTCTAAGGTATCTTGAAAAAAAATCTCATGCCATTATCTCTGCCCAGTTTCTTGAAACCGTGCCCTTAAATTTATTTTTTATTTTGTGAATTACGCAGAAGTGTCATGAAATTTGGTCATGAAATTTATGCCTTTCAAAGCGCGCTCTGGCTGTCTATGTGACCTTGAAGTGCCAAAGCCCTGCCTTTATTAGTTTCTGAGTAATAAGCCTTTACTTCTTCAGAAGAATAATAATAATAATAAAGAATAATAAAAAAAAAAAAAAAAAAAAAAAATAAGACTTACAATAATAAGATAAACTTTCCTTCGGAAAGTTTATAACTAGACTTGCAATTGTCCCTGACAATTACGATAAACTTTCCTTTCCTTTAACTTTCATAACCTTTTTCTTTCTCATATAAATACTACAAATAACCTAACAAAGAAGCCGGTAGTATTTGTGCTCTGATCATTCCTGAAGCGTTATGATTTTTCACAATGACAACAATTTATTAAGGCACTAAATCCTAAGAAATCACTGTCTTATCCTCTGAGACTATTCATAAATGAATAGACAACTGTAATGGTGATGACCTTTCAAAAAATGTTTTTCAGAAAGCTGTACTCTTCATAGGACCCAGGTTCAAAACGCCTGAAAATTGCATATATAGGACACGCTGTGACCTTGACCCTGTAACCCAAAATTCTGAAATAACTCACATTTGTAAAGCACATGTATATACACTCCTGTGAATTTTTTTGGTTCAATCTATCAACAACATTTTGGTCTTAGTAAGCAATTCAGGCTTTAAGAGTGATAAAAAAATTTTAGGACCTAAGCTGTTTGATGAAGGTAATTGCCCTATTACGGTAATGTAGTACTACCCAGAGGACATATATGTGCAAAATATGAATGAAATTGAAGACTTTTTTCCTGCTTTTTTGGGGCGAGAAACATAAATTTACTAACATTCATTGTAAAAATTGCTGACTCAGCCGTCCAGGGACGTAGGTAGGTAGGTCTCCCCATTGGATAACATGGGAAAGAGAATTTTGCCTCAAGTTTCAAAACTAATTAAGGTTGGTGAATAGACAAGGTGTCCTATGTAATCTCCTAATTTTTCTCTGCATAATGACACCAGTTGGATGAAATTTGGTTGAATAGAACTGGAGTTAAAAATTATTGAAATTTGGACTGAAAAAAAATTCCAAGGCCTAAGGTGTTTAATCAAGGCCCTTGCCCTTCTACATTTACATAGTACTCCCTAGAGGACATATGTTTGAAAAGTATGAAGAAAATTGAAAAAGTCTTTCCTACTGTTTTTGGGGCAAAACACGTAAACCTGCTAACATTCATTGTAAAAATTGCTGACTCAGCGGTCCAGGGTTCTGGGAGGTAGGTAGGTCAGCAATTCAGTGATAAAAAAATTCTAGGACCTAAGCTGTTTGATGAAAGTAATTGCCCTTTTAAAGTAATGTAGTACTACACAGAGTACATATATGTGCAAAATATAAATGAAATTGAAGACTTTCTTCCTGCTTTTTTGGGGTGATGCACATAAACTTCCTAACATTCATTGTAAAAATTGCTGACTCAGCGCTTCAGGGTTGGTAGGTCTTCCCATTGGATAACATGGGAAAGAGAATTTTGGCTCCAAGTTCGAAACTGGTAAAGGTTGGTGAATAGACATTTTATCCTAGGTAAAGGCCTAATTTTTCTCTACATAATGACACCAGTTGCATGAAATTTGGTTGAATAGAAATGGAGTTAAAAATTATTGAAATTTGGAATGAAAAAAATTCCAGGGCCTAGGGTTTTTAAGCAAAGCCCTTGCCCTTTGACATTTACATAGTACTCCTTAGAGGACATATCTGTAAAAAAAATGGTGAGAATCCAAGCAGTTCTTCTAGTGTTTTTAAGACTTTTTCATTTTGAGAAAATCAAAAAGTGACAAAAAATTTTCAATGTCTGACGCTTTTCCAAACGGAAGTACCTAGAGCATATTACTATACATTCCTAAAAAGAGAACATTTCAAGGATTCTAAATATGTCTTTGAGATTCATGTATCTCAATTTGGAGCCGAGATATAAGCAGTCAAAAAATGCAACTTTGGACCCCTGTACCACCTAGACCACTTTACCAAATGAGCTCATTTTTTGCATGAAAGTTGTGCTAGGGTAGGACTATAAAAGTGTGAAATTGCAAGTCAATATCATTATTCCTTCTATGGTTTTCAAAAAAAAAATTTCATGAAAATTTCGAATAACTTTTTTTCAAAAATTCATGGCTCAGTCAGCAGGCTCACAATTTGGCTCAAACTCCTTTCTGCACTGCGTATTTGTCTAAGGTATCTTGAAAAAAAATCTCATGCCATTATCTCTGCCCAGTTTCTTGAAACCGTGCCCTTAAATTTATTTTTTATTTTGTGAATTACGCACAAGCGTCACGAAATTTGGTCATGAAATTTATGCATTTCAAAGCGCGCTCTGGCTGTCTATGTGACCTTGAAGTGCCAAAGCCCTGCCTTTATTAGTTTCTGAGTAATAAGCCTTTACTTCTTCAGAAGAATAATAATAATAACTAGACTTGCAATTGTCCCTGACAATTACGATAAACTTTCCTTTCCTTTTATCTTTTTTGTCCAGTACCATGAATTTCTGCAATTAATAAAGTACCTAAAAACCTCAAAAATAGTTGCCCTAACCTCTCAAGCTATACAGGAATAGAAAGATAATGAAAAAAGGTTTAAGAAAATATTTTTTTGGTTGCTGTACCTTGTATAGGACCCAGGTTCAAAACGCCTGAAAATTGCATATATAGGACACTCTGTGACCTTGACCCTGTAACCCAAAATTCTGAAATAACTCACATTTGTGAAGCACATGTATATACACTCCTGTGAATTTTTTTTGGTTCAATCTATCAACAACATTTTGGTCTGAGTAAGCAATTCAGGCTTTAAGAGTGATAAAAAAAATTTAGGACCTAAGCTGTTTGATGAAGGCAATTGCCCTATTACAGTAATGTAGTACTACCCAGAGGACATATATATGCAAAATATGAATGAAATTGAAGACTTTCTTCCTGCTTTTTTGGGGCGAGAAACATAAATTTACTAACATTCATTGTAAAAATTGCTGACTCAGCGGTCCAGGGTACTGGGAGGTAGGTAGGTCAGCAATTCAGGCTTTATGAGTGATAAAACAATTCTAGGACCTAAGCTGTTTGATGAAGGTAATTGCCCTTTTACAGTAATGTAGCACTAC
Source organism: Alitta virens (assembly GCA_932294295.1). Classification (NCBI taxonomy): domain Eukaryota; kingdom Metazoa; phylum Annelida; class Polychaeta; order Phyllodocida; family Nereididae; genus Alitta; species Alitta virens. Next base: position 41,405,359 of record OW028576.1, on the reverse strand, counting down.
CCAGAGTACATATATGTGCAAAATATGAATGCAATTGAAGACTTTCTTCCTGCTTTTTTGGGGCGATGCACGTAAACTTCCTAACATTCATTGTAAAAATTGCTGACTCAGCGGTTCAGGGTTAAAAGTTCTTCCCATTGGATAACATGGGAAAGAGAATTTTGGCTCCAAGTTCGAAACTGGTAAAGGTTGGTGAATAGACATGGTATTCTTTGTAAAGTCCTGATTTTTCTCTACATAATGACACCAGTTGCATGAAATTTGGTTGAAAAGAACTCAAGTTAAAAATTATTGAAATTTGTACTGAAAAAAAATTCTAGGGCCTAAGCCTTTTGATCAAAGCCCTTGCCCTTTTACATTTACATAGTACTCCTTAGAGGACATATCTGTAAAATAAATGGTGAGAATCCAAGCAGTTCTTCTAGTGTTTTTTAGACTTTTTCATTTTTTGAATTTCAAAAAGTGACAAAAAATTTTCAATGTCTGACGCTTTTCCAAACGGAAAGACCTTGAACATATTGCTATACATATCTTAAAAGAGAACATTTCAAGGATTCTAAATATGCCTTTGAGATTCCTGTATCTCTATCTGGAGCCGAGATATATGCAGTCAAAAAATGCAACTTTGGACCCCTGTACCACCTAGACCACTTTACCAAATGGGCTCATTTTTTGCATGATAGTTGTACTAGGGTAGGACTATACAAGTGTGAAATTGCAAGTCAATATGATTTTTCCTTCTATGGTTTTCAAAAAAAATTTCATGAAAATTTCGAACTACTTTTTTTAAAGAATTCATAGTTCAGTCAGCAGGCTCAGCATTTGGCTCAAACTCCTTTCTGCACTGCGTATTTGTCTAAGGTATCTTGAGAAAAATTCCCATGGAATTATCTCTGCCCAGTTTCCTGAAACCGTGCTCTTAAATTTGTTTTTTCTTTTGTGAATTACGCAGAAGTGTCATGAAATTTGGTCATGAAATTTGTGCTGTTCAAAGCGCGCTCTGGCTGTCTGTGCACTCTTGAAGTGCCAAAGCCCTCTCTTTATTAGTTTCTGAGTAATAAGCCTTTACTTCTTCAGAAGAATAATAATAATAACTAGACTTGCAATTGTCCCTGACAATTACGATAAACTTTCCTTTCTTTTTATCTTTTTTGTCCAGTACCATGAATTTCTGCAATTAATAAAGTACCTGAAAACCTCGAAAATAGTTGCCCTAACCTCTTAAGCTATGCAGGAATAGAAAGATAATGAAAAAAGGTTTAAGAAAATATTTTTTTGGTTGCTGTACCTTGTATAGGACCCAGGTTCAAAACGCCTGAAAATTGCATATATAGGACACTCTGTGACCTTGACCCTGTAACCCAAAATTCTGAAATAACTCACATTTGTGAAGCACATGTATATACACTCCTGTGAATTTTTTTTGGTTCAATCTATCAACAACAATTTGGTCTGAGTAAGCAATTCAGGCTTTAAGAGTGATAAAAAAAATTTAGGACCTAAGCTGTTTGATGAAGGTAATTGCCCTATTACAGTAATGTAGTACTACCCAGAGGACATATATGTGCAAAATATGAATGAAATTGAAGACTTTCTTCCTGCTTTTTTGGGGCGAGAAACATAAATTTACTAACATTCATTGTAAAAATTGCTGACTCAGCGGTCCAGGGTACTGGGAGGTAGGTAGGTCAGCAATTCAGGCTTTATGAGTGATAAAAAAAATTCTAGGACCTAAGCTGTTTGATGAAGGTAATTGCCCTTTTACAGTAATGTAGCACTACCCAGAGTACATATATGTGCAAAATATGAATGCAATTGAAGACTTTCTTCCTGCTTTTTTGGGGTGATGCACGTAAACTTCCTAACATTCATTGTAAAAATTGCTGACTCAGCGGTTCAGGGTTGGTAGGTCTTCCCATTGGATAACATGGGAAAGAGAATTTTGGCTCCAAGTTCGAAACTGGTAAAGGTTGGTGAATAGACATGGTATTCTTTGTAAAGTCCTGATTTTTCTCTACATAATGACACCAGTTGCATGAAATTTGGTTGAAAAGAACTCAAGTTAAAAATTATTGAAATTTGTACTGAAAAAAAATTCTAGGGCCTAAGCCTTTTGATCAAAGCCCTTGCCCTTTTACATTTACATAGTACTCCTTAGAGGACATATCTGTAAAAAAAATGGTGAGAATCCAAGCAGTTCTTCTAGTGTTTTTGGTATTTTTTCATTTTTTGAATTTCAAAAAGTGACAAAATATTTTCACTCTCTGACGCTTTTCCAAACGGAAAGACATAGAACATATTGCTATACATATCTAAAAAGAGAACATTTCAAGGATTCTAAATATGTCTTTGACATCCCTGTATCTCAATTTGGAGCCGAGATATAAGCAGTCAAAAATCGCAACTTTGGACCCCTGTACCACCTAGACCACTTTACCAAATGGGCTCATTTTTTGTGTGGTAGTTGTACTAGGGTAGGACTATAAAAGTATGAAATGGCAAGTCAATATGATTATTCCTTCTATGGTTTTCAAAAAAAATTTCATGAAAATTTCGAACTACTTTTTTTAAAGAATTCATAGTTCAGTCAGCAGGCTCAGCATTTGGCTCAAACTCCTTTCTGCACTGCGTATTTGTCTAAGGTATCTTGAGAAAAATTCCCATGGAATTATCTCTGCCCAGTTTCCTGAAACCGTGCTCTTAAATTTGTTTTTTCTTTTGTGAATTACGCAGAAGTGTCATAAAATTTGGTCATGAAATTTGCGATGTTCAAAGCTCGCTCTGGCTGTCTGTGCACTCTTGAAGTGCCAAAGCCCTCTCTTTATTAGTTTCTGAGTAATAAGCCTTTACTTCTTCAGAAGAATAATAATAATAATAAAAAAAAAAAAAATAATAAAAAAAAGAAAAAAAAAAAAGAAAAATAAGACGTACAATAATAAGATAAACTTTCCTTCGGAAAGTTTATAATAAAAAAAAAAAAAAAAAAAAAAATGAAAAATAAGACTTACAATAATAAGATAAACTTTCCTTCGGAAAGTTTATAATAACTAGACTTGCAATTGTCCCTGACAATTACGATAAACTTTCCTTTCCTTTTATCTTTCTTGTCCAGTACCATTAATTTCTGCACTGGAGAAGTCTCCAAGGTCTGTTGAAAAAAAATTTCATGCCATTATCTCTGGCCAGTTTCTTGGAACCGTGAAGAAAAGTTTTTTTTGTATACCCTGAAATGCACAGAAGTGTCATAAAATAAGGTCATGAAATTTGTGCTGTTCAGAGTGCAATTGGGCCTTACTAGGGGTGCCAACTTCCTGAGTATCATGGGGGTAGGAAATAGGTGTCCTCACTACAAATTGTTTTCATAAATTCAGAAATCTTTGCCTTATTGTCTTAAACTATTCATAAGATGAACACACACCAGCACTGACTTTCAAAAAATATCTATTGGGTTTTTCTGTACTCTGCATTGGGCCTGAGTTCAAAATGCATGAAAACTACATATGTAGGAAACACTGTAACCTTGACCCTTTGATCAAGATTTCTGAAATTTTTCTTTTTTTTTTCAGTCATATGTATATACACACTTGTAAATTTTTTGGAACTGATACAATGAAGAGTTGTGGGTTTTGGCTTTTTAAAGATTTTTTATTCAATTTCCAATAGAGCAATTAATAAAGTACCTGAAAACCTCATAAATAATTGCCCTAACCTCTCAAGCTATACAGGAATAGAAAGATAATGAAATAAGGTTTAAGAACATATTTTTTTGGTTTCTGTACCTTGTATAGGACCCAGGTTCAAAACGCCTGAAAATTGCATATATAGGACACTCTGTGACCTTGACCCTGTGACCTAGAATTCTGAAATAATTCACATTTGTGAAGCACATGTATATATACTCCTGTGAATTTCTTTGGTTCAATCTATCAACATTTTGGTCTGAGTAAGCAATTTAGGCTTTATGAGTGATAAAAAAATTCTAGGGCATAAGCTTTTTGATGAAGATAATTGCCCTTTTACAGTCATGTAGTACTCCCCAGAGGACATCTATGTGCAAAATATGAATGAAATTGAAGACTTTCTTCCTGCTTTTTTGGGGCGAGAAACATAAATTTGCTAACATTGATTGTAAAAATTGCTGACTCAGCGGTTTCAGGGAGGTAGGTAGGTAGGTCTCCCCATTGGATAACATGGGAAAGAGAATTTTGCCTCAAGGTTCAAAGCTAATTAAGGTTGGTGAATAGACAAGGTATCCTATGTAATCTCCTAATTTTTCTCTGCATAATGACACCAGTTGGATGAAATTTGGTTGAATAGAACTGGAGTTAAAAATTATTGAAATTTGGACTGAAAAAAAATTCCAGGGCCTAAGGTGTTTAATCAAGGCCCTTGCCCTTCTACATTTACATAGTACTCCCTAGAGGACATATGCGTGAAAAGTATGAAGAAAATTGAAAAAGTCTTTCCTACTGTTTTTGGGGCAAAACACGTAAACCTGCCAACATTCATTGTAAAAATTGCTGACTCAGCGGTCCAGGGTTCTGGGAGGTAGGTAGGTCAGCAATTCAGTGATAAAAAAATTCTAGGACCTAAGCTGTTTGATGAAAGTAATTGCCCTTTTACAGTAATGTAGTACTACACAGAGTACATATATGTGCAAAATATAAATGAAATTGAAGACTTTCTTCCTGCTTTTTTGGGGCGATGCACATAAACTTTCTAACATTCATTGTAAAAATTGCTGACTCAGCGCTTCAGGGTTGGTAGGTCTTCCCATTGGATAACATGGGAAAGAGAATTTTGGCTCCAAGTTCGAAACTGGTAAAGGTTGGTGAATAGACATTTTATCCTATGTAAAGGCCTAATTTTTCTCTACATAATGACACCAGTTGCATGAAATTTGGTTGAATAGAAATGGAGTTAAAAATTATTGAAATTTGGAATGAAAAAAATTCCAGGGCCTAGGGTTTTTAAGCAAAGCCCTTGCCCTTTGACATTTACATAGTACTCCTTAGAGGACATATCTGTAAAAAAAATGGTGATAATCCAAGCAGTTCTTCTAGTGTTTTTAAGACTTTTTAATTTTGAGAAAATCAAAAAGTGACAAAAAATTTTCAATGTCTGACGCTTTTCCAAACGGAACTACCTAGAGCATATTACTATACATTCCTAAAAAGAGAACATTTCAAGGATTCTAAATATGTCTTTGAGATTCCTGTATCTCAATTTGGAGCCGAGATATAAGCAGTCAAAAAATGCAACTTTGGACCCCTGTACCACCTAGACCACTTTACCAAATGAGCTCATTTTTTGCATGAAAGTTGTGCTAGGGTAGGACTATAAAAGTGTGAAATTGCAAGTCAATATCATTATTCCTTCTATGGTTTTCAAAAAAAATTTCATGAAAATTTAGAATAACTTTTTTTCAAAAATTCATGGCTCAGTCAGCAGGCTCACAATTTGGCTCAAACTCCTTTCTGCACTGCGTATTTGTCTAAGGTATCTTGAGAAAAATTCCCATGGAATTATCTCTGCCCAGTTTCCTGAAACCGTGCTCTTAAATTTGTTTTTTCTTTTGTGAATTACGCAGAAGCGTCACGAAATTTGGTCATGAAATTTATGCCTTTCAAAGCGCGCTCTGGCTGTCTATGTGACCTTGAAGTGCCAAAGCCCTGCCTTTATTAGTTTCTGAGTAATAAGCCTTTACTTCTTCAGAAGAATAATAATAACTAGACTTGCAATTGTCCCTGACAATTACGATAAACTTTCCTTTCCTTTTATCTTTCTTGTCCAGTACCATTAATTTCTGCACTGGAGAAGTCTCCAAGGTCTGTTGAAAAAAAATTTCATGCCATTATCTCTGGCCAGTTTCTTGGAACCGTGAAGAAAAGTTTTTTTTGTATACCCTGAAATGCACAGAAGTGTCATAAAATAAGGTCATGAAATTTGTGCTGTTCAGAGTGCAATTGGGCCTTACTAGGGGTGCCAACTTCCTGAGTATCATGGGGGTAGGAAATAGGTGTCCTCACTACAAATTGTTTTCATAAATTCAGAAATCTTTGCCTTATTGTCTTAAACTATTCATAAGATGAACACACACCAGCACTGACTTTCAAAAAATATCTATTGGGTTTTTCTGTACTCTGCATTGGGCCTGAGTTCAAAATGCATGAAAACTACATATGTAGGAAACACTGTAACCTTGACCCTTTGATCAAGATTTCTGAAATTTTTCTTTTTTTTTTCAGTCATATGTATATACACACTTGTAAATTTTTTGGGACTGATACAATGAAGAGTTGTGGGTTTTGGCTTTTTAAAGATTTTTTATTCAATTTCCAATAGAGCAATTAATAAAGTACCTGAAAACCTCATAAATAATTGCCCTAACCTCTCAAGCTATACAGGAATAGAAAGATAATGAAATAAGGTTTAAGAACATATTTTTTTGGTTTCTGTACCTTGTATAGGACCCAGGTTCAAAACGCCTGAAAATTGCATATATAGGACACTCTGTGACCTTGACCCTGTGACCTAGAATTCTGAAATAATTCACATTTGTGAAGCACATGTATATATACTCCTGTGAATTTCTTTGGTTCAATCTATCAACATTTTGGTCTGAGTAAGCAATTTAGGCTTTATGAGTGATAAAAAAATTCTAGGGCATAAGCTTTTTGATGAAGATAATTGCCCTTTTACAGTCATGTAGTACTCCCCAGAGGACATCTATGTGCAAAATATGAATGAAATTGAAGACTTTCTTCCTGCTTTTTTGGGGCGAGAAACATAAATTTGCTAACATTGATTGTAAAAATTGCTGACTCAGCGGTTTCAGGGAGGTAGGTAGGTAGGTCTCCCCATTGGATAACATGGGAAAGAGAATTTTGGCTCCAGGTTCGAAACTGGTTAAGGTTGGTGAATAGACATTGTATCCTATGTAAAGGCCTAATTTTTCTCTACATAATGACACCAGTTGCATGAAATTTGATTGAATAGAACTGGAGTTAAAAATTATTGAAATTTGGACTGAAAAAAAATTCTAGGGCCTAAGTTTTTTTATGAAGGCCCTTGCCCTTTTACATTTACATAGTACTCCCTATAGGACATATCTGTAAAAAAAATGGTGAGAATCCAAGCAGTTCTTCTAGTGATTTTGGTATTTTTTCATTTTTTGAATTTCAAAAAGTGACAAAAAATTTTCAATGTCTGACGCTTTTCCAAACGGAACGACCTAGAGCATGTTGCTATATATTCCTGAAAAGACAACATTTCAAGGATTCTAAATATGTCTTTGACATCCCAGTATCTCAATATGGAGCCGAGATATAAGCAGTCAAAAATCGCAACTTTGGACCACTGTACCACCTAGACCACTTTACCAAATGGGCTCATTTTTTGTGTGGTAGTTGTACTAGGGTAGTACTATACATATATGAAATGGCAAGTCAATATGATTATTCCTTCTATGGTTTTCAAAAAAAATTTCATGAAAATTTCGAACTACTTTTTTTCAAGAATTCATAGTTCAGTCAGCAGGCTCACCATTTGGCTCAAACTCCTTTCTGCACTGCGTATTTGTCTAAGGTATCTTGAGAAAAATTCCCATGGAATTATCTCTGCCCAGTTTCCTGAAACCGTGCTCTTAAATTTGTTTTTTCTTTTGTGAATTACGCAGAAGTGTCACAAAATTTGGTCATGAAATTTGTGCTGTTCAAAGCGCGCTCTGACTGTCTGTGCACTCTTGAAGTGCCAAAGCCCTCTCTTTATTAGTTTCTGAGTAATAAGCCTTTACTTCTTCAGAAGAATAATAATAATAACTAGACTTGCAATTGTCCCTGACAATTACGATAAACTTTCCTTTCCTTTTATCTTTCTTGTCCAGTACCATTAATTTCTGCACTGGAGAAGTCTCCAAGGTCTCTTGAAAAAAAATTTTATGCCATTGTCTCTGGCCAGTTTCCTGGAACTGTGAAGAAAAGCTTTTTTTTATTCCCTGAAATGCGCAGAGGTGTCATGAAATAAGGTCATGAAATTTGTGCCGTTCAGAGTGCGATTGGGCCATACCATGGGGTGCCCACTAGGTGTCCTCACTTGTTCAATATCATGGGGGTGCGAAATAGGGTGTCCTCACTCCAAATTGTTCTCATAAATTCACAGTAATGTAGTACTACCCAGAAGACATATATGTGCAAAATATGAATGAAATTGAAGACTTTCTTCCTGCTTTTTTGGGGCGAGAAACATAAATTTACTAACATTCATTGTAAAAATTGCTGACTCAGCCGTCCAGGGAGGTAGGTAGGTAGGTCTCCCCATTGGATAACATGGGAAAGAGAATTTTGCCTCAAGGTTCAAAACTAATTAAGGTTGGTGAATAGACAAGGTATCCAATGTAATCTCCTAATTTTTCTCTGCATAATGACACCAGTTGGATGAAATTTGGTTGAATAGAACTGGAGTAAAAAATTATTGAAATTTGGACTGAAAAAAAATTCCAGGGCCTAAGGTGTTTAATCAAGGCCCTTGCCCTTCTACATTTACATAGTACTCCCTAGAGGACATATGCGTGAAAAGTATGAAGAAAATTGAAAAAGTCTTTCCTATTGTTTTTGGGGCAAAACACGTAAACCTGCTTACATTCATTGTAAAAATTGCTGACTCAGCGGTCCAGGGTTCTGGGAGGTAGGTAGGTCAGCAATTCAGTGATAAAAAAATTCTAGGACCTAAGCTGTTTGATGAAACTAATTGCCCTTTTACAGTAATGTAGTACTACCCAGAGGACATATATGTGCAAAATATAAATGAAATTGAAGACTTTCTTCCTGCTTTTTTGGGGCGATGCACATAAACTTCCTAACATTCATTGTAAAAATTGCTGACTCAGCGCTTCAGGGTTGGTAGGTCTCCCCATTGGATAACATGGGAAAGAGAATTTTGGCTCCAAGTTCGAAACTGGTAAAGGTTGGTGAAGAGACATTGTATCCTATGTGAAGGCCTAATTTTTCTCTACATAATGACACCAGTTGCATGAAATTTGGTTGAATAGAAATGGAGTTAAAAATTATTGAAATTTGGAATGAAAAAATTTCCAGGGCCAAGGGTTTTTAAGCAAAGCCCTTGCCCTTTAAAATTTACATAGTACTCCTTAGAGGACATATCTGTAAAAAAAATGGTGAGAATCCAAGCAGTTCTTCTACTGTTTTTTAGACTTTTTCATTTTGAGAAAATCAAAAAGTGACAAAAAATTTTCAATGTCTGACGCTTTTCCAAACGGAACTACCTGGAGCATATTACTATACATTCCTGAAAAGAGAACATTTCAAGGATTCTAAATATGTCTTTGAGATTCCTGTATCTCAATTTGGAGCCGAGATATAAGCAGTCAAAAAATGCAACTTTGGACCCCTGTACCACCTAGACCACTTTACCAAATGGGCTCATTTTTTGCATGAAAGTTGTGCTAGGGTAGGACTATAAAAGTGTGAAATTGCAAGTCAATATCATTATTCCTTCTATGGTTTTCAAAAAAAATTTCATGAAAATTTCGAAATACTTTTTTTCAAAAATTCATAGTTCAGTCAGCAGGCTCACCATTTGGCTCAAACTCCTTTCTGCACTGCGTATTTGTCTAAGGTATCTTGAGAAAAATTCCCATGGAATTATCTCTGCCCAGTTTCCTAAAACCGTGCTCTTAAATTTGTTTTTTCTTTTGTAAATTACGCAGAAGTTTCACGAAATTTGGTCATGAAATTTGTGCTGTTCAAAGCGCGCTCTGGCTGTCTGTGCACTCTTGAAGTGCCAAAGCCCTCTCTTTATTAGTTTCTGAGTAATAAGCCTTTACTTCTTCAGAAGAATAATAATAATAATAAAGAATAATAAAAAAAAAAAAAAAAAAGAAAAATAAGACTTACAATAATAAGATAAACTTTCCTTCGGAAAGTTTATAACTAGAAAACTGAAACTGCTGAACAGTTTCGAGGCTTCACCTGCAAGCAAGACTGTGCATCCTGATTGCAAAAAAGTATAACTTGTTAAGGAGAAATTAAGTCAAAGAAATAAGGACTATTTTCCCCTTGACTAAATACCATTTTATGTCATTTTAACAGCATCAATCAGTATAAGAAAAAATGGTATACACCTACAATTCATGGTTGAATGATGCTTTAACCATAAATTTCACAATATCATGCTATATACAAATAAAAGGACTTGGAATGTGCTTTCCAAAAAAGTTTTCCCCATTAAAAAAGGTTGATTAGGACTGGAGTTACAGAATTTTGTTTTTAAACTACTTTTCAAGGTCTGTGACCCTGACCGTTTGACCTTTTGACCTAACATTTTGCAAGAATTTTCCATTACATATGGGTTAAGCCTCACATAGTTTAAAGTCAAAATGCAAGCATTTTTTCTTGGGGAAAAAAATTATAACGCAAATTTTCAGCTGATTTTTTTGGCATTTTTATTGACCCGAAAATTTCAGGGTCGGGCGATCTTTTTAACCGATCGGTGTACAGTGTCGCTCTACATGTCATTTGAAAGAGGGAAAGATGAGCTTTCCAAATATCTCTTTGTTTGTGCTGTAGCTTAATTAGGACCGGAGTAAGAGCCGATTGAAGTTCGGATACTAGTTTCGGTCAGAAAGATAAAAGGACCAAAGTAGCGATACTAATTATTTTCTGTGACCTTGACCGGTTAACCTTGAGACATAATTTTGCTCAGGATGCTTGATGGATACTAGGGCAATATCTTCCTGAAAGATGAGTCAAATCCAAACATTTCTACTATCTTAAAAAAATTCGTAATTCAAAATATCAATTTTCAGAAAATGTTTGACCTTAATTTTGACCTTGACAAATACTTCATAGGTCAAAATTGACAACAGATTCTGAAAGCTCATATGTGAATTGTGGGGGGTCACCAATGCTTGGCATTTGGCTAGAAAGAATATTTCTCCTTGAAATTTGACCTTTTAATTGTTTTTGTATCTGTGAATCGGTTTTCTTTATTTACCATTTTCTCAAAAATTGACAAATCATGCTGTGGTAAAATCGATTAAATATCCATTAAGGGCAGGTCAATGCCCTGTGGAGAGACACTCCTGTGAATTTTTTTTGGTTCAATCTATCAACAACATTTTGGTCTGAGTAAGCAATTCAGGCTTTAAGAGTGATAAAAAAAATTTAGGACCTAAGCTGTTTGATGAAGGTAATTGCCCTATTACAGTAATGAAGTACTACCCAGAGGACATATATGTGCAAAATATGAATGAAATTGGAGACTTTCTTCCTGCTTTTTTGGGGCGAGAAACATAAATTTACTAACATTCATTGTAAAAATTGCTGACTCAGCGGTCCAGGGTACTGGGAGGTAGGTAGGTCAGCAATTCAGGCTTTATGAGTGATAAAAAAATTCTAGGACCTAAGCTGTTTGATGAAGGTAATTGCCCTTTTACAGTAATGTAGCACTACCCAGAGTACATATATGTGCAAAATATGAATGCAATTGAAGACTTTCTTCCTGCTTTTTTGGGGCGATGCACGTAAACTTCCTAACATTCATTGTAAAAATTGCTGACTCAGCGGTTCAGGGTTGGTAGGTCTTCCCATTGGATAACATGGGAAAGAGAATTTTGGCTCCAAGTTCGAAACTGGTAAAGGTTGGTGAATAGACATGGTATTCTTTGTAAAGTCCTGATTTTTCTCTACATAATGACACCAGTTGCATGAAATTTGGTTGAAAAGAACTCAAGTTAAAAATTATTGAAATTTGTACTGAAAAAAAATTCTAGGGCCTAAGCCTTTTGATCAAAGCCCTTGCCCTTTTACATTTTCATAGTACTCCTTAGAGGACATATCTATAAAAAAAATGGTGAGAATCCAAGCAGTTCTTCTAGTGTTTTTGGTATTTTATCATTTTTTGAATTTCAAAAAGTGACAAAAAATTTTCAATGTCTGACGCTTTTCCAAACGGAAAGACCTAGAACATATTGCTAGACATATCTAAAAAGAGAACATTTCAAGGATTCTAAATATGTTTTTGAGATTCCTGTATCTCACTTTGGAGCCGAGATATAAGCAGTCAAAAAATGCAACTTTGGACCCCTGTACCACCTAGACCACTTTACCAAATGGGCTCATTTTTTGTGTGGTAGTTGTACTAGGGTAGTAATATACAAATATGAAATGGCAAGTCAATATGATTATTCCTTCTATGGTTTTCAAAAAAAATTTCATGAAAATTTCGAACTACTTTTTTTCAAGAATTCATAGTTCAGTCAGCAGGCTCACCATTTGGCTCAAACTCCTTTCTGCACTGCGTATTTGTCTAAGGTATCTTGAGAAAAATTCCCATGGAATTATCTCTGCCCAGTTTCCTGAAACCGTGCTCTTAAATTTGTTTTTTCTTTTGTGAATTACGCAGAAGTGTCACAAAATTTGGTCATGAAATTTGTGCTGTTCAAAGCGCGCTCTGGCTATCTGTGCACTCTTGAAGTGCCAAAGCCCTGTCTTTATTAGTTTCTGAGTAATAAGCCTTTACTTCTTCAGAAGAATAATAATAATAACTAGACTTGCAATTGTCCCTGACAATTACGATGAACTTTCCTTTCCTTAAAATAATTGCCCTAGCTTCTCAAGCTGTACAGGAATTGAAAGATCATAAAATCAGGTTTATGAACATATTTTTTTGGTGTCTGTACCTTGTATAGGACCAGAGTTCAAAACGTCTGAAAATTGCATATATAGGACACTCTGTGACCTTGACCCTGTGACCCAAAATTCTGAAATAATTCAAATTTGTGAAGCACATGTATATACATTCCTGTGAATTTTTTTGGTTCAATCTATCAATAACATTTTGGTCTAAGTAAGCAATTTAGGCTTTATGAGTGATAAAAAAAATTCTAGGGCATAAGCTTTTTGATGAAGGTAATTGCCCTTTTACAGTCATGTAGTATTACCCAGAGGACATATATGTGCAAAATATGAATGAAATTGAAGACTTTCTTCCTGCTTTTTTGGGGCGAGAAACATAAATTTGCTAACATTCATTGTAAAAATTGCTGACTCAGCGGTTTCAGGGAGGTAGGTAGGTAGGTCTCCCCATTGGATAACATGGGAAAGAGAATTTTGGCTCCAGGTTCGAAACTGGTTAAGGTTGGTGAATAGACATTGTATCCTATGTAAAGGCCTAATTTTTCTCTACATAATGACGCCAGTTGCATAAAATTTGAATGAATAGAACTGGAGTTAAAAATTATTGAAATTTGGACTGAAAAAAAATTCTAGGGCCTAACCTTTTCGATCAAGGACCTTTCCCTTTTATATGCATGTAGTACTACCTAGAGGACATATCTGTAAAAAAAATTGTGAGAATCCAAGCAATGCTTCTAGAGATTTTGGGACTTTTTAGTTTTTTGAACATCAAAAAGTGACAAAAAATTTTCAATGTCTGACGCTTTTCCAAACGGAACGACCTAGAGTATATTGCTATATATTTCTGAAAAGACAACATTTCAAGGATTCTAAATATGTCTTTGACATCCCTGTATCTCATTTTGGAGCCGAGATATAAGCAGTCAAAAATCGCAACTTTGGACCCCTGTACCACCTAGACCACTTTACCAAATGGGCTCATTTTTTGCATGAAAGTTGTGCTAGGGTAGGACTATAAAAGTGTGAAATTGCAAGTCAATATCATTATTCCTTCTATGGTTTTCAAAAAAAATTTCATGAAAATTTAGAATAACTTTTTTTCAAAAATTCATGGCTCAGTCAGCAGCCTCACAATTTGGCTCAAACTCCTTTCTGCACTGCGTATTTGTCTAAGGTATCTTAAGAAAAATTCCCATGGAATTATCTCTGCCCAGTTTCCTGAAACCGTGCTCTTAAATTTGTTTTTTATTTTGTGAATTACGCAGAAGCGTCACGAAATTTGGTCATGAAATGTGTGCTGTTCAAAGCGCGCTCTGGCTGTCTGTGTGCTCTTGAAGTGATAAAGCACTATCTTTATTAGTTACTGAGTAATAAGCCTTTACTTCTTCAGAAGAATAATAATAATAATAAAAAAAAAAAAGAAAAATAAGACTTACAATAACAATATGAACTTTCCTACGGAAAGTTCATAATAAAAAAAAAAAAGAAAAATAAGACGTACAATAATAAGATAAACTTTCCTTCGGAAAGTTTATAATAAAGAATAATAATAAAAAAAAAAAAAAAAAAAAAAAATAAGACGTACAATAATAAGATAAACTTTCCTTCGGAAAGTTTATAATAAAGAATAATAAAAAAAAAAAAAAAAAAGAAAAATAAGATTTACAATAATAAGATAAACTTTCCTTCGGAAAGTTTATAATAAAAAAAAAAAAAAGAAAAATAAGACTTACAATAACAATATGAACTTTCCTACGGAAAGTTCATAATAATTATGTATGTACATATGTATAAAGGCATTATACAGTTCATCATGATGTAGTACAATCTTTAGTAATGCTAATGCGTCCTACATGCCGGTTTTGAGGGTACTTTATTGTATGTAACTTATAGGCATTTCCCTCAATGCAAACTTTCGACTGAACCAATGTACATTTAGCTAGTACTTTTGTAAAGTATTCGATAGTACATGACTTATGTATTATGTTTCTGTAATGTAGATGAACTGGTTATCAATTCTTTTAGTAGACTTAAGAAGTTCCACTAGCCCCCCACCTACCTGACAGATGGTAGTACATTAGCTGTCACTTTTTTATTTTATTTTATTTCATTTTTATTTTTTTTGCGTTGTACTTAATACATAACAGTTTTTTTTTAGCTGACTAGTTACATCTGCAGCTGTAATGTGAATGTAAATGGATTAGTTATAGATTCTTTGCCGTGAATAAGGAGTACAGATGCTATGTTATAAATCATGTAATTGACAACCGCTAATAGCTTTATTATTTTCTTTTTTTCCAGACCAGGGATTATGCTTTTAGCAGGTTAAAGAAGCTCCTGGTATCTTAAGTATTACGGGGAATGGCTCGCATTATGCTGATCTACATATGGAATGTTGACATGGTGATGGCTTTTGAGAATGCTGATGAGGAGAATCTGTTGTTATTAATGCTGCTAAGACTGAACCAGTGGCTAATTAGAGCGATAGACCGCAGACATAACAGGCATAACCGCAATGTCAACAACAACATCAACAACGACAACAATGACAACAACGACGATGCGAGGGTGCGGGGTGAAGCAGGTCAGCCCTTAGGTGGTCTTGCTGCTGCTGCTGCTGCTGCTGCTGCTGCTGCCGCTGACACCCTCCAAAGACTCGAGCTGCGCGTCACCAAAGACACCTTGCGGGCCTAAACGTTAATAACATTTTACCCAGGAGATTGCGCGTTAGAAACCTACAACTACAGTAACTATTTAGGGGGTAAGATAGAATGGGTTTTTTTTTTTTTTTTTTGATGCTAAGGGTTTTTTATGAGGGGTAAGCTAGAATGGTATTTTTTTTTGCTGCTAAGGGTTTTTTTTTAATTTATTTTTAATTTTTATATTTTTTATTTTATTCATTTTTATTATATGTAAGATTTAAGACTAGGGTATCACTATGCGAAATTGTAAAATTATCTTTTTTTAATTCATATTTTTTGTACTTTGACAGTCAGATTTTAATTTTTTTGTGTATATAGTACTTTTAGCGTGTTTTCTTATTTAACTTCTCTTCTGTATTAGTATATTTTGATAACTAGAATTTAATGTTTTGCTTGTATATATATATATATGTATATAGTACTTTTCTTGTGTTTTATATTTTAACTTCTCTTTTGTATTGATTTGTTTTTTTTTGTACTTTGGTGACTTAAATTTAATGTTGTGCGTGCGCGTGTGCGTGTGCGTGTGTGTATGTGTGAGTGTGAGTGAGTTATTGTTTAACGCCTCATCAGCACCTGAGTGGGCTATGTAGAGGCTGTCTAGGTTAAGATTGATTAACTATATTTGGTAGTAGAAACCAGAAGCATATAAAAAATCTATAATTGTCTGGGTTGGATATCTGGTAACGAGATGTTGTAAGGTATTAGATTGAAACTAAGGTCTTCTAAAGCGTTGTAAGTGGCTGCAATCTAATAAAATATGTTTGATTGTTAGGGGGCACCGACAACTCTGGCATACCGGTGCCGGTTCATTGACTAAAAGGTGTAAATGTGTAAGTCTTGAATGTCCTATGAGGCATCTGTGATATATTCCTTGATCTTTGCGAGTATTGAACCTACTAGGTATTTTATTTTGAATGCAAGGTAAGATTGAATGCAACTTGTTGTTATTACACTCATTCCATTGTCTTTGCCAGCAAGACATGATAAAAGATTTTATAGTCATTTTAAAATCAGTGTATGGAATGGTAAAATCAGTTATCTCTTTTGTAAGAGCCCTTTTTGCTGCCAGGTCTGCTTTTTCATTCCCTTCAATGCCAGCGTGTCCAGGAATCCAGCAGAATACTATGTCTTTGTATTCGTGAAGATAGAAATACTTAATAAGAACATCTAAGATCCCAGGGTTATCAAGTTGTTTATTTTGGATTGCTTGAAGAGCAGATTTGGAATCAGAACAGATAACATAACGATCTGATTCTGAGTCCTCGATATTCTTTAAGGCAAGGTAAATAGCTGTTAATTCTGCAGTGTATATTGAGCAGTGGTCTGGAAGACGACATTCAGCTATAACGGTTTTATAAGAAGTGACAGCACAGCCTACTCGTCTTTCCATTTTTGAGCCATCTGTGTATAGAAATTTGTACGATTCGTATTTAAACCTTATACTATAAAATAGGTTTTGATAGTCTACCGGATTGGTTTCGCTTTTCTTAAGCTCTGCCAAATCCAGTATAACTTTCGGGACTGGGAGAATCCATGGCGGAATGGGTGGTACTTCCGTCTCGGCAATGATTGTAGTATCAATTTTTGCAGCCTCAAGATAGAATTTCATGCGTAATCCCAGTGGTCGAATGGCGTTTGAACGAGATTCATAATGATGCATGTATTTTGGATGAAATATTACATCATATGTTGGATTTGTTGGAGTTGAAGCTACCTTTAGTATGTATTGCATGGATAACTTGATACGACGAAGGGAAAGTGGAGGTTCCCCTGCCAGTACATATAAGCTCTCCACAGGAGATGTACGAAAAGCTCTTAAGCTTAGTCGCAACCCTTGATGATGTACAGAATTCAGGCATTTTAGATAAGATGGTCTGGCGGAGCCATATACCACAGAACCATAATCAAGTCGAGAACGAGTAATTGCTCGATAGAGACGAAGGAGGACCGTTGTGTCCCCACCCCAATTAGATTTGCTCACTACTTTAAGGAGGTTCATTGATTTCAGGCACTTCGCTTTCAGTGCTTTGATATGCGGAATGAAAGACAATTTGGAGTCAAAGAGTACACCCAAAAATTTTGTTTCATTCACCACTTTTATTTGACAGTTGTCAATTATTAGTGATGGATCTGGATGGTTTGATCGTAAGTAATAGAAAGGCAGACAAACTGTCTTCTGTTTAGAGAACTTGAAGCCATTTTCGAGTGACCATTTGTGAATCCTATTCAAATTTAATTGCAGTTGTCGTTCTATGGTTGGCATATATCTGGAACGATATGCAATGAGGAAATCGTCAACATATAGGGACTCCAGGAACCAAACCAGTCTATCAGTAACAATTCGCTCCATTGTCTTACATAGACAACTGGTTAAGGCTATTGGTCGATAATTCATAGGATCACTATGATCCTTCCCCGGCTTGGGAATTGGGATGACCGTGGCTTGTTTCCACAGGGATGGAAGACATCCCTTCTCCCAAATTTGATTAAAGATATACAGTAATGTTTTTAAAGAGGATTGAGGTAGGTGTTTTAAGATTTGATAATGTATATTATCAGGGCCTGTTGCAGAGTCAGTCGCTTTTAAGATGACCTTCTGAAGTTCTTCTAAGGTGATGTAGGAGTTATAATCTTCGCTGTTATCAGACTGTATATTTAGGGTTAATCTCTCAGCTTGAGCCTTATAACATTGAAATTCTCTCGTATAGTTCTCCGATGAGGAGTTGTATGCAAACTGTTCTCCTAACCCGTTTGATATTTGTTCTGGTGAGGAGAGATGTTCTCCATTCACTTCTAGAATGCTTACATGCGAAGCTAGGTTCTTTCCTTCAATCTTCTTAATCATTTTCCAGACTTTATTGCTATGAGTTCTTTCAGTGAGTCTGGAGACATAGTCTCTCCAGCAACTACGTTTTTTTTGCCTGACAATTCTACGCGCTTTGGCTTTCAGGCACTTAAAATTATTCAGATTGTTGATGGTCGGTTGTGATTTAAAAATTCTGAGGGCTTTCTTACGGTTTTTAATAGCTTCTCTTACTTCGTCATCAAACCAAGGTCTTGCACTACGTTTAGAATTATTTTTTGTCATCGGTATTGTTTTATTGGCTATATCAGTAATATCATCAGTAAAATCTTCAACGAGATTATTACAATTCCTATAATGAGACATAGTAATTGTTTCTAAGCAGTGCTTTTCGAAGGAGGTCCAATCCGCTTTATGCAACTTCCATCGGAGTTGACCCACTTCTCTTGTACCTTCTACGTTTTGTAGGACAATAGGAAAGTGATCACTGCCGTGAGTGTCCTCTAATACTCTCCATTCAAATTCCAGAAATAACGCTGGATCACATATACTAAGGTCTATCGCTGAAAATGTTCCATGACCTGGGTGAAGATATGTAGGTGAACCATCATTGAACAAGCAAAGGGTGTGGTCATTGAGAAAATCTTCAATGGTTTTTCCTTTGTTGTTGTGGGAAGTGCTTCCCCACAATTGGTTATGGCTGTTAAAATCTCCTAGGATAAGACGCGGTTCAGGCAGTTGAATGTAAAGGTTATGCAAATCACTGGCTGTAAGGTGAAAGGGTGGAGGAATATATAAGGAACATATGGTGAATGTTTTATTCAGGTTCAGACGAACTGCTGTAGCCTGAAGGTTAGTGTTAAGAGCAATATGGGTATGAATGATGCCATTTTTAACTAAAATTGATGAGCCACCAGTGGCTCTATCGTGGGCAATATTGCCATATGTATTATACATATGATAGTTTCTCAGTTTAAAACTATTTGGAGGTTTCAGAAATGTTTCCTGTAGACAGAAAACACTAGGGTTTAAGTCTTGGACCATGCAACCTATTTCATCGAAGTTGGCTCTGAAACCTCGACAGTTCCACTGAATGATACTGTCCATGAATTAGTTAAAAGAGTTTAATAGTATCATAGTAAAATCTGTAGTGCATGGTATGAATTTGTATGAATATTCACTTTTTCTTCAAAGTCGCTGCCTCTTTTGGTGTTAAGATCTTTTTGAGGGCCCCACCATGCTTAGATGGTGGTGTTATGAAGCTCAGTGCACTAGATTTTTCTAGTGTTTTTCTGATGAGGGGGGGTCTTTTGGGAACAATTGATCTTTTATCAATTGCCCCCTCCCGTTGAGGCCTAGGGATGGTGGTAGTCCCTGCCTCCTCTTCCATCGGCTGGTGTATCTCTTCCGACTCAACGCCGGAAGGTGCACCCTGTGAGGGTACACTAAGTTGTGACGCACTAACCGATGGAGCTACAAGATGTCCTTTTCCGACATCTATAGCATGCTGCTTTATTCTTGCGAGGTGATCGTCTGCCTGTGAAGTCTTAGATTCTGGTTTATGTTTCTGCAAGCTTTGCCCTGCCTTGGAATAATTATAATTAGGATCTAGGTCAATCCTTCGCCTGGGCGATGATCTGGGTGAAGGAGATCTAGGTCCAGCCATCTGAGACAGGACTGAGGCATAACTTGCCCCAGCAGCCTGTTCAGCTATACGGCGTGCTTGGGGAAAGGAGATATCCTTGGTGGTCTTTAACTTCAGGATCTCTTTCTCTAGCTGCCATTTGGGACAGCCACGGTGATAGGCAGGCCCATCACCTCCACAATTAACACAATATGACTGTTTCTGACATGGTGAGTCACGGGAATGAACGTGTTCCCGTGACCCACAATTGGCGCAGGTTGCTTTGGCGCGGCAGGAGCCGCTAAAATGGCCAAATCGCTGGCAATTATAACATGGTTTTGGGTTCGGGATGTAGGGACGTACCCTACACCACTCGAACCCTATGCTGACCCTATCAGGCAACACTGTGCCATCAAAGGTCAGAGTCAGTAGCTGTCGTGAATATCTGGGGGGCTGGCGGTGAATGTGGATGACATTGTAGTCATTCAGCCAGTCCCTCAGTTCGTCATCGGAGCAGAGACTGCTCTCATGAGATGTCACAACCCCCTTGCAAGAGTTGAAGAACCGATGGGGCTCCACCTTTACAGGGGTACCCGCAAAGGCCCTCAGCTCCAGCAATTTTAACGATTGGTCCTTGTGGGCAACCTGCACCAGCAAGGATGAACTCCTGAGCCTTCTCGTATTTTCAACGAAACCAATACTTTCTTTCAACGTTCGACAAATTGTTATGGCTGAGAGACGGGAAAACCCATCGTCACTGCCAGTAACAACAAGAAACTTAGGCCATGGCGTAGATATAACATCATAAGTTGTACTTGGATTGGCATCATCTGTAGATGAGCGGAAACGTTTACTTTGTCTGGAACCAGTAGCCAATTTTTCGACCTCAGCCTGGTTTACCGCTGAGGGACGCGCACCTTGTTCACCCGGGGGACGTGCGAGCCGGTCTGAAATTGTCGATTCGGACATATTCATTTTTGTTTCCCCTGTATGGTAGGGGACACACCCTCCTGTAAAGCCGGAGCAGCTTGTGCAATGCGCACGGTCCTGTTTTAGCCACTGGGGATAGAGGACTTCACCCCAAGTGTTTCCACCCTCGCCGCGTGGAGGCCCAGGACCTTCGAGGGCTTGAAAAATTGAACATAGATGATCAGGTGCCATCCTATTCACACATTTATGAACTACAGTACAAAGTAAGTATTTAAGGTACACTGATACAGCCGTATTATTACCTTTTTTTAACAAATCAGTATAGGATGTCTCGAAATCATTGTAAACAAAATTTCAGTGCACGATACTGAAGTAGCTCTAACTTCTTGATGTTGGTTTGACCACTAAGCACCCATACCACTGAAAGTGCTTCTTATAATCATCCCTTTCATGTCATAACATAATCATTATTAAATTTTTGTAAAAAAAAAATCTATCCATGTTACAGTATATAACTTATAATAATAGCATAATTATTTTTGTTTAATCTTAATTTAATTTTCTTTCTTTTTATTGAAGGTGCCACCATTACAGCTAAAGCTTAGGTGGTTTCCTGATGGACTTATATTTATAACAGATTAAAATTCATAGTTAACATCATGTAATTGTCCTACTGTATAATAATTTGTGTACCATTCCATCAAAATAAAGTATCGATCTATCTATCTATCTATAAATGATGAAAAAATAGCTTCCTTCACCTCTGTATATAGGACAATGCTTAATCTCACCATCACATTAATTTGTCCACTTGCTTTTTTTTACAAATTGCTGATACACATTTTTCAAAAACTATCTGGTTATCAATTTCTACACCCAAGAGCTTTTTTTTACACATTTGACACTCCTTTGACAGTTAATTTATCTGGCTGATCAACCTTGTTACCCAATACAATGGCCTGATATTTATCAGAATTTACTTGCATAACATGTTTCGTAAACCATTCTGTGATCTTGTCACCACATAATTCAATGATTATATATATATATATATATATCATTTTTATTTTAAACCCAATGGCACACAGAAAATGCTTTATTTACAACAAAATTGAAATTTGTTTACACATGAATAAAAAAAAATATATATAGTTTAATTTACAGAAATATGAGTTTGTTCACTTCATCAATTGTCAACATGCAGTGCATCTCTCTGTCCCTCACCAAAAGCAGTTCATTGAGGGTGTATGTCATACAATGGACATCAAGAGTTTTACATGTCTTCATGCGGTGAGATTTAGCATTGCTATTATTTGGTACATCATGACTAGTACCCAGTGTCTTACAACATTATTCAACATTGCATTTCATTACCGAAGAGTCAATGTTCATGGCATTTTGCATCACATGCAATTACTGGGATTTTGTGATTCAGAGCAGAATTAGCAATGATTAATTCTACAGCAAAATCAGATGTATACGAGACACAGTATTATCATTTGCCTAATTGTAGATACCATAATCTTTCACACAGTATAACATGTCATGTATAAAAATATGGAATTATGTCAGCCCCAAAATAGAGCCTTGGGGGACATCTTTCCTAATCGTATTCCAACTACTTCAGGCATGATAAACTTTTGTTCTTAGATGTCAATCATAAAGGTAATTCCAGATAAGGTTAATGCAATCTCTGGAAACCATACGCATGTCGCTTGGCTACTAACAATCCATGAGGTATTACATCGAATGCCTTACTCAAATCCATAAGCATAGCAACACAATATTTGCCTTGATCTGGCGCAAACTTTCAGTCTTCAATTGCCCTGACCAAAACTGAGTATTATACTTCTTCCTATAGGCAGACAAACAACCAGCTAGTTTGTCATAAAAGTTTTGACTAAATTTTGACTCCTGTCTTGCAGTAATCTTGGAGGGATATTAGCAAAACATGTCGCTTTCTTAGGATTTACTTTAGAAAACATCACACAGACCTCCTTCCTGATAGCATCTAAACTAATACAGATTCAAATAAACTGCATATGATTCACTAAATTGTTTGTACAATATACTAAATTGTTTAAACAATTTTTTTATTGTTTGTACAATTTGCTACATCTTTTGTACTATTTATTATATTGTTTAGACAATTTATTATATTGTTTGTGCAATTTGCTATATCGTTTGTAAAATTAACTAAATTGTGTGTTGTTTGTTTCTTCAATTATTATATTATTTGTACAATTTAGTAAATCATTTTTACAATTTAGCATTTCGTTAATACAATTTAGTATCAAGGGCCACACCCTAGTTAATAAACAAATGAACAAAATTTCAAAAATTCAAACCATGATAATTTTAAGACTCTTTAGTAATGACATTGCAGATGTATATAGGTACAGTCACTAATGTAATGTCAGTGTTAATGAAAATGATAAGTTGGGAGAGGGATGGTGAATCATTGATGATGCTGGTGCACCTTCGCACTATGGATGCCGAGATGTAGGAAATCATTTCTAGAAGAGATGGACTCAAGAATATCTACCACTTCTGCAGGAGCGAAACCAAGTGGAAGGAAGTGATGCGCAATGTCAAGGAGGGCAACATGGTTCTTCATATTGACCCGAACCATCGGGGATTGTGGCAATTGGGAAGGGTGATAGAGACATTTCCTGGACAAGATGGGCTGGTGAGGAGCGTTCGCATACGGACGCCACATACCTCAGTTGTCAGACCTGTGACAAAGTTGAGTTTGCTTGAAGGAGCTCAGTTGGTACAAGTCTGTTCAATACTAGGCGTTTACCTGTTAGAGGGAATGGCCGATAGTGTTACGTAGGACATATCTATTGCAGAAGCCATTACACTTATAACGTTAAAACACATAGATAGTTTCGGGCGTTAGTGTTTTTTAGATGCCCACTTGTTATTGTCACTTCATGTTGATTGTGTCTTTGTTTGTTTATTTGATAATTGAATTGATCTGTCCATATTGAAGAGATGGTAAATTTTAGGGTCGACATTTATGGGGCCGGTGTAAGGGACAGATCATAGTTCCTTGCAGTACCCCAGAGGTCACTGTACTGGGGGTGTTACCCTGCCCCCTGGTGGTTTGTCACAACATATAGTTGACAGGAAGTTTCATGACATGTGCTCAGAGTTTGCTGAATGTTGTGAGTAGTCTTAAATGTTACTTATATCAGATGTAATTGTATAAAGTTATCTTCATGTTTTGTATATTATGTAGCAGTGATCCTGTGGATTCATTTGATGTGTCTATTGATTAGGAATTTGCAGTAATGTAATGTTTTGTCAAGCAAAGGGACCACATGTGTAACTTTATTTTGTGTGTCCGCACAAGCCAGTTTATCTGTACATTAAAGGATTGCAACCTTTCTAGATCTATAATAATGTCACTACCATATTTACGGTCAATCATTGTAATATATCCTAACTCACAAGTTTTTTGTGTTAATTGTAGGTTGAACATTCATTTATGGCATTTACGACATTATGAACACTTATGGGCTAATTAGGACTGGCAGGGACCATGACAATGAGACGAAGGATGAAACAGCCATCCAACTTAGGCTAGACCGGGAATCGAACCCGGGACCCAGCGGTTGGAAGCCCAGAGCGCTACCTCTGAGCTAGGCCCCCGCCCTATAATGTGTGACAGACAAAGCACTGCCTCATAATGACTTTTGGAACTAACTAGTCACCCGACAAGGAGACAGACAGATTTTTCCCCGCAATGTATCTCACGTCTGTTTGTGTCATCAGCATATTTGATGATACAAGTTGAGTGTTACATGCCAGGTCATTTGTATAGAGTGGGTGTCCTGGCCTAGTGGATGCATATGGTCGTGGGTTCAAACCCAGGCACAGCATGGAGGAACTGAGCAGATCCTCCTTCAACCTCTCTTTCACTCCACCCAGGTGTAAATGGGGAGGTTGGCTATAGGCTGAAATGGCAGAGGATTGCTCAGTGATGGCGCAGCATGATGTGACAGCTGTATGCTCCCCAGGGAGTTGAGAAAGTTCCAGGGAGAACAGAGCCTGTCAACGGAAGTTACCGTGTGAAGTCGGTTGAGAGCTACATGCACCTACCAGGCTGATAGCAGACTATAAACCCCACCTTAACCTTTTAGAGCACAAAGAGAATGGGGGACAGAACACACCTCTGTGTAGCTCCAGTTTTTAAAGTCAAAATACTTGATTTTTTTAGGCTTTTGAGCACATATTGTGGTCTATTGGTAAAAAATTCAAAATCTAGAGTTGCACCTAGTGGAGATTCCAGTCTGATACTTATTTACATAGTTTTAGAAAGTTGATTAACTTATTGAATTTTATTATGAGGAATTAACATATACAAAGCATTTCTGAAGGTTACAGTTGATTGAATATGATTGTATTATTTTCTTTTTTGCATACTTAAAAGACTATAGGTGTAAATCTTTTATTTTATTTTATTTTCCATTCTTTTATTTATTTATGGTATTCAGTAGTGTATACTTTGCTTTGACAATTTATGTCTTGAAAAATTTCAGTGGCACTAGTCGATTAGATATGTAATTTTTTTTAGATGTGACGTGTGATTCTTATTTATCAATGTGACGCCTGATCTGCATACCTCAAAGACTTCTTTCCATGGCTACAGAAAATATGTTTTACTTTATCAGAATGAGCAGAAATTTTGTATATAAAATATATATTACATGAATTTGCTGCAAAAATCATGTGTCTCTGTCAATTATAATAGTCTGTATGAATAAAAAAGGTCAGAACTTTCTCTTGTATTAGCAAAGCCCTGATGTACTTGGAGTCAACATTTCTTATTCTGATTTCCAGGAGTGATGATCAACAAGAAGAAGGTGCTTGTGGTGGTGTTCCTGTGGGAAGTCAAAGAAAGGAACATCAAAACACCTACTTAGAACTGATTTGAGGGATAAGGACCCTGGTCATGACACAAAGCACAAAAGACGAAAACCTCAAAAAACAAACCATGACAAACAACAAACTGCGGAGTATTCATATGTATATGCTAATAAACGATTTCTTTTTCAGAAAAGACCACACAATTACAAATTATGTCTTTGAAATAAATAATATATCTAACATAATAATATCATCTATTAATTGCAAGGATTCATCTTAGTAGCTAAGTGTTGGCAGGCTAATGGCAACTGGTCTAAAACTTCAGAGATTAATCCTGGTATGAAATCAGGTTCGTCCAATTTTTGTATGCTAACACAAGGTTTTCAGAGTTATCCATATGTTAATCTATATATATGTATATATATATATGAAGTAATTATATGCACAAATTATTGACTTCATATGCTTCATGTTTCCTTTGTACAATAAATATGACAAATGATACATAAAATGTTGTGGTGACGTGTAGTTTCTTAATGTGTGGAACTTCTTGCACTTCCTTTGTATATTTATGTACTTGACACATGTATCAAATTCAAATTGCATTGTCAATTGAATGATATTTATATGTATATATGTAACGAATGTAATTACCATTGTAGGGAATAGTCAAAAGCGGTTTGGACTAGTACAGCTTATATTATAGAAGCTGAAGTTATGCAATAGTTGTTTAAGGGTTCTTCAGTTTGTTAATAAGATTATTGTAAATAAAAGTGTAAGCCTGCGCATAATAATCTTTGTTGTTACTGTCAGTATCCTCTAGGGTGGTCTAAAACTGTAAGTTTGACCTCGGCCCAGTGCCACATGTTCAAGGTTTGGATACACTTCGCAATCTATACCAGAGGCCATCACCATTTCTCCTGCCTTGAGGAACTCAATTATCCAAGGTAGGGATGTCAACCTTGCAGCCCTTTTAATTCCCTACTTCAGGAGTTCTGGGGACAATTCAGAAAGGGCCCAGTCTGCTGATAATGCAAGAGATATGCGTGCCCCAAACAAGCCATTGACAATTGCTCAGTTCACTGAGACCTTCGCAACTTACAAGGCTGTCATGTGCTCTGCTTACCCCCACAGAAGCCCAGAGCTTGATTTGTATGAGGTTGCAATCGTGGGTGGGTGGGTGATTAGGGCTTTACGTCCTGTATTTCTGCACCAGTTGGGCTAATTAGGACAGGCAGAGACCATGGCAATGAGACGAAGGATGAAACAGCCACCCAACTTAGGCTCGACCGGGAATCGAACCCGGGACCCAGCAGTTTGAAGCCCAGAGCGCTACCTATGAGCTAAGCCCCCGCCCTAGGTTGCAATTGTTAATATGGCAGCTCGTCACCCTGGATCCGGTTTTATGACTACCACTGCAAGTTTGCGCTATGCGCTGCAGCATGATTGAGGTACAGCAACATTTGCATTGATTGGTCTGTGTGTGACACAATTCTCCACAATAACATCTTTTCAGGCAGGCCTGTCAATGCATGCACCTATTGTGGCAGTACTTCTCATTCATCTTCCTTCTGTCCTCTCGAACTAGATGCCTGACAATGTGACCTTCCAAGGTGTGTGTGTGTGTGTGAGTTATTGTTTAACGCCTCATCAGCACCTGAGTGGGCTATGTAGAGGCTCTCTAGGTTAAGATTGATTATCTATATTTGGTAGTAGAAACCAGAAGCATATAAAAAATCAATAATTGTCTGGGTTGGATATCTAGTAAAGAGATGTTGTAAGGTAGTAGCTTGAAACAGAGGTCTTCTAATGCGTTGTAAGTGGATGCAATCTAATAAAATATGTTTGATTGTTAGGGAGCGCCGACAACTCTGGCATACCGGTGCCGGTTCATTGACTAAAAGGTGTAAATGTGTAAGTCTTGAATGTCCTATGAGGCATCTGTGATATATTCCTTGATCTTTGCGAGTATTGAACCTACTCGGTATTTTATTTTGAATGCAAGGTAAGATTGAATGCAACTTGTTGTTATTACATTCATTCCATTGTCTTTGCCAGCAAGACATGATAAAAGATTTTATAGTCATTTTAAAATCAGTGTATGGAATGGTAAAATCAGTTATCTCTTTTGTAAGAGCCCTTTTTGCTGCCAGGTCTGCTTTTTCATTCCCTTCAATGCCAGCGTGTCCAGGAATCCAGCAGAATACTATGTCTTTGTATTCGTGAAGATAGAAATACTTAATAAGAACATCTAAGATCCCAGGGTTATCAAGTTGTTTATTTTGGATTGCTTGAAGAGCAGATTTGGAATCAGAACAGATAACATAACGATCTGATTCTGAGTCCTCGATGTTCTTTAAGGCAAGGTAAATAGCTGTTAATTCTGCAGTGTATATTGAGCAGTGGTCTGGAAGACGACATTCAGCTATAACGGTTTTATAAGAAGTGACAGCACAGCCTACTCGTCTTTCCATTTTTGAGCCATCTGTGTATAGAAATTTGTACGATTCGTATTTAAACCTTATACTATAAAATAGGTTTTGATAGTCTACCGGATTGGTTTCGCTTTTCTTAAGCTCTGCCAAATCCAGTATAACTTTCGGGACTGGGAGAATCCATGGCGGAATGGGTGGTACTTCCGTCTCGGCAATGATTGTAGTATCAATTTTTGCAGCCTCAAGATAGAATTTCATGCGTAATCCCAGTGGTCGAATGGCGTTTGAACGAGATTCATAATGATGCATGTATTTTGGATGAAATATCACATCATATGTTGGATTTGTTGGAGTTGAAGCTACCTTTAGTATGTATTGCATGGATAACTTGATACGACGAAGGGAAAGTGGAGGTTCCCCTGCCAGTACATATAAGCTCTCTACAGGAGATGTACGAAAAGCTCTTAAGCTTAGTCGCAACCCTTGATGATGTACAGAATTCAGGCATTTTAGATAAGATGGTCTGGCGGAGCCATATACCACAGAACCATAATCAAGTCGAGAACGAGTAATTGCTCGATAGAGACGAAGGAGGACCGTTGTGTCCCCACCCCAATTATATTTGCTCACTACTTTAAGGAGGTTCATTGATTTCAGGCACTTTGCTTTCAGTGCTTTGATATGCGGAATGAAAGACAATTTGGAGTCAAAGAGTACACCCAAAAATTTTGTTTCATTCACCACTTTTATTTGACAGTTGTCAATTATTAGTGATGGATCTGGATGGTTTGATCGTAAATAATAGAAAGGCAGACAAACTGTCTTCTGTTTAGAGAACTTGAAGCCATTTTCGAGTGACCATTTGTGAATCCTATTCAAATTTAATTGCAGTTGTCGTTCTATGGTTGGCATATATCTGGAACGATATGCAATGAGAAAATCGTCAACATATAGGGACGACATGAGATTTTCTGAGATGGAATTTACTATACTGTTGATTTTGACGTTAAAGAGGGTGGGCGAGAGAATACTACCCTGAGGGACTCCATTCTCCTGAGAGTAGGGGCTTGACATCGTTGATCCCACTCGGACCTTAAAGAAGCGATCCTGTAGGAAGGATCCGATGAAAACTGGAAGGCGACCTCGAAGCCCTAAGTCGTGGAGATCTTTCATTATTCCATATTTCCATGTAGTGTCATAAGCTTTTTCTAGGTCAAAGAATATGGCTACTACGTGTTCTCTGTTAATGAAAGCATCTCTAACATAAGTTTCCAGTCTGACTAAATGATCTAATGTGCTCCTGTGACGGCGAAATCCAGATTGGAACTCTGTAATAAGCTGGTTCGACTCCAGGAACCAAACCAGTCTATCAGTAATAATTCGCTCCATTGTCTTACATAGACAACTGGTTAAGGCTATTGGTCGATAATTCATAGGATCACTATGATCCTTCCCCGGCTTGGGAATTGGGATGACCGTGGCTTGTTTCCACAGGGATGGAAGACATCCCTTCTCCCAAATTTGATTAAAGATATACAGTAATGTTTTTAAAGAGGATTGAGGTAGGTGTTTTAAGATTTGATAATGTATATTATCAGGGCCTGTTGCAGAGTCAGTCGCTTTTAAGATGGCCTTCTGAAGTTCTTCTAAGGTGATGTAGGAGTTATAATCTTCGCTGTTATCAGACTGTATATTTAGGGTTAATCTCTCAACTTGAGCCTTATAACATTGAAATTCTCTCGTATAGTTCTCCGATGAGGAGTTGTACGCAAACTGTTCTCCTAACCCGTTTGATATTTGTTCTGGTGAGGAGAGATGTTCTCCATTCACTTCTAGAATGCTTACATGCGAAGCTAGGTTCTTTCCTTCAATCTTCTTAATCATTTTCCAGACTTTATTGCTAGGAGTTCTTTCAGTGAGTCTGGAGACATAGTCTCTCCAACAACTACGTTTTTTTTGCCTGACAATTCTACGCGCTTTGGCTTTCAGGCACTTAAAATTATTCAGATTGTTGATGGTCGGCTGTGATTTAAAAATTCTGAGGGCTTTCTTACGGTTTTTAATAGCTTCTCTTACTTCGTCGTCAAACCAGGGTCTTGCACTTCGTTTAGAATTATTTTTTGTCATCGGTATTGTTTTATTGGCTATATCAGTAATATCATCAGTAAAATCTTCAACGAGATTATTACAATTCCTATAATGAGACATAGTAATTGTTTCTAAGCAGTGCTTTTCGAAGGAGGTCCAATCCGCTTTATGCAACTTCCATCGGAGTTGACCCACTTCTCTTGTACCTTCTACGTTTTGTAGGACAATAGGAAAGTGATCACTGCCGTGAGTGTCCTCTAATACTCTCCATTCAAATTCCAGAAATAACGCTGGATCACATATACTAAGGTCTATCGCTGAAAATGTTCCATGACCTGGGTGAAGATATGTAGGTGAACCATCATTGAACAAGCAAAGGGTGTGGTCATTGAGAAAATCTTCAATGGTTTTTCCTTTGTTGTTGTGGGAAGTGCTTCCCCACAATTGGTTATGGCTGTTAAAATCTCCTAGGATAAGACGCGGTTCAGGCAGTTGATTGTAAAGGTTATGCAAATCACTGGCTGTAAGGTGAAAGGGTGGAGGAATATATAAGGAACATATGGTGAATGTTTTATTCAGGTTCAGACGAACTGCTGTAGCCTGAAGGTTAGTGTTAAGAGCAATATGGGTATGAATGATGCCATTTTTAACTAAAATTGATGAGCCACCAGTGGCTCTATCGTGGGCAATATTGCCATATGTATTATACATATGATAGTTTCTCAGTTTAAAACTATTTGGAGGTTTCAGAAATGTTTCCTGTAGACAGAAAACACTAGGGTTTAAGTCTTGGACCATGCAACCTATTTCATCGAAGTTGGCTCTGAAACCTCGACAGTTCCACTGAATGATACTGTCCATGAATTAGTTAAAAGAGTTTAATATTATCATAGTAAAATCTGTAGTGCATGGTATGAATTTGTATGAATATTCACTTTTTCTTCAAAGTCGCTGCCTCTTTTGGTGTTAAGATCTTTTTGAGGGCCCCACCATGCTTAGATGGTGGTGTTATGAAGCTCAGTGCACTAGATTTTTCTAGTGTTTTTCTGATGAGGGGGGGTCTTTTGGGAACAATTGATCTTTTATCAATTGCCCCCTCCCGTTGAGGCCTAGGGATGGTGGTAGTCCCTGCCTCCTCTTCCATCGGCTGGTGTATCTCTTCCGACTCAACGCCGGAAGGTGCACCCTGTGAGGGTACACTAAGTTGTGACGCACTAACCGATGGAGCTACAAGATGTCCTTTTCCGACATCTATAGCATGCTGCTTTATTCTTGCGAGGTGATCGTCTGCCTGTGAAGTCTTAGATTCTGGTTTCTCTTTCTGCGTGCTTTGGCCTGCCTTTGAATATTTATAATTAGGATCTAGGTCAATCCTTCGCCTGGGCGATGATCTGGGTGAAGGAGATCTAGGTCCAGCCATCTGAGACAGGACTGAGGCATAGCTTGCCCCAGCAGCCTGTTCAGCTATACGGCGTGCTTGGGGAAAGGAGATATCCTTGGTGGTCTTTAACTTCAGGATCTCTTTCTCTAGCTGCCATTTGGGACAGCCACGGTGATAGGCTGGCCCATCACCTCCACAATTAACACAATATGACTGTTTCTGACATGGTGAGTCACGGGAATGAACGTGTTCCCGTGACCCACAATTGGCGCAGGTTGCTTTGGCGCGGCAGGAGCCGCTAAAATGGCCAAATCGCTGGCAATTATAACATCGTTTTGGGTTCGGGATGTAGGGACGTACCCTACACCACTCGAACCCAATGCTGACCTTGTCAGGCAAAACTGTGCCATCAAAGGTCAGTGTGAGAAGCTGTCGTGAATATCTTGGGGGCTGGCGATGAATGTGGATGACATTGTAGTCATCCAGCCAGTCCCTCAGTTCCTCATCAGAGCAGAGACTGCTCTCGTGCGATGTTATAACGCCCTTGCAGGAGTTGAAAAACCGATGGGGCTCCACCTTAATAGGGGCACCCGCAAAGGCCTTCCACTCCAGCAACTTCAAAGATTGGTCCTTGTGTGCAACCTGCACCAGCAAGGAAGAATTCTTTAATCTCCTTGTATTTTCAATATAACCTACGTTTTCTTTCAAGGTCCTGCAAATTGTAATGGCTGAGAGACGGGAAAACCCATCATCACTGCCAGTAATTACAAGAAACTTGGGCCATGTCTGAAATAGAGAGGCAGATTGAGAGCTTTGATTTGCGTCATCTAATGATGGACGCAAACGTTTACCAAGTCTGGAACCAGTAGCCAATTTTTCGACCTCAGCCTGGTTTACCGCTGAGGGACGCGCACCTTGTTCACCCGGGGGACGTGCGAGCCGGTCTGAAATTGTCGATTCGGACATATTCATTTTTGTTTCCCCTGTATGGTAGGGGACACACCCTCCTGTAAAGCTGGAGCAGCTTGTGCAATGCGCACTGTCCTGTTTTAGCCACTGGGGATAGAGGACTTCACCCCAAGTGTTTCCACCCTCGCCGCGTGGAGGCCCAGGACCTTCGAGGGCGACCTTCCAAGGTGGTGGGTGGGTGATTAAGGCTTTACGTCCTGTATTTCTGCACCAATTGGGCTAATTAGGACAGGCAGAGACCATGGCAATGAGACGAAGGATGAAACAGACATCCAACTTAGGCTCGACTGGGAATCGAACCCGGGACCCAGCGGTTGGAAGCCCAGAGCACTACCTCTTGAGCTAGGCCTCTGCCCTGACCTTCCAAGGTATATATATATATATATTTGAAGTAATTATAGCAGATGTTTTTGTTTATTATATTTATTGCATCTAATATTAAAACACATGTATCGGTTTGGTGGCCGGTTCATGTTTTATTCATTAGATAAGTCAATTTGTCTCAGAGCACCTACAGAATGGTTAGCGTGCAATATTTTTTTTATATCTACATTTCATGTGTACATAATATATAATTAGTATATGTCTACTGTAATTGGTAAAGAGTTTAGAGCGGGTATTGTCACTGATTTTCCTTCTGACAGGTGGACAGGCATAACACTTTGACCAGATAAAACACTAATGCGTTCCCTTTAATGAAATTGCACATTTTTATGTTATGATCTGATGGTGCTATTTGACAGTCACATGACCATGTCTCCTATTTTGTACACATTTTCTAAACTATATGTACAAATTATTGACTTCATATGCTTCATGTTTCCTTTGTACAAAAAATATGACAAATGATACATAAAATGTTGTGGTGTCGTGTAGTTTCTTAAAGTGTGGAACTTCTTGAACCTCTTTTGTATATTTATGTACTTGACACATGTATCAAATTCAAATTGTGTTGTCAATTGAATGATATTTATATGTATATATGTAACTAATGTAATTACCATTGTAGGTTATAGTCAAAAGCGGTTTGGACTACTACAGCTTATATTATAGAAGCTGAAGTTAGGCAATAGTTGTTTAAGAGTTCTTCAGTTTGTTAATAAGATCATTGTAAATAAAAGTGTAAGCCTGCGCATAATAATCTTTGTTGTTACTGTCAGTATCCTCTAGGGTGGTCTAAAACTGTAAGTTTGACCTCGGCCCAGTGCCACACGTTCAAGGTTTGGATACACTTCGCAATCTATACCACAGGCCATCACCATTTCTCCTGCCTTGAGGAACTCAATTATCCAAGGTAGGGATGTCAACCTTGCAGCCCTTTTAATTCCCTACTTCAGGGGTTCTGGGGACAATTCAGAAAGGGCCCAGTCTGCTCATAATGCGAGACATATGCGTGCCCCAAACAAGCCATTGACAATTGTTCAGTTCACTGAGACCTACGCAACTTACAAGGCTGTCATGTGCTCTGCTTACCCCTACAGAAGCCCAGAGCTTGATTTGTATGAGGTTGCAATCGTGAATATGGCAGCTAGTCACCCTGGATCCGGTTTTATGACTACCACTGCCAGTTCGCGCTATGCGCTGCAGCTTGATTGAGGTACAGCAACATTTGCATTGATTGGTCTGTGTGTGATGAAATTCTCCACAATAACATCTTTTCAGGCAGGCCTGTCAATGCATGCACCTTTTGTGGCAGCACTTCTCATTCATTCTTCCTTCTGTCCTCTCGAACTGGATGCCCCACGACGTGACCTTCCAAGGTATATATATATATATCTATGAAGTAATTATAGCAGATGTTTTTGTTTATTATATTTATTGCATCTAATATTAAAACACATATATCGGTTTGGTGGCCGGTTCATGTTTTATTCATTAGATAAGTCAATTTGTCTCAGAGCACCTACAGAATAGTTAGCATGCAATATTTTTTTTATATCTACATTTTATGTGTACATAATATATAATTAGTATATGTCTACTGTAATTGATAAAGTGTTTAGAGCGGGTATTGTCACTGATTTTCCTTCTGACAGGTGGACAGGCATAACACTTTGACTAGATAAAACACTAATGTGTTCCCTTTAATGAAATTGCACATTTTTATGTTATGATCTGATGGTGCTATTTGACAGTCACATGACCATGTCTCCTATTTCGTACACATTTTCTAAACTATATGTGCAAATTATTGACTTCATATGCTTCATGTTTCCTTTGTACAAAAAATATGACAAATGATACATAAAATGTTGTGGTGACGTGTAGTTTCTTAAAGTGGGGAACTTCTTGCACTTCCTTTGTATATTTATGTACTTGACACATGTATCAAATTCAAATTGCGTTGTCAATTGAATGATATTTATATGTATATATGTAACTAATGTAATTACCATTGTAGGTAATAGTCAAAAGCGGTTGGGACTAGTACAGCTTATATTATAGAAGCTGAAGTTATGCAATAGTTGTTTAAGAGTTCTTCAGTTTGTTAATAAGATTATTGTAAATAAAAGTGTAAGCCTGCACATAATAATATTTGTTGTTACTGTCAGTATCCTCTAGGGTGGTCTAAAACAGTAAGTTTGACCTCGGCCCAGTGCCACACGTTCAAGGTTTGGATACACTTCGCAGTCTATACCAGAGGCCATCACCATTTCTCCTGCCTTGAGAAACTCAATTATCCAAGGTAGGGATGTCAACCTTGCAGCCCCTTTAATTCCCTACTTCAGGGGTTCTGGGGACAATTCAGAAAGGGCCCAGTCTGCTGATAATGCGAGAGATATGCGTGCCCCAAACAAGCCATTGACAATTGCTCAGTTCACTGAGACCTTCGCAACTTACAAGGCTGTCATGTGCTCTGCTTACCCCCACAGAAGCCCAGAGCTTGATTTGCATGAGGTTGCAATCGTGGGTGGGTGGGTGATTAGGGCTTTACATCCTGTATTTCTGCACCAGTTGGGCTAATTAGGACCGGCAGAGACCATGGCAATGAGGGCGGGTGGGTGATTAGGGCTTTACGTCCTGTATTTCTGCACCAGTTGGGCTAATTAGGACAGGCAGAGACCATGGCAATGAGACGAAGGATGAAACAGCCACCCAACTTAGGCTCGACCGGGAATCGAACCCGGGACCCAGCAGTTTGAAGCCCAGAGCGCTACCTCTGAGCTAAGCCCCCGCCCTAGGTTGCAATTGTGAATATGGCAGCTCGTCACCCTGGATCCGGTTTTATGACTACCACTGCCAGTTTGCGCTATGCGCTGCAGCATGATTGAGGTACAGCAACATTTGAATTGATTGGTCTGTGTGTGACAAAATTCTCCACAATAACATCTTTTCAGGCAGGCCTGTCAATGCATGCACCTATTGTGGCAGTACTTCTCATTCATCTTCCTTCTGTCTCGAACTGGATGCCCCGCAATGTGACCTTCCAAGGTGGTGGGTGGGTGATTAAGCCTTTACGTCCTGTATTTCTGCACCAATTGGGCTAATTAGGACAGGCAGAGACCATGGCAATGAGACGAAGGATGAAACAGCCATCCAACTTGGGCTCGACCGGGAAGCCCAGAGCACTACCTATGAGCTAGGCCCCCGCCCTTCCTTTGGAGGGGTGTGGGAGCGCTTGATAAGGTCAGTCAGGAAGGCACTGACATTCGTCGTCAAAGAACAGGTACTCACAGATGAGTCACTGGCAACAGTGATGTGCGAGGCAGAGGCAATAATAAATAGCAGACCAATAATGAAGGTTTCAGACGACCCTCAAGATCTTGAAGCACTTACCCTAAGTCACCTCCTTCTCCTTCGTCAAGGATCAACGATGGCGCCTGGGGAATTTGATGCAAAGGACATCTACAAGAAGCGATGGAGACAGACCCAGCATATGGCAAATCTTTTCTGGAAGAGATGGACTCAAGAATATCTACCACTTCTGCAGGAGCGAAACCAAGTGGAAGGAAGTGATGCGCAATGTCAAGGAGGGCAACATGGTTCTTCATATTGATCCGAACCATCGGGGATTGTGGCAATTGGGAAGGGTGACAGAGACATTTCCTGGACAAGATGGGCTGGTGAGGAGCGTTCGCATACGGACGCCACATACCTCAGTTGTCAGACCTGTGACAAAGTTGAGTTTGCTTGAAGGAGCTCAGTTGGTACAAGTCTGTTCAATACTAGGCGTTTACCTGTTAGAGGGAATGGCCGATAGTGTTACGTAGGACATATCTATTGCAGAAGCCATTACACTTATAACGTTAAAACACATAGATAGTTTCGGGCGTTAGTGTTTTTTAGATGCCCACTTGTTATTGTCACTTCATGTTGATTGTGTCTTTGTTTGTTTATTTGATAATTGAATTGATCTGTCCATATTGAAGAGATTGTAAATTTTAGGGTCGACATTTATGGGGCCGGTGTAAGGGACAGATCATAGTATCTCACGTCTGTTTGTGTCATCAGCATATTTGATGATACAAGTTTCCTGACTGTTACATGCCAGGTCATTTGTATAGAGTGGGTGTCTTGGCCTAGTGGATTGAGCATTGGACTCATATGCATATGGTCGGGGGTTCAAACCCAGGCACAGCATGGAGGAACTGAGCAGATCCTCCTTCAACCTCTCTTTCACTCCACCCAGGTGTAAATGGGGAGGTTAGCTATAGGCTGAAATGGCAGAGGATTGCTCAGTGATGGTGCAGCATGATGTGACAGCTGTATGCTCCCCAGAACACACCTCTGTGTAGCTCCAGTGTTTAAAGTCAAAATACTTGATCTTTTTAGGCTTTTGAGCACAAAATTCAAAATCTAGAGTTGCAGGTAGCTGGAAACTTTCATTTACTTATTATATTATGTGGCTGCATAGTGTTAAAGGATGGATGAATGACGATTTATTCAGGCACAATGTACAAAATTAAATCTATCAAAATTTGTATGAAAATGATGTGTGCCTTTGGGAGACGCCCCTTAGACAGTCATGTCGCTTTTGTGGATCCACCTAGTGGAGATTCCAGTAATTTTTTTTAGATGTGAAGTGTGACTCTTATTTAACAATGTGACGCCTGATCTGCATACCTCAAAGACCTCTTTCCATGGCTACAGAAAATAGGTTTTACTTTATCAGAATGAGCAGAAATTTTGTATATAAAATATATATTACATGAATTTGCTGCAAAAATCATTTGTCTCTGTCAATTATAATAGTCTGTATTAATAACAAAGGTCAGAACTTTCTCTTGTATTAGCAAAGCCCTGATGTACTTGGAGTCAACATTTCTTATTCTGATTTCCAGGAGTGATGATCAACAAGAAGAAGGTGCTTGTGGTGGTGTTCCTGTGGGAAGTCAAGGAAAAGGAACATCAAAACACCTACTTAGAACTGATTTGAGGGGATGAGGACCCTGGCCATGACACAAAGCACAAAAGACGAAAACCTCAAAAACCAAACATGACAAACACCAAACTGCGGAGTATTCATATGCATATGCTGATAAACGATTTCTTTTTCAGAAAAGACCACACGATTACAAATAATGTCATTGAAATAAATATTATATCTAACATAATAATATCATCTATTAATTGCAAGGATTCATCTTAGTAGTGTTGGCAGGCTAACGGCAACTGGTCTAAAACTTTAGAGATTAATCCTGGTATGAAATCAGGTTCGTCCAATTTTTGCATGCTAACACAAGGTTTTTAGTGTTATCCATATGTTAATCTATATATATATATATATATATATATATATATATATATATATGAATTAATAATAGCAGATGTTTTTGTTTATTATATTTATTGCATCTAATATTATAACACATATATCGGTTTGGTGGCCGGTTCATGTTTTATTCATTAGATAAGTCAATTTTTCTCAGAGCACCTACAGAATGGTTAGCGTGCAATATTTTTTTTATATCTACATTTCATGTGTACATAATATATAATTAGTATATGTCTACTGTAATTGATAAAGTGTTTAGAGTGGGTATTGTCACTGATTTTCCTTCTGACAGGTGGACAGGCATAACACTTTGACCAGATAAAACACTAATGCGTTCCCTTTAATGAAATTACACATTTTTATGTTATGATCTGATGGTGCTATTCGACAGTCACATGACCATGTCTCCTATTTTGTACACATTTTCTAAACTATATGTACAAATTATTGACTTCATATGCTTCATGTTTCCTTTGTACAAAAAATATGACAAATGATACATAAAATGTTGTAGTGACGTGTAGTTTCTTAAAGTGTGGAACGTCTTGCACTTCCTTTGTATATTTATGTATTTGACACATGTATCAAATTCAAATTGCATTGTCAATTGAATGATATTTATATGTATATATGTAACTAATGTAATTACCATTGTAGGTTATAGTCAAAAGTGGTTTGGACTAGTACAGCTTATATTATAGAAGCTGAAGTTATGCAATATTTAGTTGTTTAAGAGTTCTTCAGTTTGTTAATAAGATTATTGTAAATAAAAGTGTAAGCCTGCGCATAATAATCTTTGTTGTAACTGTCAGTATCCTCTAGGGTGGTCTAAAACAGTAAGTTTGACCTCGGCCCAGTGCCACACGTTCAAGGTTTGGATACACTTCGCAGTCTATACCAGAGGCCATCACCATTTCTCCTGCCTTGAGAAACTCAATTATCCAAGGTAGGGATGTCAACCTTGCAGCCCCTTTAATTCCCTACTTCAGGGGTTCTGGGGACAATTCAGAAAGGGCCCAGTCTGCTGATAATGCGAGAGATATGCGTGCCCCAAACAAGCCATTGACAATTGCTCAGTTCACTGAGACCTTCGCAACTTACAAGGCTGTCATGTGCTTTGCTTACCCCCACAGAAGCCCAGAGCTTGATTTGCATGAGGTTGCAATCGTGGGTGGGTGGGTGGGTGATTAGGGCTTTACGTCCTGTATTTCTGCACCAGTTGGGCTAATTAGGACCGGCAGAGACAATGGCAATGAGGGCGGGTGGGTGATTAGGGCTTTACGTCCTGTATTTCTGCACCAGTTGGGCTAATTAGGACAGGCAGAGACCATGGCAATGAGACGAAGGATGAAACAGCCACCCAACTTAGGCTCGACCGGGAATCGAACCCGGGACCCAGCGGTTTGAAGCCCAGAGCGCTACCTCTGAGCTAAGCCCCCGCCCTAGGTTGCAATCGTGAATATGGCAGCTCGTCACCCTGGATCCGGTTTTATGACTACCACTGCCAGTTTGCGCTATGCGCTGCAGCATGATTGAGGTACAGCAACATTTGAATTGATTGGTCTGTGTGTGACAAAATTCTCCACAATAACATCTTTTCAGGCAGGCCTGTCAATGCATGCACCTATTGTGGCAGTACTTCTCATTCATCTTCCTTCTGTCTCGAACTGGATGCCCCGCAATGTGACCTTCCAAGGTGGTGGGTGGGTGATTAAGCCTTTACGTCCTGTATTTCTGCACCAATTGGGCTAATTAGGACAGGCAGAGACCATGGCAATGAGACGAAGGATGAAACAGCCATCCAACTTGGGCTCGACCGGGAAGCCCAGAGCACTACCTCTGAGCTAGGCCCCCGCCCTTCCTTTGGAGGGGTGTGGGAGCGCTTGATAAGGTCAGTCAGGAAGGCACTGACATTCGTCGTCAAAGAACAGGTACTCACAGATGAGTCACTGGCAACAGTGATGTGCGAGGCAGAGGCAATAGTAAATAGCAGACCAATAATGAAGGTTTCAGACGACCCTCAAGATCTTGAAGCACTTACCCTAAGTCACCTCCTTCTCCTTCGTCAAGGATCAACGATGGCGCCTGGGGAATTTGATGCAAAGGACATCTACAAGAAGCGATGGAGACAGACCCAGCATATGGCAAATCTTTTCTGGAAGAGATGGACTCAAGAATATCTACCACTTCTGCAGGAGCGAAACCAAGTGGAAGGAAGTGATGCGCAATGTCAAGGAGGGTAAATGGTTCTTCATATTGACCCGAACCATCGGGGATTGTGGCAATTGGGAAGGGTGACAGAGACATTTCCTGGACAAGATGGGCTGGTGAGGAGCGTTCGCATACGGACGCCACATACCTCAGTTGTCAGACCTGTGACAAAGTTGAGTTTGCTTGAAGGAGCTCAGTTGGTACAAGTCTGTTCAATACTAGGCGTTTACCTGTTAGAGGGAATGGCCGATAGTGTTACGTAGGACATATCTATTGCAGAAGCCATTACACTTATAACGTTAAAACACATAGATAGTTTCGGGCGTTAGTGTTTTTTAGATGCCCACTTGTTATTGTCACTTCATGTTGATTGTGTCTTTGTTTGTTTATTTGATAATTGAATTGATCTGTCCATATTGAAGAGATTGTAAATTTTAGGGTCGACATTTATGGGGCCGGTGTAAGGGACAGATCATAGTATCTCACGTCTGTTTGTGTCATCAGCATATTTGATGATACAAGTTTCCTGACTGTTACATGCCAGGTCATTTGTATAGAGTGGGTGTCTTGGCCTAGTGGATAGAGCATTGGACTCATATGCATATGGTCGGGGGTTCAAACCCAGGCACAGCATGGAGGAACTGAGCAGATCCTCCTTCAACCTCTCTTTCACTCCACCCAGGTGTAAATGGGGAGGTTAGCTATAGGCTGAAATGGCAGAGGATTGCTCAGTGATGGTGCAGCATGATGTGACAGCTGTATGCTCCCCAGAACACACCTCTGTGTAGCTCCAGTGTTTAAAGTCAAAATACTTGATCTTTTTAGGCTTTTGAGCACAAAATTCAAAATCTAGAGTTGCAGGTAGCTGGAAACTTTCATTTACTTATTATATTATGTGGCTGCATAGTGTTAAACGATGGATGAATGACGATTTATTCAGGCACAATGTACAAAATTAAATCTATCAAAATTTGTATGAAAATGATGTGTGCCTTTGGGAGACGCCCCTTAGACAGTCATGTCGCTTTTGTGGATCCACCTAGTGGAGATTCCAGTAATTTTTTTTAGATGTGAAGTGTGACTCTTATTTAACAATGTGACGCCTGATCTGCATACCTCAAAGACCTCTTTCCATGGCTACAGAAAATAGGTTTTACTTTATCAGAATGAGCAGAAATTTTGTATATAAAATATATATTACATGAATTTGCTGCAAAAATCATTTGTCTCTGTCAATTATAATAGTCTGTATTAATAACAAAGGTCAGAACTTTCTCTTGTATTAGCAAAGCCCTGATGTACTTGGAGTCAACATTTCTTATTCTGATTTCCAGGAGTGATGATCAACAAGAAGAAGGTGCTTGTGGTGGTGTTCCTGTGGGAAGTCAAGGAAAAGGAACATCAAAACACCTACTTAGAACTGATTTGAGGGGATGAGGACCCTGGCCATGACACAAAGCACAAAAGACGAAAACCTCAAAAACCAAACATGACAAACACCAAACTGCAGAGTATTCATATGCATATGCTGATAAACGATTTCTTTTTCAGAAAAGACCACACGATTACAAATAATGTCATTGAAATAAATAATATATCTAACATAATAATATCATCTATTAATTGCAAGGATTCATCTTAGTAGTGTTGGCAGGCTAACGGCAACTGGTCTAAAACTTTAGAGATTAATCCTGGTATGAAATCAGGTTCGTCCAATTTTTGCATGCTAACACAAGGTTTTTAGTGTTATCCATATGTTAATCTATATATATATATATATATATATATATATATATATATATATATATATATATATATATATATATATATATGAATTAATAATAGCAGATGTTTTTGTTTATTATATTTATTGCATCTAATATTATAACACATATATCGGTTTGGTGGCCGG
Organism: Alitta virens; assembly: GCA_932294295.1. Taxonomy (NCBI): domain Eukaryota; kingdom Metazoa; phylum Annelida; class Polychaeta; order Phyllodocida; family Nereididae; genus Alitta; species Alitta virens. The sequence goes on along the minus strand of OW028576.1, from coordinate 41,363,054 downwards.
TTCATGTTTTATTCATTAGATAAGTCAATTTTTCTCAGAGCACCTACAGAATGGTTAGCGTGCAATATTTTTTTTATATCTACATTTCATGTGTACATAATATATAATTAGTATATGTCTACTGTAATTGATAAAGTGTTTAGAGTGGGTATTGTCACTGATTTTCCTTCTGACAGGTGGACAGGCATAACACTTTGACCAGATAAAACACTAATGCGTTCCCTTTAATGAAATTACACATTTTTATGTTATGATCTGATGGTGCTATTCGACAGTCACATGACCATGTCTCCTATTTTGTACACATTTTCTAAACTATATGTACAAATTATTGACTTCATATGCTTCATGTTTCCTTTGTACAAAAAATATGACAAATGATACATAAAATGTTGTAGTGACGTGTAGTTTCTTAAAGTGTGGAACGTCTTGCACTTCCTTTGTATATTTATGTATTTGACACATGTATCAAATTCAAATTGCATTGTCAATTGAATGATATTTATATGTATATATGTAACTAATGTAATTACCATTGTAGGTTATAGTCAAAAGTGGTTTGGACTAGTACAGCTTATATTATAGAAGCTGAAGTTATGCAATATTTAGTTGTTTAAGAGTTCTTCAGTTTGTTAATAAGATTATTGTAAATAAAAGTGTAAGCCTGCGCATAATAATCTTTGTTGTAACTGTCAGTATCCTCTAGGGTGGTCTAAAACAGTAAGTTTGACCTCGGCCCAGTGCCACACGTTCAAGGTTTGGATACACTTCGCAGTCTATACCAGAGGCCATCACCATTTCTCCTGCCTTGAGAAACTCAATTATCCAAGGTAGGGATGTCAACCTTGCAGCCCCTTTAATTCCCTACTTCAGGGGTTCTGGGGACAATTCAGAAAGGGCCCAGTCTGCTGATAATGCGAGAGATATGCGTGCCCCAAACAAGCCATTGACAATTGCTCAGTTCACTGAGACCTTCGCAACTTACAAGGCTGTCATGTGCTCTGCTTACCCCCACAGAAGCCCAGAGCTTGATTTGCATGAGGTTGCAATCGTGGGTGGGTGGGTGGGTGATTAGGGCTTTACGTCCTGTATTTCTGCACCAGTTGGGCTAATTAGGACCGGCAGAGACCATGGCAATGAGGGCGGGTGGGTGATTAGGGCTTTACGTCCTGTATTTCTGCACCAGTTGGGCTAATTAGGACAGGCAGAGACCATGGCAATGAGACGAAGGATGAAACAGCCACCCAAATTAGGCTCGACCGGGAATCGAACCCGGGACCCAGCGGTTTGAAGCCCAGAGCGCTACCTCTGAGCTAAGCCCCCGCCCCAGGTTGCAATCGTGAATATGGCAGCTCGTCACCCTGGATCCGGTTTTATGACTACCACTGCCAGTTTGCGCTATGCGCTGCAGCATGATTGAGGTACAGCAACATTTGAATTGATTGGTCTGTGTGTGACAAAATTCTCCACAATAACATCTTTTCAGGCAGGCCTGTCAATGCATGCACCTATTGTGGCAGTACTTCTCATTCATCTTCCTTCTGTCTCGAACTGGATGCCCCGCAATGTGACCTTCCAAGGTGGTGGGTGGGTGATTAAGCCTTTACGTCCTGTATTTCTGCACCAATTGGGCTAATTAGGACAGGCAGAGACCATGGCAATGAGACGAAGGATGAAACAGCCATCCAACTTGGGCTCGACCGGGAAGCCCAGAGCACTACCTCTGAGCTAGGCCCCCGCCCTTCCTTTGGAGGGGTGTGGGAGCGCTTGATAAGGTCAGTCAGGAAGGCACTGACATTCGTCGTCAAAGAACAGGTACTCACAGATGAGTCACTGGCAACAGTGATGTGCGAGGCAGAGGCAATAGTAAATAGCAGACCAATAATGAAGGTTTCAGACGACCCTCAAGATCTTGAAGCACTTACCCTAAGTCACCTCCTTCTCCTTCGTCGAGGATCAACGATGGCGCCTGGGGAATTTGATGCAAAGGACATCTACAAGAAGCGATGGAGACAGACCCAGCATATGGCAAATCTTTTCTGGAAGAGATGGACTCAAGAATATCTACCACTTCTGCAGGAGCGAAACCAAGTGGAAGGAAGTGATGCGCAATGTCAAGGAGGGCAACATGGTTCTTCATATTGACCCGAACCATCGGGGATTGTGGCAATTGGGAAGGGTGACAGAGACATTTCCTGGACAAGATGGGCTGGTGAGGAGCGTTCGCATACGGACGCCACATACCTCAGTTGTCAGACCTGTGACAAAGTTGAGTTTGCTTGAAGGAGCTCAGTTGGTACAAGTCTGTTCAATACTAGGCGTTTACCTGTTAGAGGGAATGGCCGATAGTGTTACGTAGGACATATCTATTGCAGAAGCCATTACACTTATAACGTTAAAACACATAGATAGTTTCGGGCGTTAGTGTTTTTTAGATGCCCACTTGTTATTGTCACTTCATGTTGATTGTGTCTTTGTTTGTTTATTTGATAATTGAATTGATCTGTCCATATTGAAGAGATTGTAAATTTTAGGGTCGACATTTATGGGGCCGGTGTAAGGGACAGATCATAGTATCTCACGTCTGTTTGTGTCATCAGCATATTTGATGATACAAGTTTCCTGACTGTTACATGCCAGGTCATTTGTATAGAGTGGGTGTCTTGGCCTAGTGGATAGAGCATTGGACTCATATGCATATGGTCGGGGGTTCAAACCCAGGCACAGCATGGAGGAACTGAGCAGATCCTCCTTCAACCTCTCTTTCACTCCACCCAGGTGTAAATGGGGAGGTTAGCTATAGGCTGAAATGGCAGAGGATTGCTCAGTGATGGTGCAGCATGATGTGACAGCTGTATGCTCCCCAGAACACACCTCTGTGTAGCTCCAGTGTTTAAAGTCAAAATACTTGATCTTTTTAGGCTTTTGAGCACAAAATTCAAAATCTAGAGTTGCAGGTAGCTGGAAACTTTCATTTACTTATTATATTATGTGGCTGCATAGTGTTAAAGGATGGATGAATGACGATTTATTCAGGCACAATGTACAAAATTAAATCTATCAAAATTTGTATGAAAATGATGTGTGCCTTTGGGAGACGCCCCTTAGACAGTCATGTCGCTTTTGTGGATCCACCTAGTGGAGATTCCAGTAATTTTTTTTAGATGTGAAGTGTGACTCTTATTTAACAATGTGACGCCTGATCTGCATACCTCAAAGACCTCTTTCCATGGCTACAGAAAATAGGTTTTACTTTATCAGAATGAGCAGAAATTTTGTATATAAAATATATATTACATGAATTTGCTGCAAAAATCATTTGTCTCTGTCAATTATAATAGTCTGTATTAATAACAAAGGTCAGAACTTTCTCTTGTATTAGCAAAGCCCTGATGTACTTGGAGTCAACATTTCTTATTCTGATTTCCAGGAGTGATGATCAACAAGAAGAAGGTGCTTGTGGTGGTGTTCCTGTGGGAAGTCAAGGAAAAGGAACATCAAAACACCTACTTAGAACTGATTTGAGGGGATGAGGACCCTGGCCATGACACAAAGCACAAAAGACGAAAACCTCAAAAACCAAACATGACAAACACCAAACTGCGGAGTATTCATATGCATATGCTGATAAACGATTTCTTTTTCAGAAAAGACCACACGATTACAAATAATGTCATTGAAATAAATAATATATCTAACATAATAATATCATCTATTAATTGCAAGGATTCATCTTAGTAGTGTTGGCAGGCTAACGGCAACTGGTCTAAAACTTTAGAGATTAATCCTGGTATGAAATCAGGTTCGTCCAATTTTTGCATGCTAACACAAGGTTTTTAGTGTTATCCATATGTTAATCTATATATATATATATATATATATATATATATATATGAATTAATAATAGCAGATGTTTTTGTTTATTATATTTATTGCATCTAATATTATAACACATATATCGGTTTGGTGGCCGGTTCATGTTTTATTCATTAGATAAGTCAATTTTTCTCAGAGCACCTACAGAATGGTTAGCGTGCAATATTTTTTTTATATCTACATTTCATGTGTACATAATATATAATTAGTATATGTCTACTGTAATTGATAAAGTGTTTAGAGTGGGTATTGTCACTGATTTTCCTTCTGACAGGTGGACAGGCATAACACTTTGACCAGATAAAACACTAATGCGTTCCCTTTAATGAAATTACACATTTTTATGTTATGATCTGATGGTGCTATTCGACAGTCACATGACCATGTCTCCTATTTTGTACACATTTTCTAAACTATATGTACAAATTATTGACTTCATATGCTTCATGTTTCCTTTGTACAAAAAATATGACAAATGATACATAAAATGTTGTAGTGACGTTTAGTTTCTTAAAGTGTGGAACGTCTTGCACTTCCTTTGTATATTTATGTATTTGACACATGTATCAAATTCAAATTGCATTGTCAATTGAATGATATTTATATGTATATATGTAACTAATGTAATTACCATTGTAGGTTATAGTCAAAAGTGGTTTGGACTAGTACAGCTTATATTATAGAAGCTGAAGTTATGCAATATTTAGTTGTTTAAGAGTTCTTCAGATTGTTAATAAGATTATTGTAAATAAAAGTGTAAGCCTGCGCATAATAATCTTTGTTGTAACTGTCAGTATCCTCTAGGGTGGTCTAAAACAGTAAGTTTGACCTCGGCCCAGTGCCACACGTTCAAGGTTTGGATACACTTCGCAGTCTATACCAGAGGCCATCACCATTTCTCCTGCCTTGAGAAACTCAATTATCCAAGGTAGGGATGTCAACCTTGCAGCCCCTTTAATTCCCTACTTCAGGGGTTCTGGGGACAATTCAGAAAGGGCCCAGTCTGCTGATAATGCGAGAGATATGCGTGCCCCAAACAAGCCATTGACAATTGCTCAGTTCACTGAGACCTTCGCAACTTACAAGGCTGTCATGTGCTCTGCTTACCCCCACAGAAGCCCAGAGCTTGATTTGCATGAGGTTGCAATCGTGGGTGGGTGGGTGGGTGATTAGGGCTTTACGTCCTGTATTTCTGCACCAGTTGGGCTAATTAGGACCGGCAGAGACAATGGCAATGAGGGCGGGTGGGTGATTAGGGCTTTACGTCCTGTATTTCTGCACCAGTTGGGCTAATTAGGACAGGCAGAGACCATGGCAATGAGACGAAGGATGAAACAGCCACCCAACTTAGGCTCGACCGGGAATCGAACCCGGGACCCAGCGGTTTGAAGCCCAGAGCGCTACCTCTGAGCTAAGCCCCCGCCCTAGGTTGCAATCGTGAATATGGCAGCTCGTCACCCTGGATCCGGTTTTATGACTACCACTGCCAGTTTGCGCTATGCGCTGCAGCATGATTGAGGTACAGCAACATTTGAATTGATTGGTCTGTGTGTGACAAAATTCTCCACAATAACATCTTTTCAGGCAGGCCTGTCAATGCATGCACCTATTGTGGCAGTACTTCTCATTCATCTTCCTTCTGTCTCGAACTGGATGCCCCGCAATGTGACCTTCCAAGGTGGTGGGTGGGTGATTAAGCCTTTACGTCCTGTATTTCTGCACCAATTGGGCTAATTAGGACAGGCAGAGACCATGGCAATGAGACGAAGGATGAAACAGCCATCCAACTTGGGCTCGACCGGGAAGCCCAGAGCACTACCTCTGAGCTAGGCCCCCGCCCTTCCTTTGGAGGGGTGTGGGAGCGCTTGATAAGGTCAGTCAGGAAGGCACTGACATTCGTCGTCAAAGAACAGGTACTCACAGATGAGTCACTGGCAACAGTGATGTGCGAGGCAGAGGCAATAGTAAATAGCAGACCAATAATGAAGGTTTCAGACGACCCTCAAGATCTTGAAGCACTTACCCTAAGTCACCTCCTTCTCCTTCGTCAAGGATCAACGATGGCGCCTGGGGAATTTGATGCAAAGGACATCTACAAGAAGCGATGGAGACAGACCCAGCATATGGCAAATCTTTTCTGGAAGAGATGGACTCAAGAATATCTACCACTTCTGCAGGAGCGAAACCAAGTGGAAGGAAGTGATGCGCAATGTCAAGGAGGGCAACATGGTTCTTCATATTGACCCGAACCATCGGGGATTGTGGCAATTGGGAAGGGTGACAGAGACATTTCCTGGACAAGATGGGCTGGTGAGGAGCGTTCGCATACGGACGCCACATACCTCAGTTGTCAGACCTGTGACAAAGTTGAGTTTGCTTGAAGGAGCTCAGTTGGTACAAGTCTGTTCAATACTAGGCGTTTACCTGTTAGAGGGAATGGCCGATAGTGTTACGTAGGACATATCTATTGCAGAAGCCATTACACTTATAACGTTAAAACACATAGATAGTTTCGGGCGTTAGTGTTTTTTAGATGCCCACTTGTTATTGTCACTTCATGTTGATTGTGTCTTTGTTTGTTTATTTGATAATTGAATTGATCTGTCCATATTGAAGAGATTGTAAATTTTAGGGTCGACATTTATGGGGCCGGTGTAAGGGACAGATCATAGTATCTCACGTCTGTTTGTGTCATCAGCATATTTGATGATACAAGTTTCCTGACTGTTACATGCCAGGTCATTTGTATAGAGTGGGTGTCTTGGCCTAGTGGATAGAGCATTGGACTCATATGCATATGGTCGGGGGTTCAAACCCAGGCACAGCATGGAGGAACTGAGCAGATCCTCCTTCAACCTCTCTTTCACTCCACCCAGGTGTAAATGGGGAGGTTAGCTATAGGCTGAAATGGCAGAGGATTGCTCAGTGATGGTGCAGCATGATGTGACAGCTGTATGCTCCCCAGAACACACCTCTGTGTAGCTCCAGTGTTTAAAGTCAAAATACTTGATCTTTTTAGGCTTTTGAGCACAAAATTCAAAATCTAGAGTTGCAGGTAGCTGGAAACTTTCATTTACTTATTATATTATGTGGCTGCATAGTGTTAAAGGATGGATGAATGACGATTTATTCAGGCACAATGTACAAAATTAAATCTATCAAAATTTGTATGAAAATGATGTGTGCCTTTGGGAGACGCCCCTTAGACAGTCATGTCGCTTTTGTGGATCCACCTAGTGGAGATTCCAGTAATTTTTTTTAGATGTGAAGTGTGACTCTTATTTAACAATGTGACGCCTGATCTGCATACCTCAAAGACCTCTTTCCATGGCTACAGAAAATAGGTTTTACTTTATCAGAATGAGCAGAAATTTTGTATATAAAATATATATTACATGAATTTGCTGCAAAAATCATTTGTCTCTGTCAATTATAATAGTCTGTATTAATAACAAAGGTCAGAACTTTCTCTTGTATTAGCAAAGCCCTGATGTACTTGGAGTCAACATTTCTTATTCTGATTTCCAGGAGTGATGATCAACAAGAAGAAGGTGCTTGTGGTGGTGTTCCTGTGGGAAGTCAAGGAAAAGGAACATCAAAACACCTACTTAGAACTGATTTGAGGGGATGAGGACCCTGGCCATGACACAAAGCACAAAAGACGAAAACCTCAAAAACCAAACATGACAAACACCAAACTGCGGAGTATTCATATGCATATGCTGATAAACGATTTCTTTTTCAGAAAAGACCACACGATTACAAATAATGTCATTGAAATAAATAATATATCTAACATAATAATATCATCTATTAATTGCAAGGATTCATCTTAGTAGTGTTGGCAGGCTAACGGCAACTGGTCTAAAACTTTAGAGATTAATCCTGGTATGAAATCAGGTTCGTCCAATTTTTGCATGCTAACACAAGGTTTTTAGTGTTATCCATATGTTAATCTATATATATATATATATATATATATATATATATATATATATATATATATATATATATATATATATATATATGAATTAATAATAGCAGATGTTTTTGTTTATTATATTTATTGCATCTAATATTATAACACATATATCGGTTTGGTGGCCGGTTCATGTTTTATTCATTAGATAAGTCAATTTTTCTCAGAGCACCTACAGAATGGTTAGCGTGCAATATTTTTTTTATATCTACATTTCATGTGTACATAATATATAATTAGTATATGTCTACTGTAATTGATAAAGTGTTTAGAGTGGGTATTGTCACTGATTTTCCTTCTGACAGGTGGACAGGCATAACACTTTGACCAGATAAAACACTAATGCGTTCCCTTTAATGAAATTACACATTTTTATGTTATGATCTGATGGTGCTATTCGACAGTCACATGACCATGTCTCCTATTTTGTACACATTTTCTAAACTATATGTACAAATTATTGACTTCATATGCTTCATGTTTCCTTTGTACAAAAAATATGACAAATGATACATAAAATGTTGTAGTGACGTGTAGTTTCTTAAAGTGTGGAACGTCTTGCACTTCCTTTGTATATTTATGTATTTGACACATGTATCAAATTCAAATTGCATTGTCAATTGAATGATATTTATATGTATATATGTAACTAATGTAATTACCATTGTAGGTTATAGTCAAAAGTGGTTTGGACTAGTACAGCTTATATTATAGAAGCTGAAGTTATGCAATATTTAGTTGTTTAAGAGTTCTTCAGTTTGTTAATAAGATTATTGTAAATAAAAGTGTAAGCCTGCGCATAATAATCTTTGTTGTAACTGTCAGTATCCTCTAGGGTGGTCTAAAACAGTAAGTTTGACCTCGGCCCAGTGCCACACGTTCAAGGTTTGGATACACTTCGCAGTCTATACCAGAGGCCATCACCATTTCTCCTGCCTTGAGAAACTCAATTATCCAAGGTAGGGATGTCAACCTTGCAGCCCCTTTAATTCCCTACTTCAGGGGTTCTGGGGACAATTCAGAAAGGGCCCAGTCTGCTGATAATGCGAGAGATATGCGTGCCCCAAACAAGCCATTGACAATTGCTCAGTTCACTGAGACCTTCGCAACTTACAAGGCTGTCATGTGCTCTGCTTACCCCCACAGAAGCCCAGAGCTTGATTTGCATGAGGTTGCAATCGTGGGTGGGTGGGTGGGTGATTAGGGCTTTACGTCCTGTATTTCTGCACCAGTTGGGCTAATTAGGACCGGCAGAGACCATGGCAATGAGGGCGGGTGGGTGATTAGGGCTTTATGTCCTGTATTTCTGCACCAGTTGGGCTAATTAGGACAGGCAGAGACCATGGCAATGAGACGAAGGATGAAACAGCCACCCAACTTAGGCTCGACCGGGAATCGAACCCGGGACCCAGCGGTTTGAAGCCCAGAGCGCTACCTCTGAGCTAAGCCCCCGCCCTAGGTTGCAATCGTGAATATGGCAGCTCGTCACCCTGGATCCGGTTTTATGACTACCACTGCCAGTTTGCGCTATGCGCTGCAGCATGATTGAGGTACAGCAACATTTGAATTGATTGGTCTGTGTGTGACAAAATTCTCCACAATAACATCTTTTCAGGCAGGCCTGTCAATGCATGCACCTATTGTGGCAGTACTTCTCATTCATCTTCCTTCTGTCTCGAACTGGATGCCCCGCAATGTGACCTTCCAAGGTGGTGGGTGGGTGATTAAGCCTTTACGTCCTGTATTTCTGCACCAATTGGGCTAATTAGGACAGGCAGAGACCATGGCAATGAGACGAAGGATGAAACAGCCATCCAACTTGGGCTCGACCGGGAAGCCCAGAGCACTACCTCTGAGCTAGGCCCCCGCCCTTCCTTTGGAGGGGTGTGGGAGCGCTTGATAAGGTCAGTCAGGAAGGCACTGACATTTGTCGTCAAAGAACAGGTACTCACAGATGAGTCACTGGCAACAGTGATGTGCGAGGCAGAGGCAATAGTAAATAGCAGACCAATAATGAAGGTTTCAGACGACCCTCAAGATCTTGAAGCACTTACCCTAAGTCACCTCCTTCTCCTTCGTCAAGGATCAACGATGGCGCCTGGGGAATTTGATGCAAAGGACATCTACAAGAAGCGATGGAGACAGACCCAGCATATGGCAAATCTTTTCTGGAAGAGATGGACTCAAGAATATCTACCACTTCTGCAGGAGCGAAACCAAGTGGAAGGAAGTGATGCGCAATGTCAAGGAGGGCAACATGGTTCTTCATATTGACCCGAACCATCGGGGATTGTGGCAATTGGGAAGGGTGACAGAGACATTTCCTGGACAAGATGGGCTGGTGAGGAGCGTTCGCATACGGACGCCACATACCTCAGTTGTCAGACCTGTGACAAAGTTGAGTTTGCTTGAAGGAGCTCAGTTGGTACAAGTCTGTTCAATACTAGGCGTTTACCTGTTAGAGGGAATGGCCGATAGTGTTACGTAGGACATATCTATTGCAGAAGCCATTACACTTATAACGTTAAAACACATAGATAGTTTCGGGCGTTAGTGTTTTTTAGATGTCCACTTGTTATTGTCACTTCATGTTGATTGTGTCTTTGTTTGTTTATTTGATAATTGAATTGATCTGTCCATATTGAAGAGATTGTAAATTTTAGGGTCGACATTTATGGGGCCGGTGTAAGGGACAGATCATAGTATCTCACGTCTGTTTGTGTCATCAGCATATTTGATGATACAAGTTTCCTGACTGTTACATGCCAGGTCATTTGTATAGAGTGGGTGTCTTGGCCTAGTGGATAGAGCATTGGACTCATATGCATATGGTCGGGGGTTCAAACCCAGGCACAGCATGGAGGAACTGAGCAGATCCTCCTTCAACCTCTCTTTCACTCCACCCAGGTGTAAATGGGGAGGTTAGCTATAGGCTGAAATGGCAGAGGATTGCTCAGTGATGGTGCAGCATGATGTGACAGCTGTATGCTCCCCAGAACACACCTCTGTGTAGCTCCAGTGTTTAAAGTCAAAATACTTGATCTTTTTAGGCTTTTGAGCACAAAATTCAAAATCTAGAGTTGCAGGTAGCTGGAAACTTCCATTTACTTATTATATTATGTGGCTGCATAGTGTTAAAGGATGGATGAATGACGATTTATTCAGGCACAATGTACAAAATTAAATCTATCAAAATTTGTATGAAAATGATGTGTGCCTTTGGGAGACGCCCCTTAGACAGTCATGTCGCTTTTGTGGATCCACCTAGTGGAGATTCCAGTAATTTTTTTTAGATGTGAAGTGTGACTCTTATTTAACAATGTGACGCCTGATCTGCATACCTCAAAGACTTCTTTCCATGGCTACAGAAAATAGGTTTTACTTTATCAGAATGAGCAGAAATTTTGTATATAAAATATATATTACATGAATTTGCTGCAAAAATCATTTGTCTCTGTCAATTATAATAGTCTGTATGAATAACAAAGGTCAGAACTTTCTCTTGTATTAGCAAAGCCCTGATGTACTTGGAGTCAACATTTCTTATTCTGATTTCCAGGAGTGATGATCAACAAGAAGAAGGTGCTTGTGGTGGTGTTCCTGTGGGAAGTCAAGGAAAGGAACATCAAAACACCTACTTAGAACTGATTTGAGGGGATGAGGACCCTGGCCATGACACAAAGCACAAAAGACGAAAACCTCAAAAACCAAACATGACAAACACCAAACTGCGGAGTATTCATATGCATATGCTGATAAACGATTTCTTTTTCAGAATTATTATTATTGTTTAACGCCTCATCAGCACCTGAGTGGGCTATGTAGATTCTTTTTCAGAAAAGACCACACGATTACAAATAATGTCATTGAAATAAATAATATATCTAACATAATAATATCATCTATTAATTGCAAGGATTCATCTTAGTAGTGTTGGCAGGCTAACGGCAACTGGTCTAAAACTTTAGAGATTAATCCTGGTATGAAATCAGGTTCGTCCAATTTTTGCATGCTAACACAAGGTTTTTAGTGTTATCCATATGTTAATCTATATATATATATATATATATATATATGAATTAATAATAGCAGATGTTTTTGTTTATTATATTTATTGCATCTAATATTAAAACACATATATCGGTTTGGTGGCCGGTTCATGTTTTATTCATTAGATAAGTCAATTTTTCTCAGAGCACCTACAGAATGGTTAGCGTGCAATATTTTTTTTATATCTACATTTCATGTGTACATAATATATAATTAGTATATGTCTACTGTAATTGATAAAGTGTTTAGAGCGGGTATTGTCACTGATTTTCCTTCTGACAGGTGGACAGGCATAACACTTTGACCAGATAAAACACTAATGCGTTCCCTTTAATGAAATTGCACATTTTTATGTTATGATCTGATGGTGCTATTTGACAGTCACATGACCATGTCTCCTATTTTGTACACATTTTCTAAACTATATGTACAAATTATTGACTTCATATGCTTCATGTTTCCTTTGTACAAAAAATATGACAAATGATACATAAAATGTTGTAGTGACGTGTAGTTTCTTAAAGTGTGGAACGTCTTGCACTTCCTTTGTATATTTATGTATTTGACACATGTATCAAATTCAAATTGCATTGTCAATTGAATGATATTTATATGTATATATGTAACTAATGTAATTACCATTGTAGGTTATAGTCAAAAGTGGTTTGGACTAGTACAGCTTATATTATAGAAGCTGAAGTTATGCAATATTTAGTTGTTTAAGAGTTCTTCAGTTTGTTAATAAGATTATTGTAAATAAAAGTGTAAGCCTGCGCATAATAATCTTTGTTGTAACTGTCAGTATCCTCTAGGGTGGTCTAAAACAGTAAGTTTGACCTCGGCCCAGTGCCACACGTTCAAGGTTTGGATACACTTCGCAGTCTATACCAGAGGCCATCACCATTTCTCCTGCCTTATGGAACTCAATTATCCAAGGTAGGGATGTCAACCTTGCAGCCCTTTTAATTCCCTACTTCAGGGGTTCTGGGGACAATTCAGAAAGGGCCCAGTCTGCTGATAATGCGAGACATATGCATGCCCCAAACAAGCCATTGACAATTGCTCAGTTCACTGAGACCTTCGCAACTTACAAGGCTGTCATGTGCTCTGCTTACCCCTACAGAAGCCCAGAGCTTGATTTGTATGAGGTTGCAATCGTGAATATGGCAGCTAGTCACCCTGGATCCGGTTTTATGACTACCACTGCCAGTTCGCGCTATGCGCTGCAGCTTGATTGAGGTACAGCAACATTTGCATTGATTGGTCTGTGTGTGATGAAATTCTCCACAATAACATCTTTTCAGGCAGGCCTGTCAATGCATGCACCTTTTGTGGCAGCACTTCTCATTCATTCTTCCTTCTGTCCTCTCGAACTGGATGCCCCACGACGTGACCTTCCAAGGTATATATATATATATATATATATGAAGTAATTATAGCAGATGTTTTTGTTTATTATATTTATTGCATCTAATATTAAAACACATATATCGGTTTGGTGGCCGGTTCATGTTTTATTCATTAGATAAGTCAATTTGTCTCAGAGCACCTACAGAATAGTTAGCATGCAATATTTTTTTTATATCTACATTTTATGTGTACATAATATATAATTAGTATATGTCTACTGTAATTGATAAAGTGTTTAGAGCGGGTATTGTCACTGATTTTCCTTCTGACAGGTGGACAGGCATAACACTTTGACCAGATAAAACACTAATGTGTTCCCTTTAATGAAATTGCACATTTTTATGTTATGATCTGATGGTGCTATTTGACAGTCACATGACCATGTCTCCTATTTCGTACACATTTTCTAAACTATATGTGCAAATTATTGACTTCATATGCTTCATGTTTCCTTTGTACAAAAAAAAAGACAAATGATACATAAAATGTTGCGGTGACGTGTAGTTTCTTAAAGTGGGGAACTTCTTGCACTTCCTTTGTATATTTATGTACTTGACACATGTATCAAATTCAAATTGCGTTGTCAATTGAATGATATTTATATGTATATATGTAACTAATGTAATTACCATTGTAGGTAATAGTCAAAAGCGGTTTGGACTAGTACAGCTTATATTATAGAAGCTGAAGTTATGCAATAGTTGTTTAAGAGTTCTTCAGTTTGTTAATAAGATTATTGTAAATAAAAGTGTAAGCCTGCACATAATAATATTTGTTGTTACTGTCAGTATCCTCTAGGGTGGTCTAAAACTGTAAGTTTGACCTCGGCCCAGTGCCACACGTTCAAGGTTTGGATACACTTCGCAGTCTATACCAGAGGCCATCACCATTTCTCCTGCCTTGAGAAACTCAATTATCCAAGGTAGGGATGTCAACCTTGCAGCCCCTTTAATTCCCTACTTCAGGGGTTCTGGGGACAATTCAGAAAGGGCCCAGTCTGCTGATAATGCGAGAGATATGCGTGCCCCAAACAAGCCATTGACAATTGCTCAGTTCACTGAGACCTTCGCAACTTACAAGGCTGTCATGTGCTCTGCTTACCCCCACAGAAGCCCAGAGCTTGATTTGCATGAGGTTGCAATCGTGGGTGGGTGGGTGGGTGATTAGGGCTTTACGTCCTGTATTTCTGCACCAGTTGGGCTAATTAGGACCGGCAGAGACCATGGCAATGAGGGCGGGTGGGTGATTAGGGCTTTACGTCCTGTATTTCTGCACCAGTTGGGCTAATTAGGACAGGCAGAGACCATGGCAATGAGACGAAGGATGAAACAGCCACCCAACTTAGGCTCGACCGGGAATCGAACCCGGGACCCAGCGGTTTGAAGCCCAGAGCGCTACCTCTGAGCTAAGCCCCCATCCTAGGTTGCAATCGTGAATATGGCAGCTCGTCACCCTGGATCCGGTTTTATGACTACCACTGCCAGTTTGCGCTATGCGCTGCAGCATGATTGAGGTACAGCAACATTTGAATTGATTGATCTGTGTGTGACAAAATTCTCCACAATAACATCTTTTCAGGCAGGCCTGTCAATGCATGCACCTATTGTGGCAGTACTTCTCATTCATCTTCCTTCTGTCTCGAACTGGATGCCCCGCAATGTGACCTTCCAAGGTGGTGGGTGGTTGATTAAGCCTTTACGTCCTGTATTTCTGCACCAATTGGGCTAATTAGGACAGGCAGAGACCATGGCAATGAGACGAAGGATGAAACAGCCATCCAACTTGGGCTCGACCGGGAAGCCCAGAGCACTACCTCTGAGCTAGGCCCCCGCCCTTCCTTTGGAGGGGTGTGGGAGCGCTTGATAAGGCCAGTCAGGAAGGCACTGACATTCGTCGTCAAAGAACAGGTACTCACAGATGAGTCACTGGCAACAGTGATGTGCGAGGCAGAGGCAATAGTAAATAGCAGACCAATAATGAAGGTTTCAGACGACCCTCAAGATCTTGAAGCACTTACCCTAAGTCACCTCCTTCTCCTTCATCAAGGATCAACGATGGCGCCTGCAGAATTTGATGCAAAGGACATCTACAAGAAGCGATGGAGACAGACCCAGCATATGGCAAATCTTTTCTGGAAGAGATGGACTCAAGAATATCTACCACTTCTGCAGGAGCGAAACCAAGTGGAAGGAAGTGATGCGCAATGTCAAGGAGGGCAACATGGTTCTTCATATTGACCCGAACCATCGGGGATTGTGGCAATTGGGAAGGGTGACAGAGACATTTCCTGGACAAGATGGGCTGGTGAGGAGCGTTCGCATACGGACGCCACATACCTCAGTTGTCAGACCTGTGACAAAGTTGAGTTTGCTTGAAGGAGCTCAGTTGGTACAAGTCTGTTCAATACTAGGCATTTACCTGTTAGAGGGAATGGCCGATAGTGTTACGTAGGACATATCTATTGCAGAAGCCATTACACTTATAACGTTAAAACACATAGATAGTTTCGGGCGTTAGTGTTTTTTAGATGCCCACTTGTTATTGTCACTTCATGTTGATTGTGTCTTTGTTTGTTTATTTGATAATTGAATTGATCTGTCCATATTGAAGAGATGGTAAATTTTAGGGTCGACATTTATGGGGCCGGTGTAAGGGACAGATCATAGTATCTCACGTCTGTTTGTGTCATCAGCATATTTGATGATACAAGTTTCCTGACTGTTACATGCCAGGTCATTTGTATAGAGTGGGTGTCTTGGCCTAGTGGATAGAGCATTGGACACATATGCATATGGTCGGGGGTTCAAACCCAGGCACAGCATGGAGGAACTGAGCAGATCCTCCTTCAACCTCTCTTTCACTCCACCCAGGTGTAAATGGGGAGGTTAGCTATAGGCTGAAATGGCAGAGGATTGCTCAGTGATGGTGCAGCATGATGTGACAGCTGTATGCTCCCCAGAACACACCTCTGTGTAGCTCCAGTGTTTAAAGTCAAAATACTTGATCTTTTTAGGCTTTTGAGCACAAAATTCAAAATCTAGAGTTGCAGGTAGCTGGAAACTTTCATTTACTTATTATATTATGTGGCTGCATAGTGTTAAAGGATGGATGAATGACGATTTATTCAGGCACAATGTACAAAATTAAATCTATCAAAATTTGTATGAAAATGATGTGTGCCTTTGGGAGACGCCCCTTAGACAGTCATGTCGCTTTTGTGGATCCACCTAGTGGAGATTCCAGTAATTTTTTTAGATGTGAAGTGTGACTCTTATTTAACAATGTGACGCCTGATCTGCATACCTCAAAGACTTCTTTCCATGGCTACAGAAAATAGGTTTTACTTTATCAGAATGAGCAGAAATTTTGTATATAAAATATATATTACATGAATTTGCTGCAAAAATCATTTGTCTCTGTCAATTATAATAGTCTGTATGAATAACAAAGGTCAGAACTTTCTCTTGTATTAGCAAAGCCCTGATGTACTTGGAGTCAACATTTCTTATTCTGATTTCCAGGAGTGATGATCAACAAGAAGAAGGTGCTTGTGGTGGTGTTCCTGTGGGAAGTCAAGGAAAGGAACATCAAAACACCTACTTAGAACTGATTTGAGGGGATGAGGACCCTGGCCATGACACAAAGCACAAAAGACGAAAACCTCAAAAACCAAACATGACAAACACCAAACTGCGGAGTATTCATATGCATACGCTGATAAACGATTTCTTTTTCAGAAAAGACCACACGATTACAAATAATGTCATTGAAATAAATAATATATCTAACATAATAATATCATCTATTAATTGCAAGGATTCATCTTAGTAGTGTTGGCAGGCTAACGGCAACTGGTCTAAAACTTTAGAGATTAATCCTGGTATGAAATCAGGTTCGTCCAATTTTTGCATGCTAACACAAGATTTTTAGTGTTATCCATATGTTAATCTATATATATATATATATATATATATATATGAATTAATTATAGCAGATGTTTTTGTTTATTATATTTATTGCATCTAATATTAAAACACATATATCGGTTTGGTGGCCGGTTCATGTTTTATTCATTAGATAAGTCAATTTTTCTTAGAGCACCTACAGAATGGTTAGTGTGCAATATTTTTGTAATATCTACATTTTATGTGTACATAATATATAATTAGTATATGTCTACTGTAATTGATAAAGTGTTTAGAGCGGGTATTGCTGTCACTGATTTTCCTTCTGACAGGTGGACAGGCATAACACTTTGACCAGATAAAACGCTAATGCGTTCCCTTTAATGAAATTGCAGATTTTTATGTTATGATCTGATGGTGCTATTTGACAGTCACATGACCATGTCTGCTATTTTGTACACATTTTCTAAACTATCATGTTTCCTTTGAACAAAAAATAAGACAAATGATACATAAAATGTTGTGGTGATGTGTAGTTTCTTAAAGTGTGGAACTTCTTGCACTTCCTTTGTATATTTATCTACTTGACACGTATCAAATTCAAATTGTGTTTTTTTTATCCTGCTTGCTTGGCTGGTAAATGACAAATCATGTCAAAACAGACAATGTGTCTATTTCAATGCCAAACTTTCATTTAATTAAATCAATACTTACAGGAATTGTTTTTTCAGTGACAGTATCACATTAGAAAATTATGCTATAATGAAAAAACTAGCATATAGTTCAGAATACCTCAGTTAGTGTATGGAAACTCTCTCCTTAGTGTTAACTACCCACAGCTTTTCGATTTTAGTTTGGGTTTGGGTTCAGTGTAAAGGTTAATCCCTGAAGTGGATCCCTGACAGCGTGTGTGTGTGTGTGTGTGAGTTATTGTCTAACGCCTCATCAGCACCTGAGTGGGCTATGTAGAGGCTCTCTAGGTTAAGATTGATTAACTATATTTGGTAGTAGAAACCAGAAGTATATAAAAAATCTATAATTGTCTGGGTTGGATATCTGGTAAAGAGATGTTGTAAGGTATTAGCTTGAAACAAAGGTCTTCTAAAGCGTTGTAAGTGGCTGCAATCTAATAAAATATGTTTGATTGTTAGGGGGCACCAACAACTCTGGCATACCGGTGCCGGTTCATTGACTAAAAGGTGTAAATGTGTAAGTCTTGAATGTCCTATGAGGCATCTGTGATATATTCCTTGATCTTTGCGAGTATTGAACCTACTAGGTATTTTATTTTGAATGCAAGGTAAGATTGAATGCAACTTGTTGTTATTACATTCATTCCATTGTCTTTGCCAGCAAGACATGATAAAAGATTTTATAGTCATTTTAAAATCAGTGTATGGAATGGTAAAATCAGTTATCTCTTTTGTAAGAGCCCTTTTTGCTGCCAGGTCTGCTTTTTCATTCCCTTCAATGCCAGCGTGTCCAGGAATCCAGCAGATTACTATGTCTTTGTATTAGTGAAGATAGAAATACACATCAAAGATCCCAGGGTTATCAAGTTGTTTATTTTGGATTGCTTGAAGAGCAGATTTTGAATCAGAACAGATAACATAACGATCTGATTCTGAGTCCTCGATGTTCTTTAAGGCAAGGTAAATAGCTGTTAATTCTGCAGTGTATATTGAGCAGTGGTCTGGAAGACGACATTCAGCTATAACGGTTTTATAAGAAGTGACTGCACAGCCTACTCGTCTTTCCATTTTTGAGCCATCTGTGTATAGAAATTTGTACGATTCGTATTTAAACCTTATACTATAAAATAGGTTTTGATAGTCTACCGGATTGGTTTCGCTTTTCTTAAGCTCTGCCAAATCCAGTATAACTTTCGGGACTGGGAGAATCCATGGCGGAATGGGTGGTACTTCCGTCTCGGCAATGATTGTAGTATCAATTTTTGCAGCCTCAAGATAGAATTTCATGCGTAATCCCAGTGGTCGAATGGCGTTTGAACGAGATTCATAATGATGCATGTATTTTGGATGAAATATTACATCATATGTTGGATTTGTTGGAGTTGAAGCTACTTTTAGTATGTATTGCATGGATAACTTGATACGACGAAGGGAAAGTGGAGGTTCCCCTGCCAGTACATATAAGCTCTCTACAGGAGATGTACGAAAAGCTCTTAAGCTTAGTCGCAACCCTTGATGATGTACAGAATTCAGGCATTTTAGATAAGATGGTCTGGCGGAGCCATAAACCACAGAACCATAATCAAGTCGAGAACGAGTAATTGCTCGATAGAGACGAAGGAGGACCGTTGTGTCCCCACCCCAATTATATTTGCTCACTACTTTAAGGAGGTTCATTGATTTCAGGCACTTTGCTTTCAGTGCTTTGATATGCGGAATGAAAGACAATTGGAGTCAAAGAGTACACCCAAAAATTTTGTTTCATTCACCACTTTTATTTGACAGTTGTCAATTATTAGTGATGGATCTGGATGGTTTGATCGTAAATAATAGAAAGGCAGACAAACTGTCTTCTGTTTAGAGAACTTGAAGCCATTTTCAAGTGACCATTTGTGAATCCTATTCAAATTTAATTGCAGTTGTCCTTCTATGGTTGGCATATATCTGGAACGATATGCAATGAGGAAATCGTCAACAAATAGGGACGACATGAGATTTTCTGAGATGGAATTTACTATACTGTTGATTTTGACGTTAAAGAGGGTGGGCGAGAGAATACTACCCTGAGGGACTCCATTCTCCTGAGACCTTAAAGAAGCGATCCTGTAGGAAGGATCCGATGAAAACTGGAAGGCGACCTCGAAGCCCTAAGTCGTGAAGATCTTTCATTATTCCATATTTCCATGTAGTGTCATAAGCTTTTTCTAGGTCAAAGAATATGGATACTACGTGTTCTCTGTTAATGAAAGCATCTCTAACATAAGTTTCCAGTCTGACTAAATGATCTAAGGTGCTCCTGTGACGGCGAAATCCAGATTGGAACTCTGTAATAAGCTGGTTCGACTCCAGGAACCAAACCAGTCTATCAGTAACAATTCGCTCCATTGTCTTACATAGACAACTGGTTAAGGATATTGGTCGATAATTCATAGGATCACTATGATCCTTCCCCGGCTTGGGAATTGTTTCCACAGGGATGGAAGACATCCCTTCTCCAAAATTTGATTAAAGATATACAGTAATGTTTTTAAAGAGGATTGAGGTAGGTGTTTTAAGATTTGATAATGTATATTATCAGGGCCTGTTGCAGAGTCAGTCGCTTTTAAGATGGCCTTCTGAAGTTCTTCTAAGGTGATGTAGGAGTTATAATCTTCGCTGTTATCAGACTGTATATTTAGGGTTAATCTCTCAGCTTGAGCCTTATAACATTGAAATTCTCTCGTATAGTTCTCCGATGAGGAGTTGTATGCAAACTGTTCTCCTAACCCGTTTGATATTTGTTCTGGTGAGGAGAGATGTTCTCCATTCACTTCTAGAATGCTTACATGCGAAGCTAGGTTCTTTCCTTCAATCTTCTTAATCATTTTCCAGACTTTATTGCTAGGAGTTCTTTCAGTGAGTCTGGAGACATAGTCTCTCCAGCAACTACGTTTTTTTTGCCTGACAATTCTACGCGCTTTGGCTTTCAGGCACTTAAAATTATTCAGATTGTTGATGGTCGGCTGTGATTTAAATATTCTGAGGGCTTTCTTACGGTTTTTAATAGCTTCTCTTACTTCGTCGTCAAACCAGGGTCTTGCACTTCGTTTAGAATTATTTTTTGTCATCGGTATTGTTTTATTGGCTATATCAGTAATATCATCAGTAAAATCTTCAACGAGATTATTACAATTCCTATAATGAGACATAGTAATTGTTTCTAAGCAGTGCTTTTCGAAGGAGGTCCAATCCGCTTTATGCAACTTCCATCGGAGTTGACCCACTTCTCTTGTACCTTCTACGTTTTGTAGGACAATAGGAAAGTGATCACTGCCGTGAGTGTCCTCTAATACTCTCCATTCAAATTCCAGAAATAACGCTGGATCACATATACTAAGGTCTATCGCTGAAAATGTTCCATGACCTGGGTGAAGATATGTAGGTGAACCATCATTGAACAAGCAAAGGGTGTGGTCATTGAGAAAATCTTCAATGGTTTTTCCTTTGTTGTTGTGGGAAGTGCTTCCCCACAATTGGTTATGGCTGTTAAAATCTCCTAGGATAAGACGCGGTTCAGGAAGTTGATTGTAAAGGTTATGCAAATCACTGGCTGTAAGGTGAAAGGGTGGAGGAATATATAAGGAACATATGGTGAATGTTTTATTCAGGTTCAGACGAACTGCTGTAGCCTGAAGGTTAGTGTTAAGAGCAATATGGGTATGAATGATGCCATTTTTAACTAAAATTGATGAGCCACCAGTGGCTCTATCGTGGGCAATATTGCCATATGTATTATACATATGATAGTTTCTCAGTTTAAAACTATTTGGAGGTGTCAGAAATGTTTCCTGTAGACAGAAAACACTAGGGTTTAAGTCTTGGACCATGCAACCTGTTTCATCGAAGTTGGTTCTGAAACCTCGACAGTTCCACTGAATGATACTGTCCATGAATTAGTTAAAAGAGTTTAATATTATCATAGTAAAATCTGTAGTGCATGGTATGAATTTGTATGAATATTCACTTTTTCTTCAAAGTCGCTGCCTCTTTTGGTGTTAAGATCTTTTTGGGGGCCCCACCATGCTTAGATGGTGGTCTTATGATACTCAGTGCACTAGATTTTTCTAGTGTTTTTCTGATGAGGGGGGGGGGGGGTCTTTTGGGAACAATTGATCTTTTATCAATTGCCCCCTCCCGTTGAGGCCTAGGGATGGTGGTAGTCCCTGCCTCCTCTTCCATCGGCTGGTGTATCTCTTCCGACTCAAGGCCGGAAGGTGCACCCTGTGAGGGTACACTAAGTTGTGAAGCACTAACTGATGGAGCTACAAGATGTCCTTTTCAGACATCTATAGCATGCTGCTTTCTTCTTGCGAGGAGATCGTCTGACTGTGAAGTCTTAGATTCTGGTTTATGTTTCTGCGTGCTTTGGCCTGCCTTTGAATATTTATAATTAGGAGCTAGGTCAATCCTTCGCCTGGGCGATGATCTCGGTGAAGGAGATCTAGGTCCAGCCATCTGAGACAGGACTGAGGCATAGCTTGCCCCAGCAGCCTGTTCAGCTATACGGCGTGCTTGGGGAAAGGAGATATCCTTGGTGGTCTTTAACTTCAGGATCTCTTTCTCTAGCTGCCATTTGGGACAGCCACGGTGATAGGCTGGCCCATCACCTCCACAATTAACACAATACGATGTAT
Organism: Alitta virens; assembly: GCA_932294295.1. Classification (NCBI taxonomy): domain Eukaryota; kingdom Metazoa; phylum Annelida; class Polychaeta; order Phyllodocida; family Nereididae; genus Alitta; species Alitta virens. The sequence continues at coordinate 41,340,469 of OW028576.1, read as the reverse complement.
TCGTACATGGTGAGTCACGGGAATGTTCCCGTGACCCACAATTGGCGCAGGTTGGTTTGGCGCGGCAGGAGCCTCTAAAATGGCCAAATTGCTGGCAATTATAACATCGTTTTGGGTTCGGGATGTAGGGACTCACCCTACACCACTCGAACCCAATGCTGACCTTGTCAGGCAAAACTGTGCCATCAAAGGTCAGTGTGAGAAGCTGTCGTGAATATCTTGGGGGCTGGCGATGAATGTGGATGACTTTTGTAGTCATCCAGCCAGTCCCTCAGTTCGTCATCGGAGCAGAGACTGCTCTCATGTGATGTTACAACTCCCTTGCAGGAGTTGAAAAACCGATGGGGCTCCACCTTAACAGGGGCACCCGCAAAGGCCTCCAACCCCAGCAATTTCAGCGACTGGTCCCTGTGGGCAACCTGCACCAGCAAGGACAAATTGCTTAAACGTCTTGTATTTTCAACAAAACCAATGCTTTCCTTAATTGTTCTGCATATTGTTATGGCTGAAAGTCGGGAAAACCCAGCATCACTGCCAGTAACAACAAGAAACTTGGGCCAAGGCTTAGATATATCTTCATTATTTGAACTTTTATTTGCGTCATCTAATGATGGACGCAAACGTTTACCAAGTCTGGAACCAGTAGCCAATTTTTCGACCTCAGCCTGGTTAACCGCTGAGGGACGCGCACCTTGTTCACCCGGGGGACGTGCGAGCCGGTCTGAAATTGTCGATTCGGACATATTCATTTTTGTTTCCCCTGTATGGTAGGGGACACACCCTCCTGTAAAGCTGGAGCAGCTTGTGCAATGCACACGGTCCTGTTTTAGCCACTGGGGATAGAGGACTTCACCCCAAGTGTTTCCACCCTCGCCGCGTGGAGGCCCAGGACCTTCGAGGGCGGATCCCTGACAGCCTTGACCCAAACTAATGCACAGGCACAGGTTCATGGAATTTAGTGTATACAGTAGCTGCGGGGGCCAGTGGTTAGGCTATATACTACTGGGTAATAAGTGCTGTTACAGAATTTTTCTGGAATATGAAATGGGCATTTTGGTTGGGGCCCCCCGAGACATGTAACTGTTTATTTATTTATGTATTTATTACAACTGTTGTTTGAGCCAGGGCAGCCCTTGTTTTGACACTATAATTCATTTTTGTGAGAACCACTAGGGGGCTTAAGTAAGTTTTTGTTGGTGTCTTGTATTACTGGAGGCTCTGAGGAGCCAGACATTGTCATAGGTTGGTAAGGGTGTGTGTGTGTGATTAGGGCTTTACAACCTGTAATTCTGCACCAGTTGGGCTAATTAGGACAGGCAAAGACCATGGCAATGAGATGAGGGATGAAACAGCCATCCAACTTAGGCCTGACCGGGAATCGAACCCGGGAACCAGCGATTCGAAGCCCAAAGCGCTACCTCTAAGCTAGGCCCCCGCCCTCCAACCAAGCCATTGACCATTGCTCAGTTTACTGTGGCCTTCGCAACTTACAAGGCTGTCATGTGCTCTGCTTATCCCCACAGAAGCCCAGAGCTTGATTTGTATGAGGTTGAAATCGTGAATATGGTAGCTCGTCACCCTGGATCCAGTTTTTATGACTACCACTGCCAGTTCGCGCAGCTTTATTTAGGTACAGCAACATTTGCATTGATTGGTCTGTGTGTGATGAAATTCTCCACAATAACATCTTTTCAGGCAGGCCTGTCAATGCATGCACCTATTGTGTTAGTACTTCTCATTCATCTTCCTTCTGTCCACTCGAACTGGATGCCTCACGACGTGACCTTCCAAGGTATATATATATATATATATTAGGTAATTATAGCACATGTTTTTGTTTATTATAATTATTGCATCTAATATTAAAACACATATATCGGTTTGGTGGCCGGTTCATGTTTTATTCATTAGATTAGTCAAATTGTCTCAGAGCACCTACAGAATGGTTAGCGTGCAATATTTTTTTTATATCTACATTTCATGTGTACATAATATATAATTAGTATATGTCTACTGTAATTGATAAAGTGTTTAGAGCGGGTATTGTCACTGATTTTCCTTCTGACAGGTGGACAGGCATAACACTTTGACCAGATAAAACACTAATGCGTTCCCTTTAATGAAATTGCACATTTTTATGTTATGATCTGATGGTGCTATTTGACAGTCACATGACCATGTCTCCTATTTTGTACACATTTTCTAAACTATATGTACAAATTATTGACTTCATATGCTTCATGTTTCCTTTGTACAAAAAATATGACAAATGATACATAAAATGTTGTGGTGACGTGTAGTTTCTTAAAGTGGGGAACTTCTTGCACTTCCTTTGTATATTTATGTATTTGACACATGTATCAAATTCAAATTGCGTTGTCAATTGAATGATATTTATATGTATATATGTAACTAATGTAATTACCATTGTAGGTAATAGTCAAAAGCGGTTTGGACTAGTACAGCTTATATTATAGAAGCTGAAGTTATGCAATAGTTGTTTAAGAGTTCTTCAGTTTGTTAATAAGATTATTGTAAATAAAAGTGTAAGCCTGCACATAATAATATTTGTTGTTACTGTCAGTATCCTCTAGGGTGGTCTAAAACAGTAAGTTTGACCTCGGCCCAGTGCCACACGTTCAAGGTTTGGATACACTTCGCAGTCTATACCAGAGGCCATCACCATTTCTCCTGCCTTGAGAAACTCAATTATCCAAGGTAGGGATGTCAACCTTGCAGCCCTTTTAATTCCCTACTTCAGGGGTTCTGGGGACAATTCAGAAAGGGCCCAGTCTGCTGATAATGCGAGAGATATGCGTGCCCCAAACAAGCCATTGACAATTGCTCAGTTCACTGAGACCTTCGCAACTTACAAGGCTGTCATGTGCTCTGCTTACCCCCACAGAAGCCCAGAGCTTGATTTGCATGAGGTTGCAATCGTGGGTGGGTGATTAGGGCTTTACGTCCTGTATTTATGCACCAGTTGGGCTAATTAGGACCGGCAGAGACCATGGCAATGAGGGCGGGTGGGTGATTAGGGCTTTACGTCCTGTATTTCTGCACCAGTTGGGCTAATTAGGACAGGCAGAGACCATGGCAATGAGACGAAGGATGAAACAGCCACCCAACTTAGGCTCGACCGGGAATCGAACCCGGGACCCAGCGGTTTGAAGCCCAGAGCGCTACCTCTGAGCTAAGCCCCCGCCCTAGGTTGCAATCGTGAATATGGCAGCTCGTCACCCTGGATCCGGTTTTATGACTACCACTGCCAGTTTGCGCTATGCGCTGCAGCATGATTGAGGTACAGCAACATTTGAATTGATTGGTCTGTGTGTGACAAAATTCTCCACAATAACATCTTTTCAGGCAGGCCTGTCAATGCATGCACCTATTGTGTTAGTACTTCTCATTCATCTTCCTTCTGTCTCGAACTGGATGCCCCGCAATGTGACCTTCCAAGGTGGTGGGTGGGTGATTAAGCCTTTACGTCCTGTATTTCTGCACCAATTGGGCTAATTAGGACAGGCAGAGACCATGGCAATGAGACGAAGGATGAAACAGCCATCCAACTTGGGCTCGACCGGGAAGCCCAGAGCACTACCTCTGAGCTAGGCCCCCGCCCTTCCTTTGGAGGGGTGTGGGAGCGCTTGATAAGGTCAGTCAGGAAGGCACTGACATTCGTCGTCAAAGAACAGGTACTCACAGATGAGTCACTGGCAACAGTGATGTGCGAGGCAGAGGCAATAGTAAATAGCAGACCAATAATGAAGGTTTCAGACGACCCTCAAGATCTTGAAGCACTTACCCTAAGTCACCTCCTTCTCCTTCGTCAAGGATCAACGATGGCGCCTGGGGAATTTGATGCAAAGGACATCTACAAGAAGCGATGGAGACAGACCCAGCATATGGCAAATCTTTTCTGGAAGAGATGGACTCAAGAATATCTACCACTTCTGCAGGAGCGAAACCAAGTGGAAGGAAGTGATGCGCAATGTCAAGGAGGGCAACATGGTTCTTCATATTGACCCGAACCATCGGGGATTGTGGCAATTGGGAAGGGTGACAGAGACATTTCCTGGACAAGATGGGCTGGTGAGGAGCGTTCGCATACGGACGCCACACACCTCAGTTGTCAGACCTGTGACAAAGTTTAGTTTGCTTGAAGGAGCTCAGTTGGTACAAGTCTGTTCAATACTAGGCGTTTACCTGTTAGAGGGAATGGCCGATAGTGTTACGTAGGACATATCTATTGCAGAAGCCATTACACTTATAACGTTAAAACACATAGATAGTTTCGGGCGTTAGTGTTTTTTAGATGCCCACTTGTTATTGTCACTTCATGTTGATTGTGTCTTTGTTTGTTTATTTGATAATTGAATTGATCTGTCCATATTGAAGAGATTGTAAATTTTAGGGTCGACATTTATGGGGCCGGTGTAAGGGACAGATCATAGTATCTCACGTCTGTTTGTGTCATCAGCATATTTGATGATACAAGTTTCCTGACTGTTACATGCCAGGTCATTTGTATAGAGTGGGTGTCTTGGCCTAGTGGATAGAGCATTGAACTCATATGCATATGGTCAGGGGTTCAAACCCAGGCACAGCATGGAGGAACTGAGCAGATCCATCCTTCACCCTCTCTTTCACTCCACCCAGGTGTAAATGGGGAGGTTTAGCTATAGGCTGAAATGGCAGAGGATTGCTCAGTGATGGCACAGCATGATGTGACAGCTGTATGCTCCCCAGAACACACCTCTGTGTAGCTCCAGTGTTTAAAGTCAAAATACTTGATCTTTTTAGGCTGTTGAGCACAAAATTCAAAATCTAGAGTTGCAGGTAGCTGGAAACTTTCATTTACTTATTATATTATATGGCTGCATAGTGTTAAAGGATGGATGAATAACGATTTATTCAGGCACAATGTACAAAATTAAATCTATCAAAATTTGTATGAAAATGATGTGTGCCTTTGGGAGACGCCCCTTAGACAGTCATGTCGCTTTTGTGGATCCACCTAGTGGAGATTCCAGTAATTTTTTTTAGATGTGAAGTGTGACTCTTATTTAACAATGTGACGCCTGATCTGCATACCTCAAAGACTTCTTTCCATGGCTACAGAAAATAGGTTTTACTTTATCAGAATGAGCAGAAATCTGATATATAAAATATATATTACATGAATTTGCTGCAAAAATCATTTGTCTCTGTCAATTATAATAGTCTGTATGAATAACAAAGGTCAGAACTTTCTCTTGTATTAGCAAAGCCCTGATGTACTTGGAGTCAACATTTCTTATTCTGATTTCCAGGAGTGATGATCAACAAGAAGAAGGTGCTTGTGGTGGTGTTCCTGTGGGAAGTCAAGGAAAGGAACATCAAAACACCTACTTAGAACTGATTTGAGGGGATGAGGACCCTGGCCATGACACAAAGCACAAAAGACGAAAACCTCAAAAACCAAACATGACAAACACCAAACTGCGGAGTATTCATATGCATACGCTGATAAACGATTTCTTTTTCAGAAAAGGCCACACGATTACAAATAATGTCATTGAAATAAATAATATATCTAACATAATAATATCATCTATTAATTGCAAGGATTCATCTTAGTAGTGTTGGCAGGCTAACGGCAACTGGTCTAAAACTTTAGAGATTAATCCTGGTATGAAATCAGGTTCGTCCAATTTTTGCATGCTAACACAAGGTTTTTAGTGTTATCCATATGTTAATCTATATATATATATATATATATATATATATATGAATTAATTATAGCAGATGTTTTTGTTTATTATATTTATTGCATCTAATATTAAAACACATATATCGGTTTGGTGGCCGGTTCATGTTTTATTCATTAGATAAGTCAATTTGTCTCAGAGCACCTACAGAATGGTTAGCGTGCAATATTTTTTTTATATCTACATTTCATGTGTACATAATATATAATTAGTATATGTCTACTGTAATTGGTAAAGAGTTTAGAGCGGGTATTGTCACTGATTTTCCTTCTGACAGGTGGACAGGCATAACACTTTGACCAGATAAAACACTAATGCGTTCCCTTTAATGAAATTGCACATTTTTATGTTATGATCTGATGGTGCTATTTGACAGTCACATGACCATGTCTCCTATTTTGTACACATTTTCTAAACTATATGTACAAATTATTGACTTCATATGCTTCATGTTTCCTTTGTACAAAAAATATGACAAATGATACATAAAATGTTGTGGTGGCGTGTAGTTTCTTAAAGTGTGGAACTTCTTGCACTTCCTTTGTATATTTATGTACTTGACACATGTATCAAATTCAAATTGCGTTGTCAATTGAATGATATTTATATGTATATATGTAACTAATGTAATTACCATTGTAGGTTATAGTCAAAAGCGGTTTGGACTAGTACAGCTTATATTATAGAAGCTGAAGTTATGCAATAGTTGTTTAAGAGTTCTTCAGTTTGTTAATAAGATTATTGTAAATAAAAGTGTAAGCCTGCGCATAATAATCTTTGTTGTTACTGTCAGTATCCTCTAGGGTGGTCTAAAACTGTAAGTTTGACCTCGGCCCAGTGCCACACGTTCAAGGTTTGGATACACTTCGCAATCTATACCAGAGGCCATCACCATTTCTCCTGCCTTGAGGAACTCAATTATCCAAGGTAGGGATGTCAACCTTGCAGCCCTTTTAATTCCCTACTTCAGGGGTTCTGGGGACAATTCAGAAAGGGCCCAGTCTGCTGATAATGCGAGAGATATGCGTGCCCCAAACAAGCCATTGACAATTGCTCAGTTCACTGAGACCTTCGCAACTTACAAGGCTGTCATGTGCTCTGCTTACCCCCACAGAAGCCCAGAGCTTGATTTGCATGAGGTTGCAATCGTGGGTGGGTGGGTGGGTGATTAGGGCTTTACGTCCGGTATTTCTGCACCAGTTGGGCTAATTAGGACAGGCAGAGACCATGGCAATGAGGGCGGGTGGGTGATTAGGGCTTTACGTCCTGTATTTCTGCACCAGTTGGGCTAATTAGGACAGGCAGAGACCATGGCAATGAGACGAAGGATGAAACAGCCACCCAACTTAGGCTCGACCGGGAATCGAACCCGGGACCCAGCGGTTTGAAGCCCAGAGCGCTACCTCTGAGCTAAGCCCCCGCCCTAGGTTGCAATCGTGAATATGGCAGCTCGTCACCCTGGATCGGGTTTTATGACTACCACTGCCAGTTTGCGCTATGCGCTGCAGCATGATTTAGGTACAGCAACATTTGCATTGATTGGTCTGTGTGTGACAAAATTCTCCACAATAACATCTTTTCAGGCAGGCCTATCAATGCATGCACCTATTGTGGCAGTACTTCTCATTCATCTTCCTTCTGTCTCGAACTGGATGCCCCGCAATGTGACCTTCCAAGGTGGTGGGTGGGTGATTAAGGCTTTACGTCCTGTATTTCTGCACCAATTGGGCTAATTAGGACAGGCAGAGACCATGGCAATGAGACGAAGGATGAAACAGCCATCCAACTTGGGCTCGACCGGGAAGCCCAGAGCACTACCTCTGAGCTAGGCCCCCGCCCTTTCTTTGGAGGGGTGTGGGAGTGCTTGATAAGGTCAGTCAGGAAGGCACTGACATTCGTCGTCAAAGAACAGGTACTCACAGATGAGTCACTGGCAACAGTGATGTGCGAGGCAGAGGCAATAGTAAATAGCAGACCAATAATGAAGGTTTCAGACGACCCTCAAGATCTTGAAGCACTTAACCTAAGTCACCTCCTTCTCCTTCGTCAAGGATCAACGATGGCGCCTAGGGAATTTGATGCAAAGGACATCTACAAGAAGCGATGGAGACAGACCCAGCATATGGCAAATCTTTTCTGGAAGAGATGGACTCAAGAATATCTACCACTTCTGCAGGAGCGAAACCAAGTGGAAGGAAGTGATGCGCAATGTCAAGGAGGGCAACATGGTTCTTCATATTGACCCGAACCATCGGGGATTGTGGCAATTGGGAAGGGTGACAGAGACATTTCCTGGACAAGATGGGCTGGTGAGGAGCGTTCGCATACGGACGCCACATACCTCAGTTGTCAGACCTGTGACAAAGTTGAGTTTGCTTGAAGGAGCTTAGTTGGTACAAGTCTGTTCAATACTAGGCGTTTACCTGTTAGAGGGAATGGCCGATAGTGTTACGTAGGACATATCTATTGCAGAAGCCATTACACTTATAACGTTAAAACACATAGATAGTTTCGGGCGTTAGTGTTTTTTAGATGCCCACTTGTTATTGTCACTTCATGTTGATTGTGTCTCTGTTTGTTTATTTGATAATTGAATTGATCTGTCCATATTGAAGAGATTGTAAATTTTAGGGTCGACATTTATGGGGCCGGTGTAAGGGACAGATCATAGTATCTCACGTCTGTTTGTGTCATCAGCATATTTGATGATACAAGTTTCCTGACTGTTACATGCCAGGTCATTTGTATAGAGTGGGTGTCTTGGCCTAGTGGATAGAGCATTGGACTCATATGCATATGGTCGGGGGTTCAAACCCAGGCACAGCATGGAGGAACTGAGCAGATCCTCCTTCAACCTCTCTTTCACTCCACCCAGGTGTAAATGGGGAGGTTAGCTATAGGCTGAAATGGCAGAGGATTGCTCAGTGATGGCGCAGCATGATGTGACAGCTGTATGCTCCCCAGAACACACCTCTGTGTAGCTCCAGTGTTTAAAGTCAAAATACTTGATCTTTTTAGGCTTTTGAGCACAAAATTCAAAATCTAGAGTTGCAGGTAGCTGGAAACTTTCATTTACTTATTATATTATGTGGCTGCATAGTGTTAAAGGATGGATGAATGACGATTTATTCAGGCACAATGTACAAAATTAAATCTATCAAAATTTGTATGAAAATGATGTGTGCCTTTGGGAGACGCCCCTTAGACAGTCATGTCGCTTTTGTGGATCCACCTAGTGGAGATTCCAGTAATTTTTTTTAGATGTGAAGTGTGACTCTTATTTAACAATGTGACGCCTGATCTACATACCTCAAAGACTTCTTTCCATGGCTACAGAAAATAGGTTTTACTTTATCAGAATGAGCAGAAATTTTGTATATAAAATATATATTACATGAATTTGCTGCAAAAATCATTTGTCTCTGTCAATTATAATAGTCTGTATGAATAACAAAGGTCAGAACTTTCTCTTGTATTAGCAAAGCCCTGATGTACTTGGAGTCAACATTTCTTATTCTGATTTCCAGGAGTGATGATCAACAAGAAGAAGGTGCTTGTGGTGGTGTTCCTGTGGAAAGTCAAGGAAAGGAACATCAAAACACCTACTTAGAACTGATTTGAGGGGATGAGGACCCTGGCCATGACACAAAGCACAAAAGACGAAAACCTCAAAAACAAAACATGACAAACACCAAACTGCGGAGTATTCATATGCATATGCTGATAAACGATTTCTTTTTCAGAAAAGACCACACGATTACAAATAATGTCATTGAAATAAATAATATATCTAACATAATAATATCATCTATTAATTGCAAGGATTCATCTTAGTAGTGTTGGCAGGCTAACGGCAACTGGTCTAAAACTTTAGAGATTAATCCTGGTATGAAATCAGGTTCGTCCAATTTTTGCATGCTAACACAAGGTTTTTAGTGTTATCCATATGTTAATCTATATTTATATATATATATATATATATGAATTAATTATAGCAGATGTTCTTGTTTATTATATTTATTGCATCTAATATTAAAACACATATATCGGTTTGGTGGCCGGTTCATGTTTTATTCATTAGATAAGTCAATTTGTCTCAGAGCACCTACAGAATGGTTAGCGTGCAATATTTTTTTTATATCTACATTTCATGTGTACATAATATATAATTAGTATATGTCTACTGTAATTGGTAAAGAGTTTAGAGCGGGTATTGTCACTGATTTTCCTTCTGACAGGTGGACAGGCATAACACTTTGACCAGATAAAACACTAATGCGTTCCCTTTAATGAAATTGCACATTTTTATGTTATGATCTGATGGTGCTATTTGACAGTCACATGACCATGTCTCCTATTTTGTACACATTTTCTAAACTATATGTACAAATTATTGACTTCATATGCTTCATGTTTCCTTTGTACAAAAAATATGACAAATGATACATAAAATGTTGTGGTGGCGTGTAGTTTCTTAAAGTGTGGAACTTCTTGAACTTCCTTTGTATATTTATGTACTTGACACATATATCAAATTCAAATTGCGTTGTCAATTGAATGATATTTATATGTATATATGTAACTAATGTAATTACCATTGTAGGTTATAGTCAAAAGCGGTTTGGACTAGTACAGCTTATATTATAAAAGCTGAAGTTATGCAATAGTTGTTTAAGAGTTCTTCAGTTTGTTAATAAGATTATTGTAAATAAAAGTGTAAGCCTGCGCATAATAATCTTTGTTGTTACTGTCAGTATCCTCTAGGGTGGTCTAAAACTGTAAGTTTGACCTCGGCCCAGTGCCACACGTTCAAGGTTTGGATACACTTCGCAATCTATACCAGAGGCCATCACCATTTCTCCTGCCTTGAGGAACTCAATTATCCAAGGTAGGGATGTCAACCTTGCAGCCCTTTTAATTCCCTACTTCAGGGGTTCTGGGGACAATTCAGAAAGGGCCCAGTCTGCTGATAATGCGAGAGATATGCGTGCCCCAAACAAGCCATTGACAATTGCTCAGTTCACTGAGACCTTCGCAACTTACAAGGCTGTCATGTGCTCTGCTTACCCCCACAGAAGCCCAGAGCTTGATTTGCATGAGGTTGCAATCGTGGGTGGGTGGGTGATTAGGGCTTTACGTCCTGTATTTCTGCACCAGTTGGGCTAATTAGGACAGGCAGAGACCATGGCAATGAGGGCGGGTGGGTGATTAGGGCTTTACGTCCTGTATTTCTGCACCAGTTGGGCTAATTAGGACAGGCAGAGACCATGGCAATGAGACGAAGGATGAAACAGCCACCCAACTTAGGCTCGACCGGGAATCGAACCCGGGACCCAGTGGTTTGAAGCCCAGAGCGCTACCTCTGAGCTAAGCCCCCGCCCTAGGTTGCAATCGTGAATATGGCAGCTCGTCACCCTGGATCTGGTTTTATGACTACCACTGCCAGTTTGCGCTATGCGCTGCAGCATGATTGAGGTACAGCAACATTTGCATTGATTGGTCTGTGTGTGACAAAATTCTCCACAATAACATCTTTTCAGGCAGGCCTATCAATGCATGCACCTATTGTGGCAGTACTTCTCATTCATCTTCGTTTTGTCTCGAACTGGATGCCCCGCAATGTGACCTTCCAAGGTGGTGGGTGGGTGATTAAGGCTTTACGTCCTGTATTTCTGCACCAATTGGGCTAATTAGGACAGGCAGAGACCATGGCAATGAGATGAAGGATGAAACAGCCATCCAACTTGGGCTCGACCGGGAAGCCCAGAGCACTACCTCTGAGCTAGGCCCCCGCCCTTTCTTTGGAGGGGTGTGGGAGTGCTTGATAAGGTCAGTCAGGAAGGCACTGACATTCGTCGTCAAAGAACAGGTACTCACAGATGAGTCACTGGCAACAGTGATGTGCGAGGCAGAGGCAATAGTAAATAGCAGACCAATAATGAAGGTTTCAGACGACCCTCAAGATCTTGAAGCACTTAACCTAAGTCACCTCCTTCTCCTTCGTCAAGGATCAACGACGGCGCCTAGGGAATTTGATGCAAAGGACATCTACAAGAAGCGATGGAGACAGACCCAGCATATGGCAAATCTTTTCTGGAAGAGATGGACTCAAGAATATCTACCACTTCTGCAGGAGCGAAACCAAGTGGAAGGAAGTGATGCGCAATGTCAAGGAGGGCAACATGGTTCTTCATATTGACCCGAACCATCGGGGATTGTGGCAATTGGGAAGGGTGACAGAGACATTTCCTGGACAAGATGGGCTGGTGAGGAGCGTTCGCATACGGACGCCACATACCTCAGTTGTCAGACCTGTGACAAAGTTGAGTTTGCTTGAAGGAGCTTAGTTGGTACAAGTCTGTTCAATACTAGGCGTTTACCTGTTAGAGGGAATGGCCGATAGTGTTACGTAGGACATATCTATTGCAGAAGCCATTACACTTATAACGTTAAAACACATAGATAGTTTCGGGCGTTAGTGTTTTTTAGATGCCCACTTGTTATTGTCACTTCATGTTGATTGTGTCTTTGTTTGTTTATTTGATAATTGAATTGATCTGTCCATATTGAAGAGATTGTAAATTTTAGGGTCGACATTTATGGGGCCGGTGTAAGGGACAGATCATAGTATCTCACGTCTGTTTGTGTCATCAGCATATTTGATGATACAAGTTTCCTGACTGTTACATGCCAGGTCATTTGTATAGAGTGGGTTTCTTGGCCTAGTGGATAGAGCATTGGACTCATATGCATATGGTCGGGGGTTCAAACCCAGGCACAGCATGGAGGAACTGAGCAGATCCTCCTTCAACCTCTCTTTCACTCCACCCAGGTGTAAATGGGGAGGTTAGCTATAGGCTGAAATGGCAGAGGATTGCTCAGTGATGGCGCAGCATGATGTGACAGCTGTATGCTCCCCAGAACACACTTCTGTGTAGCTCCAGTGTTTAAAGTCAAAATACTTGATCTTTTTAGGCTTTTGAGCACAAAATTCAAAATCTAGAGTTGCAGGTAGCTGGAAACTTTCATTTACTTATTATATTATGTGGCTGCATAGTGTTAAAGGATGGATGAATGACGATTTATTCAGGCACAATGTACAAAATTAAATCTATCAAAATTTGTATGAAAATGATGTGTGCCTTTGGGAGACGCCCCTTAGACAGTCATGTCGCTTTTGTGGATCCACCTAGTGGAGATTCCAGTAATTTTTTTTAGATGTGAAGTGTGACTCTTATTTAACAATGTGACGCCTGATCTACATACCTCAAAGACTTCTTTCCATGGCTACAGAAAATAGGTTTTACTTTATCAGAATGAGCAGAAATTTTGTATATAAAATATATATTACATGAATTTGCTGCAAAAATCATTTGTCTCTGTCAATTATAATAGTCTGTATGAATAACAAAGGTCAGAACTTTCTCTTGTATTAGCAAAGCCCTGATGTACTTGGAGTCAACATTTCTTATTCTGATTTCCAGGAGTGATGATCAACAAGAAGGTGCTTGTGGTGGTGTTCCTGTGGAAAGTCAAGGAAAGGAACATCAAAACACCTACTTAGAACTGATTTGAGGGGATGAGGACCCTGGCCATGACACAAAGCACAAAAGACGAAAACCTCAAAAACAAAACATGACAAACACCAAACTGCGGAGTATTCATATGCTTACGCTGATAAACGATTTCTTTTTCAGAAAAGACCACACGATTACAAATAATGTCATTGAAATAAATAATATATCTAACATAATAATATCATCTATTAATTGCAAGGATTCATCTTAGTAGTGTTGGCAGGCTAACGGCAACTGGTCTAAAACTTTAGAGATTAATCCTGGTATGAAATCAGGTTCGTCCAATTTTTGCATGCTAACACAAGGTTTTTAGTGTTATCCATATGTTATATGAATTAATTATAGCAGATGTTTTTGTTTATTATATTTATTGCATCTAATATTAAAATACATATATCGGTTTGGTGGCCGGTTCATGTTTTATTCATTAGATAAGTCAATTTGTCTCAGAGCACCTACAGAATGGTTAGCGTGCAATATTTTTTTTATATCTACATTTCATGTGTACATAATATATAATTAGTATATGTCTACTGTAATTGATAAAGTGTTTAGAGTGGGTATTGTCACTGATTTTCCTTCTGACAGGTGGACAGGCATAACACTTTGACCAGATAAAACACTAATGCGTTCCCTTTAATGAAATTGCACATTTTTATGTTATGATCTGATGGTGCTATTTGACAGTCACATGACCATGTCTCCTATTTTGTACACATTTTCTAAACTATATGTACAAATTATTGACTTCATATGCTTTATGTTTCCTTTGTACAAAAAATATGACAAATGATACATAAAATGTTGTGGTGACGTGTAGTTTCTTAAAGTGTGGAACTTCTTGCACTTCCTTTGTATATTTATGTATTTGACACATGTATCAAATTCAAATTGCATTGTCAATTGAATGATATTTATATGTATATATGTAACTAATGTAATTACCATTGTAGGTTATAGTCAAAAGCGGTTTGGACTAGTACAGCTTATATTATAGAAGCTGAAGTTATGCAATAGTTGTTTAAGAGTTCTTCAGTTTGTTAATAAGATTATTGTAAATAAAAGTGTAAGCCTGCGCATAATAATCTTTGTTGTAACTGTCAGTATCGTCTAGGGTGGTCTAAAACTGTAAGTTTGACCTCGGCCCAGTGCCACACGTTCAAGGTTTGGATACACTTCGCAGTCTATAGCTATATTCCAAATAAAGTCGTCCGTCCGTCTGTCCGTCTGTCCGTCTGTCCGTCTGTCTGTCTGTCTGTCTGTCGAGGAAAACTCTGGATTGTCTACAAGAGGCGTACAAGTGGCCAGGTCAGAGAAAGGATGTTATGGCAGTTTTTGGCAAATGTGAACGTTGTGCCATAAACAACGGCAGGAAAGAGTATCCACCACCTACAGATATGCCAATCGCAGCCTACCCAGGCCATATCATAAATGATTAAACCATTGCATAGTGCCTTTAAACAAGAAATGACAAAGGGGACATAATTGGCCACATACCACTTATGTCAAATTGGAAGTCACAGTGTTTTAATTGATGAGAATCACAGATTTTAGGAGCAAAATCTTTTACTGTCAACTGCCAATATATACCATGGAATGAACATCACATTAATTGATGAGATTCACAGATTTTAGGAGCAAAATCTTTTACTGTCAACTGCAAATATATACCATGGAATGAAAATCACATTAATTGATGAGATTCACAGATTTTAAGAGCAAAATCTTTTCACTTTCAACTGCAAATATGTACCATGGAATAAACATTACATTAATTGATGAGATTCACAGATTTTAGGAGCGAAATCTTTTTACTGTCAACTGCCAATATATACCATGGAATAAACATTACATTAATTGATGAGATTTACAGATTTTAGGAGCGAAATCTTTTCACTTTCAACTGCAAATATGTACCATGGAATAAACATTACATTAATTGATGAGATTCACAGATTTTAGGAGCGAAATCTTTTTACTGTCAACTGCCAATATATACCATGGAATAAACATTAATTGATGAGATTCACAGATTTTAGGAGCGAAATCTTTTCACTTTCAACTGCAAATATGTACCATGGAATAAACATTACATTAATTGATGAGATTCACAGATTTTAAGAGCGAAATCTTTTTACTGTCAACTGCCAATATATACCATGGAATAAACATTAATTGATGAGATTCACAGATTTTAGGAGCGAAATCTTTTTAATGTCAACTGCCAATATATACTATTGAATGAACATCACATTAATTGATGAGATTCACAGATTTTAAGGGCAAAATCTTTTACTGTCAACTGCTAATATATACCATGGAATGAAAATCACATTAATTGAGGAGATTCACAGATTTTAGGAGCGAAATCTTTTTACTGTCAACTGCCAATATATACTATTGAATGAACATCATATCAATTGATGAGATTCACAGATTTTAGGAGCGAAATCTTTTTACTGTCAACTGCCAATATATACCATGGAATAAACATTACATTAATTGATGAGATTCACAGATTTTAGGAGCGAAATCTTTTTACTGTCAACTGCCAATATATACCATGGAATAAACATTAATTGATGAGATTCACAGATTTTAGGAGCGAAATCTTTTTACTGTCAACTGCCAATATATACCATGGAATGAACATCATAACAATTGATGAGATTCACAGATTTTAGGAGCGAAATCTTTTTACTGTCAACTGCCAACAAATACCATGGAATGGCTTCTCTATTTGATGAGATTCACAGATTTTGAATGCAAAATCCTTTAATATCAATAAATCATGGTGTGAATAGTCTGAATACCACATTTCATCACGTCTAAGCATTTTACTAAAGCAAGGCCTCCTTCTTTGCACAGCTCCACTGGGTGGCCTTGCTAGAAATGCGCTCTTGAAGGTTGAGTGTTTTGAAATGCTGAGTGTCGCTTGCATTGGCTGACCTACTTAGTGATATGCATATAGATGCTAGAGGGACACGGTGCAAAAATCCATGGAAATAACACAAAATAACGGTCTGCAAGTTGACTGCCCACACCATCCAGGGTGATTTTAATTACTAGGCAAACACTGAGAGTGCCTACAGATTCTCATTGGAGCATTATATTTCACCAACATTTTTGCACAACTAACCCAGCCACTTTTGACCTATGGTCATCAATTCAACTTGCTCAATATTGTTCAAGGAATACAAAACCACCGAAATTAGGATACTATACGCTGTTTACGAAGCAATCTAGAGCAGTGAACATATAAACAAATTTGTTCGGTCAGCAATATGTTGTACATGCGTAGCGATATATCGTAAAAGTAGGTTTCCAGAGACCCTGAAGATTCAAGGGTCCCCAGCAGAGACAGGTGAAATCAGGCAAAGCCGCCGTTTCTTAACTATCCAGAAGGCCTTGTGTGGGAAGATGATTTCATCAATGAAACTTACAGACTTTCAAAGAACAATTTGTATAATCCCTAACAAAGGCTAGTATACAATTAATGAAAAGATACTACTTTCTTTTGCGCGATTTCAATTTCAGAATAATAACAACAGAGTTAAATAATATATCATTTTAAACAATAACATTTCATGTACCTCGCACAACTTGCATGCATTACATGACAGTAACATTTAACTTGATAAATTCCACTCACAGAGTGCATAATTACTTGTATTATCATTATTTGAGATTCCCCACAGCACCCAAATTTGCCACTGTAAATAAACTAGATTAAAAACTTGTCAGACGCCTATCACAGAGTTATATATAGAAAATCATCAATGACGTAAAATCTTACTCAAGTAATGAATAAAAAACAAGAAAATACCAATGAGTATAATTTTGGTTGTGAATTCAAATTTCAGATTCAGATTTTTTAAATTATTGTATAAATTGAATTATAATTAATCAACGTCCATTCCATCACAACTAATAAGGCACATTCACAACTTATCAGTCACAATTTATACCTTATCTTGTACTATCATAACAAATCACAAATTGTGTGTCACAATCACAAACTTTGTGCAACATGAAATATACATAGAAATTCTAAAAAAAATTTTGTATTATAGATCTGCAGCAAAATTAGCACATGAGGACAATGATCATCACGGGGCATCCAAAAATATAAATATATGGTGTACACACAGTGCAAACAGCATTTGATGCATTTGTTATATAAAACATCTTCATAATTATCACATGTAGGGTTTATGTATAGAGCTGTTATTAGATATAGTGAATCAACTTGAATTCTTGAAATGATGCATCAATGCTTATAACATCAAGTAAATTATACAACTATGATAATACTATGGTAACATGATAATAACGCACATCAGTGAAACCCCATGAAGAGCACACAGGGTATCCACTCAATTTTGAAAACATAATTCCCTGTATTTTCCCTAATTTTTCCCTGTTTCACTAGATATTTTTCCAGGTGATTACACGGCCTCCTGGTACCCAATAGCTGTACCTTCACCACCAAAATACAACTAAGTTTAGCGTGATTATTAAATCAACAAGAGTCCATTTCAACCTATGAAACTTAATATCTACAATAAGCCACACTTCCATCCAGCATTATTCATTTCCGATCAAAAATTCTGTTAGCATTTTACGTGTTATTATACATATAATGACAAAATTCCCTGTGTTTTCCCCGAATTCATAACCTAACATCAAATTCCCTGAATTTTCCCTGCAGAGAATATTTTGTTACAATTTTCCCTGTTTTCCCTGTTCAGTGGATACCCTGTATACTTAAAAATATGAATATTTCTGTCATTGCATACATGTAGTATTATTATAAGGAAGAATCACATTAGGCGCAGTTTTGTTCGATGACTAGTAGAATGCTGAAGACGTATTTTAGAAGTCAGTTTCATCATGAGTAGAGATTCGGGCACTTTTTTAACAAAAGAAGTTATGCTAATTGGACATAAGACCCTTTTAATATTGTGAATAAATAATCCGCACCTCCTCTTTATAAAAGTAGACCATTCTCGTACAGCATCATCTAGTCACCTGAAACCATCATCATCTTCTTGTAATAGACGTTGTCCATCGATCGAACTATCCAAACGATACCTTACCACTCGTTTGTGTTTTGCAAATTTTCGCAAAAGGACGTAAACTGTAATCAGCACTCCAGCTGTAATGGCAAATATTCCTACGTACAAGGTCCAATCAGTTTTGTTCTTTTTGGAAGTGGTTATAATTGCTTTTATTTTGTTGCTAAGCGACAGTTCACCACCATAACGATTGAGTAATCCCAATATGACACCGTTCGACCAACCGAAACCGACTTGCACATCATATTCACCTCCACCTCCTGGCTCACCTTCTTCAGTCGCAGCGTACTGTGGAAATATATGATGAATGAATGAACAGTTGAACTGATGGATGAATAATGAATAAAAATGAATGGATAGCGGATGAATTTATGGATGAATCAAGATTGAATGGATGGATGTTGTAAGAGATGACTAAATTTGCAGGAAAATTTTAAATGGCCACATAAAAATGATATATATTCATTCAGATGTAGAAAAAAAAATCAGAAATTTAGCGATTTATTTCGTCTAGTTGTGAGTTCAAAGTGATCGATCATTAAGTCTGTCTCCAAAACCTTGCAATTTCTTCAAATCACTTTCAACACGGTTCAGATTTGCATAATTGAGCAACAATGAAGCCTAATACGCTGAGCTGCAAATCCATCAGTATCTGATGATCAGATACAACATTGATTACAGCTGAACTAAACTTACTCAGGAAAGTGTATATACTCTTTTTATCTGAAGTTTTAGCAAGGAAAACATCACAATTTCCATTTTAAACCATCAAGTTTTGATTTCGAAAAGTATCATGATAAATACAACTTCAACCTAACTTGAAATTTTAACTTGAAGATAATTTTTATTGAATTGTAAATATTATTTACCTTTTCAAACATGTGTCCATATTTTTTCCATGCCATGTAATTGCTTTCGATCCATTTTGATGCTATATCAAAGGCAAGTTTTTTAGCTCTTTCAGGTTCAGAGCTTGCTAATGAATCAACAAGCAAAGCTACTAGGGGTGACCAAGCGTTAGGGAAATCCCATTGTTGTCCTGAGTTAATTTTAGATGTTGGAATACCCCCTGGGTACTTTAGAATATCCACTTGATTCAAATAATCTACAACCTTCTCCACTGTTGAATCATTCGCTTTAAAAGCACCTGAAAATAATAATTATATTTTCAATGGAGGCAGCGAAATAGGTTTGGGTTGTACCGAAATTATCATGAAAATTCAAGTGAAACCCCTGACTAAACATCTGTCTGGTACTCTTTCAGATATGCTTTGGGGGGCATCCACCCTATGGGTTACTGTATATTGTTATACTCAGGTGTACCCCCATTACCAGTCAGTTTTGTGATATTCATGTATTATGTGACATTAAGTTGTAAACTGTATTTGCGGAGATTGGTAAAAATAAATAAACTCTAAATTTTGCATTAACATGTGAAATCTAATTTGCAATGTCCTTACTAACCAGGTATACATCATAAGTCTATGCCTATGTCTATGTCGTTGTTGTCTACACTTTGCTCTGAGACCACCCAAAGTGTGTTGACCAACCTTGCTAGCTGGGGCATTTTGCCCGCTGCCCCCTCGTCAACAGTGCCACCACCTCCTGCACCCCTGCCGAACGTCTCCATTGCTGCCCACCCCCAGCACGATCCTAACCTCGGGCTCCTCCATGCTGGTCAGTCCTTCTCAAACCCTGAGGCTAGTGACCTACCTACTTTCCGTCCTATGACCCTCCATTTGGGTGCCACCATAGCCCCAAAAATAAAGTTGAGGATTTGGGCTGGAGAATTTGTCGAGCTCACCTCGTTGGGCACTTCAACCACTGAGCCGCCCCTCTCCATCACGGTTGGTAACGGCCAATCCCAACAAACACTGGCCATATCTTCCCACTCGAGGTCCACCCAAATCCACAATATTTTCAAGTGGACTGATCTTTTCATCACATTTGCTGCAGTATTCGCTGAGCGTCACCCCCATCAGGCCCCAACATTGTTCAAGTACTGTAATGTCATTCGCAGCCTGTCCCGCAGGTGCCCCCTCCAATGGTGGCTGTTTTATGACTCCCAATTTCGCCGCCTCAAAGCTCAGGACCCATCCATGTCATGGGGTGCAATCCACCAGGAACTATACCTGCACTGCCTGAGTCAGGCACCTGGGCCCTTGCAACCTGGCTCCATTGCCAACGAAGCCAACTCGGGCAGTAAACCCATGCGTAGGGGCCCTGAAGGCGTTTGCTGGCAACAGTGGAATGACGGCAACTGCGACAAAGAAAACTGCCGATTCCGCCACCTTACCTCCGAGGCCACCTCCGGTACCTCTGGTAAAGATGCCCCTCAACCCTCGGCCCGTCATCATGCCCCACACCGTTCCAACCATCCAGGCGGCCAAAACAGCCATTAACTACGGAGGATTTCCCGCAACGCAAATGGATATTGGCCGCTGGCCTTCTCAGGTTTTCCAGCACTATCCACTCACAATTATCGGGCTGTCAGTTGGTGCTGAGCCCCTCTTAAGTGCTGCTAGTCTAGGCTGGGATCACCTCTGTGCCGTCAGCAGGCGCTGGGCCAGAGCTATATTCCAGCGACACCTTTTTTTTCTCCCCCCAATTTTGCCAGAGGCTGTCAGCTCGTGCT
Organism: Alitta virens; assembly: GCA_932294295.1. NCBI lineage: Eukaryota > Metazoa > Annelida > Polychaeta > Phyllodocida > Nereididae > Alitta > Alitta virens. The sequence goes on along the minus strand of OW028576.1, from coordinate 41,319,429 downwards.
GAGTCTCCCTTTGCCTTTCGTCTGTCTGCTGGCTGCACCTGTCAGGTGGGGTGTTTTGTTCGAACTGTGACCGGTTAACTTCCCCCACCTTTTGACTGACACATAAATTCAAGTATTATCACTGTCAGTTACCACCTGATGTCATCCTTCGTCATTGCAATAAATGACAATTCCAACCTGACCCGGTGACTTTGTTGTCAGTCAAAACTGCGTTCTCGGCACAGCCAGCTATAGACATAAATGAAGATTTCAAGCGGGAAATCTATTTATGGCGTGGTGGCGCTTCGCTCCGCGCATACGCAGCAGTTGTGTTTACGAACGCCATCACGCCAAACAGACTAAAAATCGGACTGAAGTTTCCCGCCCGCCACTCCCATTTGTCACTATTCATAATAGTGAAATGCTCTGTGTCGAATTTGTGTCATGCAATTTTGCTGTACTTGTAGTCAGCTATTCATGATCTGGTATATTGTAATCTCTATTAGCTCTTGTTTGTATGACCAGCTGCCAGATGCAGATAATAATGATGGAGTTCAACTGCTGTTACAGATTACACATTTACCCCTTTGATGGGGTCTTTCAACTGCCTTAATCTTTACTACACTTACCTTTCGTTTGTAACAGAAGAGGAAAAATGTTAGAGGGGTAAAACTTCTGTCTTTTTCTTATTGTTGCATCTGATGACAAATCGTAGTCATACCAGACGCCGTCTTCCTCATGCCACATCAAATCCATCATGGCCGCCCAGCGAAGTTTTGCTCTTTTTTTATACGTCTGCATTTTAGCCTTGTCGCCTGAAAGAGCAATAAATTAGGTAAAAATTCAATAAAATACAAAATATCTTACATGAAAAATTTAATGGTATATTTTGAGGAGATAAAATCAGCTCTAATTGGATCAGTTGGTAGAACTACTGGAAAATCAGAACAAAATAAAGTCTCATCTCAAATAAATGGCGACCAATTATCTTATTTTCTGTCGGCAAATCTATCATCATATCAGGGTATCAGAAACTAAAAATCTAATAAGTGCATCCAACTATCAATTTACCTTGTAAGAGGGTTTCAAACCAACTTACCAATTAAACCAGCAAATTTTGCCAGAAGGAACTCATTCCAGCACAGAAAAGTATTTAGATCAACAGGAACAATGTCGCTTGTTTTGATTGAAGTCATTTTGAACTTCTCCGGACCGTGCCATTTGAACCAACGTGTTGAAAAATCCCAACCAGACTCACATGCTGATGCAACATTGGAATAAATCTGAAGAAAAAATACATGTATAACATTATTAAAGCTCCACTGTCTGTCAAAATCACTCTTTTCTAAAACTTCATCAAATGATTGAAAATCACCTTATTTGATCAAGGCACACTAAATATTTGTAAGCTATCAGGCATTAATTACAACAAAGATTTATGAAAGAACATTGCAAATACAATGGAAATGGTATCATCACCCATTGTTGTGACGTCATCACTGACTTGGTATGTTTACTTATTGGATTTTTGATGGCATGAAAACTTAAATACTAGGTAAGGTTTATTTATTTTATAGAGAGATAGTGAACCCAGCAAGGCTCTGGATAGTAGGTAATCAGTATTAAGAAGACAATGGAGTGAATACAATAGATTTTGGCCACTGTCACATTGAGTGACAATCCAGATTTAAGAATTACCTTCAATGTCTATTCAGACACATAACAAAAATTCACTAGTTTTTCTCAATAAACAATTTTACTTATAATTAACATGGCTCAGTAAAGTATTATGTAAAGACAATTTTAATTTGACGTAAAAATGTAAAAATGACTGAGTAATTGCAAGCAAGCGTGAGTAAGTCTGTCATAGAAACGAAATTCTTAATAATTTGTTGTGAAACATTTGGTTCAAGTTTTTTTCATGTTACTTGGTTACAATGCTTTATTATTGAAATAATGAGAATCTAGAGCATATGGTAAAAGAATTCTTGCTAAAATAAAAATTGAATAAAAAATGTATACTTTAGACCAACCTGTGTAGCTTCTTCAGGTGATAAATGTTCTGTGAGCTTCAAATCTTCCGCATAGCCTTCTGGGCGCGCATACCCCATGTTGACCCTGTACTGAGAGAGTTTGTACTGTCGACCATTCACTTCGATTACCTACAAAATTAACAAGGGTGTATTTTGAACATATTTTAATTAAAATGCCAAAAAAAGATGTGATGACACTGAGTGTGGTTAAAATTCATAAAGTTTACTGACCACATTAGTTCAATGGGTTAAGTTAGATTACAACAGTCAAACGTACCACATTCCAAAGAGAATTCACTGTACATACCATTGCTTAGACCAACATTTGATAAATTAAATAAGGCCACTTGGCACAGGATGACTGCAGGTCTAAAATAGGTTGTTTCATTACCAAAACTATATACTGTACAGTTGTTATTCGATTTGATTCGATTCTATTCTATTCTGCTGTGCTGTACACACCCTAGTTCTGTTGACTCTATTCTATTCTATTCTATTCTATTCTGCTGTGCTGTACACACCCTAGTTCTGTTGTCTCTATTCTATTCTATTCTATTCTGCTGTGCTGTACACACCCTAGTTCTGTTGACTCTATTCTATTCTATTCTATTCTGCTGTGCTGTACACACCCTAGTTCTGTTGACTCTATTCTATTCTATTCTATTCTATTCTGCTGTGCTGTACACACCCTAGTTCTGTTGACTCTATTCTATTCTATTCTATTCTGCTGTGCTGTACACACCCTAGTTCTGTTGACTCTCCAGAAGTTGTACTCCTTCTCCAACAGATCGAAGTTGTCTTTTACGAACTTCGTATCTCCTGTCACCTGATGATACATATCCACCATCGGCACAAGCAATGGCGGTTGGCTCCTCCTCACAAAGTATATTCTCCCGCCATTTGGAACAAGTCCGTAAATTTTGACCATGTAGAGGAGGTTTTCTATCATATGCTGAGCTGTAGTAACCTGTCAAAAAAGATAATATATGCTACCGTTAGTAATTAAGTGGAAATAACCAATTACTCCTTTTTTTTCGATTATGGTTTATCAAATTTGTATACTCATTAATAACATCCATCAGCAATGATCAGTGGACAATAGCGATAATCACTATTGTCCAAAATGAGATGCCATAACTATGAGGAAATTGCAAATCTTTTGGTGTTTGTCGGTCATTTTAGAGTGAAAATTTTCAAACATGGGAGAGAACGTGATAATAGCCACGTGCAAGCTTTTAATACAAAATTTAATAGTGAACTTATAACCTTCAGAATCAATATGCTCTTTACCATATCCGACAGAAGGAGGCCTTTAATTATCCAGTAGGTATCCCAATAGTAGAATTCTCTGAACCGGTCGCCCGGTATAATAAACGGATGTGGTACATACAACAAGGAGTGCCGGTTCGGATGCTGAGCAATGTCATCCTTCATCTTTCTGCCAAGAATCTTCCAGAGGTCGTTCAACCCTTTTGCGAACTTCTGATATTCAGGGTCCCTTATGAAGTTGATGAGTTTTGGATTCGGAACCCAGTCAGTAGGAGTCCATTGTTCTAGTTCTCTACCCACTGGTTGAAAATTTTGGTAAACGAATCTCTTGAGAGTTTCTTTCGTAAAATTTCCTCTCTTTTTGAAGTCATTAAAGTTCTTCATAACAATAACTGAAAAATAAAATGCCACAAAATAATAATAAAAACTTTGTACGTTCCCAACAAATTAGCATAATAAGGCAGCTAAGTGGTCTAGAGGCTAAGGTTTGGATCCCGTCCTGGGCAGTGGGCACTCTTCATTATAAATTTTGTTTCATAGGCTACATTGATGTTGGATCACATGAGACTGTGTTTATACTGGGTCAAGTAAAATAGCCAACCAATGGAGTAAATGTGTAATTAACATGGTATGGACTCATGATAGCCTTAATTGTCATCTCATCATTACATCTGCTACTGGCGGCTGGTTATAAAAGCTGACTGAGCTTTAGACCAGTAAGTCCAATGTCCCAGGAACATTGAGAAACTACAATACATAAAAAAGGACCATGTGAACAAAAACTATAAAATGCAGAGAACCTAATTACGTTTATGATGTCTTTGTTGTTAGTAATATGCAGGGATGAAATTCTGAATGCTCAAATTATGTTGGATGAACTTGGATCATTGACTAATTTGCCAGAAAATCAGACCAATCTCACACCTAACTCTAAGAGAGATTTATTTATCAAGTACTTTTGATAATTTCTGTAGTTGCTGCAAATTTGATCGAAAAATGATATATAGGAAGAATGGAAAAATTCTTTAATATTAACTTCTTTTTTATATTAAGTTGTTTATCATTTTTTCAAATTGGTTGGCCTTCATTGTTTGTTAAATTTTAAGACCTGATTTTTGCACAGATAAATAACTTTATTTGGTAGACAACAAAATGTTGCAATAAGTATACAGTATACAGTATACATGTAAAGGCAACATTGAAGATTTGCTACTTTTAAATAAGAGAATATTTTTATGAAAACATGTTTGAGCTGAAATGATTCGTAATTTACTAGTCTTCATACCTGGATGATATTTCATTGGCATGTCAACAAATGTTTTTGAGTCTGGAAATATCTTCATCCTTTGCACAGCATCCAGCAGAGGACCATGACAATACACCGAACTGAAGAAAAATAAATGTGAGCCAAAAATAGACTGTATTTCACATAACCTTGACATAGCATAAATACACTCAGATTTAATTGCAAAAAATAAAACACTATGACTTAAGTTAATTGCACCCAGTTCATATATATATAGGTTATGTACTGCATGGCCTTGCAGTGCACGACTGTGTACACGACTGTGCACACATGTACACGCGGTCTAAGCCAAATATATTAGGTCGTATGACAGCAGCTACCACTAGTACCAGGATTGTTTTATTAGTCCCTACATCAAAGTATGACATTGGCTAGAAATTGATTCAACTTAATTTTGTTAAAACTTGTCAACTATATAACCTAAACATAGCATAAATGCACTCAGATTTAATTATGAAAAATAAAACATATGACTTAAGTTAATTGCACCCAGTTCATAAATCTAAAACATATTATGTGATTAGGCTTACATATCATGTGATTAGGTTTCCTTCTGCAGTTTACTACTGGCAGTGCAGAATTTATTTCTTGATTTGTTTAATCCACTTACTTTGAGGTACATGCTTGAAGTCTCTCAGTTGCAGAGGCAAAACTTAACACAATCAAACAAATAAACACAACAGATACATCCATAGTATTCAACAAACTGTATATCAATGAATAGCAGTACTCCAGTCTTAGTTATGCTGTTGATCGATGACCTGAATGTTGTTGCACGCCAAGAAAATAGGTCATGATACTAAACATATAGGACAGGAATTTTCCGCTTTGGTTATTTCCTCCCGTGTCAGTGCCGGACTTAGATCTGTGTCACTACTTATCTAACATCCTATTAGCTGACTCATAACGAATTTCGTCGAATTTCATCCACTGCTTCACCGCGTAAACAAAACACACGTGGTTATGTAGGTCAGCGACCTATTTTAGTACTGTCCTCAGAGGGCGCTGTATGCACTCAACAGGTGTCGCTGTAGTCAATGTCAAGGACGCGATTTCAATGTTGTAAACAAACTTGTTGTTTTCATCAGTCGTGTTGTTTTCTCGTGTTTTCCAGTGTTTTCCGGTCGATCTTGGAGCTAGAAAGGGTAAACTTTGCTAACACTGTAATACATGTACACTGACTGTCACTGTATGATACACTGAATGTACGACAAACTTATGTTTAGTGTGTAAAATTAATAAAACCTAAATTTGATCTGTAGACTGTACAGGAAAAAATGCAATACAACAGTCAATACACGTTATTTGTGTGTCGCTTAGCTACATATTATATATACATTAGTACTTTACATCATGACCTGTGTTTTTTTTAGAAAATGAATCGACGTATGTACACATATATATATATGTATATATATGTTTGTACTTAATGTTTTTATAAAATATTCATAAAGACATTTGGTTAGTATAACTATAAGGCTTTAGCTCATTAAAATTGCTGTGCATGCCATTTTAATTATTAACTGCATAATATTGTGTCTTTTTTAAAAGATTTGTATCCCACCATGGGACTGAAGAAAACAGAGAACCAAGTACAAGTTTTACTGAAAGACACAATTCTTGCGCTCTGCCGAAACACCCTTAATTACCATGCGGAAATTTGCATCGAGGGCTTGTTATGCATCACACTGGACTGTGAAGAAGTGCTACTGGTCAACATTAACCAGATAATAAAAAACAGGGAAGTACCAAACCAAGAAATGCCCAGAAGGGTTAGAAAGAAACGCAAAAGGACGGCAGCAGAAATCTACAGTGATGATGATGATGAAATTTTTGGTTCTGTATCGCCTAAAGCTAAATGCGAAAGATCGTCAAAGAATAAGGAATCAGCTGTCGTTACTTTGCTCAATGATCAATGCAACGTTTTGGAAAATTCTTATGATAAGGATCATAAAGGCTCAGAAGACCCTTCACTTAGTATATCTGAGGATATAAGGCTAACAGACAATACTAACAGAGACTCTATTGACAGGTCTTATGAAGGACCTTGTATTGTCAAAGAAGAAATACAAGATGTCATTGTAGTCAAAGAAGAAAATGATAAGATGCTGCCAACTGATGAAATTTGCCATGGCTATTTGTCAACGACCTTGAATGTCAACATTGTAGGTTGGGTTTGATATTTAATTTTATTATGAATAGTGTAAAATTGTGATGGATAATATGATTACAGTGTATAAACCATGTCAGTTATTGGGGAGTTTTCTGGCAGCTCTGTGTCAATAACCTAACCTAGTAGCTTCAATATATAATCTGGACAGTACTGTGTCTACAAAACCTAGGCAAGTTATTGACACTGCGCCTAAATTTCTGAAACATGAATTCTGACTGGCTAGTGATCTCTATTCTCTAACAGATGATCTGATTGCAATGTTAGTGAAGTCTAACAGATTATCTGATTGGTTGGTGAACTCTATAACAGATTATCTGATTGGCTGGTGAGCTCTAATGGATGATCTGATTGGCTGGTGATCTCTAACAGATTACAGTCGACCCTCGTTAATCCGAAATTTGTTCAACCGAATTCGCGCTTTCCGAACAAAATTGCCTGGGAACGGATCTCCACAATGCTAATTGGACCCGTTAAACAGAATCCCAGGGTTTCCCAATCCGAACGGTCGTTTTGAGCACCGAATAGTACTTTTCTAGGCATAAGCAATTCATTAATCCAAACGTTCGGTAGTTGTAGGTATTGTATTTGTACGATTGACCCGCATAATTGCATGTCCTGTGTTTAATCTAGAGGTGACAGTCAGCGTGTCTCATTGCTTTGTCTTCAATTTGTTTGAATAGTAATTCATAACCCCATGAGTTGGGATTCTCACCATTGAATGAACTGTCACTTCATTGCAATTATCACCTTAAACAGTGTTAAAAGGATTACCCAACCCCGAAAACCAATAGCAATTAACATTACCACTGAAGATTTCAGTGACTGTACAAAAATCATGAATTCATTATATGTTCAGTTTTAAAAGAGTAAATCACAACAAAAAAACAACAATTCCTGTTTTCTCTGTATTGATTAAGTGAATATGCTTTAAATTATTAATTTAGTAGGAAAATATGCCTAGATAAATGATAGCAATCCATTTAAAAAGACTTAAGTTTGAATGTTAAATTAAGAAATTAAATATGCAATTAGTATGTAGTTGTATGATAGGTATAGTGTGCGTGAGTTGGTCTATTTAAATTCAATAAGTCTAGATAGATAGATAGATGGATGGACAGATAGATGACCAAGTGGTAACTATGATTAAAAATCACTGACATTAGTTTCAAAAACAGCCACTAGGGGGATGCCGTAAAATTTGGTAATCCGAATCCTGCGGTAATCTGAACAAATGGCTTGGGAACCAAGATGTTTGGATTAACGAGGATCCACTGTATCCGATTGGTTGGTGAACTCTTAACAGATTATCGGATTGGCTGTTGATCTCTAACCGATGGTCTGATTGGCTGGTGATCTCTAACAGATGATCTGATTGGCCAGTGGTCTCTAACAGATGATCTGATTGGCTGGTGATCTCTACCAGATGATCTGATTGGCTGATGTCAATTAGAGAGCAATGCCCAATATTACCACAATACTGTGTCAGCAGACATTTTGATTAAGTCAATGCATGGGATTGTGATCATTGTTGAGTAAATTTTCTAGACCAAATGTAAGTAAAATGCATAGCCTCTTGATATACAGATATAGTGATAATTATTTCTCTGTATTGATTAAGTGAATATGTTTTAAATTATTAATTTGTTGCACTCAGTATGCTATTGTGTTTACAGGAACAAGGAAAGAACATCTCAGATGGAGCTTCGGATTATCCTCATGATCATAGCATACACAGTCAAGGTAGTTTTGTGTTATATCCTTCATGAAATCTCTATTAATTGGACTATATGTGCACTACATCATCTAAATATTATGGAAATTAGTCTTTATTCAGTGCAAAGAAGCTGGCTATTTTGTTGCTCTTGAAGTTAATTCACCCGCCATTGTGTTGGTCCTAAAGGAAACAGAGAATTATTACACCAGTAGATACTCATTTAGAAAGAAAGTCAAGTGGTCAGTCACAAATTGTATGAAAATTGTTTAATTAATAAAAAATAATTATTCTAATCTCAACATATTTTTTTGAATAAACTGATTTAGGTATGTACGACGTTAAATATTCTAACTTTATTTAACTTTTGCCAATTTATTTTGTTTTTATTTTTAGGACAAATTTCAGATGACATCTTGCCCAATTTGAGTCATGCAATAGGAGGTTCTGAACTGCTGGGATCTTTAGATGGTTCCACATCAATGATTACCGCTGCCGGACCAATGGTGCATGTCTGTCTGTTATGCGGAAAATCTTTCGCTTGGCAGTGGTTGTTGAAGCGCCACCAAGTGGTCCATTCTGGCGACAAAGACTATTCTTGTGAACACTGCCAACGGACGTTTTCCTATCAGAGTAGTGTGAAAAGACATCAAGAAAACTGTGCGGCTCGGCTGGAAAACTTACAGTGCAATTCTACAATTTATCCACCAGGTGTCTCTGAACAGTCAGCCATTATAGCAGGTGGCACCACCTCACATCGAATGAATTATCATCTAATTAAAAGTGAACAACGAACTAGCGTTAATTTCACGAAAGCTGCCACATGTACTGCTAGTGGTGCATTGAGTGAATGATAGTAGTTGTTAAGATTTCAAGCGGCATTTATTAGGATTTCAAGTGGCATTGTTTGTTGAAAAATGATCAAGTTTCAAGGCTACAGTTTACAGTTCTGTGTGCGCTCACAATGTTTTGTTGTTGTTTTTTTTTTTGCACCATTTTGATGAATTATGATATTTATTGTCATCTTTTTACAATTGTTGAGTTATTACTGTATATTTTTTGTAATTTAAGATACTGAACAAAGTGTGATGGTAGTCACAGATTATCGTAACTGATGTATAAATACATTTCTCACATGGTTCTTGATAAATTTTGCTCACTGTTTGGTATTCTTGTACATGTGATTCTTTGATAACTGTAAGGGAGTGTTCCTGCTAGGCCAGTATTTTGAAAATGTTATGCAATATATAGCATGTGAATTTCAAGGTCAGCTCATGACATTATGTTCTCTGTCTGAAGAGTGGCTGGCCTCTTAATTGGCACCATCGCAGATTAAGATAATTAGCTTCAAATGGCAGTTTCAAATCTTAGATGTGATGTTACTGTGCTGACAGCTTAATTCCAAAAGAAACATTGGCTGTTCAAATCCAGTGGCAGGAAACATACCATAAATGGCCACATTAAAATGCCCAGTTCTGATGTAGCATGTGAAAGTCATCAAATCATATGGCCACTTTAAAATGCTAAGTCCATAAGGTCATATGTGGCCACCTTAAAATCTCAGTTCATAAGGTCATATGTGGCCACCTTAAAATGCTCAGTTCATAAGGTCATATGTGGCCACCTTAAAATGCTCAGTTCATAAGGTCATATGTGGCCACCTTAAAATGCTCAGTTCATAAGGTCATATGTGGCCACCTTAAAATGCTCAGTTCATAAGGTCATATGTGGCCACCTTAAAATGCTCAGTTCATAAGGTCATATGTGGCCACCTTAAAATGCTCAGTCCATAAGGTCATATGTGGCCACCTTAAAATGCTCAGTTCATAAGGTCATATGTGGCCACCTTAAAATGCTCAGTTCATAAGGTCATATGTGGCCACCTTAAAATGCTCAGTTCATAAGGTCATATGTGGCCACCTTAAAATGCTCAGTTCATAAGGTCATATGTGGCCACCTTAAAATGCTCAGTTCATAAGGTCATATGTGGCCACTTTAAAATGCTAAGTCCATAAGGTCATATGTGGCCACCTTAAAATGCTTAGTCCATAAGGTCATATGTGGCCACCTTAAAATGCTCAGTCCATAAGGTCATATGTGGCCACCTTAAAATGCTCAGTCCATAAGGTCATATGTGGCCACCTTAAAATGCTCAGTTCATAAGGTCATATGTGGCCACCTTAAAATGCTCAGTTCATAAGGTCATATGTGGCCACCTTAAAATGCTAAGTCCATAAGGTCATATGTGGCCACCTTAAAATGCTCAGTCCATAAGGTCATATGTGGCCACCTTAAAATGCTCAGTCCATAAGGTCATATGTGGCCACCTTAAAATGCTCAGTCCATAAGGTCATATGTGGCCACCTTAAAATCTCAGTTCATAAGGTCATATGTGGCCACCTTAAAATGCTCAGTTCATAAGGTCATATGTGGCCACCTTAAAATGCTCAGTTCATAAGGTCATATGTGGCCACCTTAAAATGCTCAGTTCATAAGGTCATATGTGGCCACCTTAAAATGCTCAGTTCATAAGGTCATATGTGGCCACCTTAAAATGCTCAGTTCATAAGGTCATATGTGGCCACCTTAAAATGCTCAGTCCATAAGGTCATATGTGGCCACCTTAAAATGCTCAGTTCATAAGGTCATATGTGGCCACCTTAAAATGCTCAGTTCATAAGGTCATATGTGGCCACCTTAAAATGCTCAGTTCATAAGGTCATATGTGGCCACCTTAAAATGCTCAGTTCATAAGGTCATATGTGGCCACCTTAAAATGCTCAGTTCATAAGGTCATATGTGGCCACTTTAAAATGCTAAGTCCATAAGGTCATATGTGGCCACCTTAAAATGCTCAGTCCATAAGGTCATATGTGGCCACCTTAAAATGCTCAGTCCATAAGGTCATATGTGGCCACCTTAAAATGCTCAGTCCATAAGGTCATATGTGGCCACCTTAAAATGCTCAGTTCATAAGGTCATATGTGGCCACCTTAAAATGCTCAGTTCATAAGGTCATATGTGGCCACCTTAAAATGCTAAGTCCATAAGGTCATATGTGGCCACCTTAAAATGCTCAGTCCATAAGGTCATATGTGGCCACCTTAAAATGCTCAGTCCATAAGGTCATATGTGGCCACCTTAAAATGCTCAGTCCATAAGGTCATATGTGGCCACCTTAAAATGCTCAGTTCATAAGGTCATATGTGGCCACCTTAAAATGCTCAGTTCATAAGGTCATATGTGGCCACTTTAAAATGCTAAGTTCATTAGGTCAGAGGTGGCCACCTGAAAATGCTCAGTTCTGATATAGCATGTGAATGTCATCAAATAAAATAGCCACTTTCAAATTCTGAATGTCATCAAATATGGCCACTTTAATATGCTCAGTTCTGATACAGTTCTAGCCTGGGTTTCTTTTGTAATGAGCTACGTCCCATATAAATGTTGATCGCATGGGGTGTTAAATTGTAAGTGCCTTGTATCGTGTCTATGCTGAGGCTAAATGACCCCACTCATGGGGTAAATGTGAAACATGGTATGGACACCAAGCCTTAGATTCAGCTCCTGTACAGCTGGGGATTTTTTCTTTTGCATATTTTTCTAAATAAAACCCATATATAATGAAATTCAGTTATAGCGAACACTTTTTTTTTGTAGTCCCAAATATTTAATTGTGATTTTGACCGTACCATTAAACAGGAATGGATAACAACAATATGTTGGACGAAAATAATATATTATAAAAAAATGAGCACACGTACAATCGCCATGAAACAGTTTCGGTGAAAGTATCAGTAAATGTTAATGGTATCAAACCACAGCCATTATGGTAAAATATTATTTTATCAAAAGTTGGTTCATATTATGGTGGACCTTTTTTATACAGTCTTGACGGGAAATTTACCAAAAAACAAACTAGCAGTCAAATTGTTCAGAGCAATTTGAAAATTCCTGCCACAGCCACCAAGCAGCTAATTACCATGCCAGTGGCGACCCCTTGTGTATTTGCAGCATTACAATAATCCTTATTATTGCAACAAAAGCTTTCGGTAGACCCGCCAGCAAAAGTTTCACTGACCCAATCGGAGATATCATTACCGACGCAACCAACCGGATCACATCTTCTGGAAACCTTCCGTTCGCCTTTCTTTGAAGTAATCACAGTTTTCTGAAATGTATGAAAAATAATAAATAATGACTGATAAATGTCAATTAGCCATTTTAAGGTTGCATGTTGAAAGATTTAAGGAGGTAAGCTAATCCTTTGAGAAAATTAGCGGAGTAGTTTCTGACGTAGGTGCTCGATTCCACTTGTAGGGTTAACCAAGCTCTCGTTTCTATTCTTTCTTGTTTTGGTTTTAAGAGTGCAACTTACTTCACACTTGCCAATGGGACCTGTATCACAATATTCGGAATTTCTGTAGGAGAAGTAACCTTCACAGTCATTGCATTCAAAACATTTCACAGCCTCTGAAAAGAATGAAATGAAGTCATTATCATGAAAATTATGTATAACTCAGAAGAACCCAAGTGTAACTACATTAACTTCTATCCCATTGGCTGGAAAAAGATTCCATTTGCAAGTCCTGGGCTTCTTATTGACCTCTCTTTGCACTCAGCTATTGTGACATCATCAGTAGACAGTGGCCATTGTGAGGTCACAGAGTGCAAGAACAATGGTTGCATAGGGGAGAGTTGAGCAGCAGCATTTAGCCACAAAAGTTAGTGATCACCAAAATTATCATAAGCAGTAAAAGTCTAGCCAGATTTGAAATTCAACTTAGCCACAAGAAAAGCTGAAATAAATTTATTTTCTGGATCAGCCACTATGTACTTGTGGCACATAGACAATGACAGATTACCCATCCCTGGTAATTTCAAATTTCCATATAATGATGAGTAGAAGTTTGTAGGAAATCAGATCAGGCACACCTAAGGTTTATAAATTTTAAAATTTGTTTGTGTGTCTTTCATGGAACTGTAAAGAATTTAGTCAGCTTCTGGTTCAGAAGCAGCATATTTTTTACAAGCAGCAGTTAGTCATGAATTTATGACTTAGCTGCTTAGTGAAGCAGCAAAGTTTGGCAGTCCGTCAGAATTTGAAATTCAACTGACTTACAGGTCTATCTGCAATAACTTGTTATTTCTAGGGTAACCTGTTGTAATTTGGAATGTCTTTTAACTGTCCAAATGCATTGCTTGAACATGCACCAAAAAAAATCACACTGCTACTGCAAATTTTTTTAATTACGACCAGTCCATTCTTACGGAAGCCATTTTAGGACATGAGAAAAAAAAAGTTAAATTGTATAAACGATGTAGTAAATTGTATATACGAAAATACTAAATCGTACATACGAAATACTAAATCGTATATAAGAAGTACTAAATCGTATATACGAAATACTAAATCGTATATACGAAATACTAAATCGTATATACGGAATACTAAATCGTATATACGAAATACTAAATCGTATATACGGAATACTAAATCGTATATACGAAATACTAAATCGTATATACGAAATACTAAATCGTATATACGAAATACTAAATCGTATATACGAAATACTAAATCGTATATACGAAATACTAAATCGTATATACGAAATACTAAATCGTATATACGGAATACTAAATCGTATATACGAAATACTAAATCGTATATACGAAATACTAAATCGTATATACGATATACTAAATCGTATATACGAAATACTAAATCGTATATACGAAATACTAAATCGTATATACGGAATACTAAATCGTATATACGAAATACTAAATCGTATATACGAAATACTAAATCGTATATACGAAATACTAAATCGTATATACGGAATACTAAATCGTATATACGGAATACTAAATCGTATATACGAAATACTAAACTGGCTATATCTTAGTTAATATTTGGTCTACAGTTATGTGCAACCTATGTAGAGACTCGTCTTGGGCAGGGCTATATAATAAATAAAGTTAAAAAATTCTAGATACAGTTTGATCTGTGAAAACGGCATGTCCGTATACCCAGCTCTTTCTATCAGGCCCCAGTCTTCCCTTCCCTTCCCTTCTCAGTAGTATTTCCTGTAGTTGGGTTTACTATGTGATGCTGACTTTAATTGCACCATGCTACAATTTAATAATATCTTGATCCATGCTAATTGCATTTTGTCGAATTGCATAAGTATTACATATAGCCTGCAATTATAGACCGAACATGGATGATATCAGGAAGGAGGACTTTAAAATAATTTTTCCCATCAATCTAGGAGGGATCCAAGATAGATAAATAGATAGAAAGATAGACAGATAGATAAATTAGATAGACAGATATGGGAAATGCAGCCCTCTAAGGCAAGTTCTTGCCGCTATCGAGGGTTGATTGATGAGATGAGAGGGAGGAGGAGTCCACCCATGTTACACTCTTACCCCATGGGTGGGGTCTTTTACTTGCCTTAGCATATGGACACTGACTGGTTATAATTTACCAGGGCCCAATAGATTCCAATATTGCTCAAATAAAAGGCAAGGGAAGGGAAGGGAAGGGAAGGGAAGGGAAGGGAAGGGAAGGGAAGGGAAGGGAAGGGAAGGGAAGGGAAGGGAAGGGAAGGGAAGGGAAGGGAAGGGAAGGGAAGGGAAGGGAAGGGAAAGGGAAGGGAAAGGGGAAGGGAAAGGGGAAGGGAAAGGGGAAGGGACAGGGAAGGGACAGGGAAGGAAAGGAAAGGAAAGACTGGGGTCTGATAGAAAGAGCTGGGTTTAAGGACAAGGGTAATTAGGATGTCATATTGTGAAACAAAGTTATTCCCTTCGAGTGCTGTTGTGCTGTACCTAGGATTTTCCAGTATAGGGTATTTAATAGCACTGTCCAAGGCGAGTCTTTAGATAGGTCACACATAATTGTAGACCAAATATTAACAAAGATATGGCCGGTTTAGTAATTTGTTTAACTATATAGTAATTCGTTTAAACGATTAAGTATTTCGTTTATACAATTTAGTATTTCGTTTATACAATTTAGTATTTCGTTTATACAATTTAGTATATTGTATATTCAATTTAGTATTTCGTATATACGATTTAGTATATCGTATATTCAATTTAGTATTTCGTATATACGATTTAGTATTTCACATATTTAGTATTTCATATATACAATTTAGTATATTGTATATTCAATTTAGTATATCGTATATACAATTTAGTATATCGTATATTCAATTTAGTATTTCGTATATACAATTTAGTATATAGTATATTCAATTTAGTATTTCGTATATACAATTTAGTATATCGTATATTCAATTTAGTATATTGTATATTCAATTTAGTATTTCGTATATTCAATATAGTATATCGTATATTCAATTTAGTATTTCGTATATACGATTTAGTACTTCGTATATAAAATTTACTAAATCGTTTATACAATTTAATTTTTTTTTCTCATGTCCTAAAATGGCTTCCGTACATTCTCATAAACATGTAGAAAGAAAAATTAGTAGGCAAGACCAAAATATATGCCCATATTTGGCATCCATTAAAAATTAAATTTTTATCAAATATTTCACAAGTTTGAAGTTCTAGCACAATTAAATTAACATTTGGTGTAGAATAGCAGGGTTTGGGGGCGGTAGCCCCCAAGAAAAAGCAAAAATGAACTCTGGCTTTACTATGAATATGAAAACCGCCGTCATAACTACATTAGTTTGTGACGTCATAAATTGATTTCAAGCACTTTTACGTCATAGGCCAGGCAAAAAGGCTCGTTAAATATGGTCATAAATCTGGGTCAGCTATACTGCACTTTTTCCGAGTAGATATATGGAATCCGATGCTGGATCAGGAAAGTTTGCTGAGTATCATGATTAACAGTTTCCACAATTGGACCACTTCCTAAAAAATCATTTTCATCCTCATTATCTTACAGGTCCATTAAGTAATTTGTACAGATATTTAATTTCTTGAAAAATATTTAGAAAGTGTACAGTCATAAAGACTCTTAAGGAGAATAACTGGGCTTCACCATTCACATGTTGAAGACCTTTGTTTTTGTTAATACTTCTTTTCCTGACCAGCAATTTTTTTTGAGGTGCTCAACCAAATTGGTCAGTTTATACCTTAGGGTAAGACAACATTTTGACCCAGTTTAATGGACCTTGACCCATCTCTCAAGTTCACAGGTCACTTTGAGGTGAAATTTTGTAAATTTCAAATTGCAATATGTTTGTAGGCACTAGCCTAGGGTCTTGAATTCCCACCCATCAAATTCACACCTTAAAGGAGTGAAAAACACATGGCCAAAAAAAAAACGATATTTTCACGAAATGTGAAGAACAGGAAGTTGTGGAACTGAGATGAGCATAGATTTATATTGTGTTATGACCATTCTATTGCAGCCGGTTGTTTGGATGAGATTGGATGAGCATGATGAGGGGTTGCTAAGAAAAAAGTTAGCTATTTACCCCAAAACTTTAACATTTTTATCATTTTTGTTTGGTTCATCCAAATGAGACCATATTTGGATCACATATAGTCCTTGGGCCTATGAACTTAGATTAGCGACATGAATGACCTTCGGTCAAAGGTTAACATCACATGTGACCTTGAACATTTAGATTTAAAAATTTCATATCTCCCTTAATATTAATGGTATAGTGTTGAACAATATATCAAAATCTAGGTATTGGGAAGGGGTTTCAAGATAATTTATCCTGGGGGAAATTAAATGTCTAAATCAAGGTCAAATGTACGAAAAGGTAAATATCATTGTTATTATGCTGTTTTTTCACTCAAAAATGTTATGTGATGTTATTGCATCCAGTTGTCATTTAGGACACAAGGGCTTAATTGAATTAACAGATGCTGTCAGAAAGGCTGCATATTTTAAAATCGATAATCTCGTCATATAGTAATTTAATAGGGTAATTACCTCCAATTGTGGATTTTCACGGAAGGTTCTCTATATTTCCACCATGTGGCTATGACAGAATATTGCAATTCTATTGGCTGAAAAGGTTCCTAGCAGCTGTATTTTTAGTGTATTTTAATATATTTTTGACAACTTATCGTTCAGTTGATTTTTGTTATTTTTCTGAGAAAGTTATATTTATTGAATAAGTCAGTGATTATGTTCTATGTATGAAAAGCAAAATTAGTAATAAGAGGAGAAGAAGGACTTATGTCTCCGCTATTGCCCTAAGGCTATAATACATGCTCCCCTACAAGATGTTCACTCATTGATTAATGCTCCCTTAATTATAAAAATTATTACACAAAAGTATAACAATCTTAGGAAATTTCCATAAGCATCTTTGAGCATGCCCATCTGCAGCTGCTCCTGCCACAAGCCAGCCTGGCCACTTTAGGCCAAGTATTTAATCTCCACTGGGCCCTCCTCTGGCTAGAGATGGAGGCACAGAGAGAGACAGAACATCTGCAGGACAGCAGCAGAGAGTTCTGGCTATTTAGTCATGTATTCTTGAGTGAAGGCTGATCTCACATAGAACATTTCGATATGTAATTCTTTGGACTTTTTGGGAAACAGACAGTTTAATATGATTACACAATAAATCATTCAACTTTACTTTGGACTTCATCTTCATTTAACTTTAACCGGATTGTACTAAGGCTTCAGATCCTGGACCCTCACTGCTAAGCAAGAATAACCACTTCATTAAACACTAGAAGCTTTAGTGCAACACAACGCTGCAAAAACACAGTCTGTTTCGCAGCGATAATGAGTATATTATAGTCTCACTCTCTGGCTGAGTATATGTTTCCATTTTCTACTAATTGTAGTCACTTTGATCAGGACATTCTGCTTACACAGTCGATAGTTATGGTTGTACAGGCCAATTAACAATGGTGCAATATTATAGGCAAACATGGAGATGTTTGTGTTACACATTTTTGGCATTTTAGTAACTTACAGTGTATGAAATGTTTTTCCTTCCAATTACATCATATAATGCTTTGTGATGGTTTGTTGATTTAATTAATAGCCCTATCTTTTACATAATAAGTCAAATTGACAAGCTGTGAGAGGCAGACGTAATGATGAGAAGGTAAATTAAGACTTAATTGGAGTCCACACCATGTTACACTTTTACCCCATGGGTGGGGTCTTTTACTTTTCCTTGCATAGACATCGAATACCAGCAGAGACATAGAGGAGACAGCCGAAGACCCAGAGGCCATAGGTCTGAAAAAAGGGTTTTTGCTATGGTTTTTATATATATTTGCTATGGTCATGTCATGTGCGGGTCCTGGGTTCGATTCCCGGTCGAGCATAAGTTGGATGGCTGTTTCCTCCTTCGTCTCATTGCCATGGTCTCTGCCTGTCCTAATTAGCCCAACTGGTGCACAAATACAGGACGTAAAGCCCTAATCACACACACATGTCATGTGCTGCAGTCATATAAAAATCGCCTTTGGCTTGATGTTTCTGGCATTTTCATATTATCACATTCTTGTGAAAAAAAGTGTATATAAGCTACACTGTATATTTCGTAGCCAGCTTGGATTCGGACCTAGGACCAAGATAGGCTCTCTCATAAGAGATGTCCTGCACTTTTGCAACTGGCCCCCAGCTGTACTGTAACACATAAAAATTCCCATGTTCATATTTCATCGTTTCGTGATATCACTGAATTTGGCGGATGCAATGTAAACTGTTTTGGTATTTCCATGTGTGTGACATTCCAGAATTTCACAGATAATACTCTCATAGCTCATGCAAGTTTTTACCACACTATCAGAGATGCCAAGTTCTTGAGTGGTGAAGGAGTGAGATTTGGCCCTTTTCCAACCAGTTTACAATAAAATGTTAAGATTTACTCTATCTGAGAGTGAAACAAGTTAAAATATGAAGAAAATAAATAAGTTTTGAGGAGTGAGACAGCAACCAAATGAGTGAGACTCACTCAGAAAGAGTGAGACTTGGCATGTCTGCACACTATATGATTGCATATGATTGCATATGATTAAGTAAAATGCAGTGAAAAAAATAATTTGGTATTTAACAATATATATAGGCCTAATACATGACCATAGCATAACCCTTTTTTTTCAGAAGTCCAATAAGTTAGTCACTTTCATAGTATATTTATTTCATAAATCAGCAACAAAAAAGCCAAAATGTATGTGCATTGTACATAAAGCTGTTTGGCTCGAAAGACCAACTATCAAGAAATTATTAAATTATTAATTCAAAGCTGCCATCTTGGTTGGTGCCATCTTTGTTGGTTTTAATGAAAACCCAGGCATTAATCAGTAATTCATAGTATTTGTTATAATTTTTTTTCTGAAGTTATATATGTTTTTTTCTTCTTTTGTTGACTGTGCCCCCCCCCCCTTCCCCCTGTTTTTGGTTTTTGTTTTGTTTGTTTTATAATTTATACAATGCCATGTGATGAATTAAATCATGACGGTCTAGTTACAAGATAAATTCGCTTGTATCCTTATCAGGAATTTTGTGTACATGTGACTCACGGATTTTTAAAGCAATGCAAGGATATAAAGCCCACGTTTACATATAATTTAGTGATAAATGAACCGTGAACAGAGATTTTAGTGATGAGGTCAACTTGGATATTCGATATCTGACAAAGTACTTTCAATTAATATATGATTTAAGTGCCCAAAAATACTTTCTTCTTTAAATTTATTTTTATTTTGGGTCCTTTAATTAGTTTGTGATAAGTTTTCATTAATAGATCTCCAAAGAGTACAGTCGGGCTCAAAATTTTACATTGGGGGGCCTATACTTAAATTTGGTAAGAACACAGATTAATATTTATCTGTTTTGTTATTTCTATCAAAGGTCTCAGCAACTTTTTTTTTAATGATTTTAATCTTTCTTATTTCCACATCTTAAATAAACAATCAGCATTCTTTACATTTCGATAACCATTCTCAATAGAAATAAAAGTAAAGTTGCCAGGTAGCACTTTTTCTTTTATTTCTATTGAGATTTAAAAGATTGCTAATTTCCCAACTTGAAATGACGGTAGGACTGGAACTAGGCAGCTTGTTAATTTCCTAGTAACCCCCCCCCCCCCATAGTAACCCCCCCCCCCTCCCCCCATAATTTTAATGCATGACCTTGTATGAACTGATGACTCATTTTCATACATAGAATTATGATATGTTTAGGATGTTTTTACAGTTACTTAAAGTTATGTCAAGCTTCTAAATCTGTATTACTAAATAAGATTATTATCTGTTATAACCCATTTCGATTGAAAAAAAAAATTTTCAAAGAGGCAATGTTTAATAATAAAATAAACAGTCTTACTGTTCAATAATATGAAAATTATTGAATGAGTAAAACTGTATTAATTCAGCAATTTCATGGTCATCTAGAATTAAGAAAACAACATGACTGAAAAACAAGTGAACATTAATTTTGAATTCTACAGTATAGCTAGTAGCCTGGTGGTCAAGTGGTCAAGGCATTGGTCAGCTCATCTATACAATGACTGAAGTCATGGGTTCGATTTGGAAACATTAATTAGTTGGTTGAGAAAACCAGCAGACTTCATTCAAAATGGTTTATACACATGTGATTTTACACATGAATTCATCAGACATGTCTTTGTTTTCGTATGATTTAATGAAAAAGTAGCTTTTTTAAACATTAATACCCAACACTGTTTTTGCACTGAGTAAAATCAGGATTATCCATGCAGTGATGTAATCATTGTTTATCTTTGTGTCGTGTTTTAGGTCTTAAGGGACAGAAATTAAGGCAGCCAATATCAGATTTATCTTCTTGCAAAACTCCATGTTCATATTTTGAATCTAAAAAGATTGACTCGTCTCTGTCAAGATATGCTACAGGCCTAAATTTAGTTATACTTAAATATATGTACTTAACTTTTTCTTTGAATTAAATCAAGAGATTATGCAAAAAAATTTAACATTAAAATACTAACCTGTAACATGGCTGATTAAAACCACTGTCAAAGAAACAATGAACAATCCAATTGTTAGCCTCATTCTGAGTTTGTGTGATTGTCCTTCAAGTGTATTGTCCAATTATTGAAAACAAGGAATTAAGCATCAGCTCAGAGCTAACATGACCTACAAGTTCACAGCAGTGGGTGTATATGTGTGTGTATACATGTACTTTGGCAAGGGCTCTGGGGGGGGGGGGGGGGTGGAGGGGGGCACCCCCAGTGATATATTATACCCCCTATTTTCAGCCTATAGTGGTGGGGGGGGGGGATTACTTGTAATGTTTTTGTGCCCCAGATATAAGCAGTAAGACGGAAATTTAGTCTAGAGTGGTGGTAATAATATGTGTCATTGCTTTTTTAGTTAAACAGTTAAACAGTTAAACTAGCTGTATCTAGAATGATTCATCCTCATAGCCATTTTGACTAACAATTAAATTACTGAGAAGATAGTCAAATTTAGCTGAATTAGTCTTTAGAAGTTGGTCAATTTTAGGTCATTTAGCCTTAGATTTTAATTAGTCAATTTTAGCTAAATTAGTCAGTTTTACATGTTAGTTAAGTCAGCCTTAAAAGTTTGTCAATTCGTCAGTCTCAGAAGTTAGCCAATTTAAGCAAACATGTTAGTAAGCCTTAGAAGTTAGTCAATTTTCACTAAGAAGTTAGTCAACCTAAGAAGTTAGTTAATTTTAATCAGCCTTAGAAGTTAGTCAATTTAGCTAATTTAGTTGACAAGACAATCAGCTTTGGAAGTTAGTCAATTTAGCTGACAAGACAATCAGCCTTAGAAGTTAGTCAATTTTGGTCAGCCTTGGAAGTTAGTTAAATTTAGTTAGTTAAAAATAAACAAGTTATTCAGTTAGTTTCGTAAAGTATGGTCCACTGTAGTAAGATGCAGCAACCTATTCCTGGCTGTTACTAACTGGCTAAAGCCAGCCGCTTTCATCTACTTCTACCTTATAGTCGGCTTAAACTACCACCACTGAAAAAATATAAACCTTGGTAAATGTGAGAGATTTATTCAATATATCATAAATTATTCATAAGCAATCGACATGCATCTTTTCAGCAAAATATTACAGATATGCTTAAATTTCAATTTATGCACCAATTGGTATGTACTTTAAGATCAGGCTTTGAGTGGCCAGCTATAGCCAGACAGTTCTGTTTAGTGGCAAGTAGCATCGTATAGCAAAAATTTTCTAGCTTTGTCTAGGTTCAATTTGAGAAACTGTTTTTTATTAAATTAACTGTAGTCAATTTAGCTGACAAGACAGTCAGACTTAGAAGTAAGTCAATTTTAGAAAGGTTTGTCAGCCTTAGTCAGTGTCATCCTAGTCAATAACAAACTTGACACTGAATATACCTAACTAGTAACAATTAATGATCATACTAGAGACCATTGAATAGACAGAATATATTGCATTATACCACCACATGACCTTTTCTATCAGGCGGGATATAACCACAGGCGTTTGCCAACATATATGACATTGCTCAGTGATGACAGCACTTATACTTTAACTAATATCAAGGCGCCTGACTGCCTTAATTGGCTTCTCGTCTCAAGAGGCAGCTATGTCATTTGCATTAGGAAGTGCCCTGAGCTTGATGGCAATTCTTATAGCCTATCAGCTGGCTTATGGCATTGAATGTCTAACAGTGAAATTGCATATCATTTAGTCTTATTTGCATTGATTACACTCAATTCTTACAAAGATTGTTCAGCTAGGTCACTTAATTGGCCTGAAGCGGACAGCACAGTGCTTGGGAGATATTGGCCAATCAGGAAGACCATCATGTGTGCAGATGGTGAAATATGCAAATTAGCTGCCATTAGAGATGAGAATTGAACATTCCCAGCGTACAGGCCAGGAATTCCTTGAAAATAAGTGGTAAATACCCATAAATAATGGAAGTTATCACTTAGAATAAGAAGGAAAATTAGTTTTGTGTAAATATTGTCATTTTTGAAGTGTAATATGATGTTATTGACTGAAACTGGCCACATCCTTGAAGACAGTTGTGCAGGGGGTGAGGTGATATAACCAACGAAAATGTTAGTTAACTCCCTCCTACGTTCAAACAGCGGCACTGCTTTACATAATAAGTGATCCAGTCTCCGAAGACAGCCTTAAATTAATACTTTACCTGGAACAATACTTAGGAATTACTTATCAGCTTGTTTTGGAACCTGTTCACCTCTCCATTAAAACGACTGCACTATTTTAAAAGACCGTATCACTATCAAAACCACCTCACTATTAAAACTGATGCCAAAGGCGGAGGGATATAACCAACAAAAACGTTAGTTAACTCCCTCCTATGAGGGATATAACTAATTTATACTCCAGTATTCACTAATTTATTTGTTTTTACTGCTATTATGCAAGACAAGTTTAGTTTGCACCCAGGAGGGAGTTAACTAACACCTGCACACCTGTCAAGCCTGATCAGTTTGATGTTATCCTTGTAATAATAGTGTAGTCAGCTTTAGTCCACTTTATCAATTTAGTTATACTTATCTACTACTATGTGCTACTGCATAGACCCCTTCTATTTGTGGCTCAGGCCACGCCCCCTTTTGGCTTAGGCCACGCCCCTTTTGCATACTAATGAGCTAGGCCACGCCCCTTTTGCATACTAATGAGGTAGACCGACCCCCCCTATGAATACTAATGAGCTAGGCCACGCCCCTTTTGCATACTAATGAGGTACGCCCACCCCCCTATGAATACTAATGAGGTACGCCCACCCCCCTATGAATACTAATGAGGTACGCCCACCCCCCCTATGAATACTAATGAGACAGGCCCACCCCCCTCTATGCATACTAATGAGGCAGGCCCACCCCCCTCTATGCATACTAATGAGGCAGGCCCACCCCCTCTATGTTCCTATGCATACTAATGAGGCAGGCCCACCCCCTCTATGCTCCTATGAATACTAATGAGACAGGCCCACCCCCCTCTATGCATACTAATGAGGCAGGCCCACCCCCCTCTATGCATACTAATGAGGCAGGCCCACCCCCTCTATGTTCCTATGCATACTAATGAGGCAGGCCCACCCCCTCTATGCTCCTATGAATACTAATGAGACAGGTCTATCACAAATTTAATCCAATGTGTAAATAAACAAATTAATTCTTTAATCCAGTCTGTGTAAAATAAACAAATTAAGGTTTTAATCCATTGTGTAAATAACATCATTAATTCTTTAACCCGTTGTGTAAATAATCCATTAAGTCTTTAACCCCTGTGTAAATAATCCAATAATCCTTTAAACTATAACTAACTATTTAACCGCTAAGCCTCGATCACAGGGGTCAACATAATTTAGGATTATAAATTTCAACCAATCAGTGCCCAACAAGGGTTGAACAACATATTCTCTCTGACTATAAAACCTGGGTGAACTGGCCAAGTATCATAACTTCCACAGCTGAGAATATGAATAAGCGACAAGTATCACAAGAATCTTCACAAGACAAGAGAGCAAAACCTCAACCATACCATATTAACCAAGTTCACCATAGAATTGCAGGACGTTATGGATATGAAGAAAGATCATTCAGGGCCACCTTTGATCAAAGTTATCTTGGTCAAAGGTTGGTAGATGTTCATCAAGATCTAGAAGACATGTTCCAAGGAGTCATTGACAAGGCTGCCGAACATCATGGACCTCAAGACAGAGCACGAGTTATTATCCAGCACAATGATCTTAAGCAGGACATCATAATCCACATGAGACCTCAGCATCTTATCACAGGACAAACCATCATGAACAGAATTGAAAAAGTTCTACAGTCTGATGAAAGCCTCAGTATAGACAACTCATTCCAAGTCGATTTTGGTATTCTTCAAAACGACCGAGGAGGGGGGAGAGGGTCACAGCATCTTGTAAAGAGCATAGCTCTGCCAAATGACTCAACAAGAACAGCTAGAGTAATTGTCATCTGTACTGCTAAACTGCGCAACGAGTCAAACTTCCGCGAACTTATAAGAACTGACCGAGCAGACAGACCCGGACCAAACTCTCAAATGGGGAGAGCTCTAGAACTGCTTGAAAATGTTCAACTACCTTCAACGGAAGAAGTAAAGACGCAAGACTTCTACAAAATTGAAAATCATCTCAACATCCAAATTATTCTCATAGATCAGCACAAAACTGTACTATACGGAGGAGTACCTAGAAGCTCCACAATATTCCTCTACCAGAATGAAGAGGGGGTTCATGCCATCATCAACATAGAAGGGATGTTACATCCAAATGAAATCTGCAAGAAATGCTTTGTCAGCCATCAAAAAAGCCATAAACACGTCTGCAATAGCCACCACGCACCAGAGCAGATCTCTACAAGAGATACTAATGCAAAACCCATCACAAATACAGATATTGAGGACAAGAACAACTCTATTTTACACAAGAAATCCATGGTCTACATCCCTGAATTACCTGATGATGTTACATGTTCTGCAAGAGCCATTGTCGTATGTATGGCAAAGCTTCATCAAGACCCCTCCTACCGTAAACTAAGAGATTACAAGACAGCACATAGAACAGGTATTAACAGTCAACGAGGACGAGCTCTTTGCTTGTTAAAGGATGTCGGTTTACCGTCTGACAGGCAGATTGAGATCAGGGAATTTTACAAATTTGAAAAACATCTCAAGGTCCAGATAATTGTCTTCGACAAAGACACTGGTAACAATGTCACCTATGCAGGGGCTCTCCCTAGAGATGAGAAGATATTCCTTTACAAGGACGGTCAACATTTTCATGCCGTCACCTCAATAGCAGGACTATTCAAAAGTAAGGTCATCTGCACTGAATGTCTCAAATTCCATAGGAAAGGAGCAACACATTTCTGTCAAAAGAAATGTTACGTATGTCTCAGAAAGAACTGTACCTGGGAAGAGAAAGTTATCTGTAAAGATTGTAACAAGACATGTCGCAGTTCAGAATGCTACAATGATCACAAACAGGTATCTGTCTACAAAACAGGCCCCAAGAAAGGGGGAGAAAAGCCTTCCCCATGTCAGCAACACTTTCAATGTCCGAACTGTAAGAAATTAATAGACACCCTCACCAGATCATCTCAAGATCATACTTGTCAAGAATGGCAATGTCAATGTTGTCAAGAATATGTTGTAGGACAACACCTTTGCTACATGAGATCAGCACCACCCAAGAGTAATAAGGGGAAATTCATATTCTTTGACTTTGAAGCTACACAAGACACCATGTACCAATGCAAAGATGGATATACACCTCGAACAAGGAAAGAAGGATGTCAAACCTGCACCGACGAGTTCACTTGTTCAGCCTGCAGAAGATGTCAGAAATGCAATACCTGGTACTGCGGTCTTCAGCAGCACATACCAAACTTTGTTGTAGCAGAAAGTATATGCAACAACTGTAGTAGAGAGATGACACACTGTAAATCATGCAGTATCAAATGCCTATCTCATGACAAGACACAGACATGCCAACAATGCTACAAGAAAGAGGTAATCTTCAAGGGGGATAACACTGTCAAAACGTTTGGTAAATGGCTATTCAATGAGGGTCACAAAGAGACCATCTGTATAGCCCACAATGGAAGAGGATATGATTACATATTTCTCCTGGGATATCTACTGGAAAACAGTATGCAGCCAGCTTTAACCAAGAATGGAACAAAGATTATGTACATGCATGTCAAACAGCTCAACATGAAATTCATAGACTCCTTCAACTTCCTACCCATGGCACTGAAGAAACTCCCCAAGACGCTAGGATTGTCATCATCTCTGAAGAAAGGAGACTTCCCCTATCTTTTCAACACAAGGGCACACTTTCAACAACAGTATTTTGACAGACCTCCACCAATTGAGTTTTACAGTAAGGAAATAGATCAAGATTGGTACAACTGTAGACAAGGTCCCTATGACATGCACAAAGATATGGAGGAGTACTGCAGAACTGATGTCCTGATTTTAAGAGATGCATGCCTGAAGTTTCGCCAGCTGATCAAAGAAGTTACTAGTATAGAGGTTGAGGATGGTACTCAAGATGTTGATGCTTTCTCCCAAGTCACCATTGCTTCCACCTGCATGCAGATATTTAGGCAGAACTTCCTCACTGAATACTACCAGACTATTCTACAAGACAAAATAGCTACACCTATGAAGAAAACAGGAGGACAGTTTTATAGTAACAACCAACCAGTACCATCCGGAGAAATCCAGGAAAAAACCTTTCTCAAGTCAGATATTGCTCACATACCTCCACAAGGCTATACAGCACGAGACAATCACAGTTACAAGTCAATTCAATGGCTCGAATACCTCAGTCATTACAACAAGATCTTCATTCAACATGCACGTAACATAGGAGAACTTTCAATGGGGAACTACAGGATAGACGGGGCTGATACCAATGGGGTATTGTATGAGTTTTATGGATGTCGCTGGCACGGATGCCCCAAATGTTATCCAGACAGACAAGTTAGAGACAACCACAATAAACACACAATGGACGATCTATACAAAAGAACCGTAGAGAGAGAAGAATTCCTGAAAAGCAATAAACATCAAGTCATAACGATATGGGAATGCCAGTTTGACGAGCAAATTAAACAAGACCCTGAGATGAGACAGTTTCTTTCCAGTCTGGATATACCAACACGTCTTCAAATTCGAGATTCTTTCTTTGGAGGAAGGGTAAATGCCATGAAACTTCACTATGAGGCTGTTGAGGATGAAAAGATACATTATTACGACTACACAAGCCTCTATCCCTATGTCAACAAGTACAAACGATTACCAGTAGGGCATCCAGAGATCATTACAACCCAGTTTGACTACACCATGAAGTCATACTTTGGAATTGCCAAAATAAAGACTCTACCTCCAAGAGGTCTATATCATCCAGTCCTCCCTCATAGATCAGGAGGAAGACTAAAATTCCCACTATGTCGTACATGTTCTGAAAAAGAAAGCAATGTACCATGTCAATGCAGTCCTGAAGACAGAGCCATAACAGGGACATATTGCACTCCTGAAATATTGAAAGCTTTGGAGAAAGGATACACCATCCTCAAAATATACGAAGTCTACCATTGGAGAGAATCCTCTGACAGTCTTTTTAGACAGTATGTTGACACATTCCTCCGAATCAAACAAGAGGCATCAGGTAACCCCTCATGGATACAAACTGCTGCAGATCAAGAGAGGTACATACAGCAATACCAAGAAGCAGAAGGCATCACCCTCAGAAAGGACAACATCAAACATAACCCAGGACTCAGAACTGTTGCAAAGCTAGCTCTCAATAGTTTTTGGGGTAAATTTGGAGAGAAACCAAATCAGACAAAGAGTCAGTACATTACAGACCCCGTCAAGTTCAAACAACTCGCAAATGATCCTACTGTTGAAATACTGATGATCAACATGATCAATGAAGACTGTTTATTGGTTGAACTAAAGAGTAGAACAACCTTTGAACCCGACAACCTCAAAACAAATGATGTCATTGCATCATTTACTACTTGCTGGGCACGACTAAAACTTTATGAACTCATCGATTTCCTGGGAGAGAGGGTATTGTACATGGATACAGACTCTGTCATATTTACGGCTAGACCCAATCAACCTATGCCCCTCCTAGGAGACTTTCTAGGACAACTTACTGACGAGCTACCCCCGGGGCGATGGATCACTAAATTTATCTCTTCCGGTCCAAAATCATACAGCTACCAGATGAATGACGGGAAAGAAGAAATCAAATTTAAGGGCATCATAATGACGCCTACCAATAAAAAGTATGTTACTTTTGCCAACATCCGAGAAGTTGTCACGAAAGACATATCCATTAGGCTCCCTCCATATACCATGTTTGTCAGGGATAAAGTTCATGGTCAAGTCTTCAACAGAACTACTTACAAAACGGTCAACCTAGTATACACTAAGAGAATTTTACTGGACACTTATGATACCTTGCCTTACGGCTATTAAATTTGTTGAGTATATATTATTTACTGTAAATCATGTAAATATTTTGTAAAGACTAAAAAATTGTGTTCATGTAGTGTATTCATTGTGTGTGTGTGTGAGATGCTATAAATAAAGAGGTGACAAGTACCAAGCACTCACTTTTATGATGGAGACTGAAGGGAGCATTAATGAGAGCTGGCAGGTTTTGGGGTTTAGGGTACCAAAAAATGAAGTTGTCTTCTTCAGTCAGATAGTCATATTATATATAGTTATAATAACATGTATAATAAACCTATCAATCAGTCATCCCCTGAGCGAGCTCTGGGTAGGATTGTTAAGTTCAAGTATAGGGTTTCTCCTCCCGAACCCCACAATAAAAGAACGTAGAATTCTACTGAACAATGGATGAATATTTAAAGACTATGTATTACAGCACAAGTAAAGCTGGTAGTTACACAGGAGTAGTAAAGTTTTGGCAGAGCATACAGGGAGATGGAAACCCTCACAAATTAAAGTACAAAGATATAAAGGAATGGCTTGCAAGACAGTACACCTACTCTATACACAAGCATCCTACTGAGAAATTTAAAAGAGAGCCAATCATAGTAGGAGAAATTAATGAAATAATTGATTCTGATTTAATGGATATGCAAAAATTTAGCAAGAAAAATAACGGTATTAGATTTTTAGCTATATTTATAGATCTATTTAGTAGATATTTACGAGTACAACCTATGAAGACCAAAAAAGGGGTAGAGATGGCACAAGTCTTGGAAAAAGTATTTAACGACATAGAGCCATCAGTAAGAAGTATAAGAACCGACCAAGGTTCTGAGTACAAGGCAAAAGTAGTACAAGAGTATTTTAAGTCAAAGAATATTAACCATATTATAACATACAACGTTTATCATGCAAATTATGCTGAGAGAGTCATTAGAACTTTGAAAGGCAGGATCTACAGGTTTTTTACAAAACATCAATCTCATCGGTATATAGATGATCTCCAGGATATTGTAAGAGGTTACAATAACACTCGTCACTCCAGCATTGGTATGTCTCCTGCACAAGTAACACTTGAGAATCAACAAGAACTCTACGAAAAATTATACCTACCAGTAGAATTAAAGAGAGAGCAGACGACAGTCGTATTTAGATATGAAATTGGGGATAAAG
This sequence comes from Alitta virens, assembly GCA_932294295.1. Lineage (NCBI taxonomy): Eukaryota > Metazoa > Annelida > Polychaeta > Phyllodocida > Nereididae > Alitta > Alitta virens. The sequence goes on along the minus strand of OW028576.1, from coordinate 41,288,841 downwards.
TCAGAATCCCCTTCAGCCGTAGACCATTCCAGCGAGGGTTTGATCAGAAATGGACAGAGGAAATATTTCTCATAGACAAGAGAATATCATCTCACCCTCCTCGATACCGCTTGGTTGATTTACAACTTGATACCATAGGAGGTAGTTTCTATGAACAGGAGTTACAAGAGGCCAATGTTGATGATGATGAAGTATATAAGGTTGAGAAGATTTTGAGACACCGCATTAAAGACGGGGAACGTCAGGGATTAGTTAGCTGGCTCGGTTACCCAGCAAAGTTTAACTCTTGGGTTGACATTGATCAAATACATAACTATGAATGATTTCTACATCACCATCAAAAGCCAACACGGCAAGATTCATTTTTTAAATAACACTGCAAGTAATTTTAAAGTAAAGCTGAACAGGCCTCTTTTACTTAAGGAAGGCTGGAAAGTTGCACTTGTCCAATACAAATCACCAATTTCGGAAGATGTCTATGTCTGTAGCGATGTCTGCATGTCGAGTATTGTAGGAGAAAAGCAGTATAGCATATTACGACTTATACCCTCAGATCAAGTTAGTATTCCTTACCCCTATTACATACCGGTATCTCAAAACTTTATAGACTGTATTCAGATCTATCATCTTTCGGCTAAGACTGAGGAAAGTCTACAACTCAATACAAGGGGGGTTACATACGTCACCCTCCATTTCCTATATAAGCCATAGAACATCATGACTCTTGATCATTTGTTTTAACACCACGACCATGGACACTTATTACTCTACACAACAAGACAGGTCCACACCTTTTATAACCGATGGGTTGAGACGATATTCAGGAACAAACAATCCTCAATACATTATCGAAGATACTTCTACAAAGAGAGGTCCACAGTCCGTCAAGGTTGAGTTGACATCAGACATTCAGAAAACCATTGACCAGGTCAAAGAGGAGATGGTATTGACTAATAGCAGAGCTACCAAGAAAATGAACAGTAAACGTAAAAGGTCGCCAGCCAAGAAACCACCAGCCAAACGGCGCAAGGTATATAAGAAAATAGCAAATCAAAAAAAGTCATACACAATCAAGAAGGCACCGAGTAAACGTCGTCACACAGTCTTTAACAATGGAAGCAAGAAACGCTAGTCTCCCTCAACTGGACCTGTTCTCACCACCAGTAGTACAGAAGATGGTTGAGAGAGAATACACTATGGAATATAGACCCGTTACACAGCTGTCAGATGATGCCCCTATAATCTTTGATATTACAGAACAGAAGCACTTTCTTGACCTTTATAATAGTCAACTCTATGTTAAAATGAAGATTTTAAAGAAGGACAATACGGCGATTATGGCTGATAAGAAGGTAGCACCTGTAAACAATGTCCTACACAGTTTATTTGAAAAAATATCTGTATACATTGAAGGTAAAGAGATTACAACTTCAAACAAAGACTATCCTTACAAGGCTATGTTTAGCACACTGTTAGCATACCAGAAAGGAGCAAAAGAGTCACAACTACAGGCACAAGGATACTTTAAGGATGATTCTGATGATGCTGATCAAATTACCGGTAATGTTGGAGCTAATAAAAGACAAAAGATGTTTGAAAAATCAAACTCTGTTGAACTTCAAGGTCCTCTTTATGAGGATATATTCATGCAGAAAAGGTTTTTACCTAATAACCTTCGTCTCACAATCAAATTAGACAGAACTTCACAAGAATTTTTCTTACTGAACCTGGAACCTACTGGATCCTATAAAATACACCTAGAGGATGTCATATTTAAGGCTAGAATGGTTGAACTTTATCCACCTGTCCAATATGCAATTGCTAAAAAAATGGAAAATAAGCCTGCACTCTTTCCATACACAAGAAGGGAGATCAGGGTAGATAACTTACCAATGGGCTTCACATCAGGAACATTTGATAACATCTTCCCAAATCAACTCCCGTCAAGAATTTTAATCACCTTTGTATCGTCTGAAAACTATAACGGCCATAAGAAAAAAAACCCGTACATCCTCACTAATTTTGGTCTTACACGAATCAGTCTGTCTGTCAATAATAACACAATTGCATCTTACACACCATCCTTTGATTCAAAACAAGGTACGGGGGTAGCCCCCTGTTATCTTAGTCTGTACGAGACCTTCAGAGAGCTGGGGAATGATTTTGGTAATGATATCACACTCTTCGACTATGTCCACAGTTGTACAATGTATGCATTTAATATTAAACCATCATATGACTGTACCTATGAGCCTGATCACGGTCATGTCAGACTGTCTATCCATTTCAAACAACCTTTAACAGAAGCCGTTTGCTTATTAGTCCACGCCGAAACACCATGTCTAATGGAGATTACAGGGACACGGAACGTAACTCTTAAATAGAGCCACCCGAGCTGACTCATGTCATTTACAATGGAAAGACCGAGTATTATAGATGTATCTCATACTCGCGAGAATGATGACATACCGGAGAGTTGGAAGACTATGTCTGAAGACAAGGTTCTTGTTCTGATACCCTCTCCGTGCAACATGATTATAGCCTCACCAACACAGGGGGGTAAATCTACATTTGTATACCAATTATTTAAACATGCCATGTTTCACAGACCTCCTGAAAAGATACTTTACTGTTACAATAGTACCTGGCAGTCAATGTTCACTAAAATGGAGACTGAGATGGATAACATATCCTTCCATTATGGACTACCAAATGAAGAAGAGCTTGAAACATTCCAAGCATCCACTACAGAGCACAAGACTATTGTTTTGGATGATTTAATGAATGAATCAATGAACGCTGACAACATTTTGAAACTTTTCACTATCGGCATGCATCACAACAATTGCTCAGTTATTCTCCTAACACACAACCTATTCCCAAAGTCCAAACATTCACGAACCTTAACTTTAAATACCCAAGTTTTTGTAGTCATGGCAAACAATCGTGATAAACAGCAAATCCAAACTCTAGGCAGACAGTTAGGCTACAAGAGATTCCTTGATGCTTACTTAGCAGCAACTCCTGTACCTTATACTTATTTCATAATAGATCTACATAATAATACTGCCGATAACCTTAGATTGAGATCTAATATATTTCCTGATGATACAAGTCCTACTACCGTTTATAAAGCACTGTAGATAAGCCGCTATGTCATTTACCAAGATGCCTGCATCGTTAGTAGTCAAGAAAAATATACCGTTTATCAGATTCTTGTCAGAGACAGACGACAGGCAAAGAGATGCTTTACTCAAAACTATCAATAAAGACCAGATGGAGGTCCTTAGACAGATAGTCCGTAACGTTCTTGAGGGGGGGCTAGTCCTCACTAATCAAGGCATTAAAGAACTGAGACGCTATGAAAACAAGCTCATTAACTTTGCCGACAGCAAAGAGAAAGGAAGAAGAAAGAAGCACTGTCTACAATTAAAAAAGGTTTGGCCCCGACTTATTAAGGCTGTACTACCACAACTTGAACTTTTAGAATAATGAAACATTTTATCATCCCTGCATCAACATACCATAAACTCAAGTCAACACAGTCTCAGCATGCATTGCCAAAAGTACAGCAGAATGATCAACAAAACATCCAGCATGAACATCAGCCAGTGCTGGTTGAACCACGAGAAGAAGAAGAAGAAGAGCAGGAGAGCTTTGTCACTGAGGCCTTTCCAAAGTCAACAAGAGGGAAAGCAACACGACTCCTCAATTACATCAAGAGACATAACCCGAAGATAACATGGTCATCAAAAACTGGAGATGTCAGTATTGATGGTACATTGATACAAGGCTCGAATATTATAGACCTACTAAGGACTGCTGTTTCTGGTACGGTTATAAAGCCGACAGGATGGCCACAGTTTCATATAGCCTTAAAGGCTATCAACACTCCATTATCTCTTGTAGCTCGATACCCTCCAGGAATACCAGTCCAAAAAAAAATGACAAAATGGCTGACTCATTGATAAAGAAACTTGTCTTATTCACACTGTCATGAAACTCACATTAATCTTAAAGGGTTATACCCTAGTGGGTCGTCATAAGACAGGTTGAAGAACTTCTAATAGTACTTACCATACCAATCACAAGTGAGGACTGAGCAATCATCAGTGTATTTACTACCATCCTCTTGCAGTTAACTTGCAAAATAAACATCCTATGAAGTTACCTAAAGCTGTTACAGTCAAAACAGTCTTAAAATAGTTTATCTACTGTGACAGCATTTGTCCAAACGAGTTTCAATCTACTTAGTATAAACATCAGGCTTAACAGAATCCCTTGTACAATCAAACACATGCCACATTCTACTTAGTAATAGAAAAAACAAAGGTCAGTTCATGGAACTGGCCAACCAGTGCCAGGAAAATGACTACCAATCAGAGGATGGTAATACTAGCCAGTCAGGATCATGAACAAAAGACTGACCAATCAGAAGACAAGAAAAACTATCCTACCAAACTAACAGACCATGACAGAAGTGTCTTGGCCATCCAATGAAAATCGAGCGGCCTAGTCTCTCAGGCAATAAAAGCAGAGGCTTGCTGATCAAGAATCATAATCACCCTCCAGCCTCTGAAGATCCCATCATGACTACCACAAACCAAGACATAGTATTTTTTGAAGAGATCCTAGGTAAAAGGGGCCGTAGAATGACTCTTAAGCAGTATCAAGGAAGAAAACTTCTTCACCTCCGTTTGTATGATGAAAATGATTGCCCAACCAGAAAAGGAGTACACATGTCTGTAGAAGAGGGTAAAACTCTGCTGTACCTGATACCAGAAGTTCTCAATGCCCTTACAAATCGCCAAGAGGGAATGTTTAATATCACAGAAAGTATTCGTCTACAAACTACAAAATTCAACACTGTAGACATAAGACTGTTCTGGAAGCCTTCGCCTCACCAAGACTTTGTCCCTACAAAGAAAGGTTGTCCTTTGAACAAAGCTGAATTTTTTGAACTGGTTGATATTATGCACTTGTATGCCCCTCTATATTTCAATTAATGTTTTTGTAAAAAAGTACCAACAGAAAAAACTTTAAAAAAATTCAAATAAAACTTTAAAAAAAAACTTCAACAACTTTGTGTAAATGTGTGTATACGTATGCTTTATCAGTAAAATTTTTTGATTAAAATTAAAATAATAAAAAAGTTGGATAAAAAATTACAAAAATGGTGTGAAACAAATAAATTTTTTAAAAAAAATTTTACAGTAAAAGTTTTTGATTAAAATTAAAATAATAAAAAGTTGGATAAAAATTACAAAAAATGTGTGAAGCAAAGTTTTTTTAGAAAAGATAAAAAGTTTTTAACAGTAAAATTTTTTTATTAAAATTAAAATAATAAAAAAGTTGGATAAAAAATTACAAAAATGGTGTGAAACAAATAAATTTTTTAAAAAAAATTTTACAGTAAAAGTTTTTGATTAAAATTAAAATAATAAAAAGTTGGATAAAAATTACAAAAAATGTGTGAAGCAAAGTTTTTTTAGAAAAGATAAAAAGTTTTTAACAGTAAAATTTTTTTATTAAAATTAAAATAATAATAAAAAAGTTAAAAAAATTACAAAAACGGAATGAAACAAATAAGTTTTGTGTAAAACAAAAAAGTTTTATGTAAATAAAAGTACTTTGTGAATAAAAATTAAATCATAATTTTTGTTTTGGAAGCAAGATTTGAACCCGCTACCTCATACATAATAGGCGGGTGCCCTACCACCTGTACCACCCCTGCCGATGGAGAGCTATGTACCCATACTGCTACTGTGGCAGTACGAGGCGTGATTATTCATTACTGGTATATTGTTCTCTAGTTAGAATTAGTAACTCTTGCGCTGACATTATTTATATAGTTAGCTTTTACCCATACAGTACCACTAGACACTGACATGTCCGATCAAGCGACAACTTCTAAGTCTATTTTTAGCTTCCTTCCCTCGTCAACATTAACACTAGGGGGCGTCATAGTTACGTCGTCACGCCATCTCTCTGATTTTTGGTGTACTATTTCTTCTCTCAACAACTTCTAAGTCTATTTTTAGCTACCCCTACCGATGACATTAACACTAGGGGCATCATAGTTACACCGTCACGCCATCTCTCTGGGTTTTGTGTACTATTCTAGCTCTAATATATATTCATAACTAAATCACCAACCTTCTATCTGGTCTGTAGTCTTGTGCGTTTTCACTCGCCTGCCACGCCGTCATCAAGTGTTCGAATCTCACTGCTACTTTTTCATTTCTTAAAGAGCAGTTTTTTCATGTGCCGAATACATGGGTGTACAAGATACGCTATTTTTGAGGAGGGGTTTTTTTTATTTATTTTTTGTTTCTTTTTATCAAAGTTTTTTCATCTTTTTTATTATTTATTACTCAGTCAGATCAATGGTAGAGGCTTCCACCATTGGCAGGGGTGTTGGGGGTCTTGTTGAGGGGGGTGTAAGGGGGGCGATGGAGGTCGTATTTCTTGACCCCTGGGCTATTGGTATATTGAGGAAGTCTGCAAAGGGTACTAGGACCTGGTTCATGAGTCGTCGCCGGTCTTCTTTTTCCCTCAGTTGGCTCTTTTTGAGTTCTGATCGTACTTTCAGTAGTAGTCTTGTCTGCTCGTCAATCATCTTTTTGTAAGACGATATCTTTGATTCCTGAGTTTTTATGGTGCGGTTCAATGACTGTGCTTTTTCTTCGTAGGCAAACCTCAAAAATCTTGATGTTTTAAGCAGCTGAAAAGTATCAACAAAGTCTCTGATATCAAACTGTGTAAGATTGCTATCAATGACTGACCCATAATGACCTCTACAGAAAGGACATGTTAATTCTGGATCAATTTTCTCTGCAAGATCATGAGCAGGACCCTTCTGATAGTCTACTGTGGCTGTTTGTATGGCAAGTGTCTGAAGACATTTCTTGCATATCTTCATCTCAGCAGTAGTAGTGTAGCAGCATTGAAGTTGGTAAGATGCCTCATTCTCTGTGCAGATAATGCAAACAGCCATATTGATGCTTGGTGTCTAGTGATCTTTGCATGAATGATCAGGCCAGCCAAAATCCTTTCCAGCTGCAGATGATGCATAGTCTCTCAACCATGAAAATACTGACCATACATAGAGCATCACATGTAGGTGTGAATACACCCTCCTAACCCCCCTTGTAGCAGAGTATCCTATCTTTAAACCAATCACGGTTCCCTGTAGATAATCCTTAAGCAAAATAACCAGACTGGTTAAAATGCATAACACTGTTACTCTGAATTATTCAAAGAAGTAAAAATGTCTTACTACTTTAATGATCAGACGTTCCGCCATGCTCTGAAGCATTTCAGGGGGGCTGAAGTTGTTGGACCAAAATCCAGCCAGTTTTTCAAGGCCTATAGTAAGAAGGAACTGGAGGATCTTGTTAACATGGCTATGATGGGGACAAGAGTACTGAAAAGTGAGGAGAAGCGGAAGCGAGTATGGATGACAAGACTGCCTAACCCTGTTGGATGGAGTGAAAGACCTGGCCAAGTTACAGATCATCTCAGGATATGTTTGAAAAATCGTCTCATAATCAGTTGCTATCCTTGTTATCCTTATATTGGTAACAGACTGCAGTAGTCAAAATCCAATAACAATTTGGCCTTTTTCAAGGCCACCATATCCTCCAAAGAGAGCAGACCTTGTACACATATTGTATTGACAAAAAAGACCCTCCCCCTCCCTCCAAAACAGAGTGTCACTACCTCCTACTGTGGTAATGAAAAACCATAATATACACCCAATTTACATTAAAACAAATTGAGTTCGATGAAATAGAGTTTCGAACCCGGGTCTTTAAATTACAGTATAGATAATCGCTAGTCTCATTGATGGATGTGGGGGCTGCACACGCAGACGCCCCCTAGCGTTAATGTCGACGGGGGAGGGTAGCTAAAAATAACTTTAAAAAATTTACCGTGAGGCGGCGTGTAGTCTTACCACTTTTTAACTTGTGTATGTTAATATAGCCTCTGTAATATTGGTTGATTTAAGTAAAAAAACCGGTAAAAATAGACTTAATAACCTTAATAAGACCAAAAAAAGGGCATCCAGTAGGTTTTTTAGATTGCTAAGAAAAAGCCATTTAGCATGTAGACTGAAATTATCTTCTAATATTAAAAAGACGGTTATTGGTTGTTATTGACTGTTTTTAGGTCAGTTATTCATGCATTATTTACAACTAACTTAGTTCTATATAGCTGATGCACAAACATGACAGAAACATGGCCAGCCCCCCTCCCCCTCCCCCAAGACTTCTTTTAGGGCTAATCACATGAAAAAACAATTTAGACTAGAGGATTAATTTCGGCGAGGGCGGGGATGTGTTCTTTTCTTATTGACCTGCCAATTAGGAAGTCCTCTTAACCATTTCACATCGTTTTAGTTATTTATCTTATGATCAGATTTGTGTACATCTTTTCAAGTAGAAAAAATGTATTTTCTGGGGTTAATAGTTATTAGTAAAAAGTGCTAGTCTTTTTACACCATAAGCCGTGTTTAACTAAATTAACTTAATACAATTCTTTTAACCCCCTTAGTCGGTTATTGCTTGATGTGTGGGGGGAGTGGGGGTAAACCCTCATTTGGTATTATCAAGGTTTCTTAGGCTAAGCGTTGCCATTGACATACCAGAAATGTTGGTATAGCAGCATGTACCAATGTCTAAATACACTGAATGATTGTAAAGAAACAGTCGAACAAGCGACATTGCATCATTTGACATTAATATACCACTAAAATAGTATTTATACTGTGCAATGACATAGTAAATCATTATTCCTGCTGATTTTACAACGACTACATCTACGATTTTCGCTAATTCTTTTTTACCACGACTAATTGATTTTTCGCAATGGCCATGTCGTCATTGATGAGATTGTTTGTACTGTCTGTGGTACTTGGTTGTCAGAATGAGGAGAATGGTGTCTTGATCTGTGATGATTCGGATGTAGCAGATTTAAGATACATCTCTCTGGATGATGTTCAAGAAATCCGGTGAGTAAAGTTATTCATAATACCTATATATATTAAACCTTTTATTTTGGCTGTTTCAACCTTTTGAATATATATATATATATATATGTATATACACTCGTACTAAAAAAGTCACTCGTTGATAGCTTGTTACCTGCTATTAGAATAAGTTTAATTGAGCTTTCTGATTGTTTTATATAATTTAATTAAAACATTGATACCGCTATTTTACACTAGACGGCGGGGTTATCAGCCGTCTGGCGTGGATTGTGTGTACTACACATTTGTTCTAAAAATAGTATTTGGTTGAACATGTATATACTTTTCAAGATGATCAGATAGTAGTTAACCTATTGTGCGCACTTTAGTATTATTAATTAGCCAGTTCTTTGTTATCAGGCGATTCATTCATAAATAGCTCCTTATGAGTGTCAATGAGTATAACATTAAGGAAAATTTAAAAAAAATTCTTTTTTAATAAATACTTCTTGGTCATAGGTTCTATACACGCTCAGAAGACGAGGTCATGGAGCAGTTGAAAGGCCGTGATGCTAGTGTCAAGGTTATCTTCAGGTCTGGAAGGGTAGTCATTTTTGGATCCGGGATGACAACTGCTGATACAGACTTTGTGTCTACGAGACCTGAACTGACAACTTTAACCCCTGACTGGACAACAACCATGGTGATGGGAAGAACTTCAAGTTTCTTGAAGATTGTCATGCCTTTGACGATTTGTTCAACACTGGTCATGATGGTCGCGATTGTCTTGTGTATAAAGGGTGAGTCATAATAATTTTTACATATTTACGACTAATCATAACTTTAAGATAATGTATTTAAATTAAGCCTACAATTTCAAAACCGCCAGATAATGTGCATACCATTTACTATTTTTTAGGTTAAATTACAAAATTTTAGCCGAGTTTTATTTTCATTTCAGTTGTCTTGAGACGTGCGAGGAGGGCTGAACTGGTTCAGAGAGCTGCTGAGCCGTTCGCTGATATTGAGATGCTGGAGGATGCTGATGATGATGAGAGATTCCTCCGTCTTAATGACATGGACATCTTGGGAGGACGACCTGCGCCTGCCATACCTCTCATGGATGAATCAGATGATGAAGGTAACGATTGATTGAGAGTTTGTAATTAACATATATAATATCTACACAGTATGACAAACTACGGTTTAACTATACAATACGCTATAGCATTAAAGCCGTGATACTAGAAATTTACACAAGGGGGCGCTTTAGTCGCCTTGTGAACCCCTGGTGTTAAATATGTAACTCTAAAAAAACATCAAGAGATATCTTTAGTCAAAGAAATATACCTTCTTAGGGGTTAAGTACATTACTACATAGTTAATTTAGATAAACTAGTATGGTATATATCAGAAAAATGTCATATTTATTTTTACAGTTCTGTTCAATGCAGTGGCGGGCTTTGAGGACTTGTCTGATGCGAGTAGCCACGCTAGCAGTGATGGTGCGTATAACCCTTCCTGCATTTCTTTGTATTTGTTAAATATCTTAAATTAATTTATTTTTAAAATAGTTGTCAAAATATATTTTTAGGCCCCCCTCTCTTTGTTCCAGAACCTAGACGTAGGTCACAACGGAAAGCTGCCCAAGTTGCTAGGGAGAAGATAAGACAGTATTACTGACAATGGTTAGTATTTTAATCATTTATATCGTAAAGATTTGTATTACTAGGTTAATAACAACATCTATCAATATACTAATATAAAAAACATTTATTCTATTTCAGATGAGGACTGTCTCCAATTTTTATATTTGCTTTTTTTTTTTCAATTTGGTAATTTTATTTTTCTTAATAATAAACTTTTGACTGTATTTAGACTGTACTTTTTTATTTTGTAATTTTGTAATTTATTTTTTTCTTAATAATAAACTTTTGACTGTATTTACGCTGTACTTTTTTATTTTGTAATTTTGTAATTTTATTTTTTTCTTAATAATAAACTTTTGACTGTATTAAAGTTGTACTTTTTTATATGAACCAAAACAACTTCATGGGTATAGGAGAAGTTTTATTAAAATCTCATTTTCCTTGCATAAACATGGTTAACAAGGGCCTAAAAATACTATTTACAAGGTATTGTCTTTGTCTATCGTGCTCCTGTTCTATCTTGTGAACTTCTTCATCCAGTGCAAACTTTGCAATTCTTGCAATTGTTGTGGTCAGGGGGATATCTACAAACTTTGCAAGTGTATATTTTTTAAAAGTCTGTCTGTATCTGAAGGTCCTATCCCAGTGTACAGCAACTCTGATTCGTCGTTTTGTTCTGAGTATGTCGAATTGTGTTGACCTGCAGAACATGCAATGTACCTGCTCCTCTACGTTTTCATATTGTAAAAAAACTGCATGAGTAATTTGCCTGGTAATACATGTTTTGATACAGTCGTAACATGTAAGTTTGAATGTTTTTGTGTAGCAGCATGAGACTGATCATTTTTAGACTTACTTTTCACCTGACTGTTATATACCTGGTGGTCAGCTTTCTTACTACCTTGATTGGTCAGATTTTACTATCCATTGATTAGATGAAGTTTATAATCTCAATAAAGACTTAATGGAATTTTTACCCAGCGGATTAAAGTATTAATGGAATTTTTACACAACGGATTAAAAACTTAATTTGTTTATTTTACACAGCCTGGATTAAAGAATTAATTTGCATTTGTTTATTTTACACAGACTGGATTAAAGAATTAATTTGTATTTGTTTATTTTACACAGACTTGATTAAAGAATTAATTTGTATTTGTTTATTTTACACAGACTGGATTAAAGAATTAATTTGTTTATTTACACACTGGATTAAATTTGTGATAGGCCTGGCTCATTAGTATTCATAGGGGGGTGGGCGTACCTCATTAGTATGCATAGAGGGGGTGGGCCTGCCTCATTAGTATGCATAGGAACATAGAGGGGGTGGGCCTGCCTCATTAGTATGCATAGAGGGGGGTGGGCCTGTCTCATTAGTATGCATAGAGGGGGGTGGGCCTGTCTCATTAGTATTCATAGGGGGGGTGGGCGTACCTCATTAGTATTCATAGGGGGGTGGGCGTACCTCATTAGTATTCATAGGGGGTGGGCGTACCTCATTAGTATGCAAAAGGGGCGTGGCCTAGCTCATTAGTATTCATAGGGGGGGGGTCGGTCTACCTCATTAGTATGCAAAAGGGGCGTGGCCTAGCTCATTAGTATGCAAAAGGGGCGTGGCCTAAGCCAAAAGGGGGCGTGGCCTGAGCCACAAATAGAAGGGGTCTATGCAGTAGCACATAGTAGTTTATCTCTCTTCAATTTCCCCCTTGGTTCTGAGGGTATGATGTCAGTTTTCTTGTGTTTTTGCAAATTTCATGTTTCATTTTCTAATGAAACACAGCAAAGCTGAAGGTAGCATTGACACAATTAAGACTTAAAACAGTTTAGCAGTTATTTTGACCAAATTGAGTGAAGTATGTTGTTTCTGATCAGCAACATTTGTACAGGTGGCCAAAACAAGGGTTTTTAGTGTGATGAATACAACATAAAGGGTGACATCACACCAGCTTTGCTGTGTGTGGGTATGTCACACCTTACACTGAGCTTACAAAATGGACCCTCTGGCAGCTGGTCAAACTAGACATTAGACATTAGAGTGTGGTAGCATTGTAATTTCCTTCACTTGTGTAAAGTGAAATTTGTACCTGATGAGTCATTGCTGATATATGGACATATAACTTGTGTTGCAATGCTTAATTCCAGAGGACTTCATGTGAATCTAGGACTCCCATTGGTTAAAGCAGTCCTTCAGCCAATGAGAGTCCTACATACACATTACGTCATCTGGAGTTTAGCTTCAAGTCTATGAGATGGATTTCCAACTCCATGAATTTGGCTGTAAGGTACCAAAAACTCAGGAAACAAACCAGTGAAAGAAACAAAGTCAGTGATGGACAACTTCTCGTTTTTAGCTATAATTTGACAAAACGCGCAAAATGTGTTTCTAGCTTTGATTTCGCAAAGTTCGGAGTGGCGTTTGTTACTGAACAATACGTTATATGGTATCTCATGTGTTGATTGAAAATTAAATGGCAATGCAGGATGAGCTTTCGGTACACATGTAATATATCAATTGGGGTGGGGGCCTAGTTCTGTGGTAGCATGCTGGGCTTCCAGCCACTGGGTCCCGGGTTCGATTCCCGGTCAAGCCTATGTTTGATAGCTGTTTCACACTGCCATGGTCCCTGCCTGTCCTAATTAGTGCATCAGGTGCAGAAATATAGGACATAAAGCAAAACGCCACCCACCCACATACAGTGCATTGAAAAAGTATTGGACCCCCTTTAAAAATTATGCATTTTATATAATATCTCTCTGTTAAAATGTATGATGAATTTTATTATTTTACATACATTAGGCCTCCTTCAATTATGAATATATTGAAATTAGGTGTTGAAAAGTATTTGACCACCCACCTAATAATCCTCTGATATTATTGCATCAAACGTAAACTGCTAATAGAAACTACTCAAAACAATTAAGCAATCAGTTAGTTGATTAGTGTATGGTCAGAAAATGAAGACAGGAGAATTGCCTAATGACATAAGAAATGCTATTATTAAGAAGTTTAAAGATGGGAATGGTGCCAAGAAGATTTCCAAGGGACTAAGCCTACCTGTATCCACTGTGAAGGCCATCATAGCGAAGTGGAAGAAATTTGGACGTCCTGCCAAAATTACAAAGAAAATGACTCGGAAACTAGTTAACCTTCAGATGACTTTGAGTGACCTTCAAGGCTCAGTATCTGCGGCTGGAGCGGATGTGAACAAGACAACAATATCGAAGGTTTTGCACAAAGAGGGGCTCTTCGGCAGAGTTGCAAGAAAAAAGCCATTTTTGAAAAAAAGTCATTTAAAGGCTAGATTGGACTGCGCTGGAGGCCATCTAAATGAGAGTCCTGAATTCTGGAATCGGGTATTGTGGTCAGATGAGACTAAAATTGAACTTTTTGGGTTTTTTAAGAAGTACGTCTGGCGAAAGTCTGGTACTGCCAATGATCCTAAGAACACCATACCTACCATCAATCATGGCGGAGGCAGCATCATGCTTTGGGGCTGCTTCTCCAGAGAAGGCACTTGGTCTTTTGTCCGAGTGGAAGGAACAATGGATAGCAAGAAATATACAGTCAGTCACAAAATTGGGATTAGGACGACGCTTCCACTTGCAGCAAGACAATGATCCTAAGCATTGTGCAAAATAACAAAGGAATGGTTTCAGAAGAAGAAGATCAAGGTTTTGCAGTGGCCCAGTCAAAGTCCGGATTTAAATCACATCGAACATTTATGGCGAGACCTGAAAATTGCAGTTCACAAGTGGAAGCCCACAAACTTAGCCCAGTTGGAGCAGTTTTGTATTGAAGAGTGGGGAAAAACTGTCTCCTGCTAGATGTGCCAAGCTTGTGGATGGTTATCCAAAGTGGTTGCAAACTGTTATTGCAGTAAAGTACTGGCTGTGTGTGTTATGTAGGGGGTCGAATACTTTCTCAACTGCATTTTTAAGAACATATTTGTCATTTTCTATATCTTTATACAATTAACCCGGGTTATGGTTGAAATTTGTATTATACATAACAAAAGTTTACAATGACAAAATGTGTTGCGTTTTTTGGAAGCATATAATCATGTAAGATGGAAATAATGTACCATACTGGAGGGGGTCCAATATTTTTTCAATACACTGTATAATAAATGCAGTTACGACATCAAAAAGACAGTTTTATCCCCTTTGATTTATAGCTGAGCTATCAACAAATAATCATAATACTTAAATTTTTATTTTCAAACATAAGTAAAAGGATTATCCTTGTTTCTCATGTATCTGTAACTGTTCAACAATATATTATGCAGGATGTGGTTTTCTAAATACATATGTTCTATTTCCGTTCCGTACATTATTACGGCAATGTATTAATGATTTATTATACATTTGGATGAAGATTGACTGCACAACACTGTGATTATCTCATGGATATTATACGAAGAATTCTGTGGATATTTTTGTTGACTAAAATGCCTTATTATGGTTTGTATGAAATGTCTCAGAATTACTGTCACTATCACTAAATTCAATATTTGAATCTTATTGTGATATTATGATCAGTATTTGTATATATTTTTGTAAATTTTTTAATCTAATATTGATAATGTAATCAGTATTTGTGATCTGTGATTTATCCCTCTATCTTTTATGTATATATACTTATATATTATTTCGCTTTAACACTGAATGTCTAAGAGCAGGACTCTGCCCAGAAAACATCAAGTTATGGCAACTGGGACCTTGAATGTTAAACTGTATATTATGTATAAAATAATGAGAACTTGTGTATCATATTTCTGTAGATGTAATTTTAGATGGACGTAGTAAGTAGATATGTGACATATGTATCTTTTCTGATATGAAAAGGTGTCAATAAAAGCTATAAATATAATATTGAATGGCAGCTGAAGCAATTACTTTTATGTCAGCTAGCTTAAAGTTATGAAAAAAATGCATGTATTCTCTTGCTCTGAATGTTTATCACAATACACCGTTTATCACACCCAGATTATTTCAATGAACCTTTTCATTGACAGTTTAAACATTTTGACAAATATTTTCAGAAATGTGTCATCAGGTTTTGCAAGACAATGAGCACTCTCTACTTACTAGAGATTATGAATTGTCTAATTATGATAATAATATTTTGTTATAAAAGTATTAAATCAACGATTTTGTTCAAATTATCGGAATACATTTATGTATATAGTTTAATGGTACCAAACACCAGTTATAAAATATTAGGGTCAAAATGTTTGCATGGTCGTTAACCTGCAAGAGATAAAAATATTCTGTTGCAAAAGTGTATATTTTCATTCATAACTTCATTTTTCATTGTTTCTATTTTAGAAATTGAACATTTGAGACATTGAACATTTGGCAGTTTCAACGATATTGCTATTTAATGACAATTTGGTGATCTAAAATTTTAACAGGATATTATTTTACTAAATATATTCACTTTCCAACCATGCTGATTGTCTCTGACAAAGCTCTTATAAAAATGTAGCAACTGCCAATGTGCTCCTAAATAAACACCAGGGTTAAAAAAAGTTACCAAAAATTATGTTAATGCACGATTTTAGTATAATTAGTAATGGTCTAACCTTCATTTAGTGCAAAAGTTAAAAACAAGATTTGTTAGGAAAATTTTAAGATATTTTTTAATTTAAAATTTTTGGTTTATAACACCCCAGAGTAGTTTATGATAACTGGATTTAGGAAGCTGAAACGTAATTTTTACTCCATAAAATGGAAGTGTATGCTTAGACAATAATTAAGAGCCAGTTATGAAGAAATCTATCTGGACAATTAAGAGATATGATAAACGTTGATTTCTATCATTACGCCTGACAAAAACATATTGTTTAGAGGGGTCAGCCTCAATACCTTCAAAATAAGCAAATAGTTTCATTAATTTTGCACATTTTATCATACAATTGATCCTTGGGAATGTTGTTATATGGCCATATGTGGATATCTTATTCCTTAAACTAAAATCGTGCACTGACAGAATGTTTGGTCAATTTTTTTAACCTTTAATTCTCCCTCTGTCAGTGTTGCTAGTATTTAATTCCCTCTTTTTTTTGTGTGATGTATTTGAACTCTTTGTCAGGGCAAATCTTTAATTCCTCTTATCACTGTTGCATAATGTTGCAAGTTGTCAGTGACCAATCTTTAATTCTCTCATTGTCAATTTTGTTAGTCAATTCTTCTTTTGCCAGTGTTGCAAGTATATAATTCCGTTCGTAGTCTGTCTTCAGTTCTGTGTTTTATCAGTATTGACCTTTGATTGCAGCTTTTGCTAGTTGTTCCCTCGTTTTTCAATTTGTCAGTCTTATTCTTCTTTAAATTTGTTGTCAGTCCTCAATTCCCTCTCTTGTCAGTGTTGCAATCTTTGTCAGTCTTATTCCATTGTCAATTAATGAGTCTTCAGTTATCTGTTCATATTGGTGTTCTTGAATTTCAGCTGTCCTGTATACTAGAGATTTTGACATCCCAGATAGCATTCCAAATCGGGCCAGCGGTATTTCTAAATCGTTTTGACGTCGCCGACATCGCACCCACGTCGATACGATTTGGAATGCTATCTAGAATTTCTATAATAAAGAACCATAATTAGAGAAAATGTCTAATGAAGAACCATCGTTAGAGAAAATGTCTAATTAAGACCCATCATTAGAGAAAATGTCTAATTAAGACTCATCGTTAGAGAAAATGTCTAATTAAGACCCATCGTTAGAGAAAATGTCTAATTAAGACCCAGTGTTAGAGAAAATGTCTAATTAAGACCCATTGTTAGAGAAAATCAATTGAAGATATTTTGAAATCTTTTGTAAGTCTTATTTGTTTATCTATGTTGTTGGGCTTTAGTTCTCTGTTTATATTGTTGTTCTTCTTGAATTTCAGCTTTTGCAAGATGTCCTACTGTCTACTGCGCTGATTCTTACTGCAGGGCGTTCGAGACTCCAGATCGGTGTATTTATGTCGCCCAAAAAACCATGAACTGGTTCGAAGCAAAAACTCTGTGTGAAGATGTCAAAATGCCAATGCTGCAGGTTTGTGTAGCTTGTGGTTTTTGCGATTTAAGTTTCTGGTTCTTTGGCCGAGGTTTTGGGTTTTGTCAAAATTATTAAAAAAGTTCCCAAGAGAACTTCTGTTACATATTATTCCCTCTATGATCGAATAAAATGTTATCAATTATAATTATATTATTTAATGTAGGACGATATTAAATTGTGTAAACTTTTTAACATATTGATGTATTCAAACCTTATTGTTCAATCAGTATGCACAATGTTTTGTGAAAGTATCCAAGATATTGTTTGACGTTAATATCTGACTGGTAAATTAGACCATCAAAAACGGCTTAAGGTGCCCTAAAAGGAAATTTGCACTTTTTTAGTTTTTTGGCTCATACAAAAGAACATACCTTAAAATACTAATTTCCAGAATCCTAGGTTAATTGGTTAAGGTTCAAAAGCCCAGTATAGATATGGAACCTTTATTAGTTCTTTTTAGAACCTCTCTAAAGGTTCTTTAAAAGAACCACTGAAGGTTCCATATTAAGGTTCTTGATGGAACCCAATGGTTCTTGAACAAAAGTTCTGTATGGAACCCAATGGTTCATGAACAAACCCATCAAATGGTTCTGTAAAGAACCCTTGGATTGTTCAACAGTTCTTCAAAGAACCTTTATAGGTGCATTTCTGGTTCTGTTTAGGGTTCAATTTAGAACCCTGTGGTTCTATTTGGAAACTAACAAGGTTCAAGTAAAGGTTCATATATTGATTCAATTAAGGTTCTTTTAGATATGAATAAATATACAGCAAAACTAAATAAATTTTTGTTAATACATTTATTTTCTTTCATGAACAAACATAGTTTTGGTATTTTGGACTGAGCTCCACACAACCTACGGATAAAATCACTTCATACCATGGAGTCATAATGACTCCATGTTCATACACAATGTACAAGTTTACCAAATTAACCATACCACAATCAATGATGCAAAATTCTGTATATTTATTCATGAAGAGTCTAAAACAACAAATTTTATTGATAATTCAATATGAATATTTCAATGTGATGAAAAGAAATGAAAAAATAAAAAAGCAAAATTATGAAAATATTCGCAATTTCATACGAAACATTACATAACAATTGCAAAGTGGCTTGAAAATTTACAAAATGTGTTAAATTATCACCTCCAAAAAAATTGTGCTGATTGCAAGTGCCACTTTTGTCCTATATACATTGTAGATTTATGGCTGACATATCTGCCTGCAAAATCTAGTAGCATGAATATTTTTGCAATCTACTGTATATGCAAAAGTAGTATTCAACATGACATTTATGGATGATGATAGTGAAATATAGCAATTCTATATTTTTTTTAATGAATACTCACCATGACAAGCAATACATTTGCTGCAAGCACAGGCGTTTGCCATCATGACAGCCCTTAGCAAGTTAGTATAGTGTAAGGCCAAGGCTACTGACTTTGTCAAGAACAGCTTTTACTCCCCCTGCCTTCAATGATGGGGGCCAGTTTCAGTCAATAACATCATATTACACCAAAAATGGCTATATTATACACAAAAATAATTTTCCTTCTTATTCTAAGTGATAACTTCCATTATTTATGGGTATTTACCACTTATATACAAGGAATTCCTTGCCTGTACGCTGGGAAATGTCATCTCTAATGGCAGCTAATTTGCATATTTCACCATCTACACACATGATCGATGATGCTTCCTGATTGGCCAATATCCCCAACTGAGCAATCTTTGTTTAAAAATTGAGTTTAATCAATGCAAACAAAACAAATTGATATTCAATTTCACTGTTAGACATTCAATGCCATAAGCCAGCCTATATGCCATTAAGCTAATTTGTTTGTATTTAAGTCTAATTGGTAAACTAGCAAAAGAAATGCCATCAAGCTCAGGGCATTTCCAAATGTATTCAGCTACATTCTGATTGGCTGATGCAAATGAGATTGCTGCCTCTTGAGATGAAAAGCCAATTAAGGCTGTCAGTAGCCTTGGTATTAGTTAAAATATAGGTGCTGATATCACTGAGCAATATCATGATATTTCTTGAGCAGTTCACTGTCTCTGCTTTCTCAATGCTACAGTGTAATACTTAATATTAATTACCATGAAGCATTTGACAAGTAAAATATTTATTACTCACCAGGAACCAAAATCCAAGTGCTACCGAAATCCAAGTGCTTGTTGATGAGTTAAACTGTCTAATGTAATGCTCATTGAGGCAGCAATGTCTGGCTTTAGTTGTTGTTCTAATCAATTAAGTGACTGCCCTTAACAATCCATTTAAGTATTGGTAACTGAGGTACTTGGCATTGAACCCTTTTGTCAAGTTTTGAACCTTTGGTGTGTGATTGAACCGTATGGTTCTTATATTGAACCTTTAGGAACCATTCGGAACCTTTACAATAGAACCTTCAGGTTCCATAAGGAACCCCTAGGTTCCATATTGAACCTTTAAGAACCTTTTTTTTTACTAGAGTGTAGAGGGCATTGTTGCATGACAAGAGCTTTCAGCAGAAAATTCACTCTAAGTTTGTGGTTTTTAGTGTTTCAAAATCATATGACCGGTAAAAGTTTGTTTGCAATATAAATTCCAAAACTTTGATACAAAAAAAAAAAATCCCATTTTAGGGCACTTTTTATACTTAACTTAGGTGCCGGTACTGGTGTGATTTCTTAAGCCTGTAATTAAAGGCTGAATATTATTCAGAATGGTTAAGGGTGAGATGGGCTTTAAATTCCACATTTTCACACCAGCTATAGATTCTTGGTTGGTCACATACTGGTTTAAACACCAATAAGTTGTTCTTAAGAGTGTTGCTAACTCAGCTGTTTATTGCAGATAAAGAATGCGCAAATCCAGACCATCATTGAACAGATGAATTTGAGGATTCCTCATTGGTTAGGAGCCAGAGGGAATCCCCTAAATGACTGGAATTGGCTGCATGGTGGAAGTTACCCAGTTGGTAGGTTGGTTAATTCTCCACACAAAAGACCATGTTTCCTAAATTTACCTAATTAATAGGGTGTACACCGGTTCTCGATATATAGCTATATATGTACCAGGATAACGATACGGGTATTGATAATAGTTATGAAATAATAACGATACAATTAAACAGTATGCAGGGTGGCGTTTTTTGAAACAAGACACCTGCTACCCAGATGTTCTGGTGCTTGTGAAGAAAAATATCAATCCACTTTAATTGTAATGACATTAAACAACAATATGGAATTATTCCATAAAGATTTTGTTTATAATTTATTATAGCTCAACGATACGTATCATGATGCATATATCGGTTTACTGTATCATGATACTTATCGTATCGTATTAGATAAAGGTGTAATTGATGGGCAGAAGACATAAAATTGACTTAAGATATAGGAGAGTTGAAGTTAACAGCGTTTTTAACCTACAAGGTAATTAACTAATAGGTGTAGAGAAAGATAACATCTCAAGTGTACCTATGAATGAGGAAGTTTTTCTCCATAATTTTGCAAGTTTTGAAGCAACAGATAGCATGTCATGCAGGACGAGTGTCAATAGTGCAAAATATTGCTCCTTACAAATCATATTAGGCTCAATAATTCGTCTCATGGCTATGGTAAGTTAGTAAATAATTATTTGGGCCAGGTGCCATGTGGCATTTTAGATCTGACAACATTTGACATGTATGTGTCTGGTTATGATCCAATTGACTTCGTCATCCTTGTAATAATTGTAAATAATTGCTCTTAAGTTGCCACTTGATTCTGAGGGCATTTTGTTATAACAAAGCTCAAACCAAACAAGGTAGCATTGACAGTATTAAGACTTAATTGCCAAGTGGAGTAAAGTTTGCTGTCTCTGATGTTTCTGATCAGCAATTCAGCACCATTACCACATGTGGCCCAAAACAAGTACCAGCTAGTACAGCTGACATGTAGGCCTATGTATAGTTTATAGAATTGACCAATCTCAGGCAAAAAATCTCATGATGTCATGGATGAAGAAGAAATATTTCAAAGACTACTGTAATTTTTACAATGGTAATAAATGGGCTTCTAGTTGACTGAAATGCCCACATGAGAGAATTCCTTACCAGAATGGGCCTGTTCAGCCACCTCAGAACACACCCAGGCTGTTGTGGTCTTCGTTGACAATGATGGATGAATAAAACGCCAGATAGTCTGACCACTTTATAAAGATGTAATTATACAACTAGGTAATTTACGCAGTTGATGATGTCACATTTAGATGATGTCATCAAACAAAGGTGAGATTAGATCTGCCTGTGTTAGTGACGCGATGCCCATTGCTTTATGTTTTAGGCAATCATGCCTTCGAAGACTACTGCGGTACGTTAAGTTGGGTGGAGAGATATTCCGTTGTTCCGGATACATTTAAAGTCGTAGCTGGACATTGTGCTATCCCTGGTCATTTCATTTGCAGGAAAGGTTCGTAATTGCTGTTTATATATTCTATGCTGAGACAAGTAAAAGATTATGGTTCTAAAAAGGGGTGAATTCCACATTAGTATTATCTATTTGCCCAATCATATTCATGATGACTCTCTTTATTGAAATAAGCTCTTGATTGATTTATTTGTTGAGTACATACCCTTGAAAGTCCTGGGCTTCCACGTGACAAGGCGAGTAACACAGGGCTCTGCACAATGCCCTATATCTAGCACTATGCCTGTCTGGCTCCCCCTACCTCAACATGCTGCTAAACATAATATCACAGACGCATTCTTTGAGTGTGTAACTTATAATTTGATAGAAAGTAAGGTTAATCAATATCTTTATCAATTTTTATTGCAGATAACTGCCATTCATTCTATGCAGACTGCCTGGTCGTTCTATATACACCTCTGACTTGGTTTAAAGCTAGGTAAGAACATTTGAATCGTTACCTTAAATGTATTTTAGATCATAAACAACCCAGATAGCATTCCAAATCAGCTCAGCATCGTTTCCATATAGGCCACTGTCATTACAACATCGTATAAATATCGCCGACATCATGCCGACTTCGAAAAAATTTGGAACGCTGTCTGGGAACTTACTCGTAAGTAATTGAATAAACCCATCAGATAATTAACTGTTGCAACAAGGTTATTGGAATATTATGAGAAAACATACCAAAAGTCCATGTCAAAAGGCAATTTCATCTATGCACACTTCATCTGCATAATTTATGCTGATTATGCAGTGCCAATTGTGGATTTTCACGGAAGGTTCGCTATATCTACACCAGGTGGCTACGACAAAATACTGCAATTCTATTGGCAGAAAAAGTTCCTGCCCTTGGCTGTAATTGGCTGAAGCAAAGTGCATCCTAGCAGCAGTATTTTTAGTGCATTTTAATGTATATTATCTTATCATTCAATTGGTTTAAATGATTTTCACTTCTCCCCTGAGGAAGTTATATTTATGGAATCAGTTATTTGTGAGCTACTGTGTCTGAAAAGCAAAGCGAGTAAGAAGAGATGAAAGACTTATGTCCAGCTGAATTCAGGGTTGCTCAGTGAAAAGACTCTATTGGGCATGTAACCATGATTTGTTTCATGCCTGTCTCCAAACAATTGATGATGTCACCAAAGATCAATATGAGGTCAATGAACACAATTGGATCATTGGTGACGTCATCAATTGTTTGGAGACAGGCATGCAACATAGACAATCCCATGATCAAATTTCTTTGCAGAGAGTTTTGTCTCCAGCATGATGCAGATTTACTGTACATCAGGCCAGGAGAGTCGATTAATCAAATAAGGAACTGGATGACAGACAGGGTCAAGGATGGTTTATTCTTCATCGGGTTACGGAAGAAAATGTGGAGCTGGATGGGTAAGTTGGTTTATTGGCCACTCGGTCAGTCGTTTGGTCAATTGGTCAGCTGGTCTAGAACTGTCTATGGGCAACTTATCTTTTAAGTTATTGTAAAAAAAGTGTCAGAAAAGAATCCTATTTGGAATGACCCATGGCATAGATGTAACAGGAAATATCTCTTTAAAAGTGACATACGAGTTGTCAAACCTTGGCCAAAAGCAGCAATGAGATAAGCAGAAACTTATCAACATCTCTAATGACAAGGTGGCATTCCATTGGTTAAATAAAAATAAAAATACAATGCACATGTAACCCTCAGCCTGCCACGAGAAATCAAAACTATACATGTAAATCCTAAATCGCTAGGGGAAACCTCATGGTATCCCTGAAGTTAAAATAGGTCACGAAATTCCCCGACATGTGAGTGGATTAGGGCTTTACGTCTTGTATTTCTGCACCTGATTGGCTAATTAGGACAGGCAGGGACCATGGCAATGAGATGATGGATGAAACAGCCATCCAACTCAGCTGCTTAGACCCGACCAGGAATTAAACCCGGGACCCAGTGGTTGGAAGCATAGTGCGCTACCAGTTCACTGAGCGAGGCCCCCACCCTCCAGGAATTCCACCACAAAATGATGGGATGCCTTTCATAATCATTAAGGCATCTATATATAGAACAGATGTTATTCTATTGAATACCTGTAGATACTGATACCAATACAAATTTTCAATATTATTCATTCCAAGAAGTATTACGGAGATATCATTCAGAATATTTTGTTTGAATCATTGGATGAAGATTGTATAATTTTTACTTCCAAGATGATAGCACCAAGGACATGTTCTTCACCCATTGGGAAGATCAACAACCTAGAACCACGGGAAGCACATGCGTCCAGATAATTCCACGAGGGAGTTATTGGCGAGAAACAGATTGCTATGCTACAGCTGCTCCTATTTGTGTTTACGGTAAGTCAGAATTATGCTTAAATAAGTTTAGAACTGCCTTTTTCTGTAAATTGCAATGCCAACAAATTTCTTTTGGGTTTAGTGCAGTATAGCAGACCCAAATTTATGCCAATATTTGGCGTCCATTAAAAATTAAATGTTATCAAATATTACAAGTTTGAAGTTCTACCACAATAAAAATAACATTTGGTGTAGAATTGCAGTGGTTTGAAAAAGCAAAAATTAACTCTGTCTTTACCGTGAAGATGAAAACCGCTGTCATAACTACATTAGTTTGTGACATCATACATTGATTTATTATTATAATTTTACACTAGGTGTGACTTTTCTACAAATATCTAGGCCTAACTTCCAGTCCAGGAATTTGTAAACGGCAAAGATAAATGTAATAGCCAAAAAAACCTCAAAAAATGATTTTTTTCTTTATACTACGGAAATCTCATGTTATCTTATTACTTTGTTCCTTCGATCAGCTTGTAACATTACAACTTCTTTTATATAATCTTATAATTAATACTGTGATAAATTTAGTGAACCTATAGCCATAGATAGCCACTGACGTAAAGTTTCAACTGATACTAAACAATCTGATGCTGAGGTTCATTGATTACAGTTGAATTTGCATGAAAATCTGAAAGTCTGAAAATCAGAAATCTGATGGTTAGTTTAATTTCTCATGCAGATAAAACAATTCAAGTTTTGCCCGATATTCCGGAGACTTTGCCAACAACAACAACTACAACTACAACAACAACTACAACAACGACACCAACGGAGACAACAACATTCCGCACAACATCAACTCTGATGTCCTCCAAAACAACGACTACAACAAGGCCAACAACATCATTGAAAATGTCAACATTACCACCACATACTGTAACGATTGCATTGCAGCAGTTTACTGTTATTTCAAGCAAATCACCAATCAAGTCAAACAGTGGTCACAAATATCATTATACTGGTGAGAAACTGACTTCACACCTATTATATTCATTATATTAATTTCTTATTTATAATTATCAATCATTAACATGAACGAGTATTTATGCAATTTATTGGAGTCTGTGTGGTCAGACTTTTACAATCAAATTGACTAGAGTTTCATTTGTAAGGTTTCAATGTCTTATTTATTGCAGGTATGATAATTGCCATTGTGGCTTTGGCTTTAGTTCTGATTGTTGGAGCAATTACAATGGCTGTTTACTTCACCAAAAGGTTGGTTGTTTTATTTATTATGACATAATTTGCATAATATTGAGGCAATGGCTGCTATCACAGTGCTGTGTCAATTATCAAGGAACTCTCTGACAGTACTGTGTCAACAAGTGGGTAGCTTCTATATAACGTGGACAGTACTGAATCAACAAAACCAAGACAATTTATTGACCCTTCCACTGTGATTTCAAACAGATGATCTAATTGGATGGTGATCTCTAACGGAATAATCTAATTGGCTGGTGATCACTAACAGATTGATCTGGTTGGCTGGTGATCTCTAACAAAATGAACTGATTGGCTAGTGATCACTAACAGATTGATCTGGTTGGCTGGTGATCTCTAACAGAATGATCTGATTGGAAGGTAATCTCTAACATATTGATCTAATAGGCTGGTGATCCCTAACAGGATAATTTGATTGGCTGTTGATCTAGCACAAAATGATCTGATTGGCTGGTGATCTCTAAGAAAATGAACTGATTGGCTAGTGATCACTAACAGATTGATCTGGTTGGCTGGTGATCTCTAACAGAATGATCTGATTGGAAGGTAATCTCTAACATATTGATCTAATAGGCTGGTGATCCCTAACAGGATAATTTGATTGGCTGTTGATCTAGCACAAAATGATCTGATTGGCTGGTGATCTCTAACAAAATGAACTGATTGGCTAGTGATCACTAACAGATTGATCTGGTTGGCTGGTGATCTCTAACAGAATGATCTGATTGGAAGGTAATCTCTAACATATTGATCTAATAGGCTGGTGATCCCTAACAGGATAATTTGATTGGCTGTTGATCTAGCACAAAATGATCTGATTGGCTGGTGATCTCTAATAAAATGATCTAATTGGCTGAAGATCTCTAACAGAATGATCTGATTGGCTGGTGATCTCTAACAGAATGATCTGATTGGCTGGTGATCTCTAACAGAATGATCTAATTGGCTGGTGATCACTAACAGAATGATCTGGTTGGCTGGTGATCTCTAACAAAATGATCTGATTGGCTAGTGATCTCTAACAGAATGATCTGATTGGATGGTAATCTCTAACATATTGATCTAATAGGCTGGTGATCCCGATAATTTGATTGGCTGTTGATCTAGCACGAAATGATCTGATTGGCTGGTGATCTCTAATAAAATGATCTAATTGGCTGAAGATCTCTTACAGAATGATCTGATTGGCTGGTGATCTCTAACAGAATGATCTGATTGGATGGTAATCTCTAACATATTGATCTAATAGGCTGTTGATCCCTAACAGGATAATTTGATTGGCTGTTGATCTAGCACAAAATGATCTGATTGGCTGGTGATCTCTAACGGAATAATCTAATTGGCTGGTGATCTCTAACAGAATGATCTTATTGGCTGGTGTCAATAAAAGTGGATGCCCGATTTTAAGCACAGTACTTTGTCAGCTGAAACTTAAACATTTTTAAATGGTCACATGTTCTATAGCATATTACTGT
Source organism: Alitta virens (assembly GCA_932294295.1). Classification (NCBI taxonomy): domain Eukaryota; kingdom Metazoa; phylum Annelida; class Polychaeta; order Phyllodocida; family Nereididae; genus Alitta; species Alitta virens. The sequence goes on along the minus strand of OW028576.1, from coordinate 41,261,693 downwards.
GCGTAAACACATGCTGTAGATAATATAGATAAAATAGATATCATTGTATAGTGTACATGTATACTTATCATTCATGAACTATTTTTAAAATGTTATTTTTGTATTGATCGAATTCTTTCATTTATATTCATTCACTTGTTTATAATTAAAAGAAAAGAAAAATGGTGGTTTATGGTCTGCTATCAACCTCGTAGCTCTTTATGATTACCTCTAATAGCCCTGTTTATTCATTTATTATATTATACATTTGTATCTTATCTATTGTGTTTTCAGTAAAAGTTCAAGCCAGCAATCCAGCACCCCAGTCACGATGTCACAGCTCCATTCTGAACCAAATATTTACGAAGAAATTACCAATCAGAGGAATGAAGCATGTGCAGCCTCATTTGAATGCAATTACTGATGCATAAATTATTGCAATTGTGAAAGAAAATCACTGGATTCTCTGTGGTGCACCTTGTAGCTTCCATACAGAGTAATTACATAAATTATTGTTTACTGTTTATCCTGTTTATCCATAAAATATAAATACTGTCATAGTACAATAAATGAGGCATTTTTTTTTTTTTTTTAAGATTTAATATGGTTTTAGCATGTTTAGGTACCATTGAGCTTCATTGGCAAAATCCATCAAAAATAATATATTATACTATATTATATATATATATATATATTATATATATATATATATATATATATATATATATGTTTATTATTATACTTCCACTTGAAGTAAAAGGTATAATACATCAAATGAATATCAGTTTGTATAATTAATTACAATAATAAAATAAAATCAGAGAAAGTCCATTAAATAAATTTGCTCCTCATCATTTAGCAAGTCACACATATTGTCCTTCATTTCTTTAATTACTTATATGATGCTAGTATCCTCATCAGTCAAATTGTACAGAGTAGTATCACTTCCTCACTCCCTATTTGCAGCTTCTGGAATATCAAGTACAGATCCTGCTGTAATGCTTGTACAATATGCTTGGCCAGAAATTTTATTTTAGCATTGTCACTCATTTGGATAGCTTGTAACATGCCCAAAAATCTAGTAAAAACTTGTTCCAACACATGAGGGGCATTCAAAAAAGATGTCAAAAGTCTTGTGTGTGTGCGATAGGGCAATCTGAAGACCCTTCCACATGGTCACAAGCTCCTTTACACTTTTGTCTGGTTCCACGACTGTGTGCCATACAGATGACTGCACTGAGTGTTGAAGATCTTCCCCAAAACTGCATCAGAAGCAATTCCAAATTGCTGAGGAGGGTGTTTACTCTTCCAAAATAAGTCACCTCGCTTCATTGCTATTTCCTTGGCTTCTGATAAATCTTTGCTCAAATAGGAACCCAAGTACTTGACATTACTAGTCCAACTGAGATCTTCATTTTGCAAGTAAATGTGGCCATCTGCTTCCCTGCCTCCTTTGGAAAACATCATACATATTGACTTCATAGCATTATATTTAATAGTCAGATCCATATGCTTCACAGGTTGCGATCATTGCCTGTAAGCCACTTGTAGTCGGGCACAACAATGTTAGGTCATCCACATAGCTAACACATCCAAAGAAGTGGTGACCTAACCAACAACAAGTTCCATTCTCTTGCAGTCTTTTTATGAGTTCATCTTGATAAATGCAGTATAACACAGGCGGAGTGACACTACCTTGGCGAATGCCATTAGTTGCATGGAAGTATGATGAGTGCAAGCCATTCCACTCTGACCTTATGAGCTGAAGCTTATATTGTTTGTAAATGACCTTGAGATCTGCAGTAGAGATATGTCTTTGCATCAAAAGATGAAACAGTTTGTCATGTCTCACTCTGTCAAATGCCTTGCTCGAGTCTAGAAAACAGGCAAATTGGAGTTCGGAAGTCTGTAGCTTGTCAGTACTCCTGCGCAACAGGAAATGGTCCATGACCTTGCCAAAAGAGGACGTCAGTGCAAAACCTCTGCAATTGCTGTCGGCACACAAGTCACCTTTAGGATCTTTGGGAATAGAGATTAGAGTAGACCGCAGCAAGTCTTTAGGCAAATGTCCATGTGTCATAATGTGAATAGAACCGCTAATGTTTAAATATATGAAGGTGATGCAAAAATGAGATGATTAGACATGAAACCTTTGTGTCCATCGCCTTTCCCCAACTTGAGTTTTCCTATTGCGGCCTCTATGATCTCACGTGTAATCACAGCTGAACCACTCACACACTCTGCAGCTCCCTTTTTGTATCTTTCTATATCCTCCATTAAATCTTGGTTAGAAGGCACAGAGCTGTATAAATCCTTGTATTTAGAAGCAAATATATCATCTATTTTGGAACTATCTGTTTCACCATTCATACAATGACTAATTGTCTTGTTTCTTTTTAACCTTCATCAGGTCTGACACTGGGCCATCTTGGTAAAACGATTATCTTTTTCTCTTACTCTCCTTCATATTTTCAAATATAATTCCCCCTGGCTTTCCCATTTCCTTCCAAGTCCTGTACCACCACACACACTCTTGCTGAACGGGTTTAACTTGTTCCTTCTAACCTTGAATACAAGTGTGTTTACTTTTCATGGCACTTCTAGGGAACAGTTTATCACAGTCTAAACAAAGATCAATCAGTCTGGAGCATAAATAGCCAATGTCTTGTCTGTGCTCTTCTTTGTCACAGTTCAAGTTTTCACAAACAATGGCGCCCATGAAAGGCAATAACTATCACTATCACTGTCAAGCTTAAGCTGATATAAGCCAATGTCATGGTCAGTAACTCTGCCATGCTATCCTACATTGTGGCTGGACATTCTTTGTCATTGTAATCCTCGTTGTATTCACAGTTACATCCATTACAATGAAACGATGACCAGAAGGATTCGGGGGACAGTCATGCAAGAAAGTGTCAATAACATCACACATATCAGAGTTTTGCAGGTTAACCAATTTTTGGGGAGCAGTGCAGTGGTGTAGCTACCAAGAGGTTTGGGGGGAAATTGGGGAGATTTGTGGCATTGGAAGAAGCTGTTAATTTGGGTTACACCCCTTAAAAACATCAAAAGCCAACATAGCATAAATTATTGAATAAGATATGAGGTAACTTATCTTCCAAACGTTATAGAATCATGCTCAACTATGAATGCTTTCCAATATGAAACTAAATGTTCTATATTTTGTATAAGTTCAGTTATAATACATTCCATGTATTGGACATACATTAGTTCCATATGCCTCTCCAACGAATTCTGAACTTCAATCATCAGGTATTACCTCAGTTTAATGTGATGCTGATGGTGAGCAGATTTTGAGGTTTAGTATTGTCGAATTTAGAATAATAAAACATCATTCATTACATTGGAAAAAAAAAAAAGCAAATAATGAATATTACAGATAAAATGCTTCATTCACTCGGTTATAGATGGCGTCACTTGTCTTTAGTAAGCTTTGTAGCTCCATGTACTCATATATTTTGCCCCAGTGGCGTAGCTAGGATTCTTTCAATGGAAGGGGGCAGGGCAAATTGATTATAGGCCTACAATTCTAATTTCCCTGATCAATCTCCTGGCCCCTCCCCCAACTCCCCAATTGTTTGCCAACCCCCCCCCCCCCCCACCAATTTTTTTTCCAGGGCCAGACAAGGAGGGGGGCTAGAAGGTGGAACATATATATTACCAAATAAAAATTGGGTACCTTTTTCCAGGGCCAGACAAAGGGGGGGGGGGGCTAGAAGGTGTAACATATAAAAAGTGGGTGTCACTCATGTATGTCCTATACCAGTTATTAACAGTTTAAGGGTCAATGAAGCATTCGTTCGTAATATCAAGATAATCTCTCTACTGGTTGGTCTTATTTGTGAGGTTCCATTACAATACAATGTATATATTAATAATGATCAAATTGCACACGTAAATTGCACAAATAGGTAGACAGGAAGTTTAGACTGGCCACTCCTAGAAATAGTTTATACCTGCATATATGTCTGCTATTCTGTGGTTGAATATTGCTATTTTTTACTGAATTGACACCGGTTCAGTCAGAGCTGTACTCACGACAGCTTTACAGACTTGCATAGTAAATAAACCCGGTCCTAAAACGAATACTGTTTTATTATTTGGATTCCGACTGTTGTTTGAATATCAGACAAAAAAATAATCTATTTAATCTTTAGGCCCTATATATTTAAATAAATTCCACTCCAGATGTAGGTCCTATCTGTCCATGTCTGAAATCCTGAGAGCTACTGGGTCTGAAGCTTAGCCAGCTTATGTGACCAGCCACCAGAGGCAAACGTAATGATGAGATGATAAGGCTGCTTGGAGTCAACACAGGCCCCATTTAACCCCATAATTCCCGCAACTCCAATTATTCCGGTAACTCCCAACAATTCCTACCAATTCCTGGAAGTCCCTGATAATTCCCATATTTCCTAATAATTCTCAATAAATGCTCGTGGTTCCCATAATTCCCAATAAGTCCTAGTGGTTCCCATAATTCCCAATAAGTCCTCGTGGTTCCCATAATTCCCAATAAGACCTTGTGGTTCCCATAATTCCCAATAAGTCCTCTTGGTTCCCATAATTCCCAATAAGTCCTCGTGGTTCCCATATTTCCCAATAAGTCCTCGTAGTTCCCATAATTCCCAATAAGTCCTGGAGGTTCCCATATTTCCCAATAGGTCCTCGTGGTTAGGACTGGTTCCTATAGGTCCCTATTAATACTGATGATGCCCATAATACCTAATAAATCTAGACCATTCATTAACTCCATCCAATTCTTAATAAGTACCATATTCATTGCATAATTCCTAATACAATCAGACCATCTTTGTAACTCCTCACAAGTTTAATTTTTCCTATAGTCCTGTCAATTTCCATTTATATATATTGCAGCAGTTATTTAAGTATTTGAAGAATGAAAATATGGTGCAACAAGTTAATTAAATTAAACATAGGTTTGATATGAAATAACATTTATCTCTTAAATTTCCAGTAGTATTGACATAGAGATCTTTCAGAGACTGGAAAGGACATCCAGCTGGGCAAATACAGACTCAATGGCTTTATGAATTCTGCCAGCTCATGATTACTTTTATGAGTCTTCCAGCTAATGATCACTTTAATTTTTTTGTGACTGCTTTTGACTGCAATAACTTCATAAACTATGTCTTTAACCAATAGCAATCATAATAGCTCAAGCTGGCACTACTTATAACCAAACTCTTGCAAGATATCTTGAAAAAGTGCACCATAATGTTATCATTGAGGTAGAAACCTTTGTATTACTGGAGTGTGCTTCCACCAAGCTGTGTTGGTCCCTGGGGTTCTTCGCCCAAAGGGTTGTCAACCTTGCCACAAAGAAGCAAGAAATTCCTATGATGAACATTGAATGGATACCCCCTCCCCCAAAAATTAAAAAAAAGTAAGACTACAAGAAGGAATGTACAATTTTATGAACTATATTCAGAATGTCCTCAGGAAGAATTATGTCACTGTTGATATTGTACAGCCAGCAAGTGAAGAAGATGATGCTGATATTCAAGAACTAGAATTTCAAAGGTACATGAATTTCTGATCACTTTAATCTTGACAAAATTTTCTTGACTAGATATAGCTGTGAAAAGTCTTTATTTTGCTTGAAAATATTAGTTTGGGGTATAGTGCAGTACAGCGGACCCAAATTTATGCAGATTTGGCGGCCATTAAAAATTTAATTTTATCAAATATTTCACAAGTTTTAAGTTCTAGCACAATTAAAATAACATTTGGTCTAGATAAGCTACTAAAAGGATTTATTTAGTTGAACCCCAAGATCAGGCATGTCATCTACTTCTTCTAAATTCAGTTTGTGCATCTTGTAGGTTTATAGCTTTTTGTTCTTCCTGGCATAAATGACTTACATGGGGAAGCATTTGGTGGCATTAAATAACATTTTTTATGTGCTGGACCATTGGCGGTGTTGATCCTGTTTTCCTGTAACACTTGATGGTTCTGCATAGAGTTTCCTACTTCATGGTATGTTAGGCATTCATCTGTGAGTAGTGTATTGGTGATAACCTAAGCTTCTAGTCATCGATGTCACTGGTGTACGCCAAAAACTTGGTACTTATTGGGGCTCCTGATGCCACTGGCACTTCATTCAGAATAAGTCACTCCACCCACTACTACCTGTTGTTGGTGATTGCTTTTGTAATATGAGAGTTTGCTACATGGCCAAATAAGTCACAAGCGTTTCCATGACTTGGATAAACACATGGAAAAGCATGGTTTTCATCTAATTATAAGTAGTCTTGGACTTGCTCTGTACATTACATCAAAGTGCAATTTGTGGTTGGTAGACATGATACTATTATATAAAGCAGCTAAGATGCAACTTTTTAATGCATTTATTTGTAAATGCTGGTGCAAATGCAAAATGCTGAATGTCCAACACCGAGGGGTTTCTGGTTCAGGTATAGCTTACTTAGGTAATGTATGTTATAGAGTAGAAAACACCTTTGTGGAACAGTACTTTTAAAAACATGTGTTCAATTTACATTCCAAGAAATATTCAGTTGATAAGATACCTATTTGGAGTGATAGGTTTCAGCATAAGGAGCTTCGTCTGTATCACACTGACTTCTTCAGCTTGTGTCATTGGATAAAGTTCAGGATGTGAAATACCTCATTGTGAGGTTTTTTAACTGCCTTGTTGTATCTCATTGTGTTGTATAGTGCATATATTATGCAGTGTGAAGATGCCAAAGAACTAGTTGCCAAGAATATGAAAGTGGTGTATTGTGTAACTCAAAATTGATGTAAACTTTAATTCACTTGTAAAGTAAAAAATTGCACTTGATGAGTCATTGTTGATACATAGAACTATATTTTGTGGAGGTTTCAGCTCCCTTGATGACTCATACAGACATTCATGGCAATGGATAATCCTGTATTCACTGAAGCTTGTCATTAAAGACAAAGTTCAGCTACAGTGACACCACTTGCCTTCTAGTGATAGAAGATTCCTACCTTATGAGTCATCATGGGATAGAAAAGCTGTAATAGGACAAATGGGAGTGTGACTCATCAATTCCGTTTTTAGTAGACCCTAACAGACTTAAGCTTTGTAACTTCTTGTTGCATGTTCAGGGACTATTTATTTCAATGTAGGCCTATATAAGCAAACTTACTAATCAGTAATCATATAATTTTGTACTGGTCAAGTTATTATTATTGTCATAAAATTATGTATTGACACATTGTTAAAAAATACCAGAAGGAATGATAAATGTGCTGCTGACATAATTTGCAAATTTGAACGGTACTTACTGGATGATGTGACAATAAATAATCATATTTTTGTATTAAAATAATATTTATGTGCTCTCAAGTGAAAATAATTCTGAATCCACTTACCTGTATTGCATTTGAGGCTATACTGTTTCAGATTATAATAAATTTTGAACAAAAAAGTATTTTCTTGTTTTATTCCAAATCGATTTTGACAAAATAGCGATGTCGCAAATAAGTAATGTCTTCAGTTAAGGCCCCTTCACACACCGCCAGATTAGAGACCGGAGCGTCCCGGAGGACAACTCCATCATGCTCCGGGTAATGCCGTGTAGACATTGTGTGCATTTCCGGCATTGTCCAGGGCTATCCGGGAACACTGTGGGACTCCGGCAAAAAAAAATCAAACATGTTTAATTTTTCATGCCGGAGGTACCGGAGTAATTTCATCCATGTTGCTCCGTGTAGACTCCCAGTAGATTCCGCCGATCTCCGGGAATCTCCATATTGACTCCGGAATACTTCATGTGATCTCCGATTAAGTGCGGCGTCAACCGTGCGTGAAAATTCCACGCCGGAGAGTACGAGGAGGAAGCGGTTCCACACGGGTGAACACGTGGCAACACGGAGTCAACACGGAGTGAACAAGGAAAGCGGGTTACGGGTCAATTGCTTGACCCCGGTAACCCTGTTAGGTACACGGTGTCACACTAAGTCAATACGGAGAGGCCGGAGTGAACAAGGTGTCAACACGGTGTCAAATAGACTGACACAGAGTGAGTACGGATGTCTTCGTATATATAGCACCGCCATCTTGGGAGAAGCATCATTCCGGTGCACGCTTTTCATCGTTGATCATCGAATTAATTGCATTATCGCTCACTTCTTCTGGATTGCTGAACTCTACCAAAGCCTTGGGTACTACTGCCGTTGCTTTGAATAACCACCATGCCACCTAGGAGAGGAAAAGGGAGGGCTACCAAGAAGACTGTCGTGCAAGAGGAAGCTGGACCTGCTGTTGGAGAAGATGCAGGAATTAATACCTCTACAGTTTCAAGACCGCAAAGTCCACAAGGCATGCCTGATTTACCTGGGCCAGTTGTACCTGCTGCTGCTGAGGTACCTGCTACAACTGCAGCTGCTGCAGCTCCACCACCACCTACAGCAAAAGCGAAAAGGCACAAAAAAGAACCCCTGAACCTGACAGAAGACCAGGATGTGGCTGACTGGTACCGTGCCCAGGAGATGCTCTACAACTGGCGGCTTGCACAATACAAGTGGATAGTCATTAAATCGCGAATAATCGACCAGAAGGCAAAAGAGCGGTCGTGCACATCCCAGCAGCTGAAGACGTGGATGACTCCATGTGGACATCAGTGGGGAAGCTTACTGATCCAAGCAAGAAGCCTCCTGGTGGGCCGCCAGAATCCTCACAGACCGGGACAACTGGATAATGGAAAATTTAGGGTATCTGGAGAGGCACATCAAGAGGGTTGACACTGGGAAATGGAAGAGAAGTTGGGCAGCTTTCCCACAGTTTATTGGCAAAAAGCGCATTAACCAGCAACAGAGGTACCACTGAGGATGATGACACTTCTGAAGCGGAGGTCATTGTGGATACTTCGGATGATGGTGGCAGAGATTCGGATACTAGCAGGTCCAAGGGTGAGCCTTACAAGGGCAGCAACAGCAGCAGGAAGGGGGCCCCTCCTCCAACTAAGAAGACGTCAAGACGCCATCACGAGCCTCGTCATCATCATGACTGTGATGCATGCAGCCTTGCAGGTAGTGAAGGTGGATATGCTACACAAGCTGTCACACAAGTAAGTATACTGCTTCAGTTGTCGTGATAATCAGGAGAATGTAATTGTAATCTTGTAGTGTAAATTTGTAATTGTAATCTTGCAGTTTAAAGTTGTAGCTTTTCCATAGTAGCAAGTGGTAGCTTTGTTTCTTGGCACTTCCAGTGTTCACTGTATGGTAATGTGTCTTTTTCATTACATTGTTAATAATGCACATGCTGTTGCAGTTGCCATGTGACTTACTCTAATGTTGTTCTTTCCTATTTCCCGCCAATCGAAAAGGCCAACGATCTCCAGCGGGATATCCAGACCAAGATGAGTCAGCCGACTGACTCAGCCGACTGACTCAGCCAGCTTGTCGAACAGGGTTTTCACGAACATTATATACCACAAGGTCATGCAAATGGACAAGGACACTTGGTCGGATTACCAGGCCCAAGCGTTGCAGCACCTCATGCAATTCAAGCAGGAGTATCGTCGAAAGTGCCAGTTGCAGCAGCAACAGCAGCAGCAACAGCAACAGCAGTATCATCCCTATGTGCCTCATGTCCCTCAGCAGCAGCAGTTCGTCCCTACTACAGGCACTTCGACCACCCCTGTTGGGCAGATGTTCCCTCATCATTCTTTCAGCCCTGCTGCCCAGATGTTCACGCATTCTTCCAGCACTGCTGCCCAGATGTTCGCTACTGCATCCGGCCCTTCGCCCCAAGCGCACATGTCGTCTGCACCGACCCCCACTCCTGAGATATCTTCGACGATCGTCAGTCAAGCATGGTTGACTGTAGGTCCTTTGCACGGTCATCCTTCCATGTCACCACTTGATTGCAAATGGACACGGACACTTACCAGGCCCAAGCGTTGCAGCACCTCATGCAATTCAAGCAGGAGTATCGTCGAAAGCGCCAGTTGCCGCAGCAACAGCAACTGCAACAGCAACAGCAGTATCATCCCTATGTGCCTCATGTCCCTCAGCAGCAGCAGTTCGTCCCTACTACAGGCATTTCGACCACCCCTGTTGGGCAGATGTTCCCTCATCATTCTTTCGGCCCTGCTGCCCAGATGTTCACGCATTCTTCCAGCCCTGCTGCCCAGATGTTCGCACATTCTTCCGGCCCTGCTGCCCAGATGTTCGCTACTGCATCTGGCCCTTCGCCCCAAGCGCATATGTCGTCTGCCCCTTCGTCTGTGCCTGCACCGACCCCCACTCCTGAGATATCTTCGACATCATCAGTCAGGCATGATTGACTGCAGGTCCTTCGCACGGTCATCCTTCCATGTCACCACTTGATTGCAGCACGCCTCAGGATGCTTCTCTCACCAGCTACTTGCTGAACACTAGTGTGGGGGGGGGGGGGGGGGGGTTTGGTTGGTGGTGATGACCATAACTCCTCCTTTTTGGTGCCCACGCCTCCAACTACCACAACAAGTTTAAACATTTAAAGTTACAGGTTTTTGTAGTTTTAACTTTTATTTTTACATGTAAACTGTATTGCATACGTTTGCATGACAATAATTAAATGCTGTGTCATAAAATGCTGTGTACTTTTTTGCACTTGTGTGCTGCAGATGTCTGAGGTTTCGTAATAATTAAATGTTCAAACTTACATCATTCGTGTTGTTTTCAAATCTTGTCTTGTTGCCATGGTATACTCCCAGCTTTTGAGTTGACGTAGTTGACCAAGTATTGCCGCATTTCCTTGCCTGCTCTGTTGGTGTTGCCTCTGTACACATCTCCCATGTCTGGTAGATTGGCCTTCTCCCTCCATGCACCTGGGATGATCACATGGATGTCTGCATTTTCCTGGTCCACAGCATTCTCTTGAGCAGTTGGATACTTCAGCCTCAGTAGGTTGTGCAGCACACAGCAAGCAAGAGTTATGGTGCACACTCTGTCAGGACTTTGAGGCATTGTTATGAGGAGACACCTGAACCTGGCAGCCAAAAGTCCAAAGGCATTCTCTACCACCCGTCTAGCTCTAGAAAGTCTGTAGTTGAAGATTCGGTCTTCCATCGTCATGTTCCTGTGAGGCAGAGGCTTCATCATCCAAGTCTGCAGTCTCCAAAGGCATCATCCCCAACTATGAAGTAAGGCACTGGCTGGTCATCATTCGGCAGGTTGTCTGGTTCAGGTAATCCAATGTTCCAACTTTCTAGTGCTTCCTTCAATTCTGTCTGACTAAACACTCCAGCATCTGAGCCTGATTCACTGGGACCAATGTCAACATAGAGGAACTTGTATTCAGCATCAACTACAGCCAGTAGGACAATAGAGAAAAATCCCTTGTAGTTGTAGAACAGGGTTCCAGACTTCCTAGGACATCTGATGGCAACGTGCTTGCCATCAATGGCACCGACGCAGTGGGGGAAGTTCCATCTGTTGTAGAATCCATTGGCAACTTCTTTCCAGGCTTCTGGGGTTACAGGACAACGCATCACTTCTGCTGAGTACTCGTCTATGATGGCCTGGCAGACTTCGATGACAAAGATAGAAATGATATTGAAGGCTACCCTGTATCCATACTGCAGAGAAATGCAGCTGTTGCCCGTACCCAGGTAGCGCAAAGTAATAGCCAGTTTCAGTCCAGGTTCAAGGGCCCTCCTCTGAAAGGGATCCTGCTTTGTAATCATAGGTTCCACTCTTGCCAGAACTTCATGAAATAAGTCAGGCTCCATCCTCATGAAATTCTTGAATCCACCCACATCTTCTGCAGTCAATTCAGCCATCAGTTTTTCATACTGCCCATAAAGAGGTCTTCTTAGAAGCCAAGGTCGCACCCACATTCACCTTTTTCTTCTTCTTCGGGCAGCACCAGCATTTTTTAAGAAGTCATCTTCATCAGTTGTTGATGCAGCCCTCTCTGCAGCGTCTTGCAGTTTCTGTTCTTCTTGCAGAAGTTTATCATTTGCAGCAGTAAGTAGCTGGACTTGCATGTCCAGGTTCTTCACATCCAATTCCACCTTGTTGTTGTGTGATAAAGACATAATAATTATCCATTCTTGTGTAGTAGCAGCAACACCTTTGCAGTATGGTAGTCCAAAGTGGAATGATGGCCAGTGGAACGCATCCACCTTAAATACCAATTTTAGCGCGTTCCAGGAGAAAACAGGTTAACTCCGCAGTAAGATCGTGTACAGATCGTGTATATCCGTGAAGGCCCCATGTAACATCCGGTTCACTCCGCATTCATCCGGGACATCCATGTTACTTCTGGCAACAACCATGGCTTGTTCCTTGGTGCACCGGGCACCTCCGTGTACCGCCGTGTTTCAACCATACATATCTGTGTAGCGACCGTATACATCCGTGTAATAGGCGTGTTGCTCCTTGTCACCAACGTCTTGCCATCGTGTCCACACCGCCAAATTTTTCGTTCGTTGACATTTCCAACTTTTTCGCCCGGACCGCCCCGGATTGAAGAAATTTGTATTAAGCAGGGCAACTTAACATCTCGGGATCAATACCCTATATGCATTACACTTTATGAGAAAGTCTATATCACGAGGTTAGTGACCCCTGTGTACTAACTAGTAATTGGGTGTTCATGCCAGGCTTTTTACAGCATCATCAATTTATCATGTATTAATTCATACATCCATTTTACCATGGAATTGGAGCTACAGTTCCATGATTTTACATAGATAGATACATACTTTGTAAAAAAATTTAGAAATGACAGATGAAACTAGAATACACATTTATTAAGTTGCACGTTTACAAAACATATCAAGGCAAATTCAACATTACCTCTTCATTAATGCAGACATTAATAATTCTGCTAAATCTGAGCTAACAATTGATTGATTGTATTAAACGTTTGAGCTATATTATTGGTAAATTCACGTTATTGTGTTGAAGATGTATCTGGAATAGAATTAGCTAATTCCCATAAAACCCATGAGTCAGACTATTCCAAGCTCTAGCTCCTTCTAGGTCCCATAGTGGTTTATATTTCCCTTACATCCTTACAATTTCCGAAAAATCCTACATAATCACCTTAAATCTCATAAGTCCCTGTGGTGTACCACAATTCCCAATAAGCCACTGTACGTCCCATAATTACCGTAAGTCCTGAACAATTCCGCAATTCCCTAGAAGCCCTTCTGGGTCCCCATAATTCCCGTAAGTCATGAATAATTCTGCAATTCCCTAGAAGCCCTTCTGGGTTCCCATAATTCCCATAAGTCCTGAATAATTCTGCAATTCCTGATAAGCCCTTCTAGGTCCCCATAATTCCCGTAAGTCCTGAATAATTCCGCAATTCCCTAGAAGCCCTTCTAGGTCCCCATAATTCCCGTATGTCCTGAATAATTCTGCAATTCCTGATAAGCCCTTCTAGGTCCCCATAATTCCCGTATGTCCTGAATAATTCCGCAATTCCTGATAAGCCCTTCTGGGTCCCCGTAAGTCCTGAATAATTCTGCAATTCCCTAGAAGCCCTTCTGAGTCCCCATAATTCCCGTATGTCCTCAATAATTCCACCAAGTCCTAAATAATCTCTGTAAGATCAATAAGTCCCTGTGATGCCCAATAAATCCTGCAATTCCTTTACATCCTTAATAACTCCCCGTTCTCCATATGGGTCCCATGAGGTCCTTCAATTCCTATCTAATTCCAGCATTTTCTGTAAGTCCTCCAAGTCCTGCAATTTCCAAATGGGAGTCCCGCATGGGAATTATGGGGTTAAATGGGGCCTCAACACCATGTTGCACATTCACCCCCCCCCATGGGTGGGGTCTTTTACTTGCCTCAGCACAGACACTGACTATACAAGGCACATCCAGTTTAACGTCTCATGCGATAAATATCCAGCTGAGATGTAGCTCATGAAGAGTACCCGGGCAGTGGATCAAACCTTGGACCTTCAGCTGTGCAATATTTGCATGCCTTCACTAGTATGTAATATGAAATTTCACCCGTATTGCTATATCGTATGTCATATAATATTATTATTATCATTATTTTCTCATTTCTATTTTTTTCCTAGCTTATATTTCTTTTCTTTTTTTTCTGTTTGTTTCTAATTTATCTAGTTTAAGGTGGCCCCTAACACAACCCATTGAGGTTCTTTCGGGTCTCCTGGCAAGAATAAATACTAATATAATATATGAAATAATTTTAAATGTATCATGCCAGAAATAATAAAATATCATGCTGTAGTCTTGTTTTAAGTAAATTGCCAAATAAAATTATTTTCAATTCAATATTAGCATGCCTTTACTGTGTGCTTATAGAAATATATTATTACAAACTCTTGAATTAATAGAAAACTAGTGTACCACACCCGTTGAACAACTTTTAAATTACTAAATATTTCAGATATAAAAAGGGTGTTAGCATTTTGCAGTACTCAGTTTAAAGAGAGATATTTTATAACCATAGGTATGATGATGACATATAACTATGTATATTTAAATATGTAAGTTTTTTAATGAGATATAAATGTTTTAAATTTTCACTTTTTAATCAGAATAGTACACAAGAAGTTGCTTAATATTCGGGAAATGGCAGTTTTTAGCAGTTTTATTGAGACTTTCCGCTCCAGTGAACCACGAAGTAGGTGCTACCTTACATTTCAAAGGGGACACATCCTTCGTCAAACATACATGTGCTCACAGTGCATACAGGCCTTAAATATCAGATACTCCAATATTATATATCTGATTCACTATGGAAGATTTTACCACACACACAGCACATTTACAGACATTTTGGACTTAAGATGAGTTTATTTAAAAGGATTTTTTGGAATTTCAAAAGCAGCCAAAAAGATGGGAAATAATAGCTCAAATTCATCCAAAACAGACAATGGATCCAAACAGAAGAACAACAAAAAGCCGAAAAAAATTAACCAGAAAGAAATCAACAAAATCATCCAAAGGTTATATGACTTTGAAGATTTGCTACAGAAGAAAATTGCTTTCATAGAAAGTCAAACTGACAAAGAAATCAAAAATGCCAAGAAACATGGCAAGAAAAACAAGAGAGGTAAAGTATAATTCACAATTCATCTTTTCTTTAATTTAAGGCAATTAATTCACTCAATCAACCAAATAAGCAAATGTCTATTACTGGCAGAATTATTCGTTGATGGATATATTTGATATTATTAGGTGTAATTAAATGTAAATGAAAACAACTAAGAATTTAAAGTTAATAATTTACCACTATCTTTTAATTTTGCACGATTAGTACTGATATATATATGTATATTTAGTAATATTAATATTGTTCAATTCATTACTAAGTCAGCAAATATAAGAAAGGTTCTTTTTTAATGTTTAGGGAAATTCCATTAGCCTTAATAGTGAGTTGCATGGTCTTGATACAGTGAGGGGAAATACAGTGACTACAATTATATTTATTTGGTCAATAATACTCAATATTGTTGCCTTGCCTTGATAGTGAGGTGGTCCTAATATTGAGGTATTCTTAAGATGGGGTCTGTTTTATGTCACTGAATCCTTTAATTTTTTATTTTCCACATTCTGACATCGTTTTATGTTTGTTCTACTTCTCAATTCTATTGTGTAATTACATTTCGTTATTTTGAATTGATCAGTTTTTAATTAATGAGCTTGGCTTGGGTATTATGTGGCTGGCGCATGCACCATATTGCACATGAGATAAACCCAATAGATGGGATCTTTTGTTGCCTCAGCATAGACACCATGCTGCAGCAGCTACAAGGTACAGCAGCTGTGCCATGGATGCACAAATTTATGCGAACAAAAGGTCTCAATGCAAACTGGGTCTGAAACTGCTGTCAGCGGCAGACGTAAAATAATAAGTTACTGAATCTAGTGAAGCTCAATTCATTGAAGATATTATTTTAGATCTTGAAACAATTTCACAATATAAATGAAGTATCTACATGAAACTCAACGAGTTAGTCAGCGAACAAAGCTGCAATAAACACACAACCTTAAAATGACGTGAAATTGTTGCATGGAAAATAGTGACACAGACAGAGCTAAACAATGAAACAGCAATAAACAACATTCATAATATATTTACAATTATCTCATCCAACATGAAACTGAAAGTTTGCTGACTTCAGGGTATGTTTGGTGAAGTTTTCTTTCAGTGACCAATCACTGTATGTATTCCCAAATTTATTTCTTTATTATTTTCTCATAAACTTATTACTTTTTTCTGTCTGTCATTCTTAGTTTCTTTTTCTCTTTTTTTTCTCCTTCCTTCCTTGGCAATGTAAATTTTTTTCAGCATGCTGGATACTATCTATTAATAACTTTTGAAAGTATTTCTCACTCGTTAACAGAATAAGAGTTAATACAAAACATAACGTGCAAAATGACAGACTTAAGATTACTAGGGCATAAAATAGAGCTGTCTATCTTCAACACTGACCTTAAATATGCCAATGTTAAGTTTAGGCCCCCAAAGTGCTATTTTTAGAGGGAGTGCATTGGCCTTTCTGTACTAATATGGCTGACTGGTGATGATATATAAGATATACCCTAGAGGCTACAAAATAAAGAATTGTTTTTGAAATGTTCTATGCTTTGAATTGTGTCTCAATATTGTTTGTTCAATATTATTTATTTTTAAATCACTAATAGGGAATGGTAACCATGACATAATTGTAAATATTGGATGTCAAATAATTGGCTAAATAAAAGATATGCATGTCAATGCATATAAATAGCTATAAATGAAAGGTATTGGCGTATAATTACTTCAGAAATTAAATTATATGCCAATCATATTTGTAATTTATTACATTTTTTAAATTTTCCTCAAAGAGTTTGCCCAACTACATTGGGAGCCATTTATAACTAACTCCCTTCATCACAGCTGGCCTTAAGCTAGCCATAATTTAGGGTCATGCTGTATTCTGAATTTCTGACTATTTTCTGGGGGTTCAATAAGCAAGCTATTCAACCATGCTTAACACTTGTCTATTTTGTTTGCCTTCCTTGAAGGAAGTATCATTTGATGTGGTTCAAGTGAGGTCAATGTAGACAACACTGCTCCTGCAGATTATAAATATGCTGACATGCCTTTATATATTTATGACATGTATACATAAGCTATACATGTACATATTGGAACTCCCTGATTATGCTCACCACATGTACTTACTACCAAAATGGTCTAACATTGGAATTTGTATATTATCTAGAAAATGATATTCACTTCAAAAATGATCTCTCAAATCAATCTAGTAACATGTTAATGGAAATGTGAGACTTTAATTGATAATTGATTATCTATCTGTCTGTCTATCTATCTATCCATCAATCTATCTATCTATCTATCTATCTTATCTATCTATCTGTCTATCTATCTACCTAACTACCTACCTACCCACCTATCTATCTATCTATCTATCTATATATATATTTATCTACCTACCCATCTATCTATCTATATATCTGTCTATCTATCTACCTAACTGTCTATCTATCCATCTATCTGTCTATCTATCTATCTATCTATCTATATGTCTGTCTGTCTATCTATCTATCTAACTATCCATCTATCTATCTATCTATCTATCTATCTATTGTGATACAGAAAATAATATACCTGGAATTGAATCATGCATGAAGGAACCCTCATTGTATTGTATTATTGAATTAACATATTCATAAATACAATGATAGATGTAGTGCAACCAAAGCTGACATTAATATTAAAAAATCAGAGATGTCGGAACTCAGTTCCTAGGTTCCAGATCCTAGATAGTTCCTAGTTAGTTCCTAAATAGTTCCTAGATAGCTCCTAGATAGTTCCTACATGTTTTGAACCTAGTTCCTAGAGAGTTCCTGGATAGCTCCTAGATAGTTCCTAGGTAGTTCCTACATGTTTTGAACCTAGTTCCTAGAAAGTTCCTATAGTTCCTAGATAGTTCCTACATGTTTTGAACCTAGTTTCTAGATAGTTCTTAGATAGTTCCTAAAAAAAAAAACGATACTCTAGCTTGATCCCTTACCTATTGATTCCTACCAAACACTGGTTGTTACTGCATAGATAACTATCCAGTTCCTAGATATTCGTGTGTCAGAGAATGTTCTTTTGTGATGTAAATATGACATAAATGTCTAGGAACTGGGTATATAGATGACAGGAGCCAATAAATGACAATGTCTTCAACTTTTATGTTGTATCAAGGGGACTAAATATAAATTAAGGAAGTGTCTAGGAACTGTCGAGGAAATAGCTAGGAACTATGTAGGAACTTGGAACTATAGCTAGGAACTAACTAAGAACTAAGCAAATGAAACATGTAGGGAACTATCTAGGAACTACCTAGGAACTATCTAGGAACTATCTAGGAACTAGGTTCAAAACATGTAGGAACTAACCTAGGAACTGAGTTCAGACATCTAAAAATCAGCGCCATATTTAACTTAGCTTATATTTAAAATTTGTACTATCCATCAAAATCTGAAACTGTCTCAATGACTGAATAGATTATGTATTCTAGTTTCAACATCTATTTCAATATATCAAGCAAAAATAGTTTGTAAGTTCAAGGTGCGTGCACAAATATTTTTTAGAAAGCATATTTTGTTGTTATGGTGAAGTATGGAACGATCTTCCTATTTATTTAGTATCCCAGAAAGTAGGTGATTCGGGTCCCCCCCCCCCCCCCACAAAACAGAATCATGATACAAATTATTTCATGACAGAACACTTCATCCAATATGAAATATTAGTATTGACCATCTCATCATCATGTCTGCTTTTGGCAGCTGGTTTTTAAAGCATAAATACAATAGAAAACAATAATTTTGACTTCAATCTACAATATTAAATTATAACTTTATTCGTATTAAACATGAAAGTTCTTGTCCCAGTTACCATAGTTATGCTTTACACGATGTCCAAACACCTGGTTTATTTGGAGTAGCATAATAGATGAATAGATGCCTAGATGTGCATGACAGCTTTCTGTAATTTCCAGACACGCCTTTTTACGTATAGAACTAATATCATACAGTGGCGCCCCACAATTAAGACCACCCCATATTAGGAATATCATGATATTTTGTTAATTTTGAAAGTACTTCCATTGGGCACCAAAAACTGGGATGATCATGACTTATCATGTATAGAATGCAGAGTAAACACCACGTTACGACCACTTGAGCTAGTGATTGCCATCAAGTTTCAATTTCTCAAAGGTACTGGGTCTGAAGCTTAGTCAGCTTATATGACCAGCTGTCAGACGCAGGTGTAATGATGAGATGATAAGGCTGCTTGGGAGTCCACACCATGTTACACATTTACCCCATGGATGGTTTTTTTTTTACTTGCATCAGCATAGAAACCCGAGTACAGGGCACCTCCAATTAAACATCTCATCCGAACGACATCCAGCTGTGGCTCGTGAAGAGTGCCCGGGCTGGAGATAGAACTTAGGACCTTCAGCAGAGCTGGCCAATATGGAATGGCGGATGCCCTCAGGCCACCTAGCTGTCGTTTGTACATAATGAAGCTGCTTTAATTGTTTTAAATGACAGACAGACAGACAGACAAAGACATTTATTTACACAAAATGTGTGATTATATAAAACGGTTAGAGATATTACTACCTCGATATTAAGCCCATTTGTGTGACCCAATAAAGGTGGTTCTATTTTGCTCATTAGGTAGAAGCACCGGAAAAATTGTCACATAGGTAATAGGTAGATAGATATACTATGGTAATAATTGTGTATTATAATATGTTTACTCTCATATTGACACCAGCTAGTTTGGTTATTTGTATTAGATGACCAGCCAACCAGATAATTATGTTAGAGATCACCAGCCAATCAGAGATCATTCTGTTAGATGTCACTATAGCCAATCTGATCATCTGTAACAGATCACCAACCAATCAGATTATCTGTTTGAGATCACCAACCAATCAGATTATCTGCTTGAGATCACCAGCCAATCAGAGGTCATTCTGTTAGAGATCACCAGCTAATCAGGTCATCTCTTAGAGGTCACAGGTGTTAACTTGTCTTGGTTTTGTTGGCCAGTACTGTTCAGATAATGTAGTGGCTCTACCTGGTCATTGCAATACTGGCTACCTGGTCATTGCAATACTGGCTACCTGGTCATTGCAATACTGACTACCTGGTCATTGCAATACTGACTACCTGGTCATTACAATACTCACAGAGAGTTTCTTGATAAGTGAGACAGTGCTGTGGCAGCAGCCATTGAGACAATTGGTTTTAAAAAAGATTCATGACAATATTTTCAAAATCATTTAGATGCTTTCAGATTTGGACAATAATTAAATTTAAGGAAATTCGAGCATCTAGTATCATTCAAAACTTAATTTCATTGTCTATAATCGTGTTACGTGTGTATACTACATTTATCATTGTAGTTTATACACATTTTGACAAGTTACAAATGTTGGTGTTTTTAATGTCCATGGCTGCCTGTGGCTGCAGGCAAAACAGCCACATTTTATGTATCAATTTACAAGTTATTGCACACAATACATATGATTATAGTTACTTATAATAAGTCAAAAATGCCCAAGTAGTGTTTTTTTTTTTTTTTTGGTGCCTCCAGTTCACTTGTGATATCACTTATGAAAGACAGGTAAAAAATAAATAAATTAGACATGTTAATAAAAAAAAAAAATGTATATGAGTCATCCATGAAATTTCTGATAACTCATATAATTAGTGACCCATGAACAACCAAAGTGTCGCAAGTCTTGGCTATATTTTGCAATAGTTTTGGACTTTCGGTTGAGCTCAGGTCACCCGCATGAGTGAAGGCACCTATAATACTCATAATAGGATTATCCAATGTAATAACAAGGGTTAGGCTGGGGTTAGGGATAGAGGGTTAAGGCGTGTTTCTTGAGGATTTGAACCCCTTTAAACACCTTAACCTTGAACCCCTTTAATCACCTTAAAGATCGCTCCATTTGAGATCACCAGCCAACCAGATCATTCTGTTAGAGATTACCAGCCAATCAGATCATTCTGTTAGAGATCACCAGTCAATCAGATCATTCTATTAGAGATCACCAGCCAATTATAGAACATTCCATTTGAGATCACCAACCAACCAGATCATTCTGTCAAATAAGCGCAAAATTATTACATTACATGTTAGAGATCACCAGCCAATCAGATCATAATGTTAGAGATCACCAGCCAATCAAATCATCTGTTAAGAGAGATTAACGACCAATCAGATCATCTGTTTGAGATTACAGGTGTCAATAACTCTCTTCCTTTTGATGACGCAGTACTTTCAGACAATATAGAAGATACCCAGTTATTGACACAGTACTGTTAGAGAGTTCCTAGACACATGACACAAATTCTGGCAGTAGACCTTGCCTTAATTGGTCAATTGTTCAGTTAATGGTGTCACGTTGATGTGTATGTTAGTTAGAAGGTTGTTGTCTGATTTCTTCAGCTACAGTTCCTGCCTATTGTGTACTCTCCCATACTAAAAAATGACTGAGAATCCTATAATTTAGTTTAATCAATGTCAAGAAATGGACCATGTCGAAAAAAAAAAAGTTCAAGTATAAATTGTATTTCCTTTTCAGCTGCCCTTGGGGCCCTTCGAAGAAAGCGCAATTTGGAAATGAAAATAGAACGATTGGAAGGAACGTTATCACAAATTGAATTACAAAGAGAAGCTCTAGAGAATGCAAACACAAATGCTGAAATATTAAGAGTCATGAAACAGGCAAACACCGCTATGAACAAGGCTCATTCTAATCTGTAAGTTATTGACAATTGTACATACAAAAAATCAACAAATGAAGTGAAAAAATGTTATTAGATAAACTGTTTTTAAAGTTACTTTCTTTAATTTGACATAATTTACTTTGTGTAATTGTGTTTAAAATTGAGATGTTCCAATTCAGAATGATGAGATAAATTTAATAAAATTAAAGTTGACTGACAAGGGAGCCACAGACAATAAACTGGCGTATTGTTAAGTTATTTGTGAGATGCCTCTAAGTAAAGGTTCTTAGATTTTTTGTTCTGTTATTTTTTAGGATGGCCCATCACTTTCTTGATGCTTTCTCTTCCTAATCAAATTAATAACCTATATACTCTGTTTCAGGGATGTTGACTCCATCCACCGACTGATGGATGATGTTGCGGAACAACAAGAATTTTCTCGCGAAGTTAATGACGCGGTTGCCAATCCAGTTGGATTTAATCAGGAGTTTGATGAGGTATTCATTTGTTATGTGATAATTATCAAACAATTAAACCAATGTTTTCTTGTTTTGTCAGTTTCATCAAGGAGAATACTCCTTGGTTTCATAGATCAACCATACAGGAATACTTAAAATTTGTGATTCTTTTTTCTCCTCCATTAATGTAACTTTACTACTACGTTCTTATGTTACTATGTAAACTATTCTTTCTTATATTTCTTTTTATTTTCTTATTCTTATTCACTTGTTCCTAATTATGTCTAATTTACTGTTGATAAAGGCATTAACTCCCAACTGGAGGCAGCTGCCTGTCATTTCTTTTAATTTTTAATTAATTTTTAATTTTTTAAGGAATGCTATTATTAGATATAAATATGAGTTCAATTGAGATAAAAATGGCTCATAAATGAAACTGAGTCTTAAAAAAAAATCATAAATTAGGATAGAAGTATTCCCCATACTAATCATCTGGTTTTACTGCAGGATGAATTGATGCGAGAGCTTGATAACTTAATCGAGGAGGAACAACAACAGGACGACCGTAAATATAAAAAGAGGCCACAGCCCGCTTTGGCTGCAAGACAACCTTCTCAAGTTTCACAGTTTTCTCAATTCTCACAAGCGTCAAACATGAGCGACCTCCCGGATGTACCACAATATGACCCTCAGTTCCCACAAGGGTCAAACATATATGGTTTAAGCGACCTCCCGGATGTACCGCAAGATGACTTTGAAAAGCCAGGAAGGCACACACTACATCAGCGGAGACGAGGTATACACTAATGGTAGCAGTTTAATACGCGGCTGCTTACAAACACCTAGCAAAATACAGTTCACTGCCTTTTCCACATATTTTCTCTTACATTTCAACCACTTTTCTTCATTTTTATCTGCGATTTTTAGCCACAATAATTGGATGATTTTATTCCCAAATTCATTTCTGACATCTCCCTCAAAAGGAGGTGAACTTTTGGACCTGACTGTTATGTATTTTACACTGTAAGCAATAGGCCTACCAAATCCCCATACCAAATCTTGAAAATTAAATTGTAGCGTTTAATGCAGTACAGCGGACCCAAATGTATGCCCATATTTGGCGTGCATTAAAAATTAAATTTTATCAAATATTTCAAAAGTTTGAAGTTCTAGCACAATAAAAACAAAATTTGGTGAAGAATAACGGGGGTTTGGGGCAGCCCCCAAGAAAAAAAAAACTCTGTCTTTACCATGAAGATGAAAATCGCCGTCATAATTACATTAGTTTGTGACATCATAGATTGATTTTAAGAATTTTTCATAGGCCTTGCCATGAGGCTCGTTAAATATGGTCATAAATCTGGGTCCACTATACTGCACTTTTTCAAAATTGTACACTGGAAAAAAAATCTGTTCTCTACTGAATATTAATCATTAGGGTCGTGTACATGAAACAAAACCTCTTAATTAGATGTATATATTTTTCTGTTTTTGTATTTCAGAAGCAGAAGTTCTTCGGCAACTAGAGAAATGGGCTGCCAGTTAATATTTCCTTACCTGTGTAGTTATATCTTTTTATACATAAATTTTGTGTCTCCTTAAAGTGGTCTGGCCTGTAATCTTACGCTCATCCATATCAAATGTATGTAACTGTAGTTACCAGTTACCATCTGTATTTAAACAGTATAATATAACATTGTTATCAGTTGCATAGCTTTATATTAGAGTTGCACTAATATGGTAATCTAAATTAAAATATATTATGTTAACTTTGGTAGTAGGCTAATAGGTATGCATAGTATTTTTGATGTATACATATATTATGTGATACAGCTGTATATATAATACATGTATTTTCTGTATAATGGAGTATTAAATACACTTAATGGATTTTACAAAGGTGTGTCTGAACTCAATAAATCTTAATTTGTCAGTGATCATATTTTTTGTTCATTCTTTGAAATATTTTTTTCAATTTATTTTATCATTATTATTTTTGTATTATTTTATTTTTTTGCTGAAAAACAAAAAAGGAGCCAAAGTTACAGGATCATAGAAATCTACATATTATAATCAGAAGCATATAATTGATGATAAATTTATTACATTGATAGTCAAGCACATCCCCACCATTATTTTATACAATTGAATAACGTAAGCTGGGTTGTTAGGTCAGTGGCGGATCCAGAAAAATTTTCACGGGCCCCCCCCCCCCCCCGTGAAAAATGTATTTTTTAATTTATTACAATTTACTAGACCAAAGGGGCGGGTTTAAACCCCTAAACCCTAACTCTGCTGGTTTAGCTGCCACATCAGGACCGAGGCTGGATTATGCAGTTCAGTTCAGATATTGCCGTTCCTGTTGAAGCTTTTTTAGTAAGGTGCCTATTTTGGTAGCCTTTTTGACCAGCACGGGGAGCAGCTTAGCTATGAAACAAAATAAAAATTTAAAACACATTGCATGTGATAGCAAGTTCCAAGATTTTCAGATTAATCCACCTTTTAAAATGTATGGTTATTTGTTATTAATCGTAAAGAGCTTAGACTGAGTACTTTACCGTTTATCTTATTTTGGTGAACTTATCTGAAATGAATGCTCCCTGGAGAGCGTCAAAATGGCGGCGATTGGCACCAGATTTGAAGTGTTGTCCGAAGTTTTGCTAATGTTTGGCCAATTATGATGAGAGGATGACAACCAAAGATAAGAAGAAGATACTTTCAAGGTAGGCACCCACTTTGATGATATATTTAAGTGGAATTAACGAAAGTACACGTCGCAAAGGGTTTAAGAGCTGAGACTGCCAGAGTCAAGTTTTGACAAGTACTGCAAGTCTATTGAATTTGTCCAAACAAAACAATGTTTATGTACACTTGCACGTTCTCAATAAGCAACCTTGTATGAAATCTGCAAATCATGAAGAAATTCATATAAAAAGGTCCATCATGAGAGAAACTGCTCTATGCCTGAATACAGACCCCCAGCTGCACCGTAGGCGTAGTTGTCTGATGGATCTGAATACATTGCGAGATACGCCGTGGAACCAGGTCAGGCACTATGACGAAATATTCTTTAAAATTTGTAATTTTGTCTTTTACGACGTTGCATTACTTTATGAAAGGAATTTGCGGGGTTGTATTCTAATGTATAATATAAACTGATCTAAGTGGTCGAATTCCTTGCTCCACCACTGGGATTTGCCCCTCCCCCCCCCCCCATCCATCAGACCCTCACCTGCGGCAAGACCTGATCGAGAGTCTGACGTTAACTTCAGACTGGCTCTAAGTCTTACAATGCAATTTAACATCTCTAATGATTTACTATGTTTAAAACCAAGCATAGGAAACGCTCTAAGAAAAGTGTGTCAGTTACTCTAAGCATTATTTTACTAAACTATAAGTACTTACAAATAATGTCAAATATGCCGTATGGGGAGCCACCATGTACAACTTAATTAATATGGTAGTTCTTAAATATATAGTTGATTTCATTGTAAAGTGCTTCTGAGCATGTGTCAGTGTGAAAGAGGAACTAGAAAATATGGTAATAATAGTATATAGATATAGCATCCCCCCAGGATCTGCGCCCCTGGACACCACACAACACACACTCAACAGTATGTGCATTATATTACAGATGAATCATAGAAATAGGAGAAATATAAAACCTTATTTGATGCCTTTCATCATCTGGTCATAGTGTTAGAATGCATTCATTGACATAAGGATAAATAACAAATAACAATTCAATGTGTGTTATGTTTTAGAGGGGTGGCAAATTCAATGACATGGCGAAACTCAAGTGTCCTTATGTAAGGTTAATTTTATCTTTTGAAAATAATACAGGTTTATGTTTTTACAGAGACCCATTTTATGAGCCATCACTGCACAAAGCTTTCTACCATCCATCTCGGCTGAAGGATGTGGGGAAAAAGAAAAAACAAGAGGTTGGGGTTTGACGTTTTCTGAATACTTTGCTCTCTGATAGCTTACATTAAATTTATGCTATACAGTATGTTGTTTGATTTACGAAGACAAGTATTCAGTAAAGTGGATTGAAAAGTACAAATAATCTTGCAATTTGTCTTTGATGCGATCAAATTGCAACAGTTTTCCGGAGACAATATTGTATTTAACAGTTTAAGAAATGAAAAAAAAGGGTTGCAGTACGTCAATGTTTAATGGTCTTCACCTTTACAGGGTGTTCTCTCTGCTGCACGTCACAATGATCTGGAGGATGAGAAATCAGAAAAAGACAAATTGAGTCAAGCTGATATGCAGTTTTTGAAGAGTGGTGCTGCTTTTAAGAATAAATTCAACCTTCCAACTGAGAACGGGAGCCCTCGGGATAATTCAGAAAAATTTGATGAGTCATGGCCAGTTACTGAACGACCTTCATCTTTAAGGTAATTTTCAAAATCATTTCATTCTTGAGTTTTGCAAAACCAGGGATTGAAATTTGATGCACATGTGATTTTGCATGAGCATTTACTCGCTCACGCTAAAGTTAGGGTCAGGGTGAGTTGTTTTGATAAAGGGGTTGCAGAGCTACTTTCAACTGTCTTGCAATCTAACTTCAAAAGGAAAACCCATCTTATATAAGCTATATAAGATTGCAATTGAATTCTTGCTTATTCAAAGCTTGGTTTATATGAACCACTGATCAAATTTTGCGAGCAGGAGCTCAGGCAAAGTTACCAAAGATGATTTTGTGTGAGCGGCTAGCCACTCGCGTGGCGTATTTCAAATTGCAATCCCTGAAAACCTTATTCCAACGATGTCACCTTTTTTTCTGTTTAATGCAATTCTCAGGCAGGATTGTCTGCTCATGATTATAAGTGTATGTCTGTTTCGAGGTTTGTGTTACATCGTGTACACTCCTAGCTTATCATCTCATCATTACTTCTACCTCTAGTAGCTGGTCATATAAGCTGGCTAAGCTTCAGACCAGTGATATCGAACTTAGACATACATGATTTATCTGTGTTTCCGTCTACCAGACTGTGTCTAGTCCGTCAATATTTGCTATAATAAGAATATTCTTACCTTTTCAGTTTACCTGGTGTTAGCCCAGCATCAGCAACTGTTCATCACGAGACGGATGATCTTGATCCTGTGAAATCTCGCCTGGATTTTCAGGAGGAGGAAAACAAGTATTCAACATTGTCTAAGTGTGTTACGCCATTGATTTTTACGAATTGATTTACTAATTTCCACAGATAACGAGCAAGCTTATATAAATATATGCAGCTGGGTGGCCTAGTAGATAAGGCATACAATTCCATATTGGTTGAAGGATGTTAGATTGGAGGTTCCTTGTTCTCAGTGTCTAACTGTCTATGCTGAGGCGAGTAAAAGACCCACCCATGGTGTAAATGTGTGACTTGGTGTGGTCTGAAAGCATATTGTCACATTAATACATCTGGCAGTTGCTCTTATAAGCTGACTAAGCTTAGACCCAGTAGGATTGAGACACACTGCAGTTGCAAATGTGTTATAAATATCATTTTCATCCAAGTTTAATTTTTGATATTTTCCAGGTATATTGATCGTTTTCGCAAGGGCCCACCGATGAGCCGAGATGAAAGAGAGAAATTTCTTGAAACTTCCCGAAAGAAGGATTTCTGGTGGTTGAACGGCTCCCAATCTGGTCCTAGTGACAGTTCCACCCCAAAATCAGAAAGGGCAAAAGGTCAAGGACGTTCAAGGTCACCCAGAAGTCCAACAGCATCCAGGGTTGATTCGGCTGTAAGATGGCGTTTAGACTGATTTAAAAAAATGTTTGTATATGAAGGTTAAAAGTTGCACGACAACATCATTGTGCATGCCCAGAAACGAAATAGCAAAAAGAAGACTAGCTTTTTTTTCTTCTTTTTAAATGGTCGGGCTGAAACAAGTAATTTTTATGTTCAGTCTGTCTCACTGATTGTGAAAAAAAAATACCATAAGTGATTAACTAAACGTTGAGTATTTTAGTGTGTACTTTGTGCTTAAATCAATTGCAATAATACATATTGTTCATACAACCACTATCTTGCCTATTTGCAGATTAATGTCAGGCCAGGTCAAAGGTCGCTAGGTCATGATGGAAGGTCAAGAGGTCACGATGGAAGGTCAACGTCTCCCATGTTAAGAAATCTATCAGACAAAGCTGATCGTCTCTTAGAAAAAATGTGAGTGTTTGTTGATTTCCTTACTTTCTTACTTGGATCATATAGATATTGTTTATTTTTGACAAATAATTCTACTGTTATGATTAATTATTCAGAGATAGTAGTTACCTAACATCAGATGTAGACGGCGCTGTGAGCACTCTCGGACTGGGAAGTTCACCGAGTGAATCAACGTTTGAAGTTCAAGAACAGCCATATCGTCCATCCTTCACTCGGATCAATCAAAGCGGTATGGTCGATATTTATCACATTGTCACCGAGTTCATTGTCAGCTGGATGTCGGTCTCATGAGAATGATAAATTGATGGTGCCTTTTACTAGGTCCCTATGCGGTAGCAAGTAAAAGATCCCACCTACACGGTTAATGCGTAGCGTGCTGTGGACTCCAAGCCTAATCATTATTACTTCTGCCAGTAGCATTGAAACAATTCAAAGATTTACAAAAAGCCAAAACAATTGGTCTCATGAAATTATAGCTTATATATAGTTCATCAAGAGTGCCAAGACAGGGAATTAGTTAAACCGTATAAGCGATTGTTTACTCTTTACAGATGCTGGTTTGAAGCTTTTTATGGAAAAACCCGCTCGACCAGAGGATGACATTTTACACCACTGGAGGATGAGACGGAAGTTGGAATTAGCTCGAGAAAAAGCATCAGTCGATCGCTATAGTTCCAGTAAAACTAAGGTAAATGACATTTTATTTTGCATGAAATGTATCGCCATCTTTGAGGCAGTTCCATCATGTGACTTATTTATGTTTTGCCTACTGTTCAAATGTATGACAAATAAAAAGTTGCCAAACATAAGTGAACACTCTGCAGAGGATTTCTGCTCAAAACGATGGATATTAGAAATATTTTATATATGTGAAATAACCGGTATCTCTTTAGTCCACACTTTTTGATCTTCAGCTTCTCGGGCAATATTTATAGATTGGTCAGATAGTCTAAAATTTAGGAATGAAATTCTATATTTGATAACTTTGAGACGTGTTATTTTTATATTGATGGATCTGAGAAGCTAAAAATTTAATAAGTGTCACCTCATATTTATAAGCATATCGTACCAGCTTTTTGTAAAATTTGAAGTGACATACTTGTCCATAAACAGGCTGGGTGTGTATGTTTAAGTTATGGCTATTAATATTTGTTCCTGTTATCTTGCATAGTAAAGAAATAAATATCCATCTCTATATAGATCTATGGATGGAAAGAAAAGAAATTGTTTTTTTGTTCACTTCAGACGCCTGGTAGTTATGACAGTCTATCTGCTTTCCGGTCCAGACTTGCTCAAGAAAAAAATAACAACGAGATTTTGGAACCAGTAGCAGCTACAAAACCTAAAGGCGGGAAAGATACAGCAGGAAATTCAATACCCATTCAAATGGTAGGTTTCCATTTATATCCAACAGGGGACTCTGTAATAGGGACACTCTTCATGAGATACGTCTCAGCTAGATGTCGATCATATGTGACATTGAATTGGAGATGTCGGGACAGCCTTATACTCAGTGTCTATGCTGAGGCAAGTAGGACCCCACCCATGGGGTAAACGTGCAACATGGTGTGGACTCCCAAGTGTCTCATCATTATATCTGGCTCTGGCAGCTGGTTATAGAGAAACATCGAGTTACGCTGATAACTGACTGCATTGTATAACTTTTGGGTTTAGTGCAGTATAGCGGACCCAAATTTATGCCCATATTTGGCACCCATTAAAAATTACATTTTTATCAAATATTTTGACCCAGTTTAATGGACCTTGACCCATGTCTCAAGTTCACAGGTCACTTTGAGGTGAAATTTTGTAAATTTCAAATTGCAATATGTTTGTAGGCACTAGCCTAGGGTCTTGAATTCCCACAAGTTTGAAGTTCTAGCACAATATAAATAACATTTGGTGTAGATGAGTGGGGGTTTGGGGGCAGGAGCCCCCAATAAAAAGCAAAAATAAACGCTGTCTTTACCGTGAAGATGAAACCGCCGTCATACTACATTAGTTTGTGACGTCATAAATAGATTTCAAGCTTTTTTACGTCATAGGCCGGGCTATGAGGCTTGTTAAATATGGTCATAAATCTGGGTCCGCTATACTGCATTTTTTCCTAACTTTTTTAAAATTTATCACTGCAGGTTGATGCTAATTCCCCAACTGAACGAAAAGAAATTGAGACACAGACGGTTAATCGGGAACAGGAAACACCGCCATCATCCCCCGAGAAACTTACTGATGTACCTGTGATCATCGCAAGTCCACAATTGGGGCGAAAATCTACGACAAACAAGTACCCTGTACCTCCCCATGTACATTTGTCATGTGACATCATTCCTTGTCACCATGGAAACGATCACCATGGATGTAATCAAAGTGGTCACATGTTTGGTTGCCATGGCAACAAACAACACAAGGAGGCACCAAGTGGAAGATTATCACCACAAAAATCAGGATTGGCACCTGCCGGTGAGTAGATTTTTTATTTTATTTTTTCTTCGTATAAGATTGCATTGGTCATGAAAAAGATGGACCTGGATTCTCAAGTGGCTTTCCTGCTGAATTATTATTGTTATGAAAAAATATGATGGTGTAATGTATTACCGTCAAACTCGTGTTAGATTATTAAATATTTAGAATTTTAAAACGGGTGGTCATTTAATCAGGTAAACATGGGAGTTGGAAGTGGCTGTTTACAGGTTTTAATGTACAGTCATCAGCGTTCCCGCGGGTAATTTCAAAGTCTTACTTTAAAAGGTAAGGCCCATATAGAGTCTTGCCTTTTTCCACCAAGTCCCACATTGTCTTATTTTGATGCAAATGTACTTGGAAAACAAAACGTGTAAATATAGATTATGAACTTTCTTTAAATACACAAGAACTGCATTTATTTAATTGTTTAATAGCCAATATCCAGATTTTCTTGGACAATGAAATTTAAAATATTGGATAAATTACGATATTATTGGTCTATTTTTCATGTCTTATAAAGGTCTTACTTCTTATGAATGTAAACCTGAGTTATACATGTGTGAAGTGGTCACCCAAGGGAGCTGATTAATGTGTTTAAGAAGTTGGCCAGAAAAAATCTGTGTGCATGAAAAAAAAATTTAAAAACTTGTCCATAGAAAATTTTTCCTCGCTTTTATTTTGTCAAGAACGCATTCTATTTGCCTTTTTTTTTTTTTTTTTTGGTCGAAACCTTTGCGAAAAAAAGTTAGATAAGTTTAACAGTCACTGTGTTGTCTTATACTTTAAATATCGGTGCGACTGTGTCTGTGTACCGTTAAATATTGGTATTTTCTGAGGTGAAAATAAAATCCTATGTAACCCCCAACAGAAATATTTTTAAGACAGGCCCAATAGAGGGGTAAATGATGAAGATGCAGTGCGGGAGAGATGGAATGTAGAGGCCATTGACAGTGGGTGAGAGTTCTACACAAGTGGTCGTTAGGGCAGACTTGACAGTGTGTTGCCAGAGCTCTGGATCTTAGTTGAGGTATATAACCAGCTACCAGAGGCAGAAGTAATGATGAGATGGTAACTGTAATTGATTTCTTATTTATTTTCAGAAAATAAATTGGAGGATGACCTCGACGAAAAACCAACCAAGGAATCATCTGATTTTGAGGTGGACTCCGACTACGAGAAATATAAAAGAGACCACTTGCTTGCTCTACACAGAGAAATTGAAGAAAGCTTAAATAGTGATACTTATAGTATACACAGCAATGACAGCGATCGCAAGATTAAATCTGATTCTAAGAGGAGTAAATCAAGAGAATTACAAAATATACCAGAGATGGACTCTAAGAGCCAACGTAGGAAAAGGAACACAAATAAAGAAAATGACAAAACTGACATAAGACAATCTCGTGAAAGATTGTCTGATACGCCAGACTTTATGATTAAAAAAGGACAAACAGATGATGATGAAAGTGTAAAAAGAGTTAATAGAAAGTTACCAAAACAAAGGCATTTGGGTGGCGATGAACGGTCTAGTGTTGATATTCATTCATCGTCTGAATTTGAAGTTGATTTGACTGAAAGGAATGGAAGGAAACGCTCAACTTCAAAAGAACGCCCTGACAAGAAACATTCCATGAAGGACAAAAGGAACAGCAGTCCCACTGGCATTTCTTTAGAGAAGTCAAAAGATACCTCAAAAACTGTCTCAAATTCTAAAACCGCCTCAAGCAAAACTCAGAGGACAGAAAGATGGCAAGAGAAGAATCCGCCAGAGAAAAATCTGACTCCAGTTCCAAGTGACGGTCAGCCACAATCCTCAGTTGGTTCCACAATAGGCCAGGTATGTCGCTTTCCTTTTTAACAAAGTTCCGTGAACTTCCAGTATTTTATTTCCACATTTTCTACATACGTTCGGAAGAATACAGTTCATATCCATTTCCATATCTTTTCTCTTAATAAATAACACCATTCTTTCAATTTCCAATAGCAATTCTAATAAAAAAATATAATAAATAAATAAATATACTTACTTACTAAAGCCTTTATATCATTAAAGGTTTCAGTAATAATTTTTCACTTCAATGCATGATTTTATTCCATTCATGAAATCTTGTTAAAGTGTATGTAAACTTTTGAGCCTAACTGTAAAGTAAATACCGTGACTACGGATATATTTTCGTTATGATATTAGTATGTCCTGATTAGTTAATAGTCATATCTAGATCTTTGTCATATCAGAGTGCATCGTGAGCAAAAGTTATTTTCTATCGAATCTTTTACGTCTTCTTTGACAATCCCATAATTTTACTTCTTTCCCAGGTGGTGAATGAACGTCTTTTCTTGGGAGCGTCTGTTTCCAGTACAGAATACCAGAGGGCAGCACCTCCCAGTCAAACACAATCAGTTCAACCTCCAACCCTCCAAGGTAAGTTCCAAATGCTCACATTGGCTCGCATGTGGATTATGTAACAAAATTATGTTTTTCAAAACTTCTAACATCACATAATTACTTCATGGTTCAGGAACAGATTTTTTGCCAATCTATGTTTAGATATAAATATTTCATCTCTCATATTTCAGATCTGAAAGAACTCGTATCAGATGACGAAAGTTTTAGTGACGATGACATGCTGCAAGAATTACGCAAAAAAAGGAAATATTTTCTTGATAAACTGAAAGAAATTGAACTCTTGCTCTTGGCCAACTCGTAACACCTGCAACATCATCAAATGATTCACTATCACATGAACGCACTAGTAAAGAAGATATGTTTGCTAAGCTGCCCAGTGTGTCTAAAATTCGGACATTCAAAAATGTAAAGTATGCTTTTTTTGTGATGTTGCATTTTTGTTGTTGCGCAAGTTCGTAGCTGTTAAAAGAACAATCCAATCTTTTCAAGGACAGAATGTGACTGTATTGTGGATGATCATCCAATGATGTAACAAAATCGTTTTTTCAAGACTTCTAACAAGTGCTATTAATTGTTTCTGATGTATGTTGGAATATATTTTGTTTACCAAAAGTTCTTGTCATTCATTTATGCGGTAAAAAGTTCTATTCAAGCATTGGTGGCGCCACTGTGAAAGAAGTGATTGGGCGACCTCTAGTGTGCGAATCTGGAAACAACTTGTCACTAGAGAGCGCCAGCTACCAGTTGTGATTATTGGTTTATTGTCTCTAAAAATGCGGAAACTACCTAGATATTTGGCACTAAGTTAACATATTGCTACATATATGTTTTAATTGCTAGAGAAAATGTGAAGATAATGGCAGATTTTGCTGATAATGAGACTTTCCTCTGGCCCCCTGACGGTTTTCTCTGTAACTAAAAGTATCACATGGTGGTTGCTAAGGAAACTTTCTGTGCGGTCACTTTCAGTTAGTTGACAAACTTTTCGTGGATTATTCATTATCTTTCAAGCATTTTGGAATTAGTTTTGCCGTTAATTTTGCTAAAATGAGTTATTTAGATAGTTTGACACCTCCATTTTGTTCTATGGTGAGAGCTTCTGGATTAGGAGAAGTTTGGACTCACAAAAATGATGATAACAAATTTGGACAATTTGGTTGGCGATGCACCAACTATGAAACCTTTTATACTACAAATACACTTATTGGAAATTGGAATGAGGAACAATTTGACATAAAAAACATGAAGAAATCCAAACCACTGCCTTCTCAGGTATTTAATTAGTTTTAATTTTTTGTTATTAAATAATGAAATTATTAATATTATATTATTTAGATTCATTAGAAATCAGAGAAATAAATTGGGGTTTAGTGCAGTAGGTAGCGGACACAAATTTCTGCCCATAATTGGCGGCCATTAAAAGTTAAATTTTATCAA
This sequence comes from Alitta virens, assembly GCA_932294295.1. Taxonomy (NCBI): domain Eukaryota; kingdom Metazoa; phylum Annelida; class Polychaeta; order Phyllodocida; family Nereididae; genus Alitta; species Alitta virens. Next base: position 41,227,009 of record OW028576.1, on the reverse strand, counting down.
ATATTTCACAAGTTTTAAGGTCTAGCACAATTAAAATAAAATTTGGTTTAAGCAGGGGTTTGGGGGCGGCAGCCTCCAAGAGAAAAAAAATAAACGTCTTTACCGTGAAGATGAAACCGCCGTCATCACTACATTAATTTTTGTGATGTCATAATTACATTTCAAGCATTTTACGTCATAGGCCTGGCAATGAGGCTTGTTAAATATGGTCATAAATCTGGGTCTGCTATACTGCACTTTTTCCATAAATTGTTTAGTTTTAAAAATCACTAAAGGATTAAATATATATTGCTAGAAATTAAGAATTTGTAATGAATTTTCTAATACATTAAAAAAAATTCATGGAAGTTCTGTACTGATCGATGAATTTTGTGGAAGTTCGAAAAGACAAAAAAACTAATCTTCTTGTGCCGTTATGTCTAACTAAAAGAGGATAGATACTCCATCTAATGTCTAACCATATATTAGATGTTTTAAAAGTTTTGAAATTGAACTATGTTATTTTACTTTGCAGTTTGGCCATTTTTATGAGACTAATTATGCAAATAGTTTCAACAAATATCCCACCAAAGTTCCATCTGCATTGAAAAATCTGAAGTGTAAGTTTTCAAATGAATAGTTTTTTTTCAAAAAGAAGAATTGTGCTAAAAATTTTGTTTAAAAATTTAAAATTAAAGTAGATCTGTAATGAAGTCATTTGATATTTCTTATTTTGGGCTATTACATACATATTGATACCGGTGCGCACCAATCAGGTGGCTGCTATATTATATTTAAATGTATTTGTTTTCTGTAATTACAGCGCGCCATTCTAATGCCTTTCCTGGCCACCAGCCAGAACTTGATAACCCAAAACTTCAGTCGGTGTACAATTCATTCGAGACAACTTCTAGGGCCGCTTACATGCCTCCATCAGACAAACGAGGACCATTTCTGCCTCCTATAGAGGGCAGCACCTTATAGCAGCATACATGTAAGATGGCGCCACTGTGATACGCATAATTGATATGATTTGATGACGAAGGATCTACAAGTTATAAGCTGATCGAGTGACTGTAAAATGAAGAATCAATGCAAATCAGTACAAAGACAGGATTATCATATACCATCAGTATTTATGCAAATTTTATTGAACAGTATTATTAATGACTTTCATACATTTGCATCAGGATATGTATAAATTTACTATTTTTTAAGGTTTTATTTTTTTGTAAAAATAATTTGTATAAATTAAAGATGTAAATTATGACCCTGTGACTCCTATTTATTTTACAAATTAAAGCTAGTTACGCCATTAAAATAGGCAATGTTACATACAAATTCCTGAGTAAGATGCACAATAGTGCAATGAAATAATACATGCAATGACTAGCACAGAGGCATGCGCTTAAAATGAAATTAAAAACTTGCTAAAGGTCAAAAAGTTTCTTCTCAAACGCAAAATGAGATGCTAAAGTTTTACGAGTGTCTTCCGAGACATTTTGGAAAAATACTTCCACTGTCTGTTTTGTGTTATTAGGCAGTGGCTTAGTAAACGAATCGGAACGAAATGTTTCATAGCAGGAATTGTTGTAAATTCGTCGTAAAATAAAAGTACCGTCATCTGGAAATGTTTCTAGTTTTCCGATTGCGTTGTATTTAATTAAGCACGGAAGACAAAGCTGACTTATTTGAGACACCTGACTATCTAACTGCAACTTGGTTTTTATCGAATACGCTAAAAATGTGGTGTAATCGTTAAAGCTTATCTTGCCGGTATTTTCAAGATGTAAAGAAATGTTGGGATACTTCCTTGACATTAATCGTGCTAGTCTTCTTCTGTAGATGATATTTTTCTTACTGATAATCTTGGGATTAAACAAATACTTGTATGCTGATACAATTCTTTCTAAAGGATCTCTAACAAAAAGAAATTTAAAGTAAGAATTCAATCGATGCGTAATGTCTTCCATACTATAATCTCCCAATTTCCTGAATCCAAAAGCAGCTAAATAAGACGCTTTGTAGAGATCGAAATTTCTAGGTGGCACTCCTTTGGCATACACAAAGGTTTTCATCCACGTCGATGATGCAATATGTGGCACGTGACAATAAATAATTTTTAATTCATCGTTTACGAGAATATTTGTAAACATCTGTAGATCGACGAGTCGCCTATGTCCTGTTAAACCTGCCGCGGTACAGACTCTGATCACATGACTACTTCTATTCTTCATAACATTGTTTGTGGCGTCACTTCCTGTGTAACCATGGTAACAGTCGACGTCGGTGTCATGGCGACTGAACCCTGTCCATCTTTCTGAAGTTTCAACATTTGGCAAATATTTTTTCCCCAAATATTCTGTAAAGAAAGAAATGGATGCAACACATTTTGATCAACATCCAGTGAAAATAATTTTTTTACAGTTCTGATTTTCTTCTTATTAAAGTTGTCTAATAAAATTATCTTACTGCATATAATGACATATTTTGCAAAATATATTATAATATTGATGAATTATATCCAAGTGCTCTGTTACAGCAAAGACATGGCCTAAGTACTGGGAAAACATATCATTTGAAGAGTAGAAATATTGAAAAAATTTAATTATAAGCTGAATATAAATGTTAATAATTTTAACATTTTACTTTTTTTCAAAAATAGTGTGAACTAAAATAAACAATTTAAATACTACCGTAAAATTTTAAAATTACAAATGTGCATGATATATATTTACCTTTAGGTGGTGCCTTATGCTGTAAATTAAGCAGTGTCGTGAAGATGTAAAACAATAGAATTATTGAGATCACATGACATAGAGGCTTTGCCAACCAACTAATCAGATGTCTTGCTGACGGTGATGTCATAATATTATATTCATTGTCTTGGCTACAAACAAGAAACATGTATCAGACAAAATGATAACTTCTAGTAGGACAGACTTTATCGTGTTTGAACCTATTAATACATGTTTTAATCTAGAATTTTAATGCATCATTATACAATATATATATTATGCTCTTTGATACAATTTTATAGCTGTCACATTTTTCAGTGTGGGCATGATATAATTTTGGCAGATGAAAATTTGAAAGTTATATACGCAACTAAATTTTCAAAATTATACTTCAATTGATATATTTTAGAGCACTTCAAATAGCTACTATGAGAAGTTCACTGAGCCAAAAAAGAAAAGCACAAATTAAAAATTTTCTTTTGGCAGGGTGTATCTTAATATTACATAAATTGGGCTTGTTTGAAAATACCGTAAAGTAGGGTTGGTATTATCGACACTTAAATGGTTTGTTAACCAAATTGTTAACATTCTAATGTGAGTGTCGATAATACCTGCCCTGTCGATAATACCCTCCTTTACGGTACAGGTTATATGTTTAGATATATATATAGGAATGAAAAAAGGCTGACATGCTTGAGTGCACATCACTCAACTACATGTTTTGTATATATTTACTTAGTGTAGTGTTAATGAAATGCACGTTGTCCTGGTGAAGTGAACAAACATATTACATTGTAACCTTAAACAATTAGTTAATCATAACTTAATAATAAAATACCTGTGAAAATCCTGTAACTAAACATATGCCTTAGACAATCAATATATGCGGAGAGAATTTAATGCAAGTCCAGCTTAAGGAGTCCTTAAAAACATGGTCACAGTCTGGTGATTTCTTTGCGATTTAATCACCCCTCACTGGGTTTGACCCTTAAGGTCTTAAAACTTTAATAATAGCTTGAATTTTCACATGGTATTTATAGACAGGTGTTTACTTGAACATAATGGTGTGACCTAGCCAATTAGATCAACCTAATTATTCTATGAAACGTATCTGTTGTGGAAAATGCACAAAGCTTCTTTAGATATATAGAAATTGTAAAAAGTAAATCGATGCTTTGCATGTAACTTTTGTTGTACTTTGAACATTTAATTATATATATAGGTTTGAACTTACATGACCACAGACCATACAATATCGTGTGAACTATGTAGATTATTTCCAAAATTTCATAAATTTACAGTACAATTTGAGAATAAATAGAAACTCAAATTTATAGACAATTATTTTGTACAAATCAAATGATGTGTGGAAAGTTCGTCTGGACACGTATTTATTATTTATTTATGGAATATGAACAAAGCAAAGATAAATTGAAATTATGATTGGCAGTAAAACGTAAAACCAAACCGACTTTTATGGAGGCGCTGCGAGCAATTTGTACTGGTGGCGACATCTGTGTATGAAAAAGTACTCCGAATCTAGGTCGTGACCCGTGACCTTGAGTGACCCAGTTTCAGTTTAGGACGTCATGGCACTGATCCACAACCCAGGTGAACAAGGAAGCATTTCAGTGAATTAGTCGTCTTAAGCATGGCGACAGTTGTCGTAATTGGTGGTGGAGCTAGTGGGCTAGCCTCTGCTTATTATCTAAATAAGTTAACGTCTGCTGGATCGCTCAGAAAGGTGAGTTAATGGGATTGTTTGATCTTGTAATATCACTCACAATCACATTGCTGAATGATTGTTACGTAAATGCATACATAGTATTACATACATGGGTTTGTAATTTGTCCATATTGTCAATGATCAATGGTTCAGGTTCAGCATGCATTGTTTTGTAGCATTTTTAAATTATAAAATTCATATTGGCTTCTTATATTAATTGTATTGGCAATGATTAAGATGTTTAAAGACTTAAAGGCTGAGTAAACATGAAGCCAACTTCAACAGTAATAATAGATTATATAGATTTTAAAAGTACATGTAGGTCCTTATGTATTTGTGTTTTGATTTGTTCTGTGTAGTCACCAAGAAAACTAACTGGTCTTACTTGTCCCAGCGCTTTTCAGCAGGCGCTTCTTTTGATGTATCGCCATGTCTGATTGGCTCAGCGGCCGTTAAATTAATTGATTTTTGATTCCAAGCCTAGACCACTTGCATAGTTGTTTACAAGTCATTATACCATGCCATGGAGTTATAAGTGCTTATGACTCCGTGTGCTTATAACTCCCATGATTATACAAAAAAAAAGACATTTTTTGAACATAGTGTGGAAATGATGCGTTTTCAGGTAAGGTTTTCTTAGTGAGCTGTGGTTCGTAGCTACATGATTTAATATGCCAGAGGTGTTTTAATTATGCATGCAAGAAATACATTGACATTGTATAATGCTGAGGCTATGCACACTTTGACTTTTTTCAGGTAATCTTACTGGAGGGAAGTTCACGGCTTGGCGGTTGGATCCACTCCACAAGGCACAATGATGGAACGATTTACGAGCATGGGCCGAGAAGTATGCGAATGGCAGGAGCATCTGGGAAAAACACTTTAGAACTGGTGCCCACCATTTATTTGATATATATAATAACTTTAGTTACTGAGTACTGCTTAGAATGTATTATATATTATAAGGAAGTATGTATTTGATACACAGCGATGTTCCGCAAGAATCTTGCAATCAAGGTTATTTTTAGATAATAGAAGTGCCTGGATAGTTTTGTTAGAAGTATAATGTCAAGTTGTATTCTGTAACTGTCTCATATTGGAAAACATGTATAATACGGGCTGTTCCATTTTAAAGGGGGTGGTGGACCGGAAAATTGTTAGGTCCCCCCCCCCCTCTGATCCCCGATATTTGTTTTTTGACAGACCCCCCCCCCCCCCCCCGGCTTTTTTTTCTACATTAATTAAGAAATACTGATCGACCACCCCCCCCCCCCCCCCACCCCCAATATCACTTTTTCCCAGACCCCCCCCCCCCCCCATCCTCCTGATATCTGAAAAATCTTCAGGTCCACCCCTCCCCCCTTTTTAAATAGAACAGCCCTAAAGTATCCCAAGTGTGTTATATATTATTATATTTACCTAATCAGTAATAGATCTTCAATGCCTAGACGGATTAAAAAAAAAAGTTTTTTTCCAATTTCCCTACTGACCCTATGTGAAAAATGTTATGGACTTTTCAAGCTTTTTTTAATGGTAACAAAATATATTACAAACTATTTGGAATATTAATTTTTTTTTAAGGGCTATGAAATCAGAACCAAACATTTCATTATTTTTTATTCCGCCCAATGTATTTTATTTAGTAGTTTGTGTATATTAATTTGTATATATAAGGACCTCATAGTATTCCTTCTATGAATTATGATAACTTAAGTATGGTTTTGTACAACAACTGATTTTAAATTTTCTTTCAGGTGGAAGATTTAGGATTAGAGAAAGAGGTCATCCCTATTTCAAGTAGTCATCCGGCCGCAACTAACCGTTATGTTTATGTCAACAAGGGTCTTCATGCTCTTCCAAGAGGTGTGTTGGAATGGTCATGTTGATTCAAGATTGTTTAACTTTAATTTATGGTATAATATTATGATTGATCATTGTAGCCAATTCTCAGGGCTGTGTAAAATGTTGGGATGGACCAGAAAATTTGGAAAAAGGAGGGGGCTAACTAAAGCAAGCATGGCCCTCATTTGCATCTGAGTTCGCGGAACTTTACATTTTAAATTAAAGCAAACTAGAATACATCTTTGATATTTTGATTGAAGTAAACTGGGCCAAATCTGACGCATTCACAACTCCACAAGTTGGCAACTCTGTTTATAGTAACATTGAAGTCACCCACAAAACTTATAGATCAGTCTATCACAGCTTTAAGTTTAGCTTGAATCTTGGGGTGAAATATCTATGAATAAATGATGCAGTGTGGTCATTAAAGCCCCTACTGTGTCACCAAGAACTTGCAAGTGCAATATTTGACTTAGATAATTGGCCCATGGGTGATTTTGATTTGTATCTCAATTTTCAGGTATTGGTGGGATTATCATGAAAAGGCCGCCGTTCTCTAAATCTTTAGCAAGACAGGCCTGGAAGGAACCGTTCATTAAGCCAGGGACATCCGAAGATGAGTCGATTTATGATTTTGTCAAGCGCCGATTGAGTACTGAGGTAAGGAAACGGCCAAGAATATGATGCAGTGCGTTATACTGTTCTTACTGTCGGATCTGTTTTCCAGATGAAGACTATTTTTCCCGTGGCTATAACAAGCACTTTTTAATGATCCCTATGAATTGGTGATTTAATAAACGCATCCCATTTTACTGTATTCGAAATGAGGCCACTAATGCTCCCAGTCCCAACGACCCATTGATTGCTCATCAGCTCATGGCATGTTCTTTGTCATTAACAGACCCTAAAACGTCCTGGTCTCACTTAAAATCTGGTCCCTGCCTGTCCTAATAAGCTCATCAGGTGTAGAAATACTAGACGTAAAGCCCTAACATCCACTCACTTAAAAATCCCCGGTCAAGGTGGACTGGTCCTTGTTTCGAACACTGCTGATGTATGGTGTATTATCTGGCTTTTCATATGGACTGTTCCATCCATTTCTTATCTGTACATTTTTTTGCCTTAGATTGCAGAATTTGCCGTCGACCCATTCTGTCGAGGGGTTTTTGCCGGTAACGCTCGTGAACTGAGCGCCCGGTCTTGTCTTGGTGTCATCTACAACTACGAAAAGAAATACGGGTCTATTGTAAAAGGAGCATTCAAAGCTCCCAAGGGTATGTCAGAACTGATATTTGTAAAATTAAGTGTTTCTATAAACAGATGCTTATTATGTCCACATTATATGTGACATTTATAAATCACATCATGAACTAATGGTCCTACTAATGTGCGTTGTTGAATTATAACTCGCAATCTCTTGACCCAATTTCTATTTCAACACTCAAAAATATATGTATTTATGATAAATTTACAGGGAAATACTAGAATCACTCAATTTCTGACAAAACCTTGTTTTCTTTGCTTGAAATTAACAACTTTATTAAGTAACAAAGATTTATCTTTGCAGTGTAATTGAAAAGATTTGTCATAAATAATTAATTTCACCTTAAGTATTTTTTTTTTAGTTAAAAAAAATTTTCTTCTTCTGCAGAAAAATTAAATGGAGATGACTGTGATTTGGTGAAGCGATTCCGTCTACAAAAGTATTCAATATGGTCGCTCAACAAAGGATTACAACAATTGGCAGAAGGAATAGTTACCAAGGCAACCGATAGCCCCCTGGTGGAGTTGAGAACAAACACTAATGTCAAGTCCATTCAATTTTCTGATGGAAAAGCCAAAGTAAGCAATATAAATAAAACTAGTTTATTACATAATGGGTTAGAAACTTCAGCAACAATATTTTTGGCCTATTATCATTAGATAGCAAGATTTGTTTTATTTTCTTTTATTTTCAGATTACGACTGATCAAGAGACTATCCAAGCAGACCATGTGATAGGCTCCATTTATGCCAGAGGTTCGTGAAATTATTTTTATAAAATTAAGCTGTTTTTTATAGAGAGAGTTTTTTTTTTTATATTAAAACTTTGTACGATATAATTGTGTCATGAGGTAAGGTACAGTTTTTAGCTTGAACCATTTTAATGTTAATTTTGAAGTAAAAAAGTACCGTCATACCAACTTATAACGAACTTACCAAAATGTTCATTATTGCCGGTTTCATTATATGCTGTCCAGTCGGGTGTAAAAAAATGGCAATTAACAAATCCATTCCTGGACAATTACCTCGTTAGTACCAAACTTTCCTCACAACCGTACTTGTTAAATGAACAAGTCTGACTGTATATTTGATGCAAACAAGACTTAGTGTAGTTTTCTGTGTGTCCATGAGCTGTTTTCTTTCGACAGATCTGTCAAAGTTGATCCCAGGAGAACAACAGTTGACCACCGCATTGGCCAATATTCCGGCTGTCACTGTCCCTGTTGTAAATTTGGAGTATGAGGGCAAAGTTCTTCCTGTACAGGTGAAGTTTAAAAAAAAATACAGCAGCTTCATTTATATATTTTTTTTTTTGGTTGTACAGCAAACCTTGCCTTGGTTGAGTTTAAAATGAACCACCGGATTATGTTTAAGTTAAGCGAATTTTTTACATATGCAGATTGCAAAGATTTATGAACAGAACAAGTAGCAATTTAAATTTAATGTTCTGTTAATTTTGGCAAAAAAATTGACATAAGCACATTTCTCTAATAGGCAAGATTTATATTTTAAACTTGTATGGTTTTGGAAGTTCAATCGAGTTTTTTTATGTCAATTTTTTTAGGGTTTTGGTCATCTGATACCCTCAAGTGAACCGAGCAAAGTCTTGGGAGTTATTTACGAGTCCAGTGTATTTTCAGAACACGACAACAAAGACAAAAACACGACCAGACTCACGGTAAGTGTAATCTTGAATACCAATTATTATGTCGGTAATTGAATAGAAGTTACGATATGAAAGATTGAACATAGCATATGTACATATTGTGATATAAGTTACAAAAATATTTTTATTGCCAAATGAGATGTAGTTCAGGTAGTTTTGATTCTGGAAAATTTTTAATCTTTTTTAAAAGAACATATAATATTATTAATAAATCTTTTTATTTTAATTCAACTGGGTGTCATTTGACCTGGGTTTTTTCTCTAAGGATTCAATGGTTAATTTGTTATGATAGCTTCTTTTTATAAAATGTTAAGTTTAATGAAGTTTATAATTGTGGATTAATTTATTGATATCATGATTTTTTTTTTTTTATTGCAGTGCATGATGGGTGGGGCATGGTACAAAGAGCTCTTTGGTGAAGAAGGAGAGAAAACAAATGAAGACTTCATTGCCATGGCGATAGAAGCAGTCAGGGAACAACTAGGAATCAAACAAGAACCTGTTCGTGTTCATTGTTCTATTCAGAAGGTATGTTATTGAAGAAAAATATTGTTTTTAATTTTTGATCCATAGAATATTTTTGTAGTACAGATATATGTAGTACAAACTACATAAAAAAACATATTATCTTAATTTTTGTTCCATATAAAAGTTTTGGTAGTATGGATTGATTTGAAATGTGAAAAAAAAAATTGATATGAAGCCATCACTACTAAACTCTGTTCGCAAGAAAAATTGAATGTCAAGAAAATAAATTTATATATTTTTTTAATATATATATAATATGATCATTTTTTTTTAATTTAAGATAACACGTTCTTATTTAAACATGTTTTTTTGTTTTTAATTCTTGATAATCTCATTGATTTGATTTTTTTGTTTCTGTCTATCATTTTTGCAGAATTGCATTCCACAGTATCTCGTTGGTCACTGGAAAATTTTAGAAACAATTGATAAATCTATCGCTGAAAAAAAATTGCCGTTGAGTTTGGTTGGATCATCGTACAAAGGACCAAGTGTTAATGACTGTATTTACAATGCGAGATTAAATGCAGAAAATCTCTTGTCGAGATTAAAGCTTAAGACTTGATCATAGGAATTAAGAGGATCAATAATAAAATTGTTAATGTACATTTTATCTAAAATAAAAGTTCACACAATTAAGTGCGATTGTCTAGGATTATTGATGTATGGAAATAAAAATTGTGAATTTAATAATGTCAGTTGTAACGTTGGTTTTCTTAAAAATTGATTTGAAAAAAAAAGAAGAAGAAAAGAAACGGAAGTAAAACAAAACAAGAGATCTGAGCAAGTAATCAACGTGTTATAAACCACACACAATAAACTTCAAGATGTTACGCGTGAAAAAAAAAATTTAAAGTTTCGGGCCCCCTAGTGTAAACGAATCGCAAAACTGCTCGCCGCGCCATCTGGTGTATTTCGACTTTAAAATGGTTGACGACGGCACGAAGAAAACTTTGGCAAAAATCCCACTGCTTAAGACGAAAGCAGGCCCCAGAGATGGAGAATTGTGGGTTCAGAGATTGAAGGAGGAATATCAGTGTCTAATTAAGGTAATAATTATCGCTGGATTGTTCGGTAATGCGAGAAATCTTCGTCAATATGGAACCACGTCATGCGAGCGATAATCGGTTTTAAAAGATTTTGACAGCTGTTAATTTCCTTAATATTCAGTTTGGTACTGTCGCTAGACAATTGTGCATACTTAATGACAGTTTACATCATAGTACAGCCTTTAGAATTTGTCTTTCAAATTGTGTGTAAATTGGACAAGTAGTAATTTAGTTATGTAGGGTTAGTTCATTTCTGGGTATTTAAAAAGTGCCACACCCCCATTTATTATTATTAATCTGTATTGCAGACACACACACATACATTAGGTACAATATATGGGGGTCCATATCTTTCTAAACCTATTTCTGTGAGTTATTGGAGCCAACACAGCTTTCTATCTTATAGTCCTAATGAACTCACTGTCAATAGTTTCTGTGTGGAAATGAAATTAATTTTTGTTTAATACACAAGTTTGAAAAATAATTTCACTTTTCAGTACGTAGAAAGTAACAAAGAGGCTGACAATGACTGGTTCCGACTGGAGTCGAACAAAGATGGAACAAGGTGGTTTGGAAAATGCTGGTATTTTCAGGAACTGCTTAAATATGAATTTGAGATAGAATTTGATGTGAGTACTGTCGGCAGTTTTTTCGATTTCTTTAAATCTGACACTTCACTGTATAGATAAGGTTAGGATCAAGCCAGCGTGGGGCCTTTTATTCGTTACACGCGAATGATGATTTATAATCAATTGTCAGACACTCTGAAGCTTGTCAATATTATAACTTTTTTTTTTTTGTAGTGTTCACATGCTGAAATATTTGCCCTTTGTGTACCCAAGACACAACTCTTAACTTAAATAATGATTTACTATTTGTTTCCAGATTCCTGTAACGTATCCCAACACTGCACCAGAAATAGCCATTCCAGCATTAGACGGTAAAACTGCGAAAATGTACAGGTATGTCAGTAACTTGACCTTATCATATTTACTAATATTTACATTTAAAATTTTCAATATGGCTTAATTTGATTTATTTTAAATTCCAGAGGAGGCAAGATCTGTTTGACTGATCACTTCAAACCATTATGGGCAAGAAATGTTCCTAAATTTGGAATCGCACATGCGATGGCTCTTGGGGTAAATATTCATCTTAATATATAATTCCACGATTAAAGAAAATCAAAAATATGCAGATGGCACTATTTACAATGTTTTGTAAACTCCCCAGGGAGTTGAGAAAGACTCATGCTTGAACAGGCCTGCCCAAGGTATTATTGTAAAGTCGGTACTGCTTGAACAGACGAATACATAAATAGACATTTTAATGTACATGTTTAAGGAATTCAATTATTTATAATGTATATACTTTTTGTTTGGCAGCTCGGACCATGGCTAGCAGTAGAAATCCCTGATTTGCTATCAAAAGGAATAATAAGTCACAAGGATAAGAGTGAAGGAGCTTCAAATTGATGAACTATTTGTTAATATGCAATTGTTAATAGTTTTCAACAATGCTTGTTTTTGTTATGCATGCCTTGGTATTGGAAGGACTTGGGTTAAGTATTTTATGTGTACAATATGTAATTATTTATAGCTATCTAAAATTCCGTTTTTATTCATGAATCTTCTAATGTATGCAGCTGAAATTAGGAATACTCTTCAGTCACAGAGAAATTGTAATATTCTAGTTGTTAAAAAATATTCTTTTTAGTCCAATTTGCATTCTAGTTATAGAAAAATATTGTCATCCACATTCGGCTACTCTTATATGGTCATATTATGTGCTACAAAAAGTTAAGACTTCCAAGTAGTGCTATACATTTATTTATTAGTGATCACCCACCAACATGTTTCATTCAACATAGTACATTGATGTATCATATTATTTATCACAACAATAAAGTGAATATTTTATGCAGAATTTGGATGGTAGTCTTTCATATATATTTATGGCAGTCACAAGTCAGATAATTTAAGCACTACTATATGCATGGTTTACAAATTAAAGTTTGTGGAACTTTAAAGTATATGTGAACATTTGACATGTGTATGTCATTCACTTAATGGCTCGGACAACACGAGCATTAATAACGGTTTTGAATATCACCACTACAAAAGGAATGTCAAGCAGGAAATTGTATTACTGGTTCTATTCAGTAAACATGATAAGCATTTGTAAATTGTTGTCGTTCAAAAAGATTTATATTGTGACAACAGTTATTGTTACATTTCAAACATTCACAACTGGAAATGTTTCTTTATGTCTTTCAAATTACGCCAACATGACACAGTATCATACAACTAAGTTTAAGCTGATTGGACTTTTCAACCTCTTTCGCAAATCAGTTCAATAACACTCGGTTCCATCACGACAGGATCGAAACATCTTTGAACCGTACTGCTAACTATCTCGTCGAGCAGAACGTGGACCAAATTTTCATCGGACACAAAACGCCACAAGTACATCTGTAGATAATGAGTGTCTACTTGAATCTGCTGCAAGCCGTAACGACTGAACGTGCGCAGACGTACGCATTCTAAGAAAGTCTTGAGGCTTATTTTGATGATGCCAGTGAGAACGGACACTTTCGAGAACTCCACAGTAGTGAAGAACTCGATTCTTTCCGAGAAAAGTTTTTGTATGTTGCTCATTAGGTTGTTATCGATAGTGCTCTGATTATAGCTCCACTGGGATCTTTGTTGCGAGCGAGATGCCACGCTATAAGAGTAGCTTCGTTTTGTTGAGTCGCTACTTTGTTCCTTTCTCTGCCCTTCTTCGTATAGTTGACCCACTTGTGTGTCCATGGCCGTGACGTCTTCTACAACTCGTTTCATGACCGCTCGGACATTTCTCGGCTCGATGGTGTTTAGCCAATCACGAGTTTCAACACTCTTCCGTAGCATTTGGGAGATTGTGAGACCTTGTACTCTAACATAATGATTAAGTAGCTTCTGGGAGGTCTCTTTCGCTTCTGTGCTCAAGTCTGTTACGGACGTCAGCGAAGCTTGGTCATCAGGAACAAACTGTTCTTCAGTGATGTTGATCAAGTACATGATCGTGCCCTGTTCAAGATCTAACATCAATCTCGATAACAGTAATAAGAGAGCGAGGGGAATGGCCCCTTTCTCTCCGCCAGAACTTTGTTCGATGCATTCATGGCAGACTGCGTTAATGTGTTTAACGAACGCCACGACTAACCCCTCTCTAACCTCATGGGTGCAGAATGGTCCACGGAAGTACGGCTTCATGGCGAATGTTATGTCGGGTGCAATAAAAGCTTGGAGGTTGGTGAGAATAGCTTTAATCTGATCCACCATGCTCGTATGACTTGTGTGTAATAGATCTTGGAGACTTTGCATTCCACCATCAGCCTTCCCAACCAACCTAGGAGCGGCTAGACTCTGTCTAATATCAGTCAAACTGTCTGCAAAGTGGCGTTTTAACGCTTCTAGGTAATGGGCAACTCTATCCTTGGCTGCGCGGGAAACTATCTCCGTCCCTGCGCGTGAGAAATCTGTATCGGGAAGGAGCTTGTTCATCGCTTGGAGTCGACGGTGAAACCTATCCAACGCTCGGACAAGGATCGTGTTATCACCCGTCTCTTTTTCCAACTGAACTCTCTGTTGCACGTAATCAAAATACTGCTCCATAAGAGAATTGACAAAATTGACCAGTTTTTTCAACGCAATAGCATCGAGCTCCTCATTTTCTTGAGATCGATTCAGGAACATGTCATTGTAAGATGCGATCACTAAGCAGATGTTGCTGAGGAATGTGTTGCATCCAGAATCGATGAACTCTAAGATATCCTGCAAACAAAATAACAAAGATTACCACTGTGACAACAAGATTAATCCACGATATCATTTGCTTTATTTGCAGTTCTGATGATTAATATAGTTATTACAAGCTTTAAAATTTGTGAATGTGACTAATACAAGCCATTATCACTGAACTGCAATTTATGTGTAAACAATTATTAAAGACTCAAATTGATTTGCACTGGGAGACCCAGACAGTATCAGTTAAACAAGACAGCACACTAGATGCTTTCAGGCATACGAGGAACAGATTTGCAAGTTTGCATCTTTTTGCCCACGTAGCAAATAGATTAAAGGTACATACCATAGGAGTAGCCAGCATCATTTCCGACGGTTCTTCATTGCTAGGGTCGGGTAGGTTCTCATACTGTCCTGCCTGTAGTTTCAGTTGTTGCTCAAGCTGAGCTAAGTCTTCGTCTATCTTTTGCCTCGCATGGGAAAGAAACTCTTCGCACAATTCTTCCGCAGGTTCGTTGAGTTGCAGCAAAAGGTCGACGCATTCTGCGAGTTGTTTCGCACTTGAACTTTTATCTCGGAACTGCTCTCGAAGTTTCTTACAGAGACGAGCTACTATTTCGTTACAGTCCTTTTGTATTCCTTGGAAAGACGGCATGTGTTGGTACTGCTGCAATACATTTGCCGCTTTAGTGTAATACCGCACCGCTAAGTTGTAGTTCTCTAATTCAATGCATTTGTTGAGTCGAGTCGGCAGCTCGAACAGGAATTGTAACTTCTTCAATAGAGTGTGGACGCCTGATAACTTAGTGATCTTCTGTCGGCGTTCCTGCAATGTTGAACTGATCTTTCCGCTGAATTCAGTGATGCTTGCCATATTTGTAGCTAAGTGGTCCATTTCATCTTCCATTTTCCTAAAATCATTTTTCATTTTTCTGATAGTGTCTGTTGCAGATATGAACTTGTTGTAATTCTCATACACTAAAGTCTGCATGTCTGAATCGAGAGATCTGATGTGTCTAAGCATCTCATTTTCCTTGTCCATCAGTTCTGTCAGATTCTGCTCTTTTAGCAGTTTATTGAGGAAAATATCTGGTGCAAAATTTGCTCCATTGATATCTAGAGGATCATTGCTCTCAGCACCTTCCCCTCCATAATAGCTCTTCAGTAGCTGTTTGCGGTTTCCTCTGACCCCATCATCAACTTCGTCTGTTTCTTTAGACCCCATTGTTTATTTCTAAATCCCACAATATCTTAAAATGTCATTGCATAGTTCAATATTTACGATTTTTCCAAATGACAATTTTGCCACACCTCCCTTTTGGATCCTTGATGATGTATTTGGCGATCATGGATTTATTTTCGAATAAAAATTTATTATTTAATTTAGTTCGTATAATTGTATGTTTACCAAATATTAATTCCTATAATTCATTTTAATTCAGAAAGAGTGCATATTTTCTGCAAATTTCAACGCAAAATGGGTCTAATTACAGAATCTCCACACGTAACAGGTGGCACCACCAGCCACAGCCCCCTAGTGGCACTTTCGCGCAGTTTCACAATACCTGTTGCGATGCTGCACTATTACAGCCATAATGGATGATATTGTGAATGTATGTCATTTATCATTGCAAAAATTCAGCTATAGACCCTCAGCAGCTAGCTGATCAGTCATTTATTAAGAGACAGGAAATCTTTAAATTAATTATGAAAAATCTCCCTAATTAAAATAAAATGTTGACCTTAAATTACTTTCAAATTATTTCACTATATGCTACTTAGCTGATTTTTGACAGAAAAGATACAAGAGTAGATCCATGTATTTGAAAATATTTTTATTAACAAAGACATAACAGCAACTCAAATTATGAGTCTGTGACATAAGTGAGACATGTACAAATGTTTTATAAGGACGGATTTGTTTGACTGTGATGTACATAGATTACAATAATAAAAAGGACGGACTATTATTACTCTGAGATCAAAAAGTACATTATGTTCCATTTTTTTATGTTCATTGATAAGCATGTGTTGTTGTCCACAAAAAAAAATTACATCACGAATATGACATAGTTCGTCATCGGAATGATAAACAATTACATTATTTACAAAACTAAAAAATCAGAATCTTCTGCATTTTGACCTTTCAAATCATTATTCAGTTTGTTCTCATCTGCCAAAGCTCGGAAATGCTGAAACATAAAAAGATGAAAACGTGAATAAAACTTTTTACAGACAAACGTCTCAAATAAATTTTCCACATTGTCAAGAATGATAATTTTTCCCCGATTATCAGCAGCTCATGAATGATATAATAGAAGTTATAACATTATCATATTCATTTCTGAGAATTATCAGTTATCTAAAGAAGTATATAACTTGTAAAATATTGACGTAATATTTTTACAAACCTGTGAGTTCTTGAATTCTGAGTAGAGCGTAAATAAAACATGGAGGGAATGTGTCCTTTTCCCAGGATGAACGGGAATGTCTAACAATGCTGCAAAATAAAATAACAAAAATTTAGATAATACAGCTTCACATACAATTAATTAAAATATAACCATCCAACAACTTGTTAAAATTCTGAGTCGAACACGTGAAATTATTGACATAACACATGCAAGAAAAAGATATTCCACATGTTGAAATATATCTAAAAATACTATCATGTATTATTCATATTCATTTATACTTATTGTAATTGTGCCATTAAATACTACTTTTATTTAATGATTATAGTGGAGCCCCAAAATTAAGCTGACTCATGAGAACCATGCAAATAGTCTACATGATTATATATTTGATTATTTTCAATTTGCGACTAGCATAGATGTCTTAAAATCAAGATGGTCGTAATACTCTCTCTATTCTGGGGTCAACTGTGAAGAAATAATTTTTTTATTTTTGGGAAAAAAAACATTCAATACTCACAACAACACATATCAACATACTGCGCAAGATCACATTCCATATCTGCTGAAGGCAGGCTCACCTGAAATGACAACACGTTAAAACTAGTCATAGATAGATAGATAGATGTGGAAAGTGCATACTTTCTTAGAAGACAAATGTTAGGGTTGATGTTTTAGGCACAATCTCCTCACAAAAACAAAAAAAAATATTGTAACTGGAAATTATTCAACTGTAATTATTGATATATTACCTCTTTCAAAAGTTCTTCAAATTCTGATGGCCATTCTTGCATAAGTGTGTCAATATCTGGCATATTTCTGGAATTGAGATGAAAATAATATAGAGCCTTGTAATCAAGTCATTGCACATGCATTTGATTAAAATAAAAAATCTCCATAAAACCCACATAAACCAAAATGATTTGTAGCACAATTTAATAGTTATATTCACACTTATAAAAAAACGCATTAGCATAATTTTATTTTTAAAAAAGTAATTGCCAAATGCATATGCTGTATTCATTTTGCTTTCACCACACAGTACTGTACTTTATATATAAATAAAAGCAGCACAAGATTTAAACCTTAATTCACAACAATTTAAACTCAAGAGCCTCTTTGTACTTACTTGGTATAATGAACATTTGGCGGGGGTCTCGATCTGTGAATTTCACTGATACTGTGGATCCAGTTATCAATGGCTTTTGAGTTTTTCTCTGCATCGGCAATGCTTTTAACAACCTGGGGAAAACAAATTAATACACATTACATACAAGAACTCATAGAGAGCTGCACATGCTTATTTAAATAGACGAAAATGAATTTTTCCAAAAACGAAATAATTGCTGAGATGTAGATAGCTATATCTCTAAGACTATTGCTTTGATTGACCCAAAATTTGGCACACATTCATTTCTTGGGGAGTACTACATCTATGTTTTTTTCCCAAATTTTTCAGAGATGCTAAGTGTAGAAACAATATTTAAATTGTATTAGGCTATGACCAATTATCCATGTTCCTGATAATCAATAATTCTTTCCATTATGAAGAGACAAATTCTAAATTTTCTAACTTGAGAGTTAAGATAAGTCACAACAGATTCACTTAAAAAGGAAGCTACAATTTGTCTATTAATTGAATAACTGTATTAAACTTTTACTGTGATCTTTTTTTTTTTATGATGTGGCTAAAGGCAAATTTGGGACCTCAGGTGACCTCATCCATTGCTTGAAGATAGGCATAAATATCATTCCCTATTATAACCCAAAGATCTGAATGATAACGATAAAACAACTGTAGGAATAAGTAAAATCTTACCACAGCCTTGAGATTAGTCTGTTTAGAGATCGCTCGCAGTTGCAAATCGAGAACTGTAGGATCCGACTGTTTTGCACATGGCTCATCCAACTGTGTTAATCCAAGAGTATCCGATATGCCGTCCGGTCTGGGTACCTACATTATAACAAAAAACATACATACAAAATACTATAGTATTTTATTCAAGTATTGGTGCCATTCATTAATAGAATTACATCTAAGTGAAATGGTCAAGTTCTTTCATTACAATTGCGCAAGTCTTAAATTTAAATATACTCCTCAAATATTTGACGGTATTAAAAACCGATCAGTAAATTTCTCTGTCTCTTTGAGGCAAAATAATTGATATAAATTTCTTTTTTGATAATATCTTCTTTAAAATGTTTACGTTATTCTTTCAGAAATAATCATCATTTATTTTATTGGTATTTCTAAATAAAACAATCACTTGATATAAGTACTTTTTGTTTTGTTGAGTGATCATCCCCAACTGATGACAAGGGCTACTATTGAAAAATATTTCAAATATAATTTTCATCAAAAAAAAGGTTTAATTACCTTTAAGAACGCATCAATATCTCCGACAGCAGGAATATAATCAGGAATGAATGGTTTTATCTTGTGCTCAAGGTCAATCGCTTGAGGAGTATATCGAGTGATGTACTGAAACAACTCTTTGATTTCTTGGGTGACAGGGAGGTGGTCGTAATCTGATGGGTCGTATGCTCTGAATGAGAAATAATAACGAATTATAATAAATACAAATATATATTCAATGTCACAGTTGTTTTTAAGTCGATGTGTCATCTGTTGCGGTAACGCTGAAATATCGCTTGACAAAAAGTGGTTTTCAAACAGTTTTTCAATAATATAATCACCAGGAACTCTCATAAATTGTAACTATAGCAACATTTTAAATAGTATTAAATAAATACAAATACATGACAGCATTTACCTTTAAGTAGGTAGTACAACATATAAAGAAATACATAATTTTTTCTTGTTTTTAATTTATTTTTAGAAGTATCTTACGATTAGAAATTTAAACACTTAAAATGCTAACTACTCTTTTCATAATATTTGTTGGTTTTTTCACTTACTGTACAATTCTGAGTGATATTAAATTACGCAGTGAGATACACAGTGATAGATCTAAATTAAAACGGTGATGGACACACATTGACAAGACAATGTGACTGAGTGATCGACTAATAAAATATTTGCATCATCTAAAAAATTTATATTAAATGTTATTTTGCTCGGTAAAAATGCAAATATTTTAAGAAATTGGCAAATTTTATTTTGATTTATCTCAATTATAAAATATTATAACTTAACAAACAGAAAAGCTAATACAATATAAACTTTTTTATCAACAAGTTTAACATTTGACCATAACGCAAACCTGATTGAACAAATAACATGAATGATTGTTAAAAGATCCCCAAAAAAAAAATCTCTGATTTAGTAAAATTCTTACGTTGTACGAATTTTATACTCTATCTTGACTTCCGGAGTTTCAGGCTGTCTTTAATTATCACAAAAAAATAAATTTTGTAACTGGATAATAACTTAAGATTAGATCTTAATTTAATGAGATAAGATTTTGATTGTGACATTTTACTATTTCGCTTATAATAAGTTTATTTCATTACAAAATATCACAATTGTGAAACGTAAAACAGAGTTTCAGCAATTTCTTACATCTTAATCAGTTTAGAAAATTGTACGTTGGTGCGTGTCGCTGAACAACTAAGTTCATGTTCTCTTTCGAACTATAAACTGACATCGACATTAACTACAAAAAGAAATGGATCTTCAATTTAAACTTTAACTTAATGTCAACAATGTTAACAGTTATTACCCACTAGAACAGGGTCAGAAAGTAGAATCAAAATTATGCCAAACATTTTTAATGATGCTCCCTAATATAAATTTCAGAAATATGACCAGTGACCACCTCACAATTAAGGCTAACTAATCAGTGCTAATAGCTGTGGTCTCTCTTGTATAGTGAGAGAAAAGATATTGTTACCTTCTCAGAAACGTTGCCGCTTTTATTTGGTGTTCTTATCTCAAGCAGCAACTTGCCAGTGCACACAGAATAGTATGTCACAGACCCAAGAGCCTGAGAGGAAGCTCTTGGACCAATGAAACAGCTTCAGCAAAATGACAACTGCCATAAGACAGGAGAGACGATTTTGCCAAGTGGTCCGCCTCATCACTTTATTAACTAAAGATACCCACTATTCACACATCAGCAGCAAACATCTGTGCTAAGAGTGACCTTAGTAAGGAGGTTTGAGTGGTCATTAAATTTCTGACCCCGTTTTTAATGGTTATATTTAACAATAAAACTCTGAAATTAACTTCATGAACAAGAACAATTCAGTGAAAGTGATTTTTGCAATAGGGTAAATTGTCAATATTTCAGCACTGACCAAATTTTGGCTTTTGACAAGTTCTTTTTCACATACAAAAATCTAATCATTAAAGTCAGTGGGGGGAAAACTACCGAAGCACAATTAGATGGCGTCATCATTTATTGTAAGAAAATATACCTCACTGAATATAGATGATATCATCAAACAATGGTTATCTGCAAAAGTGGTGCCAGTGACCTCTGGTGGTGCCAGTGACCTCTGGTGGTACTTTTGCTTCCCATTATAAAAGACACCACCATCCATTGTTTCATAAGACATCACAAAATACATGAAATCAGACCATGTTAACACATCTGAATAGGCCTATTACAGCCCATTTTGTACAGATGCAGGGAACTGTGTAAACTTAGGCAAAGTTCATGAAGAAAAGATAAGCCAAAATGTGGTCTACTGCCGAATTTGGGCCTGAGGGTGCCCAGACAATTTATCCTGAATAATACATGTAATTGACGCAAAGTGAACAATTAATTCGCAGGTTTATAATCTGACTCACTTCACTGACTTGTTGTTCGCGTTATTTTTCCTACAAAATTACAAGACATTATTTACAATAATGGAAGATAAGAGTATCAAGAAAAAGAAAGAATGTACATGCATAAATGATACAAAAACAAAGAATTATACGATATTGTAATATTCAACACAAACTTGATGCACAAATTTGCATCACTCGTGGAATATACTTTCCTTCATTCAATCGTTTATTAATTCATATATTTGTTCATTAATTCATTCGTTCATTCATTAATTCATCTACAGCAGAAGTTGCAACCGACAACGAAAGGTAAAGGTGATAACGACGTCAACAGGGTGATCCAAAACATTCTAAAAAGAATGATAGATAATTCCCTCATCTACAATCTTCATCCGTCAGAATGTTTTTGATAGACTCCTCGATGTCGTTATTATCGCCCGTAACTTTGCTGTCAGCTGTTACTTTGCTTAGAGCTGTTCCATTTAAAAAAGAGGGGGGGGGGGGGGGGGACCTGAAAATGTTTAGATCCCACCCGCCCACACCCCTGCCTTTTTCTACATTAAGATTAAGATATTTAGGAAAATACTGGTCAACCACCACCCCAATAACAGTTTTCCCCAGACCACCCCCCCCCCCCCAGATATCTGGAAAAATCTTCAGGTCCACCCCCCTCTTTTTTAAATGGAACAGCCCTAATGGGCCCTCTTTCTGATGCATCTCTCTCACTCTGTCAGTCTGCATATTTGTTCGGTTGAAACTTCATTTACTCATTTAACATGCACATCAAACACGTATATGTCCAATTTGTCTGTCTAACCAGTCAATCTGTATCATATTTCTTTGTATGTCATTCATAACATCTAAAGCTCCAAAATGAATGAAAATTCAATTAAATATAATTGGGTTTGCTTGGAATTGGGGTGCACAAATACGTGTCGGCATGACAACGATACATGTGATCAGTGCTCAATCAGGGTCATTCACCATCAGCAAAGTTTGCTAAAATAAATATCACTCATAAAATAACTTCCAAGAGAAACCAACGATAATAGTCTCAAAATTCATCACAAATTTCAAAGCAACAAGCCAAAATGAGGCAGATGTAATGAGGAACTGATCTGACAGAGGGCGCTGCAATCTAAACAGACAAATCACAATGGGGTGATGTCCTCATCCACTGTCACAAAAGTAGATGACATCATCAAATATAGTCTATCTGCTTCAGCATCAGCGACCTCTGATGATGCTAGGTCATAGACAATCTAAATTGTCTGTTGCTATAGAGATAGTTCCTCACTGACCCAACATGAAATAAACTGTGTTTCCGACTTAAACATTCCCTTTTTATTGGAGAAATACTTCACCTGAGGCAGTGAGGGGCTCAATAATATCGACCCAAAGTCTTCTTGAGCCTCCTTACTCTATGTTTTACATTTCATTATTTCTTTCTTGTAATGAGAATAAAATAAAGTTCTGAATTCTGAAAAAATAATTGGACAAAAAAAAAAACGAAAACGGCACAATTTTCAGCGTTGGCTAGTGTCTCCAAAATTAACCATTTCTTCAGAATACAAGTTTTATTCTTAGCCAACCTAATTCCAACAAGATGCGGCAAATAATAGTCCATATTTATATAAATTACCAATAAAATAAACCATGTTTCAAAATTCAAATACTACAAAAGACATGAACTCCGCTGATGCTGAATGCTCGTACAGCAACATAATAAAAACACAGAAATAATCAACATAAATTTGTGTGTGTTGCAAATACCCACCCTTCCACAGCTCCTCCTTCATCTTCACTATTGTCATCATCGTCATCATCCTCGTCCTCATCGTCGTCATCATCATCGTCTTCTTCTTCATTGTACATCTTCTGTTGTGGAAGCGGGCCTAAACCTGGCTGGAGATGCGCTGGTTTCATCTAATGGAAATAATCGATTTATTGATTGATTGATTTACTGGTAGATAGATAGATGGGATAGATAGATAGATAGATTTTGGATAAATAGTTAGATACATAGATATTTAGATAGATACATAGATAGATAGATACATAGATATATAGATAGATGGAAGGATAGCTAGATGGATAGATCGACAGATACATACATACATACATATGTTCTAGATAGATTGATCAACTCAGTGATAGACTGATTGATAGATTGATTAATTGTTTCATTAAATTATAGATGTTAAACACATCATACAACAAATTAGGTTTGGATCTGAGTTTAAAAAAAAGACGACTTTATTCCTAAACCTTTGAACTCAGAATTCCAAAGTTTATTGATTAATAAAACCTTGAAATGCAGTTTTTTTGATTTAATAAAAAGATAAAAATGCATTTGATTTGGTCTGTATAATCTCAAAATGTCTACGAAACCCTAGGGAAACACTGTTCAACATTTCAAAGATACAAGATCTAGTTACCGGGCCAAGTTCGGCCGACTGCCCTGTGTCTATATCGTCATCTGAATCACTCATATTAGCTTGCGGTGGGGTGTTGCCTCTGCTAACTTGTTGTTTTTCACCTGCAAAATTAAAGCGTAAAATTCAAAACAAAGCTCAACCAGATTAAAGTATTTTTGTTCATATCCTTCACAGAATTTAACATAAATGACAAATATATATATTGGTATTACAAATTTTTTTATTTATGGCTTTAGAATCATTTGAGAAAAAAAATTTATCAAGTAAATTACTACCTTGCATGAAAATTGCTAATCATATTTTTATGACAACTATTAAAAGTTATATATAGGTCCAATAATGCCAGAAGATACATATATGCCAAACACCAGACTAATAAAGTTCTGACATCATGGCTCTTGCTTTATTCACTTATCTATTTCTGGTTTTACTGAGGGCTGTTCCATTTTTTTTTTTTAAAGAGGGGAGACAGGAAATTTTTACACCCCCTCGTTCCCGCTTTTTGTTTTTTGACAAACCCCCCCACCCTTTTTCTGTATTAAGATAAGAAATAAGAAAATACTGGTCTTTTTTCTACATTAAGATATGAAGAAAATACTGGTCCACCAACCCCTTCCCCTTTTTTCCTTTTGGAGAACCCCTCCCCTGCTTTTTCAAAAAATCTTCCTGTCCACCCCTTTTTAAATGGAACAGCCCTAACCGCATCACATCGTCACACAGTGATCACATTTTTTACCACAACAAATTCCTTACATTCCCTTATACTACAACAATAGGAATTTGCAACACAGCAATTCACTCTAGTAGTACAAAACAACAACAAATGATTGTTAATTCTCAGTGATTATCTCTCCATTTAACACTAATCTTTCAATAATAAATTGAAGGTAATACTAAAATTGTGCTGTGCGCCTATTTTTGATGCTTTGACCAATAAATAATTGTACTTTAATAATAAATTTAAAAAGGTAAAAAAATATATTGAAAAAAAGTCAGTTTGATAATTCTTAAATAATCATTAAAAATTCTGATGAAGTCAGTGTGATACAGACGAAAGCTCCAAGTTGTAAACTAAGACTTCAAAAAGGTATCTCATTACTTATCCAATCAATGGAGCCTAGAAACAACATTTATCATGATGATAAATATATCATTTTTAAAATGATTATAATTTTCAACATGAACATCTCCAGATGCTTATTGAACTTTTATGACAAAAACTTTACCAGAAAGTGACAAGAACAAAATGCTTTTTTTTCTTCTTTAAATACCAATTATTTTTTTAACTATTTCTTTTCTTTCTTAATTCTAATTTTATTCTTAAATCCTTGTTCTAATGGCACTAAATATTGAGACAACACAACATATTCCTCTTTCAAATACATTCAAACAGAGTGACACTGTGCGCTTCAAATTTTACAACAATCCGTGAATACAATAAACCATGCTCTTGTGAAATGTGAGAGATAAAAATATCTTTCAACGTACTCCTTTCAGGAAGTTTTTTCAACACTAATGAAAAATTACCAAAAAAAAAAAACAATTAAGATTATATAAAAAAAGAGAGATTAGTTAATTGATTATTTACAGTTTACAAAGCAACTCAAAACAAACAAGCTTCAATCATAAATTCTTAAAGGTAAAAAAATATAAAATAGTGGAAAAAAGTCAGTTGGGATAATTCCGAAATATTCATAAAATTTCTGATGTCATCCTACATTTCTTTAGTAGAAAGTTCAAAGGATAATAAGAATTTGAAGTATGTACAAAAGATTTCAGATCAAATTACTTAATTATATATTATATAACACGTATATATACTAGATCCTCTCAATTTACAACAACAATTTTTTTTAATTTTAAATAGGCAAGACATTTTTTCAAGTAAGGAAGAAAGTGCAAAGACGGATTTTATGATAAATGCTCTCTAAAAGATTCTACACAATTTTCTCATAGATTTCTTACATTTTTGTACATTTGGCCAATTAAACATAAACCTATAGGATTCATAATAAATGTCCACCTGTTTTTCGGTCATATTTTTCCACAAAATTAATGGCAAGGAGCAACATAAAATTTACAGAAATGTTCGCAACAATTCAAATCCCAACATTCTATCTAATAAAAAAAATTCTGGGAAAGTAATAACTTAAGGTTTGCTATGTTCTCCAATCTCCATTGTAATTTCTGCTGCTACTTTATGAGCATAAGTAATGGCTATAATGATGACAAAATGGCAAAACATTATCATTGCATAGAGAGGAAACCTACAGTTAATTTGTTCAGAGGTGTTAGGAAAGTCAGGGTTTGACTTTTTTGGTAACATTTGAATATATTTTGTGCTTCTCCATGACATATAGGTAAAAATAAGACCGAAAAACAAGTGGACATTTATTTTGGATTATACTACAATCAGATGAAGAAATAGTGTACCTCCTAATCGTTGCTGAGTAACTCGGGGGGTGGGGGTGTAAAGACTCGCTACTTCTTCAGAATCCGGCACATCTACCGACTCATCATACGGTTGATTAGCATGAGCTCTTGCCTGAAATGGCCACCGATTTATTTACAGTATTCTTTTGCATAGGACGTCTATGGCTATCAAGCATTATACTGTATTTACTTCGATTAAAAAGCCAAAGTTAATTGGTTTGACCCAATAAGTCCTCTCAAATGTTCTTGAAAATAGATCAACAAAGCAGTTAAATCAAGTAAATACGGCATTTGAAGAAAGCATTTTTAGCATTGGGCCAGGGGCAGATCTAAGGGGGGAAGGGCAGGGCATGTGGGGGCATGCATGAAATGCCCCCTTTTTGAAAAAAGAAAATGCAAGTATTTCCTATTAGACCTGATTTAACCCCCGCCCCCTCCCAAAGGCTACGCACCTTAGAATGACGTACCGCCCCCCCCCCCCCTTTTCAAGAATTCCTGGATATGCCCCTGCATTGGGCAGTTACAGACAGACTAAAAACTGCTGGCTTCTTATCTGTAACATCGGGAAATTTTATGCGGAGGGACTTTAAGAGAATTTGTTCACACCGTTTTCTGATTTCCTATTTGGCAATAAGTAGAAAAAATATACACAAAGAACAGTTAATGTTAAATCAAGTAAGTTGGAATGCAAAAGAATAAGGTCAGTCAAAAACAGATAGAATTCAATAGTACAAGAAATGTGTTATTAGTGAGATGAAACCATTTCTGGAAGAAGACAAAACTGAAAGATTATTAGAAAAAAAAGAACAATACAAAATGCACCAATGTCAGTGAAAAACGTCATACAATGAATATGAGAAACTTCAAAGCAAGAAAAGTGCACAAGAAAGATGGGGTATTTTTCTTCATTTTTTTTTAAATACCTTTTTATGCATTTACACTTAAAATATAAAGTTACCTTTACAGGGAATATGATTTTAAATTAAACAATAGCATTCTTACTGCACTCTTCTGCTCATAAATTAGGTCATATTCAACATGACAAATGATGTTAAGTTTTAATTGTGAATAAATAAATTATAAGCGTCATATGTACAGCCCCATAATATCATGAAGTCACCCTCCTGCTCTTAATTGACTCTATGATAATATAGCATACCAAAATACATACAATATATGTACATTAAAATATAAAGATGACATCAGTGCAGGTCACAGCAAAACCTCAAAGAGAAAAAGTTAATGAACGGTCAAGGTCATTCAGTGTCAGATGTACCTGACTGGTGCACAACGGGGTCTCTCGGGCTAGGAGTACCGACAAATGGCGTTGCTATTTCTTCTGCTCTGCTTCCTACATCCAGGAATTCGTCATACGGTTGATTTTGCACCTGACGGTTCTTAAATTTAAAGTTGGATTGTCAAATCAATTCAAATTCAAATTAATGAAGTGATTTGCCATTAAAAGAAAAATCCAAATTGATATTCAGTCTTTGTCGTTTAAATTTGAGACTATACTATATATATATATATATATATATATGATTAAAAATTAATGTCCATCTGTTTTTCTATCATTTTGCCACAAATGGCATGGAGCAACACAAAATGGAGAAATGTTTGCAACAATTCAAATCCCAACTTTCTATAGATCATAAAAACACTTCTGGGAAAAAATGACTTGAAGTTTGCTATTTTCTCCAATTGAATTTTCAGTTTCTCTGTATACTGATAACAAAATAGCAAAAAATATCTTTGCAAAGATAGGACACCTGAAGTTAATTTGTACAAGGGTTTTATGGGTCAGAAAATTGGGCTTTGACATTTTGGTAACATTACAAATAATGTACAATAAAAATGTACATCAACACTGCAGGCAGCGTCGACAACATTCTTTGCAACCGTAGCCATTAAGCGCTATTTAAAGCTTCATACAATATGATACAACATTTAAAAGTCATAGATTGACAATATGCAAATGCAACATGCTAGATGGATATCTATCCTCTGACAGGCTCCTTGATGGCCTGAATCAGTGAATGGGGCAAACAAATGAAAGCCTTTGAGTTTGACAAAATTGTCAAAAAGGTGATAAAAGTATATACTTCTGAATCAATTAGTCATACTTAAAGCTCTAATGGCATGATCTCCATTCATGGAGAATACTCACGTCTTCTTTATCGCTGTCAAATTCGTCAGCCATTCAGGCACTGGAATGCAGTAAAGCACTCTGGGATTTGTTTATGTTGACAACCGATCTCTCGCCTGCAAACAACGCATAAAAAACATCATCCCATTCATTTCATTAAGTAATACATAAGCCCAAAACTATCGCAGTTGACTCACAAACATATAATAAACAAATTACACAAGCCATTGAACTGGAAAGCTACTTGCAACGAAATTATTGACGGGAATAACGCGATGTACATGTTACATTACAAACCTCACGCGCACCTGTCGCCATTTTACGGAAACAGCCGGACATTTCCGAAGGCAGCTATCACAACAAATTTGGTTTATCATTTACTAATTTAGTAAGTATACCTCTGGATAGATAAGTTACTCCGAACAGTGATTCGGTTGCGCAATTATCTGGTAAAAAAAAAGAAAGAAGTATTTCTGGTTACCATAAAAAGCGGGCCTCACTTGTCAAGTTGGACTCAAACCGTGGAGTCACAAGAGACTCCATATGAGTCTATGCTCAAACTTTGTGACAAACTTCCTTTAAAGTCAGCTTTTACAACAGGAAATATGCCATAAATTGATTATTTTTAAAATTTTATGCTACTGCTAGGCCAAATATATATATATTATGCTGTCAATTATACACATAGGCGTTGATTTCTCTTGATTGGGGGGGGGGGGGGGGGGCAGGGTGCAATTTCCATCGCATGAACAAGTGGTTAAGGGGCGCACACACTTGTGAAGAAGAAAAATAATGGTGGGCCATTGATGCCAAACTATTTTTACAGATAAACTTACTGAAGTGTATGTCAATAAAGTACAAATGTTCCAAAACAGAAGTATGAAAAAAAAAGTAATTTTTATTTGTGAATTTCAGTGGGTGGATGATTGCATTGATCATCCCCCCCCCCCTCTTCCAAAAAGTGGGTGGTATATATCCCCCACACCCCTTTCTCCTGAATCGACACCCCCTGATTAAACAACATTATATGGGCAGACGTAATGATGATATTATAACCATGGTACATTTACCCTATGGGTGGTACATGTCATTTTACCTCCACCATGTAAACAATACAAATTTACTGCTATATAACTATTGATTAATTGACAAATTCACCTACTAGTGAAAGACTGCTTGTCCTGGGGTTTGGAATCTTTTCTTGGAAAATTTCATAAATGACTTGGAAATAGGTCAGGGAGCTGATGGAGTTCACCAAATGTTCTAGGGAAATTACTCATAACCAGCAGTAGACTGCATTACCATACATTATATATATAGGCAATAGGACAGTACCCAACAGGCCAGCTGAGAGCACCACTTATAAGCTCTTATAAGGGCCCACTTCACCAAAAACAAATAAATAAATAGGGGGGGGGGGCATGATTTTGCTTTATGACTGGGAAATATTTGGTCTAGGAGCTGAATTCCATTAACATACTCTGGGAAATGACTGATAAATGTGTCTGCTGCTCCGCAACCACACATCCGCGTTTTACGAACACCCGCTGACGTCACGACCATAACAAGAGGAAGTGGATAGTGTCAAATGTCAAGAATGTTTATGAAGATAACCGTGTTTTTCTGGGAAAGAAGTTCCGGAAAACTCATGTGAAGTTGAAAGGGACAATCTAAGATGGCTCAGAATGCTGAGGGAGAGAAATTAGAAGAACGCGAAGGCTCTGAAGAGCGGTATGTCAGGGTGCCTTTGGCTGTATCCACACCTGTGAAACATGCAATCTCACTTTCCTTACCCGCTGTCAGCAAAACTTGTGCCTCTGTTAGCCCAGATTCAAGCACAACTAACCTCAAGCAATCCACTAATCCTTACCCGTAAGTATTTGGAGGCACCATTTGCAAACTGTCTTCTTTATTGTGTAATCAACCACTTGTATTCACTGTTTGGCACTTCATAATAACTTCATTTAATAGCACTGACTGCCATTTACTAGATGCACTGATTTCTCATTGTATTGTTCACTGTTATTTGCATTACCTTTATTTCTTTAACACGCACATTGTGCAATTGTTGTAACAGATCAGTTTAACTGATACAGTTCAGTTCTTTATTTTGTCTGTCATGTTGATATGATTATTGTTTAGCACATCGACCTATAAGATATTTACAAATGTAATTTGCTACTGGGTAGTACTACCCAAACACATGCATCTGCACTACATTAATTGCTTGACCATATTAAGGGGTTTGGGATTGGTATACCATCATGTTTTATGTCTTACAAATTTTCAACCAACTGCAACTGTTTGCTGCTTTTTGGGTTAGTTCAAACAATGGAAGACGCCTTAACAAACATTGCACCGACTGCACTTAGAAATCACATTATACCATTTGTATGTGTGATCAAGGATGTTGAAATCATATCAAATCACTACCAGGACATAGAATAAGATAATGCATTAGAACCTCAATGTTTATGTTATCTTTATGTGCAAAAGGATGATTAATTGAGCAACAAAAGATCAAGGTCTTTGTTGAGATTACATCCTCCAGGTGGCAAGATTTAAGAAATAATTCTCTGCTAATCCACTAGGGGATTATGCACCTAAGTAAGCAACTTCAGGTGACATCTGGTCATTACTTGGTCTCTGGTGAAGTGTTTGTGCAAATAAGTCTAAATATAATGAAAAAATGGTTGTAACAAATGGTGCATTGCAATAAATTTCACTGATTGAAAACATTGAAATCATGTAACAAATATCCTATCATGACGTGAGAAACTGAAAGTAAAAATAGATACCCGACAAACGGCTGGAATTGGTTGCTTGTGATGTTGAGTAAAGGAGATACTTAGAAAATCACTGATAAGTTCATGCGTCATATAGGCTATGGATTTCTTTTTCAGGTTAGATACAGATTATACCGTATTTTCATTATAATGTGATATTCACCTAAGTATTGAACTAAGACTTGAATGAATGAATGATTTCATGTAAATTATACAGGGATGGTGAAAAACTAACTTGATGATACTAAATTTACAGGAAACACGGAATGTATTGGAACTTCCATTCACTTTTATTATTCATAATCTGATTTATCACAAATTAAAATACATTTGTTTATAACATCTTGTTTACATCATTATCATGATGATAAAGGCATTTTCACAAGATCAGCCTATTTGAGGGATGATATTGATAATTGTGTTATATAATTACAGCTGATGTATATATATTCTGAGTAATATTCATTCATATACATGTTACATATGATATTACAAATGGTAATTGCAGCTGTACTAAAAATTGATCCATTTACCATATGCGTATTGTATTGACCTGTTGATGTTTGCTCGTACTTGGGACAAATATATTCTATGATAAAATTTTCGATGTTATAATGTGTTAGCTAATAGAGTTCATGACCGATTTGATTGCTCTGTAGTCTGTAGATAACCACCAGTGTTCCAGCTAGGATTTAAATTGGGCATTGGGCACAAAAATATTAGGGCACCTAAATAGACTTATAGGGCGCCCAGCTAGTTGAAAAGCAAAAAAAAAAGGTCTTCACTTAATTTCGAGCATGGCGCTCACAAATATGGACATGGCGCTCACAAAAATGGACACGGTGCTCATTAAAACAGGCATGGCGCTTGCAAAAACAGGCATGACGCTAGGGCGTCGGGCATGGCGCAAGGGGCATTAGGCATGTCAGGATGGCACATGGGGCCCAGCTGGAACACTCAAATGGCCTAGCTTGAACAAAGTACCACCCTGTGAGTGACTCACTTAAAATGAAAATCTCTTCAGGACAAAAATAAAAAACATTAAATTTGAGGCAACTCTGTTTTTTTTTATTTTTTTATTTGAAGATTTAAATGGGAAAGATTGTCAAAAGCTGATTGATTGTAATCGCAGTAATTTTATTGTCACAAACTATTTTTTTGCACAGGGGGAGTTTTTTCTTCTTCTTATTTTGCTTGTAATCACTATCAGAATGATAATGTCATTCAGATAATTGCGTACTGAACTGACATGTTCTGTAATTGAAAAATGTGTAGGTTGTCACTCAAATCACATATTATTATCAGCGATTATGTCATGATTTTGTCCCACTTGCTGTTTTGGTGTGTATGGATATGTGGACTATTTTTTAGAACCAAAATCCAGTATAATCGTTTATAACTAGGATGTAAAAACTCGGAAAAAGGCAGCTAAAAATCAATTCTTTGACCTTTCTGTAACTGAACTTAAATTAATGTGCAATTTGCATATTCAAAAAAGGTCTGATCAATTAAACAAGGAAACCAAATAATCAAAAACAGGATTGGTGTATTTTGTATGGAATTAAGTGTACAACCTATTACTGTGAAATCGTGATGGAAACAGATCACTTTCTCATGGATAATATATATTATATAACATTTCGGTGAAAATGACAGGTATATTTCTGTTGAAATCACTTCCTAATACCTATGGTAATTGTCATATGATCACTGCCAACAGAAATGCATTGTAAAATTGTATAATATATAATATATAATCATATGGCTCTAGGTCTATATTATGCATGTATGTACATGTATTCTCAACGTTGTTTTTTATCATCTGGCGTAGTCTGCAGTTATTTTGTAATACATACTCTTTTGCCATGGCAGATGCAACGAACTATGTAAAAGTTTGGTCTGATTTATTATCAAGCCTCAACAGGTAGTACTACCTTTTTCATCCGCTTTTCAAATGCTTTTCATAATGCAGATTGAGTTTTTGACTTTTTCATGCGTGCAAATATTTATTCAGGCAAAGTCATAATTACGGTGCTGGCTTGTGATGTGTATTCCAGCCGTGTGAAGTCTAGGTGCTCCGTGTGTAATAATATTATATAGGCGGATCTTTTCGTGAAATTCTGCAAACCCCCCCCCCCCCTCCAAAACCATAAAATTAATAAATTGATAAATAAATAGAATAGGTAATTTTCTGGAAGTTATCCCATCCAAAATGTAATCAGTCATTATGGAAATGTGGAATCTTTTTACTTAAAAGCTTACCCTTTTTTAAAACAATTAACTGACCTACTTTTGTCATACAAGTGTGAGTGAATCATGAATATGGTTAATAATAATTTTTTAGTGATGATACCATTTCAGCAGAAATTCAGCTATTATTGATATTCCAAGAAGTGATTTTGTCATGCTGCGTGACTATTGTCATGCTGCGTGACTATTGTCATGCTGCGTGACTATTGTCATGCTGCGTGACTATTGTCATGCTGCGTGACTATTGTCATGCTGCGTGACTATTGTCATGCTGCGTGACTATTGTCATGCTGCGTGTCTATTGTCATGCTGCGTGACTATTGTCATGCTGCGTGACTATTGTCATGCTGCGTGACTATTGTCATGTGTTCGATATCAAAATTCCAACAAAAGGTCCATTTGTAACTAATAATATAGCCAGTCAGAAACTATGATAATATACATGAAAAGTAGGTTCCATTACACTTATCTATAACCAATAACTACCAATGAACATATTATGAAATACAGTAATTGTCTACGACTATGGAAAGATTTTTACCTATCTGATTCTTTAAAGTGTCCAAAGAGTTCTTTACAAGCATGTCCAACGTTACTAAAAGAGTAACTGTTGCTAAATTATGGCACCTCTACGCGTGCATTCAGCTGTATATAATCCCAAGCAACTTTATGTATTTAATCCACAACTTTATGTATTTAATCCATAACTTTATGTATTTAATCCACATGCATTACTCGATTATCAGTGTCTCGTGATCTTGCTGTGATTGATCGAGCGAATGCCATAATGACTGAAGCGGTATTTAGGACAAATCTATCATGAGATTGCGCCCGGTCAGTTTAAGATCTCTGTATAAGATCTCTGTATAAGATCTCTGTTGAACAAATATTTGAGAGTTCTGATAAGAATTGCCAAATTGGACCAGATTCAAGTGGGAGATACTTAGTCAACTTCGCTTAATTGTATTTGGCGAAGGGAGATTTATATATAGTTGTCTTCGTTTAACTGCATTGACAGACTCGAACATACAATACACAACTATACAATGACGTAACGATTTTGAAATGATACGACAAATTCTCAACCAATCATTTCATTCAATTATGGTGCTTTATTTGGAGAACTAAGTCAGCGATCACTTCGTTTGGCACAAGGAATATGATGATGTCAGAATTTGGATGTCAATATGAATTCTGAAAAACTTATTAGAAAACAGGGTAACAGTGATGCCAAAGAATACCAAAAGCCTCTGTCACTTTATAAGCAGGTGTTCAAAAGGTAGGCTGAAGTTTTGTCACCTTATAAGCAGGTATTCAAAATGTAGGCAAAAGTTTGTCAGTTTATAAGCAGGTCAGTTTATAAGCAGGTTTTCAAAAGGTGTACAAAGGGTTGTCACTTCATAAGCAGGTGTTCAAAGGGTAATTCAAGTTTGTCGCTTTGTGAGCAGTTGTTCAAAAACTGGGCAAAAAGATTGTCACTTCATAAGCAGGTGTTCAAAAGGTAATTCAAGTCTGTCGCTTTGTGAGCAGTTGTTCAACAACTGGGCAAAAAGATTGTCACTTCATAAGTTGGTGTTCAATAGGTAATAGGCAAAACTTTGTTTCAGAACCACTGTATGCTGTGTTTTCTCAAGTACATCGGAAATAATGTCTAACTTGTATTCATTGGTCACCCGAGGGAATATCTAACTTACTAAATTTGTCAATTTTATCCCTCACACTTTTCACGATTTCCTGTATTTTCAGAAAATCTGTCGCAAACCCTGAAGAATCTTCTAACGTCAACCAAGAAAACCAAACCAACATTTTGAAGTCGTCGCTCACGGAAAGGTATAATGTTGTTAAGAACAATTCTGTAGAATTCTTTTCTTTTTGCTTGAGAGTGTTGGGTGCAATGTCTTAACAGAATTTCAACTTGGTGACCACTGCAGATGGGATGAAGATAGATCTTGTTACAATTGTTGTAAAATTATCTTGAACAAGTATTTGGAGTAGAGTAGAATGAAATATGTTAATAAGCCAGAAACATTTTGGGAATAGAATAGAATAGAAGAGTTCTAATAGAATAGAATAGAATAGAATAGGCACAAACAAAATATTTTGGGCAACTTAATCAGTCTAAATATCCAAATAACAAGTAAAGGAACTTTATCAGACAGAATAGAAAATGAATATTTTGGGTAACTTTAAGACTGCTAAGAATCTAAACTAGAGACCAAATTTATCACAGAACAGAATAGAATAGGCCACAACCAAATACTTGGGGCAACTTACCTTCTAAATATTTAAGTGGTCAAGTGTATCACAATAGAATAAAATAGAATACACTTGGTACCAACTCCCAGTGGGCTAGTTATCTCATCATTATGTCTGCCTAAGGTAGTGTTTAAAGCAACTTTTATAAGTGTTTAAAGCAAAAAGGGTCTAAAAATCATGAAATACTCCCACTACAAGACGTAACTGGGAGTGTTATATTGTGTGGTTATGTTAACTGACTTGTAGGAAATTTTTTAGTCATCAATTCAATACTCCTCGCTAAAAATAAAACTGCCCTAGAAGAAGTGAGAATGGAGAGTCGACGAGGTTAAGTTCAATATTGAGATCATGTTTTCTAGAACTGCAAATGAAAAATGGGACTTCAGAACTTCTTTTAGTATTCCAAACATCAAATGACCCAAATATTCACTCAAGAAGTTTATGAAACTAATAAAACGTGACAGTTGTGCATGCAGTCTCGAAATTTCATATGTAGAATATCAGTAGAGATTTCAAGTCAAGTTTTCAAGTTAAGTTTATAAGCACTGATACAAGATTATCTTACAAACATTATGTCTACAGTGGTTACCAGGTTAGAGTTTAATAGCATAAGCTTTGTTGCTGGTGTGTGGTGGTGGTGGTGTGTGGTAGTAGTGTGGTAGCGGTGTGGTAGTGGTACGACAAGTTGTGTGCAGAAAATGTATTTTGCCAAATGTGTGATTTTTTCCTTCTTCGACATTTCTCTACTTTTGCTCGACAAAAATCTTAAGTTATCTTTTTATTTTTAAAAACCTTTTTTAGTCAAGTATTTCTTTCTATTTCGATTATTATTAATGAATTGATTTACTGGAAAATGTAATGGTCTTACATATAAGCGCTTCAAGGTCATATATAATATATTTTATTGTAAAATGACAATTTTCAAAAGATTGAAGAGAAAAAAAAGATAGATATTCACTGATATTATCACACAATTGGTATGCAAACAAGGCAATTAGACTAATATGACCTCTGACCTTTGACCCGGATTTGCATGTCATTAATATGCATGAGGTAAGTGAGGTTTCTTTTATATTTTAAGCACTCCACCATTTCTAAGAGGCCTCAATTTTGGTAAAAGGTACTTATTAGTTTATAAATTGGATTATTATTTTCAAAATACTTTTGTTGATTATCATTTTGGATTAGCTCTGGTGTTCATTATTTTGAATTAGTGGGCCCTCTGGTGGTTATCATTTGCATTGTGTGCCCCTGGTAAAATTCATTTATAATTTTGTGAAATTACCCACTGTAATTTCTTTAAACGGGGTATTATCGATTTTTTTTTTTAACTATCAATTAGTATTTGACATTATCTTGTGCATTGTAATATATTCATGTATATAAAATAAAAGCGCATCAAATGGACGGTTAAACGTTTTATCTGCGAGCTAAAAATAAATTGACCTGGTTATATTTTACGATATTTGTATGGTCATTTTACTGGTGTATCAAATAAAGCTGATTATAATTTAAAGATCTGTTTGGTGAATCACTGTGATAGGCAATTCTCTTGACAATGAGTGTAGAGCTATTATTCTATTTCACTTCCCTGTAGTCCAGATGCTCCACTTAGACTGCTTTCCTATTGTTCTGAGCAGGCAATAACCAACGAAAATGTCAGTTAAACTCCTGATTATTATGATTATGTAGATTTAATATGATTCAATGTATAAAGTACTTTAAAAGTAGTTATGGCTGTCGTCGGTGTGACTCATTATGGCTTAGATATAAACCCCACGTGTCTTGAAATTGTGCCGTATTACTTGTCCTCAATGAGTCATGTTGTTAGAAATGGTTTATGATAGACTATGAACGATAGACTACATGTTTGTATACATAGTTAATTATTCATTTGTTAATCTTTTATCATGTTTATGATTTGTTATCCGACTTATTTAGTTGTAATTTAATCACCTCATTTCAATGGCTATTTGCGTAATTGGCATATATTTATTTTATTGTATACTAGCTGATACTAAAATTATTCATATAAAATCAATTCATAATCCCCACTGCCACAAGGCTTAACATGTAAAAGCGCATTATAATACACACATTTCACAAAAAAAAGGAAGCTTATATTGATAGCTCATTACAAATAGTTGCTTGACAATTACATTTAGAGTTGAATATGCATGAAAACATTAATTTGCATGGGTGCTTTTAATTTGAACAATTTCATTTCATATTTTTGATGCTTGGATATTATTTTCATTTGCATGGCTTATATGGATAAAAGTTCCTTTGCAATGATTTGATTGATTTTGTGATAACTTTACAACCATTACGTATGATTTACGTACATATTATCCTAATTTTATTGTCATAGGTCTAACCACCAGATTATTTTCATAATTTTATTTGCAACAAATTTGTAATGTTCTAATGATTTGAATTAAGAATTATTTTATAGCGTATTTTTATTGTGGCTGTAAAAAGTGCTTCAGTTTATATATATATAGTTCCTAAGAGAGTTAAGCTTGACCTTTTGACCTGGTGACCTTGAAAGTTGACCTACTTTAAGTGAACTTGACCTTTGACCTTAGTGCGGAAGATGAAGATAATGGGACTGGTGGCGACATCTTCAGGGTGTCGTTTCGGAATACAGGAGGTGATGACACGATAAACATCGAAGTAACGGAAAGGAAATCTCCGCCAAAGGAGAGTTCACAAGGAAAAGATGGAAGTGGAGGAAGGCAAGACAAGTCACAAAGAAGAGGTTCTGCGGGAACTCCAGAAGGGGCAAGCGCCAGTAATGGACATGATGGATCAGTGGCGCGGAATTTAGACGGAGAATTTGCCGCGTCTACATCACACAGTGGAGCTGAGAGAAGGTCGAGTGTAAATGGAGCTTGTGGGGGTACTGATGAAAGCAAAACTTTGCTGAGGAGTGAGTCCTCAAGACCCCGGAAAATCCACCGCACTCGATCATTGGAAAAACCAAGAGAGTCTCCTACTACCGGAATCAGGGAACGCAAGCTTTCCCTGGACGAACGGCAAAATCAATCAACAAGTGCTTCATCTCCTTTGGGAGGGCAGACCAAAAACCAAGATCGGGGAGCAGATATTACGGAAGAGGATGAGACTGCCTATCCAGAGGGCGCTGCTAGTAAGGACAGAATGCTCGACAAGGACTTCTTGACAGTGTCCTGTGAGCTGAATGCCAGGTAAGTGAAGCAAACACCAGGGGGCTCTCTCTTCTGCTGCTCACACTTAACACTAGGCGTCTGACAAAAGAATCTTGTGAAAAGTTTGCTGTTTCAGTGAAAACTTAAATTAAAAAGGAATAATTCATTGAATATATATATAATTTTTATTGACAATCTCAATATCATGAGTTGATACATGTGTCAAAACAACAAAAACTAAAAAATTACAAAAAATTCACTACAAATACTACATAGGGTATGACTACCGAATATGTACAGAAGACCGAATAATAGCGAATATAGTACTATTAACAAATCGATGTCCGGTCCCAGTTCTTTCATTTTATAGAGACAGTCGAAGAGACCTGCTCTTTTTACATGTACATTATGAACAAACATGAATTCATACAGAGCATAGTATAATACTGTTTTATGCGAAATAGTTCAGGAGAGAAGTTCATTGTAGTGAAAGCTAATGACACTCATACTAATTTTTGTGGTTGCACAATTTTGCTTGATATCACTATGAGAATTGATCCTTTAAAGCATAAATTACGGTTGTTACTGACATTAAAGGACTATACCTCACGTCTGGCATTACATTTTGTAAGTATCTAAGCATTAACTGTTCAGTATTCCTTGAAAGCCATATCCTTTATTGTCTGAGGTCCAAGGGTAAGTCTAGTTGTGTGTGTTCTTAATTGTTGTTAATTGCTGTTGTTTAGCGTTATAAATGTAAGTTAGTTGTACGGGTTAATTAATTAAGATCGGTTGTATATATTAATGATATTTATGAGTAAATGGACTAGTGTTGAAGATTTATGCTCGGATATAACTTCTAATTTAAAACCTCTTTTAATAGGTGGATGTAGGTCTAGCAAGTTTGGCATTATTTTGCGTTTCCCTTGTATTTATCTTGTTACAATGTATTGGAGTCAAACAAGGACCACCTGCTGATTGATTACTTCAGCTTATTGGTTGTGATGTCAATACCAGGATTTTGTGTTTAATATAAATTGACTATTTGTTCGAAGTCGTAGAGCCACATGTACACTTATTTCTAAAATATGGCATTTCACCTACTTGAAGTTGACATCAGACTCTGCCTGTAGGTTTTTTTTTTCTCCAAAATTTTTGTTAACTTTTGTGTAGCTCTTGTAATTGGCAAAACAATCAGTAACGTTATCTAATTTAAATTGTGACATCGCGGTATAAATATACTATAATTGTCACAAAGTAAATGCTAAAATATGCGAGACTTGTATGACCTATATCCGTAAGATTTTTTAATGGTTATCTTAATTGTTACTTTTTAAATTTCAACCTAGATGCTTACCCAATACCCATAGTATTTGAAATTGTTACAATCAATCTAAACTTCTTTAATTGAATAGCAATTGTAGTTTGGCCCAAGTCTAAGAAAAATTAAAATGTCACTTTTAAAAAAAATGAAACATATTGGCCATGGTACCATCATAGAGAAATCATTTCTCTATGGTATTATGGTTTCTATGACGATATTAATATGTAGAAGATTCTATTTTTTGAAATCAAGATTGTTCTTTCCCCCCCCCCCCCCCCTGAAACTAACTATTCTTGCTGATCATGCTGATGAAATTATGACATTTATTTGTTGATAATTTGTAACATCAGCTGGCAGCTTCTGTAGGCCAATTCCCATAGAATGATAGAAATGAACAGCAAATAAGTGATATAAATGAGCAAATAATCTATAAATAGTATTACATACATCTTGCTTATGTATTATATATAAACATCACAATTCTCTTACAATGTCGCAATTTTCCTTTTAGCTCAAGAAGTGTCAATGAGATTGAATACTCAAATGCGGGACCAGGAGTTCACCGACTTCATGGGTCCAGTCCGGATCTCGGCAGCTTGTATCCGGGGATCGCTGGATCACCGACTCGGAGGGAAATGGACCAAACGGGTGCCGGTCAACCGGGAAGAGAACCGGACCCGATTAATGATTCGCCCAAAGAATTGTCCGGTTCGCATCTAGGATCTGATTTATCTGCGAGTTACGGTAAAAGTGAGTTGTTTGCACTAAAAATAAAATAAACCTTTTTTAATTTGAAATTGCCCCAGTTGTTTTATGATAAAATTAGTTTGATTTACACTGACAGTGATTTAGTATTTGACAAACCTCTTTGAACTGATATTTTCTATACTTAATACTTCCAAAAATTGATTATATTTTGAAATAGTCATCCAAAACAAAACTGAAATTTCCTGATCGAAAAAAAAGAAGAAGATTTTTAACCCCCCACCCCTTTTTTTTTCAAAGATTATTTAAAAATTGTCTTCCATAACAAGAAACGAGACATTTCATGATTAAAATATTAAAAAAAAAAACCCCCCTCTGCTCTAGGTGCGAGCGGACACTTTAGCGAAAACGACAGTCGAGCAGGTTCAGAAAGTGGTCGTGATCCGAACAACCGCATCGCCAAAAAGAAAAGATCTACAAACTGGTACAATGTACGTATTCTGCTATTTTCATATGTCTGTCGCTTGCTTAGCTATTTTGCATATCCATTATGTATTGTTTTTATTGTGTATTGAGTAAACCATCATGTTTTTGCCTTGTTTTAAATAATACATTATATATGTAGTACTTGTTTAGTGTTGTCCGACCTTGATATAGCATCAATTTGTAATGCTATTTGTGTATAATACATGTATCTATTTTGAGAAAAATAGACTGTGTGCATTATATTATATCATTTTTCGTTTTGCGGTATTTTTAAAAATGTTTTTGTAGCTACGATTGACCTAATTATGGGTGACCTATCTTAAAATATATATTTTTTATTGGATATTTTTTAAAGCAATCTCGAGTCAGGCACATTCAGGCACATGCACTTAATTGTCAATTTCTTTGTACTAAACAAACCATAGTTTGTACTTTTCAGTACGATTTTTTATTTTTTGGCAGTGTCTTACTGATACAGTACTGTGTTGATAATCCGGCAGTGCTCTCTCATTGACACCAGCCAATCAGATAATCTGTTGCAGATAAACAGCCTATCAGATAATCTGTTGCAGATAAACAGCCAATCAGATAATCTGTTACAGATAAACAGCCAATCAGATAATCTGTTGCAGATAAACAGCCAATCAGATAATCTGTTACAGATAAACAGTTACAGATAAACAGCCAATCAGATAATCTGTTACAGATAAACAGCCAATCAGATAATCTGTTGCAGATAAACAGCCAATCAGATAATCTGTTACAGATAAACAGCCAATCAGATAATCTGTTGCAGATAAACAGCCAATCAGATAATCTGTTACAGATAAACAGCCAATCAGATAATCTGTTACAGATAAACAGCCAATCAGATAATCTGTTACAGATAAACAGCCAATCAGATAATCTGTTGCAGATAAACAGCCAATCAGATAATCTGTTACAGATAAACAGCCAATCAGATAATCTGTTTCGGATAAACAGCCAATCAGATAATCTGTTACAGATAACCAGCCAATCTGTTTGAGGTCACAGGTGCAGTGTCAATAACTTGGTTTTAATGACACAGTACTGCCCAGACCATATAGAAGTTACCCAGTTATTGACCCAGTACTGTCCAGACAATATAGAAGTTACCCGGTTATTGACACAGTACTTCCCAGACAATATAGAAGCTACCCAGTTATTCAGTGACACAGTACTGTCCAGACAATATAGAAGTAACCCAGTTATTGACACAGTACTGTCCAGACAATATAGAAGCTACCCAGTTATTCAGTGACACAGTACTGTCCAGACAATATAGAAGCTACCCAATGATTGACACAGTACTGTCCAGACAATATAGAAGTAACCCAGTTATTGACACAGTACTGTCAGGACAATAAAGAAGTTACCCAGTTATTGACACAGTACTGTCCAGACAATATAGAAGCTACCCAATGATTGACACAGTACTGTCCAGACAATATAGAAGTAACCCAGTTATTGACACAGTACTTCCCAGACAATATAGAAGCTACCCAGTTATTCAGTGACACAGTACTGTCCAGACAATATAGAAGTAACCCAGTTATTGACACAGTACTGTCAGGACAATAAAGAAGTTACCCAGTTATTGACACAGTACTGTCCAGACAATATAGAAGCTACCCAATGATTGACACAGTACTGTCCAGACAATATAGAAGTAACCCAGTTATTGACACAGTACTGTCAGGACAATAAAGAAGTTACCCAGTTATTGACACAGTACTGTCCAGACAATATAGAAGCTACCCAATGATTGACACAGTACTGTCCAGACAATATAGAAGTAACCCAGTTATTGACACAGTACTTCCCAGACAATATAGAAGCTACCCAGTTATTCAGTGACACAGT
This sequence comes from Alitta virens, assembly GCA_932294295.1. NCBI lineage: Eukaryota > Metazoa > Annelida > Polychaeta > Phyllodocida > Nereididae > Alitta > Alitta virens. Next base: position 41,183,406 of record OW028576.1, on the reverse strand, counting down.
ACTGTCCAGACAATATAGAAGTAACCCAGTTATTGACACAGTACTTCCCAGACAATATAGAAGCTACCCAGTTATTCAGTGACACAGTACTGTCCAGACAATATAGAAGTAACCCAGTTTTTGACACAGTACTGTCCAGACAATATAGAAGCTACCCAATGATTGACACAGTACTGTCCAGACAATATAGAAGCTACCCAGTTATTATTGACACAGTACTGTCCAGATAATATAGAAATTACCCAGTTATTGACACAGTACTGTCCAGACATTATAGAAGTTACCCAGTTATTGACACAGTACTGTCCAGACAATATAGAAGTTACCCAATTATTGACACAGTACTTCCCAGACAATATGGAAGCTACCCAGTTATTATTGACACAGTACTGTCCAGACAATATAGAAGTAACCCAGTTATTGACACAGTACTGTCCAGATAATATAGAAGTTACCCAATTATTGACACAGTACTTCCCAGACAATATGGAAGCTACCCAGTTATTATTGACACAGTACTGTCCAGACAATATAGAAGTAACCCAGTTATTGACACAGTACTGTCCAGATAATATAGAAGTTACCCAATTATTGACACAGTACTTCCCAGACAATATGGAAGCTACCCAGTTATTATTGACACAGTACTGTCCAGACAATATAGAAGTAACCCAGTTATTGACACAGTACTGTCCAGATAATATAGAAGTTACCCAATTATTGACACAGTACTTCCCAGACAATATGGAAGCTACCCAGTTATTATTGACACAGTACTGTCCAGACAATATAGAAGTAACCCAGTTATTGACACAGTACTGTCCAGATAATATAGAAGTTACCCAATTATTGACACAGTACTTCCCAGACAATATGGAAGCTACCCAGTTATTATTGACACAGTACTGTCCAGACAATATAGAAGTAACCCAGTTATTGACACAGTACTGTCCAGATAATATAGAAATTACCCAGTTATTGACACAGTACTGTCATAGAGTTCCTTAATAATTGACACAGTACTGTGGCAGTGACCATTGCCATATTTTATCTTAATTTCTTTATTCTTACAATTAATTGACAGTATATTTTTAATTAGGTAATCTTAATTAGACTGAGAAATAATATCTCATGTCCAAATATTACAAGAATCAAACCTAGTCTAATTTTTATTGAAAGTTTAAATTTTAACTTTTTGCGGTATGCTACATTTTTAGTTGTCTCAGAGTTATGATGACGTTGTCTTGGTAATTTTATTATTTTAAACTGAATTCTTTTACTTTTATCTTAATTCTGGTATCGAAGTTCAATTTTAGGTTTCGGCCGATATTTATCTTCGTGATTGAATCTATTAATGAATAGCAACATTTTTAAGTGATGGCTGACTACAGGGTTTCTGATGCAAAAAATAAGAAGAGACCTTTTTCTTGTTTTAGTTTTTGAGTTTCTAAATTATTATTATTTTTTATGTTTTTTTTTGTTGGGTTGTCTTATTTGTGTGTAATATGCATTAGTAAAATTTCCCCCTAATGTCAAAATAATTGAAAGACATGGTATTTTAATAATAAGTCTTTACAAAAAATAAAAAAATAGAATTATGAATAACATGAAAGTAGCCATGAAAACACTTTAGCAAATTCAAATTTTTTTTTTGTGTGTGTGAAAAATTTAACAGCACCATTTTTTAAAATGGGTAGTAAGGTGTCAGATTTACACATAATTATTTTGTGTTTATTGAGTAATATTTAATATATCCGTTAACCTGTGTGTTTAGATATAATCACAGTGAGTGGGAATATTTGGTTTTCGGAAAGTATTTACAAATATATCTTTTAAAAAGTAAAATCAACCAAGATATTTGCCCAATTAAAAAAATTATTGTAGGGTGCAATTAAGTCTTAGAAAACTAAAATTTGTATCCTTTAAAAAAAAAAGGTTAAGTGTTCTCGAAACAGGTGAATTTATATAGCAACCAATATATAAAACTATGTTCCCTTGTACATAAAAATGAAAGAAGTCAGTTAGTCGAATCAAGGTAATTATATTCATCCCAAATATTTATTATCTCAGCACGGACGCCATCAATCGAATTCACAAGACTCAAGGTCTTCTCTAGCGGCGTATATGCTGGTGACGTAAAACATTTCTATCACTCGGCCTAATTAACAATCATGAAACGAAGTATCTCTCATCAGTGGCCTGATTAACAAACCTAAATCCTTGTATACGGTGTCCGTCAGAAAATTTATGGCTGTCAACGGAGTTGCGGGTTTCGATTGTGACTTTCAGGGGCGGATCCAAAACATTCCAAAAGGAGAGGAATGGTAGATAAGTGACATGTCGGTCACCCTTTTGATTAAGATTGTTTTGGATCTGCCCCTGGACGTCACTATTGTAGCCCTAACCCCACTGACGGCTGTAACTTGGCTGACGGGCGCTGTGAAATGCTGATTGGGCTGGTGTGCGATTCTCTCTGCTTAGTGCATGGTACTTTTAATTTAATAAGGATGGGTGGGGAATAATGACCCGGGGGGGTAAATTGACACAGATTTTCACGTCGGGAAATGAAGAGCTACAGACAAAATGAAGCCATTTTACAAAGTATATTTATACTTTAATAGAGTAAATTTTTGAAAAATTACCCATGAGACAAATTGGCACTGATTACAAATGACTTACATTAAAGTTTAAGAAAATTCAGTTTACTTGTAAATAGGGCAAGCTGGGCAAATTGGAACCGTTTGAAATTGTCTTTTTTTTATTTCAAGACAATTTACAGAATTCCAGATATGTAAATGAGTGATGTAAGTCAGCACCAAGTGTAATGACTCAAATTAAAAAAAACTCACAGATTCTACAACAATTCATGAAATGCTACATTGTAAATGTGTGTCATACAATAGAATGTGCCCAAGTAAAATTTTTGTTCAACTCAAAAGGAAGTTAACAGCTCAATACACAATTTAAACTGTTTATTATTCTTAAAATGTTTGCAACTATAAATCAAGTTGTCTGCATACAAAATTGTATTCCTTCCTCAACTGCAGAGGTTGGCACGACAACATGGCGGCAATATGTTAAGACTTCTAGGGCCTTAAAAATCTGTAAAATCACAGCATATTCTCTTCAAGAAATGTATATATAATAAATTTAACTTCCACCCAAATGCACTAATAGATTCAGAAAATTCTTTGAATAGAGTTTCAGGCCAGTAGTATTTTAGTTTCTAGTTTCATTGCTTTCTGTTACCAACAGAGGGATGCACTGTAGACTAACTGATAACAGTACTCCTGGTGGTGTGGCGGGGAATACTATCGCGTTAAATATCACTTCAATAACACAATAGCAATCTCAACATTCATATCTTAGGACAAATAATGGACAAATTTAACACTCCATGTTTGGTTGTTCCCCAACGTCACTGTAACGTCCTGCTAACATTGACTTTTAACACCTAACGCTAACATATTTTTGATACTTTTAACAATTTGTAACCTTCCTTGAAGCTTGTATCTAACTATGTATAGGCATTTTAGCTCTCTTTCTAATAAGTCAATCTGACTTGCTTTTTGTCATTGCGATGGTACTTTAGTTTTCTTTTTATCATTAAGTTTTTTTTTTCCTTTAAACTTTGTGCAATTGAGCTTATATTTGTTTTTGAAGTATTGAACGTTGTACGATATTCAGATAATATATTTTCATTTCTCATTGTAATTATGCTGTATGAAGTGTCTTTGCCAAAATATATCTCATGTAATATGGAAATAAGACTGGCGAAGCTTTTTCTGTTAATGAATATGATGGTCAGAAAAAAAACCAGTAAGTGTCATTATGTGCAAGATGCGTTCGACGGATGTACATGAAATTATTGTCGGTTTGACGCAAATATTCAAAGCTTAAGTAAATCTACAAATCTATCATTTACTTGTATCCAGGCTAGTTTAATGAAAACAAAGTCTTAAGATTGTATTGTCTCAAATTGCAGGCCCTTAGTCCGACATACAAATCACGGAGCATGGATTTCAGAAAATTGTTCAAGGACATTCCGAATGATGAAAGGTTGATCGTTGGTAAGTTTTAATGCTGGGGAAAGTAAAAAGACCCACCCATGGGGTAAATGTGTAACATTGTGTGGACTACAAGCCTTAATCTCATTAAATTACTTGCAGCAAAATCAAAAATATTTTTTCCAAATGGTAACTTGAATGCTTAGGCAAAATGTGTAAGACCGTGTGGACTCCAAGCCTTATCATCTCATAATTACATCTGCCTCTAGCAGTTGGTCATATAAGCTGTCCAAGCAGGAGGCCACTAGCACTGAGACATAGACTATCGTTTTTTCTTCACATTTCTTTATTCACCATGAAAAGACAAGTTTATTAAGTATAGTTAAACAATACCTGACAATTTCAGGCTGATATTTTTTCTTGGAAATTCTCTGCAAGTAATGGCTGCAACAGCTGGACCATGTTATCAAAAAAAACTACAAATTTGAAGTCTTAGTCTCTTAAGTCTGAATAGGATCAGTTTCCTAACTCTGGGAGTTGGATTTAGTTCATTTGTGGATTTATTCATAAGATTGTAACTTTTTGACCAGGTGTAAATGGGGAGCTGGCTACGGATAGTGATGGTGATTGTAGAGTGTTTAGCCCCCTGCAGGTAATTCAGTGTAAGGGGCTGTATACTCCCCCAGGGAGTTGAGAAAGGCTCATGCTTGAACAGGTCCGCCGGCTGGTTCAGTGTAGTTATTCAGCTTAAGTGAGAGGCTGCAAGGGTGCCTCGATCGAATGAACACCACTCCTACCTTTACCTTGATGTTTCAGATTATTCATGTGCCCTGCAAAAAGATATCTTGGTTCATGGCCGACTGTACTTGACACAAAATTGGGTTTGCTTCTACGCAAATATCTTCAGATGGGAAACCATAGTGAGTATTTAATTCTTTTGTTTGATAATGAACTAAGCATCTCACTCATTGTTATAAAAATAAATTGTTTTAATTACTGTCGCATTTAAAAAGATTTGATAAAGCTCCAAAATTACCAGGTAAATACACCTGTAGTTATTACCTCGAAAGTACCAAAGAAATTAGCATGAGTTGTTTATGAGGCAAGCCTTGAAAGTATTTCTGTTGCGGGTTACATGACACTTAAAAAACCTATCAGGTAGGTAGGAATTTTTTCTTTTTACCTCAGAAGATTATTTTACCAATATTCAACTAACTGGCAAGGCCCTGCTCTACCGCAAGAATAGTTCGAGGACTTAAAAAAATACAATCCCAAAAAAAAAAAAGCAAGGAAAAAAAAATGTAATACACACTGATGTCTTCTATACGGTCGCGTAACCCCACAACAGGAATATTTCTAAGAATGGCTTGACAACAGAATCACACAGAATTACCTTAAATTATTTGGCATTTGTAAAACAGGCACTTATATCTTCTCACCTTAATACTAGCAACATTTTTACTCAAAGTTTTATTAAGTAATAAAGATTATTGTCCAAAAATTAGATATTTATTTAGCAGCGAAACTTAAAACCTAATCTGTGTCCTCCAAAAGGCTTAAAACTTTTTTGTGGGTATCCAGTATCTTCATGAAACAAACAATTTGATTTGAGTTTTTGTTTCCTCTTTTCAGCTAACAATTAAGTGCAAAGACATCTGTAGTATGACCAAAGAAAGGACAGCTCGAGTGATTCCGAACGCAATTAACGTCATGACGAAGGATGAGAAATATTTCTTCACATCTTTCGGTGCCAGAGATAAGACCTACATGATGCTGTTCAGAGTTTGGCAGAACGCATTAATGGATCAGGTAAGAATGATCGTAACACTTTGTGCCTATACTGAGGCAAGTGAAAGACCCCACCCAATGGGTAAAGTGTAACATGGTGTGGACTCCAAGCAACCTTATCATCTCATCATTACGTCTTCCCATACTAACTAATCTTCAGACCCAGTAGCATCGAGACATAGACATTCTTTGGAGTAGTAGAAGTGAATCTTTATTGACTTGCACAAAACATTACAAAAACTGCAGTAATAATCCCTTTGTGTTGATGTTTAGACATACACATATGGCTAATTTCTCAGTTTAGTGCCTTTCATTTGATAGTATGATACTTTGTGATAATGAAATTTTTAAAATATTTAGAAAATTTTCTCACTGTCTTATTGATGATACACATTTCCAGTTTTCTTAGTTTAGTGATGAAGTTGTAATGGATATGACTGTATTTGGAGATTGTCTTGTACATCTTAACATTATTAAACAGTCATGTTAATATCCACCACTACCACTGTAGCAAATTTTTTAAAAACACGATAAAACAATTTCACTACACATTGTTACATGGATGATGTCATAATATAGATGACGTCATTAAACAATACATTTCTGCTACAGTAGCAGTGACCTCTTGTGGTACTTTTCCTCCCTATTATTTCATGACATCATAAAACTCTGTAGATCAACGTACATGCAATGTATCAATAGAGTCTTTTCACTGAACAGCCCTGAATTCAGCAAGACATAAGTCTTTCCTCTCCTCTTATTACTCATTTTGCTTTTCAGACACATTAGGTAATAACTCACTGATTCCATAAATATAACTTTCTCAGAAAAATAACAAACATCAACTAAATGATAAAGTGTCAAATATACATTAAAATGCACTAAAAATACTGCTGCTGGGATGCACTTTGCTTCAGCCAATCACAGCCAAGGGTGGGAACTTTTACAGCCTATAGAATTGCAGTATTCTGTTTTAGCCACCTGGTGGAAATACAGAGAACCATTCATGAAAATCCACTATTCAGAACAATGGTGATGATGTCACAAAAGAATTCTGTGTCCAGTTCACAAAGTACTATAACCAGATGTAATTGTATAAGATTATTATATGTGACATCATTACAACGTACCATTGGTTTGAAATTGCTGCAATTTGCTATTACAGGTAAAGGTGTTGTAACATCACCAGTGATGTCTTGCTATTATTTTTTTAAATATAAATTCTGAGATGTTAATTTTTTTATTTAATTTTAGCCAATGAGTCCTCAAGAGTTATGGCAGTGGGTACACCAGATGTACGGGGAAGAATTAGGACTCACTTCCTCGGATGATGACTATGTGGCGCCACCTACCATGGATGAGTTTCCTCTGACGTTGGACAGCTCTGCAAATTCTCAGGATGCTAAGGTGAGGATTTTTTGTCATTTCAGGGCTTCCTAGAGTAGAGAATGTTCACTTTTTTATAGGGGATGGGAGGGGGGGGGGATAGGTTGTGTTAGGGAGGGGGGTTGCCATGGCTCAGTGGTCAATCAAGGTGCTCGCATTCAAACTGCAAGGTTGTAGGTTCGAGCCCCTGGCCATGGCATGGAGGAACTGAGCAGAATCCTCTGTAACTCTTTGCTCCACTCGACCCAGGTGCAAATGGGTACTTGGCTACAGGCAGAGATGGCAATTGTAGAGAGTTTGACCTAAGATTGCCTAACAGGCTGCACGCTAGGAGTATGTTCCCCAGGGAGCTGAGACAGGCTCAAGTTTGATCAGGCCTTATTGTGAAATTGGCATAGTACGTCCATTACATAATTGAAGACTCTAAAAGTAGTAGACTAAAACTTCAGACACATTTTTTGTGGGGGGGGGGGGATGCTAAGGTGAGAAGGTTTAGTCAGTTCTGGATTTCATGAAAGTTCTGGATGGAACTGAGAGATGAGAGATTTTAGCAAGGGGCAATACCTTAAATATCAATTGTTTGTGGGGTTTTTTTTCTCCAAAATCTTCACTTCTCCCCTTAACAGCTAAGCAAGCCAGGACACCATGGGTAGTTTGGACAATTCTGCTCAAGTGTTTTCTCATATATTGTGTGAGGATTGGATTTTGTCAGTATGCTGCACATACCTATGGGATGTTACAAGCCATTTCCTATAACTTAGAATTACGAAATAAACTTATATAGTTTGATTTCCAAGCACAAAGGTCTCATTTACAAATCACCAGGAGCTTTCACCCATCTCTCATGGGCTTCCTCAGCTGTCTGAATATGCTCAGTTAGGGAAAGCTCCTGGTGAGTTGAAAAATGAGACCTTTGTGCTTGGAAATCAAACTATAATGAACTTCCAAAGGTCTGGAATAAACATTCATAGTTATATATGACTGATTAAGAAAAAAAATATTGGGAAAGTGAAAGGTGGAGAAAAAAAAACAAGTGAATGTAGATACAGGCAGACAAAATATAATTACTAGAATCTAAAAGGGTGGGGGCCTTGCTCAGCGGTAGTGCACTGGGCTTACAACCACTGGGTCCTGGGTTCGATTCCCGGTCGAGCCTAAGTTGGATGGCTGTTTCATCCTTCATCTCATTGCCATGGTCCGGTGGTCCCTGCCTGTTAAATTATATAACTAATTTAAAAGTATTTGGCAAATAAAATTAATCTGAATGTGTCCTAATTAGCCCATCAGGTGCAGAAATACAGGACTTAAAGCTCTAATCCACCACACCACCTAATCTAATACTGAGAGGAGTGAGATTTAGGATTCACGAGTGATGTTAAACGGTAGCATGCAACCTTCAATCTCCTCTCAGTTCAGAAATTAGGGATAGATATCCATAACTGCAACTTTTAGATCCGGTGTTAACGCAGTTTGGGAAGTGTTGAGGCGAGGTTCCACTAGGGGTCTGTACCGGTTCACGATATAGCGATTAAACCGGTTATTTCAATCGATACGATTACATGAATCACTTTATTGGGTCAACTGATAATCATTTGACTTCTTAAATCCGTCCATTTCCAAGCACAAAACATGTATTCTCCCGAAAATGAAGTATTTTCGTGAGTGATATTATGGTACAGCCACTATACCCTAGTGGCAGCTGTTGAAAGTAATTGCACCACCTGGTGAATTTTGCATGCACTACCGTTGGTCAACTTAATTTCATCTGCCTCTGTGCATTTTGAAGATTTTATGAGGAGTAATGATGCCACCTTAAAAACTCTTCTTAAGTTTTCGTATCAATCGAAATATCGAGTATCGATTGTCCAATCAATAGATACGTGTCGTATCTTTGAAACAAATGATACGGACCTGGGTTCTACAGTACTGGCATAACTTTTCAGAATTTCATATTTATTTCCATTTGGTCATAGTGACATTTTATCCATTGCTAACATATTTCGGCGTGCAGTGATAAGCTGGTACTAACTTCCCTGAAAAAGGATAAAATAAGATATCACAAGACTTGGTTCCATCATAAGGCGATGAGTCACTACTTCAATGCTTGTAAAAAAGGTTCAAATTTAGGACAAAATAAAAAATATACCGTACACGAAAGTAGCACGTCTCTTTACGTCATTATTTACAAACTTAAAGAACACTCAGTGAGTATTACTCATAATTTGCAATGACTAAGTTGAGCCCTACATACCTTATCACTGTCTTAACGGTTTGTTTATGCCGCCATATTGGAATGTACCCATAGCAACTGGTCAGGTGACAAAATGTACTTACTCTGCATGATTTCAATATTTATGTAGTGATAACAATGAGGGAAAAGTATTTGAGCGTGTAGTTTTTGAAAGTCAGGGAAGTGCAAAGGCAGCCGTGCGGGAGTGCTCATGTATTTCAAATTGGGAGTGGACTTGAGATTTATTTCTCAAAGTTGCAAAAGGAGTGTGTCATATCACTTCCTAGTTTTACTAAAAGCTGTACTAAGGATTTGAAGTTATGAAATTTTTTTTGGGGTTGTGAACTTTTCACAATTAAGAGTCTTTTTATGTGGAATATTAATTTTTCATCATCAGTTATTATTGATTAGGATTAAAGACAACAGCTTGTGGGTGAATCTTTGACAATCAAGTGTTATTGTTATAGAGAATATTAATTTCTCGTCGTTTACTGCTATTTACAAAAAATCAGACACAATAACTAATGGATGTACAAATAATTACACAGCTAAAAAATTAAGAATTTTCAAATGATCGTGAAGGGAAAATACTTCAGTTACAAACTCATGAACTTACCGAAAAATCTTACTCACTTCGTAAAACATGTGAAAAATACTAAAAAATGGAAGAAGGAAAAATTTGCTATTAAGGTGAGAAATATCTTATTAATATGTTGTCAAATTTCAATATAAATGTAATTAAAGAGGCAAGATTTTATGAAGTAAGAGGTAAATCAAAGTTAGAACAGAGATAGTTTGGGCTTGTCTTGTTGCCAACTTTTAAGGCCATATACTGGTGTCCCATGCTGGTATCCACTCAATTTTGAAAACAAAATTCCCTGTATTTTCCCTGTATTTTCCCTGTTTCGCTAGATATTTTCCCAGGTGATTATACGGCCTCCTTGTACCCAATAGCTGTACCTTCACCACCAAAATACCACTAACTTTAGTGTAATTATTAAATCAACATAGTTCATTTCAACTATAAAACTCAATGTCTCCAATAAGCCACATTGTGATCCTGCATTTTTCATTTCCGATCAAAATTCTTTTAGCATTTTACATATTATTATACATATAATGACAAAATTCCCTGCGTTTTCCCTGAATTCATAACCTAACATCAAATTCCCTGAATTTTCCCTGCAGGGAGTTTATTTTTTTACAATTTTCCCTGTTTTCCCTGTCCAGTGGATACCCTGGGACATTCGCTTTGCATGATACTGTGGCACAGTATTTTAAAAGTATAATTTTCAAGTGATTAAATTCACCAAAAGTGATTAAAGTTAGCAAAAGTGATTAGTAGGTGTTTTTCCAGTACCATTACGTCACTATTATTTGACTAATAAGGCACTCCCGCTGAGCGCTTTTCTTATCTTTGATAATAAGTCACTTTCATTTGATAAGAAGTGTCATGTGACCAAACGTGATCATGTGATCATGTCTGATAGAATGATAATGGGTCGAAGGTCAGAGGAGAAATTCTTCTAACAGTCGAAAAGTAGTCACCATTTTTTTTGATCGCATGATTACTTGGAATAATTACTAATAATTACTGATTGCATTTCAACTAATGGATTTTATTCATTAGTTGGAAGTGGTAATGTGGATGTCATTGTATGAATTAAATTACCAAATACTCAACAGAATCAGGTTTAGGGTCATTGAGATTCATTGTCGGATGAGCTAACATCCTGGATTTAACTTGTTTTACTCAGGTTGATTCCTGTTCATAGTTTATTTGATATCTAGGTCTAAATGGATATTTGAGGACTATTGTTGATTATTATAAATGATTGGAATTATACTTTGAATGAGATATATGATGGTGAAAAATAGAAAATCAAAATCATTGGTAAGTATTACTAAAGTATTAAGCAAATAAGGTTAGGGAGGAATGTATACATAAACCTTGGATAAATATTTATCCAAGCATAAACTTAGGACTACAATTTTTCCGCTAAATTCTATGTAGGCCTATTAAGTCTAACTGTCTAAAACAGGGATGGATCCTGGGGGGGATGGAATGCATCCCCCCCCCCTCCTAACCAGCCAGCCAAAAAAAATTAAAAAATAACAGTAAATAAAATGCACTGTACATATAGGCCTAGCAACCGGATTGATTCTGAGGAATCAGACCCTCCACAAAAAATTTCTGGATCCCCACCTGGACTCTAAAACTCATCCTTATAAACCGTAAAGTTATATATAAGATAAGTATTCTATCGAAGAAAGAACACTTAGTTTGGTATTAATGTCTTCCTATTTTGTATCGTCGGTCAGTGTCGTAACACTTGTGTCTGTTTATAATGAACACCCTGAATTTTTATTATTTTTGCCTACCTTTGTCAACTGGCCCAGATATAACGAAACTTGGTTATGATTAAGGAAGACTTCTTGACACTCCCAACAGAGTGGACAATGGTCAGGGAATTTCAAGATCAAAGGGAAATTTGTAAGTAGTCAGTGAAATTTGGAATTTGAGGGCCCTATGAAAGATAAGTGTTACACTTAATAGGTTTTACCCTGGGAAAATTAAAGTTAACTATAATTCAATCTAAATCTGAAAAAAAAAAAAGTCAGTGAAATTCTGGAAAAAGGGTACCGCAGTCAGGGAAAATGTATATTTTTCTTGCGCACATGTGCATTTAGTGCTGCAAGACACTCGCGAACTAACTCATCTTTTATCCTGGAGATGTTAATCGCAGTTAAATTTCATTAATTTCTGTGTAGTTTTACATAATTTCATCTTAAGGTAACACTGCAACAACAATGGCCTACAAAGGTACAAGTTTTCATTCATTTGTTTTGTCGAGAAAACTCAGATTCTGTCAGGGGAATAGTCCGGCAAAGCCAAGGCATTTTGAAATAGCTAAAGAGTGGCAACCCTGCCCAAATAGTTTGCTATATTCCAAGTTTTGCTTTTTCATGTTCTATTTAAAATTTCAATACTAGACAATAACTTAGGTCTTATACTATAACACATTTTAAGAAGCTGGGATTGTTAGACAATTCATGTGCAAAGTACAAAAAAAATAGGACATGTCAATCTGCTCTGTGTACTAAGTCTATCGTTGATAAATATTAGATTGGTTGCTTTTATCTTTAATCAAAAGATTTATCACTGATAATCTTGCACATTTTTATCATTGTGCACCCCTCTGGCGTTTGGCTGATATAATGACTTCAGTTATGTAAGAAGATTGATGGTTATCGATGATTATTCAAGACATTTTTTCCTTAATTGAATCTATTGAATTCACATCAGAGTTCTACAGAACCAGCAGCTGCAACTTTACACTTGTATTAATTTTTAATCCGAAGCCCCAGAGGGCGCTGCATGTAAAGGGCAAGAAGAGCCCCCTGGTGATTAATGCCATTACTATTCAGATCTGCATCAAAGGTGAAAGAGGCTTAAGAATAATCCTGCAAATACCCACGTGTCCCACTGGTACTATGATACTAGGGATTAATTGACTGGTCCGCTGATGTCTATTGTATGATGATTGCAACTTGAATGTCATGATGCTAAACTGGTTAAGTCAGAGTGCCAGTGTTTTGCATACATATTTGTACCAAGTGATCATGGTAGTGGGTGCATGGGTTCAAAGCTCACTCACCCCCTGCACTGTTTATGAGCCACATCTCAGTCCCTGGCCTGTCACATTTGGGATGTTCTCATCATCTCATCCATGGTAGTGACTGTGGGTGCATTGGTTCAAAGCCCACTCCCTGCACTGTTTATGAACCACATCTCAGTCCCTGTCCCATCACATGGGATGTTCTCATCATCTCATCCATGGTAGTGACTGTGGGTGCATGGGTTCAAAGCCCACTCCCTGCACTATTTATGAACCACATCTCAGTCCCTGTCCCATCACATGGGATGTTCTCATCATCTCATCCATGGTAGTGACTGTGGGTGCATGGGTTCAAAGCCCACTCCCTGCACTGTTTATGAGCCACATCTCAGTCCCTGGCCTGTCACATTTGGGATGTTCTCATCATCTCATCCATGGTAGTGACTGTGGGTGCATGGGTTGAAAGCCCACTCCCTGCACTGTTTATGAGCCACATTTCAGTCCCTGTCCTATCAAATGGGATGTACTCATCATCATCTCATCCATGGTAGTGACTGTGGGTGTATGGGTTCAAAGCCCACTCCCTGCACTGTTTATGAGCCACATCTCAGTCCCTGGCCTGTCACATTTGGGATGTTCTCATCATCTCATCCATGGTAGTGACTGTGGGTGCATTGGTTCAAAGCCCACTCCCTGCACTGTTTATGAACCACATCTCAGTCCCTGTCCCATCACATGGGATGTTCTCATCATCTCATCCATGGTAGTGACTGTGGGTGCATGGGTTCAAAGCCCACTCCCTGCACTATTTATGAACCACATCTCAGTCCCTGTCCCATCACATGGGATGTTCTCATCATCTCATCCATGGTAGTGACTGTGGGTGCATGGGTTCAAAGCCCACTCCCTGCACTGTTTATGAGCCACATCTCAGTCCCTGGCCTGTCACATTTGGGATGTTCTCATCATCTCATCCATGGTAGTGACTGTGGGTGCATGGGTTGAAAGCCCACTCCCTGCACTGTTTATGAGCCACATTTCAGTCCCTGTCCTATCAAATGGGATGTACTCATCATCATCTCATCCATGGTAGTGACTGTGGGTGCATGGGTTCAAAGCCCACTCCCTGCACTGTTTATCACTTGTTTATTAATCATATCTCAGTCCCTGGCTCATCACATGGGATGTACTCATCATCTCATCCATGGTAGTGACTGTGGGTGCATGGGTTCAAAGCCCACTCCCTGCACTGTTTATCACTTGTTTATTAATCATATCTCAGTCCCTGGCTCATCACATGGGATGTACTCATCATCTCATCCATGGTAGTGACTGTGGGTGCATGGGTTCAAAGCCCACTCCCTGCACTGTTTATGAGCCACATTTCAGTCCCTGTCCTATCAAATGGGATGTACTCATCATCATCTCATCCATGGTAGTGACTGTGGGTGCATGGGTTCAAAGCCCACTCCCTGCACTGTTTATCACTTGTTTATTAATCATATCTCAATCCCTTGCTCATCACACGGGAGGTACTCATCATCTCATCCTGTTAATCTAAAATTGCTTTGCAAATAAGCTGTTCCTCCTTTAGTGTTAATGAGCATGTCCTTGCTTACCTGCCTTCCCTAACTGTAATGGTACGACCCAACTCTGAAGGCTCTATGCATTTGCAGTTGAACATAGCTTTCGTGTTTTCTATAGGAATAATAGTGTACACATTGACCATCGGATATAAACAAGATCATGTTATACATGTATGAAAACATCAATATTTGATATTGTCATATATCATTGTATATTATACTTGGATATGAATACTTTGGAGCCATTAGTTTTGGATATGAACACCTGGAATTTAAGAAAAATGCATTTATGTTGTTTTGAACACAAAATTTTTTGGATTACGTTGAGTTGTGGTTGTCGTTTAATTGCAAGCAACAATGCGCATCCTTGGTTAATACCGATTAACGACCAACAATCATCAATTTATGATTGTCGGAGTGATTAATGGGCTAGATATTCATATTCATAAAATTTTGGAAATATTTTAAGTTGTTTTATGATCTCAAATTAGGTACTTAAAAACAAACGTATAAATATTAGCAAGGAATTATTCATAGAATGTATGACGTAAACAACTGAATATTTAGCGCACAAAATAAAAATAATGTTTGGCAAAAACTGGGCAATTTAAAGTTATCAGTGATGTCTAGTCATTTTCAAATGATTATATTTGAAAACATAATATTCAATTGATTGTCATAAACATTAAACAAGAAATTTCTACTTCTGGCAATTATTAATAATTAAGTTGATATAATGGCAATATACATTGTAAACATGTAAACAATGTCACAGTAAAAGTGTACAGTGCCCGACGTCGAAGTTGTGGCCGACACCGGAGTTGTGGACTTCAATAGTGATGTCCAGGGGCGGATTCAGAACATTTTGACAGAGAAAGATTTAGAATAATAGCGATATCTATCCCCTTTTTCAATCAGAATGTTTGGCTCGGCCCCAGGACGTCACTATTGAAGTCCACAACTCTGGTGTCGGCCACAACTTCGACGTCGGGCACTGTAATTGTATACACTTTATATCGAGCTAACCACAAACGCTTGAATTATGTTACAGTATCAATTATGTCTAATTCGAGTGCTTGTGGATGTGACAGTTTTAAGTCTGAATTATGAGGTGGTCTTGTATTGAGGTTGACTCCATTTATGCTTCAGCTGTTAATTTGCACTTTTATATAACCTCTGTTTCTCCAAAAAATTGAGACAACAGCACACTGTGCACAGTTACCTTGTGAACAGTGATCAGTATTAGTGACGTCACAAAACTGACTAATTGGCCAATTGGTAGTTTTTGTCCCCATTGTGAGAATGTCTCAATGACCATGTAAAACGGTTATCAGTTATTGATGTCACAGAACTGCCCTTCGGTCAATCGCACTGAAACTAAGGCATATATATATATATATATGGCTGAGGTGTGAATAGGCAGCGTTTATGCTATTGCTTTACAGTGTAGTATCTTTGCTCTTTAAGCGGAATTTGCTGATCATAAATTTATTGTCGAGGTATAGAGGAAGGTTGAATTCATGATGAAAACGTTTGGCATTTTCTGTTTAAAAGGTTAAGGTTTAGGCTGTCATGAAATAGGACTGTGTCAGACATGCTAAGTCTCACTCATTCAGAGCGATTCTCACTCATTTGGTTCTCACTCCTCTAGACTCTAGCATGTACAGTATTTTCTCTATAATTTAATTTGTCTCAGAATAAATCTTTAACATTTTAATGTAAACTGGTTGGAAAGGGCCAAATCTCACTCATTCACCACTCAAGAACTTGGCATCTCTGACTGTGTGTTGTTGATAAGTACTTCTGTAGTTAGTGATGTTTGGCTAATTGAGAATATTTCATTGATTAGAAACAAATCAAGAAAAATTCTACACGCTATTAAGATAATTATAAAGTTAAATATAAAATTAAATTGAAGACATGTAGTGGGATTCTAAATTAATTTCCGTATTTTTTTTAGAAGTCATATTTTTTCATAGGCCTACGTAGCATCGAGCAGCATAAAATGGACTTAAAAGATTATGTACATATTAACAATTCAAATGCAACTTTCTGGAGACTAACAAACAAATAACTTTCTTATATTGCCAATGATAACGATTGTTTGCCTTCTTTTCATCATTATCATGGCCATTTTACGGCATTAGTGAAATAGATAATGATGCATTTCATGAAGTGTGAAATTTGCAAATTTAAAGTTTATCATGATCATAGAAGAACATTTTAATTTACCTGAATTAATTTAGTAATTTAGGCAAACAAATGCCATAGGCCTCAGCCTACCGAATGAAATTTTTGTAAATTAGTTTTGGTAGGTTGGTTGGTCATTTTTAAAATGATTTTTAGATATATGAAAAAGGTTAGACATTTTTATTTGATTTGAATTACCGCACAATTATGACAACCTCACTTTAAAACCACCTCACTTTTAAGACCACCTCAGTATTCAAACCTGATTGATATAAAATTTGGAATGAGTAATTAATCCCAATTAACATAGATTAAAGCCAGTGTTTTAAATTAATTGTAGCCAAAAACTCATTCCCTGAAAGAGTCAGACTGAGGCTACTATGACGTCATAATGCTCAACCATTGTTGCTTTTGTGACGTCACCATGATATATCCATTGTGACGTCATCAATTCATACAACAATGTTTGGATGGCTGCTATGAAGTGGTCTGAGAATGTCAGTGTGAACTTGAGGAACAGAATTTGTTCGTTCTATCCCTTGATAGAAAACAGAATAGTGTCTCAAATACACAATTCATGGGTCTGCGAAACTGTAAGTTAATTGGTTGGTAACATCCTTAATTTAGAACTTAAAATAAGGGTTTTATTTATTTTTTAACTATTACACGTAACAAAGATTAAATTTCCAAAAGACAAACTTTTTTTTCTTTTACCATTACATTGGTCATTCCACAGCAACGGTGCATCCCTTTTCCCTCAACTTTCAAATGTGATTATAAGTTATAACGTGCAAATTGGTTTTATAATATGAATGTGGTATGAGGATGTGCAGACTAATGTTAAGATATAAATACACACAAGAAATTTTTTTGCAGGAGTCTGTCATAAAAGGCAGCAAAAATGGCATGTCCCACACCTTATTTTATGTATCTCTTCACCCTACTAAATAAATGTAAGTTAAAAATTATTTTTGATATTCACATAATTATATTATAATCAGGAGAAGTTGAATTTTCAACTGGCATAGAAAGTTTGAAATATTTGCAATTCTAGTATCATGATCAGTTTGTTTGTCCACAGAATCAATGTCCCTCCTGTTACCATGGCAATAAAATGCTGCTAGATGAAAACCAAAAATTGTTAGGTTTGTGCACTTTTCAAGAGATGAAAGCACAGATATGAGGGACTTCAGGATGTCTGCTTATCTTACACATTTCCAATAATAATTTTCAATATTTAAAGAAAAGAGTTTGTACACTCGGCGACAGTGAAATTCGCCACGACAACGAGATTCGCCACCCCCCTAATACTCAATTATTCACCTTGCAAGTTCATGATTTGTTACAAAACTAATTGTTTATATAATTGACATAACTCTGTCACCCCAACAGCCATCTAATAAATGTTTATTGCACTTTATTACGAGTGGCGAATCTCGTTGTCGTGGCGAATTTCACTGTCGCCGAGTGTATTTTGTTGGGGGTGACTTTTATCCACATCATTCCTGTTAACATTTATAAGGAAGCTATTTATCGCAGAAAATGGCTTCAAAGCAATTCTGAAAGCTCTACTTTATTACAAAATGGAATGGAAACTTCGGTAATTTTACCTGCATTCCCTTTCAGATATCAACAAAAAATTTCACTAAACTGTCAATCCTGCTACTGTCCTGCCTGTTACTGTATTGGCTGACATAACAGGTCACATGACCAATCAATTTAAGTGTAACAGATGAAAAATGCTTATTTGCCATGTTACACAACACTGAAATGTATGAAAATTCATCATTTTGATGGATTTTTGAAAGATTGGAAATTTCATTGTTTTGCACTTAAAATGCCAAAAATGCACCCTTTCTGTGGAATGACCCACATACCAAAGAATAAGTATACTTATTCTTTGACTCGAAACATAATTTATATGGAACAATAAAGAAAAGGATTTGTTGCTCTCCTTGTAATAATGCATGGTCTTACACTGGGGGTCTTACACTGGGGGTCAACAAGATTAGCCAGGGTCATCGAAATTGACCACCCCAACAAACATAATTACATTTTTGTACACACCTTGCAATTTCGTAATTTTTTATGAAATTAACTGTTCATGTCAGTAACCAAATTCCAACACTTTGACAGGCCTTTTAGAAGTGTTTGTGATAGTTAATTTACAGTGGCCTATTTCGATGACCCAATCTGGATGACCCTGAGTGTAGTACATGTAGATCTTGAATATGGTGAGGCAAGTGTTAAACCCCATCCATAAGTATGGGGTAAATTTCTAACATGATGTACACAAAAAAAAAAGCAGCAGATTTACCTGGTATAAATTTATATATATATATATATACACGTATATATATAGTTTTAAAAATACACATCATGCAATTCAACATGATTATTATTTTTTTTTTTTTTACTTTTAAAAGAAATGTAGTTTTGGAAGATGGAATTATGTACCAGCGTGGTTTATCAAAAGCGGATTAAGGCAAATATACTATAGATGCTGAGCATAAATTCTCAAGCGAATTGTCTTAATCTTGAATCCGAGTAAGGATCAAATCAAATGTCGCGACTCTAAAGACCTGTCGATTTTTGTGTAATTCTGGTGTCTATGCAAATTTGTATTGCTTCTGATATGAAATGCTAGATTTACAAGCAATCTGCAAGCTATTTTAGGAGCATTTAAAGTAATAGTTGCGATAAAGATGGAATTTTGTTCGAAATGTTGCATCGTAATAGGTTTTCATGTCGCATTATCATCGAACAATTTAAAGAAATTGTTGTGTGGGCGTGACATTACCTGCAATCACACTGAGAAATATTCTGTCACAAACAAAAAATTTATAAATATTTAAATAC
This sequence comes from Alitta virens, assembly GCA_932294295.1. Classification (NCBI taxonomy): domain Eukaryota; kingdom Metazoa; phylum Annelida; class Polychaeta; order Phyllodocida; family Nereididae; genus Alitta; species Alitta virens. The sequence continues at coordinate 41,163,740 of OW028576.1, read as the reverse complement.
ATATACCATATATATATATAACATTTGAAATTCTAAACTTGTGAAGTACAATGTTGTGAACCCATTGCCATAGACAGCCAGAGACAGCCACTGACATTAACTTTTGAATGATGCTAGAAAATCTGATTCTGCCTTAATTTTATCCTAACCAAATTGCTTCAAGTATTGTTTTAAATGAAAATATGCGAAACTAACAAATTTGTCGTGTAACAATAAATTGCAATTTTCAATCCTCAGTAAAAGTTAGAAGAGGGTTATCGTTATCACAGTATACGTCCGATGGGCGGATGGGTTTTCACAATCAAAAATGAATAATCTTTAGTGTGACTATAAATTGTAATTTTTTCAATGGGTATTCAGATGAATGCAGAGCCCTAGTGGCAGTCATTAGCAGCTGTACGTCATTGAAATCATGAACTGGAATCTCTCAAGCCTCGACCTAATTTGACTTATGTAAAATCAAAAAATGTGGGAAACAAGGCGAAAAAAACATTTTTCAGTATCAGAGCGTTAATGCCATTTTGTGGTTTTTGACATCCATATATCATGTGCTTGAGTTAGTTGAGTATTACCTTGTGGAACTGTGTTTATCTTAATTTTGACGGTTGACACAAACTGTCAATTACTTAAGAGATTATCTCTGACTGTGAGTAGCGAAATATCTGGTGCTGTACAAAAGAATTAAAGGCCACGAGCCAATTATCTGATAGAGATTATCCGTGACAGAAGTGAACTATCTTACTATCTCGCACTGTACTAAGGATTAAAGGCCGCAGCAATGAGTCAGAAGCGACCGTCCCTCAGCATGAACATGAACATTGTTAAGAAACTGTCTCCAAGGTTGCAGAGAAAAAGATTATCAGTCCCGGAGAACGTCTTTCACCGTCGATCGAAAGGAGACTTAGCGGATGATTTAGAATCTGTATTTAGGGAGAAGTCGACCAGTTACAATGTCCTGTCTCCCGATAGACTTTTTCCTGGGCTTCGTAAAGTTGCCCTGGAGATAAATGCAAGCGGACAGGTAAAGATCAGATGATTCGGATCATTGTGTGGTGACCTTTGTCCTCTGTGTTTGGATTTCGAGTGATTTGTGCAATTAACGCAGCCTCAACTCTTACAGCCAACTTCATAGATTTGGAAACTAAACACCAGATGACGTGATGTGAATCCAGCACTCCCATTGGATGAGGCGAGGGACAGTCGCCAATGGAAGCCTAAATTCACTTGACATCCAAATGGAGTTAGTTTCCAAGTCTACGGAATTGGCTGTACGAGACACAATATTTTGAACATCAATTTGAAGAAGAACGTGTTTAGTCAATTGGGCTTTGAGTGTGTGTGTCAGATTTTATACTCAATTTGGAGGGGGATAGCTAATATTACAAAATGCATATTGATGTATGTACTATTTTTGTACCTGTGAATCGTATGGCGTAAGATGGCTCTATACACACTTGATGACCATACACATGTAGTGGGATGTAGAAATTTATGATGTACATGTATAAAAGCATCAGTTTCTGTGGTCTCGCTCGTATGGATTTTAGGATAATGGATGCATTGAACATGAATAATACTTTTAAGAAATGCTGGCCTGAATAGGATGTTGTATCAGTGAGATAGTTGTGATAGAACTTAATGTAATCCCAGCTGTTAGGGCAATGCACATTACTGTTTATTTAAGTGGTCAGTGATGATAGTGCTAATTTATAGATTTTTATGTATTCTTCCCCCCCCCCCCCCCGAAACAAAAACAACACCAAAAAATAAAAAAAATAAAAACACCAAAAACGAAAAAAAAACAACAACCAAAAACGAAAAAAAAAACCTTCCCAAGTGTTCTAGGATTATTTTTTTTTGTGGAAGTAGACACTCTATCCTTTTCAGTTTATAGACTATCACATTTCCATGACAACCAATTACTATATGATATTGTACACGAATATTTGAAAGAAAAGGTGTCATTTGGTTACCACGATTTCATTGATATTGACAACCAGATTTAGAATTACATTTTGGTGCAATTATAATGTGTTTTTTTTTTTAAATTATCAATAACACACATTAGATATCTTAAATTATATCCTTATTTTTTTTGTCTTTTCAGGATGGTGAGGAGGACTCATCCGCCGCTCTTAACGGAGAGAGCAACACCCCGTCCATCGTCTCTCTGGAAAAGAACTTCAGCAGCAATAATGTGGACCTCGTCGCGAGCAGTCCAGAGGCATCCCTTGCTACTAACAGTCTCGCGATGACTCCTGTGTCCGTAAATGAGGTAAGGGCTGTTCAATTTAGAGTGTTGGTTGGGAGCAGACGGAACATTTTCGGACACCCCCCTTACCCCCGCTTTTTGTTTTGTGAATTTTATATTTAAAGGCGACCTGTGGATGTATTTTCAGTTAAGCAAAGCTGTAACACCAGACGCTACTAGCAACGACATTCCAACAGATGCGGGAGACACGACGGAAGACAGTGATGGTCTGCAATGTGAGTTGTTTATCGCTGTTTTATTACTGAGCAGGGCTGTTCCATTTAAAAAAGAGGGTGGGGTGGACCAGGAAATTGTCAACCCCCCCCCCCCCCTCCCCCGATATCTGTTTTTTGACAGACCTTTTTCCTACATAAAGATATTAAGAAAATACTGGTCAACCACCCCCCTCACCCTCCTTTTCTCTTTTGGAGAACCCCCCCCCCCCCCCCCCAATTTCCCTGCTTTTTAAAATATTTCTGGTCCCCCCTCCTCCTTTTTTAAACTGAACAGCCCTGAGTCCAATTTATCTTCACGAATATACAACAGATTTGTGAAGTTGCATGAGTTAGAAAAATGTTTTAAAAATGCGTTCCATTGTATTTCGAAGCCAAATTATAGAAAATTTGAGAAATATTAGGCAATTTGTCCCGCCTTTTTAACCTGATGAAACAATATGAAAGTCAAATTTAGTCTCATTTATAAGATAATGTACAACAGACTTGTGCAGTGCCATCAACTAAAAAAAAAGAAAAAAGTTTAGTAAGGAACATATTTTGATGCAAAATTATGGAAAATTGAAGAAAAGTGATATTAGAAACTTAGACCCAGAAACAGTTTTAATTTCTTGAACATGCTCAGTGTTATCTCCATTTTGAAATTTCTTTCTTGTCGAATTTCATCTTGTAATATACCTGTTTCTTCGCAGTTGTGTCCACACGTTTAACAATGAGATAAAGATGACAAGTTAGAAAACTCATTAGTTTTGGGTTCACTAGTAATTGATGTGATATTTGTTTCGGAGACAGGCCGTCATACTCACAAGTACTTGAGCAAATTTATCTTCTTATCTTATATCAGCTGAGGAAACTTAGTAGACTTCTTTTTTTTTGTGTGTAATGAAAATATTGAACCTTTTGAATAATTATATTAGATAAGGTTAGCTAAAAAAAAATTATTTTTGAGGATAGGTTTACAACAGATAAGGAATAGTTCCTAAATTTGTTTGCAATTAACGATAAAGAAATAAAACAATTTTACTGTTATAAAGCAATAGAAACAGTGGTATCCTCCTCCGAAATGTCTGATTCCTACAGTCAAAACTAAAATTAGTCATATTATTGATAGGCAGTCGATGGTTTAAATTTCTATAATTTCTAAATGGTATTTCTGAATCAGATTCCACCTGCGTTACTTACGTTGCTGTGTGAATTCACAAACGCTTCTTAAAGGGTCTGACTGTTGAGAGAGTTTGGCATATATATATATAAAATATATATTATATATATATATTTACAATGTGAAGTACTTGTATTTATTAATGCACTAAATATATATTTTTTAATTTCAGCGGAAATTATCTGTGGGGACCATGACCATGAGGGTTTCTTGGCGATGGATGAGATTTTCGAGTTCAGCCCTGACCAAATATTAGATCTCATTTTTACAGATTCAGATTTCAACACAGAGTTTATTAAATCAAGAAAAACATTTGGTAAGTTTGATGTTTTTTTTTTTATTGGTTTTTTAACAAACCATTAAATAAGTAGAACCTCTCACATATATGACAATTCTGAAATAATTTATTTTTGACTTTTTTAGCATTGTCTAAATATTTCATAAATGTCATGGTTTAAAATTTCAAGATGTTTTTTAACGAATGATGTGGGAGTGTACCTCAACATCATAAAATAGCATGTTATTAAATATGAAATATTTATTAATTTTGCATTGTTGACTGACCAACCCATGATAAAGATCAAATAAATATGACCTTATGATTGACAAAATATCTTTGTTCTTTAATTCAGATCTCGCAATGGCTCCCTGGCCTGATGAGCCCGACTCAGATGGGGTTAAATCTCGGATAATCACGTACACGTTGTCTCTGAATTATTCATTCGGACCTAAAGTGTCGCCCTCTACTGAGAAACAGGTCAGTCAGATATGATGGACAGCATCTTTATATATTTTTAATTAATTTGTAATTATGTAATGTAATGTGCATTACTGAGCGCTAATTTTCTAGCTGATGAAAATACTTCTGTTAAACAATAACCTCAAAGTTAGCTATATACTCCATTATGATTTCTTCTCTGTTACCATGACAAATGGCCACAATGATGACAAGAAGTTAGGAAACTTGAAGTTAATTGGTTCAGTGAATTGTGTTTATGTATTAGAGCCCAAATTGTGCTGCTGCTTGTAAGAAAAAAAAAAACGAAAAAAAAAAACGAGCAAACGTTTATTTTTAATGCTGTTAGGAATAATTATTGTAAAAATTGCTTTTTATTTTTTTATTTTTGAAAATGCATAGTAAACCTCTTTTAGATATAAGTTTAAATACAATAAGAAAAAAATATACAAATTTATTCATTAATTTTTTTTTGTTGAATTGTATGTTTACAGACCATCCTAGCAGAATCGAAGCCAGGGGAAATATATGTGATAGACACAGAAGTTGTCAATGGGGGTATACCTTACGGAGAAAACTTCTACGTTATTAACCGGTTTTGCATAACAAGGGTATCCTTACAACGGACTCGAATAAGAGTTCACTGCGCCATTAAATACCGCAGCAAGATATGGGGATTAGCTAAAAGTAAGTGTTTTTATTGTTTTTGACTTGCCATGCAAAATTCGGAATAATTTGGGTTGTCTGGGTTATGTAGTAAGGCAAAACCAGAAACCTTGAATTCAAACTCAAAAACCTTGCGTTGTTTCTTCTAGGCCTGTTCCATTTAAAATTAGGGTGGGAATAGACAGGAAAATATAGATCCCCCCCCCCTTTTTGTATTTTGAAGATCCTCCCACCCCACTTTTTTCTGAATTAAGATATTAAGAAAATACTGGTGAACCAACCCTCCCTCCCCCCCCCCTCCTCTTTTTCTCTTTTGAAGACCCCACCCTCTTTTTTCTTAATTAAGATATTAAGAAAAAACACCCCCCCCCCCCCTCCTAATATCTCCCACTTTTATCAAAAATAATCCTGTCTGCCCCCACCCCACACTTTTAAATGGAACAGCCCTGAGCATCGTTGATCTCTGTTTAGAGATATTTGTCATGCAAAAACCTGAACAGTTTGTCTGTGTCTCATTTGGTGGACGCAGACTGTTGGAAAACCAGAAACCTTCATCCCAAACATTGCTATCTTCAAGTGATCGGAAAAAAATATTAAAAAAAATACTGGATATTTCTTACAAATTTTGGTAATAGATGTCATCAGCGTAGTCATTATTTAAGTATTTTCTAAAGAAAATGTGATGAAAAAAGCTTCCCTGCTGAGGCATCAAAATAACAATATGAATTAAATTCAAATTCTTATAATACAATTACTTTCTTTTTTTTCCTCAGCTTTTATCGAGAAAAATGCCAAAGAAGGTCTACTTGAAAACTACCACCTGATGGGTAAGTCTATTGATTTCTCAATAAGTATCTCAGCCCAAGTAGGATATCCAATATGTTCAGGCTGGTCAGCGAATAAACGAGTTAATTGGTTAAATTTGCATTATGTAATGGGGGTTAAAAATATCACCAGAGGTCAGTGCCACTGAAGCGGATAACCATTGTTTGAAGACGTCATCTATTCAGTCATGTCATTCTTGTGTACATCAAATGATGACGTCATCTAATTATGCTTCATATGCTTCAATGACAGTGAAAAAAAAAACTTCCACATTGCAGGTGACTAGCCTGTACCAGTGATAGTAATAGACATTATCGTTAATTCTAGCCATTAACTTGATGGGTAGGAGGCTCCACACACCTAAATCTGGCACTGAAATATTTCACCGGTGTTTGTTCATACATTATCGTTATTTCAATCCATTCACATACAGCGGAATGCCTAAGAAGAGAACAGGAGAAACAGGCGTACAACATCGGACAACCTAACGCAACGAGAAAGAAGGTTCTACGCAGGCGCAGGACGCACAACAACCCACAGGGAGACATATCACCGGCAGTCAGAAGACGGACGGACTCTCTGCGGCATCATTCACAGCCGGGAACTCCTACTCGAGGTAATTATGTCATTTAATTAGGGCTGTACACCTTTATCTTTAAAATGATACGATACATATCACGATACAGTAAAACCGATACGATACGTATCATGATACGTATTGTTAAATTTTGTCAATTAGTAATTTAGTACATATATATAAAAGTTTATTATAAACCTAAAATAATCAAAAGATACTATCAAATTTAATGAACAATCTTCATTGAACAACTGCAAACTATTGTGTATTAAGAGTCGCTGATATTTTTCTTCACTAACACTCGAACATCTGGGTAGCAGGTGTCTCATTTGCTCGAAAATGCTGCTCGGCATACCATTTAAGTGTATCGTTATTATATATCGATTATCAATACCCGTATCGTTAACCTTGTACCGGTACAAACGGTATATCGAGAACCGGTGTACAGCCCTACATTTAATGTATCTTACTGAGCGCAGGTGGTCTACTGCTATGCTCAAATATAACAGGATTCATTATAAATTTATACTTGTTTATTGTTTTTTTTTGGTGGACATTTTTTCCATATGCATAGTATGAAGCAGCGCAAAATGGACAGACATGCTAGGGACAAGTAGAACCAAACTATCTGCTTTATTCACCTGTAATTTCTGCTGCTTCTCTGTGACCATGACAAATTGCCATAACGATGACAAGAAAGCAATTATCATTGGAAAGATAGGAAACTTTCAGTTAATTGGTGCAGTGAATTGTTTTCATGGGTTAGAGAATAGGGGTTTGACTTATCAGTCGCAGTAATTAAGTAAACGGTTTAGACATTACACTTGGAATTAGCAATTATCGTCAATCTGCGAAATTTGCATAAAACATGAAAATAATCGTTAGTTTTCACCAAATTTTGTTCTGGCACACAATAAGAATAACATGTGTAGAGTAGGGGGTTTGGAAAAAATAAAAAACAATTTGGGTCCGCTATACTGCACTTTTTCCACCAATTTATTACTGCATACAGTGATATGTATTGTATTATGTACATAACGGCTGTTCAAGTTACTTACTAATATTTCTTTTTCATTTCAGGGCCCAGAAGAGCTGAGAAGTTGACTGTGAGCCAAGAAACTCTCATCAAAATTGTCTGTTTTGTGTGAGTATATTATGATAATATGGCAGTATTACATTTACAATTACAGGATGTTGTGACTCCTCAATGGCGGAAAATATTAAAGTTTCCGTCCATCAAGAAGTCTCTTTCACACGCTTAGTTGTGTCATAATGACTTAACACTGTGCCAGAATGTTTTGAGTGTAATTAAGTTGTGTGATAAATTGAGTCTGTCCAGTCTAGAATTGAATCTCACATTTATGTCAGTTATCACATGGCGATTAAGGACTATGTACCAAGACTATGGGTTCATTAAATTTATCAAAATAGTTCACACGTTATGTTATGAATAGATTGTAGCAAGTGTAGTTAATAGCATACCAAATATTTTTTTATTTGGTCAGAAAAAGGTACATAACAACAAAAAACACAAGAAAAGAACCGTTAAGTGTAAATTGTGTGAAGAAAAGCACATAAATTAAACTGGTTCCACAATTTAATAAATTTTTTGGTAATTTCTTTTCAGGTTAATACTCCTAATGGCTGTGAATGTGATGTTGTACTACAAGTTATGGGCTTTAGAAGGAATCGCAAACAATGCGAAATACTCCACACGGGATTTCATTACTCCTTCGTAAGTGAATAGGAAATGTTTTACGCCATAGGGCTGGTCAGTGCTTGTGTGACCTTACAATTGTACCCGGAAAAAGTAAATACAATTCATGACGTCGCCAGTACACAATACTAGATGACATCATCAATAATTGAGTTGTAGTGACAACATGTATTGTTATTTCTGGGTACTAGAAATAGTTATTTCTGCATCATACAGACCATCGTGTGCACTAAGATCTATGCAGGGCAACTTGCTCTCAACAAAATCTTCTAAGTACAAGGCTTACAGGGTCGGTAATTTGAAGTAGTGGCACCAAAGCTCTGGAATGACCTATGAGAAATTACTTCACTAGAGCCATTTAAGAAGAGCCTAAAGACTCGTTTATTCAAGGCAGCATTTGACATCTGAACTCAGACAGTGTTTTATTGACTGTTTTTAACTTCAATTTATAGCTTTTGGATTTTAAAGACTTAACACTCTACAATTTTAAAATTTCTGATTTTAAAGACTTCATAACTTTTATCATTTTTAATAACTTTATATCTATAATATCTATTATTTTGTAAAGTGCATTAGAATGGATTTTATTCAGATAATGCACTATAAATATGAAATAAAATAATAAAATAAAATGCTACGAACTGACCAGCGAGAACTGACCAGCCCTATTAGAATGGTCCTAGCAGGTTCCTTCAACTTCCTTGAAACATTCATGGCAAGAGCAAACCATTTATTAAATGCCAAACTTGCTGTATGTATTTTTCATGCCTATGTGCTATTTCTGCGATTTCTGTATACTTGTTAATAACTTTATAATATCTTTATTGACCATGAATACAAATAGAAAAATTTTCGGATACAAGTCCCAATAAATACTATAGCAGGCTAACATCAGAACAGGTGTATTTGCCTGCTGTCTACTTGAGCAATATTATCTATATATCTATCTATCTAGTTCCTGTATTTCGAATGCTCATTTTTCAGGAAAACGCCATTAGGTACGAACGATTGGGCAAGACTACTCGAACAACAACAAAATTTACATGAAGAAGAAATTCGAAGGTGGAAAGAAATCCTCTCTGCTTCTGTGCAATTGGTAGACCATGTGAGTTTTTAATATACTCTCTGTCCTCTCCTATATATACACTTGGATTAGTTACTTGATAAATTTTTCAGCGACTAGAAACAATCGACCCTCATTTCTGCTCCATATGATGTTTAGTTTAGTAAGATTACTGGACGCAGGACTACTAGTCCTATATATCCAGCTCAGGTAATAGTGGTGGCAACATGTTGCAACTTGTTATGATGAAACGTACAAAATAATTTTCATTTGTGGGACATGTTAGTACAGTTTTATATACATTATCTACATATTTACAGTTTGATTAGAAATGACTAGTTATTGGCCACGAGTGCTACCTCATCTAAGGCATCATCTCATGATTTCCTTATTCAAGATTTTCAATGGTGGTAACCTGCCTTTGCAAATTAAGAATTTTCATTGTTGAAGGAAAAACAAAATCACCATTGGATTAGCAATGGGACTTGATGCAAGTTTCATTCTCTATTGATTAGAGCTGTACACCGGTTCTCGATATACCTTTGTACGGATACGAGGATTACAATACGGGTACTGAACTATTGATAACCGTTATTCATAATAACGATACACTAAAACCATCAAGCCTATTAGGAGCTGGGAAATTGTTTTTAATTAGTGTTCTTAATTTGTGAATTGTTAATTTGTTTCAGATGAAATCAACTCTAAACGAGTTATATGAAAGCTTGGAAAGACGAACTACGTTAAACAATGGATGACGCTGGCGTCTACTCTGTATATTTTGAATGAAATTATATCAAAATTGTGTGATGGATATATATCATTATATAGGAAACGTGTGTGCATAACACAAATTATGTATATAATATATATATGAATTGTTAATAATGGCATTCATATCTTAAACACAAGGTGGCGCTGCCATCAGTGATAGTTTGCGCAAATAACACTAGGGGGTTAAAACGTAACTTTACGGATTAAGTACTGTTACGAGATAGAAATACATTTTGTGTCCTAACGTGATAGCTTGAAGGTTGTTAATTGAAGGTGAAATAATCCATAGGTGATCATTGGTAAACAGTAAATTTGTTGAAAGACAGTAACACCCATGTGTCATTCAGTAAACAGATGAGGCTTATTCTGATGCTGTTTTCTCGTTTATTTCGCAATCTGTTGCACCTAATTTATGATCTGAATGAAGGATAACTTTAAGCAGCACCACTGCCACCAGGCCATGTTTCGTTGATGATGATTTCATCATAAAATTTTACCCGAAGAACATTTGGAATCGTTTCTAATAACTGCCCAGTTTTTCAAAAATTGGTCAATGTTAGAACTTAGCTGTTGCGAAATGTTAGCACCAGGTGGAAGGACCATCTTATTGTGGCGACACCTGGATGATAAGATAAAGTCTTAAGGTCTCAAGTAATTAAAAGGGTTACGTGAATGGTGACAATGGTCCAATGAATTAGATTTTGAGGTCCGAAATATTACCGGACACAGTGGACAAGAATCTGAAGACTCAATATGTGATACTGCATAAATTTACACTTATATTATTTGCTTCTTGGATCCACTGATATGAAGAGAAATGTGACAATTCCCAACATTTCCAAATATTATTTGAGAGGAAATTTTTTATTTTGTTAGGATTTTTGACAGGCCGTTAAAAAATTTCCCGGAGAGGATCTAAGAAACTAAAGATCATATAGGTGTGACCTAAAGATATTGATTGTACCAAGCGAGATATTCTGATACAAAATTATTTGATTTAATACTAAATGTTCATGTCATCACAAAGATATACTATCGATTGTGTGTATTTGAGGTTAACTATAGCTGAAACTTGGTATTTTCTTTTAGTTGCAACGTGATTGATTGCATGAGTAATTATACTGTTAACCGTACATAAGTCAAATAACCACCTGATTTAATTGGAAGTTATGCAAGATTCCGCATGTGCATATTTTTATAAATTGAGTAAACATAATCATTTTTGATCCGAAAAATGTACCGTTAACTTTGGTTCGAGTTAAGTAAAGAAGCAGATTTTGCATTTATATTTGACTCGAGTAAGGTTTATGGTAGAGTGTTTTTTTCCTTTTCTTTTTGTTTTTTTGGGGGTATAAATAATTTCTTAGGGATATAAATGAAGATTTTGTACTGATTCGTGTTACTGAGATATTCCACTAACCATTGATTGATCTTTCGCATTAAAAAAAAATACTAATCTTTGCATTTACAATATTTTAAGTACTGTAAACGTCAAGTGATATTAACATCGTTGTTTTTGGTTTTTCAAAAATTCTCAATAATATGTTGTATGTTTCTGTATACATGTACTATAAATCAGTGCATATATTTTTGTATTACACAGACACAGATTCATGTTAACATTTATTGATAGAATTTGCTCGAAAGTTGAGAACTTACTGATCTCCGAATTAATGTTTTAATGTATTTTATTTATGGTTTCAACATCACAAAGTTGGCGATGTTCATGTTAATAAAATTAACGAGTGGTTGGGCGTTTAATTAGACAGCAAATTGTTCTTTTATATCTTGAGTAGCGTTAATTGCTGACAATTTTCTGATAGGTTTAAGTTAGCGATGCCATGTAAATTATCCTAGAATTAGTATAAATTATATTTCAGAGATATCTTGCTTTTAGATTTAGACATTTAATAGTTTAATTGTTCCATAAGCTGTTATTACGCATTTTGCCATAACTTTGATGTGACCTTGAACTCGTATAAAAGTTTAAGGTAACTTGAGGTCAATGGCATTCTTAATTTGTATTTAATAAGTTTTGAAAAGAATACTGAATTTAGAGGAATTATAAATAGGTCCCTTAATTGCTATCATTTTATTTGTTTGTAATAATAAGGCCTGTATCTAAATCTAAATTGGAAAGGATCTTCCTCAATATGACGTGTGGAATACTAATATGACTATATAAGGGTTTACACATGAATGAATGTTCAGAACTGTGCCAGAATTTACAAGTTAATTTACTTTATAAAACTGTAAGATATTTAGGTAAATATTAACATTGGTGGATGTAAATGAGATTTTATTTATTTTTTTGTGCAAGAATTTCCAGATATTATGTGTAAGACTTGAAGACTGAGAAAAAGGGAGTTTTTTGTTTGAAAGAGGAATAGTGTTCAGTCAATAAATTGTGATATTATGGAAATGAGTCTTTTTTTCTTTTCTTTACAAGCCAAGTTCTAATATTTTCACTGAGCTGCTAGCTGTGAGCTATTGTAATCCCCAACGTGGGAATGTCCAGTGGGGAATGCCCCATTGGGTTTCATCAAAGCATTTATACAAATGTAGTCTTAAGTATACCGCTTTGGAAGTTTTATTAACTGAGTAAGTGCGTCTTAAGGGGACTGGCGTGACTAGGAGCAATCAGCAGCAGAACGAGGTGCATGCCCGCTAGGATGTGGTCGCGAATCCCCAGAGTCTGGTTTGTCGACTAAATGCTCGAAATGTTCTGATGCAAACGCTGGCATACTATGTCTGCCCGCTGAAAAGCAAAGGAGCTCGAGATGTACAACATAGCTGCAGCCCTTCAAGAAATTTTTAACAAAGCTCAAACATTTCCCAAATCCATAAGACGTGACAATGGCAAGGAATTCAAAGATACTACTGTCATTTGTTATGCCTTTACACAAAGGCTTCTACAATAGCAAACTGCGCTGAGATTTTTATAAAAAAACTTTTAAACGGCGCCGGCGGCTATTCAGGCTTTTCCAACACGGGAGTTCAGAACAGATATGTTGATTTAATTGAAAACATCATTCACTCCTATAACAACACTCATCACTCAGCCATAGATATGTCCCCAGCTGAGGTGAATGAAAGAAATTAACAAGAATTGTGGTACAAAATGTACTTTCCTCCCTCTGACCAGAGATCGTATAGTGTAGGACCTATTATAAATTCCTAAGTACCTACTCAATGGTGTGGTCCTTGGAATAACTTTGCATAACACTACCTCACCTTTTCGCCTGATGAGCACCAATCCCAACTCAAACTACAAAATTGAAATAACTGACATTTCCCTTATAACCTGTCATGTCGGCTTGCCCAATTACCTTCCCTGTGCCCACCAAAAAGCCATGAAGGAAGATGGGAAACTTGCATGTTATTTCTATGTGCAAGAAGAAATCCGCAAGTTCACCATGTATTCCCCCATGCAGCAGCAGCAACTTCTTAAGTGGTGAAAAATTTATTTCAAAATCAATGTCCTGACAGGCTTGTCATGTAGCTTTATGCAACTCTTCAGCCATGGCCGGTTCCTATCTATAGACTTAACCCTTACAACTTTCAACACTACTGGATGAATTTCCTTGACATTACAATAAATGGAACTCTATGTCCTAAGGGCACAATTAAAACAGACTTTGTTCGACACATAATCGCTGGACCCCATCAGGATTTGTTCACGGCAGACCCCCATCCCAATGGCCCTGACTCCTATACTTTGGAAACGGTATCACGCGCCACGCTTTCAGAAATGGCTACACCAGCTACACTCTCTTTAGAGGTGCCATTGCCATTTGAAGGAGATTTATTATCTTCACTCTTTTTCATATTGTCCAAGCCTGCTCCTACAGGAAATTTAGGAGTGTATTGATCATTCATTGGGAAGTAAAGATGATCTTCTAAGTCTATTTCATCTGGTTCACACATTTCCTTCTCAAATGTTTTGTAATGGGTATTTTTGATCCTTGAAATATGGCAGAGCGACGGTGACTAATTTGCTGTTATTAAATATTGCTTCAACTCTTTCAGGCACATGTGGCTCGCTGTCATCAAACTGAATAATTGAGTGGCCAAGAACAATTACCTCTGCATTTGCCAGGGTTTTTATGGTGTCTGTGTTGAAGAATACATTACCAATTTGTCTCATTGAAATTCTTTTCAGATTATTCAAATTAGAGTGGGCCAAACCATAGTAATAATAATCCCCTACTTCTGCACCACGATACCCAATCATATCCATTGACAGAGTCTTCAGTGATGGCTTTACCATGTTAAAAAGAACAGGTAAGAGAGACACATATTCGAAATATGCATTGCAGGCTATATTCAAGTATGATAGCGATTGTAGTTGCCTTAAAACAGTTTGGCACATTCCTGTTAGTCCTGCATTTCTAAGTGAAAGCCTTTTTAAGGTAATATTTAGAAGTGGTGAGAAATAATTACATGGCAGGGTACCCATTGAACTACCAGTTCCCACAAACATAAGTGTTTTCAATTTGCTTATGTACTCAAAACCATCAAGTGAGTTTTGATTTGCAGGCAAACCAGTTATTGCAAGGGATTCCACATTTTTCAATTTCTTAAAAGCTCCTCTAGGATATTTCTGTATGATGCGATTTCCACAATTATTGCTGGCCATGTTCAATGTTTCCAATGACTTCAAATGATGAAAAACACCAGGTGGATATGCATCATCACCTTGACACATATCATTGTGACCAAGATGCAGGAATCTCAAATTGGTCAATCCTTGGAAAGCATTGACAGGTAATGATGATATTCTGTTGTATGAGAGACTAATAACTTCGAGTTGTGTAGCTCCAGCAAATTCGTTATTCCGTATCCCATCAATGTTGTTATTATCTAACAAGACTTTGGTGACCTCTGGAGGTATTTTTGGAACTGAAGATAGCTGGCGGTGGCGACAGTCAAGAGTGGCACCATCTTGAAGACAATTGGTTGCAAGAACTGGAACTGGTGTCATTGTCACATCAGGCAGGAAAGCAAGGAGACATACAAGAGCCAAAATGAATCTGAAAACTGAAACAAAACAATAAAATCCTATTAAAATGTATTACCACTGTGTTACTTGATCTAACCAAAAAATTGGATGGTCACATTCTGATCTAAAATTAGTTAATATACTAATAATAACATAAAATGCAAACTAAATTCATTTTCTGCAATATTTTACAGAAAAGGTAAAAAGAAAGTAGATATATTTTTTCTTGACAAACATTCATGTATAAATGTGAAAGTAACTTGCACAAATTCTGTAATGGATATGATTACAGAAATAAAACTACTGATCATAGAGTAATTGAGACAAAAATAATTATATCACAGAACTAGAGAAATGCCAACAAAGTTATAATAATAATGACTAGAATTTGTAATTATAATAACTAGAATTTGTAATTAAGATGACAAGAATTTGTAATTATAATGACAAGAATTTGTAATTATAAAGACAAGAATTTGTAATTGCATTTGAACAGAGAACTCAGTTATAGTTCTGTATTACTTTTCACAACTCACTTTGTAAAATGCCTGTTAATGTAATTGCCAATGATAAGTGTTTGGCATTAGTACTGTCAACCTCACAAATTAATTGATCTGATTTTGTGCATTTACATTTTTGGCAAGCCTGTTCAAATTCAGGTTGAACGTTTTACAACTCTCATCACTACTTCAAGCCACATGTCATTTTATGTCTGGGAGGATTGGAGCACTAAAAATTACAGATTTTCTCAGTTCCTCTACGCCTGGTACATTTTCATCCCAAGGCAAAGACCTTATTCTCTTAGCCATGGCCTGTTGTAGAGAATGTGGCATTGCTTTAATATTACTTGCTGGGCAATCAGGGTTTGAACAAGCGAGTGTCAGTAATGGTAAGATGCCTGCATCAATGAAGTGGTCACCTGTAAATATTCAAACCTAAAATGGTAAGTATAAAAAAAAACTAAACAATAACAAAGTGTCTTATCTAAGTGTATTATATTTATTACAAACTGTATCTAAAATAACATGGGATAATACATGTCAATGATATATACAAATACAAAGTTCCATCTGTCTTTGAAAATTGTCAAACATATTAGCAATGATTATGGTTAGATTTAAAGATATTTGCAAACCAAATACTTGAGTTCTGGCAATATACGAGGCCTATATACATTACTTCTAAACTTAGAGTCATAAAATTAATTCTTACATTTTCATGGTTCAAATATTTACATATTAATAATAATACTAATACCAAAATGATTATCATGCGTGATAATTTTCATTGTACATTCCACACAATGAGGCGCATGAAAGTTAAATACATACATAGTGTTAATTGTTGTACTATCTTTTCATATGGATTTGTATTATATGATATGGATATAACTATTTACATATAATTTATGTATATTTACAATTATTTTGCACATGTTGCCGCAACAAATTTAATGATTTTACAAAAATTGAGAGCATTGTCTTCTTTAAATTATTGTTTGTAGAGTTGTTTTTTTGGTATTGTCCATCAGAGTCCTCTTAAAAGGTTAGGACATAAGATAAGTGTCACATGGTATGACCATCCAAGGAGTTACTGGGAAATTAATTTACAATTCTAAAACTGGAACTTCTGCCAATTTCTGAATAACAAAATCATAAACACATGTTATATTATGTAAGTCAATGCGATACTTTAGAAACAACAAGTGGAGCAAAGTATAGACCGTCATGGAGCTCCTCCTCCTGCCTTTAAAGTCCCCAGTTACATGTCCATGTCACTTACTGAAGTAATAATATTTTGAGAAATGTCAATGGTTTTGATGGCAGGCGATCCACTTAAGTCTAGATTTAAAGCAGTGAGATAATTTTGATTTAGTTTTATCACTTCTAATAAAGGTAGATCTCTGAATGAACTTTTCTGAATATAATTAATGTTGTTATTGCCAAGGTCAATATGCTTAAGCTTTCTCATTAACTCAAATGGGGACCATTTTGCTTCTTTTGTGCCAATATTCCTCAAGTTGTTTCCATTCAATAAGAGTTTCTGTAAATTTGGATAGTTCAATGGCTTCTTTGCGAGGTTGTTAAAACCACACTTGCTTGCATCCAATATTTGCAAATTAGTCATATTTCTCAGCGTCTTAAATCGTCCAAAAAAATTTGAATTTGCAAAGCTAACATATGATAGTTGATTTATGGGATTACCCTGGAACTGGAACATATCCATCATGCCAAATGTGAAGTGTTCAAAATAGAAATAACGAAGGGATAATGGTAAGTTTCTCCATAGTAATTGACCTTCTTCAAAAGGTGCATCTGGATCGAAATCATTGTGTTCTGGAGCAATAGATGGGAAGTCATCTTCTGGTCGTTTGCGGAAGAATATATTAGGTTCATCATGAATATTATCTGAATCACAAAACTTGCCATAAAATTCCTTTTCACTGAATCCTACACCTCCAAAATAACTAAAGTCAGCGGTCTCTATCTTAGTCTTGTTGAAAAACTCTATCAGTTTCTTCACATGCTGAGGAGTATAGTTCACGACTATCATATTTGCTGGGAATCCATAATACCGCAATTCTGGCAAACTTAGAAAGAACTCAAAATTTCTAATATGTAGTCGTCCTGTGTTCATGAACCGTGCTGACAAGTTTTGCAGGCCATGCCAAGAACTAGAATATTTGTACTCTGATAGGTCAATTTCTCTTTCTCCTGCTCCTGTCCTGTCTATGATTAAAGTTTGCAGTGTACACTCTGGTAATTTGTTAACAGCGTCAGTGATATTGCTGTAATACAAATTCTTATTACAGGCGAAATTAAGGTACTTCAATTCCTTCAGTGGCTGGAGAGCTTGTGGACAAATCTTTGTAATGCCAGAATGTCTGAGGGATAACATTTCCAGAGACACATTTAACAAAGTCTTAAAAGTGTTACAGCCCAAAGTTCCTCCATTATTGTTAAGACCATCAGAG
Source organism: Alitta virens (assembly GCA_932294295.1). Classification (NCBI taxonomy): domain Eukaryota; kingdom Metazoa; phylum Annelida; class Polychaeta; order Phyllodocida; family Nereididae; genus Alitta; species Alitta virens. Next base: position 41,145,760 of record OW028576.1, on the reverse strand, counting down.
CCAAGAATCATCAAATAGTTCAGATTGGTCAGGTCCCCAAAAACTGGGCCAAGATCAGCATCTTTGACAAAATGCATGGAAAGCTGCTGTAAACTTTTTAATGGCTGAAATGCTTCATCTGGATAACTTTGAATAAAATCCTTGCATTCATTATTCACCAACTGTAGAGTTTTAAGATGTGGTGTGGCATTAAATATCCCATTGAAATTGGAGTCACTGATACATAATTTGTTTCTTCTAAAATCCAACTCGTTAAGATTTTTCAGTCCCCTGAGTGCATTTCGACTTATGTGGCTGATTTGATTGTTGTTCAAGTACAGGTTTATCAATTTTGTTAAGTTTAAAAACACATCGTCTTTGAGTGATGTTAAGTTGTTCTGAGCTAAATCAAGGGTAGTCACTTTGCCATCTATTTGCTTTGGAACATCTTTCATTCCACACCCTCGGCAAGTATATGTTGTGTGATTCGTGTTGTATTTACAGCAGGTGTCAGCACTTGTGTCTCCCTGGTGGATTCCTTCCAAAATGTAAACCAGCAATAGCCAAACGGACAGGTTTCCTGAAGGAGCAGAAATATATTTTACTGATTTTTCATGGAGAATTTGAATATTGTATATTATTGTCCATTGTATTATTAATGACATTAGGTAAGTATTTAAATCACTGTAAAATACATTGTATAAACAATAAAAAATAAATGGAGGAACTTTTTCAACTTTAAAAAGATATAAAATAAAAAAAACATTTCGCATTTTTAAACAGCCTAGCATGTGTGATGCATGGATCATTAAGGTTTTCTATTGTTTTTGTGTTTTTTATTTCAATTCCTGTAAACTGCTGTTTGAGAATGATTTTTGCATCACACTTTAAGATATTGATGCAGAATCATTTATTGTAGTTGTTTTGTGTTCAACTGCCGATGCAGCAAACAGTCGTCATGATTTGAGATGCCACTTATCATGTAATGGAATCAGTAATCCTGGCTACAGTCATACATTGGTTTGACAACAAAGGTTTGTACCCTGCTAATGGATGTTGAATACATGAACATCAATCTTTGTATGTTACGCTATTCAGGTGTATACAGGGGTGAACTCATTTCTGTTGTACTTTATTTTTTCAATCAGTGATTTTCATTCAGTGACCCTACATAGTAAGATTATTCCTATCATGAACATATTACGTGGCTTGTTGAACATTATAATTCACAATAAGCATAAACTCACTCCTATATCAAAATAATATATATACATTTTGTATCATGGACTAAGAATTTTTATTTTTTTTTCTGCGACCTGTGGTTATTCACAGAAAAGAAAGTTTATGAACTTAATCAGCTGTTAATGAATAAACTAAAATGGTTTCCGGTTTGAGAAAGGGCAGAAATCATGATGAGAAAAGTAACATACAGTGAGGGTAAATGCCACTTAGTTTAAAAAACTAACAATAAATTGAAGTAGTTTATTCTTGACATTGGTCCAATTTTAACCATCCCATGCTTTCACGATGATACTGATAAAAAAATTGAGCATGTGCTAATACAGTACAACTCATTAAATCTGGCGCAGTTTTGCTGTCTTTAGCTATAGCATATATATGTATACATTTGTAGTTATTACCCCCATATTCTGGAGTTAACTCACATTTTTCTTGCTTCTATCTCTCCACTGAGCTAACTTATACTCCAATATTTGTTAAATTGTTTATTTTTAGTAACTGAGCTGCTGGGTGGCCTAACGGTTAAGACATTTGCCAATTCTACTTTGGCCAGCTCTGTTTAAGGTCCCGGGTTTAATCCCCAGCCCCGGCACTCTTCATGAGCTACATATCAGCTGGATGTCGATCGCATGAGACATTAAACTGGAGGTGTCTTGTACTCAGTGTCTATGCTGAGGCAAATATAAGACCCATCCATGGGGTAAGTGAAATGCTGTGTTCATATAAGCTGACTAAGCTTCAGACACAGCATGAAGACATTGACACTGACAACCCTTATTATGCAAGAAAAATTGAAAATGTAACACCCGCCCTCCTGCCTATCGGACGAGCACTTAACAATTTTATTGATGCCTGTGTGCTATGTGGGATTTGCTAAGGGTTTAGCTGCAGTGCAGCCTATATTTTTTCAGGTAAATATTTGAGAGTAGTACTTACCAATCATGATTGGCGATGCTTTGAAATCTGAATGATCTTTTTTGTAGCCTTTCTTCTGCAATTAAGAAATGTTATGATAATTATGAATATGCCTTTGATAATATACAGTAATAATGCAATTACATAAATGCAACTAGCATGGATATAATTTCTTTATCTAATAACTATATCTCCAATTAAACAATTCGTCAGATACACTGCATGCATACTTATTATGCAAGTATGTTATTGTTCAATAATTCTAAAAGTTAACAAGCAATGATGTATGCAGTGAATAAAAATCTCTACCCCAGCCAAGCACTTTAGACGATAGCAAAAGAATCCTCATCATTTATGCTTGATGTGAAATAAAGCAAAATTGATGAAATTTCAGTGAGCATAATTATTATGCAAATCACAACCGCATCACTTTTGCCACTTTACTTTTGTAAAAATTTGCGGAATGATAACTTGTTGAATAGCAAGACAGGGATGGAATAACATCTAGGACAGCACCTAAAACAGTTTTAATTGCATCTTTTTTATTTACTTTTTCAAAATAAGCAGTAATACCATGTCACTATTTCAGTATTGTTGGTATCTTTTTCAATTCAAAAGTGGGATTAAGTCGATGTAAATTTTTTTCCAGTCCCAGTTTTGGGCTAAGAAGGTAAAGTGACCCCCTGCAGCCTCGTCATGAACATCCTTTTCTTACCCTTATTGGATGGTTTGTGGGTTTGTCTCTTGTCATTTTGGCGTAATCCCTTAGAAATGAGCCTACTCATTGAATAACAGTAATGCACTCTGTATAGGTCATATCAACACATGCTATTTCAGATCAATTACTTCATATTTTTGTTTCTGGGATAGAAGCATTGACCTTTTAAAGTATTTGGTGAACTCTGCTATCACAATCCACAAACGGCTGTGCAACTATATGGATGGAATATATGTATTTCCCAACCATACTGAACTTCATAGGCAAAAGCAATGTTTTCTATTTTATACTGATGGACACTTCAAATACAGATCCATTAATATACTTGACCGTCCTTAATTTACCTTTCATTTGTGCATAGTATCATTAAATGGTCAAATCTTATCGATTTGATGCTTGGAATTATGTTGGGTACCTAATAGCCAAATCTGGAGGTCAGACTGGGTTTATCGATTCCGCAGTGAATATGAACTCATTAAAATGTAGAACAAGCTTGTCCATCCTTCTAAAATGCTAAAAATAATTGTAACAAGAGCTAAAAAGGATGTTGGAATATTATTGTTGAATGTTTTGTGCAGTTTGGATAAATATATACAAATAATACAAATGTATTTGTTTGTTACACCATATGAGAATATTGTGCGACTTAAACTAGAGGTACATACATTAGAGTTTCAAATTTGTGTTTGCTCTGCTCTTCTGATATGCTTTTTACAATATTCAATGATATATTCCAAATTTCATCAAACTTTCTGGTTATGTCTGTCTGACTAATATACTTGCATAATAATGTCAGACCAATTACTTCATATCTTTTTAGTTTCATTGGTCATAGTGTCACAATTTGATTTAATACTTATTTTACATAGTTCTCAGTACATTATCATGCTGTTATACTGAATTATATGTATATTACCTTTCATGCAGTGAAGTGTGAAACTTGTGTAGTGGTGCTTGTCTGACTCCCAAAAACGCAATAGAATGTGTTCTGTGTTCATCCGGGTGTTGTATATATATGCTAATACAGTATTAATCATGTTTTAAACTTCCTAGTGCAGCAAATAGGTCAGTTTTATCTTAACTTTAGAATAACATTTTTTAATTGATGCATCATGAATTAAATAACATGTTCTTCCTGAAATATATATATTTATTCTGTAATATCAAATATGCCTAACTATATCCATTCCTTTGCATATCATTGGATATATCTTTGGCCTCAGAACGAATCCTCAAAAGATGTTAGCATACTGCACACACTGTTTACCACAAATGATTCAGTATCTTTTGTACCTTTTCAACTATATTTTACCTTTTTGTAAAATACTACCTTTATAATGTTGACGCTGTTGTAACAGTAGCACAAGGTAAAATGAAACAATCAGATTGTATTAGACGTGAGGATTTTTCTAAGTTAGCCCACATGACATTGTGATACTTTCGATTCAATGGACTGGAACCAAAGTGCTAGCACAAAGTATGTCAATTTATATCTTGCATAACATTATTTTATACCAGGATATACACTGTGTTATAAGTTTCATCAGATCTTATTCTTAATACTACTTACTTTTGCGACATATAATCTAGTATGATCAAACATGAAACAGGAAAATATATATGAAGATTAGATGAAAAAAATTATTAATTTTAGATATGTCAAAACATAGAAATTAAATCAAGCATCAGACATATACTGACTGTTACACAGTTTACTATATCAATATTATTTCATGTTATGTTATATTGTTATTTATTTTGTGTCACATGAAATATTTGTATTTCTTTGGATAGCATCTTCATGCTTCATATTATGCTTATCTTTAATTCTAATTTGTAAGAAAACTGTTCTAAATATTTGAAAATGACTAATCATATTCAAATTAATTAATTGACATGCATTTAAATTTAAAAAAAGTATTTTGCAATTCAAATTGTTTTATAAAATGTAAAACTGGGGTTAACATTGTTATACATTGGTCATCACCAGTAGGGTGTCCCAATGAAACTAAAAGTCATAGAACTCCGGGTTCAGCATTTAAAAAAATTATTTTTATCAATATATTCTCCATATCGTTTTTCTTTGGTGGTTGTTCCTGTTAGGAATAAAAGCCTTATCAGTAAAATTCCCACATGAGGTTAATGGTTTATTCATGCCAAAAAGTTCCATAAATATTTTTGGCATATCAACCACATCTGATGTCATTAATTTCTCATGTCACTGATCAGTAAGGTCAAAGAAAGAATTTCCAAGAACATTATTGTGTTTTGTTTGATAAAATGAGTGTATTAAGTTAAACAATGCAAAGAATACACTGTTACATAATTGATAGATAGATAGATATGGAAAGTGCAGCCCTCTAATGCAAGTTCTTGCAGCTCCCAAAGGTGGACTAGAGCAGTCCACCCATGTCACACATTTACCCCATGGGTAGGATATTATATTCACCTCTGTATATACACCAGGTATATGGAACGACCATTTAAACATCTCATCCGAACAATAAAAGAAAAAAATACCCGTACTGATACAATATATAGCAAATGCATACAAAAAGGTGTGTAGAACCTTGCTCTAGCTGCTAATTTTAAAATGTTTGCCCAGCCAGAGTCATTTTATGAGAAAATAAGATGGGCTATGTCTCCATTGAATTACCAATACATTTTCGTACAAATAAATCTTTTGAATTTTGAATATCGGACGCAAATTGAAGGTGCTGTTTTATAATATGTATTACGAAGCGATGAAGCTAATGATTATTTGCCTGGCAATAAAACTGACCATGATATTTTTCAGTGATATCTGATATTCTGAAACGAAATGGAAGTGGCAGCACATGCACCTATACTACATCAAATAAACTATAAAGAGCTTAATAAAATAACTTTAAAATAAACAGTTAAATTTACAGTATTTTACACAAACAGAGACAGGGCTGAAATTACATGGCCTTGGAATAGCATGGCTTTATGGAATCAGGCCTTGAGGTCACCATGACACATAGTTATTTGAGGACAAGAGGGTTGTATGTATAATATTTTGTACCCAAGATCCCATATACTGTGTGGCTTTGACCATTCTGTACCTCACGTGATATGACCTATTTTAAAGTTCTTGTAAAATTCCATTGACTTTTCTCTATGTCTTTAAAATAAGAAAATTTTTTTAAGTTTGTCCACATCAGTCGTGAAAAACATAGTCACTGTTCTAAAGACAAATATATCTATTTAATCAGAAAATTGGGTACATAGACATTCGAGTACATATCATTGTATTAAAATTGACAATATAGTAAAACACGGCAGGACTATAAACATACATGGAAAATATCTAAAATACACAGATAAATGTTTCACCAATAACTTTTAGATCAAGGTCATGGTTTTATCCTCTCTTGAACTGTGATCTATTAAGTTACCATGGGTAACTATTTAAATGGATGAACTAATAAACTTTTCCTGTTTTCAATTAACATGTACAGTTGTTATTGTGTTGATGATAATTTTGAGGTTTTCATAAATGCCTCAAGCATTTTTGTTTCAGAATCTATAAGAGATATGACACATAAAGGATATCTTAGGGGTTTAGATTCTGATACTTTACTGTAGTCATTGGATACTTCGTTGGTGCCCTGTTTTGTGAAGAGTGGCCGTGACATCACTGATATTTGTGTACATTTAGCTGTGCCTGATCACTAATATCTTTTGCTTCACACCTTTGAAGGATTAACAAAAAGGCCTAAATAAGGCATGTTGGCTTCCTTGAATAATATTGTGCAGCTTTGTATGCAGGACCATGGGTCAAAAGTGGCTGGGTTAATTTTCCAAGGTATAATTGAATCTTAAACTTCCCCCCTCTAACATCAATGGACTCATCCTATGTTATTCTGATTTCCCAGAAATAGGCATGGTTCATTTTTTTTTATTTGAGGTGTGAAAGCTTATGTTTTATAATTTTAGTGGTTATGTCTGCAGGCTGTTCTGTTAACCCTCATCATGCCCATGTAGCTGTACAAAATACTGCCTAAGAACCTATTACTGTTAGATGTCATAATTGCAAGTATTAATCAGTCTTATCCTAATGGTGACGATCTATGAGCTGCTGCCCTCTTGTGGACATTGTTGGTGGAAACACTCCAGTTTCCTCTTTTAGCATGGTCTGAATCTGTTCTTGTTTTTGACAGTGCTGTTACCAAAAGTAATAATCTCAGAATTATTTACAAAAATGATGTTAAACCATATATGTGATGATATATCATGCATGTGGGTCATTGTAGTATTTTAATGTTATTTGCATTTCAAAAGTTGTCTAACATGTACCTTGTGCTTTTGATCAATTGATGCTAATGTAGCAATGTGCAATAAGCAATGCATAGGCCTTAACATAAGGTTTGGACTCTTAAAATGTCAGATTATGTAGTACCAAGCTAATGTAGGTCCATAGTGGTAAACTGGTTAATTTTCTCTTCTTAATTTTTCAGACAGGAAGCTGACCATCCCCACGTCAATTGGATATTATATTTAATAACATTGAAATCATTGTAACATACACAAATTTTCACAGACAATTGTATAGTTGGTTTCAGATGTGTGAGACAGATGTGTGGCCCCATTAAAAGATAAAAATTGATATTCAGTTTTTTTTTTGTCACCCTACCATCCATTCCTTGTTTTTGGTTGAATGTGACATTTCATAGCAATACAGGTATATACTTAATATCAATAAAGACACTTTGATTTTGTTTCAGAAAATATTCATTGTAAGATCTTTGGCTATCTGATTGTCTTCTGTTAGATTATGCATGGTTCACCAGTGAAATTTCTTAGCAGTTTGTAATGTACATTTAATGTTATTGTAGGACACTTTGGTTTTATTTCACAATAGTTCAGTATTGGGTATTGGGTCTTCTGTCCATCCAGTCCTTGATCTTGGGATGACCTTTAACCTTTTCCAGAAGAGCTTGTAGCTTAGGAACAGGTTCCAGGTTGACCTTGACCTCCAAAGTGTTACTCCAGGAGATGCTGTCAAAGAACATCAAGTCTGCCCAAGTCATCTGAAAAATTACGAGAGAAGTGAAATTTGTTAAAATTTCTGTGAACAAGGAACTGCCATTTAATGCAAAGTTACGCATGGCCTACAAAATAAACAGTCACCTAACCAAGACACCATACATGTGCTACAGTTTTCACATGAGTAGTTAAACTCGTTGGTGTGTTGTACTCAGCAGCTATATTATGTATTTTAAAGACCCACCCTAAGGTATATGGGTAACATGATTCAAATTCCCTTATCATGTCATCATTACTTTTGCCTCTGGCGGCTGGTCTTTTACATATAAATGGCCCATTTTGGCCTTCAAACATCTGCAGTGTCTGAATGTATGAGAAATGCGCACTGTATAGATGTCTGGATCAGCATATAACTTAAAGGCAGAATCTGATGTTAGAGACAGTCTGTATGGCTTTAGTGCAGTAACAGACATCATACAACTGAACATCTCAGTCATGCCTAAATCGTACATGTCTGGAACGTCTGCATTTCATGTAACTTCTCCATGAACAGACATCTGGACAGCCAAGATAAATGTCATGCAGTAATTGACAGTCTATCTGACCTCAATTTAGCTGAGTTTAAGACAAAAGTCTTGTTCCAGCGCACTGCCTGCAGCATTTGCAAGAATGAAGATTGTAGACGTATGTTTACATTGGCCTAAATGCAGTCTGGGTAAAGCTCAATATTTAATTACTGTTTTGGCCAATAATTCTTCTTGATAATATCTCAATTTGTCAGTCTGAACAAGGTTACACAAAAAAACAACAACAATCACCTCTTGAGGCAATTTATCCTTTTTGTTCCTACCAGATGTCAATAAAGTACTATATTCATCTTTTTCCATCTCACCTTGTCTCCAACAAACCACCCATCTCCTGACTGATTCTGCATCAGAAGCTTCAACAAGAAATCAGGCATCTGTTCTTCTTCATACTTCTTCTTCATAGCTGCCTGCAAAAGGTTTTTTTGGTTGTGCAACTCCATGAGACAAGTTCTTTGGTTTCTAATTCAGGGTAAATTGCAATGAACATATATGAGTGGTATAAGCATGTTTGTTGGTTATTGCAGCTTTTGCACACTATAAAATAGTTCTAATTTCAGCAACTCTTCAAAGTCTTGGGCCTCCTTATGGCAAGGCGGTAACACTGGGTAAAGACCTCAAACCACAATGGTCAACACAAGGCTCTGTGCAAAGAATACTCCAGCAGTCATGTCTGTCAAGCTATTCCATACCTGAGGTGAATGACCTCAAATGTTTACACTCCACTGAATAATATACCTCACCTTACCTGCTAATTCTAACAGTACAGATTGTGAATTAATACTTAGCGGAAATCATGAAAACATGAGAGTTCCATCAGACTAACCTTTTTTGTCTCATCCTGTTCGTATAGTGTCTGTGTAATCGGAAATTTTAAATCCACACAACAATCCACAATCATGTCGCATCGAAGGTTTTGTAGGGGGTCATTTCCAGCGAGATCTGTACAGGAATAAATGAATCAGTATGAGTAATATATCCTGAGTAGGAGACACTAAACTAAAATGGTTTCCTAAAGCATATTTATGTAACTTATTTGATTTCATTGCTCCAGTGGTGCCAATGTTTGTACCAATGAAAAAGTAAACTAACATTTTTTTCCATCTATCCTTCCTAGGAACAAAATGATATGACAAGGGCAAAGGTCTCTTTTGAGTGACAAGAACTTGCCTTGGAGGGCTGCCATTTCCATGTCCGCACTGTGTAGTTCAGTAAACTAATACTAACATCCTAATTGAATGAGTAAGATGTGCGGCCTACAGTGGAAATTATAATATATTTAAACAGCAAATTATCACATTCGTTTTCTTGTCTTACCATATTTAATGGCTAAGTATCTTGCGATTGCTAAAGTCTGACAATATCGAACTCCATCAATGTCAATTACAGGTAGTTGTCCGAAAGGTGCATCAAATTCTGAAAAAAAAGTATAGCAACTGTGCTACTAACATCATATGTCTTTCAATGTTAAGATATGATAAAGCAACTTCTTTCTGTCATTTAATGAACACTTTACCAGTTTTCTTTGCAAACCATTCTGGCAAATCCTTGAAGCGAATGTCCTCGTAGTCCACACCGGCAACTGCAAAAATGTATCGGATGACCTCCACTCGACCTCGGCCATCAAAGTAAGTCAGCTTGTAATCAGCCATCTTGGAATGTTTCCTGGAATTATATTTTTGTTTTTTTCAATAACGCTCCTTCTAATAATATTTATAATCCATTGTGGTAATGTGCTATCTGTCCATTTATCTGTCTGTCTGTCTATCTTTCCATTTATCTGTTTATCTGTCTATCTATCTGTTTATCTGTCAATCTATCTATCTATCTATCTATCGATCTATTCATTCGGTTGGAAGACAATGACTTTCTGAAGTTACAAATCATCCAATACGGATTAAACTTTTTCTTCAGACTGATTTGGAATCACAAATGTCTATGACACACCATTTTATTTAGAAACTGTAACACACTGTCAAAATGGGACTCTTTCACTGTACAATAGTATGTTAATGCTATTCTGGATGCATTGACCTTTTCAGTACCCCACAATTGGCCTATATAGCTCATGTTACAGACAGATCCAATCATCCAATTGCCAACTTAGCTCAGATTTTATTTGCCATCGGCATAATCAATTCACATAATGATAAGAACTTAAAGCTGGATCGTCACTTAATATGACAGTGGCCAAAGTATATTGCATTTCACTTCATTGTCTTCTTAATACTGATAACCTACCATCCAGAGCCTTGCTGGGTTCACTATCTCTCTATGAAATAAATAAAGTTCACCTAGCATTTAATTTTTCATACCATCAAAATTCAAAAATCCAATATATAAACAAACCAAGTAATGACGTCACAATTCTCAACAATGGGTTATTATGTCATTTCCATTGTATTTCCAATGTTTTGGTCCTGATATCTTTCAATGTATCATTTATGTTTTGTAATTAATGCCTGATAGATTCATTTGCTTAAAGATTTATTGTGCCTTGATCAAATCAGGTTATTTTCAATCATTTGAGAAGTTTAAGAAAGTAGTAATTTTGACAGACAGTCAAATCAGCGATACATTGTCATTAACAACACTTGTTTGGAGCTGATTAAATATGGTGCTTAACATACTTATAATTTGTCTGCTGGCCCATTAGTGTTTCATACTTAAATAATCAATTTTACAACATCCAGACTATGATGCATCACATTAAAGTATAATGGACCAGCAAAACATGTGGAAAAAGAGGTTCTTCCTTCTGACCATCCAACCGTAACTTTATTGATATATTGGTGTGATTATTGTGCAAATCTATATTCAGGAGAGTGAATATGATTATCAAGGAAAATAATCAAGGGAAAAGTGCAGTAAAGCAAAAACCCAGACCAAAATCAAGTGTCCGAAAAACTTTTGACCACGGCTGTAATTTGTTTTACCATGCATTTGCCACCAACTTACATCAATGACATATTTATCTAAAATATATCCTTTTCAAAAGAAATACTCCAGACACATTTTTGCAATTCAATAGATGTTCTTGACATTCTTTACAACTAAGAATATATTCTAAAAAATATTTACTTTTTTTCACAAAGAAACAGTTAAAAAAACTAATGAATGGTCCAATTAAAAAATAAGTGAATAAAATGCAGGGCAAGAATGTAATAATTGGAGTTCTAAGTCACATCATTAGCTATCATTGAGCAGAAATTTAAGATGTGCTATTTGATACTACCTGGTGCCATTTAAATATTTCTGAATGTTGTGAAAAAAAAATATGGATGCAGATAAGGCAGACTATAAAAAATGATATTATTTAATTACACATGAAAGACTGAGTAACCTAAGACATGATCAGTTTTTGCAGACAGGAAAGAAAAATATGAAAGCTAATAAGACAGACTAAAAAAATTAAAATAGGTTCATATTTGTGGCGTTACTTAAGATTTCTAACAGATCGACTAGACTAGTTTTTCTTGTTCCTTTTTAATTGGCTGACTTTTTGGCTCAACTGTGGTCACAATTTAATGGTTCTCTTAGAAAATTGCAAACATAATAGAGTAGATAAACCCTTAAGTGCAGTAGAGTCATGTATGTTTGTGTAAAAAATCAAACCAAGAGGTGGACCACCATCTACTTGTCAGAGAGAAACCATATTACCAATTGAAAATTGATCGATACAGTGGAAACTGGCAATTCAGAACACCTTTGGGGCAAATTTCACTAGTCTTAATGGCAAAGTGGTCTTTGTGGAGAGGTAAATTACTATGAAAGACAACACCTGGGACCTGGATTAAAGGATCTTTGTGGTCTTAATGGTGGCACTCAACCACGATGCATTGAGTCATTTTATTGACGCAACGTTAAATGCCATTCTGCTTGGATGAATAAATTAAAAGCACTGGCAAAAAAAGCATTAACATTTCATGCCTGTAAATAACCGCGACTAAATTGTTAATGCCTTCAGTTAGCAAAATGTAATGAGTTCCAACATCCAATGCTAGATTATTGGCTTATGAATCATTCATGATGTCATTTACATGTAGCACGTACAAGTGTTCATAATATTGATCACAGTTACAGCACAATTTAGAACACTTATAACAACAATTATTATTGTCAGATGCGTCCGATGATAGCCTCATTGGAAAAACAAACAGATGCAATGCATTAACTTTTTGTTTTAAAAGAAATGCTGAGGCCTGAAATTACTTGCCAAAAATATGAATCATATACCAAAAAATAGCTAATTTATCACTAAATAAGTAATCATTGGCTCTTTTCAGGAAATAGGGTTAATTTGTATATAAGGGTCGAAATCAGCTCAGACAGATGCAGAAAATGTTCCCTCCACTTCAAAAATTCTAAAAATTATGGGCTTACATGTGCAAATTTAAAATAGAGCCCCTGGAACTCGATAAAACACTTTATTTCACACATTTGCCACCAAAACATATACACTAGCATAGATATATAGGTCTAGGTATTTTTTTTAAAGTAAAAATTTCTAATTTTACCCTGAAATGGCTTAAGGCCTTCTTCTAAAAATCATCTTTTTTAATTTTATTCTTCAGTAACTGTGCTAAAAGATAAACCTAGCATTATAATCATATTTAATGTTTTCAGGGGGTCAATTATGACAACCTCCCATGGGTCTCCTGGGGCCTCCAAAACAGCATTAACCAACTAGAGATGTGTCTGATGATAGCCTAATTGGAAAAGCTGGCTGCTTCATCAGTCATATGCATGAACTACCAGCTTCATGTACAAATAGCATTGCATAGAATCACTTCTCAACTTTCGACAATAATTGCAAGATTTATTCCTAGTTGTAGTTATGAAAGTAAACATGTTATACATTATTTTGTATAAATGTGTCCGGGTGACTTTAATAAATATATTTTCTGAGACCATGCATTGAAACTGACAGACAAATCTTGAGGAGCCTCTATCTCTCATACAGTGAAATTTTAACTACGCCGGCGTTTCCGCACATTCAGCTTACCTAATTTGAATCTATTTATTAATTAGTTGATCAGCATAGGTTTGGTAAAATTCAGCACATGTAGGTATCACGGCAGCTACATGTGCTGAATTTTACAATCCCTAAAAAATAAATTAATCAATAACAAAATTAATTGAATAGGCCCTCTAACGGAATTCTCCCCATGCCATTTTGCATTTAGCGTGAGCAAAATGGCATGGGGAGAATTCCGTTAGAGGGCCTATTCAATTAATTTTGTTATTGATTAATTTATTTTTTAGGGATTGTAATTTGAAGTGAGCTCATGCTCACATAGAACTCATGTAAATGTGATTTTGCATTCATGAGCATTTACTCGCTCACACAAAATTTATTGATTGCAGAACTACTTCTGACTGACTTGCAATCCAACTTTAAAAGGAAATCCCAAGCTATATTTAAATTGCAATTGAATTCTTGCTTATTCAAAGCTTGGTATAACTGTCTATCTGCACTGTCAAATTCTGTGAGCAGGATCTCATGCAAAGTTACCAAAGATGATTTTGCATGAGTGACTAGTAACTCACGGGGCCTATTTTAAATTGCAATCCCTGATTTTACAGCTATAGGCCTACTATGATTGCATTTTATCTGAAAGTATATCATATTGTCTGAAAAAAAATCTAGTAAAATTAAGCCTAATAATGCATCCTTAATTATTGAAAGCAACATTTTTTTTTTCTATTTAAATTTCCACTCGAGCCTATTGTTCAGTTTGTTTTTCACAAGGGGAGGTGCAAGTCGGGGTGCAATGAACATGTATGAAAGGTAACATGATTCATACCTCGCAAGGAATGACGGAGGAGTGGAGGCGCTGCGAGCTTGATGAAATAGTTCAGCCATGGAGCCACTGGTGGGCTCATGGTTCAGCAAACACGTACATGGGTAGTCAGCAGCTGTCCGCCACCCCACGAACTTGTGTTGTATGAAAAGTTAGAGCTGTTACAGAAGGTAATGCATACTTATCACGTTTTACGTCAAAATACTAATATTGTACTCATATTAGCATAACAATACGTTGGCCTGACAGCGTAATTTTTGTTGGCGGGAAAATCTATTTTTAGCTACGCTGGCGGCGCCACCAATCACGTGATCTTTCTAGGTCATCTTCAACGCTGCGCCATCTTACTAGCACGCCAGACAAATCACTACAACTTTAATCTACTTATTCCGATAATTCGTCAGTCTTCAGAGCCGTCTTCCGTCAGACTACGTTCCGTACGAGTGCAGGGTTTCGCGCAGAAAGAAAGTAAGCTCTTTCCTCTTCTGTACCGTTTAATTTTGTAAATAACATAGAGTCTGATAGACGTATGCTATACGTCTGTGGTAAATAACCAAGGACAAGGTGTGACAAGCCAAATATTTTGTAGTGTTATATTTCTCAAAAATTTCCAGAATTTTTTTAGTTAAAATGATCGTATGAAATCTTTGGTCAATTTTTTTAAAGTGGCCTGGACTCTGGTGACTCACCAGGTTGCCATGGTTACAAAATTCTTGCAGCTCCCACTGACCAGTGCTGACCCACTTGGTGACAGGAAGATGGCTCTGAGTGGATGATTCTTGTAACTGTCACTCTTGACCAAAAATGTGGATTTACCATGATTTAGTGGGCTAAATATTAATGAAAACCTGCTGTAATGACACTAGACAGTCACTGCAAACTATTGTGAGTACTTTCTGGGAGAAAGGAAATGGGACAATTTTTAGATAGATTTAAGTGTCCCTGCTCCAACGGACAGTGCTCTGCACATCCCATGTGCATTCTAGTTTCAGACAGTGCCATGGATGTTGAACAAGTGCATTCAGTCACAGCTACTAGCAGCAGCAGCAGCAGCAGCGGCGGCGGCAGCATTTATACTGCTATTACTAGTTATATTAGTTCTGATAAATCTTAGAATTCAGGAACAGTGTGAAAACAATTCAGGCTTTAGCAGATTTTTTTCTCCCCCCTCCCCCTAAGGTTATACAGCTAGGCTTGTGCCTCGCCTTTTTCAAATTCCTGGATCAGCCCTTGTTTTCTGAATAAAAGAGAAATTCTTAACCAAAAAATTTGGACAGTGTGTTTGCCATATGTAACCCTATGAGAGTGAGTCTGGGACCAATTGGAGTCACATCAGTTTTAAAATCCATATAGTCAGTGTAAATGATACAGTAATTACTAATAGAAAGAACATGCTCTGGCTTTGTTAACTGGCTACAGAAATTCTAGAAGTTGATTTCAGTGAGCCTTAATCAGTGGTAATCCCTGAAAGGTTTTTAGCCCATAATTAGTCTTCATTGATGAAATCTATAAGGTTGCCCCGCCTTCATCAAATAAACCCTAAAAGTCTCCCAAGATTGGGGGAAATTTTCACACCCCTTGCTGATGCCGCTGTTGCAAGTTACTTGACTTCAAAGTTTTTAATGTCTCAATGCTACTGGGTCTGAAGCTTAGTCAGCTTATATGACCAGCGGCCAGAGGCAGATGTAATGATGAGATGATAATGCTTGGAGTCAACACCATGTTACACATTTACCCAATGGGTGAGATTTTTTACTTGCCTCAGCATAGACACCGAGTACAAGGCACCTTGATATAGTCATCATAAGCATCTGCCAATGTCGTTTTTAACCCTCAGCGAACGAAGTTCGAATTTTAAGAGTTTTTGTTATCGGGCGGCCGTAACACTTTCGTTTCCAGAGCAGAACTCCAACACTAATGCCCTTACCTTAACAACATTTTGTAAAGTAATACTCTTTATGGCCTAGTGGTGCCTTTTGATAGTCATATTGACATATGTTGGCTATGTTTTACAAAATTTGGAAATAATAGAAACATTTTTTTATTTCATGTCTGGAGATTAAAACTTTGTCATAGTATGTCTAAAATAGTGTAGTGGTGCCTTCTTTGGGGGGGGGGGGGGGGGGAGGTCTCATGGCAATTTTATTCACATACAAAGTTATACATCTAAGTGTGGGTCAACTCCCAGTGGGAGTTGTTTTGGATAGATAGATAGATAGATAGATAGTGTTGCACTAAGTCTTCCAGTGTTTAATGAAGTGGTTATTTTGCTTAGCAGTGAGGGTCCAGGATCTGAAGCCTTAATTAGTACAATCCGGTTAAAGTTAAATGAAGATGGAGTCCAAATGGTTTATTGTATAGTCATATCAAACTGTGTGTTCCCCACAAAGTCCAAAGAATTACCTATTTAATAAAGAGCCAGGAACTCTCTGCTGCTGTCCTGCAGATGTCCTGCCTCTCTGTGCCTCTCTCTCTCTCTAGAGGAAGGCCCAGTGCATTAAATACTTAGCAGCAGCTGCAGATGGGCATGCTCAAAGATGTTTATGGAAATTTCCTAGGATTGTTATACTTTTGTGTTATAATATTTTAAGTGATTCAGGGAGCATTAATGAATGAGTGAGCATCTTCTAGTGAGCATGTATTATAAAATATATAAATCAATACCAAGGAACAGCATTAGATTGTCTGGGCGAATAGAATTGTGAGATTAAATAGCAATAGTGTTAAAAGACTTCCAATGCAAATAGAAAAAGAAATCAGGGGTAGTTGCGCATAACATTACTCCTCTTGTAGATTTTATTGTATATATATTTTCATTTGAATAATAAATTAAATTAAATTCAACTTTATAATTTATTTGTTTTTGGACACCTGAGACTGCAATTACTCTTGGGTTCAAAACACCTAATCACCTCTGGAACACATGCATGTGCTATACGTTTTCTTCCGTAAGGCGGTGCTACGATCCGGTGCAAAGCACCGGCCTTTCTCATAACCGATTTGCCGCTCCCCTGAAATTGGAAATGCTTCCACGCATCGTCTGCACACAAAGTAGGCCTGTGAACTTTGCTTCAGTTTATATATATCCCACTTTAATTCGGTGCTAGATTTGTCTATTTTAGGCATACATGTATATTTGTGAATGACATCCTCCCAAAACGTTTTCCCAATTTATTTAAAATTAAATCACATAATCAAGGGGCCTTAGTAATAATATGTAATCTGTCAATGCCAGTGGACAGGCTGACCGGAACTGGATAAAAATTGCATTTACCTATTATTGCCCTTTTTATTGCATTATTGGCCAAATCTACTGTTTAGCCACTCGACTATGGGAAGTCACTCCAGCAAAGGCTCCAGTAAATAAGTCGAGATAGGGCTCCTAACTAGCCAATCAGCAGAGAGCCAAACGTTATATTTAAATGAGTTGACCCTGCCGTGACATGCCTGACCACTACTCCTGGCTGGGCCACATGAATAAATTATGATAATACCCCAACTTTGCAAGATTTGCCTGGGGTACATTTCCTGGGTGCGGGAAGTGAGCTTCACTCATAATATCATTAATTTCCTGTAAATCTCCACTAGGAGGTTTCAAGGTCAGCCGTAAAGTGAGGACTCACCTAATTGTGGTCATCAAAAATTGCAAACCTATAAATGCCATTAACATGTAGTTTTTGTTGATTTTCTTTTTAGACATATTATATTTGCTGACAACAATTTTGTGAAATATTCTAAACATTGAATCTGGGGTTTGCAAACAATGTTAAGCAATGGAGGTATTATAATACCTCCATGGATGGTTTTTGACAAGCTTGCCTGACACTTTATTATAAGATTTGTTACGGAGGTTTCTTGAACAATATTGATGGTGCTCGTACACTATGTGGCCTTTCGCTAAGGGTTTGCTGCTGCACAGCCTATGTTTTAGTAATAATTTTGCTTTAGCTAATATTTTCAACACAAGAAAAATGTTATGATCGAATCTCTTTAAAACTCAATTTTTGTTTTATAGTCATCATTCTTTTGAGTGAAGATTGTTGGAACACCACACCTAAAATGTGCATTAAGCCAGTTAATTGAAGTATGCATTCCTTTGTCCTTACAGGTTCGAACTTCTACAGGCAGCTTGGTTGGTTTGATCGTAGGGGCTTATGTGTATAGTGACAACAAATACAATCAATTCAAAACTATGTACCAGGCCAGCCAAGACGAAATCATCAAACTGCGTACTGAATTTGAGAAAAAATACACTGAACTTGTTACAAAGTCCAGTGTCATGCACAATTTCATATCCAAGCTTGTGAATTCGAGTCTTGATGATATCGATGTTGATAAATGCCAAACGAAGTTGGTGCCTGCAGGCAACTCACCAACTTGACCAGATGGACCAATCGTCACAAGATGGGTGGCAGATCGGCCTCTAATTAAAGTGCTGTTCCCCAGGTGTATCACTACTGGGGCGAATTCTACTGCACTTCATCAGTATGAAAAAAAGTATAGCTGTTCATGTGCTGGCCGGGACGAGCGTGTTGACTCTCTCAGGAAGAGAGAGTGTTTCTTTCAGTATTTCGAGATAGCTTTTAAGAAACCCTCTGTTGAAAATTAACCGAAAGAAAGGAAGTTTTCCGGGGAACCGGCCCCTTCCCCCCACAAAATAGAATAAAATATAGAAGTGAAAATAGAAAATAATGGTTAAATTTTTTTTTATTATATAGTTTTGGTAGTAGGCCTAACTGGTATGCAACAGACTTCTTAAGATCATACTGGCAACTGTTTGGCAGATGTTAGTCCCATTATTGGTACAGTATTATACATGTAACATTTTTTTTTTTTTTTTGTAGACAATATGTCATTATATATATATATATATTTATTACATACCAAATGAGGTATACAGTTACAATGTTGTATCGAGGAAAAAAAAAAAAAAGGAAAGCTAAATTAAATCAATAAATTACAAATGATGAGTTAATTACAACATATAAACATGATAAAGTTCATGAAACTGACACAATCAGTGATTGTCCAGCCATTGGTGCTTTGAAAACATTATGGTGCTGCGGCTAGATTCTAGCTCTTCATTTTTGGTATTACTGGCTAGCTCTTCATTTTGTTGTTAGGTGATATGGTTCTTCATTTGGTATTATGTCTCAATACATTGGATAGCTCTTCGTTTTGGTGCCCTGGTGGTATGACTGGATAACTCTTTATGGTGCTACAACTAGATAGATCTGCAGATTTATGTAAACCATAAGAACTCTACATTTTGGTGTTATGTCTAAAGAGCTGGCTCTTCATTTTGGTGTTATGTCTAAAGAGCTGGCTCTTCATTTTGGTGTTATGTCTAAAGAGCTGGCTCTTCATTTTGGTGTTATGTCTAAAGAGCTGGCTCTTCATTTTGGTGTTATGTCTAAAGAGCTGGCCCTTCATTTTGGTGTTCTGTCTAAAGAACTAGCCCTTCATTTTGGTGTTCTGTCTAAAGAACTAGCACTTCACATTTTGGTGCAACATATATATATCTAATTTTGGTATTACACTAGATAGTGTTAGTGTCCTTCCTGCAGCTCTTCATTTTGGTATCATAAACAGATAGTGTCCTTATTTCCTGTTGCCACAAACTGACTGCTTATGTATTCCTGACTGAGCATGAAGTATTCCATCGAAAGTGCAACAACCTTCGATCTCACTGCCTGTGATACATCTGAAAGAAATACAAAGGTAGGAGTTACCTGAGAGAATATTCAGTTCTGTATTATTCATTAACAAGTTGCTGCTGCTAATTTTCTGGTGGCATTCGCTGAAAATACATCAGGATTTATTTATGTTATATAAATGTTTCTTAACATTAAGACCATATTTGGATCCATGTATTGAATAACTTTGATGGTACTGAAAAATAACTACATATATATATATATATATATATATATATATGTATACATAAAGTTGTTGATGAATATCATCGAAGATCATAGGAATAGATCCACAATATTTCACCGATGACTTGTCTGTAAATGAGCAATTAGTGCTCTATCTACATGCCAGTAAATAATTAGAGAGCAACTGGTTAACCCAGCTAATAGTGACCTCGGCTGGTTGTAATTTCAGATACGCTGAATAGATGAAAATGTACCAGCCATTGTGTAACATTCTGCGCAAGGAGACCTTATGCCCTCGTAAGTCGGTGGCCTGAAAACTGTTGATGCTGGAACTTGAGATTGATCATCATGAAGCAACTTCCATCAAGGTATGTCAGCTGAATTAAATCATTGAACAATGGATAAATAAGAAGGTGGTGCAGTCCACAGCAATGGTTCAGTCACTCAGAATTACCTGGCTCAATTGGCACCAAAAATCACGTGTCTGGCGTAAAGCAGGTATGTAGATTTTTTTATGGACTTAATCAATATTTCTTAAAATAATATTATTCCCTGAATGAGCCAGGGCTACCAAAACTGGGGGAGGGGGGTCAGCTGCCCCCCTGCCCTTCACCAGTGTCTATTTCTTCTATGGAGATAGGGTGCCCTCCTCATTTGAGGTGGCCCCCCCCCCCCACCCTTGTCACCCCTGGATTGGGCTTATAATGGTTCATAATTAATTGCTGATTACTCCAGGTCTTTGGCAATCCATGTTTGTGCCAAAACTAAAGCCTCTTTTAGCAAATTCCAGGTGTTTGCTAGGTTGGCTCAAGATGCACCAAGTCTGGCTCAAGGTGCCCCATGGTTGGGGCACCATGAGCCACTTGACCACATTTTTTAAAGACGGCATTTATTACAAATAATTTGTACAATTTTACATAAGATACACTCAGGATTTTCAACTATAGTACAATGTTTACAGTAAGACTATGACACTTCTTGCTCCAAGGTGGAATAAAGTTAAAAAAGACGGCTCATGGCACTGCCCACTCTCCCCTACTTCATGCAACGTTATTTGATATCAACATTGTAATAAAAGTAACTTAATACTACCATGGGGTCAAAAAATGTCCATAATATTTAACAGAAATTTGATCTACCATTTAATGACCTAGTATATAAAAACAAATAGAACTGTGTCACAATTGTGTATGAGTTTGACGTCACTACCTTCACACATTGTATTTGCAGATTGGATCAGTGAAACAGTGATAACTTAACGCACAACAATGCATAAGGAGGAACATCGCACCACTGGTTGATTGGCAGACGTATCTCAGAAGGTCTCCGTAACCAGCCCTCGCTAACTCAAGATGACCAGCGGATATATTGTATTTAATTCCAAATGGAAGCGGGTTCAATAGAAGAGGCATTTTCAGTTATTAATGGCATTTTCAGTTATTAATGGCTATATTTTAATGTTCTTTTATAGGTATAATATAGGGACTTGGCTGTTACTAGTCTAATTTTCTTACATTCCTCGCTAGGGGTCCATATCGTTTGTTTCAAACGATCCGGTACATATCTATTGATTGGACAATCAATACACGATATATCGATTGATACGAAAACGTGAAAAGACGAAATTAAGCTAATAAACGGTAGTGCATGCAAAACTCACCAGGTGACGCAAATTACGTTCAACAGGGTATAGTGGCTGTACCATAATCTCACCCACGAAAAAACTTCATTTTCGGCGGAATTTGAGTTTTTTTGCATGGAAATGGATTGATTTAAGAAGACGAACGATTATCAGTTGACCCAATAAAGTGATTCATTGTATCGATTGAAATAACTGGTTTAATCGATATATCGTGAACCGGTACAGAACCCTATTCCTTGCTATCAGTATAGAAACCTTTTATTCGAGGCCTTGTATCTTAATATTTACAATTTGCAGCCATGTGCATGAGTCAATTGCACTTTTCTTGACTTCAGAAACATTGTATGTACCACCTTATGTGTTTGATATATATATATATATATATATATATATGTACCACTTTATGTGTACACGGTCTTGAAATTTTCTGTGAAGTCATAAGTAGCAAAAACTATAATCTTCGAAACTGATTTATTGTCTTAAAAAGATGTTGGTCCAACGACAACCTCAGGTCGGAAAATCAATGTTGGATCATTTGTGATACGTTAAGATCATAGTCAAAGATATCGAAGAAAGATGCGTAATACTTGTTGGATACTCATATTTTGTATTTGAGCAGATACTTATGACATACCAGGGAAGTGTCCTTATCTCAACATTCTACTCACCAGACACTCCTGCAATTTGCCTGGCAGAAAGTTGTGTAAATCGGTATTTATTAGGAGGAAGTGTGGCTGTATTTTTAGATTGAAAGTGAAATTTGTGTGATATCAGATTTCTGAGACAATTTTATATAATATACAAGACAGTGGTTATATTTTGAGTGATATAGATGTAGTCCCTCCAATAAATGTGTTCAGATAAATAATACAAGTATTACTGGTACATATTTTTTAAATTTGTCGATGATTTGATTTTTGACTCGATACATTGTATATTGGCATGTTATCAACCCTCATCTGACTGTGCCAAAAATATCGTGGATTTATAAGAGAATTTGTTTAATTGTTAAGTGTTATGAGGTGATTTTAATATCCTTCAAGTAAAGTATTTATTATATATAAAAATCAAAATAGAGAAAAAGCAATGAACAGTTTTTAATGCGATAATTATTGTATTTGTCGTACTGAGAGAATAATATAAATATAAATATATATATCATGATCTGTTATGTAAAAGCAGTTCTGCAATGGGATTTAAACAAGTAAACAAAGGACTTAAAAACGTGGAAGGGGGGGGGGGCTGGTATTTTCCACTTCTCTAATAAAACAGTGGTTTCTTTGCTTGGACCAAAAGTAGGAGCTTTGGTGGTCCACCTATATGTGATTGTTTGTTTATATTTAATATGCGCTTCAATTATTATAGCAATTTGTCCAGTATGAAATGATGCTTAAATTATGGTGTGCAGAGTAGCGATTGTTGTATGTCGAAATTATGATGTGCGAAATTGTTTTAATGGCATAACAGCAAAATCGTAAATATCAACATTCAATGTAGCAATTTTGAACAATTGTGATAATGTGACAAAACAATATAAGTGCATGTGTAATAGTTAAATTACATTTTTGCTTGACGTCTGAACAAGACTCTCCACCATTATTATTTTTAACTGCTCGTCTGCTACATTGATGATGCATATCCATATTCAAATAATATGGGCATCATGCATGATGTCATTAACAGAACGAGTACAGATGTGCAACATCATGAGACATGTAATTAATAGAACCATTGAGGGTGAATGATTGTTGAATTGTATATCTGCAAAGATGTAAGTGATTGACTGATTATATTTATACTCATTATATATCTACATCTATTATACATCTATATATATTATACATTTCATTGCTATGTTTGTTTAATGCATATCTGAATGGGTTTAACGAGACGGAATGGGTTTTAACAAGACAATCTCCAGGGCACTGCGGGCCCCTGTTACATTTATGTTTAGTCTACATTATATTTCACTGTACTGCTTAATTAAGAAAATTATTTTTCATGTCATTGATTGGCTATTTTTCTGTTGAGTATAAAATAGGTTAAAATAAAATGCTTGTGTAATTTCTATTGGAACAACCTGATGTATGAAAAAATTTAATAAAATGCATGTCAACTATTGGAAGTTTGGAACTATGACGAAGTGTCTGTTTACATATATATATATATATATATATATATATGCAACATATATTTGTTCTGCACTGTGTAATACATTGTAGTGTGTATACAGAAGTTCGGATAAATCGCCGGCTTTGTTTCATAACACAAGATGGGGAATTTCTTACCTGACGAATACACGCATTATATCTTGAACAATAGCGTTAAAAAGTTATTTTTTATAATTGATAAGAAGATGCTTATGATTTTTTTTTACAGTACCATCTGTATGTTTTATTACAGTGTCTAGTTTTAGTAATTTGTCATTTCTTTTTGTACTGTGTCAGAAATTGCTATTTGATGATATCGGTATTGTCCCCAAATACATAATAAAATAGAGTTAGTGCACCAATTGTTCTTTTATATATTTGGCAATTATACTCCACCGTGACACCTTTTCCGTTGTTCTTAGGTAGGATATACCCAACCAAAAAAATTTTGATCTGAAGTACTTAAGCTGTACTTATACCCAATAGGACTGGTCAGTTTATGTGTGGCCTACATAGAAGCCTACATAGAACCTAGCAATAATAGCGCAATGTATGACGTGATCACAACAGCTGAATTATTGATGATGTCATCTGGTATCAATGGCTGCTGCAAACTAAAGCCCTGTTTAAACTATCACGAGTAAGAGAGCCGAGTGACCAAGGACATCAAAGACAGACTATACATCCTCATTCTTGCTCCCTTGTGCCTATTTTAATCCTGTATAAATTATTTAGACTGTTAGCGGGGCGTCTGTCGAATGGGGGGAATCCCCGTTGACAATATAGGCCGCCCGGGCCGTAGGGCTTTTATGACTAGAGATTGGCCAAAAACAAAAAGGAAATTTGTTGTCCCAATTAATGAACGTCAGAAATTAATGCGCAATCATAATGAGGTCATGATGCGCGACGATGAAAATAGGCCAAAACGTCACAACAAACTTGTATTGATGACGTCACAATGCCTTTGGGCTGCGGGTGGCCTAATAAGCATTAAAAATAGTTTGCACTCAGCAGGGAGTTAACTAACATTTTCGTTGGTTAGACGTCTCAATCTCTGTTGAGGTAATGCCATAGTAATGGCCAAGCCATCTAGAGTATCCAAGGCCAGGGGTTGCAGCCCTAACGTTGAAATAACATTGATATTTGGCTCAAAATGAGAATCGTGTCAACGTCTTTCCCGACATTGAAATAACGTCAATGTCTTTGATCAACGTGGAATCAAAATCCTGCCCGACATTGAAATAACCTTGATATTTGGCCCAGAATGGGAGTCGTGTCAACATCTCTGATCAACGTCCGATTGACATTGCCCTCACAAACTCTGATGTGGACGGCTTGTTACCATTGGTTACACTAATTGTAGCTCAGAAAATATGTCAGTGACACATTCTTTCCTTATCAATATTATACTTAATAGTCAATCAGTAACAAAACAAAGACTTATTTTCTCCCAATATTTATTTTGACCAGGTGTAAATTATTTTTAAACATTAATCATATTGTTCTGTTATAAATAAATGTTGATATTCACAATATATAATATAGAATCGATTTACTTTCTAAATAAACAATTATAATTATCAGATAAATGTTTGAAATTTTTTTTTTTTTTTTAAATTCAAACTTTAATATAAAATAAAATTTATATCTAAATTTGTATCAATATATTATTTACTACACACTGACAAGAAATTAATTTCCAATAATATAGTAACTCATCTGTATTAAAATTCACAATATTTGCATAGTTTTCAGCACACCAAAACAAATGTTATTCAGACTGAATATCAACACATTAAATCTTGAGATTCCTAATTTAAATCCTGAAGATTTATCCTACGAGAGCATAAAGGGTCACACAAATCAAGGGATCCACCCTCTTCGATAGTTTCTTAAATATAACAAAATTACTCCTTTTAAAAATTGCATAATTTTGTGAAATACAAAAAATGTAACAAAAGTTCTAAGAGGTAAGGGTTGTTCCATTTAAAGGGGGGCGGGAACCAGAAAAGTACCTGGCACCCCCCCCCCCCCTCTTTTTTTAAATGGAACAGCCCCAACACAAAAGTTGCTTGGTCTTACGCGATACAGCACCAAGAAGTACCCATCATTTTCTTTTTTTTCTTAATCGTATATAACAGTTCATATTAACAATTTAATTAACAAATTAAACAATAAACATCGATAAAATGAATAAATAATAAAGCTTCTGCAGTAGTAATGAATACGTGGTATCCATGTTTAAATACTTTTAAGTGTCTGTTGAATAAATAAGTTCATTATTAAAGCTTTAACAGCTAATTTTACATGGCCAATTAATGATAGGCGAAAAGCGAGTATCTTGCATAGATGACAGCATTTGTTTTTTTAAGTAGTCCGGTTTTTACATTTCAGTTACATCAATTACAATAGCACAAATGTAACAAACAGAACAAATGATTAATTAATAATTAATATTACAAAACAGCAAGCATATAGTACAAAGGCAAACGTATGTACAATGAGGTACCAGCCTATCATATACAAGAAATCACAAGTACCGTAATTAAATCACATTTTTTAAGGCATAAAGAATTGTCACAATGCATAGCTGATAATTAACACTTACTCGAAGCGTAAATATTATTTTCAGCAGTTCCCAAAATATCACATTTAAGGTAGACAAGCTATACTTTTCAATGCTTTCATGATTTCTAGTGATATTAAGTAAATCTTGTAATACTCGGTTACAATCCTTCCAGACGGAAATAAGTTACTTATGCAATATAAAGGTATATTGTGAAATTATTTGATCTCATATTTAATAAAATATATATAACATGTCACCAATGTGATCAACTTTTTTCAAACAATTCCTAATCACGAACCTAATATTATTCGTGAACGTGACTCTACACGTTTTCTTCAATTTTCAAAAATAAACGTCTTTTCATCTTTAACACAACAGTTACAAAAATTACTATCGTATTAGTGTTGGTTTAATACTTTGCTTTTGAGGATATATCACTATTACATCTTTTGTTGAAGTAGTTTCATTACAACTGTCTGCAACGGAGAGAGAACTATATTCTGATGTATCCGGGAAGTGCTATAATTTTAATGGACGCACTACTAGTAGTCTACAATAGGAGATTTACTTATATCCCATCTCCATCAAGAATTAATGAGTAACATTTGATGACTTTACAACTAAATACTTTTAAAGTACATCAGGTTGAGTATTGTATTTGTTAAAACTCATAATCATAACTACAATTAACGCTTTTAAACAAAACATTTGCATAGCTTCAGTAATATTAACACACTGTAGTAAATAGCTAACAGGCAAAAAATTTAGGCAATTAATGTTATAAATAATACAGAGGTATCCATGACAACTGTTATTAATTCATTTGTAATTCATTATTGAATCAAATAAGAGAGTAATTTTTCATTACCAAACCCAAATTACGACTTAAGTAATCCTTGTGAAAGCTATAAGCAATATTTTGCATCTAGTGCTCATCACATTCGCAATAAAAACTTGCCAAGTCGCCGTAAAAGTAGTGGCACCGTTTACATCGGTAATTCGTCGAGGGTAATGTTGATGACACTGCCGTGCCTATCCCTGGTAGTCTAGTGTGGCTAGAAGGTCGATGCGTCGTCATTGGATATGACCTTGAAAACTGGTCAAGGTCATCATCAATATCCTCAATAAGAGGCTTCCCCGTGTGGTTTGAGTACGAACCGACGTTTGTGTTATAGGTCGACCTGCAAGATTAAATCGAAAAATCAGAATTCAGTAATAAAATAAACCTAAATAAGTCAATAAAATAGGCCAAAATGGTCTATCTTCAACTTCTAAATAACAAATTATCATAATAAAATTTTGAAATTACAGCTGATGATGCTGCTGATCTAATCCATCTACACCAAGACATTCACTTTTGACAAATTAAAATATATTTCATCTTGATAAAAATATGAACATTACTCAGTATCGTTAAAACAAATTAATGTGTAATGATATTCCACTAAACTAGACTCATTTAAAAAAATTAATAAAAAATAACGTAACGAAACGCCATATTTGTACTAAACACTGCAAAAGCCACAAACATTAGATAAACGAAGACTGACAGTTTTTTGCAAAAAATACATAATTAATCAAGAAACAAAAAATATTTAAGCAAACACAAGGTAAACAAAAGCCTTTACTCGCAATTACCATATCACAGTGTCTTTTTAAGGGAACAAAATTTGGAAAAGCAGGTGATGTTCCATATTTAGAGATACGATTTAGAAAGTACAGAATAGGCAACAAAAAAATGGTCTGAATTCAGAGACAACATTTATAGGTCAACTCTTCCCAAACAGAGGGAACGAATGATATCATTAATAATTAGTCAGGTCACTGAGGGCATTTTAAAATGATGTCGCATCCCTGTAGGGTTAAAGTACATGTGGAATATTTTAGTGAGGTAGGACGTTCTCACTTATAAATCACGGAAGGATTAAAAAAAAAAGTCAAAAAGATGGGAGGGGCATATTCCCTGACAAGACTCGTGATATGGCATATGTCAAAAGCGTGCGTACATAGATGGCGCCACTAGGAGTAGACAGGCGTGCGGTGGGGGGTGTATCTGGGAGATGACAACCGCGAGTAAGAATCCCCATATAAGGGCGACGAGTAGACGTATGAAGAATATGGCCGCCCCGTGTAGCTAGTGGTTCCTGGGCTTGCCTTGTAACTGCTTGTGTAGGTGCGGTCTCTGTAATTAAATATTTTACCACCAGGGGACTGTGAATGACACACTCAATTAACACAAGAGGGTGCTCTAAGTCATGGAATTTAAATAAATTATTACATGACACAAACAACACCAACCTAAGACAATCTTATATAGTGACAATTTATAGGAAGACTTATTGATAAACAATTGCACACTGTTTTGGAAGACATTAACAACACTGAATAAAAACCTTTCTATGAACATCAATGCAATATGAATACGCTACACTGATGAAAAGTAAATACGTTATATATGTAATAAAAATTCACTTTAATCAAAATAGTGCTCATTAAAACGTGCATTACGAAGCCTGTGCCAACTGCGTTACACCAGTGATTATAAGTGAGCAACTGAATGTAAAATGTGAAGGTAAATACACCCAAATATAAACAATAAAAATATTTATAATTTGAATAAATTGTATATATATATATATATACAACAGAGTGTATTATAAACTTCAACTGTATGATTTGACGTGGTACATATAAATGACAGCTGTATTTATATTTTATAAGTACGGTAAGGTCCCGTTTTCTTACCCTAAACCCGAACTGGGATAACTGGAGTAGCTTGAGCTGCCGAGGCCGCCGTATAGACCGGAGGAGGGCATCGTCCGTGCCCTGGATGGACTAGTGAAAAGTCCCGTACTAGTGAAAGAGTATGGCTCATCTGGAAAAGTAAAACAAATCTTTAGAATTAAACTTCCAACAATCACATAGCATGTTAGGATGATATTGGAAATAATATCCGGTTAACGGCCACATTTTTTTTTTATTATTGTTTCTTGTATCATCACTGCTTCTCTTACAGACGATACTTTTTTCCTGGAATTTTTGTTAACTTTTTCCTTTTAGTTTACATTATACAACTATCTGTCTCGGTCCATGTGAAAGATGAGCCCCATTTACAGTGGCAGAGCTAAATAAATAGTAAATATAGCTGACTGCAGATTATTCAGCCTATTTCTTACTGCTTCATGTTTCGTATGAAAACAATATGATCCAAAAAATGGTCTATTATAAGCTCTATTTGAATAAACCAGCAAATAAACTGCCATAATAATTCATAACACTACAAAAGCATTCATAATATAATTGTACAGCAACAATTAATACACAATGTAGGATAAACAGAACATAGGGATAAATGCTAATCAGTATTTTCTGTCATCGAATGTCATGAAAACGAAGAGAAATAGTCCGAATACTGCGCAAACTATGTGGAATAATTACTGGCAAAAAAAAAATCTGTAGGTGTCGAAGGTTTTGGACAAGTTTTGTGCTCAGTTGTTTTAAGTTGAAAAGATTTATCACATAAAAGATGGGACAAAACATTAGAAAACTGTAATAGATTTGTAGTTTTGATGGGTAAACAGAGGGCAGAAAGATGGAAAATATATGAACAAATAGATGAGGAATGAAATACCAAATTCATAGCACACTCAATGGGAGGCGGAGGGAATAAAAGATGAGTTCACTCATCAATTTTTCATACAGAAAACGCTGTAAAATGACCACTGGTCAATCACAAAAGGACGTCAGCAGTCAGTGACGAGGGATACATCCCAGTCATGAGTGGTTTGATATCATTTCACTTCACTCTGGGGATGACAGTAAGGACAACGAGACAGTTTCTCGGGCAGTTTTTTCGGGACAGAAATGGCGAAGGGTCACCCTAGATTTGATTTGAATCACAAAAATGACAAAACAGAGACAAAAGAACAGCCTCTTGGCATTTTGAGAGTGCTTAGTAAACAATCACTAAAAAGGGACACACTAAGAAGCACACAATACGGTTCTACAACACACATATCTAACACCAGGTGTCAGCACTAGGGAGAAAGAACTTCTTTCTCACTGAAAACAAAGGAACACTTAGTACTAGCTTATCATTTTATGGAAATTACAGAATTTATTTCAAGGAAAACGGGAACCGAACAAGATCTATTAGACTAGATTTGTGTCAAACAATGAAGACAGAACGGAAAAAATAACCACTTCTTGTTATTAATGGAGTGTTTTCGTAAAAAGGGAGACACTAAAAAGCACACAATAAGGTTCTAGAACACAGATCTAACACCAGAAGTCAGCACTAGGGAGAAATAACTTTTCTTTTCACTCAAAAAAGGGATACTTATCATTTTATGGAAATATGTTTGAAGGAAATGGGAACCAAACACTTCACAATTTAATTCACATCACATCAAGCTGAAACGCAAAATTTTGAGGAAGGGAGAGATATTTTTGGCAAAACCAGAAAAAGGACAAAATTTAAATAATTATCATAATCGCCTGCATAAACTGGTAACCGTGATGAGGAACTTCCAATAGAATCATACAAGGAATCGGAAGAAGCGGAGAAATGGCCGATGTTTGTTCGATAGGAAGATGAACGACTCGTGGAATATTTGCTGAACGATGGCGCTGAAACAATGTGCGGAAAAAAAACCAAAAGAAGATGGATGTTAAAATGGTGTCAGAAACGATTCTAGAACCAGTGAAGGCATCAAACTAAGGGCAGTAGGTGCTGCTAGGTGTAGGTATCTTGTACATAAATTGTCATTTTCTAAAGTTCCCAGGAGAACAAATATGTTGCTGTAGAAAGTTTAACTACATTCTCCATCATATCAATTTCTATGTTTATTGCAGTCGAATCCGAAACATTCCAACACAACAAGATTGCAGATGAGGGACAACTCTATCGTTCTTTTCATTCGGAATGTTTTGGATGCGCCCCTAGATGTCGCTAGTATTGCCTGCAATTTCGCCGATGGCACCAATTTTTCTATCGGAAAGTGTACATCTGCCACTATTGTAAGTCACTCAGTAATTTATTGAATTTCTCCACTCACCCATATAGTCTCGAGATGATGATGATATGTTCGTAGCAGAAGGACGGTGTGTGTCGTAACGAGAATAACTAGAACCTCCCGCTCGAGGTACGCTCGTAGATCGAGAATTACTTGAAGAAGGTTGATAGGTAGACTTGTACGATGATCCTAGACCGCCGGAAGAAGACCCGAGACCGCTTGATCCGAGACCAGAGGTCGATGACCGGTAGTTAGATGAAGTCGGAGTTGACTAAAATATATAACAGCAAATGTTATAACATCATAAAGCTTTCTACATCAATGGACATCATGTATCATGACTGTAAAATGTGTTATTCCCTTCTACACAAGTTTTTCTACCAAGCACTTCAAAAAAATGGGTGCTGTGGCCTAGTGGAGAAGGTGTTGGGTCTTGTATGCGCATGGTCGTGGGTTAAGACCCAACTACATATGGCCTGAAGGAACTGAGCAAATCCTCTTCGAACCACTGCTTCACTCCACTCAGGTGTAAATGGCTAATTGGCTATAGGCTGTGATGGCGATTGTAGAGTGCTTAGCCCCCTACAGTTAATTCTGTGTAATGGGTTGTTTACTCGCCAGGGAGTTGAGAGAAGTCCATACTTGAACAGGCCTAGCAAGGGTGTAATTGTACAGTTCGCAGAGTACGTGTTGCGTAAATGAAGACTCTAATTCCGCATACATTTAACAAAATTAATACAATGTAAAAATTAAGAATAGTATAACTGATTATTTTTTCTAATCAGTTGGTCAAATAAATTGAATTGAATTTACAACTAGTGAGGCTAACTTTACCTGTTTCGTGAAGGTGTACTCCTTCTCAGGCCGAGGAGAAGAATATTTTGTGTAACTACTTTCTGCAGGACGGGAGGATGAACTGGATGAATATTTATTAGAATAATCTTCATTTCTGGAGGAGGAGGAAGAATTGTTCTGGAGTCTTTTGCATGCTGGGATATGCCCCCTGGCGGCCACCATGCTAAACGTTTTTCCACACCATTGGCAGATCACGTATTCTGCAATAAAAGATAAAGAAACTTTTACATGTTTGAGGCAAGATTTACATGTATTATACACTAGAGGGCGTGCAAGTCAGTTTAAGTCACATGTAATTTCTTGCATGCCTGTCTCCAAACAATGGGCTACTATTTACCAATAGAGGGAGCCATCAGTAACTGCCCCCGAATCATTGTTTAATGATGTCATCTTAATATGACATCATTAACTGCACTCAATGACCCCATTGTTTGATTACGTCATTAACAATTGTTGGGGCGCAGTTACTGAGAGCTCCCTCTATTGGTAAATAGTAGTCCATTGATGACGTCACTAAAGATTAATTGTTGATAACATCAATTGTTTGGAGTAACCAATTTAACAAATCATGCGTGACTTGCAAGTCCTAAAGATAAAATATTCTGAAAATATAAGCAAATAAATGCTCAATTAGTTTTTGTCACAAGTTTAAGCTTATTTCAGTTCAAAGAGTACAAAAATTCAGACTTATTAGGCCTAATGCCAAAATTCAAAATTACAACTTGACTACCAACCAAATGTATTCATCATCATGTCTGCCTTGAGTAGCTGCATTTTCAAAATTTGTTCATTTGATATAATTTGACTTTGGCAAAGTTTTGAATTACGCAAAAGATTAATAAATGAAATAGATAAGTAATGTATGTTTAAATCTTCAGTCAGACGTACTAAAGTGTATTTTACCGGTTTACAAATAGAATTATGTAATGTAAGTTTTAATGTTCTGTTATATTTGGTTTAGCTGTAGTATATTTTCTGATATCTGAGATGATTATGAATTTTTCTTCATATTTTTTTTTGCTTTCTAGATTCCAGTGTCTGCGCTATGTGTCTAACACCTGCATGGGGTATATAAATAATACTGAAAATGTAGGAATAAAAAATGACTAGGCTTCGTGGACTAAGGCTGACTAAGCAACCCACTAGAATGACTAAATCCGAGAATGCTTTTTACAAATGATGTTGCGCAGTTTGAGGAGTATATTATAAGAAGAAGAGGATATTTATGCAGATTTAAATGAAACCAAAAAATACTATAAAGATGTTAAACAATAAAAAAAAAGATAAAAGATATATATATTGTTTAACCTAAACTGATTTTTCAAATGATCTTGTATCATTTTTTAAAGTTTATTATGAGCTAAGGAACATACTGATAAATACATGCCAACCAACAAATAATATTAAGAAGTTTCAACAGTAAGATAGAGATAAATAAAATATGTATTTGAACCTACATAACGGGAAGTACAGTACATTACTTGTTGGAAATATTTTTATAATTCAACAGTTAAGAGCTAAAAGAATTTTTGGAAAGATTAATAATTGCATCAAACGCCTTGTTTAGAAATACAAATTATCTGTTTTAACTCGAGGTCAAACTATTTAAATCTATGAAACCGTTGTTTAGGAAAAATTATGTTAAAACGAAATCAAAAGAATTTTTGTGTAAAAGCTCTGGTTTCTTGTCATGAGCAGGAAGTAGAAAAAGAACGTTTAAAATAAATTGCTTAAGATAAATTGGTTGCCATGGAAATGCAAATGTTAACATGGCATACAAGTGTAATGGCGACAAAAATTGATAAAATTAGCTAAAATTATAAAAATAGGAAAAAGTAATCGAATGAAAATGTAAGTTTAACCACAAATGCCGTCTTCAATGTCTGTGTTGTTTGTTTTGCTACAATGCACAATGTATTTGACAGGTTACAAGGTTGTGTGGTTGATTTCCCCCCAAGGAGGTTGGAGACCTTAAAGCTGGGTGGCCTATTGGTTACGGCATCAGCCACTCATTAGCCAGTGTCTGTGCAGGGGCAAGTAAAAGACCCCACCCATGAGGTAGATGTGTAACATGGTGAGGACTCCAATCCTTATCTACTCATCATCATGTCTGCCTTGAGTAGCTGGTCATTGTCTCATAGAAGCTGACAAATGCTTCTGACCTGTAGCATTATGACAATACAGACAACAATATAAACTTCAATTCGTGAGAGGTGGCTACGAGCTATTAAATCCTATATTGCCAACTCTCACATGTTTTGTTTACCAAGTTTCTCTCGTTTTTGAATATCTAACTAGCAGCTCAGAATTCAGAACTAAAATAGAAAAAAATCCCAATAAAACACATTCTGAGATATGCAATTCAAAATTCAGCTCACTGAATCATTCATAAAAAAAAAATTTTGCAACAAGAAAATTCCCATGGACCACCTACATGTCTGTTGTTCTACTTTATCAAGCTGTCAATCTGTTCGTACCACCAGTTTTTTCTACGCCGAGGTCGGCACTAGAAAGCTTAACTTTAAATTATGTATGTCTGTTCCAAGGTTTTTGAGCCTGGGGTATCTAAAGAAGACTAAACCAGACTGCCGTGACCGTGCCGTCAAATTAAAACCTGCACAATACAGCTGTACATATAATTAAAAACTTTCCATCACGACTGTAGTAGCAGAATGAATTTAAGTCATAAACAACAATTCTGCAGCAATTAAAAATTTACATTTGGTAGCATAAATGAATGGAGAATTTCTTGTGCCTTTAATTGTTTTAACTAACTTTAAATATATAACACAAATCCTATCAAATGCTAAAGTAGTATATTTCGCAATGTACTTGGTGTGAAACGACCTTTGAAACGACCTTTCAATTTCTGTTACTCTATTTTAATATTGAGTGATTTAAAATTAAGCAACCTTGCCTGTCTTGAGAATTGGAGGTTAAATCGTTTGAAATGATTCATGGACTCAAAGCAAAGTGTTTATTTTGTTCCCTCGAAGGTTAAATAATATCAGTTTTAGGACTAAAATTACGAAAAGAAGAGAACAAATTATGACAAGGACAAACAGGGTTGAGATGAAATGAGATGAGTTGAGATGTATTAGCAAGATGAGATGAGATAAGATAGATGAGATGAGATGGCATCTATTCGTATATTTGTACTATACATGTAGAACTATATGTTTGTCTTCTTATGAGATGAAATGATGGATTCCAATTAATTGTATTATTTGGGTTTACAATGTTTGTTTGCCATAGGATAATGTAATTGTATTGTTGAATAACATTTGATTCTTAAACAAATTAACAAAAATAATTAAATCAGATTAAACCTTTAAAAAACAATGTACCATCATCCTTTGATAAAAAAAAGCATCCTGCAAATGACATACAAGTACTTTCTATTTTTTTACACACAAGAGAATAATCCATCCCTCTACTTAAAGCTTTTTATTTCCAATTAAAAGATATTCATCAACTTTTGCAGAATATAACTTTTTTGTGTGTTATGAAACTCCTCTCTGAAGCAATAGATTCAACAACTTATTTATTCCATATCCTTTAAAGATACTTTTAAGTCCACTCTCTGTTTGTTATCAATCAATCAATCAATCAATCAATCAATCAATCAAAATGTCAATCATTATCTCAATCAATCAGTTGCTTAATCAATGTATCGCTCAACTGCTCAATCAATCGCTCAATTGTTCAATCGCTCAATCAATCGCTCAATCAATCAATCATCAATCAAATCTTTTCTTATTCTTAGATACTTCTCAACTTCATTTAATTCCTGCAATTAAGGATAAACTTGGGCCATACAGAGAACCAAAAAAAAATAAATTGACAGACTAAGCATTGCATCACTCAGCCTATACATTAGCACAGACTATTAGTCATTTTACCCCTCTTGGCATAAAGCCAAATGTTAATACCAAGAGCACAAGTATAATGCATAGAACCCTCAGGTACAGAATTGCACAAATACCTAGCTAATAAATCTTTAGCAGGAAATGATTGTATGAGCAGTGTTTATTTTTGGTAGGCGAAAAGGGTTGTTGTATTACTTCGACGAGTGATGTGAATAATCATAGGACTTAGTAACATCATTTGCCGACATGGTTACTATGGCAACATGGTCAGAGGATCCCCCCCACCGACCTTATGACCATCTTGCAATTAAGGCTACTTTACTATTAAGACTTAATCAATAAAATAAGAAATAAAAACTCACGTAAACATTCACGCTAAGTAAAGCAAAAAAAAAAGGACTTACAAATCATGCTTCGAAATATAGCTATCATTTACTTATTAATTTTATTTCATTTCTATCAATAACATAATTGTTTTTTTATCATTATATATATTCAATAACTCCAGAACTGAGCCAATTCAGGAATATAACACTTCACCTTATTTTTATGTTATATTTTCCCATTTTACTTACCCTTAAAATCATCAGGAGGTGGTGGACTGGGGCGTGGACTTGGGCGAGGAGGCGTGCGGCTTCTTCTCGCCGATCTAGACTGTCGACTCGACATGTTGTCATAACCCTCCGGTTCCGTGTCCTCCTCGACCTCTGTCAGGCCGCTGTTGACCTTGAAACATTTCGCTTCATGGTGTTTCTGAAAATTTAAGAGATATTTGATCTCAAGCTTCTCTGACAGGGCAATATTTCAGGAGCGGTCCACCGGGCAGAAAAAAAAAAATCATATTCTAAATAACACGTTGACCTATGATTTTACT
Organism: Alitta virens; assembly: GCA_932294295.1. Lineage (NCBI taxonomy): Eukaryota > Metazoa > Annelida > Polychaeta > Phyllodocida > Nereididae > Alitta > Alitta virens. Next base: position 41,108,655 of record OW028576.1, on the reverse strand, counting down.
TTATGTCGACACATTTCCCATCATATGAGCGGATCAGAAAGGCTAAAATTTAAGGAAGTGTCGCCTAACTAAATATATCAGTAAGTTACACAGGATTTCCAATTTAATAAAGGATAAGTAATGAAGATCTAGAGCAGAATAAAAAATAAAAAATTTCATGAAAGCGTTTCCATTGCAATACAAACCACAGTAGAAGGATGGAACTTATTCCCACAGCATCCGCACGGAAGTTTAAATCCAGGTGGATACGTTGTTCCGACGTCATCGTCTGAAAGTAGAAGATGAGGTCGCATGAATAAAAAGCAAATAAATGCAAAAATAACAACCACAAAAAATTCTGCCATATACTTGTAAGTTGTAATCGGTGAAATAGTGGATTTTCATGGAAGGTTCTCTGTATTTCCACAAGGTGGCTAAAACAGAATACTGTACTTCTATTGGCTGAAACAGTTCCCGCCCTTGACTGTGATTGGCTGAAACAAAGTGCGTCCTACCAGCAGTATTTTTAGTGCATTTTAATGCATATTTGACACTTTATCATTGAGGTGATTTTTGTTATTTTTCTGAGAAAGTTATATTTATGGAATCACTTAGTTTTTACCTACTGTGTCTGAAAAGCAAAATGAGTAATAAGAGGAGAGGAAAGACTTATGTCCTGCTGAATTCAGGGCTGTTCAGTGAAAAGACTCTTATTTGCTGTTCAGCAAAATATGCCACCTCAAAAAAGTGCATATAAACTTGTTATTTGTGGATTGCTGTGGTATAGAAACATTTCTTATAACAATGAATAATGTGAAAACTTAGTTACACAAACAACATTCAGTTAAAAACTAGTTGCTTTTTCTTTTGGGAGTTTCGTGGGTGGCAAATTTAGCAGACTGATTCTGAGTCTAACTTGAACAGTCAAGGCTTCAAGTAGCTAAATATACAGCTATAATATATTCCGCCACTATCAAAAAGTGTACAATTGAGGTTATGATTACAGCTATATAAGTTTCATTGCAGTATATATACAAGTTTTGACCTTTTTCAACTTCTGGTGGGTAACAATGAGCAATTTTCTTTTTCCATTTTGATGATACGACACCAACATATTCTCTCCAATTCAAGCTATTGCCATTTGTCTTTCCACATGTTTTACTGCAGATTTAGAGATGATCATATTACAGTATTCAATAGTTTTTATATAACGTAGTACTGTATTTGTCAACTTTTGTTAACTCCCACTCTTCTTTCCATACCGAGGCTACGATACCTACCAACATACTCTCTCTCCTACTGCCACTTGTCTTGAGCGACACTTTTGAAATTTTATCTCGTAAAATGACTCCTTCTGAATAAATTTTTATCAGCGTTTAAAGCATTCGATCGATCAAACTAGATTTATATCTTCGAAAAAAATATGAAGTGGATATCATCCATCTAAAGTAGCTACAGAAGTCATGTATTGTAGAATACAGAAAAGATAACAGAAGTTATGCATTCATCCGTCTCCAAAAAATGCGCAGTCATATATATCCTGAACTTTAAAACCACCTAAATGAACTGCCATGATGAAAACTCTTTGTGATTTTGTTTTCTAGAAGTGAAGTCAGATAATCTCTGTAAATATATATATATATACTTCCTATTAATACATATTTAGCTCTATTTTGAAGTAAAATCATTCTGTAAATAGTTATATCGTACACATTATATAAGGAATGTATTTTGTTGAATATGTAAAATATAACTGTGTTCATGATACAAGCTGTATGTATGAAAGATTCTGATTGGATTTATAAGGAGTGGATAAACAGCTAAACTAATGTTAACTTCTATGTAAATACTTTAATTTGGTGGCTGGAACCATCTGTAACTATAGTCTTTGTTGTATTCCCTTTTTTTTTTTTCTGATTGCTTTTATTTCTTTTTATCTTTTGTACTTGTGACATGTATGTCTTGTCTGACATCGTCCGTCAATAATATTATATACATATATGTAAAACTCAGTTTTGGAAATTGTGCTTTATAAAACTTTTTCACTGACTAAAATTTCTATGCAGGCCCTATGTAAAACTAGTATCTACGCCTTTTGTTTGTGTTTATTGCATTTTAAGGAAAATTGGCAGCTAAAAAATTTAACATAATCATATTATATCTTATAATTTTTATTTATTTTTTCTTGGAAATATAATATAATTGAGTATATAATCAGATGTATAACTCTCTTGTACATGAATATTTAGGTGCATTCGTAAAGACATAGAACATTTTCTGTCATACGGCATGGAACATTCTCTGACAATAGGAACAAGACAGAAGACTCTCAGTGCAATCCGAGTCTAAATCAACAAAAAACGAGGAAGAAATGTGTTGCTATGGTAATGCTTCAAAGCTTTTCTATGAAAATGGGGAACAATCAGATTTTTTCTTAAGATTCACCACTGTTCGCTGTCATTATTTATTCACATCATGATTTCTTAAGTGAATTTTTAAAAGACTTTTTATGTCATTTTTAGAATTTTTTTCTTTTAGGCCAACAGTGATAGATGTGAATAGTCAGAGAGTTCTCAAAAGTTCTTAATCAAGAATTCAGATCACACATTCCGAGTTAAACGTTTGATCGTAGAGACATAATAGATGAAAGATAGATGATATACATATATACAATGTATGTAAATAATGACGAAAATATATTCCATTAATCATTTCATATTGCTGAAAATTTATAAAATATTTTGTCAAATTCATGCTTACTAAGAATATCTATCATCTTTTGGAATATGCAAGTATTTTTTTCTAATATATCTCATGCTTGAAATCATATTAACTGCATTAAACTAAATAATGATTACACACATTTAGAGTTAAATAAAACAGACACAATATTTAAAAAGTTCAAGGTACATGAGTGACTTTAAAGTCATAAAAATTCTTCCCTAATGAAATTCTAATAAATCTTGGTTTTCAAGGAGGTTTCAACATTTTAATGCGGCACACATTATTTTTGGGTAGGCTACTAAGTTTTTCCTGAGGATAGGCTTGATTTGAATAGAAAAGGAATCTATAGAACTTGATGAAAAGAGATGGGAACAAATGAATTCAGAAGTAAAGAAATGATATTGAACATTTGAAAGAGATGAAAAGAAATTAGAAAATGCTAATAATTAATTGAAATTAATAAAATTAATAGGCAATGGCTGTGTCAATCATCAAGGAACTCTCTGACAGTACTGTGTCAATAACTGGGTAGATTCTGTATTAACAGTACTGTGTTATCAGATCAAGATGATTTATTGACACTTGAGATCTCTATAAAAGATCTGTTTGGCTGGTGATCTCTAACAGATGATTTGATTGGCTGTTGATCTCTAACAGATGACCTGATTGGCTGTTGATTTCCAACAGATGACCTGATTGGCTGTTGATCTCCAACAGATGACCTGATTGGCTGGTGATCTCTAACAGATGATCTGATTGGCTGTTGATCTCCAACAGATGATATGATTGGCTGGTGATCTCTAACAGATGATCTGATTGGCTGTTGATCTCTGATAGATGATATGATTGGCTGGAGATCTCTAACAGATGATCTGATTGGCTGGGGATCTCTAACAGATGACCTGATTGGCTGTTGATCTCTAACAGATGATCTCCAACAGATGATATGATTGGCTGGTGATCTCCAACAGATGATCTGATTAGGTGATCTCTATATATGAACTGATTGGCTGGTGATCTATAAAAGATGATCTGATTGGCTGATGATCTCTAACAGATGATCAGATTGGCTGATGATCTCCAACAGATGATCAGATTTGCATTTGATCTCTAACAGATGATCTAATTGGTTGAAGCTTATAAGCAATGTCTGATTATTACCACAGTTCTGTGTCTGCAGACACTTTAATATTAGTAATCAAGCAGTAAATTAGAACTGAAAAAGATACAAGTATTTTTGCACAAATGCACATATATATCATGAAAAATGCATATTGGAATCGATTGAAACATGACAAACTTCAAAACTTTCATGGGATGCGACTTAATTCAAATTGAACGACATGACATAACAAATGCTTATTTGATTGTTTTGACCCATGCACAACTTAGTTGTGGTACGTACATACATGGTCAAGTTTGTTTGGGTTATGAACTGGACAACACGGATATGAACAGAACAGAACAGAACGTAACCATGCCAACAGAATGAAACGAATAAAAGGGAAAACTTTACCATCTTCACACGAAAACTGAACGGAATTTGTCACTGAAAAGAACACATCAATTTGAGCGAAATTAATTTTTTATGGAGAAATTAATTTCTGCTACCTAAAGAAATCAATGAAATAAACGACATAGAGGGAACACTTGTGCTTTCATGGTAAAGTACATCTTCAACAAATGTTCAAGATAATATAAATTTGATCTGACAGTTAGGACAAGAAACAACTGTCCAATCAGCTAATTAACCTGATGTATTTGTTTAAATGGCACTAAACTTGGACACTGGGACTGGAACCCGGGTCTTTTACCTAGCCGGAGTTTACTCGAACCACTTATTATTTGTTATTATAATCTACGTAAAATTAACTTTTGAATAGAGATATTGGCTGACTGTTACATCGTAAAGTAATGATATGATGTAATTTTAAATTTGATGATGCATATATTATTGTATTTATAACCTCTACATTTATTTAATTCATATTTCATGTACATGTGTCATGTACAATTCAATATACAGTGTACTGTGTATGCTTACACCTGAAATATCATCAACTCCCCATAAACAAAATAATAAACAATATGATAAAACAGAAAAGATCCTAACAATTTCGTACTTAAATTGGCTGTACTTAAAATTACCCTCAGCTCAGTGAAATAATAGTGTGTGATGAAAATAAAACTCATTTTTGAAGTTTATAAAATTTCAACAATGATCAAATTTAGTACTTATAATAATGAAAACTAAACTAATTTTTGAAGTTTATAAAATTTCACCGAGCCAAATATTCTTCCCACATTGAAACATATCACAAATGCAACATTCTTAAAAACCGAAAGTTCAGGATGATTTTTAAATTTTGTCGCGTGTAGAAATTTCACTGAAAATCACAAGCTCAGAATCTTAATACAACTTTCGTATGGGGAGACATGAATACATACACGATACACAGTTGCCATAGAAACCTACTATTGTCCATTTGGCCTCGTTTTCACAATAGACTGTGTGCTCAGAGCACAGGAGAAATTTTCACATGACCAAGAAACTTAAAAGATCCATTGTCACTTCATAAACTATAGTCATGTCATTGTGTTCTTACTAGCTTTTTACGAGTGAAAGTTTACTAAATGCTGGGTTTAAGAGTTCAATGTACTATCTGAGGAATAAATGACACCCATGATTCTAATCTTGTCTATAAATTTAGTGAAAGGATCAACAGGTCTGAAAATAGTATTATTATGAATGTTATTAGTAGTGACGCCTTTTGGCATTCTTACATTAGAAGACTCATTGTTATATTTGTATTGGACGAGCAGTTGAGTTGCTTCGTACTGTTGTTTTGTGAATTCGTTTTTACAGTGCCATACAATAATACTCAGTAGTTAGGTAGTTATTAGAAGGATATGGACCCCCATATATTGTACCTAATGTATGTGTGTGTGTCAGCAATAAAGATTATTAATAATAATTAAAATAATATTAATACTCTCAGCTTTTATAATCTTTTTATAATCTTCTCTAATTTTTTATTTTTTATTTTTTTCTCTTTTTTCTTTGAATTATTTAAGAAACTTTCTCATATGAAGCTTCCTAAGTCACTATTAACTAAATATTGACAATGTTTTGCCATATTATTATATATTCCATCATTTATGCCCAGGTTTATAAATTAACACTCTTCTATAAATTTTAATCAAAAGAAAATTTACACACACAAGATGTCATAAATGAAGGGATGAATTTAATCCTAAATAAATATTAAAACTATTAAAATTGTAATCCTATTGTAGTAAATATAAGATCAAAGTTGCTTTTTAAATAAGGAAATGAAACGTATCAAAATTAAAAAACAAGTGACTTATTATAAAAAGTCACATGACACAGCGATCGGAATTTCAATCCCCTTGAAGTAATATTAGCAAACAGAAACGAACAATTTCAAAAGTATATCTTTGCACTGTTAAATAAATTACCTTACACACTTAAACAAGTTAAGGGCATATATTTGTCTTTATCTGTTTAAGGTTTTTTCTGCCCTTGAGGCAAATGACCTTAAAGGACCTTCCCATGAGAAGACCCTGCACTTGTGACCTTACACAGTCCAAGGTCATGCCCTCAGTGCTCTACATAACTGTATGCAACTAAACAAAAGGGCTAAATTAATCTTAGTCTTTTCTCAGAGAGTAGCATGAAACGTATAGTAGTTGTTTTGTGGTCGTTTTGTGGTTGCAATATAATTTTTTTTTTCTATCACTGAATAGTATTTCAGTGATAGTTTTGAGTTGATTCATTTGATTGAGACTGACAGAAAGCATAACTATAATGTTGTATAAGCTCGCACTCGTAAAAATAATTTCTTAGATATTTATATCTGTCATATATATATATATGCTAATAGTCTATTTATACCAAAAACATAGCTATGACGAAGGGACGGTGAAAATTGGGTTGTTTTCTTTATCATATTGTCTATAATTAATGATTATTAATGATATTAATATTTATCTTAAATATGAAACATAATTTCTTGACATATTACCATCGCATTCGTACTCTATATCTATTTCATATTTTATTTTATCATACGATTGTCTAACATAATAATGTATCTTTATTGTTGCTCAGCCAATAAATCTCTTACTTATTTACTTGCTCATAGAAGATTTTCATTTGGAACAATAACTACTCGGACCATGAATGCAACAGACACACTTTTAAAATAAATTCTTTTGAGAAAATGTTGTGTTAGTGGCAAAGACAATGTAACACTTAACAGCACACACATTTAACTTTAAAGAGGTATTACTCTGCAACTAAACTTCGCAATTAACAAATCAATACATTTTGCATTCGAAAGTGCTACAGAGAACACTTACCAGGATTGCCATTTTCCGATTTGTCTTTAGCGAAGGTCGGTTTCGACCAATCCCACATTTCTTCCTCTTCGGTGGGGTCAAGACCGCTTGTTTTGCGACTAGATTGGGATCCTTTTCTCGATGGTTGACTGCTTGATCTGCGCCGTGTCTTACTTCGAGGGGTGTCGTTTTTACCGTCCGTGTTGTCATCTGCATTTGAGAAGGGGCTACGACCTTGACCTTGGCCATTACGACCTTGACTTTCAGCTGCTGAACGACCTTCAGCTTGAGCTTGAGCCTGAGACGGGTGAGGTCGTCCGAACATTTTATGGAACGCTTCGAAGTGGTCACGCATTCCTTCGAAGAATGGATCGTCCTTGAAAAAGGTCTTGAATATCTTCTCGAAGTTATTAAAGGGGTCGTTCATGCCGTGCATGCTAGCGAAACGCTCTCCGAATGGAGAGTGGCGAAAAAATTGCTCCTGTGCACTGTCTTTGTTTAAGTTATTATCCCAGGGGGGTTTTTCAAAGTTATACGTCTTTCTTCGTTTGTCGTATTTTTTCCCCTTTTTACGAGATTTACTTCCACCTTCTTTTGGATCATTTTCCTTCTCATCTTCTTTATCTTTTTCTCGATCTCTTCTGGAATGTCGTTTGTTGAAAAACTCATCATCGTCAAAGAAAAAACTAGACTTGAAACTGAATTTCGGTGCTGAACCGCCCGAGAAACTGAATTTTGATGAATTTCCTGGGAAGGTGAAATTGAAACTTGATCTATTGAATAAATCATCCTCATGAGCATTTTTGTTCGCTTTCCTTTCTTTCTTACGTTTTTCGATGTCCTCTACCGTAAGGTCAAGGTCATAGGATCTCCGTTTATTTTCATCCTTGAGGGTGTCGTACGCTGCGCTTATTTCCTTAAACTTCTCTTCCGCCCCATCCTCTTTGTTTTTGTCAGGGTGGTACTGCTTCGCGAGGGCGCGATATGCTTTCTTGATGTCTTCCTGTGATGCTTTTTTGTCCACCCCAAGGACCTCGTAGTGTGTTTGGGCCGTCATGTTGGTAGGTCATTTAGTCCTGAAACAAATATAAAAAATAATTATTGTAAAATAGCAAAATTTTGTGTTTATTCCACCACATTCAACATTTAATAAACAACTTTTGTGAGAGACAGTCGAAAGCTTCCATGCTTAAAAGTCAGATTCTTGAAGATAAGAACATTTTTTCATTAACTTTTGATACAATATCACTCGTAACTGACATTAAACAATGTTAAACATGCTAAAGTCACACTAATCACAGGCACCAAATTTTGTTTCTAAACAAGTCTTCAGGAACATCTTTCAAAGAAGACTGTTCAAATATATGTCTTTCTCAGTGCTACTGACGCTTACTAGGCTTATATGGCTACATCACATAATGATGAGAAGACAAGGCTTGGAGTCCACACCAAGTTACACATTTACCCCATTGGCAGTGTCCATTACTCGCCCCAGCATGGACACCGAAGTACAAGGCAGTTATCGATGGCCATAATGGCTGACCAAGAAGAAATAGTATAATGAAGATGAGTATATATTAACAATTATAAACCAACATAAAGAATCCGCAACCATAATTACTACTAGACGGATCAACTGATACATGACGTTGTAATTTTTTGACAAGAATGGGCTAAAAAGACCACACAATTTTGCCTTTATCAGAAGCTATGGAAATACCATGCAGAACACTACACAGCTGCACATATTGAATGAAAATTCACTTACTGTAAACAGAGATAATTTAATAACATCCTTCGCATTAAATGAGTATTCACAGAATAAAGCGATTCACATTTATGACCGCATTACAAACTGTTTACCTTAGGAGATGATTCATACACTATAAATCGCAAACCCACAGAGTCGAAAAGTTAAAAACATTACACGGTTTTTTATATATATAAACAAAATCACGATTGTGACCAGATTGTCACTTCCGACTGCCTCACATATTACCACTAAATCCTAGTAACACTATACGTGTCTTACGCGCTTAAGAGTTCTACAGAAATCAGCAGACCATGTAAAGGATTCAACCATGTAAAGGACTCAACGAGCCTACCATCCAAAGCGTGAACATTAATGCAAATGGCCGACTGCAAATGGTAACTTTAAATAGCAACAATAGTCATGACTGTGGATGTATATATATATATATATATATATATATATACTGTATTTACTCGAATAAAGGCCCCCCCCCCCCCTCAAATAGAAGCCCATATTAAACAGAAGCCCAGGGTAGCTGCCTTCCCAAAAATATAAAGGCCTCCCTCAAATAGAAGCACCCTCCCCCACATCGAGCAGACTAGTTCATAATAAACTGAGCTCAAGGACTTGAGGTCGTTTGAGCTATTTTCATAAGATATTGGCCTTTCGATGGTGTCCTTCATTGCCCTTGATACAATAGAAGCCAACGAATAGAAGCCCGCCTAAAATAAAGGCCCTGCTGAGATGCTCACAAAAAAATAGAAGGGAGGGTTTTTATTCGAGTAAATATGGTATTGGGTGGTCTGGTGGTTAAGGCAATTGCAGGCTGCTCTGGAGGTGCTGTGTTTGAATCCCTGCTAAGCTACTAAGCTAATGAGCAATTTGTATTAATGTTCAAGAACTTAATCTACCATTATTAAGTTCTAGAGATATAAACGGCATATGGTTTCATCAATTCAATCCAATTTAATCCAATTCTCAAGAAACTAGGGAAAAAATAAAAGTATGCACTGACAATAGAAATGGTCTAACCACATAAACAACAAATAAATGCTAATTGGTTTGAAATAAGTTTAGTTCATAATTGTTAGTATAATACCCAGCTACATACTGTTCAGCTTTCAGTGTCATCATGGTCACATGTGTGGCAGCTGTTTGTATATCTCCCCATGTTAACATACAATGAATTCTAAGGTATGAATTCACAATATGATGTATGTAGTACATAGCACCATGTTTGCATTGTATTACATGGCTGGGGTCTCATTTGTATGAATACTGTGTATACCCTTATGCATATAACTTCTATCACTTGCCGTTGATGTGAGCAGACTGAACTGAATGATATTGAAGCAAATTTCATTAAATTGAACTAAAATTAATTGGTTACAGGCAGAACTGAACCTCATTGCTAAGACTACCTCACAATTAAAGCCAATTTCACCTGAAACTGATGTCAGCAGATGATCTGACTGGCAGGCAATCTCAAACAGAATAATAATTAAGATTGGTTGTCAACCGTTGATGATCTCTATCAGAATGATCTGATTGGCTGGTGATCTCTAATAGATGATCTGATTGGCTGGTGATATCTATCAGAATAATTTGATTGGCTGGTAATCTTAACAGGCGATCTGATTGGCTCATGATCTCTAACAGATGATCTTATTCAATCTCCAACAAATGGTCTGACTGGCTGGTGATCTCTAAGAGGTGATATGATTGCCTGGTGATATGTAACAGATGATCTGATTGGCTGGTGATCTCTATCAAAATGATCTGATTGGCTGGTAATCACCAACAGAATGATCTGATTGATTGGCGATCTATAATAAAGGATGATTGGATTGGATGGTGGTATCTAAAAGGTGATCTGATTGGCTGGTGATTTCTTATATAATCCTATTGGCTGATGATCTCTATCAGAATGACCAGATTGGCTGGTGATCTCTTACAAATGATCTGACTAGCTGGTGATCTCTGAATTTATACTGTTAACATGTGATCTGATTGGTTGGTAATCTGCCATTGAATATCTGATTGGCTGGTGATCTCAAACACATTCTCTGATTGGCTGGTGTAAGTATAGTATCAATGCTAGTTTATTATATTACCACAGTACTGCAGACACGTAAAATTTAGATGTATAGTAGTGGAAGTAAATATTTTGACAAAATTCATAATTTTTCAAAATATTTTCTATCCATAATTTTTCAAAATATTTCTCTTTCCATAATTTTCAAAATATTTTTCTATCCATATAACATCTTACCAACCGAAGTGGATACTCGCAACCTCACAGGTGGACAGTTCTAAAATTGGAAGTATGTCAGGCTGTATACGTTACACACATGACAGCTGCGACGTACAAAAACTTGTGTTTGCATTTAACGTACACACATGTCCACAAAAGGTTCACCAGTAGTGATATAACTTCATAAAAAATCATTCATCATGTCTATAAACTCATGAAAACCGAATACTTAAATGAATTTACTTGTGACTTCAGCACACACATGATGCATTTTATTTATAGAAAATATTGAATTGAAAAGCATTGCATTACACCAAGTAGCCCAAACAGACTGTTCCTTGGAGTTATACACCAAGTAACCCTCATTGCTACTGTGTGAAGCTCAGTCAACTTACACCAGCATTTGACAGACACAGATATAATGGTGAGATGACAAGGCTAGGAGTCCACATCATTTGCTTATGTATGGGTAATTTAAGAAAACCAGTGCAGTACATGCATTCATCGCTATAAATGTACAATTTAACCTTTTGAAATTGGTTCATCAGTACCAATGAACTCTATGAATTTTGAATTCATAGCAAATAAACAATCTGATCTTATTTTATCTTATCTTATCTTCACCAAAAAACCAGTTATACAACTTCGGTACCTGGTGCTACACTTATTCAGCTATCCAAATCTCTCTCATTAAATATTTAGCTACATTGCTACACCATGTATTAAATGATGCTAATGCACCAAAAATAAGTGGCTGTACATATTTCATGGATCCTAAATCTTGAACCCCATTATGTTCTGTTACGCACCATATTTCCAAGGTTTTTGGCCATTTACATGAAATACGATATCAACTCACAAACTAAACATTTCCACTAAGTACATAACAAGGCCTTATAAAAAGTGACTTACATAACAGATGATACAGGTCTCTTTCAAGTAAGACCTTCCCAAAAATCTGTTTTAAAGCCCAACCTTAAAGCTGCACTGTCTGTCAAATTTGCGATTTTGTAAGACTCAATCAAATAGTTCATAAATAACCTTTATTAATCAAGGCACACTACATTTGTGTGATCTAATGATTTCATCAGACATTAATTACTAAAAAAATAAATTATACATCGAGAGAAAATCCAGATCAAAACATTGGAAACACAATGGAAATGAAATCATCACCATTGTTTAGTATTGTGACGTCATCACTGGGTTTGTTTATATTGAGTTTTTGATGGCATGAAAAACTAATATTTATATTATTTATTGTAAATTAAAACTAAATTGTTGACCAAAAATGGGCATTTAATGGTAAAATATATCATGAAACAAGAAGGCAGTATTGATTTATATCATTACTTTTATGTGCAAATTTGCCAGACAGTGCACCTTTAACAGCTAAACAAAGCTAAAGTATACCTAAGGACTCCACTAACATGCATACAATTAATACGCACTTATTCAAGTGCAATGGGGAGAAAAGGTACCACAAGAGGTCACTGACACTGTAGCGGATAAGTATTGTTTGATGACGTCATATATATATTGTGATGTCATCAATGTAACAATTAAAGGGGAACTAAAGGAGATTTGTATGTTAATTTTAAAAGTTCAATTAGATATAAAAAAACATATTTCAGTGAAAAAAAATGTCTTAAAGTTGGGTTTGGTATGGTTTTCAGCAAATTAAAAGGACAGTTTTTACGATCCGCCGAAACGCTGGGGGCCGCCATTATTGCACACAGCACCAAAGGTAGTGACGTCACTTATGTACATATCACACATACAAATAAATTTCCCATCCTGCACAGATTGCAATCCGATTCACTGTTCATTGCAATTGTAATCAATGACAAGAAAAGATAGCACATACACAAGGTGTTAATTGCAATTTGAGAAACAGCACGATTGGCATTGCAATTACCAGTTTGTATAATATGAGTAGGCCTATATGCATATTTGCTCCCTGTGTGGACAAATAACCCTGATTCTATATTATCTGAAGCCTCTTATCTAATAGTACCCATATTGGACATTTTATTTGTCCAGAGCAAAATGAAAGTTGTTTAATATCACGATAGGCATAATTTGCTAGATGTTATCACTTCCTGATTAGATTAAGCTCATATTTGGTATTGCTATATTACTGAACATATGGCTGGGAATATAATTAGAATTTAAGAAAAAAAATATATAGCATCCTCTTAATCCACTCTAAATGATTAATCAATTAATTCATGTGTACAGTACTAATAGCAATCTTACGACAGAATGTTACCTGAACAAGCCAGGGCTACTGCACAATACAGGATAATTGATAGCTGTTTCTCTGTAATTATCATTTGTTCTGATGTATCATATTGTTTTGAGATTCCATAGCTGTGCATTTTGCTATAAAGCAATTGATAATTGCATTTAATGCAATTACTTGACCCTTAGTAAGAACTGTGACATGCCCTTTACAAAAGCTTTGAAAGTGCAATTAACACCTGTGTCTAAAACGGTTTTTGACAGTTCACTAGTTGGATTGCAATGCCGAGCCTCCAGGATACTTTGCTCTCATTGGCTAAGGCCACTCTAGTGACTCTATGCTAAGACCTGGTACAACAGTGACGTATTTCCGGTCAGTGCAAAACACCGGGAAAGACAAAAATGGCGGCCTCCGTGGTTCACAAAACGGAGCTAATGAATGCAGGATATTTCATTACCAGGGCACATATACAAGTTATGATTAGCGTGGATGTGTTTCTATGGACCCAAGCTAACATGTGAGAGGTAAAGTGCAAAAGGTGTTAGTTCCCCTTTAAGTAGTGACATCATCTTATTGTCTTTTCATATGCTATGGAAGTAGGCTCAGTTACTTTTTCTCCTCCCCACTACTTGGCATAGACTATTAGAGCGTACATACTATAGCATGATTTAGCATCACATGTTTTCCTGTCTCAATAAAGATAATTGCTTGTCTTCACTTTCAAAAAAGAAACAAACAAGCCAAACAAAGAACAGAGCCCTGTATCAAAAATTACCAGAGGCCCATCCCATGTCAAGTTTAATGTCGGAAATTACTCCAATTATTAAAATGAGCAAGCTCTACCCCCAATAGGAGTAAAATGTGCCCTACAAAGGGAGTAAAGTTACACCCACTCAGCAATATGTTGGTTTACTCTGTTCACCTACAACCCTACAATAGGGCTGGCCTGACCTTGTGTGACCTTGTGCCCGGCAATACCAAAACAATACATGACATCACCACAGCCTTATTCATGACATCATTTAGTATTATGACACATTATGGCATTATGTGCATTATGTGCTAATTAGGACAGGCAGGGACCATGGCAATGAGATGAAGGACGAAACAGCCATCCAACTCTGGCTCGACCGGGATTCAAACCCGGGAGTCAGTGGTTGGAAGCCCAGCGAGCTATCACTTAGCTAAACCCCTACCATTCTATCGATGGAGTGGGGCCTTATGTCTAAAATTACTTCAATAAAAGAGTAAAATTTTACCCCAATTGAGAATAAAATCCTACTTTCTGAAGGGAGTAAGGTAACCTTCAAATATTGGCTGGTCTACTCTTTTGGCGAGTAACCTAACTCCCTATAGAGGGTGCATTTTACTCTTAAAAGGAGTAAAAGTTTAGTCCTTCACTGGAGCAACATTCAACACACGTCTCTCGCTACTCCACAAGGCTAACCAAATAGATATATTATAAGCGTAACTCATTTATTAAGATATCAATGTCAATGTCTGAAGCTTAGTCAGCTTATATGACAACCTACCAAAGGCTTGGGGTCTTCTACTTGCCTCAGCATAGAAACACTGTAGCATAGTTTACAATTCCATGACAACATACTAAATTTACCATTCATAAAGTAATAAAATAGTCCAGACTTTGCACTAAGATTTATGTGTTGCCAAAATATCACTTTATATGTCACAAACCATCATAGATCTATATGACTTCTGAAATATAGATCAGCCAGTGACCTTTAAGTCATTCAGTCTGGCACCATGATGCCTAAACCTTCAGAGATTGGAATTCCATGCAACTCAGCAATAAGGGTAATATTATGATATCATCTGTTATAGCACATATTTTCATGTCAATTTTAATTTAGTAAGCTTTTGATGTTGTGTACTTGTATATATTTGATACATTGTATATGTTCGATTAAAGGTGCATTGTCTGTCAAATTTGCGCATTAAAATAATGATATAAATCAATACTGCCTTCCTGTCTCATGATATTTTTCACCATTACATACCCACTTTTGGTCAACAATTTAGTTTTAATTTACAATAAATAATATAAATATTAGTTTTTCATGCCATCAAAAACTCAATATGTAAACAAACCCAGTGATGACATCACAATACTGAACAATGGTGATGATGTTATTTCCATTGTGTTTCCAATGTTTTGGTCAGATTTTCTCTCAATGTATAATTTATTTTTAAGTAATTAATGTCTTATAAAATCATTAATTCACACAAATTTAGTGTGCCTTGATTAATAAAGGTAATTTTCAACTGTTTGATAGCGTCTTAGAAAATTGCAAGTCAGACAGACAGTGCAACTTTAAGCGTCATCATAAAAACTAGCAGGTATGTAGTTTTGTGAATATTTACTTTTTGTTGATGTCTATATTATGAAAATAATGAAATGGTAAGAAACATACATGACTGAATGAAAATGAATGACTTTGTAACCTTAAGGTAAGACAAAGGATAATGACATTGTATTGTATTGTATTGTACTGGATTGTATTGTATTGTGTCATGCAGTGCTACTGAGTCTGAAGTTGAGTCTGAAATTTAGTCAGCATGACCAACTATCAGAGGCAGATGTAATGATGAGATGAGATGAGAAGGCTTTGAGTCCACACCAAGTTGGACATCAAACAAAAATGAACCTCATTTGAGTTCAGCCAGATTGTGCTGATTAGTAAAAATTTCCAAAATGGGGAAAATTCCCACTCCACCATGGAAACCATACTTTTTGAGAAACAATACAAGTAAAAACAAGTAAAACATTCAGTACTTTTACATATCTAAGTACTAAACAATTAAACTATTTGGAAATTGTCAAAAAATGTTATTTTGTAACTACAGAAATTCATAAAATTACAATGAATCACAATTTTGTCTGCCTACCATTTTGTTCAAATTAACCTTGAGAATGGAAGACACTAAGCCAATCCCCCACAACAATTTCAGACATTTTTCTGACAAAATACACCCCAATTAACGACAAAACAATTACATACTTACTTGGCGTAGTTTCCTATCTAATGTACACTACTTTATGGTTCCAAATGGAATATTCCATTGATGAAAGAATTCCTTTAGAAGCTAAGCATAATTGCCAACATGGCGGCCATTTTCTTGCACCCCTTCTAAGAGAGATAGAATGAGCGAGCAAAACACTCTCCTCAGCAACTTTTGGTTCTCTGGTTCTGTAAATACCCCCTTAGCACCCCCCCCCCCCCACCCCCTATGCTGTAAGCTGCAGTACTCAGGTGCAGTTGCTCAGCAATGCTTAGTGCATGGAGGTGTAGATTTTGGCACAGGGAGTGTAGATAGCATGGATAACTTAGCTAAGGGGTACACAGTATTTACAGTCTAACCTTGGTTCAGTTAGGCCTATTATAGCGGCCACAAAAACAACGGTCACCCGTTTTAAACGACAAAAGTTCTCCCCAAAACTGAATTTTCATTGAAAATACTATTGTGCACTGTGCATGCATGTTTACCCCTCTATTAAAAGACCATTGTTTTAAACACCAACCTGCCTTAAACGACCAATCTGATCAATTTATGAATCAAATTCTTTAGAGTGACCGTTTAACAGAGGTTTGGCTGTACAGTTAAGACTGGTGTTCATCATGCAAAATTCTCGAATCTCCCCAAAACGGAATTTTCATTCACACTGTACATGTTTCACACCTCTATTAACCAGCTACCTGTCTTAAACAGCCACTCGATCAATTCTCTATGGTGAACGCTTAACACAGGCTGGAATGTACTGTTAGTGTATAATGTATACACCATTTATTGTTCACTTCTATATGACACATATATATATATATATATATGTTTTTGTTTACAACTTTACTTGAGTCATAGATAGAAAATATCACTGACATAAGTTGTTAATCCAGATCTATGAAAGAGCAAAGTGTTTCTTAATTTGTTGAATAAAGTTTGTTTCTTTGAGCTTCTTTGCCTGTTGGCTGTTTTGTATAATTATAAAAGATGTTTGAGTAAATTGATTTCTTCTTTTTTTTAGTTATCCAAGTAACTCACAATAATCAATTTCTTATTTATTAATTATATATTTTTTTCCTTATATAGTATAATTTCACATATATCTGATTTACCCCCGCCCCACACCCCCTTAAATTTTTTTTGTCTGGATTTACCAGTCACTCAAAATATGACTAAATTTCACCTCTTTCTTTGTTCCTACCTGAGCTTGCTCAAATCTGCACCACAGTGCCCTTACCCCCCCCCCCCCTTTTCCCCCCTTCCCAGATCTAACCTATCCTTGTTCTAGATACAGTAGTTTACCCAATTGTCACCCAGGTCACAACTCTTACTTTCAAACAAAATCTTGATAAAATGACTGTAGAGAGTAGGCACTTTGACTTGGCTCCATGGCATTATACACAGTCATATTAGACTGCCATATATTATGATTATCCCTAGTCATTTTAATTACTTGTTTATATTATGAATTTTTTAAACCAGTTATATGCAGCATCTACATATGGTATAAACTACGTTAAAGAAAGAAATATTCATCATAATTGTAAATATGCCAATTTTGTTTTGGTACCAGTGAAAATTAATCTGCCAAAATTAAACACCAAGGTTTGCGTTCTGTATTTTACAGTACTCAACTCGCAGGTTACTGCAGAACATGAGGAAACGCAGGAGAACCAGAGATAATGCGCCATCCATCTTCCAATGACATTATACAGCCTCCTGCAGGTAGTTGGTGGGGGGGGGGGCTTCCATTGAAAGGGAGAGGGGGGGTGGTACCAATTTTTTGTTTTCCTTCTATCAAATTTTCATATTAGTGTATACTTAGTCAATGAAATTGCAGTAAGAGCTGATTAAGTCTCCACCATCACTACACATAGCACCGATATATTTACAAATATTGATGAAAACATGCTGAGGTTTTAATGTGCGTCAGCATTGATCATAATTTCCAAAATGATGGACATCCATCTACCAAATGTTTGCAGCTTAGAGGGATAAAACTGCATCAATGAAATTCGTTATGACATTCTGCAGAGCACATCTATTTCATGTACTGTATTTCCTCGATTAGAAGCCTGGTCTAAAATACAGGCCGGTCTCATTTATATCTTAATCATTTTGTTAATTATGAGGCAAAGTAGAACTCCACCTAAGAGCACCTCAATATTAAGACCAGCTCACTATTAAGACCACCTCACTATTAAGACCACCTCACTATTAAGACCACTCACCAGCTCACTATTAAGACCACATCACAATAAAGACCATCTCATAATTAAGACCACCTCACTATTAAGACCACTCACCATCTCACTATTAGGACCACCTCACTATTAAGACCACTCACCAGCTCACTATTAAGACCACCTCACTATTAAGACCACCTCACTATTAAGACAACTCACCATCTCACTATTAAGACCACCTCACTATTAAGACCACTCACCACCTCACTATTAAGACAACTCACCATCTCACTATTAAGACCAGCTCACTATTAAGACCACTCACCAGCTCACTATTAAGACCACCTCACTATTAAGACCACTCACCAGCTCACTATTAAGACCACCTCGCTATTAAGACCACCTCATTATTAAGACCACTCACCAGCTCACTATTAAGACCACCTCACTATTAAGACCACTCACCAGCTCACTATTAAGACCAGCTCACTATTCAGACCACTCACCAGCTCACTATTAAGACCACCTCGCTATTAAGACCACCTCACTATTAAGACCACCTCACTATTAAGACCACTCACCATCTCACTATTAGGACCACCTCACTATTAAGACCACTCACCAGCTCACTATTAAGATCACCTCACTATTAAGACAACCTCACTATTAAAACAACTCACCATCTCACTATTAAGACCACCTCACTATTAAGACCACTCACCACCTCACTATTAAGACAACTCACCATCTCACTATTAAGACCAGCTCACTATTAAGACCACTCACCACCTCACTATTAAGACAACTCACCATCTCACTATTAAGACCACCTCGCTATTAAGACCACCTCATTATTAAGACCACTCACCAGCTCACTATTAAGACCACCTCACTATTAAGACCACTCACCAGCTCACTATTAAGACCAGCTCACTATTCAGACCACTCACCAGCTCACTATTAAGACCACCTCGCTATTAAGACCAACTCACTATTAAGACCACTCACCAGCTCACTATTAAGACCACATCACAATAAAGACCATCTCATAATTAAGACCACCTCACTATTAAGACCACTCACCATCTCACTATTAGGACCACCTCACTATTAAGACCACTCACCAGCTCACTATTAAGACCACCTCACTATTAAGACAACCTCACTATTAAGACAACTCACCATCTCACTATTAAGACCACCTCACTATTAAGACCACTCACCACCTCACTATTAAGACAACTCACCATCTCACTATTAAGACCAGCTCACTATTAAGACCACTCACCAGCTCACTATTAAGACCACCTCACTATTAAGACCACTCACCAGCTCACTATTAAGACCACCTCGCTATTAAGACCACCTCATTATTAAGACCACTCACCAGCTCACTATTAAGACCACCTCACTATTAAGACCACTCACCAGCTCACTATTAAGACCAGCTCACTATTCAGACCACTCACCAGCTCACTATTAAGACCACCTCGCTATTAAGACCACCTCACTATTAAGACCACCTCACTATTAAGACCACCTCACTATTAAGACCACTCACCACCTCACTATTAAGGCAACTCACCATCTCACTATTAAGACCAGCTCACTATTAAGACCACTCACCACCTCACTATTAAGACAACTCACCATCTCACTATTAAGACCACCTCGCTATTAAGACCACCTCATTATTAAGACCACTCACCAGCTCACTATTAAGACCACCTCACTATTAAGACCACTCACCAGCTCACTATTAAGACCAGCTCACTATTCAGACCACTCACCAGCTCACTATTAAGACCACCTCGCTATTAAGACCAACTCACTATTAAGACCACTCACCAGCTCACTATTAAGACCACTCACCAGCTCACTATTAAGACCACCTCACCAGCTCACTATTAAGATCACCTTGCTATTGAGACCACCTCATTATTTAGACCACTCACCAGCTCACTATTAAGACCACTCACCAGCTCACTATTAAGACCAGCTTACTATTAAGACCACCTCACTATTAAGACCACTCACCAGCTCACTATTAAGACCACCTCACTATTAAGACCACCTCACTATTAAGACCACTCACCAGCTCACTATTAAAACCACCTCACAATTAAGACCACCTTAGTATTAAAACCACCTCACAATTAAGACCACTTACTATTAAAACCTCCTCACTATTAGGACAACCTCACCCTACCATTATAATCTCCCATTTTCTAACCAAGTGTATTATTTTCATATTGTTATAACATCTCTATTAAGACCACCTCGCCATTATTATAACCAGGAAATTTGTACTTAAATAATGATATGGCAACTGTAGTATTGATAAAACTTTAAAAAGTAAAATTCAATAGCCAAGACAAATTCCAAATTTCGAATATCTAATACTCAAATATGATGTTTACTTAATAAACAGGTTACAAAAAATGAAAATTATTATTACTACAAGTCACACTAGAGTGTCATATATTATAACTATCCATAACCATTTGAATGATAATATGTTTATAATCAACTTTAGAAATCAGTGTATCAATCTTTAAATGAAGTTATTTTGAAGTCTTGTTTTGCTGTGATTCTAAACCTCTAACAGAATTATTTCTTGCTATTAGTAATTGGCACAATACTTTGTTTAATTTTATATAGCTTGTGATTCGAACAGGGGACAAAGAATGTTTCTGACAGATCAACCGTTTTGGCTGGCAATCGGGTAGATCCGGTACTTTGTGTTTATGATGCAAGTTAGTAGTTACCCCCTTGGCAATGAAAAAAGGACTTACATAACATTGTAGGTGTCTCACAAGTTAAAAATACCATGGCAATGGACTCGAGCTACTGACGTTTACTAACACAGAGGAAACAAGAAATAAAACATTATACGTAAAAAATGCACCAAAAGATATTTGTTATTGCTCGGAAATTGCTTAGTAAAGAGCAAGGTATGAACAAGATGAAAAGTGAGGCAAAAAGTACAACAGGAAAGTTCATCGTATTAATATTGAACAAAGGAGACATAATGGAAAAATACCACACAATGCAACACTATTTAATTACCATGGTTATGAGTAAGTACAACTAGTAATAAATATATAATGCCCTCCAAACGTATTGGGACATCTCAATCATCTGCATATATATATATATATATATATATATATATATATATATATATATATTGCTTTGGCACTCAGCTGCACTTCGAGCCAATCAGAATGTCATTGTCATCCAGCATGGGTTTATGTTGGATAGCTACAGAGTATGTTAGATGGTTGCAGAGTACATATATTTGACAGCTGCAGTGTATTTTGTACAACCAGCCAATATAATATTCCTCATCCTGCAAAAGTCAATATTGGATTCCTCGATCGCCATTCACTATTGTATTGCTTACGTGTTATTATTTTGAGCAAACCCCAAAATGCTGAACAGTTGAATACCTTAGAGTCTCAATCAATCAGTCTATCTATCTATCTATTCCTTTGAATCTCACATTTTAACATATATTATACATACACATGTTCATTTTTAACTCTACAAAACCATCTACTGGCATCAAGTAATTTCCAGTTAGACATTACATTACACACAGTTTTAACGAGAGACAATTATTCTCAGATTTATGTGTCATTCACCCAACTAGGTTGACAGATGACTGGTCAGGATTAATTAATCTCTTTTCATTGTTCCGTCATGTTTTTGGCACCGCCCAGAGTTCCTGTGGCAAAAACTGTCGTAAATATACAAGAGAAATCGTAACTCACTGCATTAGTGGACCCTGGACGATGAAATATATTGTTATTGTGTTTTAATAGTATATCATACATAGTATATGTCATTTTAAATCAAATTCTTGGCATGTAAATTTTAAAAAAAAGTATCAGTTGAATATAATTTCAACTAAGTGAACAAGGACCGTGAAAAACATTGTTTTTTAAGAGATTTGCAAAAACTAGTTTTCAGTGTGAGCCGACTGAGCTGGCACTTAGTTATATCCAAAAATTGTAAAGGTTTTTGTGTGTATAACGAATATAGATAACTAAAATAAAAAGCTAAAATATTAAAATAAAATGCTATTTTGAATAGTTTCCATCTGCACAAGTTACTGATAAGCTTGATATGCTGAATTTCATTGAAGATTATTTAATGCAAACTATACTATTGTCTTTCTTGCTGGATATACATCAGATAGTCTTGTAACTTTCTTCTCACAAGCAATAGTCACCTCATGAATTGTCAGATTTTTCAATTCAATCTCATTGAGGCAAGTAAAAGACCCCACCCATGGGGTAAATGTGTCACATCATTACATCTGCCTCTGGCAGTTGGTCATATAAGCTAACCAAGCTTCAGACTCAGTTGCATTAAGACATTAGATTAGACATTGGTTTTTGTTGGTAAAAATACTACTATACTTCTATGCACAATTGTAATGTTTGCTTTAAAATGTTATTTCTGTATAATAAAATGAAATCTGCAGTTCTGAACAATTGGAATTCATCTGCTTTTAGCCATGGGTGGGAATTTTCTATGTTTAATGATCTCATAATTGACTATCACCAAATTTTAGTAAAACATATGTGCACTTTATGACAAATTAAATCAACTAAAATATCTAAGTCATTGTTCAGATCAGCAAAATTTTACAATTAAATTAATGAAATTACATTTTCATAGCATGATATCTCCAATTAGCGTGTTTACTGTTATGAGTTAGCCATACACTTTTCCTAAGCCTGTATCAACAAAAACTCTGATCAAACAGAGCAAACATTGCAACATATGGGATCGGACGAGCTTCTACATTCTGAAAATGTCCGTCCGAAGATTTATAATAGTCATAAAATTGTAACAGAATGTTTGCACAGAAAAAAGAGGTATTCATAAACTAGACAGTCGTCATACAAACATTTAAATAGCATATGTAAAATATATGTCAGTAATATATATGCATCAATAGTACGTGATAATAGTAAGGTAGTATTAGGTAATCTAGCTAATACCATGACAGATAGCTCAAATTGATCAATAGTACTCAGTATTGAAATGTGTCTATTAATTTACTAGAATCTATCTTTATAATAAGTTGAATATGTGCAACTGTAGCAGCTACTAGCATAATAAATAATAATTTTATTAATCCCCATATTTGATTTTGGTTATATGCATAAATTATAAAAATATAATAACAATTAAAGGGAAAACTATGTGTTCTTCATGATGAAAGTTTATCCAATAAATACAAAATATACCATGTAGACGCCATAACATTTGCATGATGATTTGGTCCATTTTTGATGAATCTCAAAAAAAAAGTGAGCTATAAATAGACTTAACCAGAGTATATTTATACACTGTATTTTCTTAAAAAGTTATATTGGTAGCCATTGATGAGAATATACTTTTCATACAAAAGCAAAAGGCATTATATTATTGACTAGGCCTTTTGTAGTTTGTCCATGGCAATGTCAATGACATGTCCCCATTTAAACATGATTTCAGTCACCTGAGACAACTGACCTGCTGAAGTCATTGACATGGAACTTACCTTTAACTATGACTGAGAGTATCTGACAGTTGTCAATGTTTTGGTATGGTATACATTTCCTGCCAAGTCCTCAGAAGTTTCAAACTTCTGTTGTCAAAATGAAAGCCAAACTTCTTTAATCCAGTCTTGATCGTCTCAGTCAGTTGTCTAGAAGTTGCTGGGGACTAAAATACGGCGCCATTCGTTCTATATCACCCCTCTCTACTCACTGGAAACTCACTACAACACTGTACAGTTGGACAGAGGGCATAACCAGTCGTCACTCGGCCAGAAAAATGCAAATGTCGGCCTGACTTGCTCGCTTCGTTGGTAACTGGGTCAAACATGACGAAATTGGGCCACTTTAGGTCATCTAAGGTCATGACCTGCAAAGTAGTTCAAACTCAGGTCAAACCGAAATCCCAGACGAAATAGGTGAAAATTTTAATTTTCAGGCATGTGACTAGGTCTATATTGTTGTTATTTGATTGTAATAAACATTAAACGGTTGTTTTACAGCCATTTTAAAATAAAATGTCTACTTTCACTTTTGGAAAATAGGCCGGAAGTTTACGTTTACTTTGTGAACCGGATGTGTGATTTGGACCAATCGTTGTTCGCCACATTCGCCGGCCGTGCAGTTTGTTAAATAGTTTTCAGAGAGAATATTCTGTGATCTAAAGTCATTCACAGGTTGGAGACTTTAGTGTAAGTATCTGATGAATGTTTCAAACGTTTCGCTAAACTTGAATTACTCGAATCATGCTGGGGCGACGGGAATTTTAGTGATTACAAACAGCTGATCAAATGAATGAAAGAAAACGCAGCTGTCAAACATTTGCACGTGGAAGGCGTGTCAATATGACAGACAAGCTTTAATCATTGTTAATTGCGTGTGTCAGTTCCTTATGTGAATTTGATCTTTGAAAAAGTTTAGATATATATTACTGAACAATGTATTAATGTCAATCGCTAGTCTCTTAAGTTACAGTTAGATATTATGGTATGTATATGTTGTATGTTTATGACAACGCTTCTAATATAGTTCTAGAATAAGATATTGATGATAATGATATTCGTTTGATATAATTTAATTTATGTAATTTCAGGTAATGAAGCTGCATTCACTTGTTTGTGCAGCTGGGCTGCTTGCAGCTGTCTTTGTCTGCACAGGTAAGAAAAGAAATAAATTTAATAATTAATTTTAGAAAGTATAAACTATTAATATATTAAACAATCCAAGTGTATATATGACCATAAGAGTAAGTACTAAAACTTAGTAAAGATAACTGGTGAAAGATATTGTGTTAGAATTATTTGTTGTAGCTTTATTCAAACATGATGCAATAATGTTTCATCATACAAAACCATGTCTGTATTCTTAAAGATTTTAAGATAGTGTTCTAATTATTCTTAAACATTTCTTCAATGTTTGCAGATGCCCTTGCTGTGATGTCTGTTGACTTTGGAAATGAATTCATGAAGATTGCAATTGTCAAGGTAATTATCACCTACTCTGACTCTGAATCAACACTCTTCCTGTTGATTGCAATTAACGAAGCAAATTTGAGCCAGTAATACACAGACTGTGTAATTGCAATTAAGAAGAAGTTATGGTAGTCTTTTTTAAACTCTAGCCCCCTGCCTGAAAACAACAACAATTGACTTAAATTTCTCACTTGTGTTACTATATTTGAAGTAAAGCATTCGAAGCTTTTCAAAGACAATTTGACAAGCTCATCTTATGTAAGACACCATAATGTTTAAACAATTTTGTTTTATTTTCCAGCCTGGTGTGCCTATGGAAATTGCATTGAATGAGTAAGTTATGCTATGTTTTTGTTTTTATTTCAATTCTTTCTAAAGATCTGCAGAAACCTTTTTTGGTTTAATTATAGGTAGGAAAAATTAGAAATTATAGTATTAATTTTGTTGCATTTCAGGGAAAGTCAAAGAAAAACAAACACAATTGTATCCTTCCGGGATGGAGATCGTCTCTTTGGTGGTCCTGCACTGGCCACTGTAAGTATTTAATTAGAACTATCTCATCGTTCAAGTCCTCATACCAGCAGTTGTTCTTTTAAGCATACACTATAATTGCACTTTGAATATTCTGCCATGTATTAGCTACTTCAATAATTGAAGTATTTTTTGCCTGATTTCAGTATTTTAAATATTACTAATAGCCTCTCTTTTACTTGACTTCAGGCTGTAAAATATCCCAAAGTAGCTTACGGGTTTCTACGGGATCTTCTCGGAAAGTCTCTGGACAGTCACCAAGTGGAAATTTACCAAGAGAAATTCCCATATTACGATTTGGCAGTTAATGAGGAAGGTCTGTTGGTTTTCAAGGATGGAAGGTAATTAAGCATACACTCTTGGTAATAGCTACTATGATAATGATTTTCTTAAAGAATGCTCAGGAACACATTAAGGTTAGCACCATTGTTAAGGTATGCTCAGGGACACATTAAGATTAGCGCTATTCTTATCAGTTCTAAATATAACATAAAAGGAAGCCTAGATACTTTTGGCAGCTCTGCCTTGTGTGGAAACAGGAATTAAAAAGATTAGAAAATTTTGTGGCTCAAGTAATATGTTCAGCTACCGACTGAATGCCTATTGAAAGACTTAAGTAAATTGCCTCTTAATTCTTTAAAGAGAGCAATCTATGACGCTTTTGATCACACTTGTAACTCCTGTCTTTATAAATTATGTGGAAAAACAAAACCCATATCATGCAGATAGTGTCCTTTGATATTTTCAGTGATCAACAGTTTACCCCGGAGGAGTTAATTGGCATGATTCTTGAAAAAGCAAAGATCATTGCTGAGAAATTTGCAGAGCAGCCCATCTCAGAGGTCGTGGTTACCGTTCCTCCGTTTTTCAACCAAGCTGAAAGAAGAGCGATGTACCGAGCTGTGGATATGTCTGGACTGAAAGTCCTTCAGCTCATGAATGACAATGCTGCTGGTACATCAATCTTTTATACATAGTTTTTAATGTTTTAACAACTTTACTAGTGTATGCATACAGTAGACCTTGAAATGTGCCGGATTCAAACTTTTGCGCAACTTGAGTCATATTTAACAGAGGATTGACGTGTAAATTGTTTATTTATTCTATTTATAAATCTTTACCAGTTAACAGAGCATTTAGATCTTTCTAGAAGTCAAAACTTTACGTAAATCAAATGATATCAAGTAATCCATTTGATTCAGTAGTGGAATAATTTATAACTGAACGGGTCTTTTTTGTATAAGCCCGAACACCATTTAACATCAAGAGTTTAATATGACCATTAAATTGCGGAATTTTAGCACAATTGTGGATTATGTAAGTTATGACTACTGAATGAACAGTAAAAATGACTTTGTTGTAATCAATAGCATTGATTTATCACAGCTTGAATGTATAGGGAGTGGATTTTGTGATTAAGCTAATATGACTATCACTGTTGCACCAGCCAGTGACATATGGCAATTCCCGCACTCTAATTTGTGTTTTCCGATCAATTCCAGTTGCTTTGAATTATGGAGTTTTCCGTCGAAAAGAATTCAATTCCACGGCCGTCCATTATATGTTCTTCGATATGGGAGCTACTAAAACTACAGCTACTGTTGTGGGTAAGTATTCGAAGCTTAATTACAACATTATTACGATCATAAATAATGTATATCAGATAAGCTTTCTTTAATATGATTTCACAAGGTGTTTCGTACATAATAAAACAATCATTCCCTTTTCGCAGTTGGGCTGTATTTTTAAGATTGATTTTTCCACCTTCGTTGTATTTATAGAATACTTTTTGCATTGTGTTTGTTAAATACTACATCTGTCAATACTGCAATGACGCTCATTCAGTTTGCATGAAAATATCAAAATGGGGTTTATATTTGCATTGCAGTTCAGTTGTTCAAATAATACAGCGTTTTTATGTTATATTTCCAGCTTACCAAATTGTTAAGACGAAACACGCTGTCACTGGCATCACGGAAACTAATCCCCAGCTCACAATCAAAGGAGTAGGGTGAGTTTCGAAGTATTTAACTTTGTGATATCCAGTTTTTTGTGAAAGAAAGTCTGTTATAAGTGTGATAAACAAAATACCGAAGCAGATAGACATTGATTGAAGACTGGTTATAAATTTATATATAATGGTTAAACAAACTTACCCTAAGTGAAGGTTGACCTGGATTCTGTCGAGTCTTCTATGGTCCCAGAGGAGTTCATACGTGCTATAAGTTGCTCACCAAAGCTGGATGTAACATAAGACATGAGACACAAGATTTTATTCACCTTGAAAACATGAGAGTACAGAAAATTATAATTTTAAAAAACATATTAAAGCATGAGTGGTAAAATAACACGCAGTAACCGTTTTAAGCATTTAATTCTGGGTAGAAGACTACCTTGTATTCTGTAGAATCATGAACATGAAAGAAGTAACACTGTATATCAAATATCTAATAACGTGCATATTACATATTCTTCCAGGTATGACAGAAATCTCGGAGGCATCGACTTCCAACTTCGACTGCGGGATCATTTGGCGAAAGCTTTCAACAGCCAAAAGAAGACGAGTCAAGATGTTACTACAAACCCAAGAGCCATGGCCAAACTGATGAAAGAGGCTGAACGAGTAAAGAAAGTACTAAGCAGCAACAAGGACCACTTTGCCCAGGTAAAGTGAAAGTGAAAGTAGAAGCATATGTTTGTGAAAAGTGAAAGTAATAAGTTGTGGAATAAACAGAAAGAGTAAAGAAAGTGTGAAACTGCATCAAGGAATACTTTGCCAGGTAAAGTGAAAGTCCATGTGGTTGTGAAAGTGAAAGTATGGGATTGCACTTGGTACAAGCAGAAAGAGTAAAGAAAGTAAGAAAAACTACGTGGTCGTGAAAGTAAAAGCAATTCATAATTGGTGTGTCCGAATTGGATTCCCAGCCTGGGCACTCCAGGAGCTTGATCTCTGTATCCTGCTATGGTATGGATATAATTATGGATAGCTATCCTTGTACTGGATGTCTATGCCAGGGCAAGTAAAAGACTCCACCCATGGGGTAAACGTGGGGTGTGGACTCTTAAAGTTGATAATCTTATTATTATGAAACATTAAGGAACATTTTTTAAGCGTAAAACATGCATCTGTAAAAGTGAAAGTAGATACACCTGTATATGTGATTTAGTAACTTTCATCTCAAAAACAACTTTAATCTTCTGACAACAATCTTTTTTTTAAATGGTGGTCTTTGGTTCAATTCTTCGCTTATATTGGGAATTACGCTTTATTTACAGGTTGAGAGTCTACTTGACGACCAAGACTTCAAAGTGAAAGTATCAAGGGAGGAATACGAGGCCCTGTGCAAAGATCTTTATGAGCGAGTTGCTAAGCCTGTAGAAGATGCTATGAAGACCTCGGAAGTCATCTGGGTGAGTAATATCAGGCTGTTGAAGTTAGCTTTACTCAGTTCTACCTGATTCGGGACAACCTTACATTTATGACCTGAAATTTGGGCTTGACATTTGATCTCGACAACATGCAGAATTGCACTATTTATGGCATAGATTGTGGGTTGGTACTGTGTTGAAGAAAGTCGTTTATGCAGTGTATACTATACACAGTCTGGATCAGGCCTTCCTGTAGGAGAGAGTCTGGGTGAATTCAAGAGAGTAAGAATCCTGGTGTGGGAGTAAGGAATTTGACGGTATAAATAACTTTATACTTATCATGAGAATACAAATCCACGATCCCCTGTTTTTCATAAGATGATGCAACATCATACTGGACAAAGAACTATTTTGTTCGCCGCTTAGTTTAATTTAACGTGCGTAGTGATTTACGTACTTTCATGGTGTATCTCCACACATTCATACCCATCAGACCCTCGTCTACGACGTGGCCTGAGGATCTGCATTCAGACTGGTTAATAAGCAGAACTGTTTTACTCTTTCAGGAAGAAATTAGTGAAGTGATATTGATGGGAGGAGGAACCAGGACTCCTTTGGTCCAAGAAATCTTGCTCAAAATCAGCGGAAAGTAAGTGGACATTTTATTTGTTCCATTAGCAACCAATCTGCAGCACTTAGTCTTTAAATGTAGAATATAAGCTGGCCCCTTCAGACTCCATTTGGCCGACCTTGATCATGAGAATATGATAACATATATTGTCAATTGAAGATTACAAATGTATAATATAAAAAAATAATCATGCCAGGGAAGGAGAAGACTAAGTACTGGCATTTACTGCTGAGAGATGGCCATCTCTAATACAGTAATACAATGTAATGATGTCTAACAATGAAAATTATGCAAAAAGCATGTGATATAAGGGGCTGTTCCATTTAAAAGTGTGGGGGAGGACCTGATGATTTTTGAAAAAGTTGGAGATGAGGGCCCTGGGGGGGGGGGGGGGGAGGCGGGGTATGCAAAAGAAAGAGAAAAATAGGGGGAGGGGGCTGAAATCATAATTTCGAAAAAAAAGAGAGGGTTGATTTTGGGGGTTCTTCCAAAAACAAAAAGCGGGGTTGGGGGGGGGGGGTCTAAAATTCTTCAGGTCCACCCCCACTCCACACTTTTAAATGAAACAGCCCTAATATATTCATACAGCATTTACAAGGAGTTAAAAAGTAGTATAACATTTTTGAAAACAGCCCAAAGCATCTTTCAGTACATAGAAAGCATGACATATAACGTGAATTCTAAATTTTGTATTCATTTACTAGGAGCGACCTTGGCAAGAGTATAAACACAGACGAAGCAGCTGCTCTGGGAGCAGTCTACCAGGCAGCCTTCTTGAGCAAAGGATTCAAGGTCAAGAACTTTAATGTCAAGGACATGACCTTGTTCCCTATCCAGGTTAGTAGGTCAAGTTAAGGTCAAAGGTCAAGATTTTTGTATGGCTTGTTAAGTAATTATTAAGGAGTGAGATATTTTCCAGCCTGCGATTTCCATGTGATAGTATGATTTTAAATTATTTTTATCAAATCTGAGGTAGCACATAATTGTTACCTCAAAGAATTGGGTGCGTAATAACAATTAATTTTTTATGAAATATTTATATTAAGAATAAGTTATTAAGATAGCAGTTTGCTGATGGCAGCCTGAACTTTATGAGCCTACACTGCAGTGCAAAAGTTTGGAAAACGCTCAATAATTGAGGTAGAAAAAAACTCATCCACATGCTTAGCACAAACATTTCTAACATAATTATCATGGTGTCTGATTACTATTATTATCAAAATTGTCAATACTTGTATGCGTTTTCAAACTTTTGCATGGCAGTGTAAGACACTGTAAGTCAACAGATTTCATATTTTTGGTCGCAATTAACTGTCTTTTTTGTTGTCTTGCAACAGGTGGAATTTGAGCGTGTGAGAACAGGAGACGAACAGACAGACTTAAGCCAGATAGACCCAAGCCAAGCGGTGAAGAGGACTTTATTCGGATTCCGGAATCCTTATCCCCAGAAGAAGGTCATGACATTCAACAAACACACCCGAGACTTCAAGGTCGATGTCAAGTATGGCGATTTGAGTCACCTGAGTGATCAACAGAAGAAGTAAGTCTGGAAAATGATTGAATGGAAACTCGAAAAAAGTATTTAAAGATTTCCAATAGTAATGTAGATTCTCAGACATCGAGGAAGATAGTAATCCTTGTGTGAATTTTTTTAAACTTTCGCACAAGGATTATTAGCTCTGCCCCCCTGGAAGAGGGGAAAGCTTCTGTTCTCAGTTCGTGATCTCCATGATGTCCATGATGTCTCCATTTTGGATTCCAGATGCAAACAGAAGTTAGCAGGAGTGTATCGCTTTGTCGCTTAGTATATAGGTAGACATACCTGTAAGACAGCTTGTCAATGTTTTTGGGCTTTAATCATTGCTTCATTATCATAGGCTAGCATTATTTGCTGCTCACGGTTTTGACTTGAATTTCAGAAGCGCTTCTTGCCCCACTTGGGATTAAAGTGTCCCCAGCTGCTGCTGCTATGGGCAGAGCTCTGCACATCACATGTTTTATTTTAGTTTAGAGATTTGAGAGCACTTTAAGTTATATGGTAATGATAATTAACGTAATATGTTTACTTGCACATCTCCATAAGATTGCCTAACCCTTGAAACAAAAGTCTTGTGGGCTCAAAATTTCGACCCCAATCAAGGTACAAGACTCTGTCCAGGCAAATTTTAGTTTATTTCCGTCGTATTTTCAACAATGAAATCATTTGGAAAATATTAATGTGGATTCTATACAACAATTAATTATTGATTAATTGACAATCAGTTGTCCCAATTTGCTATTAATCAGTTGCAAAATGCGACACTGTTTCCTTGCTTTATCAGCTACAAGTTGTTCATGATGCTGGTTGAAATAAACTTAATCACAATTCCTTATTGCAGAGAGTTTGGTGTGGAGCATATTCAACAAGTGTCCATTGAAGGAGTGGAAGGGGCATTCTCGAAAAATATCGACTCAGAATCCAAAGGAATAAAAGCACACTTCAGGGTGGACGAGAGTGGATTGCTTACAATGGATAAGGTATAATAAACATTTTTGCTTAAAATTACTTTTTTTTTTTCTTTCGAGAAAATGTTGGATGTATGCAATGGCACACATTTTAAAATGTCGAGGCCACACTTACTTGATTTTTATCTTCACTGATATTCTCAAAGCAATTTTTAAGGGTTAGTCGGTCGCTATTTAAAAGATGAAGTTAATTTTTTATTAAATAACATCGTGACTTATCATTTATTCTCTGTCAGCACATTTCTCATTGTCGTAGCAAATCTCCAAGAGGCTAAAAAATAGTTGTCGCCTAATTCATTTTATAATTTGCACTAATCATATATGCATTGCGGCTGAGAATTTCTGTCAAATATGTAAGCTACGCAGTACAACAGAAACTAATAACAACAAAGTCTTCAGAACTATCGGAATTTGTTTATTTTTAAGTTTGGTTTGTGTGGGTTACATTTTAACAGGACAAACATTAGTCCGAGTTGGTTTGTTGTATCTAGACCTTCGTGATGTGACAGATTGTTAATGATTCAAATGTATTGAATGCTTTCTATGTTTATTATAGGCCGAGGTTGTGTTTGAAAAGAATGCCACACTTGATGGAGCAAAGGAAGAGCAATCCACTTTATCAAGTAAGTTTCTGAAATATACGTTTTACATACTTTTAAATGGCATGCCATGATTTTATTATTTAGGCACTATTAGTAGGTAAGGACTGTTCTATTTTATTTCTTTTTTATAAATTAAGACATTAAGAAAATACTGGTCATCCACCCCTTTCCCCTCTTTTTTTCTTTCGGAGAACCCCTCCTCTCCACTTTTTCAAAAATCATCCATTCCTCCCCATCCCCACACTTTATATGGAACAGCCCTTGATTACTGTGCTGATTAATTTCGTTACAGCAGTGAACTAAGTAGTTCTTTGAGTCCATCATCAACACTTACAAGTTTATTATGTTTCTATCATGAAACCAGGTGACTCTGCAGGCTTGTCATTTTGTGAAAAAATAACCCTGAACAGGCTGACATTGGTTCATTTGCACTGTCACCTCTGGGTATAATACTCTGTGAATACAATATTAATATGATGTCTTTCAGAATTAGGCAGTTATTTCTTCGGCAGTGAGGACACTGATAAGGATGCCACTGTAGAGGTGAGATAGTAAAAGTGGAAAGTGAAAGTGAAAGTAGTGGCACATGTTATGATATTGATCAATAATCAAAGAGTTCATGACAAAGAACTTTTGTGATATACCTGCCAAGGCATTATGTTGAACAGTGCACAAAACATTTTTCTGAGAATTTCAAAATTTATGATTCTTTTTATGAATTTTATTTGATCTGCTGTGTTCTTTAAATCCTTCGAAATTTTATTTTTCTGGTTGTGTTGTGAAAACACGGCACATATTCCTCATCCTTTTTTTTTATTTTGGTTGAATCAACTTTCGAAAAGACCTTTTCTGATTTGGTTTTCAAATCTTACTGATTTTATGGTTTTATTTTTTTCATCTCTTGACTGTACGAGTGTATTTTTTGGAGTTTTATTTATTTGAGGCACTAGATGTGATGCTTTTGTTTTGATGTTTTTTGAAAGTCGTTCGGTAAAATCTTGACGGCAAACCCAAAGTTATACAAATGGATGAAAGAGCGAAATTCCCGTTATCTCAAACTCATCAGAAGTCGTTTAAAGGAGGTAAAAAAAAGTTGGGTTAGAGTTGCATGTTACTATGGCAACAGGCAGGCAGCTAGGCTACTATTTTGTATATATATCAACAGATGAGCGGTTGCAATTGTCGCATGCTCTGTACATATAAATGTAGTCGCAGTGCTGTTCAATAATCCGCTTGGAACGATTCAAAAAAGTTCCGAGCAGAATTATTGAATGTCTGTATAACGGCAGGAAGGAAAACAGGATGAAAAGAAGGAATCTGAAGATCAAAAGGCTGAAGAAAATGAAGGAAAGGAAGAAGAAAAGAAAGAAGAAACAGAAAAGAAGGAAGAAGAAAAGGAACAAACGGCTGAAGAAGGAAAGAAGGAAACTGAAAAAGAAGGAACGAAAGATGAACAACCAAAAGATGATAAACCTGATTCTAAGGTTTGGTGGCAGTTTTGCATGACATATTTAAATATTTGTTACATACTTCCATTTGTAGGACATTTTAATTTTATTCTGTGCATGCAGATTTGTTGTTGGGATGATTGTTGTCATGGTTACACACACAAAACTTGTGAAACAAAAAACAGAATGTTTACACCTATCAATACATAATGTACATATGTAAGAAAGTAATTCTGTTAGCAATAATTTTTTTTTTGGTTTTTTAATTGCGGATCTGATTGTTTATTAAAAAACATAGTGATATTTTTTTTTATTTTTTTTTTTAATGTTTACTAGTTGTAGTGTAACGTGTGGTTGACAACTTACTTTAATGATGTTGTTTAGATTTGATAATATTCCGATCGATGACATCCCACCTTTTTTTTCCCGTAATTTAATAATAGACTGTGGAAGATGAACAAGTGATCGACGAAAAAGAAGAAGAAAAGAAGGAAAAGGAAGGAAAAGACAAAGATTCAAAGGATGATAAGAAGGTACCATATTTATTTGATTAACTGTAAATCAGTCCGTTAACTATATCTGTTCAATTAACTTCTTTGTCTCGGTCGCAAGATGTTCTCTGATAGACACCAGGGGTCGCTGAGATTGTGAAGAATTAAATTTAATGAAACTTTCCCCGCTGAATAGAATTCTGTCTGTCTTTAGCAGTGGGGCGAAGGTCTCCTGTGACGTGTTAATTTGCCCAGGCTTGTATTTGAAGTACATGTAAATCATAATCTTAAAACATCGCTAACAATGTGAAAGCTTATTTAGTAAAGTTAATTATTTATTCATCATATACACATGACAAACGGATATTGCAAAGAAATTATTGCATCTTTTTGTTACTAATTCTTTCATGTATACTCGCATCGATTAATCGAATCGAAGATCTGAAAAATTCGATTCTCGATTATTGATTTGTAACCTTGATAACTTAGCGTGCTATATTATCACCCGTTTTGCCGTGAAAATCCGCCAGGTGGCCGCGGTTGTCATGTGCTGCCACCTCGATTGAACTGCAAACTCTGTGTGGGTTACATCAAATAATCGATTATTAATCGATAATCGGTTACCAGAAGCCCCTATTAATCAATTACAAAAAAATTGAACCAATTCCTAGTTCTAATACTTATTGCCAGTTATTAGGGGGTGGCTAATTACACGGATTCCTAGTGAACAAACTTTGCAATTGAAAATAAATTAATAGGTGTCATTGTAATTTCTTTATTTAACAGGAGAAGGACAAAGATGGGGAGAAGAAAGAAGAGGGTAAAGATGAGGGTAAAGATGAGGGTAAAGATGAAGAAAAGAAGAAACCAAAAAGTGTGACGATCAAGGAACCTTTGATGTCTGGTGTGAAAACTGTTGATATGAGGGATCCGTCGGAACAAGCTATCGTTGCGTCAAAGAACAAGTAAAGTGTTTCTTTTTATACAGTTTATCTTAGATTTTGATCTTACTGGAAGTTGAAATTGAGAATTGTTATGAAGATCAACTTATGGTACAGAATTGTCGGCTTCTTGAGTAGTAAATGAGTGAGATATGGCCCAGTTTACATTGAATATAAAAGATTTATTCTCGCGCTTAATGCGTGAGACCAATTTAAAAGGCCCAGAAAATTATTAATATTAAAACAGTAAGGAAGACACCAAATATGCGAGTCTCACAGTGAATGTGTAAGATTTGGCAGCTAGCCTTGTATGGTATATCCACAAGTTATGGACCATGATTATGTGTTTATTCTATAGAATATAGTTATATGTAGATGTGCTTTCTAGCATAGAATGAATGAAAAACATTTTCGGAGCAAACTGCAGTGTTAAACATCTTGTTTGCTCTTTTGTCTTCTGACAGTTAATCAGCTTTTAAAAGATTCACTGCTGCATACTGTGAAACAGTAATGCTTGAAGGAGAGTCCTTGATGCTGATGGTTGGTACCTGAAACGCATCTTGCTATTGTATAATCTTATGCCGATGTTTGATACCATTACAGGATTGACGAACTGACTCGTAAGGACAAGGCGAAACAAGCTCTTGCTAAAGCCAAGAACGACTTTGAGACATTTGTGGTTGACATGCAGGATAAATTATGGCAGGACAATTGGGAAAAAGCTTCTACGGCGGGAGAGAGACAAGAAATCAGGGACCAACTCACAGCCGCTTCTGATTGGCTGTATGAACAAGAAGATGACACGGAGAAATCTGTAAGTGAAAGTGAAACTGACATACTTAAGAGTGAAAGTAAAGACATGCGAGCAAGACAAAAGTCACTGAGTGAAAAGCTGAAGCATATAAGTAGTGCTCAAGATAATACATGTACTGGGAAATGTAAAGTAGGTAGGATAAATTTTAGTGAATGTAAATAGG
Organism: Alitta virens; assembly: GCA_932294295.1. NCBI lineage: Eukaryota > Metazoa > Annelida > Polychaeta > Phyllodocida > Nereididae > Alitta > Alitta virens. Next base: position 41,071,609 of record OW028576.1, on the reverse strand, counting down.
ACCACTAAAAATTTAAGTAAAAGGGGAAAGTAGACCTGTTTCAGTAAGTGGAGCAGAAATGTGTTCGATAGTGAAAGTAGAGTCATGTGAAAGTGTAGTAACAAATTTAAGTAAAATTGCAAGTAGATACACTTGTTTTTCCCAAACCTGGAATCATTTTGCATGTTTACATACAATCTTTACATACAATCAACTATCTCAGGGAAATACAGACTAATTTAACACTGCAAAAAGTGCTTTTTTACCAGATTATAAGTATGTGTAAGACATGTTGTTTTCTTTAATTTTCAGGTTTACCAAAAGAAATTGAAAGAGTTGAAAGCTCTCACGAAAGATTTAAATGAAAGAGTCAAGGAACACGAAGAGCGTCCGAGAGCTTTAGCAGCTTTGAATTCCATGATGAATTATTCCGAACACTTCTTAGTCGGAATGAAAAACTTCACAGGAGAAAATCAGCCGTTCACGGAAGTTGAACTGAATACTTTGGAGAAATTAATCACAGATGTCAAGGTAAGGCCACGGTGTTTTGATCTTATGTTTCTCGGAACTTTCTCGGACCGTTTTTCATGAGACGGTGGGTCGTAAAATAAAAAAATAGAAAATTTACTTTAAATTAACTCCCCAGAAAGTGTTTTTTTTTTTTCATAAATAAATGTGCAATTGTTGATTTATTAATTGAGCGGCACTGCAAAAGTTTGGCCGGCGGTGTCGAGAAACGAAAGATAAAAAAACTGTGGCCCAATTACTATATATATAAACTTTTATTGACAAATCCATATCGAAAAGATACATGTGTCAAGTTAAAACATTGAAAACATCAAGTATGTACAATAGAATAGCAGAAAGAAAACTAAAGAAAGCAATGCAAGAATGATACAACATGAAGTTATAATATATATACACAATGAATATTTTAATATGCACCATAATATACAAATCACATGTTAAATTAATACTGATTGTTAAACAGCTATGTATGTATAGTCTCTAAAATATTGTAATGTCTCTAAACATAAATACACAATAAACTGAGTCACTAAATAGTTCGATAATTACTTATGTAGAAAATTAGGGATATTTCATATATATATTAATCTTTCTGTGATAAGGAATATAATGTTATTTGTAATGTGCATACATAAAATTAATGTATTAGGGTTGTTTCATTCAAAAGTGTGGGGTTGGGGGCAGACTGGATGATTTTTGAAAAATGGGGGAGGGGGGTTGGTTGACGAAGGGGGAGGTCTTCAAAAAACAAAAAGCTGGGACAATGAAAAGTTTCTTGCCCCCACCCCACACTTTTAAATCACTGATAAAGGGACCGACATTTCTTAATGATGTTTCATAGAACAAGGCTATTGGAGATGCCTATTATGTTTTACTTTTTTATCAAGGTTTTTATCGGAGAGGTCTATTCAGTGAAGTAACTGTAGTTTTATGAAAAAATCAAAATGATAAAAATCATATATTCAAATAATTCTATTTCAGACTTGGAATGCAACAATGACATCAGAACAAACAGGTCAACCTCTGACGGAACGACCGAAACTTCTTGTGGAGGACATTGCCCGGAAAATGGCCGACTTGGATCGGGAGGTCAAATATCTGATTGGCAAAGCAAAATCGTTCAGGCCCAAAGTTCCAAAAAGTGAGAAAAATAAGACGGAAGAAGCTAAACTTAAAACAAATGAAACTGGTTCGTTTTGTTTTCATCTTTCTTTCCTGTTTATTCTCATTACTCAATCATAATGATTTTTATTTTTTTTTCTATGCCAAGAGTTACCTTAAATATTATTTCTTGAGGTTAATGATAAACCTAATTTGAAAATCACCGAAATGACAATTCTTTACTAGGATGGGGGGTTTAGTGCAGTATTAGCGGACCCAAATTTATGCCCTAATTTGACGTCCATTAAAAATTACATTTTATAAACAATTCACAAGTTTGAAGTTCTAGCACAATTAAAATAACATTTAATGTAGAATAGCGGGAGTTTGGGGGCAGCAGCCCCCAAGAAAAAGCAAAAATAAACTCTGTATCTACCGTGAATATGAAAACCGCCGTCATAACTAAATTAGTTTGTGACGTCATACATTGATTTCAAGCATTTTTACGTCATAGGCATGGCAATGAGGCTCGTTAAATATGGTCATAAATCTGGGTCCGCTATCTTAGCAATCAGAATTTTGTAGTTGGGACATAAAGTATAATGCAAATATATTTTTGTTTTTGAGGGAACGCTGCGGTAATTCTTTTTGTACTTTGTGCCGTATTGAACATAGCACTTCATTTAAATTATTATGTTGTTGAATATGTAAATTGATACAAAGATTTTATTTAATTAATTGATTTTTTTTTTTTTTGCAGAATCTGATTCTAGTAAAAAAGCTGATGATAAAACTACAGACGATGGTAACTCTAAAAAAGGTAAAAATTTTGTAGAAATATAAAGTGTTAATTTTTGTTGTTCTTGCAGTATTTCTGTTTATTTATTTGTTCATTTATTGTGTCATGTTTGTAGAAGAAAAAGTAAAAAAGAAAAAGCCCAAACAAAAACGCGATCAGGAAAAAAAGAAAAATAAACAAAAACAAGAAAAGAAAGACGACGAAGAGATTTTGCAATTAGACGATTCTCCAGGTAAAAAATTATAGAAAATAGGTTATTGCAGTCTGTAGCATTAGTGGGGAGAAAAACCACCAGAGGGCACTGCCATAGAAGTAGATAAAGCACAATTTGATGATGTCATCATTTGATGTACACAAGAATGACATCCCTGAATAGATGACATCATCAAACAATTATCTACTTCGGTGGCCCTGATATTTGGTAATACTTTTCCTCCCCAATAGCAATTTTCATTGGTAATTCGGTGTTAGCGGTTAGTAGTAATCTGGATGTAGTAGAACTAAATTTAGAAACCCGATTTTGGGGAAAAAATAACGACCCAGGAATTTTGGGCAATTTTGCATGGTGCAAAGTTTACAGAGTTTTAAGATACGCATGTTTTCACTGGAATGCGACGGTTATGGTTCAATCCTCCCTTGATTAATTAAATGTTTATATTTTTTCGGTGCACCTCCAATACCTTCGCATAATTTCAGTTATTGATATTCTTGCTTTGTAACAAGTTATTAATTTTTTAGTTCATTCTAGAAAATGACTTAATTTGCACCAGTTTGGTTGTTCTCGTTCAATGGCGGCTCCAGGATGAAAGGGTAGGGGGGGGGGGGGGGGGTCACCAGGGGGTTGACAGCTAACATATTTACACTTTTTTTTAAAATCTATTTTATATTTGTTATTCCATTGAACCCCAAGGGCTGTTGTTGTGCCCCCCCCCCTCCCCAAACCTAAATCCTGGATCTGCCACTGTTTGTATTTGGTTTCTGTTGCATAGATATATTCAACTACTAGAAATGTTGGGTTTCGGGTGTGGCCAAGCAAAGTTGCAGAGTTATTTTTGCTATTTGTGTGTAGTTGACTACCGCATGACAATTATATGTTTGAATTAAAGAAAAAGTGTCTTATCTGTAATTAGAACCAATAAAGTTTCAACAATTATGCACGAGCTGTGTGTAATAAGTTATATCTTCAATTCAAATTAACCGATGCGCACTTCAGCTTGGCCATGGTTGTTGTAGTTTTTGCTTATTTACCTCATTTACATTTCTTTCCCTTTTTTTTGGTGATTATTTCAGATTCTGACCAGGAGTCTGTTACGCATGACGGTTCAGAGTTATAGTATAAAATGACATTAAAACAAAATGGATTATCAAGTCGATGATTAAATTTACAGATAAAGCCAAGAAGAAGAGGACGACATCAGGACACGATCCGGATGACGAATTATAACCATTATCTGCATTTAGGATTTTCGAATTTAATCGCATTTTGCGTATGTGTGACTAGGAGTTTATCATATGATTATTGGAAGTTTTCGATGCTCAAAGAAAGGTTGTGTGGATTTTGGAGAAGAGAGAATGTAGTAATATGTTTTAAGAGTGTGCAGAATGATTGAATTGGTAGTCAAATACGAAAGAATATTTGTTCCAACATAATCCACCAGGGCGGCGCCACTGTCAATTACATTTATCTTGGTAAAAATTCACTGGTGATTGCATTAACACTCTGATTCAACTGTATTAAACAATGCTTTAGTCCAATTTCAATTGATAAACTTGTTCGAGGTTTAACTCTACAGGAGATCGATTATTTAGTTAACAGTGGCTCACGCTGGTGGATGTCAAAATTAGAAATGACTTCATGGAGTGTTGATCTACATTTTTGATCTAATGATGCATTTAGTCATGTGTTGACCTAATGATAAATCGATATATCTTGTTATCGCTATGACACTGTGTTCAATTTTTAGGCGCTATGTTAGTTGCCTTGGAATATTTCTGTAATGTAAAAATACATGTTAACTTAAAAAACTGTTAGTATGTCATGGAACATTGTAAAAAAATTATGTTTGGCATGATAGACATCTTTTAAAAACGAATGAAAACTTGTAATAATCTTGTAATATATTTTAGAGATATTAAGCGAATTGAAAGACGTCAGACCACATTAATTACTGTCTCCAATTTTGTTATATTTAATAATCTACAAATGATCTCCTTTGATGCAAGGCTTTTTTCCTCATCTGTCAGTCAGAAAATTCTTACTGCTTTGATTATTAGGACTTAATTATTCTAGTTGGTTAATTGTAGTGGTTGCTAATAAGGAAATGTAGTGGATATTACCACATGCACCCCATGGAAAACTTTAAGTATTTCATAATTTTGATTGTATTCTTGCCTCTGACAGTGTTGTAAGTTACAGCATTGGAATTTGTATCGGCTTAAAATTGGGTGAAATATGTCGTTTCGCAATTATTGCAATTATTCAAGAACAGCTAGTTGAAATGCCTGGTTTTTGATGAGCAAATATGGTATAAGATAATTTTGAACGTTTTAGTCCTGCCAAAAGGGGGTTAAAAAGAAGCTTAATAATTTACTAATGACATCATGAAGAAGTGATAGACTACTTCCGTTAATTGTTTAATACATTATTCCCACCTCATATGGGTTGCATATATCTAATGACATTGATTATACAGTAATGATGTTGTATGTAACATCTTCTAGGACCAATAGTTTCCAAACTTTCAAGTTGTTTACTCAGCTTATACACTCATTAAATAATGAGTATTATTTATTGCATTCCAGTCGTTGTATGAATGTGTAGATCAAATTATTTTCATCATTGATTTTCAATTTTATGTTGTTATCTACAATAGAAGTTTTCTATAGCGGTTATGGCCAAATTTATTATCTTGGTGCAATTATTTTTTCTTTTACTCTATGGATGTGAAACTTTATCATTACCCTTAGCCATATGAAATATTTTTGATCATTTGTGTGGTATGTTTGTGTGTATGGATGTTGTAAATTCTTGTTATTTAAAACATTATTTAAGCGTGATAAATTGTCCCACGTTTTAGTCCTGCCAAAAGGGGGTTAAAAAGAAGCTTAATAATTTACTAATGACATCATGAAGAAGTGATAGACTACGGTATCATAAAGCAGACTTTAAAAAATTTTTAAAGTATACTTATAAATTTTGATTGTGCAGTAAACTAAACTTAACAGTGATCTAAGAAGAGGAAAGGCTCGTTATTGCCTATTTCATATGCTGGATAAACTTGGGTATTGTGTCTCCATATGGTGAATTGTGTGAATTGTATTAAATTCCAATGGTGGGGTATTTTTTTTTCAAAGAAATAGGCGAGTTTAGTTTTTTTGCAGGACAAAGAAAACTAGGATTACGAAGTTGAATCTTTCGTAAGATGTAGCATTCATGGTATGGCTGACGTGGTTGATAGTGAGGGAGACGTAAGTTTGCCTTCAAGACTGGCTGAATATGGACTTCATTGTATTCACATGTACCAAAACATCATCCTCATCAATAAAAAATATTTTGTATCAGAATTGGTGCGTTTGTTTTTGATGATTTCATGAGAGAAAGACCATATATAGTACATACTACAATGTAATACCCTATGAGCAGTGATGAGCTGAACTCTGAGGCCACACCTTGTACTTACGTAGTTTAGCTTTTTGGAACTTACGTCTCAGGGCTATTAAAACATCAGTCAAAAATGAAATACAATTTCATATATTTGAAAATGACTAATTTTATTTTTCTATCGGCAAATTTCCCATATTGGCAGATCCAAGAAGCTATAAAAATAAGTTGCCTTAAATATTTTTTTTGGATATGGCGTAATGAATTTATGAAACGGAGACTATACACAGAGACCTACAGCAGAGATGCTAAGTTGAGTGGTTGAATGCGTGAGTTTTGGCTCTTTCCAAACAGTTTATATTAAAATTTTAATTTATTCTGGTCCTCATTGCGTGAGTTAAATTAAAATATGAAGAAAATACTCCAGTCCAGAGGCGTGAGACCGCAACCAAATGCATGAGACTCGCACCAAATGCGTAAGACTTGGCATGTCGGCCTATAGATGTCGCTTATATATATATATATATAATTGCGATATCATAATTACGGCAAAATGAAATAAAATTGGAAAAGGAGGGTTTAAATAACCACCTCTAAATAAGGGGGTAGAGAAAAATCTAGGCCTACTCCCCAACAAAACAAATACCACCCATTATTCTGGCTGAGTGAGGAACACAGCGCTGGTTGTCTTAGTCGATATTCACTGTTGTCAGTGTTGAAGAAGCTAAGCCAAAAAAAAATACTTAAGATAATATATTGGTTAGCTGTATGGACTTCTCGACCAGTGCTCTCTCTCTGGTTCCCTGAGTGAATACTCAGGTTGGGTCTGGCAATTTCTGTGATCATTGTGGCCTCACTTTCCGATTGACGGACCAGACCTGTCTCCTTACTTGACAAACAAACGGACGATGGGTGCTTGGTGGTTTAAGCGCTGGTCCGCATGGTCTACGTGGTCCGCATTATACACTCACCCTGGTCCCATTTGCAGAGGGCGAAATGGACTTTGGACGATTTGACTATAAACTCTCGCCAAATCACGTCTGAATCTCGCGGAAAATTCCCGAGCGCGCCATTGGTTCCTGGAACGCAATTTCTAAATTCCTCAGGAATTTAGTGGAATTTACACCGTCTACTGAGAGATTACCAAAATGCCGAAGCGAAAGGTAAATGCTGAGGTCACATTATGTACATTTTCATGGGTTGAGAAGTTATTTTATGGTGGTAATGATCGAGTGCCATATTATCGCCCATATATTTATTTTTGTTTATTTGTGAGTTATGAGCGTCATTTCTGCTGTGTACATTATAACAATCTTGGGTATAACCTGTTTCAACTGTAGTGAATAACCAAATTGCCTAGTTATCCGTTTGATTAATTAATCAGGGTGTTAATGGTGGGCGGGGCGTCAACAACAATATTCTGTCAAAAAATGAATTGGCACTTGGACCAATCAAGGATCAACATCTATGTGACGTCATAATGTACAGCATACGTGGTTTATGTAGTTGATTGAGGTTAATCTGGCTTCAATGTATCAATGCTATAGCTGCTGTACTTTGTGTGAAGCATACCCAGTTGTCAATATCCAGATGTAATGATGAAATGATAAGGCTGATCCATAATCCTGATCCAGCGCCCGGCTTATGCCATTTCAACAGAATTTACTTGTTATTGTGGCTGGATCGGGGACCACATTATGTGCTTACTAATCAACACTGCAATATGCAAATACATCGAAGATGGAAAACGCTAGTTTTACAGCGAAGTTGTGGCTGAACAGTGAATGCAAAATTGCGGGTGTTAAAAAACAACAGCCGGGGGCAGATCCAAAATTTTCTGAAAGATGAAAATTGTATATATATGTATTATCAAGACGCAACTTAATTGCTGTCAAGCACTGCAAACAACCGTTGATGTTGTCCTTATTCATGATCTATGTTTATCCTTTAATCAGCGAGTGAAAAGTGATTCCGATGAGAGTAATACGGACGCGTCAGAAGGAGATGAACGAGAATTAAGAAGAAGCAGAAGGAGAACTATCACGGAAGAATCTCTACCGACAAGAACCACTCGACAGCACAACAACAGCGCTAATGGTAGGGTTTTCAGTCTCAGAATGAAAGCTATTTGTCTTTGAACCTTTTGACGACAGAATGCTAACGATCCCAATGATGGCTAGCGCTGGTAGTAGATTTAAAACTGCGGCAGGGGAGTCCTTGTAAAGGAAAATGTTGAGACATAATTATACACTTGCTGTTTTGGGTTTGACTGTATGGCAATTTATATTGGATTCACTTAGATTTTGTTATTAAGTTATTTTTATCTTGTCCAACCTAATGGCCACGATATAAATGCAGTGAAAGCTAGTGAAGGGCTACTTGGAACTCAAAGTTCATTTTCTGTTTAATGGCCACCTGTCTGTGTGTCTATCGGTCAGGGAAACTTATGGAAAAATTTACATTCCAGGCTATGGAATTTATTTCTAAGGGAAAAATTTGGAATTTAGAAATATTTAATTAAGTGTGATGCATATTATATACACAATAGCACGCATAATGCATTCATTGATAAATTATCGAATTGATTGTCTTGTAATAATTTTTTCTTTAATTTCTTAAATCAGAAGCATCAGAAGGGGATACGCCAGAAGAAAAGGACGACATTGAGGACTCGAAGGATGACCAGAAAAGTCCCGAGGGAGGAAAGAAGGCGAGAAGGAGAACAGGAGGTCCTGGGAGGGGACACACTGGACCCATGAACTCACCTGGGCAATCGGGAAAAATGCGAAGTCCAAAGGTTGGTTTAATAAGTCATTTCAGTGTCAACAGAATAAAAATAGTACACTGGCTATGTTTGGTAAACTGTATTTGTTGTTTAGAAATCAAATGAACTATGATTCTTCCCAGGAAATAGTGCCAAATAATATATTTAATTTCATCATAAACAAGGTTTGAACGCATGGGTTTAAACTGACCTGATGTCCAGCATTATCTTTATCACTGATGTGATCAGTAATTTTTGACCAGAAAGTTTGCCCATGTAGATTTCCAGTACATTTTCATCTGAAAAATATTGGGCTTTGCTGCTTTTGTCATATGCGTGTCCTTTAGCATGCCTTGATCAATATTATTGTGGGTTAGGCAGAATAAGACTCTTAAGAGTGCAAAAAAAAAAAGCTACGCATTGGTGATTAGAATGATCTGTATTTTATGAAAACACCAAACAGGAATATGTGCGTATTTAGTTTAGTTTTAAAATGGGTGGTCAAACCACTCCCCACATCCCAAAAAAATAAAAGTGGTGTTTTCTCTCTCACAGAGTGCATCAGAGGATAACAACGAAGCTCCTGCTCCGCCAATTGAAAACTTCTTGATGGGTTACGAAAGAAGAGCTGCCAGAGTTGTCGCTGAGGAATCTATGAAGTACACAGGAGACGGGTGTCCTATGCCCGGATGTGATTCTAAAGGTATTGTGTAACATTGAATTGTCGCAAAATTTAATCGTCATGATGTTACTTGTCTGGGGTTTGGTCAGTTTATGTAGCTGTTTGCCGATGGCAGAAGTAAGGATGACATGATACCTTGTAAGTCTTGAGTGTATAACAGAGTTAATTAAATCTTTGAAGTGAAAGACCTCTAGCTAAGATTAAAAGGTTTAGCTAATTAATGCTTGAAAACAGTATGTGGTTCACTGAAGCTTTTACCAATTATTACTGACGTTAAAAATACATGATGCAAAAAACGGCTGCTGTCAAGAGTTCCTTCTATTTGTGCAAATTTTTTGTCTGATTGAGAATTGAAGTTGACATTTTATCTTTCATTTGTTTTTAGGTCATATTTCTGGACGCAACAAACACCACAGGACGTTAGCCGGGTGTCCACTCTATCACAACATGACTGCCGATGAATGCAAGGTGAGGTTTGGTCATTGTTGTACTGATTCACCAATTTCAGGCCCGATTTATCACCAACTTGTCGTTTTAAATTTGCCGAAGTGACATAGATGCACTGAATTGTAATGTGATGTTAAATTTATTTGTAACTGCTTGGGTCATTACACAAACAGCAGGTGGCGCTGCACTAGGATCGTCATCTGGTGGAAAAAAAGTGTAATACTATAAGTGGACTACACAATTTCAAAAAAAGATAGAGCATAGAAATTCCTGACATCGATTTAGAATCGATAATCGAATCGAAAGGCATCCCGATGATCGATAGCACAAAATCAAACTGATTCCCATGACTAGTTTTGATCAAGTATTCATTTCAACATGATTGTTTTGTCACCTACCGAGAATCCAGGAGCACTGAGAATTTCGTTATCAATATCATATATTTAATTGCGTGTGTTTTGTGTGAAAAACCTGGGATGGAATGCTTCTTGCAATTTCTGATAAGAGTGCTCATGGTAAGGCCATATTTATTTGATCTTTACCTTCACGGATCCTCTCAAGGCCATTTTGAATGAGTTGGTCGGTCAATAATTCAAAATTTTATATTGAACAACATTAGGACATGCTATTATATTTTTCTGATCCCAGAAGCTAAAGATATAATAGGCGTCACCTTACAGATATGTGCCACTGCATTGCACGAGCCTTCCTATTTAATTACCTTGAAAAATAGTTTTTGGCATCATGATTATGGGAAAAACCTTGAATTTGAACTAGAAAAAAAAAGTGGAAACCTTGGAAATCCCAACTTTGGCAAAATAATACTTATATATAAATATAAATTGGTTCAATTGAATTTTGGTAACGTTCTGCGTTGATTGAATTGAAAATATTTGACATATTTCAGGCTAGACAAGAAGAAAGAGAAACAAACGACAAACGAAGAGCTACACGTAGAACTGAAGATAAAAGAGACCTGCGTCGTGTGGTAATTGCTTTGCGTTATTTGTTATAACAGAAGAGTTGCCAGGGTTTCCTGCAGGTTTTGATATGTTTGGGATCCAGAGATTTTTGAGTGGGACTGCACTAGTACAGGTGTCATCCGGTGATTTTAACATTGACTAAGGACTGTTCCATTTTAAAAGGGCGGGGGGGGGGGGGTGGACCTGAAGATTTTTTGCGGAAAACTGATATCGGGGGAGGGGGGGGCGGGTGGATCACCAGTATTTTCTTAATATCTTAATGAGAAAAAAGTGGGGATGGGAAAACCTGATGTGGGGGGTGGGGGGTGGGATCTAAAAATGTTCAGGTGGCCCCCCCCCCTTTCTTTTTTTAAATGGAACAGCCCTAAGTCGAAAAAAAAAACCTCCAGAAAACCCTAAAGTTGCAAGCTCTGAGTGATAAGATTAACTGCTTTGACTTTTTTTTATTATTATTTTCCAACACTCCAGTACATCGATTTACAAGTGTAAATAAGTGCAATGTGCTTGATTTTTTTTAGATTCCAGATGTAAGTTTGCCATAAAATTTTTAAGCTTTGAGCTATGAAATATCATTGATTTATTTGCCATTTTTAATGTTTATGTCTTAATAATAAGATATACGTGAGCTGTCATGTAAAACTTTGATGAGGTTGTGAATATAGTTTCAAAATACTTGACACAGGTTGCTAATGAAGAACAGAAAATAGCCAAAAAGCAAGTTATGGATTTAAGGAGAAAGAAGAAAGCTTTGACGGAAGACGACAAGGAGGAATTTGTGATTCATAAGAATAAATATGAGCAGACGAGAGAACCACTTTTGACGAATTTAACGTCAGATTTTGATCTCAACCTCTTCCGACAAGCGCAAGCCAGAGCTTGTGAGGACTTGGTGAGTTTTGTTTGGGCATAAAATGGGAACTAAATAATTTGAAAAAATAAAAAAAAAGATTGTAATATTTTGTTAGGTGCAAGAATGGATGGAATAAAATCAACAATACAATAGGGGGGTCATCATATTTGTGACCTGATTATATTAAACAATAGTCTTGTTTGTGGCTCCCTCTGTTAGGAATTTTAGTAATGAGCAGGCGGCACATTTGATCTTAATGGACTGTTTATGAGCCAGTGTTCCAGCTGGTGAGCCTGACGCCCGTGCGCCATGCCCGACTTCGTCAGCGCCATGACAAATTTTAAGTGTGGACTATTTTTTTGGCTTTTAAGGTAGCTGAGAGGCCTATTTGAGTATGTATATATAGTTGCCCTAGTATTTTTCGTACACAATGCCCAAATCAAATCCCAGCTGGAACACTGAGCAAACTCAAAAGTTATTCACAAAACATCATGGCATCAATAATCCTAGTTTTTATTTGAACAGCAATACGAGATGAATTTGCACTGCCAACTGAGTGAAAAACAAGAATACTGCATCAAGAAGATAGAATTGGGACGTTACGAAATGGACACGTGGTATTCCTCACCCTACCCCGAAGAATACGCTCGTCTGCCCAAGTTATACGTCTGCGAATTTTGTCTAAAGTATATGAAGACTGGCACGATTATGAGACGCCATGCTGTAAGTGGTAAAATTATTATAAGTAGGCATATTAGTTGAAGACAATATCGCTAAATCTTTGTCTCGCTCAGTTGTAGAAGGTGATAGATTCATATCTAATACATACATAGTTTACTCTCTTGGTGATAACTTCTAAATGTTCACATGTGACTAATTTAGAATATCTTGAAATTTAAGATCAGTAGACTGTATACAGACTGATATCGTATTGCGCATTTGCCATTACATTAAAGATCAGTTAATAGACGTCTTGGAAATGCGCTACATGTACGTTCTACAAGACAAATGTCAAATAAGAAATCGAGGGTGTTATTGATTATAATTGCCATCTTCAAATTTCTGTTGTGGAAGGGTATGGAATTTAAAGTAGTGTAACAAAATCTGACACAGAAAGCTGTGATATAATGTGAGAGACAGTCCTTCTGTTCAAAAGATGGTCAGTTTTGAACTACAGTCTCCTGGAACCTCCCAAATTGATGAGTAAATTTATGCTTCCAGGCAAAATGCGTTTGGCGTCATCCTCCAGGAGATGAAATTTACAGAAAGGACAACATCTCTATGTTTGAAGTTGACGGCAAGAAGAATAAGGTATGTGTGAAAATATTCTGTTAGTAATTTTAGTAATGAGCAGGTGGCACATTTTACCTTAATATGCTATGACTTCTCTTAGGTAATTATTAGAATTTATCTATGCCAGTATCTGATGACGATGTCATATTATTGACAATGTTCATTTAAGTGTGCGATGGTAAATGCAGTACAAATAGGGTGTCACAGGAACTGCATGACATGATATGACATGACAACAGCACTAGGGTGTCGCAACATAATATATCTTTACTTGATCCCGCATTTTGATGAATTTTATTAAGATTTATTTAATATTGGTTTTATGGTTCCTGCGACACAGGTTTATCATAATACTTCTTTTGGCCATTAATTCTGTCAAAATGTAATTGACTTGGCTGTAATTTAAGTGAGTTTAACATGCGTTTTTAAGGTCTCGTTGAGGTATAAAATCAAGAGATTTTTATGCTATTTTTTCTCCAGATTTATTGCCAGAATTTGTGTCTCCTCGCCAAACTCTTCTTAGACCACAAAACACTTTACTACGACGTTGAACCTTTCCTCTTTTACGTCATGACGGAGTCCGACTCTCAAGGGTGTCACATGATTGGTTACTTTTCTAAGGTAATAGTTAGAATTTATCTATGGCATTCTATGCCTATCACAAGCATAGGCCAGCGATTTTAACACTGAACATGTACTAAATGTCACACAAAATATTCGAGCATTAGACAAATGGCTGTCATGCTCCAAGGCCAGACCTATGACCCATCTAAGGTATATCCCGAATAGGAGGGAGTTAACTAACGGCGGAGGGAACAAGCAACAAAAATGTTAGTTAACTCCGGACTATGAGGGATATAACTAACTTACACTTACACTTAACTAGACATATTTACTAATTTGTTTAACTGCTCTTATTGAGCAATTAAAGTACAGTTAGCACTCAGGAGGGAGTTAACTAACATTTTCATTGGTTATTGACCGCTCAGAACAATAGGAAAACTATTTGGGTGGAGTATAATATGGGTTATAAGTCATTAGATGAAGTAATCCAAGAAGCATACAATAAGATCTGGGGTGAAATGTTAATAAATTACCTTATATTTGCTGGTAATCAGTATACATTTTGAATGATTATTAATTGTGTGCGTTTATTATTTTCAGGAAAAGCAATCGTTCCTGAATTACAACGTTTCTTGTATTTTGACGATGCCACCGTACATGAGAAAAGGCTATGGAAAAATGCTGATCGATTTCAGTAAGTTTCATCTTCAGTTTCAGAGCAAATTCAGTTGGGACGGTACTAGCTCACAGTATATTGATTACACCAGTCACTTATCTGCCCCCTCGCGGATGCGGGGAGGGACATGTAAACAAGTTGATGACGTCATACAAAAGGCCACAATTGCCAATAAATATTAAACATCAATTGTGACGTAACCAGTCATTGTTCCCCGCAACCGCTAGGTGCGTAAAAAAAGCTTTGGAAAAAGTACAGTATAGCGGACCCAAATTTATGACCTTATGTAGCGAGCCTTTCTGTCATGCCTATGACGTCATATCCCTGAATTCAATGAATGACGTCACAAACAATGACAGCACTCTTCATTTTCAAGACAAGACATCGTTTACTTTTTTCTTTAAACCCCTGCTGTGGTACGCAAGTATTATTCCTCTTCTGCAATAGAACAATTTTGGCAAAAAATGTGATATTTTTTAAATATTTAATGGACGCCAAATATGGGCATATATTTGGGTCCGCTATACTGCACTATACCCAAAGCTTTTGGTGGAAATAATTCCTTGTCCACATACAAAGCTCATGCATGTTGTATGTATTTATATTGTACTGTCCAACACACATGTTGAAATAAAATAAAATATGTATCTAACGATATACATTCCTAAAATTTTGACTTTTTAAACCTAGCATTACTCTGTTTTAAATTTAATTTTTCAAGGTTACCTCCTCAGCAAAGCAGAGCACAAAATTGGGTCACCGGAGCGTCCTCTATCTGACCTGGGGCTACTCAGTTACCGTAGTTACTGGAAGGATGTTCTGCTTGCTTATTTGCATAATTACAAGGATCGAGAAATATGTATAAAAGGTAGGTCATGAATCGTAACAAGGAACTTCACAAAATTAGTATTTTATGTTACTGGAATTATATTAGGGCTGTTCCACATGTTTAACAAAAGGAGGGGGAGGGGGGGGGGGGGTTTCCTGAACATTTTCCTGTCCCCCCACCTTTTTTTAAAAATGGAACAGCCGTTATGAAGTCCAACCAGAAGTGCAGTGATCTCTGAAAACATTCCATTTTGGTCCAACTTACATGAAATCAAGCTGACATTGGCCCAGCGACCATACTGTCACATTTTCTGAATGTTTGTTCAAATCATTAATGTTAAATTTCAGATCTTAGTCAAGAAACTGCGGTGAATGCGAAGGACATAGTGAGCACATTGCAGGCTCTGGGGATGCTGAAATATTGGAAAGGGAAGCACTTAGTCCTCAAAAGACAGGTATAGTTCAAAAGATACATTTATTCTCGAAGGGTATTATGAAATAATGTAGATCTATTGAATTATGTAGTTAGAACTTGCAACAGCAAGTGTAGTAGGGATCTGTCGGTTTTTTTTTTTTTTTTGGTATAGTGAAGTATAGCGGACCCAAATGTATGACTATATTTGGTGTCCATTAAATATAAAAATATTATTTTGACCAACACTCGCCAAGTTTTGAAGCTGTATTTCAACACAAATAACATTTCTGTAGGGAAGCAGGGGTTTTGGGGCAGCCCCCCGAGAAAAGGAAAAATAAACATAGTTCTTGCCTTGAAAAATAATAACCGCTGTTCATTTTTTTGTGACGTCATGCATTGAAGTCAGGCATTTGACGTCATATGTATAGCAACGAGGCTCGCTAAAGATGGTCATAAATTTGGGTCTGCCATTCTGCACTTTTTTATCTAGAGGTGATAATGGAAGCTGGCTTATGCTAGTAATTTCCAGACTCAAATATACAATGTACATGTAGAATGTGGAGAAAATACTTGAGCCAACTGCTTCGTCATAATCAGAAAGTGCACATGTCCGTTTACGTACACATAGCACATAGTGCATACTTAAATGGCCAATAAATCTGGGAGAAATACATGTATGTTCTTGCAATAATATTGGTTTGGTTGTAATGAATTGATTGTTACTGAATGGTATACACAGCTGGCTTGGATATGAAACTGAATTTTGGTGTATTTTCTATACAGGATCTTATTGATGAGTATTTGCGAAGGAGAAACGCTAAGAAGAACGGCCCAAGTCGCGCCATTGACTCCGGAAGTTTGAAATGGACTCCGCATGTGAACAGATGACCTACTTGCCCAGGTCAAAGGTCAGGGCCAGGTCAGTAGGTCAACTAAATAGATTGTAGATTGGATGTAGGTCAGCAGTGTAAAATTGAGGGTAAAAAGACAATTATCAGAAGATGATAAAAATGTACTCGTCAATGTAAAGAAAATGCATTTGTAAATATAGTGTTGTTAAGCTGTGTAATTAGTCAAACTGAAATGAAGTTAGTTAACTTGTATGAACAGATTGAAACAAAGCTTTGTAAATGCTCTCCATGTAATATTGTTATAAAAGTTTATCATTATTTATTTGTATACTAGCAGAGCTGCACTGCTGTGGTAAAGAAAATATATGGTCATAATGATTTAAGATCATTCTGTTTGACCTTATGAAAAAGATACTGTTAAATCATATCCATGTGAAGGCATACTTGACGACTTTCAGATTCACCACAGTATTGACATTTGCCGCCCCCCAAAACATAGGTCTCTTTATGATTTGGTACACAACTACTAAAATCCTCAAATCAATTGCGGGGTGTTGACACTGCAATTGCAAGGATACTTGTTAATTGCAATGTTCTAACATTGCGATAGGCATCTAATGAGTGTTAATCATTGTTAATTATAATTGGCGAATTTCGATGTAGGTCTAAGGGTGAATCTCGATGTCGTTATGATTCGTCAAGTGATGTTAAATTATAAATATAGGTGGGAGTGCAGCTTTCTCATTATAACTGATAGCAGAGCCACCTGTTGTAAATTGTGTGTAAATAAATTCTTATACCCCCTTGTGTGCTATTATGTAACTATAACTTTGTTGTTCAATATATTTATATATATATATATGTTGCAATACCAGCATACTAACAGGGTAATGAAAGTAATTTGTCCAATGGTTTTAACAATTAGCTGGTATGTCGTACCTGTACAGTTTACAATGTATATTAGTGATGTGTGCTCATTTTATTACAGCATGTATATCAATGGGATATTAAAATTTTTGTTAATGGAAAAGGAAAAGTGTTTTGTTTGTCGATTTAAACAGGAGACATACAGCACCATTCCAAAGATTGCCAGAAATCTCGTTTTAAATCCAGCTCAGTTACCATGGCAATGGGTACTTGGCATGAGGCATCTATAGTGACGGCACTGGTGTGAGCTCTCCTTAGGCTACAGTGGTTAACCCCCTGGAATTAGCAGGGATCGAAATAAGCTTCAACAATGGTAACCCACTTTCCAGTTACCATGAATATTGATCTGGTAACCTACTGGTAACCTAGTAGCTGTTGTGACTATATAATATGGCGCATTTTGTCACGAACAGTGGGGTGTTCGCGTGAAAATAAATTATGTTAACCTCCACGTAACCTGAACGTCGTTCTTGACTTATTTCGAGGTCTCATTGGGCACCAACAGTGACGGCACTGGTGTGAACTCATCTTAAGCTTAAATGGCAAAGCTCCTGGCACCCACAGTGATAGTGGTGTGAGCTCATCCGAATCTCTAGTGGTAAACCTCCTGGCATTAGGCACTAAAAGTGACGGCACTTGTTCTTAAGCACCAGTGGCATTAGGCATACACTGATAGCTCAAGTGTGAGCTTTTAAGCCCCTGTGGTTAAGGTTGAATACTCCCCATGGAGTTGAGAAAGAATCAAGGTTGTGCCTGTTTAGATTTACATTTATTAAAAAAGTAATTAATATTCACCTCCATGTTTCAAACATTTCAGTTAAATGCACAAATCTGCCAAATATATGCTAACGATGTTAGCAGCTGGCTGGCGTAATAATTAAGGAATCGGTCAATTCCACATTCGCCAGCTCTGCAGAAGGGCCCAGGTTCAATCCCAGACCCCGGCACGCTTCATGAGCTACATCGCAGCTGGATGTCAATCAAAGGAGACATTCAATTGGAGGTGCCTTAATTTTATTCCGTATCAATGCTGAGGCAAGTAAAAGATCCCACCCATGGCATGGGGTAAATGGTTAACTTTGTGTGGACTCCCAAGCCTTATCTCATCATTACATCTGCCTCTCACAACTGGTCATATAAGCTGGCTTAGCTTCGGACCCAGTAGCATTGAGACAGATTATTTCTTCAGGCCTATGGTGAAGACCACGATACTGCTGTGCTTAATTGTAAGCTACTGCAGTATACTGCCAGATAATGTTCAGTTGGCTATTCTTACTATTAACATCTATCTACTAAATTATAAAGAAAATAACTCAGTCTATGTCCTTCTCAAATGTATTATTCTTGTAGATATATTCCTAGAAATGATGACTTCTTTTTTATCATAAAAATTATCAAATGATTTATCCCCAGCAACATGAATATTGATTATTGTTAGACAATTTCCAAAACACAAAACTGCGTTTGAACAAGAATTACAAAGTGTCCTGAAATGAAGGCAACATCCAACTGTTAATTTAAAATAAATATTTCTTGAAAATTGTCAAGATAATTGTGTTTTTATTATCAATAGTAAAAAGCTTTTTATTATCAATTTAATGATATTCCACTTCTTGCAGGTACACCTTCCAAAACATAAAACAGCAAGTTGATTAGAAGGTTCAAATTATAAATGGAGACTTTATTTAGCTTTCTCCACTTCAGTTAATATTTTCCTTACTTTCCAGTTTAATTCATATAAACATTACAATGGCGGCTGATCGATGACAATATGGGCCGATATAAAGCGGCAAGAGTTTTCCAGATATTTCTCCTATCCTCCTTGACCAGCTATTACAGTGGTCTTGTGATGAAAACATTCCATTCATGTACGCATCATTGTTAACAACATTTTCAGGTTTTGATGCACATCTTTGGGAGATTCCTTCATGGCAACGAAGTAAATCTGAAAATATAAAACGCTACATGAAATAAGAAACCTGGTACATTGATTGTTTTTTGGTAAGTGTGGTCAGATTCACAGTTTGTATCATTGTTCAGTAAATAAAATAGTGGAATAAACACAGTTTACAAGAAAATAAGGTTACAAAAGCCGGAAAAAAGACCCATAACTCAATGTTATCAACAGCTGATTAATGGCCACAACACGTACAACTAGACCTGACGGCTCTCATGACAGTTATATAGTAGTTAGTAGCAAATAATTTACATCCAAGATGCACATGTAACTTAAGCAGGTAGCTCTACCTAGTACTTATTGCAGCTCCTGAACAAAATTGAAAGAAAGTAAAATAAAAGTAAAATACAAGAGTTACAAAATGTTAACATGTCTCATTATAATAATTCATAGTACACTAGAAAAATAAAAACAAGGGCAGAAGGTATGTTGAAAAAGTCTAAAATTATTATTGGGAATTGTGGTACACCACAGGAACTTATGGGATTTAAGGTGATTATGTAGGATTTTTCGGAACTTGTAAGGATGTAAGGGAAATATAAACCACTATGGGACCTAGAAGGAGCTAGAGCTTGGAATAGTCGGACTCGTGGGTTTTATGGGAATAAGCTAATTCTATTCCAGATACATCTTCAACACAATAACGTGAATTTGCCAATAATATAGCTCACACATTTAATACAACCAATCAATTGTTGGCTCAGATTTAGCAAGCCTGGCATGAACACCCAATTACTAGTTAGTACACAGGGGTCACTAACCCCGTAAAGTGTAATGCATGTAGGGTATACATACAAGCCAATGGCATTGGCTAACGGTCCCTTCACACATAGCTGGATTAGACACCGGAGCGTCCCGGAATGAAATTTCTTCAATGGGGCGGTCCAGGCGAAAAAGTTGGAAATGTCAACGAACGAAAAATTTGACGGTGTGGACACGATGGCAAGACATTGGCGACAAGGAGCAACACGGCTATTACACGGATGTATGCGGTCGCTACACGGATATGTACAGTTGAAACACGGCGGTACACGGAGGTGTCCGGATGAGTGCGGAGTGAACCGGATGTTCATGGGGCCTTCATGGGGCCTTCACGGGGCCTTCACGGATATACACGATCTGTACACGATCTTACTGCGGAGTTAACCTGTTTTCTCCCGGAACGTGCTAAAATTGTATTTAAGGTGGATGCGTTCCACTGGCCATCATTCCACTTCAGACTACCTTAATTACTGCAAAGGTGTTGCTGCTACTACACAAGAATGGATAATTATTAGGTCTTTATCACACTACGACAAGGTGAAATTGGATGTGAAGTACCTGGACATGCAAGTCCAGCTACTTACTGCTGCAAATAATATACTTCTGCAAGATAAACAGAAACTGCAAGACGCTGCAGAGAGGGCCGCATCAACAACTGATGAAGATGACTTCTTACAAAATGCTGGTGCTTCCCGAAGAAGAAGAAGAAGGTGAATGTGGGTGCGACCTTGGCTTCTAAGAAGACCTCTTTATGGGCAGTATGAAAAACTGATGGCTGAATTGACTGCAGAAGATGTGGGTGGCTTCAAGAATTTCATGAGGATGGAGCCTGACTTATTTCATGAAGTTCTGGCAAGAGTAGGACCTAGGTTTACAAAGCAGGATACCTTTCGGAGGAGGGCCCTTGAACCTGGACTGAAACTGGCTATTACCTTGCGCTACCTGGGTACGGGCAACAGCTACATGTCTCTGCAGTATGGATTCAGGGTAGCCTTCAATACCATTTCTATCCTTGTCATCGATGTCTGCCACGCCATCATAGACGAGTACTCGGCAGAAGTGATGCATTGTCCTGTAACCCCAGAAGCCTGGAAAGAAGTTGCCAATGGATTCTACAACAGATGGAACTTCCCCCACAGCGTCGGCGCCATTGATGGCAAGCACCTTGCCATCAGATGTCTATATAGGAAGTCTGGATCCCTTTTCTACAACTACAAAGGATTTTTCTCTATTGTCCTACTGGCTGTAGTTGTTGCTGAATACAAGTTCCTCTATGTTGACATTGGTGCCAGTGGATCAGGCTCAGATGCTGGAGTGTTTAGTCAGACAGAATTGAAGGAAGCGCTAGAAAGTGGGAACATTGGATTACCCAGACAACCTGCCGAATGATGACCAGCCAGTGCCTTACTTCATAGTTGGGGATGATGCCTTTGGACTGCAGACTTGGATAATGAAGCCTCTGCCTCACAGGAACATGACGATGGAAGACCGAATCTTCAACTACAGACTTTCTAGAGCTAGACGGGTGGTAGAGAATGCCTTTTGGCTGCCAGGTTCAGGTGTCTCCTCACAACAATGCCTCAAAGTCCTGACAGAGTGTGCACCATAACTCTTGCTTGCTGTGTGCTGCACAACCTACTGAGGCTGAAGTATCCAACTGCTCAAGTGAATGCTGTGGACCAGGAAAATGCAGACATCCATGCGATCATCCCAGGTGCATGGAGGGAGAATGCCAATCTACCAGATTGGGAGATGTGTACAGAGGCAACACCAGCAGAGCAGGCAAGGAAATGCGGCAATACTTGGTCAACTACGTCAACTCAGAAGCTGGCAACAAGACAAGATTTGAAAACAACACGAATGATGTAAGTTGGAACATTTAATTATTACGAAACCTCAGACATCTGCAGCACACAAGTACAAAAAAGTACACAGCATTTAATGACACTGCATTTAATTATGGTCATGCAAATGTATGCAATACAGTTTACGTACATGTAAAAAATAAAAGTTAAAACTACAAAAACCTGTAACTTTAAATGTTTAAACTTGCTTTTAATAAAAGTTCATTGTTTGTTTTCAGGTGAAGATTACTCTGTTGTGGTAGTTGGAGGCATGGGCACCGAAAAGGAGGAGTTATGGTCATCACCACCAATCATCCCCCCCCCCCCACACTAGTGTTCAGCAAGTAGCTGGTGAGAGAAGCATCCTGAGGTGTGCTGCAATCAAGTGGTGACATGGAAGGATGACCGTGCCGAGGACCTGCAGTCAACCATGCCTGACTGATGATCGTCGAAGATATCTCAGGAGTGGGAGTCGGTGCAGGCACAGACAAAGGGGCAGACGACATGTGCGCTTGGGGCGAAGGGAAGAATGCACGAACATCTGGGCAGCAGGGCTGAAAGAATGACGAGGGAACATCTGCCCAACAGGGGCGGTCGAAGTGCCTGTAGTAGGGACGAACTGCTGCTGCTGAGGGACATGAGGCACATATATGGGATGAAACTACCTGCAAGGCTGCATGCATCCCAGTCATGATGATGACGAGGCTCGTGATGGCGTCTTGACGTCTTCTTAGTTGGAGGAGGGGCCCCCTTCCTGCTGCTGTTGCTGCCCTTGTAAGGCTCACCCTTGGACCTGCTAGTATCCGAATCTCTGCCACCATCATCCGAAGTATCCACAATGACCTCCGCATCAGAAGTGTCATCATCCTCAGTGGTACCTCTGTTGCTGGTTGATGTGCTTTTTGCCGATAAACTGTGGGAAAGCTGCCCACCTTCTCTTCTGTTTCCCAGCGTCAACCCTCTTGATGTGCCTCTCCAGATACCCTAAAATTTCCATTATCCAGTTGTCCCGGTCTGTGAGGATTCTGGCGGCCCCACCAGAAGGCTTCTTGCTTTGATCAGTAAGCTTCCCCACTGATGTCCGCATGGAGTCGTCCACGTCTTCAGCTGCTGGGATGTGCACGACGGCTCTTTCGCCTTTTGGTCGATTATTCGCGATTTTATGTCTATCCACTTGTATTGTGCAAGCCGCCGGTTGTATAGCATCTCCTGGGCACGGTACCAGTCAGCCACATCTTGTTCCTGGTCTTCTGTCAGGTTCAGGGGTTCTTTTTTGTGCCTTTTCGCCTTTGCTGTAGGTGGTGGTGGAGCTGCAGCAGCTGCAGTTGAAGCAGGTACCTCAGCAGCAGCAGGTACAACTGGCCCAGGTAAATCAGGCATGCCTTGTGGACTTTGTGGTCTTGAAACTGTAGAGGTATTAATTCCTGCATCTTCAACAGCAGGTCCAGCTTCCTCTTGCACGACAGTCTTCTTGGTAGCCCTCCCTTTTCCTCTCCTAGATGGCATGGTGGTTATTCAAAGCAATGGCAGTAATACCAAGGCTTTGGTAGAGTTCAGCAATCCAGAAGAAGTGAGCGATAATGCAATTAATTCGATGATCAACGATGAACAGCGTGCGCCGGAATGATGCTTCTCCCAAGATGGCGGTGCTATATATACGAAGACATCCATACTCACTCCGTGTCAGTCTATTTGACACCGTGTTGACACCTTGTTCACTCCGGCCTCTCCATATTGACTTAGTGTGACACCTTGTACCTAACGTGGTTACCGGGGTCAAGCAATTGACCCGTAACCCGCTCTCCTTGTTCACCCGTGTTGAACCGTGTTGCTCCTTGAACTCTCCGGCATGGAATTTTCATGCGCGGTTGACGCCGGACTTAATCGGAGGTCACACGAAGTATTCCTGAGTCAATATGGAGATTCCCGGAGATCGGTGGAGTCTACTGAGAGTCTACATGCAGCAACACGGATGAAATTACTCCGGTACCTCCGACATGAAAAATTAAACATGTTTGATTTTATTTTGCCAGAGTCCCACGGTGTTCCCGGATAGCCCCGGACAATGCCGGAAATGCACACAATGTCTATACGGCATTACCCGGAGTATGCTGGAGTTGTCCTCCAGGACTCTCCGGTCTCTAATCCGGCTATGTGTGAAGGGGCCTTAACTGAAGTCATTACTTATTTGCGACATCGCTATTTTGTCAAAATCGATTTGGAATAAAACAAGAAAAGATTTTGTTGTTCAAAATTTATTATAATCTGAAACAGTATAGCCTCAAATGAAATACAGGAAAGTGGATTCAGAATTATTTTCACTTGAGAGTACATAAATATTATTTTAATACAAAAATATGATTATTTATTGTCACATCATCCAGTAAGTACCGATCAAATTTGCAAATTATGTCAGCAGCACATTTATCATTCCTTCTGGTATTTTTTAACAATGTGTCAATACATAATGTTATTACAATAATAATAACTTGACCAGTACAAAATTATATGAGTACTGATTAGTAAGTTTAATTGCTTATATAGGCCTACATTGAAATAAATAGTCCCCGAACAGGCAACAAGAAGTTACAAAGCTTATGTCTGTTAGAGTCTACTAAAAACGGAATTGATGAGTCACACTCCCATTTGTCCTATTACAGCTTTTCTATCCCATGATGACTCATAAGGTAGGAGTCTTCTATCACTAGAAGGCAAGTGGTGTCACTGTAGCTGAACTTTGTCCTCAATGACAAGCTTCAGTGAATACAGGATTATCCATTGCCATGAATGTCTGTATGAGTCATCAAGGGAGCTTAAACCTCCACAAAATATAGTTCTATGTATCAACAATGACTCATCAAGTGCAATTTTTTACCTTACAAGTGAATTAAAGTTTACATATCAATTTTGATTTACACTATACACCACTTTTATATTCTTGGCAACTAGTTCTTTGGCATTTTCACAATGCATAATATATGCACTAAACAACACAATAAGATACAAGAAGGCAGTTAAAAAACCTCACAATGAGGTATTTCACATCCTGAACTTTATCCAATGACACAAGCTGAAGAAGTCAGTGTGATACGAAGCTCCTTATGCTGAAACCTATCACTCCAAATAGGTATCTTATCAACTGAATATTTCTTGGAATATAAATGAACACATGTTTTTAAAAGTACTGTTCCACAAAGGTGTTTTCTACTCTATAACATACAGTACGTACATTACCTAAGTAAGCTATACCTGAACCAGAAACCCCTCGGTGTTGGACATTCAGCATTTTGCATTCGCACCAGCATTTTCGAATAAATGCATTAAAAAGTTGCATCTTAGCTGCTTTATATAATAGTATCATGTCTACCAACCACAAATTGCACTTTGATGTAATGTACAGAGCAAGTCCAAGACTACTTATAATTAGATGAAAACCATGCTTTTCCATGTGTTTATCCAAGTCATGGAAACGCTTGTGACTTATTTGGCCATGTAGCAAACTCTCATATTACAAAAGCAATTGCCAACAACAGGTAGTAGTGGGTAGAGTGACTTATTCTGAATGAAGTGCCAGTGGCATCAGGAGCCCCAATAAGTACCAAGTTTTTGGTGTACACCAATGACATCGCTGACTAGAAGCTTATGGGGTATCACCAATACACTACTCACAGATGAATGCCTAACATACCATGAAGTAGGAAACTCTATGCAGAACCATCAAGTGTTACAGGAAAACTGGATCAACACCGCCAATGGTCCAGCACATAAAAAATGTTATTTAATGCCACCAAATGCTTCCCCATGTAAGTCACTTATGCCATGAAGAACAAAAAGCTATAAACCTACAAGATGCATAAACTGAATTTAGAAAAAGTAGATGACATGCCCGATCTTGGGGATCAACTAAATAAATCCTTTTAGTAGGGAGGAAAAAAAGAAAAAAGTAATAACACACTTATTCTAAGCTCATGATGTTTCTACATCTTCAGTTTATCAGATCTAGGGTAATCAATTTCTGACCATGTACCCATTCATGCCTTTAAATGTTTGCGTGCATCAATTTGATCCGTCAAAATTCAAGCCTTCACAGTACTTAAGAACACATGAAGCAGAAAATGTTACCTCAAACTCATTGTGACACAGCAAACGAATCAAAAACAAGTCTTCACTAATAATGAGTGGGTGCCCTCAAAATTAACCATAAATAAATGCTCGATTTTCATCGTCGTTTCATTCTGTGTCTGGTGTATGACTTGGTGATGCCTTCAGAATCAGACTCAGTTTCTGCTGCATGGGAACCTGTAACAAGTAAAAGAAGTTCCAATGAGATGCAATGCCTTTTTTGTTTCCATTTCCCTGCCTAAACTTTTTATTTTTTTTTTTAACTTTTAAAATATTACTATACATTATAACTAAAAATTTAAACTTTGGCTGACCTACGGACCCTACCTTGTGAGGGCTATGAAATCAGAAACCTAACAATATTTTTTCATTCAGCCAAATTAACTTAAGGTATCCTATCTATCCAATGATAATTTTTTTGCCATGTCATTCATCGTTATGGCCAAGTCGACTTGTCACAGAGAAGTAGCCATGGAGAGTATTGCAATATGGCAAACTAAGGAAAAAGTGCAGTATAACGGACCCAGATTTATGACCATATTTAACAAGCCTCATTGCCTGGCCTATGACTTAAAATGCTTGAAATGTCACAAAAATTAATGTAGTTATAACGGCGGTTTCATCTTCACGGTAAAGACAGCGTTTATTTTCGTTTTTTCTTGGGGACTCCACCCCCAAACCCCTGCTTATATACACCAAATGTTATTTTAATTGTGCTAGAACTTAAAACTTGTGAAATATTTGATAAAATTACATTTTTAATGGCCGCCAAATATGGGCATAAATTTGGGTCCGCTATACTGCACTTAACCCCAAACTAATTTTTTCAAGCAAAATAAAGACTTTTCAAAGCTATATCTAGTCAAGAAAATTTTGTCAAGATTAAAGTGATCAGAAATACATATACCTTTGAAATTCTAGTTCTTGAATATCAGCATCATCTTCTTCACTTGCTGGCTGTACAATATCAACAGTGACATAATTCTTCCTGAGGACATTCTGAATATAGTTCATAAAATTGTACATTCCTTCTTGTAGTCTTATTTTATTTTTTAAATTTTTTGATGTTCATCATAGGAATTTCTTGCTTCTTTGTGGCAAGGTTGACAACCCTTTGGGCGAAGAACCCCAGGGACCAACACGGCTTGGTTGAAGCACACTCCAGTAATACAAAGGTGTCTACCTCAGTAGTGCCAGCTTGAGCTATTATGATTGCTATTGGTTAAAGGCATAGTTTATGAAGTTATTACAGTCAAAAGCAGTCACAAATAATTAAAGTGATCATGAGCTGGCAGAATTCATAAAGCCATTGAGTCTGTATTTGCCCAGCTGGATGTCCTTTCCAGTCTCTGAAAGATCTCTATATCAATACCACTAGAAATTAAGAGATAAACGTTATTTTATATCAAACCTATGTTTAATTTAATTAACTTGTTACACCATATTTTCATTCTTCAAATACTTAAATAACTGCTGCAATATATATTTCAGTGAATCTGCCTAATTACTATATATATATAAAAATGGAAATTGGCAGGACTATAGGAAAAATTAAACTTGTGAGGAGTTACAACGATGGTCTGATTGTATTAGGAATTATGCATTGATTATGGTTAAGAATTAGATGGAGTTAATGAATGGTCTAGATTTATTAGGTATTATGGGCATCATCAGTATTAACAGGGACCTATAGGAACCAGTCCTAACCACAAGGACTTATTGGGAATTATGGGAACCACAAGGACTTATTGGGAATTATGGGAACCACAAGGACTTATTGGGAATTATGGGAACCACAAGGACTTATTGAGAATTATTAGGAAATATTGGAATCATCAGGGACTTCCAGGAATTGGTAGGAATTGTTGGGAGTTACGGGAATAATTGGAGTTGCGGGAATTACGGGGGTTAAATGGGGCCTCTAAATGTATTGTGATGTTAAATGATGTTAAATGATGTTAAATGGTACATGTTTTCTAAGCCTGGTTATCATGAAGAACTTTCTCTGTGGTGTGATGAATGAAAAATTTAAAAGTCAAGCATCTCTTAATTTTCGAACAGAATTTTACCTTTTGCATTAATTACAGTACACTGAAATTCATTTTTTGACTTGGAAACTTTCTCAGACTTGGAAGCTTAACTCCAGATGATGTCATGTGAATCCAGCAATCTCACTGGTTGAGGGACTGCCTTAATTGGCCAATGGGAGTTCTGGGTTCACACGACATGATCGAGCTTGGTTTCCAACTGTATAAATTTCGCTGTAAAATTTAGGTTACACCATGTACATTGCTCAATTTTTTTTAACCCTGGAGTTTATTCAGGAGCATTGTGTGTTCATAGTATTAATTCCTTGAGTAATTTATTGATGCATATTTAAAGCATGCAGAAATTAAGTAAAAACATGCTTCAAATTTTTTTCAAAATGCACAAACATATTATGGTCTGCGTTTTACAAAAGATGGTCTGCTACCACTTGGTCTTCATTAATCTACAACTTGGTCTGCATTATTTAATAATGGTGTTATCTTTAACATTGGTCTGCAGAAATAAATAGTTGTATTGTATATATACCAATCAGAAGGTGAACATTTTCAATAGCTTCTGGCCAATCATATGGCAGTTTTTCTGTCCTTTTATTTTGTAATTTAATTGTTCTTCTTTAATCTACTCTTTCCTTTATTCTTTATTATAGTTAAATATTGTTTTATTATTTTATTTTTTTTAATTAAGCTGGTGATTGCTGAAACTTCTTTTGGTCTGCATGGTCCGCATTCCACAATATACGGCCGAAATGGGGGTGTGTTGTATTTGTCAGTTTACGCTTGTTTGTTTTTGCGCTAGTCCGCATGGTCTCCATGGTCCGCGTGATCCGCATTATACACTCACCCCAATCAACGTTGGGATTCCCGCTTTTCCAGCCACCCTATTTTGCGAAGGGCCTTTGATTGGGAGATGCAGAAGACCAATAATCAAGTCAGGGCGTCTGTGCCACTGAAGGAAAATGATTCAGGAAGTGAGAGTGAAAATGAAGATGAGGGTAATTTAGAACTTTGCGATGTCTGCAGCTCAGCATGTCAATCATCAGTTGACAGTGCCAGTGGCGGTTCCACCGAGATTGTCCATGATCATGATGATGCCAAGGGCTGGCAAGGGGTAATCAAACCACGCAGATCTAACGAGAATATGCAGGATCTGCTTGATGTTCAACTGAAATCCTATGGCAATCTTCCCACTAGAACGTCTTTGTGGAATGATGCAACAGCCAGAAAAGTTTATGCGTCTTTCAAAGTAAAACGCTTCATTATTGAGAATAATTACATTTGGAACCCGCTAGACAATGCTCCATCTCGCAATATTAAGAACATATTGCGCTTGAGTGACAAGTACCAGAGTGCAGGAGTAAAGTGGTAAGTTCACTAATTAGTAAATTGCTTGGTAACTATATGTATACAATGTCTAATATTGTATAATTTTGGCTTATTTTGAACCCCCCATAAACGAAGTTTGAGGGTTACACTAAGAAAACTGGGTCAAGTTAAGTATTAACTAGTACTTTTTACAATGGTAAAAAAAAAGGGGTTGAAACGCCTTTGCCTTATTCAACAGGCGAGTCTTTTGATGAACGTCTGATTGGTTGAGCAGCCCACAGGCGCCCTCCAGCAGAGGCTGGTGTGTCCAGATATATAGATAAGAAAGGTGGAGCACTCGAAATTATGTGGCGAGGGTCTTGCGGATAGAATCTAGGTCAGCAGTGTCGCCAATTACGTCCGCCCTGCTCTAAATTAGGTCCACGACCATTTGCAGCAAGTCTGTGTCCTACTGGGCCTCTGGGTTTTACCTAAAAGTCCCCGTAGGTGCCCCTCCTGGGCCTCTGGGTTTTACTTAAAAATCCCCGTAGGTGCCCCTCCTGCTGCTATGAATGACCTATATTCTGGCCACATGACTGTCGCGATCGTATTCACGTCTGAAAATTGTGTTATAACAGCATAAATATGGTAAATAACCATTATGTTGTCGATTCAGATTAATAGGAAATATTGTTTGATGTTACCAAAGAATCTGCCATTTATATTAAGTGTAGTTAGAGCATCAGGCCTTTGAATGAGGCCAAGTCAACTCGCTCAGTGCACGAGAGCGGCACCTTCTTATTATATCTTTACAACGCACTGATGCTAGCTGGACGGCGCCTGTGAGCAGCTGTTAAATTATTTTTTGATTCAGTGCCTCTACCAAATTGTTAACAAGTAATTACCGTAACGGAGGCTATTATCGACAGGGCGGGTATTTTTGACACTTAAATTAGTTTGTTAAAAAAAATGAAAATAAAATTTTAGCATTTTAATGTGAGTGTCGAAAATACCTGCCCTGTCAATAATACCCTCCGTTACGGTAGACAAAAAGTTTTTGAACGTAGTGTGGAAATGGTCAAGGCACGGATGTGATCTCAGGTAAGGTTTTCCAGGGATTGAAATTTGACGTGAGCTCCTGCTCACGCAGAGCTCATGCAAATGTGATTTTGCGTGAGCATTTACTTGCTCACGCAAAAGTTAGGGTCGGCGTGAGTTTTTTCGGTAAAGAGGTTGTAGAATTACTTTTGACTGTCTTGCAATCTAACTTCAAAAGGAAAACCCATCTTATATAAGCTATACTTTAGATTGCAATTAAATTCTTGCTTATTCAAAGCTTGGTATAACTGTTTAAATATGAACCATTGATCAAATTCTGCAAGCAGGAGCTCACGCGAGGTTACCAAAGATAATTTTGCGTGAGTGGCTAGTCACTCGCGTGGCCTATTTCAAATTGCAATCCCTGGTTTTCTTAGTGTGGTGTAGTAACATCGTAGTGACTTGGTTATTCATTCTTGAAATTGGTCGACAGGTTGACAGGTCGACACAGCCATGGTTGACAGGTTGACACAGAAAAGTTGACATGTAGACAAACAATGGTTGACAGGTTGACAATTATCATCGATTTCTGCACTATTTTTTAACTCATCTTTCCGTGATTATCCATGACAGTCATTGCGATGCTTTCTGGTCGATTCGTCACTGCGCGATTCGTCCCCGCCAAAACGGGCCCATTCGTCACCTGAAAAAAGTGGATTCTTCACCTGAAATGGGTCTGTTCGTCCCCCGAATGTGAACGGTTTGTCACCCGTAAATATCTGTACATACTGTAGTTAAGTCAAATGAAACCTTAACAGGTGACGAACGGACCAGTTTTCATTGGGTCGAATTGCGCAGTGACGAATCGACCTGCTACCGGCGCCACTGGCAAAGAAAATATTAAGCAACGCCACTCCCATTGTCAACGCCCCTAGTGGACAATAAAGTGAATTTGAAAATAGCTCTAGACAATAAAATGAATTTGAAAATAGCTCTGTCAATCCGTAGTTTTCTCAATTTCACAATTAAAATAAGTTAATAAACCATTTTCACACGATTCCACTGTTCTACGGGTCTAATGAAGCTAAAGTATTAGATATTTATCTGCACTATTGCATCTATATAATCTGTGATGTCGCCGGAGCCCTCTAGTGAGTTTTAGTGGAACTAGGCAGCACTGGGTGATTGCATGAACGAAGCGAACGTGAATTTGAAAATTTTCTTGAAAAGGATGTTTCCACTGGCTTTTCCAGTAAAATCTGAGTGTACGTCGATAGTAAACAGAGCCGTACTCTTGTAAATAACGACAAAATAATGTATGCTAACGTGTTTATTGACAAAAATGTGTTGCAAATGTCAACTTCCAAGAATTCCTATAAAAATCGTTCTGGCTATTCTGCATTAAGGCCAGTAGAAAAGTTCCCCAAGCCAGGGAGAACCGAAAATTGGCTCCCCACTAACAGGGGTCGAAACATCTGGCTCCCCAGATGCCAACATGGCTGCTGGGGATGCCACCCCAGTTAGACCATGTGCTCGCTCCATTACTGGAGAGGGAACACAGGGAGGGAACTAGGCCCAGGGCAAGGAGTCAGAAGAGACCTAGGACAACCGCTGTAGGGAAGCCCTATCCCTTGGTTTGATGGCCAGGGAGTGGCCTTTCCAGATTAAATGGCCAAATTTAATTAAGTGGCTGACTTTAGTGGACTTGGCTGTCCAGTATGAATCCGCCTATGAAGCTACTCGGCCCCCACAAGCCCAACATTGGGCTCATGGAGCCCTGGCTATGCCTGTTGCAGACCTCGAAATAAGTCGAGAACGATCGTTCAGGTTACGTGGAGGTTACCTTAATTTATTTTCATGCAAACGGACCACCCTTCACGACAAAATGCACCATATTATTTAGTCACAACAGTAGGTTACCAGTAGGTTACCACATCAATATTCATGGTAACCAGAAAGCGGGTTACCATTGTTGAAGCTTATTTTGATCCCTGCCATTGTCCATACTGTGAGTCTGAGACCCCAGAATCCGCCCCTGTGTGTAAGACAGTGGTGGCTCCCTCAACCCAGGGTGGCCCTATCACACAGGAGCAAGTTAAAGAGTTGTTTTATTCCCTTTTAGGTGATTTATTGACAAATTGAGGTGAGCCCAACCAGAAGGGCTGCCAAGGCCCCCTTCCAATTCCAATCGGCGCTGTTACAATTGCAATGAGTATGGCCATATTCGCAGGAACTGCCCTAATCAGAAAAAGGGCAAGGCAAAATCTAGCCAGGGCAATGGTGGGAATGGTGGCCAAAAAGTTTTGGATAAGGGTTCTGGGGCCCAGAAAAGTCCTGGGAATGGTTCACAGTCTGAAAAAAGAAGCCGGCTCGCCAAAAGAGCAAGGGTGGAGGAAGTTCTGGTCCCAGGTCCTCCACCCTTGAAAATATTGGCTCCCTTGGGCAGTGAAAAGGGGGTCTTTAAGGGACAAGATTGGATTCGGTGTGCTGCAACACAGGAAGCCGTAACAGCCTGGTATATGTCCGCCCGGATAGGGTCCACCGACTTGGACATATTGGTGGACACAGGCACCCAAGTTTCACTTCTGAGCAAGAAAGTATATGATAAAATTGCGGGGGTTTATAGGTCTCCCCTTTTACCTGAAGCCGCGAATGGTGGTCTCATTAAGGTGCATGGACAATTGCAGGCAGAAATCTGTGGACAGAGCTCTGTATCCATGTGAATTTCTTATTGCTGAAATGGGACAACTGACTATGCTGCTGGGCGCGGACTCTCTCAAGAAACATAATGCCACTTTAATGTGTGTATTGAGATTGGGTGGGTCCGATATCCTGTGCAGGGAGAGCCCAAAAGGTCAGGGAGGTCGGGCAGTGGACAGTGAACCTATTTGCTTGCCTGGAAGGCATGTGTCATTGGTTGCAGTCAATCTGGTGACATGGGCAAAAGTCAAGGTCAAGACCTCCTGTTTGAAGCCATACCCCAGGTTAGTCAGAATTTGCATGTCATGGTCTGGAATGCAAACCCAACTGAGCAAAATATTTGTTTGTCACAAGGTCAGTAACTGGGGGAGTTGAGTAGTGTCCTGTCAAACGAGGATACTTTGAAAGAGGACATGCTGATATCAGCCTTACCAATGAGCAAAGGGAGAAATTAAAGATGGTCCTTTTAGAGTATGAAAATTGCTTTGAGGGAGGCCAATATGACCTGGGGCGTACAGAATTAGCAAAGCAAGGGATTGATACCGTTTACCGTAATGCCCTTTTGAGTGACCAATGACCTTGACCTGTTTGTGATATATGAACGATATTGTGGTTCAGGGATCCGTCCAGCTTTGACCAGTACCTAACTGATCTAGTTTCTGTCCTTGACCCCATGGACCAAGCTGCTCTGCATTTGAAACTCAGTCAGTGTGAATTTTTTAGGAAAGAGGTGCCCTTTCTTGGCCATGTGGTAGAAGCAGGGATAAGGCCGGACCCTCGGAAAATTGAGGTTGTCAAGAATTGGCCAGCACCCCAGACCCTCCATGAAATTCATAGTTTTGTAGGATTTGCATTGTACTATAGATAGTATGTGCCGAACTTTGCTGCCTTAGCTGCCCCATTGCATACCCTGATCACCCCAAAGGTCACTTTCGAGTGAACCTCCGAGTGTCAAAAGTTCCTTTGATGCCCTTATCAAGGCCCTCACAAGTGCGCCAGTCTTGACAGATGCTTCTGACCTAGCCAAAGGTTGTGGTCTATCTCAGGTAATTGATGGGGCAGAACGTGTTATTGCCGATGCCTGCCAAGCTCTGTTGACCAGCCAGAAAAATTACTGTACCACTTATAAAGAACTTTTGGCTGTTTTCCGAATGGCCAAGATCTTTAGACCTATCTACATGGCCAGTAATCTGTCTTGTTATGAACTGACCACCGTACCCTTGTCTGGTTGCAGAATTTCAAAGATGCTGAGGGCATGCTTGCCCGTTGGTTGGCATCTTTGGCTGAGTATGACTTTAAAATTGAAGACAGGGAGGGTAAAAAGCGTGGGAACGCTGATGGTTGTTCCAGAATTCCTGTCCGTAAGTGTAAACGGGACAATTGCCAGCATGAGGACCGAGACCTAGTGGTGACCCTTGTACAGTGGAACACTGACAGGGTCCGCCGATTTAGAAAACCATGGGAAGAGGCACTTACAATGGCGCCAGGGACAGGGGCCCAGGATAGCTAGTGTTGTAGGCAGTATAGGCGGTATGGCTGAGACAACAGCCGGTACTGAGGCCGTCTCTGAGGCAGCAAGTGGTGGCAGTCTCTTGAGACCTCTCCCGAGGTAGATAATGGTGGCTGCCCCAGAGGTAGTGGGTGGCCCCGAGAAATCTGAGGTCATGAGTCCGAACT
Organism: Alitta virens; assembly: GCA_932294295.1. Classification (NCBI taxonomy): domain Eukaryota; kingdom Metazoa; phylum Annelida; class Polychaeta; order Phyllodocida; family Nereididae; genus Alitta; species Alitta virens. Next base: position 41,036,871 of record OW028576.1, on the reverse strand, counting down.
GGCTGGATGTGTGGACAAGAAATGACATTGTGGTAGCCCAGGCTCAAGATAGTGCAACTGCTTTGGCCGTGGATTGGCTGAAGGCAGGAGAAAGGCCTTCCTATAATGATATAGCAAATAGACCCGGAAGTGTCCGAGATATTTGGGCCCAGTACAATTGGTTGCACTTAAAAGATGGAAAATTGTACAGAGAGCATAGATTGCCTACAGGAGAATACATAGAGCAATTGGTGATTCCTTCTAAGTTAAGGTGAGCGATATTTGAGCATACCTTACGGTTAGGGGACACATGGAAATCCATGGCACAGTGGCCAAAGTCCGTAGACAGGTCTATTGGCTGGGGTACAAGGAGGACATTGTCCGGTGGGTTGGATGGTGTGAAATTTGCCAAAAGCGGAAACAGACGGGCAGGGTGAGGGTCCCATTGCAACAGGTTCCTGTTGGGATGCCCATGGAGAGAATGGCTGTAGACATTGTGGGTCCCCTTCCTGTAACCAAACGAGGGAATAGGTTCATTGTTGTGATAGCTGATTATTTCACAAAGTGGACTGAGGCCTTTGCCCTACCAAGCCAAGAAGCCTATACAGTGGCTGATTGTTTGGTTACCCAAGTTTTCCTAAGATTTGGTGCGCCGTACCAGCTTCACAGTGACCAGGGAATTAACTTTGAATAAAAGGTATTCTGGAAAGTGTAAGGTGCTTGGCATTACAAAGACTAGGACAACTGCGTATCAACCCCAGAGTGACGGTTTAGTGGAAAGGTTCAATAGGTCATTGCAGGACGTGATTACCGGGATGATCGGAATGATATTTTACCTTATGTTATGTGTGCCTATCAGGCTACGCCTGTGCACTCAACATGTAGGTAATGTTGCCAACTGTACTTTATCATAGATCTGTATCTTGTAAGGATCAAATAGATCTATCATATAAAAGTAAAAGATGAGATAACCTAAACTAGTAAAGTATAATTTAAAATAGTTCAACACAGCATATTGCAACAGCTAGTGTTATGGTTCTTCTGTTTTGTAGGTCATCCGACCCCTGGCAGAGGGTGGAGGTTCACAGTGCAGGTGCAATAGAGTCTTTTCACTGAACAGCCCTGAATTCAGCAGGACATAAGTCTTTTATCTCCTCTTCTTACTCATTTTGCTTTTCAGACACAGTAGATAATAACTAACAGATTCCATAAATATAACTTTCTCAGAAAAATAACAAATATCAACTAAATGATAAAGTGCCAAATATACATTAAAATGCACTGCTGCTAGGATGCACTTTGCTGAAGCCAATCACAACCAAGGGAGGGAACTTTTTCAGCCAATAGAATTGCAGTATTCTGTTTTAGCCACCTGGTGCAAATACAGAGAACCTTCCGTGAAAATCCAATATTCATGTGCACTAGACCATAACATCCAAATCCAATTTGTGGTTGACACACAAGACACCTTGAACTGATAAAACAACTTCATACGATAACAGAAAGAATATTGCTGCAAATATAAATTGGTTCATGCAAGGAGGTTCATGTACAAGAGTCATATTTTAAGATCAACAGGATTATGCCTCAGAGTATGACTTTGAATGACTTTGAATGACTTTGAAGATGAGTGACCTTGACCTGTTCTTGAGGTCAAAATTCCTGATCCACATGAACCCCAAGCTGTTAAACTTTTGTCATGTGCTTTGCAGTGTTTTTTAAAGTCAGATGTAGAAGTACTCTTGAGCAGTGAAGTGTGCTATTATTTATTGCATATTTATTTACAGATTTCAGATACAAACTGTATTTCAATGATATCACCTTAACTTGCAGGTCTGATTTGGAGAAAAAACTTGAAAGTATTCTACAGCTCTACCCAGATTCAGCTGCAGATTTGGCTTATTGTCTACATGATGAACAGAGTGTTAAAAAACATGTCTCAGATTGGCAAAGCCATATGATGTTGTTAACAGGAAATATCAGCAAGCATCAACCACCAGAGTAAGTGTTACAAGTGTACTTCAAGCAGATTTAGAGTGAGCATGGACAGTTCAGGGGTGAGTGAAACGAATCAGAATTCTGAACAATAGTAAATCAACTTTTCTAGCCCGTTCTTGATATCCTTATCAAATAGTTCCTACCAAGGCCACTAGTCTAGAAGAGTACAGAAGTGGGTGGGTGAGTAGGGCTTGAAGTCCTGTATTTTCTGCACCTGTTGGGCGAATTAGGACAGCCATGGCAATGAGATTTAGGATGAAACAACCATCCAACATAGGCTCAACCGGAAATTGAACCCAGGCCCAGTTGTTGAAAGCCTAGTGCGCTACCCCTGAGCTAGACCCCCGCCCCGCCCTGAAGAGTACAGAAGTAGCATTACAACTGTTCAGGAAGGGGATAAACTCGGGTCAGATGTTGGGGTGATTATTTCTTTCTTATCAAATGTTTCAGTCTGTAGAGTCTTTCTGAGGTTGCAGCGGTCCATGCTTGCTCTAAAACTGCTGTAATGGTTGCTAGAGACACTGCTGATTTCTGATCAGCCAATACATCAAATTTTTCCACCAGAGGACAGCACCGGCAAGGCCCAACATTGGCCAAGCAATGACTTGGCCGACTAAAAAAAAGTTTGTTTCTGATTATTTTGTTTAAAAAGAACTGAATCTATGTTCAAAATCAAAAAAAAATGAGTGTCAAATGTCTTTTTTTGTCAGATGCCTGGGGGGAAAAAAAATTCAGGTCAACCCTGTAAAATTCAGGTCGGCCGTGTGAAGTCGGGTTGGTCGGAAATCGGAAAAAACTATTTTTTTCAACCCAGTATTGCCAGGTGTTATTGTAGGTGGCAAGAGAATGAAATCCTCTAGAAGTCTAGTTCAAGGGATGAAAGTGTCGCTCGAACGACCAAAATGTACACGTCGTGAAATGCCTTGTGATAGATTAGATGTTAAATGTCTGCTTCATCGTCACTTGAGGGGTAACAAGAGCAGCAATAGTCACATGGCTAATTTGGAATTTCTTTCTCTGTAAAACAAATGTTTTTTTCAAAGCCTTGAATATGAACTTGAAAGGAGTGTGAACCCTATCAAGTAAGTGTGGCACTTGTGCTTTTATCATCATGCTTCAATTTTCAGGCTCCTTCAAACTAAGAATTATCTCGATCACTTTTTGAGTAAACTTGCAGGGATGGGAGCGCAAAAGATACCAGAATATGTGTTTAAGAACTACCTGGAATTTCTCTTCACAACCTTATGTCTCCTATGGCCCATGGGCAGCATGAACTTCAGACTGACGTATGTATTTTATCCCTTTTAGGTTTATCCGTCACCTTTAACCTAGAGCAATATGATACCACCATTTAGATTAAATCCGTTTTCAGAAGCGTTTACATGTAATGTGTGCTGTTTGTCAGTTTTTGAGTGGCTCAAAAAAAGTGAAAATCCGATGTTAAACTATAGAACCGACGTAGTTGTTGATCCAGCTATGCTAGCTGGTTTATTCCAGTAGGGTCTGTGGGCGTCAGGGCGTTTAAGCATTAAGTCAAGGGCAAAAGCTATGGAAAAAGTGCCAGGCCTATGACGTAACAATGCTTGAAATCTATGTATGACGTCACAATCTAATGTAGTTATGACGGCGGTTTCATCTTCACGGTAAAGACAGCGTTTATTTTTTTTGCTTTTTCAAACCCACTCATCTACACCAATGTTATTTTAATTGTGCTAGAACTTCAAACTTGTGAAATATTTGATAAAATTTAATTTTTAATGGGCCCCAAATATGGGCATAAATTTGGGTCCGCTATACTGCACTAAACCCAAAGCTATTTAGGGAATGAGGATGATGGAACTAAATAGGGAAAATTTAAAAGCACCAAAAGTCAATCTGACGAGATCACAAGCATGTCACATGGTGCCTAAGCTACCAGAGTTGGCTCAACTTAGAATTGATCAGATTGCATTTTTGATTCTTAGGCGTGACAATGCCCAAGAATTATTCAAGTCAGGTCAGTGGGCGTCAGTAAGGCCAAGCAGGATGTCCAATGCCAAGATCTCTTGAGTATATTGGGCTGTTTGCAGGCATTAAATTGTGGCCCATGTCTGATTTTATCGTATCGGGGATTCCATATCGGGCACAATAGATAGATAGAAACTTTATTCCGGACTCAACATAATACAGTGTACATGAGGCCCATATATAAGTACGACAAAAAAAACATCAGGCTAAAGGTAAAGCAGGCTTAACCAGTGCCTTCTGATCAATGTGTATCAAGTTTTCTGACGACACTTTCTGATGTGGTGGTGTAAAGTCTTGTCCACCTCAATGAAGTTGGAATAGTAGCATACAGTTATGACATATGCTTTGCCGTTGATGTCACAAAGGTCAACTCCAAGGTCGGTCTGGTATTACGTGAGGTTGCATTGGCTCCATAGTATTAGCAATTTGGTATTGAGTGCATACTGTGCATCCTTGAATCAGCTGTTTGATGTCATTTGACATGCCATGCCAGTACATGGATTCACGAGCCAGTCGAAGGGAGCTTTCTGTTCCCATATGTCCCTTGTGAACTAATTCTATCATTGATTGCTGTAAGGCCTTTGGGTTTATGAGCCTTTGTCCTTTAAAGAGCAAACCATCTGTGGTGTTCAACTTATCACGTGAGTGGTAGAATGGCATAAGATTAGTTGGTATTTCCTTCTTTTCAGGCTAATTTTGCTGTATGAAGTCTTAGTAATTGCAGTTCCTTGTCGACAATTTACCGCTAGAGGGCTATGATGCAAAAAACCCCAACATTGTTTTGGAATCATATCTACGCTATGGGAAGATATTGCGGGCTTGGTTCATGAAGATGGATTATAGTCAGTCTTAACTTTTCACTTTTATGTAGTGTGTCAGTGTTTATTTCCTCCTGACAATTCTGCACCTTAAAATTTTCTTCCGATTCCGAACTTTTAAGTCATTTATGTATAATACAAAGCAATTATGAAGTGTCAAAGGAATTGTCAGTGACCTGGCACTAATCTGTTTATTCAAGCATATCTTCCTTAAGCAAGGCCTCAGTCTGGTAGCTTCTGCAGACAAATCCAGATGCATATCTCACCAGCCTCAAACAGACTTCAATGGAACAAGAGCAAGATGGATCAGCCACTAAGCACCTGCGTGTAATACGTGTACCTGCTGTATACTCCCGAGGAGCTAAGCTGGAGAGCCAGGGGAGCCACCACATACAACATAATTGACATGGCGTCTCTTAAAATATTGTCATTTTCAATAAATCCACATTGTTAGTGCCTTTGAGCATGCTTGCGCATGAAAAGGGTGCTATAGAAATATGATATAATAATAATAGTTCACAGAGCATTCCAAAGTCGGAGACACTGCATAGGTTGAGTCGGCTTTGATCTTATCAGTTTATCGGTAAATGGTGGCAACAATCGCCCATAACTTTGTTAATATTCATCGCTTGACATTAAAACTTGGGATTCTGTAGTATTTGTATCACGTGACACAGATTTTGCATTCAGCAGGGCTGTAAATTTCCCCTGAACCCACGTGACACTCAATTTTAGGTCAGCCAACCTGGAATGTTGTTTGTCCTCTGACTGTGATGAAGCGTCCGCAATGAATAACTGTTAATAAAGAATGACACTAAAGTGAACAGCAGATCCCAAGCAACTCAATACTGTGGCTCTGCTCCAACCCCCTCTGTCATGAGGGCCATCAGGTCTAGTTTTCTCAAATTTGTAGTGTTTCTAATCATTTTAATGTGATTATACTATGAAAAATTTCATTCAATAGTGGATTTTCACGGAAGGTTCTCTGTATTTCCACCAGGTGGCTAAAACAGAATACTGCAATTCTATTGGCTGAAAATGTTCCTGCCCTTGGCTGTGATTGGCTGAAGCAAAGTGCATCCAAGCAGCAGTATTTTTAGTGCATTTTAATGTAAATTTGACATTTAAGTTGATTTTTGTTATTTTTCTGAGAAAGTTATATTTATGGAATCAGTTAGCTACAAGTCCCCTGTCCACAGGACAGGGTTACAAGGTCCTGGATGAAAAAAATATTGACTTTTTTGGCTTGAGTAGGAAATAGCCTTTTAGTAAACGTTTGTCACACAACATACACCCACTGTAGCGTTAGACATACCTTTTTTCTATTGTGTCGCGCTCAGATATGGTTGATTTCTTCCAATATTAATCGATTCCTGTGCCATTTTCGAATTCACATTTCGGTAAACAAAGCTTGAAGCATGGCCGCCTAGTTCCGAAAAACTCACAAGAGGGCTCTGGTGACGTTTCAACGCCCCTAGTGGCACACAGAATAGTGCTGACCAGTCCTCATTTCTGTGACTGCTGGGGGCGTTGCAATGGCGTAAGTTTAGTGAATTATTAACAGAGTTTTTGGTGCTTGTTAATGTACTTCTTGGGCATTCTACTGTCAGATTCCGAGTGGACGAAAAGCAGTCTGTATAAAGAGCTATCAGCACCGAATCGCACTGATGCGCCCTCTTATGTATATTTACCACAAAAAGCATGAACTAGCAAACGTGAATTTGAAAACGCTCTTGAAAAGGATAATTCCACTGGCTTTTTCAGTGAAATATGAATACAAGTTGATAGTTAACAGAGTCGTACTCCGGTGCATCACGACGAAATAAGGTATGCTGACATGTTTATGGAGTAATATGTGTCGTAAATGTCAACATCAAAGAATTCCCATACAACGCGTTCCGACCCTACATCGCATCTAATGCAATGTAGGTCGGTTCTGGCTAGGAATCAGTTAGTTATTACCTATGGTGTCTGAAAAGCAAAATGAGTAATAAGAGGAGAGGGAAGACTTCTGTCTTGCTGAATTCAGGGCTGCTCAGTGAAAAGACTCTATTCTGGTGACCCCCCACTTCCCGTTCTTATTTGATCTATTCTCTGTCAGTTTCTCTGGGCATGTAGCTCAATCAAGTTAAGTAATTTATCTTCCTAGCTTGTGTGTCTGCAATAATTTTAAAGGGTCTTTCATTTTTATTTTCAGACATGTTTCATTGGAACAACTTTCATTTACTACGCCTTCAGTTGGAGAGCTTGTGTGCCCAAAACCTGATTACTACCTGTTGAATTCTGAAATGGATCTTCTGGCTGTAGTCGAGGTAAATTTGATGCTAGATCTTCGTTTAATCTGTTGACTTGTCAAGTTGATGCTGGAACTCTGAATAAACTTTAATTGTTTATATTAGGTTAAGCCAGATCACAAGCAGCTTTGTAAATGCCACAAAGGTCACAGAATTTCCCCAAAGAAGGATCCAGTTGACGATGAAAAGCGCCCTGAGGACTCCCCATGTAAGTCCAAAACTATACATCACCATTTAAATATTGTGCACTGGTTCTCCAAAACATTTGGATTTAATCCTTATGTCCTTAGGCTGAAATTATTGATGTCTGAAGGCAGGGTGGTTGAGAAATCTTAAAAACAGTTTCTCATGAAATTCTAAAAAAGTATTAAAAGCCACTATTTTGTTACTGAGAGTCTTTAAAATTCAGTTGTCAAATTATTTATTGTCACTATACTTGTGCAGAAATTCCATTACTGGAGAACAGTGTTAGCAATTTAGTAGAGCTAGGAATTAGTTCAATATTTTATAATCGATTAATCGGAGCTGCTGGCAACCGATTATCGATTAATAATGCTGTGCTACGTCAATGAAAAAGGTCTTTTTTTTAATACCAAAATCTATAAATTTTTATATGAATCATTAGTACTTGCAGTTCAATCCAGGTGGTAGCACATGAAAACCGGGGCCACCTGGCAGATTTTCACGGAAAAACGGGCAATAGTATAGCGTGCAAAGTTATTGAGGTTACAAATCAATAATCGAGAATCGAATTTTTTAGATTTTCGATACGATTAATCGATAATCATCGATAAGGGGCCACGCCATGCGCCATTGTCACATTTTGCCAAAAAATGGCGCATTAGACTGATCAAAGGGAGGGAACAAATGACACACATGCCATTTGCATGGATTAAGAAATCACACCTTTTGTCTTGGTAACACTAGGGTCAATTGCAATTGTAGACAATCAGGAATCACACCTTCCTAGGACATGAGTTCCAATTGCAATCTATGAATATATACTGGAGTGCATAAAGATATTTTCCATGGATAAAAATTGATTTAGAGCAGTGAGCTCCTTGAAAATATGAAGTCGACATATATTTCAGTAATGCAGAGGTATGTCTTTGGCGGATTTTCGCAGCAAAACGGGCGATAATATAGCGCAGGAAGTTATCGAGGTTACAAATCAATAATCGTGAATCGAAGTTTTTCAGATTTTCGATTAATCGATAATCGTCGATATTTGACGAGCCCTATTCATTAGTCAGCAGTTGGGTGGCCTAATGATTAAGGCATCCGCCTGCTGAAGTTGCTGGGACCTGGGTTCGAATCCAGGCCCGGGCACTCTTCATGAGCTACATCCCAGCTGGATGTCAATCGCATGAGACGTTAAATTGGAGTAGTTTGTACTTGTTGTCTATGCTGAGGCAAGTAAAAGATCCCACCCATGGGAACTGGGAGTACCTTGGAGTGGACTCACAGCCTTATCATCTCATCATTACATCTGTCTGTGGCAACTTGTCATATAAGCTGAGTAAGTTTCAGACCCAGTAGCACTGAGACATTAGTCAGAAAAACTGTAGCACATAGGACCATTCTGTAACACTTATGTTAAATGTCCTGGTCTGCTGACTTCCAATGATCATAATTTGAGATTTAAAAAAAAAAGGCAATAAAATGCTAACACATCAAGTAATTTGAGTTTTTACAAAATTGGGGGTAACAACCCAACATTCATCTTGGTTATGTCCTGCTTAATATTTGCACTCTTACTACTGATTATAAGTTAAATTTTAGGTTTTAACTCAGGTTTAACCCACTGCTGGCAAAACATCTATTTAGCCCAAACTCGGGTTAAACCCGCAGGGTGGGTTAAGTTTGCCAAACCTGAAAAAATATCTCGCATATCGGTAAGAAATCTAATTTGCCGTGTGTGCATTCATTTGATTTGGAATTTAACATTATCAATCATAAATGCCTTGAATTGACAAAAATAACATACAAAAGATAGTGTAATGTCTAGATTTGTTACAATATTGATGAAGCATGTGTATTATGTTGCCATTCGTTGAGGGTTTGCTGTCGTGCAGCCTATGTTTAAATAAACAGCATAGTTAGTTTCATTAAAAACGGCCTGTCAAATCGAACCTAACCAAAGCTACTTTAGGTGGCTACTCAAAGCCGGATCTAAAATTGCATATTTATGATAGATTAATTTTGTTCATTAGCCAAGGTTTATACTTCTCTGGTGGTAGATGTAAGCCGACTATTGGCTATAGAAGTTGACTTTTGCATGCTTTGACCAGTCAGGTAAGGGTTGCTAGAGTTGACCGTTTTCTATGAAACTAACTGTACATTTTTACAGTGGATGGACTGCCTGCTGGACTGCTTGAAGGACTTCCTGATGGTACATTTGATGAGTCTTTGGAAAAGTCTGGAAAAGAACTAAGTGATGGTGAAGCGAATGACCAGTTTGACATGGTGGAAAGCGCTCGTGATCATGTTCAAACTGGAAGTCTGCCGCCCTTCTTGCGGTAAGTCCATTGCATTTTATTATTATTTCACAAACTGTACTAAAACAGTCACTGAAGAGATACTGGTATACTGCAAAGAAAGCTTTTCATGGCATCGGAGTCACTCTGATGATGATGATGTTTTGATGGTCTGCATTGTGTGTTGGCTCGTTTACTTTAATCCAGAACGTTTGCCTGGAAAGTGATAGAACCTTACAACTGAGTCATTGATTCCATGTCAGTTCATCAAAATTTAATTTAGGAAAATTTTCCCACTTGACCCCCTCAGATTACCCTGAAAAAATGTGATCGGGTAGATACACTTCTTATTAGAAAAAAAATCCAAAATAACAGGTCTCTACTGCCAATACTTTTCCAACAAAAATTTTATGCAGCAAATATTAAGCTTTTCTCCCTCTCCGGGGGCAGAGCTTTTGTAAGTTATCGAAAGTCACAGCGACGAGGGAAGGTATCTAGTTTTACAACTAGGTCGGCGCCAAATTTAAAATCACATGTAAAGTCAATGGGCACGAAACTAGTTTCGTGCCCATTGACTTTACATGTGATTTTAAATTTGCCGCGATTCAGGCCAGAAAAATTACTCTACAGACTTGTCGTTCCGTCAGCAGGCAGTTGACGACTTGCTTCAGAGCTGTATACTTTTTGGTAGCGTTTCATCCAGTGCAAGTGGGTGCAAATTGCCGGTAAAAATATGTCTCATTCATGCTGTGCCTCTCCCATGAACAAGATGGCGAACTCTTACGGAAATTACCAAAGTACGTTGTACGGAATCGTGCATGTTCAAGCATGAGGCCCAGGCAAGGAACTCTTGCAGTGCCTTAGCCTTGACTGGTCGTTCAATTGTGAAAAGCCACCGGGGGCCTCTTTCCTTTACTTTAATTTATTTGCGCATGCGCAGTGACATGTCTAGACGGCTATGTAGGTCAACGCTAGAACAGAAGGTATGTTTTCTGTAGTTTGTGGGACTTATGGGTAAATGACAACCCTAAAGATAGATGCCTGGTCAGTTTTGACAGATTTCATGACCAATGTCACCTCTGTAGCTTGAATTATTTGGAAATATTGTGACAAACAACCGAAGCGAAAGCTATGCACGACAACCGGACCGCATAACTTTGTCCAAAATGTATCAATTTTCACAAACTATACATTAAATAAAAGCCAGAATTTCATGGGCCAGGAGCTAAGTGCCTCATGCATAAGGCCCAAGTGCAATTGATTCTTCAAAGGCTGCTAGTCTCTGAACAATATTAGATCTTTGTTTTTGTGACATGTACATATATTGTCTGGTGTATTGTTGGTGAAAATTGATAAACTTTGGGTTTAGTGCAGTAAACAGACCCAAATTTATGACCATATTTGGCGTCCAAATGATATAAAATACAAACATTATTTTGAGCAACACTCACCAAATTTTGAAGGTCCTATTCAACAAGAATAACATTTGTGTAGGTAAGAAAAAAGAAAAATAAGCATTGTTCCTACCGTGAGCATAAAATCCGCCGTCATTTGCTTGTGACATCATACATTGAATTCAAGCTTTGACGTCATATGCTTGGCAATGAGGCTAGCTAAATATGATCTTAAGCTAAATCTGGGTCCTGCTATACTGCACTTTTTCCAGGCCTTTCAATCTTCAATATTTTGTGAAACAATTTTTCCTATGCAAAAACCTGTATTTATTTTTTTGTCAACAATGATAGATTACCTTCAATAAGTGACAGGCCATATTTTCACAAAATTAAAAGAAAAGATACTAACCCGCAATGCATTGTGTCAACAAAACAAACATGGCGGCAGGAAAATTAGACCAACAATCACTTGTCAATCATGAAAATATTGTGTATGTAACATATCTTAAAAGTTCTTTATAAGTCTATTTTACAAATTATTTATTCTTTAGAACAATATTCCATTACAATTTTAATCTTATTTATCATTTTCCCCCTTAGTTTTGGTACACACAATCTCCACGGAATATGCTATACTAGCCAGAACCAACCTACATTGCATTAGACGCTGTGGGGTCAGAACAACTTGTATAGGAATTCCTTGAATTTGACATCTTTAACATCGTTTTTTCAACAAACACGTTAGCATACCCTATTTCGTCGTTATGTACAGGACTGCTCTGTTTACTATTGCATCGCACTCATATAGTCATGAAAAAGGCATTAGAAACATCGTTTTAAGAAGCATTTTTATTTACATTCATTAGTTCATGCTTTTGCCGTTGCAACGCCCCCCCCCCCCCCCCCCCAGCAGTCACATGCAATGGCGCCACTGTGCCTGTTCAGTTTTGTTGACATTAAAAATCTGTGAATAATTTGCTCAATTTGCTTGTTATTGAATTCAAATCATGTGGATGTAATTTTAATATATTGTAAATGTCAAATTGCCAGAACTAAGGACTATTCCATGTGAATCTTATTTTATGTCTGTAGCTGGCTGTGCCGAGAACTTTTTGACTGACAACAAAGTCACCGGGTCAGGTTGGAATTGTCATTTATTGCAATGACGAAGGATGGCATCAGGTGGTAACTGACAGTGATAATACTTGAATTTATGTGTCAGTTAGAATGTGGGGGAAGTTAACCGGCCACAGTTCGAACAGAATACCCCACCTGACAGGTGCAGCCAGCAGACAGACGGAAGGCAAGGGGAGACTCAGCACCAGCTGACAGCCTCAGGCAAAATTGGGGGGAGAAAGAAAGGTGTCGCTGGAATATAGCTCTGACCCAGCGCCTGCTGACGGCACAGAGGTAGACCCAGCCTAGACTAGTAGCACTTAAGAGGGGCTCAGCACCAGCTGGCAGCCTGATAATTAGCTCTGCCCCACTCTGTGGGGCAGAGGTTTTGTTAGTACATCGATCTCGCGAGATGACGTCGCCCTACCCACAAAAACGTCCTGTGATAACAGAAGTTACATGCCGTCTTCCGCTACATCCCGTGGTTTAACGCTACATATTCCCCTTGTACAGGCTGCTATTGCTGTTCAGCGTGTTTCGTGGCTGCATTATCTACAAAACGCGCATTTTCTGCCAGCCTGTGTCCCTTCCACTGCTGCGTAGTCTCGCCATAGCGCGAGAGGGGTGTATGACATCATCACCGGATTCCCCCTGGGGGAACCCCACAGTAGGCGTGCTTGCATTTTTCCCACGCTGCCTTTTCTAACCCTTTGTCACTCCACATAGGTCATTATAACTCTACGTTTATGTTATTTACTCATTCCAACTTAGTTTTCTCTGTTAGAGGTCGTTCTTGCGCTCTACTACCTGTGTGCGTAGTCTCGCCATAGCACGAGACGTCCGTATGACGTCATCAAGGGAATCCCCACAACGGGGGAAGCCCACAGTCAGCAAGGTTGCCGTTTTTCCACACGTTGGCCTTATTGACCACTTCAAGGCCCCCGCGTCCCCAGATAAGTCATTCTAATGCTACATTTCTGTGTTCTTGACTCATTCCAACTTAGTTTTTTTCGATACAGCTCGTTTTTGCGATATAGCAGCTGTGTGCATATCCTCAGTTGCTTGTTGCGAATATGGTTCTTGGCCAAGTATGCAACCCACATAAATGACGGGAAACTATGTCACAAAGGGCAGAGCTCCGCACATACCATGTGCATTCTAGTTGTGATTGGCAGGAGGGTCTGGGCCTAGGCCCTGCTGACAGCCCATGAAAAATAAAGAGGAGAAAACAGGGGAGCCTAATGGCTGGACTTGATGGTGGACGGAGATGGCTACGGACGGGAAATGAGCAAACAGTGGATAGTGCTGGAAAACCAGAGAATGCCAGCGGCCAATATCCATTTGCGTTGCGGGAATCCTTCGTAGTTAATGGCTGTTTTGGCCGCCTGGATGGTTGGAACAGTGTGGGGCATGATGACGGGCCGAGGGTTGAGGGGCACCTTTTCCAGAGGTACCGGAGATGGCCTCCGAGGTAAGGTGGCGGAATCGGCAGTTTTCTTTGTCGCAGTTGCCGTCATTCGCCTTCAGGGCCCCTACGCATGGGTTTACTGCACGAGTTGGCTTCGTTGGCATTGGAGCCAGGTTGCAAGGGCCCAGGTGCCTGACTCAGGCAGTGCAGGTATAGTTCCTGGTGGATTGCACCCCATGACATGGATGGGTCCTGAGCTTTGAGGCGGCGAAATTGGGAGTCATAAAACACCCACCATTGAAGGGGGCGCCTGCAGGACAGGCTGTGAATGACATTACAGTACTTGAACAATGTTAGGGCCTGATGGGGGTGACGCTCAGGGAATACTGCAGCAAATGTGATGAAAAGATCAGTCCACTCGAAAATATTGTGGATTTGGGTGGACCTCGAGTGGGAAGATATGGCCAGTGTTTGTTGGGATTGGCCGTTACCAACCGTGATGGAGAGGGGCGGCTCAGTGGTTGATGTGCCCAACGAGGTGAGCTAGACAAATTCTCCAGCCCAAATCCTCGACTTTATTTTTTGGGCTATGGTGGCACCCAAATGAAGGGTCATAGGACGGAAAGTAGGCTGGTCACTTGCCTCAGGGTTTGAGAAGGACTGACCAGCATGGAGGAGCCTGAGGTTAAGATCGTGCCGGGGTGGTCAGCAATGGAGACGTTTGGCAGGGGTGCAGGAGGTGGTGGCTCTGTTGACGAGGGGGCAGCGGGCAAAATTCCCCAGCTAGCAAGGTTGGTTAACACACTTTTAGTGACCTCAAGAGCGAAGTGTAGACAACGTTGCCTGGTCAAGGTGTTGGCCGGCTTGCGGAGCAGAGACGTCCTGTTGCGGCTGTGGGACATCCTGCTGTGGTGGTGGGGACGGACAAGGCCTGGTGGTTGGATCTGCCGAACGGTCTGATCTGGTGGCCGAGCGAGCTGGGGCAGGTAACCGGTCCAAGTCTGGGGAGTGGTACCGCTGAGGCCGCTTGGTAGGTCTACCACGTCTGGTGGGGGGTATCTGCAACACACAGAAAAACGGCACAGAAAAAGGCAAGATTCAGAGCCAACATACAGGTGTAGGTTTAAAGGCAGGCACATAACTGCGAGCAGCAGAAACAAAAACGGGGACAACCAAATCGTCGTCGCAAAGACTGGAAAAATACCAGCTCGTCCTTGCATATTCAGGGTACAAAGCCCACATTTAGGGGCAACAACACAACGAGTGCACAATGATGGCAAGTAAACCAGAACCTGAAATATACTAGAGACGAGAAGTACTGACCTTGTTGACAGTTGCAAGTTGGAGATTTCAGGAACGCACGTGGTCTGACGAGTCCGCACCTTAAACTTGGGACAACACAACAGAATGAAGTCGTAGACGCCGCCAATGAGAGTACAATGATTAGGACGACACAAGGGTGCCGTGGCCTGCAATGGTGAAGGCAGGACGCAAGAAAAATAAGGCAAAATTTCGGAAAAACATCAGTCCGATTTTTAGTCTGTTTGGCGTGATGGCGTTCGTAAACACAACTGTTGCGCATGCGCGGATCAAAGCGCCACCATGCCATAAATAGATTTCCCGCTTGAAATCTTCATATCCACTAGGGGGCGTTGAAACATCGCCGGAGCCCTCTTGTGAGTTTTGGCGGAACTAGGCGGCTGTCATGTATTATCAACGAAATGTGATTTCAAATATGCTACAGAAATTGATTAAAATTGGCAGAAATTGACCTTATCTGAGTGCGATACAATAGAAAACAGGTATGTGTAAACCTAGAGCAGATGTATTTCGTGTGGCAAACGTTTATTAAGTCAAAATTCACAATTTTTTTCATTTATGACGCTGTAACTTACATGTTAATCCAATGAGGCCAGTTCGGGTATACGTTCAAGCGTGTATATAGCATACTTCTACACGTCGTAGCGGCCTGCCAAGTTGTCCATGTTTAGTGTACTGCCTTTGGAGTGTTTTCCACTCATGTTTTGTTTAATGTGTTCCATACATTTCTTGAAATCGTTGTTTGTTGCCTCCGCAAGTCCCTTGGCTGTTTCCGGTCACAAGATGGCGAAAATCCAACGGAAATGACCGAAGTGCGTTGTACAGCTTCGTGCATGTTCGGGCGAGAGGCCCCAGGCGGGGAATTCTTGCGGTGTCTTATACTTTTTATTGGTCGTTCAGTTTTGAAAACCCACCGGGGGCCTCTTTCCTTACTTTAATGTATTAGCGCATGCGCAGTGACGTGTCTAGACGGCTATGTAGGTCACTGCTACAACAGAACCAGCGTAACACAGCGAATTTTGCCGTTTTCAGAGGGAGTGTATACCGTATTTGTTCAGAAAGGTATTCTATGACTTTCTGGCTTTTATTTAATGTATACTTTGAGAAATTTGATCAAGTTTTGACGAAGTTATGTGCTCCGGTCGTCGTGGTTAGCGAATGTTCGCTTTAATAATGTCACTGTCAGCTGTCAAATGGTACAGACGTCAAACATGTATACAACAATCCTCCAGCCGCCTTTGTTGCACATCTAAAAATTTAAATGCTCAAGTATCATATTGATAATCCATAAAATACAGTTATGTCCCTTAAGATGCAAAAAATAAACCAATTTCCTTTCAAAACGTAGCTAAGATCGTCGTTATTATCAGTGACAATGGCCATTTTGATTACTTTGTGTTATGCGCTGTGATTGGTTGAAATGAGTTGTCCCAAAATATAACAGCCAATCAGTCATTAGCTTGCTTGGAGCAGTATCAAACACCTACCGCGCGTCATTTGCACATTTCTATGTGCTCTAGTTTTTCAACAATATCTTGATATCAACAATATCGCTCGGCGAGCGGAGCGAGCTTATGCTCTGAAATATTAAACGTTTTTCAGGGAAAGCAATGCTCCCTAGTCGCCAGGTTTGGACTGACGCAAACTGCTTCACCGGTCTAGTTAAGAGTGCTTCCCCTCCGAAAGACTGGCACTGAATTTTTCCTTAGTCTGAACATTGGTCACAATGCCACGATTTCATTTGGATCCAACTACGGATCACATTGTCCCCGCTATAATGGGCAGAGCTCTTCACATCCCATGTGCAATTTCAGTTATTTTGTTCTTGGTTTGTTGATCAATACGAAGCTCAATGAAAAATACCAGTTTTCAGGATATTTATGGATAAAAAACCATAAATTGTTTTAAAGAGCTTTTAAAATTGTCAACAAAGTGTGCAAATTAACCAAGCAGAAAAGTATAACAACTGTTAGGTTGTGTTAGTTTAACAATAACAATCAGTGCAATACATGGTCAAGATTCTTTGGGGTGTACTTTTGCATATTGGGCGACAGATTGAAATGTTCAATATTTGTGGAATCTCTACATATTCTGATGAATGACTTTATAGAGTATATATCTTTTGCATGAATGAATGCATATTTTTCACCAGATTTAGATTAAGCAGGTAAATTGCATGGGAGTGCACTTACTTTCGAGAGCAACTTCATGTTTGACTGGCTACTTTCCACTTATAATTTAGATGAGCGCTGTATATGGAGTCTCAGAGAAGACTATGGGTAATCAATGTAAAGGGAAGCATCAGCTTACAAAAACATGCATATGTCTTGTTTTTGTGGATATTTTCTGCTGTTTCTCTCCTCTTGGGTAAAAATGGATGAATTGACTGACAAACTAAAAGTTATTCAAATGTAAAATTAACTAATTAAAGATTGTAAAACCCAGCGTTTCAGTCATGTTTTTTTAATTTTATTTTGTAGGCAACTGGACTTAAATGACAAGAAGCAGGTTAGATGTTTTCTCCCACAACTAATTGGTCAGTTGTTGGCAAGTCATAATGTTGAGTCCTTTCCTTCCTTCTCGACACCATATGAGCCTATACGTCTTGGCGTTGGTCTCGTTGGCGTAAAGGTGAGTAACATTATTATGCCTGTTTGAGCCAGCCAGCCAGCCAGTGCTGCTTGCAGTTTGCTGGATCTTATAATATTGGTTTGGGGTGATGAGATCAGATGAGATGGAGGTGATTGAAATGAGAGCTTATAATGTAATTTCAATGTTGTATTTGACAGAAAAAGCCTCGTTTTTTTTCTGTCCATATCAGAACTTTACTCAGATTAGAGGACTGCTTTGAGGTTGTTTAATTCAGCGGCTCAATTTCAGCCTCTGTTTGGGGAGCTAGTGGGGGGGGGGGGGGGGGGGGACTCCAGGATGGCACAGAACTGAGCTACTGAGTGTTTAGATTGCTGGCTATTCGACAGATTTTGGAAATAACATCCTTCTGTCAAGAAACGAGGCAAAAACCTACTATAACTGGGCTATTTTTTCACCCAAACTGGCAAGGTTCTTGACCCAATATGCAGCCCAGTGTTTATGTCAATGCCCCAGGTGGTGAATGTTAGAACTGCACTCTCTCAAGGGCCTAAACAAGTTACTGGTTGTTATGTGATCCTGAAAACGTTCAGTGAAGCATTTCCAGCTATCTAAATGCTTGCAAATCTAGATAATATTGTATCAATTGGTAAGGTCATGAACTTCGTTCAATGAACCACTCTGTCAGATTTCATTTATCACTCTTGACTGTGTTTTTATGTCGTGAGAGCCGTAAGGTCTAGTTATTAATAATATGTATATGCCAAGGCATGAGAACAGCGGATATATAGGCCTAGTACAGGTATGTATAATTCTGGTTGGCACAAAATGGCATATGATACATACAATTATACATGTACATGTATCGTATTATATACGTAATGGGTGGTAAGGAGACCAATCTGTAGTTTTACTGGCCGAAGCTGGTGACATTGTGTGAGGCGTAGCCATGTACTTTTGAAATCCATTAATATTTTTTTCTGTCTGTTTCAGCTCCGATTTGTTACCATGGTATTGAAAGACCAAGCACGGAAAATAAAATTTCCCACTGCAGCTGATATTGAGAAAGTGCCTTCAGTCAGACCTTACGTTTATCTTACTCGCGAGTTAAATTTGTTCAAAAAAGTTGATCTTGTTATATTTTTTCAAATGCTTTTTGCATTAAGAACAGTCACTTTACTGAAATAAATTGTTAATTATATAAATACATTGTTTTCCTGCAAATTCTTCAGGGCTGTTCCATTTAATAATTTGGTGGGTGGGGATGATGAACCAAAACATTTTCAGATAACTTTTTTTCCTCATTATGATATTAAGAAAATAGTCAGTTTTCTCTTTTGGTGAACCCACCCCCGCTCTTTTTATATAACGTTCCTGTCCAACCCCCACCCTACA
The DNA here is from genome assembly GCA_932294295.1 of Alitta virens. Lineage (NCBI taxonomy): Eukaryota > Metazoa > Annelida > Polychaeta > Phyllodocida > Nereididae > Alitta > Alitta virens. The sequence goes on along the minus strand of OW028576.1, from coordinate 41,018,076 downwards.
CCTTTAAATGAAACAGCACTTGTTATAATTATTGGCACGAAGTGCCAATTCTTACGTTGCTTGGTGGAGGCGTTTTCGCGTAATGCGTCCGGTTTGCCATTTTTCGAGCGACAAATTCGAACTTACATGTTAATCCAATGAGGCCAGTTCGGGTATACGTTCAAGCGTGTATATAGCATACTTCTACACGTCAATAGCGCCCTGCCACCTTGTCCGTCCATTGTGTACTGCCTTTGGAGTGTTTTCCAATTTTTTTTTTTTTTATGTGTTCCATACATTTCTTGAAATCGTTGTTTGTTGCCTCCGCGAGTACCTCGGCTGTTGCCGGCCACAAGATGGCGAACTCCGACGGAAATGACCGAAGTGCGTTTGTACAGCTTCGTGCGTGTTCGGGGGAGAGGCTGACAGTGACATTATCAAAGCGAACCGGAGCGCATAACTTCGTCAAAAGTTGATCAAAAGCCTCGTTTTTTTTCTGTCCATATCAGCACTTTACTCAGATTAGAGGACTTCTTTGAGGTTGTTGAATTCAGCGGCTCAATTTCAGCCTCTGTTTGGGGAGCTAGTGGGGGGGGGGGGGGGGACTCCAGGATGGCACAGAACTGAGCTACTGAGTGTTTAGATTGCTGGCTATTCGACAGATTTTAGAAATAACATCCTTCTGTCAAAAAAACAAGGCAAACGCCTACTAAAATTGGGCTCTATTTTCACCCAAACTGACAAGGTTCTTGACCCAATATGCAGCCCAGTGTTTATGTCAATGCCCCAGGTGGTGAATGTTAGAACTGCACTCTCTCAAGGGCCTAAACAAGTTACTGGTTGTTATGTGATCCTGAAAACGTTCAGTGAAGCATTTCCAGCTATCTAAATGCTTGCAAATCTAGATAATATTGTATCAATTGGTAAGGTCATGAACTTCGTTCAATGAACCACTCTGTCAGATTTCATTTATCACTCTTGACTGTGTTTTTATGTCGTGAGAGCCGTAAGGTCTAGTTATTAATAATATGTATATGCCAAGGCATGAGAACAGCGGATATATAGGCCTAGTACAGGTATGTATAATTCTGGTTGGCACAAAATGGCATATGATACATACAATTATACATGTACATGTATCGTATTATATACGTAATGGGTGGTAAGGAGACCAATCTGTAGTTTTACTGGCCGAAGCTGGTGACATTGTGTGAGGCGTAGCCATGTACTTTTGAAATACAATAATTTTTTTTTCTGTCTGTTTCAGCTCCGATTTGTTACCATGGTATTGAAAGACCAAGCACGGAAAATAAAATTTCCCACTGCAGCTGATATTGAGAAAGTGCCTTCAGTCAGACCTTACGTTTATCTTACTCGCGAGTTAAATTTGTTCAAAAAAGTTGATCTTGTTATATTTTTTCAAATGCTTTTTGCATTAAGAACAGTCACTTTACTGAAATAAATTGTTAATTATATAAATACATTGTTTTCCTGCAAATTCTTCAGGGCTGTTCCATTTAATAATTTGGTGGGTGGGGATGATGAACCAAAACATTTTCAGATAACTTTTTTTCCTCATTATGATATTAAGAAAATAGTCAGTTTTCTCTTTTGGTGAACCCACCCCCGCTCTTTTTATATAACGTTCCTGTCCAACCCCCACCCTACACCTTTAAATGAAACAGCACTTGTTATAATTATTGGCACAAAGTGCCAATTCTTACGTTGCTTGGTGGAGGCGTTTTCGCGTAATGCGTCCGGTTTGCCATTTTTCGAGCGGCAAATTCGAACTTACATGTTAATCCAATGAGGCTAGTTCGGGTATACGTTCAAGGGTGTATATAGCATACTTCTACACGTCGTAGCGCCCTGCCACCTTGTCCGTCCATAGTGTACTGCCTTTGGAGTGTTTTCCACTTATGTTTTGTTTTATGTGTTCCATACATTTCTTGAAATCGTTGTTTGTTGCCTCCGCGAGTACCTCGGCTGTTTCCGGCCACAAGATGGCGAACTCCGACGGAAATGACCGGAGTGCGTTTGTACAGCTTCGTGCATGTTCGGGGGAGAGGCTGACAGTGACATTATCAAAGCGAACCGGAGCGCATAACTTCGTCAAAAGTTGATCAAATTTCTCAAAGTAAACATTAAATAAAAGATAGAAAGTCATAGAATACCTTTCTGAACAAATACGGTATCCACTCCCTCTGAAAACGGCAAAATTCGCCTTCAAAACGTAGCTAAGACCGTCGTGATTTTCAGTGACAACCACCATTTTGATTACTTTGTGTTATGCGCTGTCATTGGTTGAAATGGGTTGACCCAAAATATAACCGCCAATCAGTGATTAGCTTGCTTGGAGCAGTATCAAAAACATACTGTATAGGATTTTCAACCTCTTGGTACACACGTTGATCTTGGGTTTGCCCTGAATGTTTAAACTTGGATAAACCATAGTTTTATCCAATTGAGGTTTAAATAACTTACTGACATTTTTTTGTAGACAATGAAGTGCATGTTGACTCAGCAAAAATATAGTGTGGCTTAATACAACATGACATGCAAATATATACCACGAAAACAACAAAAATGACAAGCAATTGTGAAAAAAAAAAATATATATATATATATATATAATTAAAGTTTGTTACTTTCTGATTAATCAGCTGATCATTTTCAATAATATAAGTTAATCGTATTTTACACATTCTCTTTTTTCTCTTTTTATCTATGGCGCCGAATTTACCGTTCGCCAAATTCACTAAGCCGAGTTCACTATTTTTTGCGCCAAATTCACCCGAATTCCTTTTATTCGATAGCTTCATGTCATTCATGACAAACGGATATCTCTTCAGAAATGACTTCTATGACGTTCTGCCTTTTATTTAATGTATACCTGCGTGCCAATTTGCACATTTCTATGTGCTCTAGATTTTCCTGCAAATAAAAAAAAAACTTTTGTCCTTTTTTCACCAGTTTTGTACTATTTTTCAAATAACCAATTATTTATCACACAAATCAATTATATCACTTTAAATGAATGAACAATTATTATTTATCACACAGTTATCAGTTTATATACAGTTATATATATATATTTATATTTACAATGAAAATCCATTCATCACACTATACAGTTGCATGCAAAATTATTCAACTCTTCAGGAGTTGGCGTGAACATATGTCAAAGTTCTATCGGAACATGTCAACTATCAGTTTGCACAGGACATAAATGTATGACACATGCCATCATCACAATACTACATGGCCAATGCACAGTCTTATGCATTCATATTTTAGGGTTGTGATAAAGCTAATATTTTCAACACTGCATACAATTTTTAGTTCTTTGAATTTCCTGACATACATCTGAGAAAACATGTAATCTAAAAATCATGAAAAAGCAGTGGGCCTTTGAAAAATTTTAGGGACTTTTTGTGCAATATAATAACGTACATTTGGTAAAAATATATAAAGAGGATTACATATTTTTCTTAAAAGATCAGTCATTGGTTCTTGTAGTTCGAAATACTTTTACAATGAAACATCAAAAGTGAAAGTTTACAAACTTACTTTAACAGTTTTCCAATCCTATCAGAACAGACAAAAACGGAAGAAAAAAAAAAACCCATTTTCATAAAATCATAATTTGCAAATTACAGTCGCTTGAATTTAAAATCGTCAATGATATTGTAATATTTCATCATGAATAACCATTATAACTAGAAAATTATTACGCAAAATTATATAACAATCCCAGGAAATTTCCATAAGCATCTTTGAGCATGCCCATCTGCAGCTGCTCCTGCCACAGGCCAGCCTGGCCATTTTAGGCCAAGTATTTAACCAGCACTGGGCCCCCTCTTGCAGAGAGGGAGGCACAGCGAGAGAGACAGAACATCTGCAGGACAGCAGCAGAGAGTTCTGGCTATTTAGTCATGTATTCTCGAGTGAAGGCTGATCTCACATAGAACATTTCAATATGTAACTCTTTAGACTGGGGAACACACAGTTTGATATGACTATACAATAACTTTGGACTCCATCTTCATGTAATTTTAACTGGATTGTACTAAGGCTTCAGATCTGTACCCTCACTGCTAAGCAAAATAACCACTTCATTAAACACTGGAAGATTTAGTGCAACATGGTGGAGAATCCGGGTATCGATATCCAAATTTGTCAAACTTTTCCATTATACGGGGGCATGTCATAAGGCTCTAATACATGCTCCCCTACAAGATGTCATTAATGCTCCCTGAAACATTAATAAAAATTATTACACAAAAGTATAACAATCCTAGGGAATTTCCATAAGCATCTTTGAGCATGCCCATCTGTAGCCAGAACCGACCTAAATTGCATTAGAAGTTGACATTTATGACATTTTTCTCAATAAACACATTAGCATACCTTATTTCATTGTTATGTACAGGAGTACTGCTCTGTTTACTATCGACTTACACTCAGTTTTTACTGAAAAAGCCAGTGAAAATTCACTTTCACTTCATTCATGCTATCGCCCATTGCTGCCTTGTTCCACTAAAACTCACTAGAGGGCTTCGGCGACATCACAGCACTAACACAGATTATATAGATTCAATGGTGTAGATAAGTATCAAATACTTTAACTTCATTAGATCCCTAGAACAGTGGAATCTTGTGGCAATGGTTGATTAACTTATTTTAATTGAAATTGGGAAACACAGACCTGACAGCTATTTTCATTTTATTGTCCACTAGGGGCATTGCCAGTGGCCCAACCATCACGTGACCGTCGCAATGGCTCTCATGGATAATCAAGGAAAGAGGAGTTCAAAAATAGTGCAGAAATCTATGATAATTGGAAGAAATCAATCATATCTGAGCGCGATAAAATAAAAAAGGTATGTCTAACCCTAGCTACAAGTCCCCTGTCCATAGGACAGGGTTACAAGGTCCTGGATGAAAAAATATTGACTTTTTTGCTTGAGTGGGAACTAGCCTTTTAGTAAACGTTTGTCACACAACATACACCCACTGTAGCGTTAGACATACCTTTTTTCTATTGTGTCGCGCTCAGATATGGTTGATTTCTTCCAATATTAATCGATTTCTGTCCCATTTTCGAATTCACATTTCGGTAAACAAAGCTTGCAGCATGGCCGCCTAGTTCCGAAAAACTCACAAGAGGGCTCTGGCGATGTTTCAACACCCCTAGTGGCACACAGAATAGCGCTGGAAAGTCCGTAGTTTTCTCAATTTCACAATTAAAATATTTTAATAAACTATTCCATACGATTCCACTGTTCTATGGGTCTAATGAAGCTAAATTATTAGATATTTATCTGCACCATTGCACCTGGGTGGCGCTGTGATGTCGCCGGAGCCCTCTAGTGAGTTTTAGTGTAAGTAGACATCAATAACATGGTCGATTCGTCACAGCACGATTCGTCTTCGTAAAAACTGGACGGTTCATCACTCAAAAAAAGGTCGGTTCTTCACCGGCAGTTAACATATTTTATATAATAGCAGTGACCATACACTGTGTACCGGCCAAATCAACCAATTTCGGATGACAAATCGACCAAATTCGGGTGACGAACGGACCAGTTTTCATTGGGTTCAATCAGGCAATGACGAATCGACCTGCTACCTGTGAAAGCATGAACCAAGCGAACGTGAATTTTGAAAATGCTCTTAAAAAGGATGTTTCCAGTGGCTTTTTCCGTAAAATCTGCGTGAAAGTAGTAAACGGAGTAGTAATCCTGTACATAACAACAAAATAAGGTATGCTAACGTGTTTATTGAGAAAAATGTGTCGTAATTTTGAGCGTCCATGAATTCCTATAGCAGGCGTTCCGACCCTACATCGCATCTAATGCAATGTAGGTCGGTTCTGGCTAGTCTAACCCTAGAGCAGGTGTATTTCGTTTGGCAAACGTTTATTAAAACGCTAGTTCGCACACAAGCCGAATATTCCATATTTTTTTCATCCAGGACCATGTACCTTGTCCTGTGGACATCTGCAGCTGCTCCTGCAACAGGCCAGCCTGGCCACTTTAGGCCAAGTATTTAACCTGCACTCTTGCAGAGTGGGAGGCACAGAGAGAGAGACAGAACATCTGCAGGACAGCAGCAGAGAGTTTTGGCTATTTAGTCATGTATTCTTGAGTGAAGGCTGATCTCGCATAGAACAATTCAATATGTCACTCTGAACTTTGTGGGGAACACACAGTTTGATATCACTATACAATAAACCATTCAACTTTACATTAGACTCCATCTTCATTTAACTTTTACTGGATTGTACTAAGGCTTCAGATCCTGGACCCTCACTGCTAAGCAAACTAATTGTATGCACATGAATCTTCAAAATTTTTAAATACACATGTCAATGTAAAGTTCTATCAAAAGGCACCACTAGACCATACAGATTATTACTGTATGAAATTTTTCTAGGTTAATTGTTTCAGTTTTTCAGAACAGTTTTAAAGTTCTGGAAACGAGCATTACGTCCTTCCCACCCTTCTGCGGACCGATATTGGTGATAACAATAACCCCTCTTAGAACTTTGATCGCTGAAGGTTAAAAAGTTGATAAATGATCCATCAACAGAATCTGAGGCTGCTAAACAAATATTCAACAAGTTTTTACATTTATAGATAAACAAAAAAAGCCTGACAACAGCAAAAACAAGTTGCCTACATAGAAAGAAAAGACTATCACAACTAGAGTAACACATCAAACTGAGAGGCTTGCCATGTGGCACACATGATTGTGGTCATCGCCATCTTGTCTCCATACTCACCAGATAAGAGCTTGGAGTGTGTACCACAATACGCTTAAGCTACAAAATCTAATATCTTCTGCAAAAAACGCAACTGGGATGTTGTATGTTTCTAGAGATCATTATAATATTCTTCAAGGCATACTCTTCAATAAATGAGTGGATTTGATGAAAACGTCTGTCCCCATACCATACCACGGATGCAAGGAATTTCATGCATAGCCCAGTTACCCAATTGGGTCAGTTCTCTCCTTACAATGTTCAATTTAACTCCATCATGTGAATTGAAGTAGGGCCAAAAGCCTTTGGTTGTTTCTAATCAGCATTTCTTAATATTAACTAATTTATGTGTTTATGTTACTTTGTAATATTTATTGTAATTTGTTTAACTATCCAGGCATCCATCTACCTACATGAAAATTTCTTTGCGAAGTGTTAAAATTTTGTGTTAAAAGTGATATATCCATATTAGGGTAGGTTGATTTTTTTCATTTCTTGAGATATTGATTTTGGACTAGTCAGGATGTCAAGGTTGTAATATCACAATGGCCGATAAAAAAATTCAAATATCTAGCTTGAATACTTTTTTGAGGAAACTTTATTGAAAATCACAACAAAATAATGCGACAAAATAGCCTTATTTTTACATTTCTTCAACCAAAAAGCGTGACTTTTTTCCATATATACATGTTATATGTTAAAATAAACTGTAAACAACATTTGAAGTTTTTCAAATACAATCTATTAGACAAATTTTAATTTCCAGATCATCATAATGCTCAATGTATGAGCCCTTGGAAACAAAAGCAGACCTCATTTGGCGGCAAAGAAAGTTGTTTTGTCAGAATGTGCTTATGCCTTGACTCAAGTCCAAAAACTGCATGGGAGGCTATAATTGTCATCTTCACAGCCCTTTCAACACTCTGAGAATGTGAAGGTAGATCTGGCAGCTCCAGCTTCGCACCATTCAGCAGTGCTTCTTGAAGCTCCTGGTCAGCCAAGTCTTCTGTGAGAGCAGGTTCACAGATGCCGCACTGAAAAAGGTCGATCAGTTCTTACCAGTGGTCGGTGTAGTGTACTGACTGTACTGTGTCGCCCTCTGGTGTTAATGTGCGCAGCGTCGTTGTAACTGCTTGACGTCATTATTGTACCACCTGATATTTTACTAGTGGGAGATTTTAGAATGTGAGAGCATGGCTGCATTTTGTACAATTTGGGAACTCAAGAATAAACTTGTCAACTGTTAAAAAGCGTTCATCATCATTACAATGGCGACGAGGACAAACCGGATTATGTGTGTGATTATCTGGGACTGTGAAAACGTTGACTGAGTGGATAATTCTTGTGTGTTGTGACTCGAAATTTGCTGATGTGCAGACGTTCCCAGTGGCAGTGAGTGTGGATTATTGTGAGCACGTGGCAATCCTGTGAATATTGAGATTTTTAAGGAAATGTCTCCACCAGTAACAACCACTTCTGGAACTGAGGGAGCTAATAACTGAGGAAAACTGTGTCTACCGTCGACCTTGGAGTGTATACTTGTGTGTGTTACACTTTGTGAACTGTGTTATTTTCTACAGTACTGGAATTTTGGTGAAAATGGGAGACACTGAAGCAAATGAGCAACAAAATGGCCCCGGAGCTGTTGGAGGAGCCCCAGTGGTAAACCAATCTTTTGATGGTCTTTCTTCAATTGCCCCATTTCGTACTGACACTGATCCTGATAGACTAGCTGCATTGTGGAAGCGCTGGAAACGTAGCTTCAATTTGTATTTGAAGAGCAAGGTCATCACAGATGATGCCAGAAAACAAGCTTGTCTACTACATGTGGCTGGACCTGCTGTGCAAGATGTTTATTTCTCTGTGGTGGGGGAGGGAGATGACAAGAACTATGCAGATACCTTGAAACTGCTGGATGATCATTTTCTACCTCAACTCAATGCCCCTGTGGAAAGGCATAAATTTAGACAAATGACACAGAGAGCAGGAGAGACTGTAGACCAATTTGTGTGCAGATTGAGACAGGCAAGTCATGGTTGTGAATTCGAAAATGTTGATAATGCCATTTTGGATCAAGTTTTGGATCATTGTGCTTCTAATTCTCTGAGAAGAAAATTCCTTGAAAAAGAGACTTTAACGCTGCCAGTTATTTTGAAAGTGGCCAGAGCTTTCGAGGCTGTTGATCGCCAAGCCAAGGCAATTGAGTCAAGCCACAAAGTGTCTGCACCAGAGCAGGCAAAACAAGTGAATGCTATTAACAGTAAAGGAAGCAAAGAGACATATCGAGGTGCATCTGGAGGTGCCAGAGATCGAAGAAGTGTGTGTTATGCGTGCGGGAGACATGGGCATTTCGCTACATCAGATCAATGTCCTGCAAAAGACAAGACCTGCACAGCATGTAATCAGAAAGGTCATTTCAAGATTAAATGTCCAGTTGAATACCAAAAGAGAAAAGCAGCTAAAGAAGGGAAAAAGGATAGAAAGAAGCCACAAAAGACCAAGAAAAGAGTGAATCATGTTGAGGACAGTGATGATGATGATGATTATGTGTTTAGTATGAACGATGACAGTTCCAGTGGCAATGTTGACTTAGTTGTTGGAGGAGTCAATGTTGATGGTGTGTTGATTGATTCAGGTTCCAACAGAAATGTGCTGGGACAGAGCACATGGAAAGATTTGAAGTCTCAAAGAATTGTGTGTGAGTGCAAGAAAGTCGAGAAATGCATTTACCCCTATGAGAGTACACCTTTGAAAGTGTTGGGTACATTCATAGCGCAGGTGACATGTGTGGCTAACAATGTTTCGTGTGAAGCTGAGTTCACTGTGATCGAGAGAAATGGTAGGCCATTGCTAGGCAAGAAGACAGCTGAAAAGCTTGGAGTGTTGCGTGTGGGACCAGAGCGTGGTCAGGTCCATGCTGCCAGTGCAGATGATGAGTTAATTGCTGCCTACCCAAAGCTATTCGATGGAAGTGTTGGTTTGTTGAAGGCCTATGAGCTGAGTTTACACATCGATACCAGTGTAAAACCTGTGGCGCAACCACTTAGGAGAATTCCTTATGGTTTGAGAGACAAAGTGGACAAAAAGTTGGATGAGTTGTTGTCGTTGGGGATTATTGAGGAAGTTCCGGATGAGCCCACTTCCTGGGTATCGCCTTTAGTTGTTATTCCCAAGGGTGATGATGTCAGGATATGTGTGGACATGAGGAGGGCCAATGAGGCTATCATCCGTGAGCGACATCCAATTCCGACTATTGATGACCTACTTACCGACATGAATGGATCTTCCGTGTTTAGCAAGCTCGATTTGAAAATGGGATTTCACCAAGTACAGCTAAAGGAAGATTGTCGTTACATTACAACATTTGTGACACATCGTGGACTTTATCGATATCGTCGGCTGATGTTTGGAATAAGCTCTGCGCCTGAGAAATATCAGAGGTTAATCAGTGATGTGATTCGTAAATGTGGAGATGGCGTTGCTAATATTGCAGATGACATCATTATTTTTGGCCGTGATGTTGCCGAACATGATGAGAGACTAGCGAAAGTCCTCACTACTCTACAAGATGCTGGATTAACCGTAAACAAGGCAAAGTGTGAATTTCGATTGAAGTCATTAACATTCTTTGGTCACAAGCTGACTAGTGATGGAATTTCGCCTAGTGATGAAAAGGTGAATGCGATTCTGAGAGCAGAACCACCAAAATGTGCCAGCGAGCTTAAATCGTTCTTGGGCCTTGTGCAATTTTGTGCTAGATTTATACCAGACCTGTCAACAGTGGCTGATCCACTACAACAGTTGTGCCGAAAATCGAGAGAGTTTGTGTGGGGTGTAGAACAACATTCTGCATTTGAAACTTTGAAAAATCGCATCGCTTCATCTGAGACCTTGGCCTACTTCAGAGTAGATAGCAAGACTAGAGTCATTGCTGACGCATCACCATATGGACTGGGTGCGGTGTTAACACAACTGCAGAATAACCAATGGCGAGTGATTTCGTATGCTTCCCGTAGTCTCAGTGATGTTGAACGGCGATACAGCCAAACTGAGAAGGAGAGTTTAGCTCTTGTGTGGGCCTGTGAGAGGTTCAGTCTTTATCTTCATGGTCTGCCATTCGAATTAGAGACTGATCATAAACCTCTAGAGAATATCTTCAGTGCGAAATCTAAACCTCCAGCTCGGATTGAACGATGGGTGTTGAGACTACAAGCATTCAACATGAAAGTTGTCTACAGGCCAGGAAAGACAAATATTGCAGATTGTTTGTCGCGCCTTAACAGGAAGCCTCATGGTAAAGGTGCAAAATCTGATGAAATTTGTGCACTTGTGGAATGTTGTGTGCCAAATGCCATTACGGTATCAGAGTTTGAAGAAGCTTCGAAATCAGATCAAGAAATTGAACTAATTCGTGATGCGATAATGTCAGGCCAATGGAAAGACTCTAAAATGACAAAATATCTTCATGTCAAGGACGAGTTATGTGTTTATGGAAACATTGTGCTGAGAGGGACACGTCTTCTTGTTCCTGAGAGTTTACGTAAGAGAAGCCTTGAGCTTGCTCACGAGGGCCATCAAGGAATTGTAAAGACAAAGGCCAGACTGAGAACTAAAGTCTGGTGGCCCAAAATGGACAAAGACACAGAGAAATACTGTAAAAGTTGTTATGGGTGTCAGATGGTGAGTCATGGACCAAACCCTGAGCCTATGGCTAGAGTTGTGCCCCCCAGTGGTCCTTGGCAAGACTGTGCTCTAGATTTAATGGGACCACTCCCTACTGGAGAAACATTAGCTGTAATTGTTGACTATTACAGTAGATACTTCGAAGTTGGTGTTTTCGGATCCACTGTGACATCTAAGATTGTGTCTTTTCTTACATCAACATTTGCAAGATTCGGAATACCATATTCTCTGAGGACGGACAATGGACCGCAATTCATATCTGAAGAATTTCAGAATTTTGTTCAAGCGAATGGAATTGAACATTACACATCGACTCCACTTTGGCCTCAAGCAAATGGGGAAGTGGAACGTCAGAATCGGACTTTACTTAAATGCCTTACAATTGCCCATGCGGAAGGCAAGAAATGGAGAGAGGAATTACAATCATTCCTCATGGCATATCGCTCAACCCCCCAAGTATCGACAGGCGTATCTCCGTATAGCCTCATGTTTGGGAGGGAAATGAAAACGAAATTACCACAACTGAGACCTGAGGAAACAATCCTAAATGAAAGTGTTCGTGATCGTGATATGGAGTACAAAATATCTCAGAAATTATATGCTGATAAGTGTCGAGGTGCAAAATTTGATCCTATTGACATAGGTGATGATGTCTTAGTACGTACCCCGAAAACTAACAAATTATCTCCTAAGTACCATGCTGAACCTGGTACTATTGTGAAAAGGATAGGAGGGGAGGTAACGGTGCAAAGACAAGATGGAACGCAAATTAGACGACACACAACAGCAGTCAAGAAACTAGTTCATCGCGAACCAGAAAAGACCTCGCATCAAGATCGTGGTGTTGTTACAAATTCTGGGATCCAAAATGATCCTATCGAAACCTCAAGTGAGATTGTTCCAAGAGAAATTGACAATAACATTAATGACACTATTGAAAATACATTGCCAACGTCAGGAAGACCAGCAAGAACAACTAAGCTTCCTGAAAAGTTCAAAGACTTTGTGATGAAATGACTTTATTGTGATTAATGGACCAATTTATTGATTTATTGAGATCACAGATAACTTGTTTTAACTGATGATCATAGCTTTGCATGTGCCACTGATAATGAGTGAAATATGTGCTAGTTAAGTAACTTTGCTTACATTTATCACTTATATACTATAGTGATTGTATTATATGTTCAATTGATTTATTGGCTGTCTTGTAATTCATATGTGCTTAAGAGAGTTGCTTGAGAAGTTGTGTTTACTTAAGAAGTTGAATTAACTTGAGAAGTTATAAAACTAAAGAAGGGAGGGATGTAGTGTACTGACTGTACTGTGTCGCCCTCTGGTGTTAATGTGCGCAGCGTCGTTGTAACTGCTTGACGTCATTATTGTACCACCTGATATTTTACTAGTGGGAGATTTTAGAATGTGAGAGCATGGCTGCATTTTGTACAATTTGGGAACTCAAGAATAAACTTGTCAACTGTTAAAAAGCGTTCATCATCATTACAGTCGGCATCAGTGTTGATCTTTGAGATCTTCTTTAGCCATTTCTTGGGTGGCTCTCCACGTCTAAAAAATATATTTAATTTTATATTTTGTAAAGTAATGGCATGTGGGGATTAATTTGTACAATGTAATTGGCTGATTACTGCTCACCTGATGGAGAGAATTTTTGAGAGCAGATTCTCTGACTTCCAATTCATCAGACTTCATCATAGAGTACAGAACATTCTTGGGAAGCAGAGTGAAAGCATTGTACTTCCAAGTTGCTGAAAGCTACAGTTTGTACTTGATCTGACTGCAGCTTGACCCTCTGGATCATGTAGAAAATGTACAGCTGTTGATTGTGAAACTTGGGTGTCTCTCTTAATTTCAAACCAGCTGACTGTATACACTTGAACAATGTACTTGATGAGTTGGTGGAGATTATTATGTAGTTCTGGAGGGTATGCACCTCTTGTCTGTCCACAGACACATCAGTCTGATTGCCAGAGTCAGCCATCTGGCATGGTTTAATGGTCCAATTTTCCAGGAAGCAAATCTTGGATTGACTTGGCCCTGAGAAATTCCACAAACATACTCAAGCAGAAGCCTCTGGTCACTACTTAGATCTTTCAGTGTATCCTCATCAAACTCCATGTCTTCCAGAGCAGTGATAAGTTTTCCGAATTCCATTTGAGGAAGATCCTGGTGGTCGTTTTCACAGAGTTTTCCAAGTGGACCAGAGAAAGCAGTTGGACTTCTAGTGCTGCCATCAAGATGCTTGAAAACAGTTGGAAGGGAAGCTCATTTTGGTGAAGTGAGCAGCCTATGGTGTGCAATTTGTGACCAATCCTTTTTCAAGTGAAGTCACAAGACCTCCTTCCGATCCGATGTTTGTATTCCTGTTGTCATTTTGAACAATCTTAAATTCCTCTGAAACATTAGCGACTTCTTCAGCACGACAAACTCCAGTGGCACCTGTCAGTGGAATGTGTGTCAGATATGTTCCACTCTCATGCCCTGGCTCCTTTGTGAAAGTCAGATGGTGCTCAGGACTCCTTCCTTCCATCTTCATCCTGAACTTCTCTCAACAATGTATCCCTGTCCACTTTCCCATCAACTCCAATGAATAATTTTCCAGACCCTCTTTGTGCCGGAGTAGAGTCAAAACGGCCAACGACCATAACAGCCAATCGACCAAAACGGCCAATTACCAGGACGGCCAACTCAGTATTTTTTTTTTTATTCATATATATAAATATATATATATATATATATGTGTGTGTGTTTGTGTGTGTTGAGTAGTACTTTCATATTTTTCTTATATTACATGCTTTCTTAGGTATATTAAGATAATTATCACACCATGAGACAAACTCAACTTAACCTAAAAATTCCCTTGAATCATAATCCTTGATTTTACCCAGAATCACCAGTTAAAATCACTGTATCATTGATGCAAAATTATGCATCTTATATAATAATCCATATCTCAGTGTAAAGAAGACAAAAGAAATGGTGATTGATTTTCTAAAGAGAAGCTTTGACTGTGACAGAGTGATAAGTGCTAATAGAACTATAGTGTACAAAAAATTTGTACAATGGGTTCTATTTTTAAGAATCATGAGAAACATTAATGTTGAGTGTAAACTTCTCACCCTATTCTACAAATCAGTTCTTTTAAAATCAGTTCTTTTAAAGAAAAAGCTCAATTGAAACAGATTGTTAAGACATGTGGTAAGTTAAAGGCAGACATAAAACCAATAGATGAACTTAAAAAACAAATGTTATGAGACAAATTGATAAGATTATGAATGATGAGCAGCAGCCTTTATTTAATTATTATACATTGTTAAGATATGGAAGAAGGTTAGCCCTAACAGTACAACATACAAATAGGTATAATCTTTTTTATGCAGTAGCATAAGAGTCTATATATATTATGTCAAATTAATTTATCTTATCTTAATTGATTACATCAGCAGTGCAGTGGTTTTATGTTGAAAAAGCTAATTTATGAATAAAGATATGTGATAGCAATCAGCCGTGACCGTTATGTCAATTGCTACTAGCATTTTGAATGATGAAAATAATGGGGTAAATCATGTTTTTTCATCATTGATCAAAAGCATGAATTGAAACTCTGAATTTCAACTGATTCCTGGTTATTATGCATATTAAACAATTAAGTATTTCATATACAGAATAGCAATCTGCCATGTCAATTGCTATTAGCATTTTGAATGATACAAAGAATGGGGGTAAATCATGCTTTTTCATCATTGATAAATATGTAAATATTAAAGAGGGATATTGTCTATAATTTGTTTTGATCATGAAAATCCAGTTATTATATAAATTATTAATATTTCGTTGTTGTTGTTTCTGAAAATAATCCAACTGGGATTAAAATTGCATGTTCCATATGCTTTCTCATTCATCTATCTTATATTATAGATCATGTATATACATCTATAGCCTACTAAATTGTATATATTTCCATTTATATAAATTATTAAATATATACAATTAAGTAATTCATATAGGCTAGATGTATATAATATTATATAGTATAGAATAAGATAGATGGATGAGAAAGCATATAAAGCTGAAAATAGTACAATTGGCCGTTTTGGTAGGTGGCCGTTTTATCCTTTGGCCGTCTTGGTATGGTGGCCGTTTTTGCGATTGGCCGTCCTGGTATATTGGCCGTTTTATATTTGGCCGTTTTGACCAGACCCCTTTGTGCCTTTCATCACTTTTCACTTTCATTCTGGCCTATTCCCTGTCAATTTTCGATTTGTCAACTATTATTCGCTGAACATGAAGACCCGACTTGAACAGGTCCATAGCCTTCAGATCCAGCAGGATGGCATTGGCAAGACTTGCCCCAAGATCCCCTGATGAGTTCCATGGCATATCTGGGGGTGTTAAAAAAACTGTAAGATCCACGGGGTGGCTCATTTGGACTGAAGTCTTCATCTTCAACATCAGATGAATCTCCTGATTCCCCTGAGCTGAATTCCTTAAGAAATATTGAGAAGAGGTGGAGGCAAATGTGGCCAAGTCCACCTCTCGTTGCTTCAGAATCTGATTCTGCAATCTCTCTGCTCTAGCTTCAGCTCTATGGTCTCTCTTCACAGCAGTTGGAAGGAACCTCTGGCTCCTATGTTGGCCCTCTGATCTCGCAGATACTCCCTACATGTCTTCTTTTGGAACTTTCTTTTTTGGTGGACAAGTACAGATTATATGCTGTGTTTGACAACTTTCTTACATTTAACAGCAGGGTCATCACAAGGGCGAACTGCAAGCAGAAATGTAAAAAAGCCTGGAAAAAGTGTAGTATAGCGGACCCAGATTTATGACCATATTTAACCTATTTCACGAGCCTCATTGCCAGGCCTATGATGTAAAAAGGCTTGAAATCTCTTTATGACGTCACAAACTAATTTAGTTATGACGGCGGTTTTCATATTCACAGTAAAGACAGCGTTTATTTTGGCTTTTTCTAAGGGGCTGCTGCCCCCAAACCCCCGCTACTTTACACAAAATGTTATTCTAATCGTGCTAGAACTTCAATCTTGTGAAATATTTGATAAAACTTAAGATTTAATGGACGCTAAATATGGGCATAGATTTGGGTCCGCTATACTGCACTAAACCCAAAAGCCTGTCCAGCTTTTCTTCCAAATTCTGTTCCTGTGCTGTTGAAAGTGATCTCCTGTTGATCTCTTGCTTTCTTGAAGCAAACTTTATCCACCATTTTCACAACATAATATTCAGCGTACATCCTTGGCAATCAGTGTAGCAATCTCATAGTCTTTAGCATCTGGTTGGCACTTTTGGAGGAAGTAACTGTAGTCCTACTGAATAACTTGATGAGTGCTAGGAGGCTCTGTTCTGTTCAAAGGGGAAGGCTGACCAGAACATTTTTTTTTGCAGTCTTTTATCAAGTAACTGCACATTTCCTTTTTCTGCCCATTCTTTAAATATCTGGCAATGTGCCCAACTGGAAGGAGGAAAATCAGTCAATCACATGCATTCATCAGCAGCGTCAGCACACACACACATTGTGTTGCCTTCTACTGCAGACCATTGACAGTGCAGTCTGCCAACTACTGCAGCCTCTAAAAATGTTAATTTTCAGTGAAATTTCAGAAAATAAACCCATTTCACTGATACAGGCTGAGATTTCCCTCTCCTTTTCAAAAAGACCTTGCATACTTAAACAAATTTATTGTGTATATATGACAAATAATTTTATTTCGTGCACATTTCAATGGTAGGATTACGACATATATATATATGACAGTAAATCCTCAAATGATGACATCATGCTGGTGTAATGTAGTGTCCCGGTGCCTCAGCAGTGACCCCACCTTCTAGCACTTGGCTAGGAGGGATATCCTTTGTGGCCGAATGGTTAGAGGTGTGGGTAAAGCTGCTCATGACATGGTGGAGAATCCGGGCACCTCTGTGAGCATAAATTAGGGGTTGAAGGCCAGGGTAGGCAGTTCGAATCCCGCTCACAGGGGGTATATAAATAGAATTGCGATGTTTGACCTGTGATGTTAGTCAAAATCGCAAGAAAGTATGGGGGATGTAATGTAGTGTCCCGGTGCCTCAGCAGTGACCCCACCTTCTAGCACTTGGCTAGGAGGGATATCCTTTGTGGCCGAATGGTTAGAGGTGTGGGTAAAGCTGCTCATGACACTGGCACATAAGAGTGTTTGGGAGGTTTTCAGTACCCCACCATCTCTTAATCAAGACTAGTCCAAGGCCACACTCTGAAATCAACCTACCCTAATCCATATATATATATTTTTAAAACTCTATTGCTGCCTTCCCTTAGTTTCATATGATAAATAATTTTGTACCCGTTTTTGGTAGACGGTAAAACAGTTCTAGCTGAGCCGAGCCCCCTAGCGGAAAGAGCAGTTTTAACCGTCTACGTTTTTGGCTGTAGCCGTTTTGACTGGCATTCGTAATTGAGTGGCGCCTTCTAGCGTACTTTTTAATTATAAGTCTCGAAGAAAATTATTTTATAAATAAAAGTAAGACGACAGTTTGATATCTTATTGACGTTCTCTCGAATTACTAAAATATATGCAGTGGTTTCTATTGATCCTGGTAAACGTTATATAAGTTAGACAAATATTTTTTTTCTTATCTCGACCAATCAGAAGTCGAGAATTCCTGGGCAGACCGCACTTCTTTTTGTCGAGAAAAACAGGGAGGTCAGATTGACGCAAATAATCAGAAAAGTTCTCTCTTCTGAAAAACTAACTGACTATATTGGTGAGAGATTTTCTATGAAGATAGTAATAGGAATGTTTATCATTGATATGCATGCTCTGCGACATGCCGTTTTGTTATTGGTAGTTTTGTCCCAAAAGTAGTTGACAAAAACCTTTTGAGAATATTTTCTGACATCAGCTGTCAGATTTTTTTGTCTATAGATATCGGTAGGGCTTCCAAGCTGTCAAAGTTATCGATGGTCGTCTTAACTGTTTGTTAAGAGGTTATTTAATGGAAGACTGATTGTGAATTTTCAAAGGAAGCCATATAGGCCTAAATAAAACTGAACTGCAAACCGGTAGGTCTATAAATTAAAATGACTATATTATATACTAGCTTTTGATCTTGTTAGCCCCCGTCTTGGTCAATAGACAAAGCTAACTAACCAAAGTGTAAGTACTACTTTGTATGACGTAATCAGAGCCAATAGAAATGAGCAGAGTCGCTTATCTGCCCCCTTGCCGATGCAGGGAGGTACATGTAAACAAGTAGATGACATCATACAACAGGCCACAATCGCCAAATAAAAAGTAAATGTAATGTATCCCATACAAGCTTTATTTCTTCATGCATGTCAGCTCGTGTTGACTACATGACCACAATACATGCAGTGTCTGACACTGACAGCAAAGTTGTGGCCGACGGCTTTCTTGTGAGCTCTGGTAATAATAGCATTTATGAGCGGATTTAAAACAATCTGCCAGGGAAAGATGGTAGATTGATATATCTAATATTTTCATATTTTGGCTTTCAGAATGATTAATTTCGGCCCAGGACATCGTTATTAAAGCACGCAACTTCGCTGCAGGCCACATTTTTGTTGTCGGGAAAATATCCCCGCTAATGATTTGTCATTTAAGAATTTCCTGTTGGTGTGTCTGCCACTTAATTGTGCTTTCAGGAACGCTAGTTGCATGACACCAGAATTTTATGTGCCAGTGTAGTTATGATTATCATATATATAAGAACCAAGCTACAACACTCAACATAATCACAGTACACATCCAATTTATATTTCACAAATCCAGTTGAAATATATAATAATTTTTCTTTACAGGAGGAGACATGGCTTTTAACAAGAAATAGCAAACATCTCAGGTGCTTATCGCTCGAATACACCACAATCCAACCACAATGGCAACAAATTCATCAACAAATGACGAGAAGACAGCTGTGGCTAAAGATGACAATGAAACAAAAGAAAGGGGTGCAGGTAACACTGGAAATGTAGTCCCTAATGAGATTGCAAAAGCTGCTGTGGAGTTGGAGAATCATCTCAAAAACTCAGGCATAGATGGCAATCGGGCCATGCCAGAGAAAAATCACTCAAAGTAAGTATGACATTTCTTTTGTACTGTCTTCTAGCGCAGGGGCGATTACATAACTGCAATTAATTTTGGTGATCTAATGGTGGGGGGTGTGCAATCCCATGGCCAACCCCTGCATCTGCCCATCTATATTCTAGTGGCTGTCATCTTATGCCTTTCAAGATTATTCATTTGGAGCCAATAGCAATGAATTCATGACCGAACAAGTTGGATACGTTCACTTATTCTGTAAGTTCACGTGGCTTGATTAAAACAAGTTTGCATCGCAAAATGTGAGCTAAATATTAAGCATTGTGATGCAGTTTACATTTGAAAAATTTAAACCATTAATTGCTTATCAAACTTCTTCACTGTAAAATCAAACAATTTCGTTGGTCATTTCTGTTTCTCAAATTTTGTCATAATTGTTTGTTTCAAATTACAGCTATGTGTGAAAAGTGAATTGTAATTGTAGTAATTGTAGTTTTCTAATTATTTTGACAAATTTGACTGAATTGCTAAACAAATTGTACATTCCTACTCCAATGGGAGCGAATGGAGCAACATATATACATCACAATTTACGCAATGTTACAGATCTAAACGCAATGTTGGCCTTCTATGTCCAGTGACGTCATAATCGGCCAGTATGATGTCACTCCATTGTCGCCGATTGTTCTCTGAGTGTGACGTCATTAGCTCACTTAGCAAACCGCCCACTTTCCCCAGCATGCCTAGCGCATCCTAATTACAAGAGTGCTGGATCTGTGTGTGTATAATCTGTGGCTTTAGGACCAGCATACAGCTCCCTCTGTTGACCTGAAAGCAAAATTTATGCTTTATTTGGCAACTTGTGAATAAAGTATCCATGAAGATATGCACACATTTGAAAAAAACACTGATCAAGGTTCACAAATTGTTCCATTTTTAGGGTGAACAAAAGCAAGAAGATGAATTTGAAGGACACCGGAGACTCTGATACGGTCAAGGTGAAGCATTTGAAAACTGACGACAGTGGGATAGTAGAAGATCGCTCGTTAAACTTGGAAGATTCGTCATTATCAGAGGATGCCTCAAAGGTAAAGATTGTTGCTTTATTATGACGTTTCATTAATAGGAATCATCATCATGGTTGTCTAAAGAGATTGTGAATTTTCTAAATGAAGAAGTTACTTTAGTTGTAATTACGAATGAAGGACTTGTTGAATAGTTCAGAATGTACCTGACAATTTCATTCTCTGGTAATCGCTTGATCTGTAATACTGCATGAATTAATGTCTCCTTTGTATCAATTTGTATGCTGTATTAAAAATATTGTATAATATTATTATATTCTTCTCGTAAGATGATAATCCAAGAAATGCCAGTGTGTTATTGTGCGATATTGTAAGACGAAATACTGACTGCTGAAAGTTTTAGATGTCCGCATTATTATGTTTTGCAAATTTTGCAGGAGAGCGAGGTGGACAGAGACATCAAATCCAACGAATCATCAGTGGACACTGAGGACAGCGAGGTAGCCAGTGGTCAGTTTGAGATGTCACACACGGGGTTAACGAGTGAGGAGGGCGAAGGTAATACCCCAGAGGGCGCCACTGCTGGGGCAAATGAGGCGTCGTCTGAAGAGCCAAAAACGGAGGATGTGGATCTTGATGAAAGTGGTGTCGAAGAAAATATGAATAGATCAAGGAGACATAGCAGGTAAAACTATAACCACAGAGTAATCCCCAGAGGGGACAGTGTAATTAAAGTTATTCTAATAAAGTCAGACTGTTCAGGGTTAATGTTTCACTAAATAGCAAGTCCACGGAAATATGAAGTCCACGGAAATATGATGTCACAATATCAAAAAATCGCAATGACATCACTTGCAATTAAGGTAAAAGGGCTGGTCAGTTCTCGAGAGACGACCCAAAATACCACTACAATACCTTATTCTAAATAAAGTCTTATCTTAGCTTATCTTATCGAATCTTATCGTGTATGTGACTGTATGATATTGTGCATGTGTATGCGAGTTTAAACTGAATGAATGACAATGATGAATGGAATAAAATGAATTGAAAATTGAATCGAACCTTATCGGTTTGTTTCAGTGACAGTAGCAGCACATCCTCTGGTCCTGATGATGTAGGGTTGCAGTCCTCCTCCTCCTCTTCCTCCTCATCCTCTGATGATGAAACTGATGAGGAGATGCAGGTGAGAGACAGCTTAACAGATCGACAGACAAAAACAGACATTGAATGTCGGAGGAATAAATTTTGACCTATTTATTACAAATTTTGACCTATTTATTACAAGTACTCTAGTGTAAAAATAGATATGCCTGTCACTGAGGGCATGCATATTTCTGGACATGTTATATTTGGTAATCACGGAGACACTTCATCAGCATTCATAGTTGCTTACCGCCATTTTAGGTTGATGAAAATCCGGTGAAAGACACCTGGTGGCCAGTGAATGAACTGCGCAACCGGGAGTTTGGAATGTCACAACGTTACCCCGCATCATTAATGTTCCGGAGGAGGACATCTTGTAGTTTATCGATGGTTCAGCGACTGACTCTGCATCATCGCATGGAGGGACATGATGGATGCGTTAATGCTTTGCATTTTAATAAATCCGGTAAAATGTTTATTTATTCATTTATTACTTTAACTACATCAATGGGGTGTTCAACCAATTGTGTGTAACTGTTGAAATGCTATGTTTTGTAATTGACATTTTCCAATTCTTTGTTTTTCCAGGTACTTTAATTGCAAGCGGATCAGACGACCTGGATATTATAATCTGGGACTGGCCAAGAAATAAACCGTATTTAGAATTTAACAGTGGTCACCGTAGTAACGTTTTCCAGGTAAGTTTCTGTGGTGTACTGAGACCTATTTATCGAACTATACTAGAATTGAACATTGAAGATGGGCTGTGAAAATCAAGAGGTTCCCGAGCCAGTTTGAGGTTCACTCACCTGTAATTTAGGTTGTCTTCAAATTGCGATTGATATCAAGTGTTTATAAGATGCATCTAAATGCTACACTCATGTTAATTGCATTGAAAAACAATCAATTTTTGAGACAAACACTCTGCAAAATGACCACAGGTCCCATTGCTATATTTTTATATTTTGAAATTTGATCTGCAATGGAGCATTTTCTAGCTTACGCAGATGTAATGATGAGCTGATAAGGTTACAAGATCAATGCTGGCCTTTACCTACTTTAACAAAACGTTGCATTGCAAGAAATGTTAACAATATTCTGAGCTGCTCAGAAATATATTTCAGGGAATGATGTTTGTTCATCTTTATCAGAAATTTTGGGGGTTTTATATTTTTTAGGCTGATAAATTGATCCCTAAGGATCACACAAATAAAATTTTTTTTTGGGTTTTGTCAATTGTAATATTTAATTGCTCATACCTTCTTTTTTTTTCTTTTTTCAGTCAAAATTCATGCCCTACTGCTCAGACACACACATCATAAGTTGCGCTCGTGATGGTCAGGTACGTCTGGCGGAACTTTCTGCTACTGCAGTCTGCAAGAACACTCGGAAACTGGCTCAACATCGTGGTGCAGCACATAAGGTAACCCGTTATGGTGTTTTTGTTGTTTATAAAAATGTATGTCTCTGTCTCAGAGGTTCAAATATTAATGTCTTGGCCTGAAGTTTAGTCAGCTCATATGACCAGCTGCCAGAAGCAGACGTAATGCTGAGCTGATAAGGTTACACATTTGCCCCATGGTTGGGGTCTTTTACTTGCCTCAACATAGACACTGTCTAACATCTCATGAGATCGACATCCTGCTGGGATGAAGCTGATGTAGAGCTCCTGGGCCGGGGATCAAACCCCACACGAGACCTTCAGCATAGCTGTCCAATATGGAGTTGGCAGATGTCCTTAACCATCAGGCCATCCAGCTGTTAAAATGGAAAAGCTGTAAATTACATAGATTTACCATAAAATTTTACGCTTTAGTGTTTTACTGTTTCAGCTTGCCCTGCTTCAAGACAGCTCGCATGAGTTCTACAGCTGTGGGGAGGATGCTGTCGTCTTTGAAATTGATCTCAGGGTGGAGAAACCAAATAAGTAAGAACAATTTGTCAATGACCAAAAAAAAAAGAAATTATTTTCCATGATTCTTCCGGTTGTTGAAACTGTTTCAGCTAGGCCATTTGAGCATGAATTTGTCAGCGCCATGCCCGAAATTAAGTGAAGATTGACTCTTTATTTGTATTTTTTTTGCTTTTCAACAAGCTGGGTGTCCTGTATGGCTCTATTTAGGTGCCCTAATATTATGTGCGCCATGCCCAAATCAAATCCTAGCTGGAACACTGTTTTATTATTGATATACACATTTCACAAGTGCCTTTTTATGTCCATTTATATTGCTTGTATATCTGTTTATCATCAGTGTAATTTTGAATACCTGCTTGACGCAGAAGTCTGACATTATATGTTATCACGATTATTTTGTTCGTCGTGAGATGTGGCACATGAGATATGACTACTTCATATGCGGAATCTATGCGGAATAAATTTCTATGTTCTCAAAATGTATAAGGAAGCTTTGAATGTATTGTAGCTACTGTAATGTGTTGTAACGTTTCATCTAGATCACCCCGTTAGGTACACTTGCTGGATCTAGTTGTAGTTTCAATGTATCTTACACATTGTTTGAGTTTGAATTTATTTTCACATTTGTCAAGAATATACAATTTAATAATCAATCTGCATGTGCCGAGAAGCAAATGCTTGTCTTGAGCACATACAAGCAAAAAATTTAAATAATAATACTCATAATAACAATGATAGTAATAGAATAATGAAGAAAAGACAAGCGTTATAATATAGGAAACTAGGAAATTAAGGAGAAAAAAGGGAGGGGGAAAAAAAAGAAGAAAAAAACAATTGTAAAAAAAAAAAGCATTGGATACTAATTTTATGCATATATAAATCTGTGCAAACTGAAAAAAAACATGGTGATGATGAAGATGGGAGAATGAATTGAAATTACCAATACTGAACTATATGATTAATATCCCAATAAATTCTAATTCTATCTTTTCTTCAGGTTATGCATCACTAAAGAAGGGGACGGCCGTGTGCCGCTCTACTCCATCCACGCTAATCCTTCTAGGACGTGGGAATTCTGTGTTGGAGGCCGTGATCATTACATAAGGATTTATGACAAGCGCATGTTGGGAGATGTAAGTGTGTTGATAAATAGTCTGGCCTAAAATTTTAAATACACATGAGCAAGATGGCGTAAATGAAATTGTGAATGAAATTAACAAAGTGAAAAAATGTTGATCAATAAAGAAACGTAATAGAGAAATGAAGGAATATGGCACAGAGTAATAATACCCATAGAAGACAGTGCAATTGAACCAATGTAAGCCTGTTCAGGGTTGGCGGCTCACAGTATGACAAGCCCGCAGTGACGGTTTCATATTAATTGAAGAAAGAATTTGTTCATTTAAAACACTAATGAAAATCAAATAATTAATGTTGGATTAAGTGCAGTATAGTGGACCCAAATTTATGCCCGTATTTGGCGTTCATGAAATATAAAATATATCATTATTATGAGCCAGTTCTGAAGTTCTATAACAATACTATATGACTTGAGCCTATTTTTGTAGGTTAGTGGGGGTTTGGGGTGGCAGCCCTCAAGAAAAAGAGAAAACAAACTGCGCTCTTACCATGAACAAGAAAACCGCCGTTGTTAGTTTGTGACGTCACTTAGTGAATTCTAGGATTTGACGTCATAAGCACGGCAATGAGGCTCACTAAATATAGTCATTAATTTGGGTCCGCTATACTGCACTTTTTCCTTAATGTAATTGATTTATCAGGGAATCAAATCATGAAAAAAAATTGTAATGCTCAGGATTAGTGTTTTACATTAATGTTAAGCGCGCAGAAATATGACATCACAATAACAAACAATCACAATGACATCACTGGCTATTGTAATGATTATGATGTCACCAATCGTAATGGACACCTCCAGTGCATCCACCAACCCTGAGAGACCCTGGATGGCTTACGCAAATGAAGAACTGTCCAATCTGTGTATATCAATCTGTGATTATGGTTTGAATTATCATTGGAATGTATTGGATGTAGATTATCTATTATCTATTCATAAAAAAATATGTTAAAGTGTGAATTTTCAGACCCCCAACCCCCGGTATGTTTTTTGACAGACCCAGCCACCCTGGCTTTTTCCTACATTAAGATATAAAGAAAATACTGGTCAATCACCCCCTCCCCCCTTTTTCTCTTTCAGAGACCAGCCCTAAATGAACTGTATTTTGCTGAGGTTTATGTAAACTTTTGGGTCAAGCCATCAATTTCTCAATAACTGATATTAACTTTTTGTATAATAAATTTAAGATTAATCATCTTCACTGTTTGTAAATTGCATTGTCTAGATTTTACTTAAATTTAATTTCGTCATTTCTTCATAAATTGGTAAGTTATCAAAATCATTGTCTGTTCGATTTATGATGGCGTAATATAAGAATGAACAGTAAAACTGATATCTCACTTGATACGCAAATGATTTTAGCCTTAAAAAAAGAAGCATCAATTTTAAGTGGGGATACCTACTAGCACAGTCATCCACTATGCACATCAACTTGAAAATCACTTCTGATAATACGATTTGAATTAAAACAATTTTTTCCTTTCAGAATGATGGGCAAAATGGACTAGTCAAGAAATACTGCCCACATCATCTGGTAAGCAAATATTTAATTTTTTTTTGGGGTTATTTTGTTGTCTTTTTCACAACTAAAGTTTGTCTGTGGTTAAATCAATGTTATAAATAATGCTATTGGTATTAAATTGAAAAGACACTGTCAAAGTTTCTAATGAAATAACTAATTTCTATAAAAATCTTCTACTTTCACTTTCACTTTCGCCATGTGGCTTTACTTTCATTTTGTATTCAAATGATATGTGAATTGCAGGTGGACAGTGATATTAAGGCTAATGTGACTTGTGCAGTCTACAATTACAATGGCACAGGTGAGCAGACTTAACATTCTTCTTTTCACACACTGTCGTCTTATTGGCATTACCGATTGGCATGTCTATTTAGTTGGGTTAAAAGAAAAAGATTAAATATTTTCTATTGTGAAGTGGATCGATCAGCAGCTGTCTACTAGTCGACCCTTGCACCATCTATATTGAGTTCAAATTGCCGAGCACAGCGAGGGTCTACAGAATCTCATTGAGAGCAACTCGCCATGTGTCCCGCACAACTAACCCAGGCATTTTTAACCTATGGTGCTCCTTCAAAACTTGCTCAATTATGTTCAAGGAAGGCAAATCATGCGAAATTAGGGTATTATATATGCTCTTTGCAAAGCAATGATCATAGAACTAATTTGTTCGGCCATAGAACTTATTTGCTCAGCCAGCAAGCTATACATTGCACGTATGTAGCGATATCGTAAGAGTAGGTCACTCCAGTTTCCAGGGACCCTGAAGATTCAAGGGTCCCGGGCAGAGACAGGATCAGCAGTGTTTTCAATTTCAAGAATGACTTATTATCTGTCTGTCCAGCATTGACCGTTCAAGTTTCTTTGATTACTCTGCAACTAAAAGGCTTAGAGATAAATGATGGCTCTTTCCACTGCTTACCTCCTCTTGTAACTTTATTTCTTTGATATGGAAAGTGCAGCCCTCAAAGGAAAGTTTTTGCTGCTCTCGAGGATTGATTTATGAGGTGAGAGAGAATGACCCCATCCATGTTACACATTTACAGGGATTGAAATTGACTTGGAGTTCCTGTTCATGCTCGCACAGTGCTCATGCAAAAGTTAGGGTCAGCGTGAGTTGTTTCAGTAAAGGGGTTGCATAACTACTTTTGACTGTCTTGCAATCTAACTTCAAAGAAAATCCCATCTTATGTCAGCTATACTCTAATTGCAATTGTACTCTTGCTTACTGAACAGTATACTTTTATATTGTTTGTATGAATCGTTGATCAAGTGCCGTGAGTAGGAGCTCACGCAAATTTACCAAAGGTGATTTTGCGTGAGCGCCTAGTCACACGCGCAGCCCATTTCAAATTGCAATCCCTGTGGGGTCTTTTATTTGCCTCAGCATAGACACTTAGTACTATCATCTTTGTTCCTCTAGGCCTCGTAGTTGCTGCTTAATTGGAAGTAACCAAGCTGTCGGTGTCAAACGTATTATGAAAAATCATAAAACTTTGGTCGCAAATTTGTTTGCAGAAATCCTGGGGAGCTACAATGATGAGCACATTTATTTGTTTGACAACCATCATTCAGATGGAGCGGAGTATATCCACAGGTACACTGGCCACCGGAATAACAATACAGGTGAGTGAGATTGTTCAGCGAATAAAATTTCCATCTATGAAATTGTAAACTGGCTTTCTGGATTCCTTGTCCCTGTGAACCTTTCAAACCTTTATTATGTTTCATGCATATAACGAGCTGACTAAAGTTTTCACATGTTTTCGTTTAAATGAGTTTCACAGTACAAAATATAAATCACAGAATAATACCTAGAGGGGATAATGTAATGGAACCAATGTCAGCCTGTTCAGGGTTAGTTTTTCACAGTGTATCATTCCCACATAAATATGATATCACATTTTTAAAAAACACTGACGTTATTACTGACTCATTAATTAGCGATTGTGATAATTATGATGTACATATGGTATGTTAATTGATTGATTGATAATTGATATCACTATCAAAAAGGACGCTATTCAATAACCCTGACAATCCCATAATCCTTTGCAGATGGCTCATGCAAATGAAGAAGTGTCAAATCTTAGTATATGTAATCTCTGAATATAGATAGTTTTCTGTTACAGTTAAAGGCGTGAACTTCTATGGTCCCAAGAGCGAGTACATCATATCTGGCAGCGACTGCAGCAACATTTTCATCTGGGAAAAACAAACGGAAAAAGTCGTGCAGTATTTCCATGGAGACGATGGTGGCGTGGTAAGATAATAATGAGACTGAATACTATAGTTTTTCTTTTTTAGTGGAACATCGCCATTAAAACCACCATTTTTTGTTGTCTTAATGGCAATGTTAGTTACAATGGCGAGAATATATATGGGTTCTATAATTTTATAAGTTGTCTTTACAATGAAATGGCCTGAATAGTGAGGTTGTCTTAGAGATTAATATTAGTAGTCACAGGCATCACAATCGACCTTTAGTGTGACCACTAAATTGAGGTCTATTTGTAAATGTAAATCATAGTCTGTTATCACCATTCAAGCAGTCTCAACTGACTTTACAATTACACCCTTAGTGGGCCTGTTCAAGCTTGAGCCTTTCTCAACTCCCTCGGGAGTATACAGCCCGTTACACAGACTTACCTGCAGGGGCTAAGCACTGTACAATTGCCGTCAAATTAGTACTATGACTGTTATATATATATATACAAATATATTTGTATATATAATGGTCAACGGTCGGAGATAGGGACTGATGGATGGGGTCGGAGGGGAGTAGAGACTGATGGATGGGGTCGGAGGGGTGGATTGGGTGACCAGTGGGTTAAACTGGAACTATTGAAGCGTCTCTGGTAGTAATAGTAGGTTAATTGTCCAGCAGGACTAGATATTATTAAATGGTTATACCATGCATTATTCACAAAATTCGAAATGAAATATAAAGACAAAAGTAATCACTATAATAAATCTGAGAGAGTGGGGCACTTTCTGAAATTTGGTTGGATCTGACATTGAGTTATCTTAATGGTAAGTACACCCAACATTATTCTTCTTTATTCTTCAGGTAAACGTTCTAGAACCTCATCCACATTCTCCCATCCTAGCAACAAGTGGCCTGGATCAAGACGTCAAAATTTGGTATCCGTCCGCAGAAGAAGGCACAAAAATGACTGGCTTGAGCAGGGTAAGCGATTACTAAGTTCGTACAAATATATTAATAAAAGTTAATAATATATATATATAATTCAGGAGATATATGCCCAAACTGTATACATGTACTATGAAAATTTCAAAGAAAATTTGTGCAATTATATAAAAAAAGAAAAACCTTTTGATCTTATAGTATTAACTATCCAGTGAACATATTATGCTCTTCAAAAATTTTTCAAAGGGCAAAAACCTCCCCTTCTAAAGGTCAGTACGAGCTGCACCCCTGAACAGTAATATGTCATTAAATGAAAGGGCACCATGTGAATTATTAAATTTTTTATTGTTGCTTTTAGACAATGCGCAGAAACAAGAAAGATCGTGAAGAGGAGAGGATTCACGAACCAGAGATGATTGATGGTCAAATGCTGTGGCTCCTAATGCACCAAATAAGGAGAAATGCCAGTAGAAGGGTGAGCTGCTTTTAAAAAAAAAAGAATTGCTAAAACAATCAGTGAAAAGCGTTTAAGAATAGTCTGAGATCCAGTTTGTTGGATTTAAGGCCTTAAAAAGTCCTTATATATAACTAAGAATTTGATACATGCAGTCTTAAAATAGTCTTAAATTCAGTACTCAGGTTATATGGAATAAAGAACTGCAGAAAAAAAAATTCTATAGAAATGCTGGATCTAGTTGTTGAAATCTTAGAATGAATAAGTGTAGAAAACGGTTACACATTTTTGTAGTGACGCCGCAGTTTTTCAGTAGAGAGATGCTTTGCTATTCAAAAATACAAGTGTAAAGTTAATTTATATTTAGTCTGAGCACATGTCAGCTGTACGATCATTTGGAGCTTTAAAAAAAATGTAATTCTCTTCACAAAATTTTCAGGCTCGGAACCAAGATGGAGGAGGAGAAGAAGGAAATCTTTCCGGCCTGAGCTCAGAAAATTCTTCCGACAATGATGATGATGATGATGATGATGACGCCATTAGACCACAGTGCGTCCCCTCTTAAAGGTTGTCATAGCGACAAAGTAAACATGAACTGCAGCACCATGGCAACGGGCTGATCACGTTGTTACCATGGCAACTAAAATGCAAACTAATTGTGATTGTTTCTTCTTCGGTTTCCACGGTGATGGAAAACGCCCATTGTTTGTAGCGCCCCCTGCTGGTGATGTTTGTTTTGGGGTGTTGTTACTAAGGAAACCATCATCATGTGATTGGGCTGGACTTCTCCTGATTGGATAAATGACTACACTTTCAAACCATGTTTTATTTTTCCTTTTACAAATGTTACGGAAACTTTGCCAACAAACTACGCCATTTAAATGAAATTGTGAATGGTTCCCCCTTTGTACATCACAAATTGATTCTGACTATTCTTCGTGGGACTGTTTGGAGTATATTTATTTCTGTTTAGGGGCTGAAATATTTTCATTTGATGCGTTTCTCCATGGCTTGCATCCAATGTTTTACGGTATTTGATGTCAATTGGAAAGTTTACTCCTTTTGAGTTGTATTATCCTTAATAATGAGGAAAGTTTGAATTTGCAAATGTATTATATATGAATTGTTTGGAACGCTGAGGTATTTTGCTAACTAATTTATGCATGTCAGCATCAGCACATTGGATATTATTCAACTGATCTTCAGTGCATCATGACGCCTCATATAATGATGGCTAATTTGCTTTGTTTTGTTGACGTTTAAGAATTTGTTAAATATATTTACTACTTTATTTGCATTTATAATATTTTATGCAACAAAGATAATTACACGACATGTTGATAATTGTATTTGCTGTACAGATCTTGTGAATAACTTAAATCAATAATCTTGTATTGGATAGATCACTTCAAGTGCAATTTTTCATTTACATTCAATAATCAGTGATTCAGTATTTCATAAATAAATGTTAATCAGAGAATATAAAATGGTCTGATCTGGGACCCAGAAATAATGGCTTAATGTATTTTTGTGGCTCAGATTCAAGAGCAAAAAAAAAATCGAGTGTCAAATGTCCTTTTTATTGTCATATGCCTTCAACAAAATTCTGGTCGGGACTTGTGAAGTCGGGACAGGCATATGTCAGAAACAAGTTTTTTTAATTATTTATTTTCAGTCAGCCTTACTTCCGGGTCCTTGGTCAGATGTGAACTGACCAGCTGTATTTTCTGCCTCTAAGCAGCTCAAGCATCGGTCAGCAAATTTAATCGTTGAATTACGCTGTATACAAATGACTTATAAGAAGGTAACGCACCAGATTTGTTTGATTGGAAATACTCAAATGCCTAGGAGAAGGCCAGATAACAGTGCTGCCACATTATACTTAAAAAAAAAGTATTCTACTTTCACAGAAAATTACTTTCTTATACTTTCATACTTTTTTTCCTTGTGATACTTTTTTTTTAAAGTATTATTTTTTAAAGTCAAATATCTAGAATGGTCTGGCAGTGGAGACAATGAAATTTACAATTAATGACCACGTTTCAGATTCTTAGCTTTGACCAAACGGAAGTTAAGCAAGTTGCTGATGTATTTTCTGTGTTCCCCATGGCTGGGGAAGGGCCGAAAGGCTATTTCGTAAGATGCATGATTGCATTTTTTTCCGTTCTGTATTAAAAACATTTTGTCTGTGAATTTTGCCCATTAACTTTTTTATTCATACCTTTTATGTTGAAATTTTGTAAATATTTTTTGGTCAGTTGCGCTACTTTTTTTCCGGAAACTTGCTAGTGGCAGCACTGAGATATGGTCGCAGAGTTAAGAGGAGACACCTCACATTTTTAACGCAAATAAAGGTCAGTTTATTCTTGGCAGCCGAGTGATCCTCGTCTCTGTGGGGTGCACAACATTCTTTTTATGGTGCATTCTGCGTAGTTCTACGATTAATATCACAGACTGATGCCTGTGCTCTTATACTAGGTATCAGCGAAATTCGCCACCCCCAAAACTGTTCTAAAACTTACTATTCTGTTGGATTTTCGTACATAAAACATCGCTAATGATGTACGCAATTACTTACACCACAAATGTTCTGGTTTAGACACTAACGGCTATGATTTCGGGGGTTTCAGGGGTGGCGAATTTCACTGATTGTGGCGAATTTCTCCCGATTCCGAGTGTAGTTGACAAACTTTCGTGAAAAAGATTTAGTCTAGTTTCATAATGACAGTTGGGTATTTTATTTGTGTACTGTGATTTGATTTTTTAGTCTTTCTTTGACAGGAATTATTTGTTGAGGTTTTGTCAACAGGTGAAGTCAAACCACGAGCATCAGTCAGTGATTTTAATCATTGAATTTCGCAGAATACCAATTGACAATCAGAACGTTCAGCACTCGACAAAAACTGGAATCACTCAGCTGCTGTCCAGAAATGCGTCCGATAACTTCTTACGTCCAAGCTGCTGTCTCTAAAGTCCATGACAATTTTTGAACATTTAGAGATCTTGGGCAGTAGAGCGAGTCCAGTATCCACCAAGCCATACCTTGTGTGTTTCATTCTTACAATTGGTATTTTGTGGTCTATGATGGACATCGTCATCTGAACCTGTGGTAAAACTAACTGTATATACACCATGTTCACTATTAAAATGAACACCATGTTCACTATTAAAATGAGAGTTCATTCAGCATATACACTACTTTGTATCAGTATAATGTTATCATGATTGCAGTTTGATAATTCATGTCCGCTGTAGGATTTAGTGAAATTTAAGCATATCAAATTGATTGATACCAGATCATGCCAATACTTCACCTTTTTGCAAATACGGAATAAAACAATATCTATATATATACACATTTCTTGTTTGTGTTGTAATAATTGTGGTCGCAATATGAAGACGAATCACTGTAATATCTATCGAGATTTTTAAGTGTTATCTCAATGCTTCTGGGTCTGAAGCTAAGTCCGTCTATATGACCAGCTGTCAGAGGCAGATGTAATGATGAGGCTGCATGGAGTCCACACCAAGTTACTCGTTTACCCCATGGGTGGGGTCTTTTACTTGCTTCAGTATATGCTCCACGAGTTAAAGTACATGTCAGCTGCATGTCATCCACATTGTTATGCATTAGAAATTCAAACCAAACGAGCATTAGGAAAACAAGAACATTTATTTATATCAGATTTTTGTGACATTGTTTCTTTCAGTTAGTACTGACTATTTGTCATCCAATTTTTGGTATTCAGTAGCTATACAATAGTGGATTTTCACGGAAGGTTCTCTATATTTCCACCAGGTGGCTATGATAGAATACTGCAATTCTATTGGCTGAAAAAGTTCCCATTCTTGGCTGTGATTGGCGGAAGCGAAGTGCATCCTAGCAGCAGTATTTTTTAGTGCATTTTAATGAATATTTGACACCTTATGATTCATTTGATTTTTGTTATTTTTTTTGAGAAAGTTATATTTATTGAATAAGTTAGTGATTATCTTCTATGTCTGAAAAGCAAAATGAGTTATAAGAGGAGATGGAGGACTTATGTCTTGCTGGACTCAGGGCTCTTCAATGAAAAGACTCTATTAACAAGTCTGATAAGTACTCGTTCACACAAAAGCAAACAGTAAAATAAAACACTCTAAATTGGTGTTTTTTTTTTTAATCATGGAAGACTTTAAAATTTCAACAGATCAAACCAAATTGTTATTCACAGTCTTTTACTTGTGATTAATCTTCTTTTTGGTCGTTAACATTTTTTCCGGCTCAGACCATAAGGAAAACGCCGCCCAGCTGCTTATGGCAAGTTTTTTGGAATCCTCCGTACCTTCGATCAAATAATCCAGTTCTGTAAACAACATGTGTATATCCTCCGGTTGCGACATTCTGTAAAAAAACATGTAAGTGTAAAACAAAGGCTTTGAATCTCATTAAAATATAACAATTATATGATAATTATATGATAATAATATCATTATAGTTTAATATTTTTATAATAATCTTTGTATAATAAGTGCAATAATATACTACTGAACACATCCACACAAATTAAAGAAGAGTTCTGTTGCATTTACTTATAATATAAGTTAAAACAAATAGCAATTCAGAAGTACACTATCTTTCTTTAATTAAAATAGTAACTGTGCAAATAAATTATTGCATGAGAAGCATTGAGATCTTTAACTCCTCAGCTTAATTAGGGCTGTTCCATTTTTTAAAAAGGGGGGGGGGGACAGGAAAATTTTCAGACCCCCTCCCACTCCCACTTGTTTTATTTGACAGACCCCTCCCCTCTCTTTTTTTCTACATTAAGATAATAAGAAAATACTGGTCAATCATCCCCCTCCCCTTTTTCTCTTTTAAATAACTCCCCGCCCCCTTTCCCCCTTTTTCTAAACACCTCCCTGTCCCCCCCACTATTTTTTAAACGGAACAGCCCTAATTAAGCTGATTTTTATTATACGTTGAAAATTGCATTTAATTAACACGAATGCTAATAATTATAAACTGGACGTCCCTGCAAGAAATTATGCATAATATATATTATATAGTTTTGTGACTTTTCTTACCTGTGATCACCTCGTTTCCGTAGCAACACAAACACATCATGGCTGGTCAGTTTGTTGGCTAACTTGAGAGCATTGTCGTATGGGACGTAAGTGTCGCACATTCCATGTAAGAAGCGGATCGGACAATTCACGGGAATGGTCTGACGCTGTAGCAAATTGTATTGGTCAATGTCCTGCAAGAGTAAGATTTTTAGAAAATAAGGATGGAGCGGTTAAATATATATATTTTATATACAACTTGATTTACAGGATCTACAGCAGTGAATTGCAATTGATATAAATTTACAGAATCATGACCAAAAATTAAATAATCTATGATCATGACGATAATAATGTTACAGATGGATAGATATTTATTGGCGAATTGTTTACACTTGATAACAAATATTGAAATTGTATTGTTAGTAATTTGTTACAATGTTAAATTATTTAACTGAAATACACATACCTCCAGAAATTTGCTGGTGATGACATAATTTCCCCATTCAGACTCTATAATCGTTTCTCCTTGACTTGATAGGTCCTTCTTCGCCTGCAAACGTGAACTGGGTCTTGAAATATGGCAACAAATTGATGCAATTAATTATCAAAACATATGCATGTAGATTATTTCCAATTAAAACAGTAAAGACCAATAAACAAGCAGCAAGCACCAAGCTAAGAAACGATGATGCATATCATCCGAGAAAAAATCACTACACTAGCCAAAGAGTTCTGAGAATACCTGAACCAAGGTTTTTATTAAGTATTACTTAATTATTGCTTAAAGCAACCCAGGAGATTTACGTTGTACAATATGTATTTCAGATGCTCGAAGAAGGACAATATTCAAAGTGGAATAGACAATACAAAGGTAATTGCCATCATTGGTGAAGATCTATATGTATGATCTATATATATGATCATGATGTTTTTGTAAGGGGGGGGGAGGGGTAGGGGCAGATCCATAAAAATTTTCATTGCAGGGACCACTGAATTTTTTTTATTAAAATGTACTAGGCTAGGGGGGGGGGGGGGTGTTTAACCCTTCTAACCCCTAAATCCGCTACTGGGGGGGGGGGGGGGATACAGTTCCCTACTCCTGGGATCTGCACCTATGAATAAAATCGGCATGCAGGAGGTCACGATAAATAAAAGAGATAACCAAAACCAGTATAATAATCTTAAAATAAAAAATATGTTTGCTTATCCAAATAAAACGGAACAACATTGCAGAAAGTGGAGATAATAAGAAAGGATTATCCTGTAAATACTCAGTGCTCACCGCAGATTGTGACATCAGCAGCAAGAGCAGTTTGCAAGAATTATTATTTACTTAAATCAATGAATGGACCTTCTAAAATTTGCTACAGTCATTTATAGGGCTGTACAGCAGTTCTCGATATACCATTTGTACCGGTACAAGGTTAACGATATGGGTATTGATAACCGTTATGTAATAATAACACTTAAACGGTATGCAGAGCAGCATTTTCGAGCAAATAAGACACCTGCTACCCAGATGTTCAAGTGTTTGTTAAGAAAAATATCAGCTGACTCTTAACTACAATGATGTAATACAATAGTTTGCAGTTATTCGATGAAGATTTGTTCATTAAATTTGATGGTATCTTTTGATTATTTTAGGTTTATAATAAAATTTAATATATATGTACTAAATTACTAATTGACAAAATTTAATGATACGTATATATATGTATCGTATCGGTTTTACTGTATCGTCATAATTATCGTATAATTTTAAAGATAAAGGTGTACAGCCCTAGTCATTTATGATCTGGCGATATCGACATATAGGTCTTTTTGTGACCTCTGCATATCGGGTATCATTCGTTAATTTATTATCATCTAAAACATGTATCAGAGAAATTTGTAAATTAAGAAAATACCTCCTCGGAGAAGTTTTTGAAAGCCCTCTGAGCAAAGTCTGGTGCAGATGAGATGCCAACTAGCGAATGAATCCTGTGAGGTCTCTCAATTGCAGTGTGTAGCATCAACCAAGCTCCCATGCTGGAGCCAACGAGGATCTGAAACAGTTAACGAAGGTTTATACATGATACACATGATACAGCTGCCCTTGCCTATTGCAAAATTATGACTATATAGATAAATTTAATTGTTTCCACACTTACTCATTATTGTGAATTATTGGTTATCATAACAATCACTTTTTACACTATACTAGCTAAATACAATGGATTTTAAAAATGCATAACTGCATTTTAAGTGAAAAATAACATACTTGTGCTTTGTTCAACAGATTTATTAATCATATCAGAGCAAGAGCAGAAAACATGGACTGGTAAGAGAAACAAATCATGTCAATGATGTCAACAAGTGCAAAAATGCATAACAAAGAGTCCACAACAACAAAGGCTGGATCAGTAGCTGGTGTGACCACCACGGCTCTGGAGCAGTGCATCCAGTCTTCGGGGCATTGACAACAAAATGTTGTCCAGTTGTCTTCTGGGTATTGCCCTCCACTCTTCCACCAGGGCCTGGCGCAGTTGAGCATTGGTGGTTGGGGCAGGAACTCTTCTCTGCATCTGTCTCGAGAGCATGTCCCAGACATGTTCGATGGGGTTCATGTCTGGGCTATAGGGAGGTCAGTCCAACACTCTGATGTTGTTGTCAGCCAACAGCTGTTGGTATATGCGGGCAACATGAGGCCTGGCATTGTCATGCATGAGCGTCCAGTCTGGATGAGCATTGAAGTACGGCACCACATGAGTCTGCAGGATCTCGTCTCTGTAGCGTTGACCATTCAAGGAACCATTGATGACCACAAGTTCTGATCTCCAGCCATACCCAATAGCACCCCAGACCATGACAGAACATCGCCCAAAACTGTCATTCTGAGCAACACATGGTCTTGCATTGCGCTCCCCTCGACGAAGGTACACTCGCTGACGCCCATCATTGCTGTGATGCTAAAAACGAGATTCGTCACTAAACATAACACTCCTCCAGAAATGGTTAGGCATGTGCCTGTTTGAATGTTGCTGAGCCCAGTGAAGACGAATGCTGATTCTGCGATGGTCCAGCTCCACTCCAACAAATGCCCTGTGGGCCCTGATGCCCTGCTCTGCCAGCCGCCGGCTCACAGTTCTTCTGCTGATTCTGGGACAAAGTCGTCCAGGTGTATCACTTGCAGTGAGGGCGCAAGGTCGAAACCTGTTCCTGAGATGCTGGCAACGAATATGGCGGTCTTAGGCTTGCGTTGTGACACGTGGTTGTCCTGGCCGAGGTCGATCTCTTGTGGTTCCAGTCATCCTGTGACGCTCAGACAAAAGTGCCTTGCAACACGGCCTTGAGATACGCCTGCTGCAAGCATGCCGATGGCTTGATCTCTTGAAATTTTGCTGCATCCTTGGCATTGTGATTTTCAGCAAAATGTGTTAGGGCCTTGATAAGGCTAACATTAAGGAAGCTTTTGATAGCCTGCTTTCAAATTCATTGTTTGTCAATCAAGCAGTATGACATCACATTGTCAAACAAGTAACATGACCTCAGTACTGCCATTGACCTGATTGCACCTTAAATTTAAGGCTCAATGAGACAAGGCTTGTGTTGGTGACCATAATGATTTGTTCTTATGAC
The DNA here is from genome assembly GCA_932294295.1 of Alitta virens. Lineage (NCBI taxonomy): Eukaryota > Metazoa > Annelida > Polychaeta > Phyllodocida > Nereididae > Alitta > Alitta virens. Next base: position 40,979,561 of record OW028576.1, on the reverse strand, counting down.
ATAACACAATTCATTATCTCAGGTTTGTACAACATGTTTTACCTATGCGTCCATTAGTGTATTAATATTAAGTGTCTGGAGTGTGCATATACTTTACATGTGTAGATTGTGCTTATTGGAAATGAACTGAATTGAGTACAAGAACTGCCAAAATCACGGTGCCTTCCTGAGCCCGGGGTGCCCCATGCCCTTATAAGCCCCTTCCTCAGCCCTAGGTGACCCTGCCCTAAGCACCTTCCTCAGCCCTAGGTGACCCTGCCCTAAGCCCCTTCCTCAGCCCTAGGTGACCCTGCCATAAGCACCTTCCTGAGCCCTAGGTGACCCTGCCCTAAGCACCTTCCTGAGCCCTGAGTGCCCTGCTGTAAGCTCCTTTCTGAGCCCTAAGTGCCCGTGCCTTAATCACCTTTCTGAGCCCTAAGTGGCCCTGCCCTAGGCATTTCCTGAGCCCTAAGTGCCCCTGCCCTAAGCCCCTTCCTCAGCCCTAGGTGTCCCTGCCCTAAGCACCTTCCTCAGCCCTAGGTGACCCTGCCCCAAGCCCCTTCCTCAGCCCTAGGTGCCCCTGTCCTAAGCCCCTTCCTCAGCCCTAGGTGCCCCTGTCCTAAGCACCTTCCTCAGCCCTAGGTGCCCCTGCCCTAAGCCCCTTCCTCAGCCCTAGGTGCCCCTGCCCTAAGCCCCTTCCTCAGCCCTAGATGCCCCTGTCCTAAGCCACTTCCTCAGCCCTAGGTGCCCCTGCCCTAAGCCCCTTCCTCAGCCCTAGGTGACCCTGCCCTAAGCCCCTTCCTCAGCCCTAGGTGCCCCTGCCCTAAGCACCTTCCTCAGCCCTAGGTGCCCCTCCTTCCTGGACCCAAAGGGCCTGAAGGTCAATTTCTTCTCAGAAGTCCTCAATTGGTAATTCTTAGACAGGGTAATTAATATACATAGCTTGATGCCATAGGGTTGCTTTGGTGCAATATAAAACAAAACATTAATTATTACCTGAGGTCCAGCAGTGACAGAGTCAAGGATCTCTATCACATTTTTCTTCCAGTCTGAAAAGGTCACCTCCCGAATATCTCCCTCTGACTTTCCACAACCCTCATAGTCAAATCTGTAACAATTAATTGGCATTATAATTATGTTTATTGGTAAATGGGGGGGGGGGGGGGGGGGGGGGGGTTAACAATACAGTTCGTTTTAATTTTCAGTCCTTTAACAATTGTATTTAAACTATAACTAGCTATTTAGCAAATTGCAGGTTTAAAATTTCGTATATTTTTTAAAATTAATTATTTAAATTCCCATAAATTGTAACTTTGCAATCGATGCTGAATGCAAAATGTTACGTTGCAATTAAATTAATTAGCCAATGAATGCTTACCTAACATAAGACAGGCCCTTGTTAATACAGTAGGACTCGAGGGCTGTGGCTTTAACCCCTTGCATATTAGACTGAAATCCAGGGCAGAAGATAATCCCAGGGGTGTCATCATGTCTACTTGTAGGGGTTGAAATATAAGCAAGGGAGTTTCCCTTTCTCTTCAGATACTGCACCTCGGCTCCCTCAGGACTTGTAGCAAAAGTTTGCACTCTCAAAACATTGCAGAGAATGTTTTGGACGTTTTTGTATCGCCCTAAATGCCTGACAAACATTATTAATCCCAGAAAAGTTCAGAAACAAATATTTACAGATTAAAAGATCAAAAGAGAATTTTCGTACGCAACCCACTACGCAGCCCACCAATCAATGCTGATCAAACGCGGAACAGTACGCGGCTTAGCGGATTTGCAAGATAATTCTCCACATACAGCTCAACTGTTCTTTAACAGGGCAAGGGCGGATCTAGAACTGCTGGATCCAAGTAAGTCTATATATCTCAAGGTAATTTAGAGGTCTATGTTATCTTTGGTCTTCAGCAGCTGTTTTATCATGCCACCAGCCAGCCATCACAGCTGAACTGGGAGTGGGGGGGGGGGGGGGGGCTTGAACTACACATTTTATACGCAAGAGACAGCCAACAGGGCAATTCAAAATCAGTGGCAGCTCAACAGATTCCTTGCCCTTCGGTGTCCCCAACTTCAGAAATCCTGGTGCTGCCACTGTTCAAAACATAGGACCAAAAAAAAGGAGGGGGGGGGGGGGCAATTAAGTTCCCTCCCTCCAGTTCCGCCGCCTGATAAGTGGAGCATTGGTTTAAGATCTGCTCAGTTCCTCGGACTCCGTACCATGCTTGAGTTTGAGCCCAATTAATAGCCATGATAAATGCAGTGCATACGCGTTAGGGGCCTTGTGCAGTGGCGTCGATTTAGGGGGGATGAGGGATATAACCCGCCCCCCCCCCACACTTGTTTGGAAGGGGGGGGGGGTGATCAATGCGATCATCCCCCCCCCCCTCTGAAATTCTCAAATGAAAATTCCCTTTTTTTTTTACACACCTATTTTTTTTTTACATTAAATTTTGCTTTGTCTTACACATATCATTGCAGTCATCTACCAAATGTTACTTTACCTCTTGAGTAGCTTTGAGTGTACACAAAAATCATGGTGCGACAGACAAGTAGGCCTGTATATATCCCCCCCCCCATGTGCACCCACCAAGAGAAATTGATGCCCCTGGCCTTGTGGATTTACTGTACAACATACAATCGACCCATTCTGAATTAATGTAGGGACTAAACTTTTGATTTAGTCACCCATATATATAGTACTTGTTGCTTTGCTGGTAATCAGCAGATAAAAATAACCTTACAGTGCGATAAACAATACATATGCGCATCATGATACGATAATTTTTGCGCATCACCTGATTGGTAATCCCTGATAAACTGACCGCTGTCCGCATTTTACTGGGTCCGCGCGGCCCGCGCATTATTGCTACAAACATGGAGGTGGAAGTAGGGAGTGGAGCTCAATTGCTCCAAGAAAAAGATGAAAATCTTCGCAGGGAGTTGATGATTCTTTTCAAAAACTTACGAGCGCAAGCTATATCTAATATGGAATATTACCAAAATGAAACGGGAGCCAATAATGAGCGATTTCACTCTTCATTCGGTCGATTGTACGAGCATTTAGACAGAGGTGTTGAACCAGGCATGGGTTATTTGCTGCAAATTGTTCACCAATACGATTTTGACGTGACTGTCCCTGCTAATGGTTACAGAAGCATGATACAAACAATTCACAAATGCTGTGTAAAGATCTTAGGCCTAGCTAGGTACATCACTGTCAATAGGGAATCGTTTCTGTTTCGAAGTGGCCATTACAGTAGAGAGATAGAAGCTTATGTTACAACATTGGGTCAACTCAGAGCTTGTTTGTACTATATCCAAAAGTTAATCGCGTATTGCAAAGAAGGTGAATTATTCCCTGACCCCGACGCCACCTCCAACGACAACAGTGAATTCGAGTCAGCCGAGTCGCTTATGATGGAATTTGAGTCGCTGAGTCAAGAAACCTTTTATGGTCGCTGTCTAGGATTTCAGGTATGTTATTGTTCTGTAAATACTGTAAATGTGACATTCATATATATAACCATGAAATTATTGTAAAATATGTAATGTAAATGTTGATTGCTGGCAAAATATTGGATAAACTTTTATAAATTGTACAATAATTACACAGTGAACATATAGACTCTATATAATGTAATAGGCTTATAAATTGCAAATTTATATCAAAGGGTCACCAAATATATAAGATATAATAGATACCATGAGCAACACTTTATAACAGAGGATTTGAGAAAGACTATGCTTGAACAGGTCAACTACCAGGGTCCATGTAACCTGCATAAGTAATCATAAGTGGTGTACTGAGAAACTGCGATGTTGTCATGATGGAGTGAACCGCCTCCTTCCCATTACCATCAGTAAACTATAACATGTTTGTCACATTGTTTAGTTTGACAATTATTGTTTTGTTTATTTATCATTGTAGTTCTGCGATTCGATGGTGAAACCCCTTTCGACCATCATCCTTGCAATGGCGTCGTTCGGGGACGGTTACGAACAAGATTCAACGTTCATGAAGTTGGCGTCATCTCTACTCGGGGGCAGTAAATACATATTAGACCCAGAACAAAGAGCCAGAAAGGTCCGTGTAAATATTATCTGTAATCAGTGGTAATAATCTAAGTTTATCATGTAGTTGTTTGGTTTTAAATTAATCCCAACATTATCAGAACAATCTTCATATTATATCAATTAACTAAGATTGCGGTGAACAGATAATTAAGATTATGATGATTCATACCACTTGACTTTTATTCAAACTTCAAGTGTCAAAAGTAGAATAAATAATCTCTATTTGACTTTATAATGGTTAACATTGCAACATCGTTTAAACTGTCTGGACTTATGATTATGTTTGAACTTTAAACTTGCATGGGAAAGTTCAAGTTAATTCCTTTCAGCAGTTTTCTTTGTTAATGTTACTAAATATATGTTAGGTAGTATTCATATATCATTTATTAAACGTAATGCATTTATGGGATGGTTTTTTTTTGTTTTTTCTTTACAATTGATCTTGTCTAAGTTTCTAATGCATTTTTCTAAAAGCTCTATGAAATTAAGTTTCTTTAATTGCTCTGACTTTTTAATCAATTTTGTTCAGGCTGGGATGAATTTATCTTCAAAAGATGAGACCAGATTGTATCATCAATAATATCATAATTATGGCATTTAACATATTTATTGAACAGAAAGAAAATTTGAATTTATAAATGCTTCTCTATCCTGATGTTAAGTTTGACTAGCCACTATGTTATGCAAAGTATATTAGTGGCAAAATACAATGCAAATATATTGAATGGACACTTTTATTCTCTCTCAGGTCGTAAACATGACAAGAAATGGAGATGTCCATTTTTGCAAATCCTTCTGGCACATAGCGGAGACTGATCTGTTGCATGTAAGTTCTTTTTGTGTAACTTTTTATGATAAAAAGTGAAATTCTCATTGTTTTCAGTTCATCATTAAATGTGCCTGTGACAAATATGATCTCAGACTTATTACCCCAATATATTTATGCCCATGGATTTAGATAGCCTTGCTGGTGATGTCAGCTACTTATTTTGATACTGGATGAACCAGCTATGTGATGTAATTAAAAAATTACTTAGTTAAAAAATTTACTTAGTTAAAAAATAAAATTACTGTATAACTTTTTACCGATTAATAATTGTTTCACCAAGAATTTATTCAAAACAATACTCATTGATACTTGGAATTACTGGTTTGTGGCATTATAAACAAAAACAAGTTTGTCAAAAAAACTAATTCCATTTGCCCAGAACTCTTTTCTTTGTATGTGCAGGTCAACGGATTGCTTTCCACATTTCATGCGAATATAATTTCTTTGTTGTGTCCTGCAGCAACTTCCGCTGTTTGTTTGTCCGTCTGTCGAAGTAAACCAAGTGATCATCATTCCCCCGGAAACGTTCGAGATGTTGAAAGACGATGGCTCTGGATACGTCAAGGTGACCCCTCCGTGCGCTCACAGTGGCCCCGGACCGGTCAATACAAGACTCATCTCGTACTTGCTAAGAGAGGGACAGGTAGGCGTCGTGATAAACAATGACTGGAACTGGTTTTTGTAATTTGTAGACCAGCTGCGTGTATTTCATTGGTTTGTATTTGATCTGATTTTGCTGAACACTTAGTAGTTCTAAGGTGTGGAAGGGTATTAGGGAGTTTATGATAACATTATCAGACATGCCAAGTCTCTCATTCAGTCTCATTAATTTTGTTGCTGTCTCACAGTGGAAGGGGCCAAAACTCCCGCATTCACCACTCCAGAACTTGGCATCTCAGACATTATTATGTGGTTATATTGTATATAATTTACTAATTGATATAATGCAATAGTTATTTATTATGCATATTAATTATAATGCAAATCGTTATTTAATTTTTCATACAAAATGCCTGAAGTTGATTGAGAATTATTACTTAATGATATATAATATGAAGGGATTTTAACAATATATATTATTCTTGTTAGTTCTCAACTTGCACGCAGCAAATAGAGTCTTTTCACTGAGCAGCCCTGAACTCAGAAGAACATATGTCTTTCATCTCTCCTTATTACTCGTTTTGCTTTTCAGACACAGTAGATTATGACTAACTGATTCCATAAATACAATTTTCTCAGGGAAAAAGTGGAAATCAATTAAATGATAAGATGTTAAATATACATTAAAATGCACTAAAATTACTGCTGCTAGGATGCACTTTGCTTCAGCCAATCACAATCAAGGGCGGGAACTTTTTCAGCCAATGGAATTGCAGTATTCTGTTATAGCCACCTGGTGGAAATATAGCGAACCTTCCGTGAAAATCCACTATTGGCACCTGAACTAATATATTCAATCATTTTCCGTTGCATAATAGAATATTATCATTTTAACTGTTAATATTTTATTCATCAACAGGAAGTTTGGAAAAGTCGGCCATCACCCACAAAACCCACTGCAGATGGCAGTACGGGCAAGCCAACTCCAGCGCCACCTAGGATCAGCCGTAAATCGCCATGCCTTCTTTTGCAATGCCATGGGGGTGGGTTCGTTGCACAGTCCTCTGCCTCTCAACAGGTAAAAATATATCATCTGTCTATCTATCTATCTATCTATCTATCTTATCTATATATCTATCTGTCTACCTATTGAAATAAAATCTCATCACATGGCCATTATATTAACTTGAGACTTCTTTGATAAGACATGGCCCAGTCTAAAATGTACAACCATATTGATATGATTCAACAGGACTTTGCTCTATATGTGTTACCTAAGTCGAAATTTAAAGGGATATAAATCTTAACTAAATTTCCTAATCAGGTCATTGTCCAAGAATGGATTTACAGCAAGTCATGAGTCCTTCCTCTCCTCTTATTACTCATTTTGCTTTTCAGACATAGAAGATAATCACTAAATTATATGATAAAAAATCAACTGAATGATAAGATGTCAAATATACATTGAAATGTACTAAAAATACTGCTGCTAGGATGCACTTTGCTTCCGCCAATCACAGCCAAGGGGGGTCAGCCAATAGAATTGTAGTATTCTGTCATAGCCACCTGGTGGAACTATAGAGAATCTTCCATGAAAATCCACTATTGGGTGCGATTGTATTTCAATCTTGCTTTTAATTTTTGAAAATTGTGTTCATGTTTAAATTTAAATTCATATATCATAATTTCCTCAATTCAGAGTTACCTGAGGTCCTGGGCTAGAGACTTGAGAATCCCAATCCTGTGTGTGGATTACTCATTAGCCCCAGAATATCCGTTTCCACGGCAACTGGAAGAAGTGGTGTATGCGGTGTGTTGGGCACGAAAAAATGCGCACTTGTTGGGTATGTGTTTTGAGACTCTGTGAAGTTTATCAAGAAATCATCATATTGTCCATTTTCTGTCTATGAAAAGTTCCTGATAATAATATGAGAATAGGGATAGAGATTAAATTTTCAGCCACAGACCAGTATCATTATCTTGCAGAATTACGGCACTAAACAGGATTGCAATTATCATGTCATACAGGCATTGACACCCTCAGTATATATTTGCAGCACATGTCTGCAGAGTTTTCTGAAAGTTTTGTTTTGGGGAGTAAACACTCCTCCCCCCCCCCTTCCCAAGACTAAGTCCACCCCCCCCCCCCTCCCACTGCCCAAAAATACAGAAGAAATTACAAAACTTTATATTTGTACCCCCATCCAAATGTCTGTCACTCAGCTAGGATAGTGGAAACCTCCAGATATAAATTGACATGTGATCATATTTCCATTTTCTCTGCTTTACAGGCTGGACGGGTGAGAGAATTGGCATTTGTGGCGATAGTGCTGGGGGCAATCTAGCCCTGACCGTGACCATGCGACTGTTAGCGATGGGTCTACCTGCTCCTGATGCTGTTCTGTCGATTTATGGCTGTATGTTAATTCACTTCATCCCATCTCCGTCTCGTATGATGACTTTGATGGATCCGTTATTGCCTATCGGCGTTATGGCCAGCTGCCTTGCGGGTAAGTTTATATCTTTGCTTTCGCCAGTCGTAAAAGAGAACGTATTCTGAGGGCTGTTCCATTTAAAAGGGGGAAGGGGGTAGACAGGAAGGGTTTTGAAAAAGCCGGGGGGGGGGGGGGGTGGAGGGTTTTCCAAAAGAGAAAAAGAGCGGGGGGGGGGGGGGTATTTTCTTAATATGTTAATGTAGAAAAAAGGGGGTGGGGGTCTGTCGAAAAACAAAGAGCAGGGGTGGGGGAGGGGGGTTCTGAAAATTTTCCTGTCCATTTTAAAGGTAAAACATTTTCGTCATTCACAGTGGTTGATATACCTTATAACAATTTTAATGTTTTATTTGCCTTGTTTTTACAGCATACTCAGGAATGGCGAAAGAAACCATGGTGACATTTCCTTTTGACTCGTTGAGGTCACCGCCCACCGTTATGACACCTAGTGGGAGCACCAAAGCTAAAACACCAGGGGGCAGTGTGACAGAATCACCAGGTGGCAGCACTGTGCAAGGCGAAAATACTCCCGTCATAAAAGAAGAGAAGGATGATTTTTCCGAAAAGGGTAACTTCGATTATGAATTAAAATGCTTTTTTGGCAGTAAAATTATTGGTTGGATATGAAAGTCATGTATTGGTTCAGCATATTCTTTGAGTCATTACAAGAAATTATCAACTCCGCTTGACTTCTGTCGCCTGTCAAGTTAGTTTTTTTCGTATGAAGGCGAGCTAGTTACCTTCGCTGTACAGGAGCACTGATGTTTGTGAAAAATTCATGAGTTCCTGATTTTATCTTTCAGCTGTGAGGGTGAATGTTAAAGACCAACATCCTAAAGTACGACACCGGTCAAATGTGTCCAACAAGAGCAATGATTCAGGATTTATTGACCACCGAGCCCAACAGAAAAACTCTGTAAGAATTATCCTAGAACTTTTTTTTAAAGGTTAAAATATATACAGGAATGAAAACCTTGGATATTTTGTGTGAAAATTAGGAAAAAGTGCAGTATAGCGGACCCAAATTATTGACCATATTTAGCGAGCCTCGTTGCCAGGCCTATGACTTAAAATGCTTGAATTCAATGAGTGACGTCACAAACTAATGGCAGCAGTGAGGCAAGAACACAAGGTAAAGGTGGTTTATTTTGCTTTTTCTTGGGGGCTACTGCCCCCCAACCCCCGCTACTCTACACAAATGTATTCTTGTGTGCCAGAGCTAAATTTGTTCAAAGATTGTGATTATTTTCATGTTTCATGGATGCCAAATATAGTCAATAATTTGGGTCCGCTATACTGCACTAAACCCGAAAATTAATATATTTATATATACATATCTGTGTTAGGATCAACAAAAGGATACATTAGAGTCTCATTGGAAGGATAGTTATTTGGTCTATTAGACCGTTATCCAAACTCAATCGTTTCTGGTCAACTCAACTGTGAGTAATCTAGCGTAATCGGGGCGAAGAAGCACCCTTTCCAGGTGGCTTGATATCAGCTGGCCGCATTGTAGTAATTGGCCATAGTGGACAGTGGTCTGTGACATCATACTGGTCAGCATCCACATTGAACTGAGGTCATATATCAAAATGACGGAGGCAGAATCCTGTACATCGTAGAATTAGTACACCCAAATTTTCAAATGTTTTTCAAATGTGCCTCGAATTTTTAGAAGTTTCTCAATTGGGGTCACAAAATATCTGAAGCTTCTAATCATCTCATTGTGCATAATTTTCTTTTGTGTCCAGCAAGCAGAATGTTACAGTTCGGGCGCAGAATGCTACAGTTCACCAGACGACGTGAGTTCGCCAGATTTCAACAGTGGAGCATCTCATGATATCTCATCACCCGAACACAGCAGCAGGATGTCCGAATCTCTCAACTCTTTAGAGGAGAAATCGCCATCTCCTGAACACAAAAAGTTACATGTGAGTCTGAGCGGCTATTTTTATTGTTGTAATGATTACGAAGAACAGTCTTTCAAGTCTTTTAGATTTCTACTTCATCCATGCCATCATTCATCTGAGGGTTTTCGCAGCCACTTATTGGTCATTTCTGTTAAATTTGATGCTCAGCAGCTGTAACAACATGCCTTGCTTAATTTAGACAAACAAACTTGATTATGTCCAATAGACTTTAACACACATGCTGTCTTGTTATGTTTATTTGGGAAAAGGAGCATCAAATTTATGCAACCACGAGAAAACTGTGACAAAAGAGGGGGAGAGGGAAGGGGGGAGGTGATGGTTAACCAGTATTTTCTTAATATCTTAATTTAAAAAAAAAAGAGGGATTTGGAGGGGGTGGGGGAGAGGGTCCTTCAAATCAAAAAGTGGGGGAAAGGGGGGAGAGGGTCTGAGAATTTTCCTGCCCACCACCCACACTTTTAAATGGAACAGCCCTAATTATTACCAGGATAATAACTATTTTGTACTCATCAAACGTCAGTAATTCTAAGATTTGTCACTTAATTGATTGTAATGAGGGAGCTTCTTCAGTCTCAATGAACCAAGAATCAGGAAATTAACCTCCAATGTCTGATAAGATAACAGTGAATCTCTTCTGTTCCTGCAGAGGGAGCCAGCGACAAAACCGGACCGCAGCTGGATGCACCTGGACTTGCAGGAATCGGGTGGAAGGAGAGACCGACTTTTACCGAAGAGTCCTTCTCTGCCTGTCTTCCATTCTTTGTCCTACGCACACCCTTCTCACTCGGACATGTCCATCGGGAGTCCTTTTAGGTAAGTTGCGATCAGCTGGGTGGTCTAGTTGTAACCTGCTCACTTGCTCCCTAAGGATCTGGGTTCAATCACTGCCTGGATACTTTATAAGCTACATCTGAGCTGGGATGTCGTTCAGATGAGATATTTAAAAAAAAAAAGGCGGTCCTTATACTTGGTGTCCATGGTTTGTTGATAACTATCTACCGGTCTGCTTAAAGCTGCCTAAAGTTTGCACATAATGTATCCAAATTTGGATGTTGTAAAAAAGGTCACCTCCTGCAAAATTTTGGTGATATAAAATATATGTTCCCTTTCACTAAATTTTGTGTGTTATGTAAATGTCCAACTCGTGTTTTTAGGTCCCCACCAGCCTACGCACAGATACGGCACTTTGCACAAAGTCCTGTGGTTCAATTCCGACACCTCCCCTTAGCCAAAAACCCCTACATGTCACCGTTACTCGCTTCAGATGAATTACTCGCTAAACTACCACCTGTCTACCTCATCGTGAGTATTATTGTCACTGTTTTGTTCATGTTTTTATAATATAGTTGTATGTAAGCATTTATAGAATTTTTGTAGACAATGAAAATGAAGGAAAATATTCAGGAAAAAGTAGACGTACAAAACATGAATATACATTGATTACATTAAGACACAGCATTCTTTCCATAAATTCTAAAAATTCTTTGGCAGGCATGTCACCTTGACCCCTTTTTGGATGACTCAGTCATGATGGCCAAAAAATTGAAAGGTTTGAAGAAAGAGGTTCATGTGGACGTCTTGGAAGATTTGCCACACGGGTTCTTGAGTTTCACCCTTGTCAGTCGAGATGCTCGTCAGGCGGCTAATCTATGCGTTCAGCGTGTGCGCGACATGCTAAATTTGGACGCGGTTGATTGGACAGAATTTGAAATACTTGACAGGGATGATTTGGCTGAGTATAATGATGGAAGTCCCCAGTAGGTGGTGAGCATGTATAGTGGTGCCCTCTAGTTTATTATCAGCAAAAATAGTTAACATAATGGAGCTTTGGATACTCGGTTATTCTGGTAAGCTTATTACCTGCCTTAGGGATTTTACCGCATTTATTAAAAGATATATTGGTTCAGTCCCCGTGTTTTTGCATATAAGTGAATTCCGCATAATTATCCACATTTAAAGAAGCTACGTAACTCTTACTTTGACTGAAGATATCGCTACCTTTAACATTTAACAGGTTAACTATTTATGAAAAGGTGCAATAATCAAAGTATTTTGGGGGAAATATGTTATATTCAAATGACTTCCTATCAATTTTTTTTACACATATATGAAGTTTATCAGTGGTAGAATTGTAAAGTTTTTTTGTGTGTCTCTTTTTTGGTCATCCCAGTTTAATTGTGATATTATTTTTCATTTGTTGAGATAAGAATTTTTATAACAGGCTGGTCCTTCCTATTTATATTTAATATATATTTTAAAATATATAATTGATCCTTTGTCCAGAGGATTTGTTAATTATTTAATGTATTTTAGAATCTATTTGATACTTTGTCGAAGAGATGTCTTTATATTTTAGTCTGAGAAGATTAGTTAATTAATTATTATCCATTATAAATTATTTAATGTATTTTGAAATTCTATTTGAAACTTTGTCTAATAGGTGTCTTCATGGTTTAGTCTAAGAGAAGTTGTTAATTACTATCCATTACATATTTGTATATTGTTATATTTTGTAAAGCGTTAATTGTGTTAAACATTTTTGTATCAAATATGTTTTATTTGATGATTATTGCAGGAGGATCTGGAATCAATTATATATGGATATTTATTATATACCACCAAATATATTTAAATTATTTTAAAACATAATTCTCCAACAATGCCCGCATACATTTGTGTCACAATTGCTTTTTTAAAAGTGGTTTATTGTGAAAGTTATTATTAAAAGTGAATTAATATTTTTGCCTTATGATCAAAATTTGCATTTGTTTGCATAGCTGTGATTACCTCGAGCAGAATTTAAATACATTGTGTAAAATATATTATGCAATTAATTATTATACGTCTTTTTTAGTGATGAATGTTGTGTTAGTTGTGTTAATGCTTCGTGAGAACAACCACCTTATAAACCTGTGATAGTAGGTAATAGTTATATCCCAATTAGGAGGGAGTTAACTGACATTTTCGTTGGTTAAATCCTCATGCCGAAGGCGGCGGATTCAAAGCAACAAAAATGTCCGGGCTGTTCCATTGTAAAAGGGGTGGGAGGGTGGACCAGAACATTTTTGACCTTCCTCCCACATCCCTGTATTTGTTTTTTTGACATCCTACATCAAGATATTAAGAAAATACTGGTCAACCCCCCCCCCCCCTCCCCCTTCTTTTTTCTCTTTTGGAGAACCTCTCCCCACTTTTTAAAAAATGTTCTGTCCCCCCCCCCCCCACCCTTTAAAAAAAAATGGAACAGCCCTTCCTTAACTCCTGACTATTACTGCTCTTGATACGCAAGAAAAATACAGTTTGCACTTAGGAGGGAGATGACTGACATTTTCGTTGGTTTAATCCCGACACTAGAGCGGACTTATACTCCATTATTATGATTAGACATATTTACTCAATTTTATGAGTGGTTTTAATGCTCTTAATGTGAGCGAAGTACAGTGTGCACTTAGGAGGGAGTTAACTAACATTTTTCTTGGTTATATCCGAACAATAGAGAAAGTATCTTGGTGTGGTATAAATGATTTTACCTCGTTTTATTGTCATCCAAATTAAGCTGTCAAGTTACCAGCAATGAAATTAGTTGTATAAATGGCTTCAGTAAACTGGGTTTTATCATCTGATTTGGGTCCTTAATCTGGGTTTAGTGCAGTATAGCGGACCCAAATTTATGCCCATATTTGGCTTCCATTAAATCTGAAAATAGTCAGTTTTTTTTTACCAAATGTTGTTGTGGCAAACAATAAGAATAACATGTGTAGATTAGCGGGGGTTTGGGGTGGGCAGCCCCCAAGAAACAGCAATAATAAACTGCATTCTTTTGCCTTGAAAATTGTCACAGATGCTGTACGTTTGTGACGTCACATATTAAATTCAAGCATTTGACGTCATAGGCCTGGCAAAGTCGCTTGTAAATATGGACATAAATTTGGGTCCGCTATACTGCACTTTTTCCCTTAATCCAACATCTTTTGAATGAAGTTTGAAGCACTAGTTCCACTGGAGTAGAGTTGTATTCGACATAAGTGTTCAGATTAAATTTAGTCTCTTATCCCGGTGTTATATTAGACTATAGGAAATTTTGTTACTAAAGTGCCCGTCAGCAAAGTGGCAGCTGTCAGTGAAGTTGCGGAAGTAAATAATGACCTCCAATGGCAGATCCAAACCAGGAAGACAAGGAGGATAGATGCATCTGACTCACTTACTCATCACCTCTCGCAATTTTTTGAACATTCTTATTAAAGCCAACTGCACTGATGGCAACCTTGCTGATAGGAACTGTATGAAATCAAGAATATTAATTTTAGTACTCAGAGGAAATTGAAGTAAAATGGCTCAACATTTAATATATGTGTAGTCCTCGACTGTTGTATGAGAGTTAATAGTTATACATGTAATCTAAAAACTAATTTTATTGTCATTGTACAATGGCGGTTTCTTCCAAATTTGAAAATTGTTGAAGTTGCTTATTACATTTTATGATGAATATATCATGTGCTCTGGCAAATTTTTTCTTCATTATATTGTTTCCAAATGAATTTGAAGGATGTCGCTAAAACGAAATTGTGTTTCATATATTTGAGAAATACAATCAGGCGACACTTATTTGATCTTTTTAGTTTCTCGGATCCTCTCAAGGCAAAAATCCCAAAATAAAATAAAATTTATGATATAACTAGTTGCATTGGAACATGTCATTTTATTTTTCTGTCTGCACATTTATTATCATGTCGGAGGACCCGAGAAGCTAAAAATAATATAAGATTCACCTTTAGTGTGCTATAATATGACACTGTATATCAAGCCTTTATTACATTTAATACCATGACAACGTGCAATATATTGTCTTCGTACATTTATATTTGTACTTTGTCAACATAATTTTGTGTCGTTTCTTGTATTGTTGTTCCTTGTAATGTCCGATGTCGAATCGTATACCGGTACTTGACCTATTTATGATAGTTAATCTCACACAAGCTGTTTAATGCAATAAAAAATATATATTTTTAGAAGCATTTCATGTTCAAGGAATATATACAAGGAATGCAAGATAAAATCCTAGTGAAAGTGTTTACGTAGTATGATATGTGTGTGTGTAATAGCAATAGTAGAGTGTCGAAGATCGAAGTAATAAATCTATTATAAGAAATAGGTCTTCGTTCGTTATTTGTTATGTCTCAATGCTACTGGATCTGAAGCTTAGCCAGTATTTATGACCAATTGCCAGAGGCAGACGTAATGATGAGATGATAAGGCTTGGCGTCCACACCATGTTACATAACATTTACCCCATGATTGGGGTCTTTTATCTGCCTCAGCATAGATATGTCAATAATATCTTTATACAACAATATTGTTATGCATGAGTTACAACAACTTCAAGTATATTGTGATTTTGACAACAACAGAATTAATGTTTCCAAATTTTCCATGCTTATTGTTATGAATAATAAACCATATTAATATCCTGAGCTGTATTATATATTGTTTCAATGTCTCTATGCTACTGGATCTAAAGCTCTAATAGATAGTTTATATGAGCAAGAAGGAGCTGCTGATAAGGCATTTACCCCTTAGGTGGGGTCTTTAACTTGCCTTTGCATAAACACTGAGTACAAGGCACCTCCAATTTAATGTCTCAGCACCAACCATACACTGGTACCCTGCTCCTTTGCAGTGCAGCTGGTAACATAGCCATCTCTCATGGCAGAGAAACCGATTCTTATTGGCTGATACCGTACCACAGCGGCACCCATGGCGGGAGGTGACCAATGCAAAACATGTCCAATAAATGCCAGCTACCAGTCTCTCTTTATTGTAGGAGACAGGTACCAGTACTACACTTCTATGTGCCATTCTAATGTATATATGTCTAATGCTGAGGCAAGTAAAAGACCCCACCCATGGGGTAAATGTATAACATGGTGTGGACTCCAAAATTCTTATTATATCTCATCATTACGTCTACCTCTGGCAGCTGGTCATTTAAGCTGACTAAGCTTCAGACCCAGTAGCATCCAGACATAACGCAATTTCTGTCTCTGCTTGTGACCCTTGAGATGGCGCTAGTGGTCGACATGTAGACTGACACAATTTCTTTTGCTAACAACTTCTGGCTGAGATTGTATACTAGGCTTTGAAACCGCTTATCCTGGAGTGGTCCGGTATTTTCAAAAGTGGTCCGGTCCTGGACCGATTCAGGGGTGAGCGGTCCGGTACTGTAGATCGGACCGGTCTGGGGGTGGTCCATCGACATAACAGTTGTTTCACCAAATTAAAAAAAGGGTTTGCAATTATTTAGTACTGACAGGCAGGACGGACTAAAAATTTCATTACTGCAATATTTATTTATGTAAAACAAAGAAACCGTCAATCAATCAGGAATGATTAATAACTGAAACAAGCAAGATGACAAACATCTGGTGTATAATAAATTCAACATGCAATGCTTGGACCGCCGGTCCGGGGTCATCGGACCGGTCCATATTTTTGCAGTGGTCCGGTTTTTTAGCAGTCCGGGGTCAGACCGCAGACCAGTCCGGTCCACATCACTAGTGGTCTAGTCGGCACAGCAAATAATAACTAATGCAATCATAATAAACTTTATACAAGATTTATTTGACATAGTCACATGACTTGCATAACAGACATGAAATGAGCAAATGGCGCCAACTCGGAGAGTTGCCAAGTTCAGAAATTTAGTTTCAACTCACTCAGTATGTACAAAGGCATCAAATCATACTAGTACCGCTAACTTACTTAAAAAATCATCTCTCAAATCAATTTTTTTCTTACAAAAATATTTGATAACAGGCTGCAGAAATCACACGCGTAGTGGTAATTATAATCCTTTAAAGTAACTTCTATCAAACATAATATTTTTTTTTACATTCACGACGGTATTTACATCAATGAAAGTGTAGATAGCACACAATATGATTAGCTAATAATGTGATAATCTAAATCATATCCTTAAATTATAATAATTTTAATAAAGATATCAAATTAATGGAATGAATAATAAATCTTTTATGAATTTTGCTATTTACAAAAAAATTTAAGACAACAAACCCTTAAATTTACCCTAAAACTTGGCACTTTTTAGCACATTTTAGCACTTGCAGGGTTAATTGTATTTTTAATTTACAACAATTTACTAAGAAACCCTTACCATGCCTTGTCAACTCCAGACAAGTCTAAATTTATGGTGGCATGGGCATGCATTTTAGCTGGGTTTTATGGGTTTTTTTTTACACAATGATAAATCCTCACTTATTACATGGCTAACCCACTTAGAAGTTTTTGGAAGGGGAGGGGGGGGGGAGGCACGACTGGAACTTTTTCAAAGTAATATAATACCGACCTTTTTACCTCAAATACATCCCTGGCTCTTAGTCTTTCTTTTTTAACACTATTTTTTTTTTAGAAAATCCTGGACGATTATCCCTTCTACCCTGTTTATTTGGGGGTTCCCCCCCCCCCCCTGCCTACTTTTAAAAAAAAAAACCCTTCCAGCCTCCGCTGCCCCCCCCCCCCCCCCCCACACATTTAAATGACACAGCCATTATATCCATTATTAATTAAACACAATTTTGACTGCTTATAAATAATGGACTTAGATAATGTTACTAACGTTACTCAAATCAGAATATGACCATCACTAAATTGTCGGTAAGGGCTGTTCCATTTAAAAAAGAGTGGACCTGAACATTTTTAGACTCCCGATATCTGGTTTTTGACAGACCTACCCCCACTTCTTTCTACATTAAGATATTAAGAAAATACCAGTCAACACTCCCCCGATTTCAGTTTTCCCCACACCCAGAAAAATCTTCAGGTCCATCCCCCCCCCCCCCCCCTTTTTTTTAAATGGAACAGCCCTAACTACCTGGAACTTTTGAAACGAAGAATACAACAACAGAATCGATGCAATATGTGCCTATAAACAACATAAATGACGTGTACATCGCAAAAAATGCTAAATAAATGTCTAATGATGACATGTGAATGAACATTATACAATTCTTAATGAGATATTGGATGATAACGATATTGCCAATGTGGCAAGATGTCAAATAACTCCACCCATTGTGTTACGATGGATAGAGAATTCGTTAAATTGCAAAGATATTGAAGATTATTGAACGATATCCCTCAGTATTCAATTACTAACAAAGACCTTCACAATCAAATATTGTCTCATAGTGAGCTCTTGCGAACAAATTATTATTAGTATTGCAAAATGCTTTATGTAAAATTATTATTACGTCAACATCATAAGCACTGTGGCATTACTTTCAGTCACTAGATTGCAAAGACATGTATTCCTATAAACGCATGTTGAACATTTTTTTTGGATTTTACAGGATATTGTTTCACACCAACACACCTTCTTCGGATAGTTACAAAAGACAAAAAATTTAACTGAAAATTTCCATATAAATAAACAATTATGCCACACAATAATTTTTACGCATTTTATCATAACTGAATATAACCAAATATTAGTCACTTTAGATCAACCAATATCATAACCATAACTTGGGTGGAGGACCAGTCATGCACATATTTCAATTGAAAGCCTGGTTAATTATTTAGGTAGATACAATGTTATAATGATGCCTTATAAAGGCTCAGTGTTAAAGTGGTAAATATGTCTGGATCAAAGACAATATTTGTTAATCACATTCAGGTGGTTGTAAATGCTGCCAAATAATTAAACTTGCGTTCGTCAAACCCATGAAATTATCAAGATTTGCTCACTCACAGAAAACATTTCTGAAGCCTTCAATAATAATATAACTTATATAGAACTCTATACCTGTTCGTATTTAATTTATACAATCGATAGATAATATTTCAACTGTTATTTCATACATTGCAACTCTCAATAACAAAAAAAAATTCCAATTTCAGTACAAAGAGATAACAAAAAAGTATGGGATAGATTCCTAACATTCCAATACATGGACTTATTAGTGAAAGAGCATAAATACCGGACATGAAATATTGCAAAGACTCTTTTTTTCAAATTTCTTAAATTAAATCAGATTTAGTTTGCATGGAAACGGGTTGATTATGAATATATATAATATGATATTCAGCTGGAAAGCGACTTTGGATGTCTTCCGTGATTGTAGAACACTTGACGTGATATTCTTGGGAACCAGAAACTTATCGATGATGTATATTTCGACGAAAAGGATGTCTTTCACGAAGATGCGAGCGTATTCATAAACGTGCGAACCAGAGATGTTTTAATGACGTACATTTTGATGAGGATATCAGTTACATTTGAGTCAAATGAACATCATTCCCTTGGATTTTATGTATGATACCAATCCTACAATGAGGACACAATGAGATGGCGTTAACACAGTTCAGTTTCTATGGTTAGGGCATTGGTAACAATGGTTGCTATGGCAACAGGCACTCAAGATGAGGAGGACAGGTCAGGCATCACGATGCCGTGTTGCTGCATCTGTGCTCTGAGGAGGGAATTCTCTTGTTTTAATTCTTCGCACTGTTGCTTTAGCAACTCAACGTCCACTGATAATTTCTCCATGTCTTTGAGACTTTCCGCCATTCTGGCATTCGCCGTTCTCAATCCCGTTATGTAGTCGCACGCTTTGCATAAAATACCACCCTTGCTCTGTAAAACCAAAAGACACAATTCAGTAAATGGGTATTTAATTTGTTTTACGGGGTCAATTCATCTCAATTGTGTGGATTGTTGTAGCATTGAAACATCGCTAATAACACAACAAATATATACATTTTCTGGTCCATTCCATCCCTCGTTTTTTAAAATGGAACAGCCCTAACCGTATACTCATTGGCTCATAATTACGTTATTGCTCATGACTTGTCCAGCTTTGATAGCTTCCGTACTGCAGTCGGGAACCAGTTTGGACAACTGAACGATCCAATTGTTGATCTTGTCTCTGCGCCGTCTCTCCACTGAAAACAGAAAAAGTGAAAATTAAATTTAAAAAAGTGACTGTGATAAAAGTATCTGTAGAGGACTCAGTTGCAACACCGTGAGGTTTTAATACCACAATGTATTACCACTAGATGGCACTTTGTGATTGACAGGTGCTGCCACCTGTTGAATATTTGCATGAACCTTTGTTTATCATAAATACCATTTTGCCGGCAGATTTCAATATGCTGGGCCATGACAAGCAGGTGTTCACGGTATTACAACCTCACAGTAATACAACAGAGCTCTGATATTTTTGGTTAATCTTAATAATATTTGGTTTAAATAATGGGAAGTTTGTGTTCAGTAATTGCAGCTGTTGTTGGGAAACAAGTTTTTAGACAGAATTCAAAAAGTTCTGGAATGTAGATCTTAATAAAAATTTCCATCAACATATAGATTCAAGTTGCACAGCGAATCAATGTGATTGTTGAACGCTACAACACAACTTTAACCTGGAGGTTACCATGCCCATGACACATAATCTTAATCCAGACAGAATGAAGCTTACAGAGAAATCTTCAGTCTTGTGAACCAAACATATTTTTAAGACAAACAAATGCAAAATCTTGCAAAAGAAGAAGAGTATAATTTATAGCCTGTAAAACATTAAATCAGATCACATGGTTGTCATAGTTGCTTCGAAGTAGCCATAAAAAGAAAATTAGTTTTCCTCAGTTTTCGGGTTGTCTGAAATTCAGGACTGCTGAGGGTATCAACTCATCAACTCAGAGCACCCACTGTTTGCTAAAAAAAATAAAAATCAAAAACATGCAGGAGCCACCAAGAGTGTTTTTGTAAATATTGCAGCAAACAAATTGTGTTGCCCTTAATTGAGTCATGTGGTCCGTCAGGCCAAAGATTGGCAGCAGTTACCCTGGCAACAGCAGCAAGTCATGTGATGACAGGATCGCAGTCAATAGCCACATGATCAATGTTGGTCAATAACCTCCAAACCTCTTGAACTGGCTAACATGTCTGTTTTCCATTTTTTGTAATTGTAAATTGAGCATCACGATTCTGATTGAAAATTTAAATCTGTCTGACTTTTCCTTTAAAGTCTGTGAGAAATACCTGGACATTTTGACAGTCAATCTTGATGCAACAATACAGAAATATGTAATAAACAACTGCATACCTATTGAAAGTATTCAATGATTATCAACATCTAAGAGAAATAAGACTCATATCTGCTACAAGCAGCTTAAACTTACACTGCAAAAATTTACAGGTTAAAGGGAAGGTAAAAGCTCTCCAAAAGATGGTAAAATGACGAAAAATACCCCTCGACCGGCAACGTGTGCTATTTTGGCCAAGAGGTGCGCGCAAAATTGACTAGACGCATGCGCTATCTCGTGGGAACTTCCTGGACTACAGTGAGGTGAAATAGAACGCACAATGTATTGATACACAATCTGAATTCTTTCCAGCAGAAAAGTTGGTCTATGATATCATCCTTTTGTGCAATAAAATCAGATCGTTCTGAATCAAACTCACGAGGTTGTTTACGTCTTTCGAAGGAATATAAACACAGACAATTGGCAAGTCATATGATTTAAGCCCTTGCACAATGTTCAACATATCAGTTACCATTAAGATTGACTTTTTTGACTTGTGGTTTGTTCGGGTCTCTTGTAGATACCACATACATTGTTCCACCAATTCAAGATTTCAACTGTTTGACGTACACTACAGCCGCACTCTGGAGCGTGTCGGAGCCATGATTACTAACAATTGCGAGCAAGTGGTTCAGGATTTATTGGTTTAAAGCACACCAAATTCACTTCTAGATGAAGTACTGTGCATCCGATTAAATTGGAATAAGCGAGTAGTCAGAAAATTATAGTCCAAAGTGAAATAAAGCAGTATTAAAAAACTCAGCAAAATTTCACAGCAAAATAAGATCAAACACAATCTGAAAACTGGCAAGAAGTGACCAGTCACGTGACTCTGGTTTTGTGCTATTTTTAGAAAGGGGTTTGTATCCAGGCTAGGTTGTGCACAAACACCCATTTAGAGGAAATCCCAAATGGTCCCATACAGCCAGTTTGGGAATAGTACCTGGGACTGCGTGAGAACCACATTAATAGCTTCTAAAGTTGATATGTCATTCACATCCCGTCACCTCCCTCCAGCAGCACGATTGCCTTTGGGATGTCTGTATTGTATGAATTTGCTTCATTATTATAAATTTATTATTATCACCTATTTGATCTTTAGTTTCTCAGAACTTCTCAGAACTTCTAGGAGCAATTTTAACAATTTCTGAGAGTTGGGTCAAAAATTACAAAATATAAAATAAAATTTCATATCAAATCACATTGTGACCCGGTCATTTTATTTTCTGTTGGTACATTTCATATTAGTAGATCCGGGAAGCTGAAGTGTTGCCTAACCTTAACTCAAGTACTCACTCATGCAGCTGCCTTGTTACCACTACCAATATGGCTTCCCACCAAGGGTAGCGGCCATATTGGAGAGGTTAGTGTGTTATTATAATGGATCAGGAGAACAGACTTTGTCAGATTATGTCAGTGCAGAAATGCCGTTCAGACAGAACAACGCACAATGAATTTACCTGTGAGGCAAAAATACCCACAGATTGACTTCAGAATACAAAATATTTTGAACTGTCCACATTATAAAAGTTCTATTGCTGTCAATGAGCTTTTGAATTGTCAGGCCACGGTTTTTTGATCTTTCGTTTCTCAACACCGCCGGCCAAACTTTTGCAGTGCCATTCAATTAATAAATCAACAATTGTCTGGGCAAATATGTGTATTGCATCTCAAAGTATCACATCACCTGTGTTAATTTATGAAAAAAAAAAACACTTTCTGGTTTTGTTTTTTTTCCCGACCGACAGTCTCATGAAAAACGGTCTGAGAAAGTTCCAAGAAACATAAGATAAAAAAACCGTGGCCTTATTGTGATGCATAATTTAAACATATTTATATTCATATATCTATTTATTTATATCTTAAAGACAAATGTACAGTTTTGGGCCAAATATAACCTATCACTGCTACTATTACTTCTACAATTGTCACCCCTTACCTTCGTTGTGAGTGGCCCTTCTCCGTTCGTCTCTATTCGACCGCGCCCCTTCTGTCCGTGATGCGATCGTGTGCGTCCTTGGGGCGATCGTTCGCTGTCCTTGGAGGACATCTTGTGGTGACATCATAACATAAAACTGACCTAGAAACACAAGACAATCATTCCACTTGAAGCAATGAAGACAATTGGATAGCAGTTTCTTTCTTGTAGTTTTATTTATCAGGGCTGGAAATAAATTGAGAATGATCGTTCAGGTTACTAGAGGTTACCATAATTTCTTTTCACGTGAATGGACTGCCGTTCGCGACAAAATTCGTCAAATTATTTGGTAACAACAGTAGGTTACCAGCAGATTACCACATCAATATTTATGGTAACCGAAAAGCGAGTCACCATTGTTGAACCTTATTTCGAGCCCTGTTTATACATAAAAAGAACATGTATATGAATTCACTAATTAAATCTATCCAGTGTACCTTGCAAAATAGATTACAATCAGCTTCAGACATTTGCACAAATGACCTCAGATCAGTGCAACTGACTAAAGGTCAGTTTCATGACGCCACTAACTGACCTTTGTTTCATGTCTTGGTGAAGTTACATCATATCATTACGCTGATCTGATCATTTGCAATAAAACTGAGTTCATGTGTGCAAAGGTCATGAGTAGGATGTCACTATTAAAGCCTGTAACTTTTCCGAAACAGCCACAACTATGCTGACGAGCACTGTACCTGCACTGTACCTGCAGATAATTTACATAAATAGTAGTAATGATAAACAAAATGCTAGCAGTGAGACTAAGCATAATCACTGTAGACGGTCACAAACCTTTTCCCCTATTCTCTACACAATTTGTCAATACCTTTGTTGTTTAACAAGCCACAAATTATGCCACTGAAGACCCCAGTTTGTAAATTTTGCAATAACAGCTGCAGCAGAAATCACAAAACGGGAAAATAACGATAGGCAATACACTGTATCTCATTGCTAACCAACACTTTCAATAGGATCTCAATATCATGACCACATATTTTAACATCAGATTTAACATGCTGACTGCCAAGCATAAATTTTAGATAGTACATAAAAGCGTAATAAACACATAAATGCGCAATAAATACATTCTGAAATTAGAGTCTTTTGGACTAAAATTTAATTTCTATGGAATGTTTTTAATCCCTCTGAAAACCTGATATATAGAAAAACTTTCGCATATTTACTAAATTATACAAGAATTCTTGGAAGGGGGTTTTTTAAATACTATTTTAGAAAGCAAAAACACATGCAACGTCTTTGCGATGGTGACTACAGCAAAACATGTACCAGTTCAGATAAGAGGGTCACTTTGTCAGGGACTGAAATTTGACATGAGCTCCTGCTCACGCTCAAGCAGCGCTCACGCGAATGTGATTTTGCGTGAGCATTTAATCGCTCAAGCAATTTATAAGTTAGGGTCAGCGTGAGTTGTTTTTGATAAAGAGATTGCAGTACCACTTCTGACTAACTTGCAATCTAGCTTCAAAGGAAATCCCATCTTATATCGCTATACGTTTTGAACCCTTGCTTATTCAAAGCTCGATAATACTGTTTATATGAACCGCTGATCAATTTCCGTGAGCAGGAGCTCACACTAAGTAACCAAAGGTGATTTTTGTATGAGTAAATTGACACTCATGCGACCTATTTCAAATTTAAATCCCAGCTTTCGTCGTATCCATACTTCAACTTACAAAAGTTTGTTTTCAGAAAGTTTGACCATATTGATGTTTTCAGGAAGTTTGACCATATTGATATGTTTTCAGAAAGTTTAACCATATTGATGTTTTCAGAAAGTTTGACCATATTGATATGTCTAAACAGAGCCTAGATTACAAATCAAAGCTCAAACTCTTGTATACCTAATCTGCTGCATTGTAAGTTTCTCTTATAAAGTGATCATAAAACTGAAATCCCTTTTAGCGGGAAAAAACTGAGTGAAAAAGAGAGAGATAGAAAGTGAGCATAATTACCATCCTCACCTCCTGAGGTCGTCACTTGTCCTATATTAGCGGCTGTGACCTCATTTCCGTCCACGGCTGACACTGCAGGGATGTACGTGAATTTAGTTTCACAGTCAGCAGTCGGACTGCCTCCATTACTAAAGGGTGCCTGGATAACCTGTAGAACAGAAATGCAATAAAAAATTACTATTAGCATCACATTGCACAATTCAAGTCAGTCAACTACATTAATATAGGTGGCATGCACGTCAGCGGCTTTTGGCCTTAGTGAATGTCTCCTATGACCATAATATAACCAGTTTTCCTTGATTATTTTTGTTTACATAAATTGTAAGTTTATGGTCAAAATTTAAATACTTTCTGTCTGTCTGTCTGTCTGAATATACATCTGAAACACAGTATTATTTTTGTAACAATGAACTGTTAAGTACACAAATAGTTAATAATGATTCGCAATTATTTTGCCTATATCTGACTGAAAATGGTAATAAAATTTGCAACTGGAGACGCTAATATTTTGTGACTTTTGTCTCTAGCAAATCATTCAATATATGCATGACATATTCTGTGGCAAATTCTAAGAAGTAATTATGCATGGTGGCGTTACTGTCTATATGCCCCCTGGTGTATATTGGTGAAAAAAAAAGCCTACATTGTGTCTGTTGCAGATGAATTAAGCACAGGTGAGTCAATAAAACCATAACTAAGGACCTGATTTCCACATTTAATACAATTGATGAATTAGAAGTGGGTGAAACTTTGAAAGCTTTTCAGAGAATTTGTAGCAGTTAACCATATGTAAGTTATGTATGTCTAGGCCTTAAAAATTCAAATTCTCACTCATATATACATATCGATGTTTGAGATCTTGAAAATTCTGGTTAACATTCCAATGACAGACCTGAGCTCCGGCAGGAAAGGCCGCAGAACTGACGACGTGAGCCTCACTCTGAGTTCCATCCTGCGCTACTTGGACGACTCGATATGTTACTTGACCTGCAAAAAAATGATTTATTACACGATAATTATCATGTTCTTTTTTCATAGCCACCGATATCGCATAACAAAAAACACTTTATTGTGATGTACATAAATTTGCACACAAAAAAGGGTAAAAATAACTAGCACAGTGGTCTCAACTAACCATGAGCAGTATCGGCCCGGAACTGGTATTGTAAATTTGTGGGGTCTATCGTCAAGGTTCCCTGATTTGTGACGCTGGCGATGGCTGCTGCCTGTTCTTCTGTGGGCTCTGGAAATAATAAAAACAACATAAATTCATTAAATTACCTTAAATAGAAAAGATATTATATAAAGAGAATAAATACAAAGAGACAGGATTATTGTCGTATTCTTGAAAATCAAGTTTAGGTATCGACACGATTACAGGCGTCAAGCTGGTAAATTCCTAATCATTATGAAATACGTGGGATACTTATAATAAGGAAGCGCACTCAAAAACAATCGGGAATGCCCAGTTGACTGAAAAAATTGTTTCCAATTTCCGACTGACCCGACTGAATTTTTTACAGGCAACTGACCACAAAATGGAAATTTGACACTTAATTTTTTGCTTTTTGAACCTTGATTCATAAGGGGGGAAAAAAAAATTAAAAAAAAAAAAAACCTCCCGGACCTACCGACCAAACTTTTAAAAACATAATCGGATACAATTTTTTATTTTTATTTTTTTCCCAGTGACGAAACATTTCTGAATTTTTGAATGTTTTCTGACAGACGGTTCTTTCTCTATTAAGTATATTAAGAAAATACTGGTCAACAACCAACCCTCCCCCGATATCAGTTTTCCCCAGACCCCCCCCCCCCCCCCCCCCCCTCGCGATATCTGAAAAATCTTCCCTCACTTTTTAAATAGATTGAAATCATCAGCTGAGGTCTGTGACATGATTAACAAGTTACATGCACTAATAAAGATATAAGAAATGTTAATACCAGAGTACTGACCATCGTCCAGCTGGCCATCTGTCAACTGGACCTCTTCAACATCTCCTTTGTCGTCACTGAAAATATTGAAAATAAAAATATATATTGCATTGAATTGTATTGAGGGTTTGCAGAAAGTATTGTTTGATGACGTCACATATAATGTATATATTGTGATGTAGTCAATGTAACAATTGAGTAATGACGTCATTCTATTGTCTTTTTATGTGCTACGGTCGTAGCGCCCCCTGTAGGCTGTTACTTCTTCTCCCCATTATTATGCAATTAAATTCCAAGACTTTTCCATGACCAATTTTCGGTTTTCCAGGACCAAGAAATACAACATATCAACGCCATTCACACTAATATGATCATAAACATTTCCTTATACTTTTTCTAAGAGTGCATTAAAAAATTTACACAAAATTCCATAACAAATAACTATGTTTTAAGGACTTTTCTTGAAATTCGGCAGACCTGTTTATACATTTGCCTACTTTAACTCAGATCTATTCAGTTTTCTATGACTTTTCCGGGACCCTCACACAAATTCTAGGACTTCCCAGGCTTGTATTGTATTGTATTGTATTGTATTGTATTGTCTCACTCATGCTACTTGTCTGAAGCTTAGCATCTCAGTCAGCTTAATACTCAGCTGACCGAAGCAGTCGCAATGAGATGTAAGACTTGGGGAGTCCACACCATGTTACACCATTACCCCATCATGGTAAATGTGGTTGCTTCTTTGTGCAGATCTATCTAGATACATCATTTAAGACACTTCCTAACTGAGTCTAGAGTGTTGTAAAGTCATGCATGCATTCCTGGACAACTATCTCGTTACAAGGCTGAATGAAAAAAATTGTTTGGTACCGATTTCTTAACAACAATATGTCCGTAACTTCATACGCTTGGATTCAGTGAATGACGTTACAAATTACTGCTTTATTTTTTTAGTGTTTAATTAATTTTAGTCTTTTCTTTGGGGCTGTCGCCCCCAAACCCCCTACTTAAACTACACAAATGTTATTCTAATTGTCCTAGAACTAAAAAATTTTTTCAAAATCACAATACATTTCTAATAATAAACCCAATCACTACTATGTTACTACACCATTGGCACTATTTAAGTTAATATTAGACTTGACCCCCCACCCTGAACTTCTTACTGACTTTTCAAAATACATTAACTATACATTTTGACGCAAATTTCTTTTCATTCGGCCTAACTGAACTATGTTGTCATAATATCACTATTAATTAATAATATAATTGTACTTGTTTGAAATGTTAAAAGAGCTCTGGCTGTATAATATTATATCTCATAATAGACATTTTCAAAGTAACTCTGTTTTAGTCCAGTGCAAGGTCTTATTAAGAAGCCAACATGTATTTTAATTCTCCTTACTAACCAGCAATAATTACAACAGGAAGTGATGTGCATATATTCCAGGAACACAAAAATATTTTTCTACTAATAACCTAGACTACCGCAGCGTAATTCCCCAGTTTATGTGGTGAAAACTATTTTAATTTGTCATGAATTTCAATAAACCTCATTATCAAAATGATATATATCATGAAATTTCATTGAACTAATTGATGTTTAACTATAAAACATCATCAGATTACACAGTACTCTTAAACATGAAGTTGTAGATTAACATAGCAAAAGCATAAAAAAAAATCCATTAGACCCGGGTATCATACACATGTGTATTCAATATTTTCTTATTGATTGTATTTGACACTATAGTCATTCTATGTCAATTCAACAAATGCCTCTCACTTGACCCCCTCAGATTTGTCTTAAAAAGATCTCAGGCAAAGCTACATTAGTATATAGTAAGTGTGCAAACTTTTAGAACAATATCTCGTGTAGTTTTTGCTAGAAAAATTATAGAAGAAGTCAAGATTTAGGCGTTTTTTTTGCAATAGTTTTGGCAACGTCATATAAAATCCAGTTTTTAAATGATTATATCTTAAAAACTATTGAACTTCTGACCTCCAAATTGGATATGTTTTAGATTTCATTGATCATTAAAATTTTACAAGCTCAAGTAAGTTTTATATATTTTGTGAGTCACATATTTTTAATAAACTGGCCACAAGATTTTTAACTGACTTTATATCAATATCACATTCTAATAACCTCTACAAGAAACTTGAAGTTACAAATGGCGTTCTGTCCTGTCGAGAGATGGAGCTACGACCACACCGGTCTTGCTATTGTTTAATGACGTCATCCAATTGTAACGTCATCAAATGCACTGATTGACCTTTTGTTGATGACGTCATTAAACAATAGCAAGACCGGTGTGGTCGTAGCTCCATCTCTCGACAGGACAGAACGCCATTCAAGTCCCACTTTACTGTGGGCAACTAACCTCAAATAAACCATAAAATCAATTAATAATTAATTACACATAATAACTTACACATTAACTTTTATCTAACAAATTTAGTTAATTTTACTAATCATAAACAAATCAATTCAGTTTTTCATTTAATGCAAAAATATATAAACACCAGCTAGGAGTACTTATTAAAAAGCATTTTGTGTAAAGATGATTTATAAATACACATTTTTTCTTCTTGCTTACCGTCTTTTTGAAGGAATCATATTTCAACAGTGTATTCTATATAATGTACATCCAATGGACATCAATCAACACAATAACTGCTTCAAACTTGGTTAAAGTATCCGAGCTTCATCTAAGCAATTACTGCTATATCCAAGTTCTAACAGTCAATTCCTGTTAATCCAAGTTCCCTAACAGTTTTTCTGCAGCGTTTGACACCAGTGCCCTGATTTAAAGAGACCTCCAGACAGCTTTCCATGTGCCCTGAGTTTCAAAATAGCCTTAGAGCACACACTGATCATATGACACATCATGTGATATGCAAATTAGCAACATCACATGACTCAGGCCACACCCACCCCTTACACTGCACACATGGCTATTTTAAGAGATAGGACAGTTGGAAAGGGGGAGGGTGGTTGATACCATCTAGGCATATAATCCTGCATATAACTGCATATAAATTTCATATTAACAGGATTTGCTAGGCCTAAAGTATTGTTCTAAATCATCTGTCATCAAAATATATATATCCTGGTTTGTAATGATTTTTAAAAATCTAATTTGGTTTAAATTTGATATATATAAATCAATGGGCAATAAGAGCAATAATATCCATTCTGATCACTGCCAATCGTCATATAAAATGAAGTTCTACACATTGGATGACTGCCAATTCACTCAATGATGTCTATTATCATAATTATTATAAAAATTCATTCCACAATACCTCCAGGTTGTGGCATTATTATAATCATGTTGAAAATATTATAAAACAAATGTCGAAACATTTTTGGGAAGTTGCATCAGTCCAAAAATTATCATAATTCTTTTAATGACTATATTGTAACGATGAGACCTCTATTGTCTTTACAACAGATACAAGTGACAGTTTATCAAAATTGTTTAAAAATTGTATTTATTTATTTTCTGCTGTTTCTGCGGGACCTACCACTGCTGTCACAATGACAGAATTATAGGAAAAATTGAACATTGGAAAGAGTAATTATTAGGAAACAATAAGCTGATCACGTGATGGACTGATGCATAATGATTAGACTCGATAAATACTGTAAAAAGTTGGCGTGTAGGCTGGCGAGGTAAAAATAATTTAATATCTCAGTCTTGAACTGATAAAAAGTTTAATCTCATTTATTGGCGATACAGTGATGGCCTTTTATTTATAAAAAAAGATATCTCTACAGTTCTACCACAACAATTTGAACAACAGAATTTATAGTCTTCATCATAACAATAGTGGATTTTCACGGTTCGCTTTATTTCCAGCAGGTGGCTACGACAGAATACTGCAATTCTATTGGCTGAAAAAGTTCCTGCCCTTGTTATGATTGGCTGAAGCAAACTGCATCCTAGCAGCAGTATTTTTAGTGCATTTTTATGTATATTTGAAATCTTATCATTCAACTGATTTCTGGGATCTACTATGTCTGAAAAGCAAAATGAGTAATAAGAGGGGATGAAAGATGTATGTCCTGCTGAATTCAGGGCTGCTTAGTGAAAATACTATTAACAAACATCACAAGACTATTATTAGTTCTATATTCTGGCCACTTTGGCCCTAACCACCTGCTCTGACTGTAGGTTAGTGGTATTTCTTATATTCATAAATTTACGGGTTTTAGCAAGTTTCCTGGAGACCAAAACTTCAAGCTGGCATTGAAGATACTTTTCTGTTTCAATCACTGATGTAAACAGTAATCTTGATGTAATATGACATGTTATTATGAGTTAAATCATTCATTTGATAATAAAATACACATGCTTCAATAATTGAAACCAAATTGCCAAAAATGATAAAATATGTACACAGAGTTAGAAACTTGCTTTTAAAATAATCTTACAAATAAATTTCTAGCCCTTAGCTATTCACATTTTAGCCAAAACGTAACAATATCCACAAAAATCACTCACGCAGACAAAGCCAGTCACATGACTTCAGGTCTTAATGACCTTCCATGACCTTATAACAATGGTCACATGATGCCATCACATGACCCACACAAAGGGCCTGTCATGTGACAGACTGGATTAAGTCAGACTGATAGCTTGTACAGAGGGTGCTAGGAATCCTCTAAATTAATTCCAGCCTTAGCCAATGTGGCTAAAGCTGTCAATTTTTTTTAGCCACAACAGAGACAGTTCAGCTACCATTATTTGAAGCAGCTTTCTTAATACAATGTAATACAATGATGATACCATTCTGAGGACCAATCAGATTGCTTGGCTCATAGCCATTATCGCCACAAAGTTTGACAGTTTTTTGCCACACAAGCATTTAATTTAGCCACAGTTACATAAATTTCGCCAAGAGGACCATGGCAAACGTTTAGCAGAAGCCTAGGGGTGGGTATATTGACATAGACCGAAATTGTATTGTTGTGTGTGTATTACTATAACAGCTCTATAACCATGATATAACCAGACTTTGTCATAAACTCAATGGTATCGAAACTTCATATTATTCGCAAGTATGCAACACTATATATAAAGATTTTCAAACCATGCCCAAGAATCTTAAAAAGACATAAACAGTTTCATGATTAATGACATGCCCAACATAGTTCTCCAACTGCTAACATTTCCAGACTTCACAAATTCTTCATTTGACAGTGATGTTTAAAGTTTCTGTTCAAAGTGTGTATGTCAAACATTCAACAGCTAGATCGATTTATATGCAAGAATTTTAGTGCTATTGAGAAAAGACTAGAGCTCTTTAAATTGAGTTAGAGTACAATCTGAGGGAATTGGAAGATTGACAGGTGCTTATACGTAGAGGAAATGTCTGTGTCTGACGGACTGACAAGGAGTTGCTAGCAATTTTAGAGGTGATTTTGTCAACTTACAATTGTATATAAATGTCTCCGATTTTTAATTTATCTTTTCTTGCCTATCAGTGATATAACATTTTATGTGTTCCACATTTAGGAACCAGGGTTGGCGATTTTACTGAAGCATGTTTTTGAGTGCATAGCAGGCATTTTAGGTCAGTGATTTATTTTTCTTGAAACAAAAGAAAACTAGTTGTCTTTAACATCTTTTAAATGTTAAAACTAGCTTGTTGCAATTGTAACAGGTTTTCGAAATATTTTATGACGCTTTCAGCAATATTAGTGCCAAAAATTATTATAAAAAACGGTATTATAACATTTCAGAATATTATTTCTCTTTTGTTAAAAAAATTTGATCTAAATTAAAAATATCCCCAACCCTGTTATGAACATACTGTATGCAAGAGTTTTAAAAATATTATATATTACGGCACAACAGAATAACTTTCTAACCCTTGGAAAATTTAAACTTGTGGCGTGCATGCAATGTTATAAATTCCACTGTAAAACCAACTACAGTTTCCTTGAATTTTCCTTCATATTTCTCTGAAATGTTCTTTTTAGTCCACGAGAAATTCCTGGACATTTTGACACTCATTATATGATGTCCTAAAACAACAGCAACTCCCATTAAGCCCAATACACATGGACGAGTTTCTGGCAACTGGGTCGCTGGCGACTCAGTCTTTACCCCTTTCTACCACTCAGTCGCCCTGTGTGAACTGGCCAGCAACTGGAGTTTTACGACTTGCAACTCAAGTTGCTGAATATCAAGCACTGCTTGATATTGGACGACTGAGTCGCTGGTGATTCTGCCGTGTGTATTGACAAGCAACTGAGTATCTGGTTCTGACCAATAGGCTATTAGAAAAATGACCTAAACCCTCTGAATAATGAGATAAACAACGCACATGGCTAAAAATGGCGAGAGGGGTAACAACTCACACACCAAAGACCTGGCGTGTGCACGGGTCAATGACTAAGTCAAAAAAGGACTGAAGACTGAAACGCCGGCGACCCGGTACCTGGTATTCAATGATCAGCAATGATCCATGACCTCCCTCTTACCCCAACCAGCCATCCTTTACAGAATGATTATTCTAATTTGTAAGCTACAAAATTATGCAATATTTCTTGGGTTACGAAAATTCCCTTAAATAGTTTTTTGGGTAACTTGTCTCATTTCAGAAATTTTCGCTGAATTCTCCGTTTTTCCCTGATTTCCTGAGCCAATTGGGCCGATCAAAATGTGCTCATTATAACCTGGATCATTTCTGGTCTGGGCACTCTTCACGAGCTATATCCCAGCTGGATGCTGATTGCATCATGCAGACCTTAAAATTGGGGATGCCTTCCACTGTCTGGTACTTGGTGTCTATGCTTGATTTAAAATTCTTTTATAAATTTGTTCATGGATTATTGCCAGAATAATTTATTACTAAATTGAGCCTTTAGTCACATCATAATTATTCAACAGGCAGATAGGTCAACTGAGAATTCCAGCTGTGAGCCACGAGTTCGCAAGAAATAGCATATCATAGAGGTATCCAGTTATATTTAATAATATGCCTCAAACTTTTAAAGAAAAAATCAATACTCAAGTTTCTTTGAATTTATGTACAATTTTAAGCATGTACCTTACGACTTACGACTTACGATATGTACCTTATCTAACAGCTACATCTGTCAAATTTAATGCATAATAACTTTCAAACTTTTATTTATTATCAGTGAAAACTGATGATGCTGATATATTTATAGATTCATATATTTGTCAAAATTGATATTTTTAACCATAAATTTATATACACACCTACATTTTTATAATCTAAGTGTCTCCGCTACTGCACTTTAAATTTTAGAAACTTAATTAATGTCCTTTTTAATTACAGTAATACTGATACCAGTATTACCACTGAACCCCAGCCTGTGAACACTTGACTTTCCTCCTAGACACAGTCAGCTGAATGAATAATGGGTGGTCCCCCTCTAGCAGCCAGATATGGTCATCGAGGCATCTCCCAGCATTTATTTATTTCTTGGAAATGTCTTTTTACCATATATGTAGTCATTTACACGTATGAGTATTTTTTGAGTCTTGAGTTTGAGTCTATGCCAAGGGGTGAATGTGTATCGTGGTGTGCATCCCCAAGTCTTATCATCTTATCATTACATCTGCCTTAGCAGCATTCTACATAAACTGGTGGAGATTTTAATCGGGCCTGAACCAAAAAAACATGTTCTAGGATTTATAAATGGTCATATTGTAACATAAAAACAGGTCGAAC
Source organism: Alitta virens (assembly GCA_932294295.1). Lineage (NCBI taxonomy): Eukaryota > Metazoa > Annelida > Polychaeta > Phyllodocida > Nereididae > Alitta > Alitta virens. The sequence goes on along the minus strand of OW028576.1, from coordinate 40,944,945 downwards.
TGTAATTGTTCTTAATTCTGTTGTTCTAATTGACCCTACCCCCCCCCCCCCTCGACTTGAGGTCACTGTTGCTGCGACTCGCTAGTTCGCAAGAGAAACTGACCCTCCTATACTATAGGCTATGTTTTTGACTGGGAATTATAACTTATGAAAGCTGCTTCAAATAATAGTGGCTAAATTGTCTCTGTTGTGGCAAAAAAAAATTGGACTGCCACAGTGGCTAAAGCTGGAATTAATTTCAAGGAAGCCTAATAAAGTGTATGGGATTGATATGCAATATACTTAATAAAAATTATTAATGTAACCCTGTACTATATATTGAGTATTGACTATTGTTCAGTTTCATTGAATCTGGCCTTGCACCATTAAACTATACAATAATAATAATTTTCTTTTTTTGGGGGAAAATGCCAAGGTTATGTTTCTGACTTAGTTTCTGTATCTTAAACTCACATTGGTTGATAACATTAAGTTAGGCTAGTTAGCATCCTATTCAGGCTATTGTAATGTCATATTGAATTGTCAACACTGACAACCGAGTTCCATACATACTGCTTTGAAAGTCAACAAGAATGGCAAAGGTCGGCAAAGAAAAATTAAAATTCAATGACAATGGAAAATTTCAGATCATAAATCTACTTAAACGTCTTTACCATGGGGAATGGGGAATTTTGAAGCAGTGATTAATCAATACCGAGTTTGTGACATAACTTGGGTAAAACGTGGACTGATATTTATGTTTTATCTGTTCCCACTTCGACTCGACTCAACAAACGCAGAATCTAAGTGACGACAGCTCCCAAACTGTTCGAAATTGCACTCCAAAAGTTTTTTCCTGATTAAAGGAGTGGTCGGCCTACCTGCCATCCAGTGCATGATCCAGCATATCCATGTGGGGTTTGTATAAGTTTTGAAATTGCCAGGAACCTTGTGGAGTTGATCACGGGGCCAAACAACAGGTCATGTGAGGAGGAGAAGTGAACATGTGACTAAAATGGCGGCCATTAAGGCTTCTTCTAACTTCACCACCAAATAGGTCACTACCTAACTCCTTCAAACCGATTCCTGTAATCAATCGGACAAAAATTTTCGTTCCATAATTACATCCCATAAGTATTAACAACATTTAATGTCAGAGTTTATTCAATTTACCCCATGAAATTTGACAAATTATTGATCTATATTAAGCGCGCAATGTTACAAGACGTCGCACCTGCTGCGTGATGAGGCACAGTGATGCGGCCGTCTGGTGTAGGAATCAGGACAGGATCCTCATCAACTAATCAGAGCGCGCCACCTGCAAATAGTCCTTCGTTATTTTTCGGAATTTTGGCGGAATCAACCGAACTCAGTATCTTTGTTGCCACTCCCATATATGTCAAATTTCATGATTTACAACTACAGAACCTTTTTTTTGTCCTAATAAATTTATTTTAGTTACGCCCCCAACACCCGGGAATTTCAAGATACATAAGTTCCATGTACTGAACATAATTCTTTGGACCCAGAGGTCATTTCAAATCAGTATTGACACAGTTTGAAAATTAAATACAGCACACAACCATTTAACACTTTTTATAAAATATTTATTTCATCAAAATATACAATGAGTTATCTGTATAAAGATACTGCATACAACTGGGATCAGTCAGCTGTCAGTATAGAACAATGTAACAAAACTGAGACAGATGTTATGAGCAATAAATAATTTCTAAACTAATCGCTACAGCATTTATTAGAAAACTTTGTAACTTATTGGCAAGTGAGACAGGTACAAATTTTTTTTAATGTTCTTGGGATATAATATCATTGCAGTTTTTAATGTCAAGCAAACAGAACTTTAATTCTGAATATTTGTAGGTAAAGTTTTATAATATTTTAATAAGTATAAGTGCTAACTTATAAAAAAAAACACCAACATCTGTTTAATAAGTGTTAATTACATCATCCTAACAAACCAAAAAAGTCGTTAAATCACGTTAATTATGCTAAATATCTTCCTCAACCAATACACATTAACAAACAATCAATATGCTCTGTTCGAAAACTTTATGCATAGAAAAATTACAGGTTGTTAAGTGAATATTTTACAATCACAAAGTGAAAATATCTACAAGTAACATTGTTATTACAGGGTACCACATCATTTGAGCAAATACTTTACAAATATTTACATTGTGTTAAATATAAAGAAACATTTATGCATAAATCACTGGTTAATTTTTCACAACGCGTTAAATCACTAATGTCATCCAAACTCTCAGGTCAATTATAATACAGCTCGTAATGTAAGTTATTGAACACGCAAATCTGTACATATGTACACAATAATCAGTTTATAGCAGATTTATATTTTATCATCGCAAAGAATATGCAAACAAATCAGCGCTTCAAAAGATGTTAAGCTTTTACATCTACCGTAGTTTAATACAATATCTTACTAAACGAAGTTCATTCGTGTAAAGATTTGCATACAAAATTACTACTGATTAACAAAATACTTTGAAGTGTAATACTCTTAAGCACCATAGTAATTAATTAAATATTTTAATAAAATAAAATTCTAAAAAATATTATTCAACAGGACAGATATATTTAACATTTGGACACTGACCAATTAATGTGAAGTTCCAAAATTTTTTTTTACACTATCAGGCAAAGTAGTTTAAATAATTGTCAATTTGAAATGGTATTTTGCTGAAATGCGATTAATGAACGAGTAATATTTTAACAAAATTATATTTGACAAATTGAGAATACGTGTTAAAATCCGGTTACGTTATCATCTTTTAATCTGGGGTATCATAATCTAAAGAACATGAAATGTTAACTTATCTCCTAATTAAATTTTGACAAATTTCTTAATTTATTATAAAGTCACAATAACTTTCTAATGAAAAGGTGATACAATGTGATATGCATTTTTCAAATGCTGCCTTGCCCTACAAAAACTTATTTCATTTATTTTAGAGGGGTCTTTTCCTAGTGTCTAAATGAGACCGGCTCTACATATCGTCAAGGTCGCTCTAACCCAAGCGTTAAAAGAAGATTGTACTCTATTCTAGACTTGGCTTATAATCAGCAAATATGGTACTCAAACCGAACGTTATTCAAATGTAATACTATTTATTCCGGGTTTAGTGCGGTATAGCTGATCCAAATTCATGCCCATATTTGGCAGAAATTAAATATAAAATACATTGATATTTTGACCAACTTTTTAGTTCTAGAACAATTAGAATAACACTTGTAAAATAAACATCACTCTTGCCATGACAAATGAAAATCGCCGTCATTTGTTTGTGACGTCATCAATTGAATTCAAGCATTTGACGTCATAAGTCTTGCTAAATATGGTCATAAATTTGGGTCCACCATACTGCACTTTTTCCTTTATTCCAACTTTTTATCGACATTTAATTCTACTTCATAGTCAGGAGACCTAGAAAAACGAGAGCAATTTATAGGATTTCACACAAATAAATGTAAGTCATGAATCACTTTCATGTTCAACTTGGCTGAAGTTTTTAATAGAACACTCACAACCAAATTTAAGCTCAATAGCCTGACTAGTATTAATAATGCACTCAAATAGAACAACTTCAGTCTATTGTTAAATCCTGGTATATGCATTAAATTTCACGGAATACCAGGTATTCTTAAAGTGATTAATGTCAGAAACTTATGTCAGAAAGCTTGAAGCTACACTGACAACATAAATGTACACAATAAAATTGCAAGAGTTCGCACGAAATGTAATTTTTCACTCCAGCGTTGCAAAAAAGGCTACATATAATAATTAATCGTAATATTTTCACGTCATAGTCCCTCATACATCTTTCGAGTAAGTTAACCACTTTTATCACAGTAAAATTTGCAGTCAAACAATTTTCAATAGTGATGCCATGACGTGTGTTTAAGCTACAATACAAGTACTTGCGTGATGTATCTTACAGAAATGCACACAAATCTAATACATATCTTTTGAAGTGACAGCTTTGTACAAAATCATGTTTTTAAACAATGATTACAATGATTTCGCATGACAATGAGACAAGAATAGCATAACCGAGAATGCGAAAAAAAAATCCGTCTTGAACAATAACTCAGCTTTAAGCAGCGCTTGGTCAAATTAATAAATAATTATCCATAAACCTGTGTTAAAAAATAATTACAAAAAAACTGCAACTTTATCAAGTACAGTCGGCAAACATTTGTAACTTATAACTACTTCTAATATTTACACGGCGTTTTTATCTATACACAACTCAGTTGAATAACTCATAACATTTGTTCCTTGATACATCTTGAAAGTTTACCTTTCCATTTTACGCATCTGTGTATTGCACTAAGCCAAATACAATGGTTTATATACAAGGCACTTTAGCATTGAAAAATGCAGCGATTGAAAAATCAAAATGGAGTAAGAGAGCTTACAATTTAATTACAGTGAAAATACAGCATGTGAATCTTACTCTATTACTGTGAATACAATGGCATGGGAAATTATTACAAAGCAATATAATATTGATATTTATTGAGCTAACATTAGACTTGCATTTATATTGTCATAACCATTTACATTTCTTAATCAACTGACACTAAGCAACTTCAATTGACTGCCTGTCAAAAATATATGTCATATAATTCCCTATGCACTTTGTCCGTTACATTTATACTCTTGTAGTGTCAATTTATGACTCGCACTTGGATGACAATAGTTAATTTCACCTAGGTACAATTTCAGTATAGTACAATTCCAGTGAAACTTCGTAGTCATCAAACTAACCTGAATGACATGACTTAATTCCAATTTCATAAAGTATCTTTAAAGTATTTTCATTATCAACAGCTGTTACTTTCATAAACTAGAAGGTAGTTTTATGACGACGCCATTAAATTTTCAATGTCAGCACAGTGTTATGTTCAATTCAATAAAACATTGATTGTTATTCAAGTATTTCTGAAAAAGTTGGTCCTTTCCAAGCTAATGTTTATGTTAATGTTCGTGCAAGGGAAAGTTCAAAGGCATTCCGAATGATGCGTGAGTGTGTCCGCCGAATGCTGACGCCATTGAGCTGTTAATTGGGGGTCCCATTGGTGGACCGTGGGGTCCGTGGCCGAGCAGCGTGTTGATCGACATGTTGTGTAGCACAGGAGGATGATGGGAAGGGTGGGGTCGTTGACCGTACATTCCGCTGGAAGGTTGATGCGAGTGACTTAGGTTGTGGTCCATCGGTTGGTGTGACAAGTGAGGCGGGAATTTGATGGGAGAGATGTTGAGGCCATCAGGTGCCTGAGACACAGCAGAATCAGGGAACAAGTTGCTCAGAGAGAAGTGTCCAGAATGAGCGGGTACTTGGTTGCCAGATGGCATCTGTCCATGCATTGCAGCTGGGTTCATACCGAAACCCGGTTGGAAATTAAGACCCAAGCTATTCTGAGGCCGAGCGGGAGGGAATAAAGGATTGAAGTTGAGTTCCGACGGAGCGCTTCCCTTATGCTGTAGTGGGGTTGAGCTCGATAGGGGTCTACTGCTGTTTCCAAATAAATGAGAACTCAGGTAAGTCGGAGCTTCTGGGTTGCGAGGTGGTGGAGATATACTTGGCATAGGGAACAAGGGAGTCACACATCGACCACTTTCGAATATGGAATTAGCCAAATTAGTGTCAATCTCATACTGACGGGCTTTCTTCGATTGTTTCGAACGAGACTTTTGGGACCCTTGTCCACTCGACTGGACGTTACCTTGCTTGGTATTGCCATGGTTACCTTGAACAGCTTGTTTGCGGCTGTCTTCTCGTGCCTGGTTCTGTTGTTTGTGCATCATTTGGCTAGAGTAATGATCGCCACGAGATGGAGGAGGGTGGCTTTCTCTCGGTGGCAGGTGTAACTGCGGTGGTTCGAAGCCAGGAGGACTGAAGTTGAACTGAGCACCGTGCGGCAAATGTGGACCTTCGTATGAGCGACCTTGATTGTTGGCAGACGACCCTTGGTTGCCCCGGTGATGGAGAGGAGGTGTGGCCATCAAACTGCCAGGTGATTGGCTGCTTGGTGCCTGGTGGGCGTGGCTTACTGGCGTCATCATGGAGAACCCAGGATGTCCAGGGAAGAAAGCTGGAACATCCGGGTGAGGAGACCGGCCAACCGACCCAGATCTACCTGAACTATTCATTGGAGAGTGTGATAATGGAGTCGACATCTCTTTATCCCCTCGGTATGTCGATGAATCACTCGTGTAAGGACTGTTGTGGGATGATGGAGGCACATTTGCTGCTGGATTAGATCTTCTGTTAATTTCTTGTTCCTGATAACGAATAGCACCCCTCTGTTGATGTGGGGACATCAACCCTTCTGAACCTGGTCTTGGCGGATGAGATAAGTAGTGAGGGGGTCGCATATCTCTTGCGGCCATGAAATTAGCCAGTCCTAAGTGGGGACCTGGATGGTTGGGGCGTAACGAGTTGACCTGATGAGGGTGCAACCCAGGAGGGTAAAAGGGAAAGTGCGACGGGAACTGACTGTAGGTGGCGTTACTGGTGCTAGGGGTCGTAGTTGTTGCGGCTGAACTTGATGCGGATGATAAAGTGAACGAGAATGTACTTGTGCCAGATGATGTACTGTATGGTGCACTGGACATTCCACCAGTTTGCGAAGAATGAGTCGATATACCTGGACTACGACTGTAAGAAACTCTCTCTCTCATGTCAGTCACATTATTATTGTATGGCGGCATATTAGAGGGCACTGACACTGTCATGAATAAGTCCTTAGCTTGTGACATCGTCGGTTGGTTTGAAACTGGCTGTAAACCTTCGCTGTACATCGATCGCCCTTTGTTGTGGCCGCTGTTACGGTTTCCATGGCTACTGTTACCATGGCTACTGTTACCATGGTCACTGCTGCTAACCTGGATGGGAGGGATAGAGGGCGGTTGTTCCTTTTCCATGCGTCCTGCACGGCTTAGTATATTCGGATGGTGATGGGGTTTTGGGTCGTTTTGCATCGAGGGAGGAGTTTGATGCGACAGAGGGGGTGGGGGCATGACAGGTTGCTGCTGTAGTGGTGGTTGAGACATTTGTTGTTGTGGTGGTTGAGACATTTGTTGTGTAGGCTGCTGCTGTTGAGATATCTGCGGCTGCTGTTGCATGTGCTGCATCTGAGGTGGCCCAGGAGGTTTAACGGGTTGCTGAGGCGGTGACGTCATCACAGGAGGCGTAGGTTTGGCAACGGGCGGTTGTTGCTGAGGGGGTGGAGCATTAGGCGGCTGCATACTCATGGCGCCACCTGGAGGACCTGAAGGGTGATTCCCAGGCCCTTTACCAGGACTGAACAACATGTGACTCGAGAAACTCGTTGGCGGACTGAAGGTATCGATATGAAGAGCGGGTGTACCAGATCCACTGCTACGGGGCGATGCTTCGGAGCCACTTACATCTTCCTGGGCTGATTTTGGCGTCCTACTCGCAGGTGGGGCCCTGATGGGATCTTTCTGACTATCACTTCTTGGTTGACTCATCATATCATGACCACCACCCACCTGGGGCCTCCCTATGTTTTGCATGTTGCCACCAACTTGGCCTAACTTGCAAGAACTGTTATTACCCGTAGGTGCCTCTTGTAATGGAACATTGAGCGGTCCCATTGGGTTTTCTTTGCCACAGGATGGAACCTCATTATGAGTGGATTTCGACGAATTAGATTGCATTTCGCTGCAGGAACTGAATGTTAATGGATTGCTACAGGAGTCACTAGAAGACTTGGAATGTTGGCTATGCTGTTGATTTTGTTGATTTTGTTGATTCTGCTGTTGCTGCTGCTGTTGTTGTTGCATCTTCTGCTGTTGCTGTTGGTATCTCGCCATTTTAGACGCAATAGCAGGAACAGGACCGTGTTTAGTTGGAGTAATTCCTCTCGCGATGGTCGCTATGTTGCTATGACGAGCATGAGAGAGAGGGGTAGAAGACACCGAACTAAGAGAGGTCAATGACCCTTGTGTATCCACAGCACTTGTGTTAACACTCGCACTTTGTGGCGGCACTGTGCTCTTAACAACGTCTGGGGGCATATCATTATATGGCTTCGGTGCGTATGAGAAATTAGACATCGAGTCGGATGCATTGTAAGAAAACCTTGATGATGTGCTTGCAGATGACTTGGGGAAATCCAAGGTCGATGACGTTTTTGTTAGGTCTGTTGTTTCGATAGGTTCGGCAGCAATTGATGAGAGAATACTTAGACTGGAGGGTAGTACATCTGACGAACTGACTCGTAAGTCATCTTTAGATGCAGTGTATTTTGAACTGCTCATAGTGCTACTCAATTCCTTTGAAGTACTGATACCATAAGTGTTCTTTGAAGCATCTTTTGTACCATATGGCATGTTTGTGCCTTTGTTTAGAGCACAATCAGAGTCTTTCAATATATTGGCACTATTGGTAGTATATCTGGAGGTGCTCATATTGTCTTTCAGCACATTAGGAGCGCTGTACGCATCCTTAGGAGCGCTGTACGCATCCTTAGGAGCGCTGTACGCATCCTTAGGAGCAGTGTTAATATCACTAATGTCTTTTGCGTTGAACACAGGAGATGGCGACCGTGACATTATAAGTATCGCTGGTCCATCGTCTGAATCATTCAACTTGCTAATCACCGACCGACTGTCAGATATCGATTTATCCAAATCGTCGCTTTGATTGTGTTTGTCGGAGGTCATGCTATCTTCCTCGAGGTCCATTTCTAACGGACCGATGTCCTTCATTGCCCTCTCGAGAATATCGGTCGTAAAACTGTCATTTGTCTCCTCAATGACCTCTTCCACAGCCTTCTTCTTTTTCTTCTTCTTCTTTTTCGGAGATTCTTCATTTCCTTCCGAGTTTTTGCGCTTGTGACTCTTCTTCTTACCACTAGAGGGCGTCACTGGTTCGACAACAGATCCCAGCTTCTCAACCTGAAAGAGAATAAAAACGATAAGTTCACAGAAATCACATTTCTGAGATCAATTTAAATTTCATAACATTTTAGAAGAAAAAAGCTTTGACAATAACGCTTTCAAAATTAGTGCGAGTTAATGCCGGACATCATTTAGCCATTGAACTACGAATGAAACAAGAGATTTTACTCTGAATCCTGGAGTTAAAAAAGAAGAAGCCACACTTTTTTGAACTTTAGCTTCTCGTATCTTCTCAGGGCAGGTTATTAGGTAAAAACTTCAAAAATGAAATTAAATATTTACATTAACTAACATTTTGAACTGTCTTTTTTTTTCTGTTGGAAAATTTATCATCTTATCAGCAGATCTGAGAAGCCAAAAATTAAATAAGTGTTGCCTGACCCAGTGAAGAGAAATTGAGCCAGCTTAGATGCTAAATCAGATAATTCCAATCTAAATAGATCAGATTAACTTACACCTTAAACTTCAGTCTAAATCAAAATAAACTTTAATGTCCACTTGTTTTTTTGAGGCTTATTTATATATATCACGGAGAAGCACAAAATAGCTATTAATGTTAACAAAAAGGTCAAGGCCAAATTTTCTAACCCATAAAATCCCCTCCCTATACAAATCAACTAACTAGTTTCCTAACTTTGCAATGATAATTTTCATGCCATTTCATCATCATTATACTGCCCTAGAAATGTTTTTACCAGATAGATAGTTGGGATTAGATCGTTGCTTAAATTTTTTGTCCATTTTGTACTGCTCCATGCCATTTTGGACAAAATATGATAAAAAAACATGTGAACACTTATTTGAATCATACTACAATCAACGTGAAACGAAACAGCAAAAACACACTTACAGGAGCACGACATACCTGATCCAAAACACTGTTCAGATCACTCTCGGAGAAACTGATGCTCTCAGGAAAGAATTCAATTGCATTAAGTTGCTTATCTGGCTGCTCAGTCGGTGTGGATGCAGTTGGTACAGATGGGGAGACATCGTTATTCTTCTCCTTTTTGGATTTTTTCTTTGTTTTTGGCGTTGATGCCAAAGGACCAGACTTCTCGGCAGGTGGCGTCGTCTTTTCTTGTTCAACGATTGATTTGTTCGACTCCTTGGCGGAGGAGTCTTTCTTCTTTTTTGATTTCTTAGGCTTGGCGTCAGGAGACAGCAAGGCGGACGCATCGATGGTGCTAGTTTTCTCATTATAATCTGTTGATACGCACGACAGCGGAGTCATGGGGTAAGGGAAGTAACTCGGCATGCTGAACGTGCTGTCGCTGACGGTAGACACCTGTGTCGTGCATGCCACAGAATGCGACAACTCTGACGCCGTCGTCATGGTAACTACAGATTCTGAAGGCAAAGTTGACTGAGCAGTTGTGACGATCATTGGAACAGGAACTGATACGTCCTGCTGGGTATTAAGAACAGCTGAAGTGCTGGTGAGAGATGTACTAGCCGCAGCAGCAGCAGCAGCAGATATATCTGTTTTATCTGCCTTCTTTTTCTTCTTCTTTTTCTTCTTAGGAGGCAATGGTTCAGTATTAACTACAGGGGGAGCTGCTGTGGGTACAAGTAGCGCTTCCTGGTGGAACGATGAGGATACAGGAGGCAGAGGGCTGGGAGGTCGATGTTGTTCCTCTTGGAGGACAATTGGTTGATTTTGAGTTGTCTGGGACGTATCTTCTGTCTCTTGGGCACTAGTGTCAATTTGCAAGGCATCCTCATCGTTCTCTCCGTGGTACAAGCTGCTCACAGGAGGAGAAATCTCACTTAGAGAGTTGGAGAATATCGATTCCGTCGCTTGGGCTAACAAATCTGGTTCACCGGTCTTCTTCTCTGTCACTTCTGGTGTTACTGGGGGGTCAACATTCACAACGAGCGGGGCAGCTGCCTCAGATTTGACCGCTTGTTTCTGTTTCGGCTTCTCCAAGTCCACTGGGGTTTGAGTATTAGACACTGGAGGGTTAAACAACAAATGCTGCATCTGGGACGGGTTGGAGATGATTGTGGGCGCTAAAGATGGGACTGGCATTCCGGGAAGAGTCATTATACCTCCACTTAACGTCGGTTTTGGCATTAGCACCCTCTGGCCTGACTTTTTACCCCCTTTTTTGACATTAACCATGACTTGGTTGGCAGACGATGTCTTTATTGCTGGCATAGTGTTCGGGTCTAATACAAGATTGTTTGGCTGGGCTCCAGGGGGCAGTGTAAGCACCAAAGTTCCATCTGGATTGAGTATCGCCATGGCAGTGGTCGATGCACCATTAGAGTTTGATATATGAGCGGTTGTCGTGGCAACAGTAGAAGAGGCATCAGATTTTGTTCCAGCGATTGAAACTTGTTGATTAGGGGCTGCATGCTGAGCCAACCCCTGACTGACGATCACTTGCGGCTGACTTCCGATTTGGGAGTCATTTCCGTCGGTGTTCACGCTCGTCGTCATGGAAACGGGTGGACCAATGGATGTCGTCATAAATGGACTCTTGCTCACTGATATCAAAGAGGGTCTTACTCCACTGACTAATCCTGATGTCCCAGCTTGTAGGTTGACTGCCGGAAAAGCGGGAGAAACCGTAGTAGCTACCGAAGTCATAACTAAGCCCGATCCAGATTGCTGAAAAAGAGGCTGTGGCACCTGACCGACCATTGACATAGCAGTCGACATTAGCAGGTTAGCCCCATTCTGTAGCACTCCTGAAGTGGGGATGTTTAGCGGTGTTGGCATCTGTCCACCAGGTGGCATGATGGCAGCTCCGGGATTCTTCGGGAAAAGTACCCCACCGGGTACTGCTTGGCAGCCGGGAAATAGCATACTAGGTTGTGTAACTACTGGCACGATTTGTCCGTTTGGTAATAGCAGAGCTTGTGGGAGATTTCCAGGTGTTCCGGAGACATTTTTGACACCGACAAAACTGCCTGGTTGAATATGTCCCGGTTGTTGAATTTGACCACCCGGTTGTAACTGGCCTCCTGATTGAATTGCACCAATCTGCTGCATCTGTCCATCATTACCAACCTGCTGAGGCCCGAGCATTGGCGGAGGATTAGTCATAATTAATTGTCCGTTGCTATTGAGTATAAAGTTCGGCATTTGAAATCCTGGCATGCCTAGCTGTTGACCGCCTAGCTGCTGACCGCCCAGCTGTTGCCCTAAAAATTGTTGCCCTTGCAACTGCGGTAACCCTGGCAAGGGTTGGTTGCCAAGCTGTTGTAGTGGTTGCCCGGGTAACTGGCCTTGTATTCCCTGACCAGGTAGCTGTTGTCCTGGTAAAGACTGGGTTGCTAATTGTTGTCCTGGTTGCTTAGCAACTGACATTAATGGTGGCTGTATCTGGCCTGGAATACTGCTTGTCCATATTCCACCTGAAAGTATAAAAAAATTATTTACGTTTTGCATTGCATACCCATTCTATATTAGCGCAAGTAAGGCATACTATAGGTTAAATTTTGTGCAGCGGTTCGCAAGTTTTCCAGAAATTTCACCGTGCCAAAATTTCAGATCCCTGAACAGGTCATTTAATTCATTTGGTTTCTTAATCAAAGGAATATTTAAAACTAACTTTGAATTGAGAAGTATAATGTCCAAAAGGGACAATCAAAGGATTATTGGTAAATTATAAGTCTCCATCTGGGAATAAGCTCAAATTTCTGCAAAAGCAATCGGGCATAAGTTTGCACACCTCAAAGCGGAATACAATTCATTTCCAAATCTTTTCTCCTAGATTCATAATTCATATTAATAATCACCATTCTTTACATTCCAATCATCATCATGATATTTCTAACCATATTCCTTCATTTCTATTAAAAAAAAATTAGCAACTTCCTTTTAATTTTTGTGGCATCTTGCTCAGGTGTAGGTAAATTTTTGGGCCTAATTGTATGTTTCGAATTTAACTGAATATATTTTATGTGGTTTACTTCAAATGTTAAGTACAATAGCACATGATATTTAACAATGGTTTACCTGTAGAAGTGGCAGATCCAGGCACAGACAACAGATTTTGGGGACCAGCTGATGATCCTGGCAGTAGATTTGGCTGAGAATTGTCGTTTAATAAAATCAACTGTCCGTTTTGAAACACCAGTCGTCCTTGCAAGGGACCCATATGAAAAGGAGGTATGCTTGGCAAACCTGCAAAATACAAAGCAAAATGTAGACTCAAAAACCTCTCCAATAGATAGACTGATAGATAAATATGGAAAGTGCCGCCCTCTAAGGTAAGTTCTTGCTGCTAGCGAGGGTTCAATTCATTGTTGAGGTGAGAGAGAGGAGGAGTCCACCCATGTTACATATTTACCCCATGGATGGCGTCTTTTACTTTAATGTTACAAATAGGAAATCTGATAGCAGTTATACTTTGATTGCAATTAAACCTTTGGCTTGGTTTAACCGTTTTGTTTCTGATCTGCGTGCAGGATAAACTGCACAAGTTTATTAATGAAATTTTTGGTCAGGGATGTGATTGAGTAGAGGAAATAGCACTTCTAATCATTGTCACGCATATTATAGTGTGACAATAGGTCTGTGGGCGTAGGCGAAACAGAGTCATTATCATAATTTTCCTCATCTATCTTGTGAGGCCATTTCCCATTTGTAACAGTTAGGCCTACAAATCTATTCCAAATTTTGCAATTGATTAATCAAACTAATAATACATGTGTGAATGATGTATGAAATTAATTATATTATCATTATATACATTGCACTTCACAAATTGATTTAATGATTTTATATCGACTATATACTAAATGTTAGCTTGTACCTAGTGAGGTTAAATTTAACTGTAAATGATTTATTGTATACACTTTTATAAGGGCGCCCTTTGTTAGTGACAGCATGACCATCTAAATTTTCATAATTACACTTTGTCGAATAAATTGGTTCTAAGATCTGTTAAACCAACCTTGAGAGACAGGAGGCACTGAAAGGGGCATGCTGAAGTTGGGAGGCCCTGCAGGGTTTTCTTGATCAGGCTGTTGCTGCTGAATTGTCAACCCACTGTCTCCAACAGGTGTTTGAGACATTTCGTTGCGATTTTGAGATTCCACATTAGTGTCTGTTATTTCTTGCTGGTCTTCTGTTGACGCGCTTACGATAGGAGCCTTATCTTCATCCTCTATCTCAGGGTTGTCTGCAAAAAAGAAATAATAAGTATATTTATGGAAACATAACCTGTAAGCGATTTCAACAAACATGAACACATCACATCATCCTTAGATGAAATATGACTATATAAAAAAAGATATTGAAAGTCTGATGTTGGGGACAATGAAATTATTTTTTTGTTCTTTTTTGGTGAAACCGATTTTCCACATATAAGTGGGTTAAAATTGTAAAGGTTAATTTGTAAAACAAATTATTTCTCAACTGGGTGCAGTTAGACGAATATCCAACACAATCTTACGTGGGACCTTTAATAATGAAGTGACAATGAACCTACCATTCTGTGGATCAGGCGACAACTGCATGCCGCTTTGCGACACCGCACGTGATAAAATATCTGTGGAGCTGGTGGCGCCATCTTGCTCGGAACCTTTCTGTTCTTCTTGGGCATTGGTTGAGGTGGTCATTTGGGGGGTGGGACTCAGCATTGGACTGGACCCAGCGGCCCGAGCTAGGGTCATCAGAGGGTCGTCATTTTGTGATAGATCCCGAACAGATTCACAAAGCTGTTGTTGTTGCTGCTGCTGAGAGGGCATCATAGCCCCTGGATAACAAGGCATCCCTGGTGGAATGAACATGCCCATCTGACTTGGGTCAATTCCTGCAACAACAAAAAAATTCAGTTTAGAGAGATCCATAGTTGCTGTGTTTACATGTTATATTTGCCACATCTGTGGAAGCAAGAGGAGAGAGGAGAGAGGAGTTGTTATTGTTTATAAACGAAGTTTTCTAATCACTTTACTTATTTTTTCAACTTGTTGATAGCTGACAAATATTAAAGATAGATATGACAGTATAACGGGCATTTCATTGTGCACAAGCTGTTTTAGTTGTTAGTTAGGACTACAAAATTTCTGTATTTCTTAGTTAGGACTACGTAATTTCTGTATGCATATTAATAAATTAAAATCATATTTTTAACAGGCATAAAAATGCATTTATGCTTTCACCAAATATCAACAAGGTATTCAAATTTTGCAGTACTGATCAATCAAGTAATGAGAATAATATCTAAATAAATTGTGCATCCTGGATTTCTGCTGGGAAGAACAAATCAACCATCAAGCATCAATTTACCTGCTGGCAAAATCTGCGGCTGCCCATTTGGACCGGCAACAATTAGCGGCATACCAGTGCCACCTGGTAACATACGAGGAAAACCCTGGGCAGGAAACGGAGACATTTCCATGGTAACGGGGTTATCTCCATTACTCCCTGTTGCTTCTCTCATTCCTTCCATCCTCTTTAGGTGTTCTTGGACCGTGTTGCCACGGTTACGCTTTGATCCTGACCCGTTCGACCAATCAGATTCCTTCTCTTGTGACATCTCCGGCTCAGGTGAGCTCTGATTGGTTGAATCGGCAGCAGCCGCTGTCTGATTGGCTAAAGAGCTTTTTCCTTTTGATTTCCATTGTTTGATGAGGTCTGGTTGGAGAAGCAGATCCTCAGGAACATCTGAATTAATTTAAAAACGCATATTATATAAATTTATAAACAAATATATTAATACAGTACATGCCAGATGGAAAATTTTACTTCTGATGTGTCAACAATAACATAGAAGATACAAATTACAACACACATTCTTTGTTCGAAAAAGGTCAGGACAACTAGCATTAGCCACGTTGCATTATGCTAATCCAATAGCCATGTGGCTGATCTAATTTTGTACTTCATCATTTGTGGTTAATTTTTTTAGATGACCATTTACTGTACGATCTATCCAACCTTGGCTAATCATTTTCAAAGTTGGGAGAGATCTCTGCAATAGGTCTATTAATTTTTTTTCTATTTTTCAGATTCAAGGTTATAGGTACTTTTCACCGACAGCCTTAAAAAAAGGTTCAGTTATGTATACCCCATTGATCCAATCTTTTTACATTCTGCCCTAAGTAGTCAAATTCTCGAGCAGATTACACCAACATTTCACAACATACCTGAGCTTCTGAGCAAATCCACATACTGCTGGTTAAGGTCAGTCAGTTCCTGCACTTTCTGTCGAAGACTTTCCGCTTCTTGTGCTGAAAATGTTACACATACGATGATCAGTCGTTCCAAGAAACGTTTACTAAGAACATCAGAAATTTCAGCTAACATCAGAAATTTCAGCTAACACAAGACTACCAATGAATCAATGATGGCTTTAGAAGAAAATTGCAAACTCATTTCTTTACAATTTCCCATGACATAACATATATACATACATGGAATATGCCGTTAATGAAGTCTTTAAAAGTTGTTTATTTTCAGCAAACACTAGGTGGCAGCATAAATGAGTTAACACCACCTAATGGATTGTAGATAAATCTTGCAATAAATACCTCTGACATCATCAGCTTCTCCCATCATGCATCTTTGGACTTTGTCTTGCATGTCTTGTAAGTAAGTTGCTGTCTTCTCCAGAATCACTGTCAAACTCTGAAATTTCACAATTTAAATAAAATTTTAATATTGTCATGTAAAAAACAATATACTAGTAGGTGGCGCTGTGCTCAATAGCTGGCTCAGTGCTAATGGCGACATATGCTTCCACACAGCTCCTGTCATTTTTTTACAATTTTTATCTCTTCTGTGATGCTAGGACATGGAATCTGATTTTGCATAATAGCAATACCATAAATATGACAGAAACAAATGATTTACACCCATACTACCAACCAATGCTTCTAAATCATCCCTAACTATAATCAAATCTATAATTTAACAATAAAATCAAATCAATGATTCATAATATCAATTATTATATCACTCTATAAATATGTATATAATGTAAAAAAAGACAAAAAACACTACATATATGTCTCACAAATCTATGTAAATCATCATCAGTGATTCATCCCTTTTTGCACCGCGTCGCCACCACTACTTCATGAGCTGGATATATAGGACTTTAGTTCTGCGTCCAGTAATCTTACTAAACTAAACTCTATTCAATGACAATTTAAATAACACCATCATCATCAAACTGAGGCATCATAAAAATGTTCTCTCACATCTTTCTGCTTCTGATTGCGGTACTCAGGCGGCAGGAGCGTCTGGATGTACAGGATATTTTTACTGATCTTGTCTTTCCGTTTCTTTTCCATTGTGTTGTGCGATATTCGTTTCTTGTCTTTTTCCTTTCCAGAACTGAAACGGCAAGAAAATGGCATCAGCAAATGCGAAAGTGACTTTCGAATTGATCGAAATTGGAAGGAGTAGAACTGTCACACCTTGATGGGACTTAAACCTCAACTACTGCAATTACATTTATGAACATTTAACACATTTTTGTTACCGGCTAGCACAGCAGCTGCTATCTTAAGAATGACAACTTTCCCGTTACTTTCCTGGTGATATTGGATAATTCAATAAAACTCATCACTGACAATGGACCAAAAGTCCACTTTGTTTAATGCGAGACAGTTTAATAAAAGATCCAGATTTCAAAAATAAGTCAAAATCCAAAACAAATTATCTCTTGATATGATCATGATGATTGGGATAAGGTGGAGATATTGCTTCCATTTTCATATCCCCCCCCCCCCCCAAAAAAAAAAAAACCCAGACAATTCGAGGTGGGATTTATTTCTTTTTCAAAAATTGTTGATTAAATGTCATTTAGAGTAATCACGCACATCCACAGCAGTGAAAATGTCAGGTAAGTTACAAAAAAATTTATTTAGGGTTGGTACAATATTACTGTAGGGTCAGTCCAAATCAGAACTGCGCCATTTTTTTCACTCTGCTTTGCTTATTGTCTAATGCTCACCCTACGTCATCATCATCAGTGAACGCATATTTGTCAATCGCCTCTGGCATTGCACCTCCATTGCTTTGGTTACCAGTGAGGGTGACTGAAAGCAAAATATAAAGAAAGTTCATTCTCTATGCAAACATTTGAATAAATATTGTAAGATTCCTGGAGTTACTCTGAAAGCCATATGAAATCTGAAATATATTCCAATAAACTGTATGCCTCCCAAAACCGTTGGGATGTTGATAAACTATTTCGCAAAGCTGCCTGAGTCAGTTGGGCAGTTGAAAAGTAAAAAATTAATTAAAATTCTATATTAAATGACATTGTCACATGTTATTTTATTTTATGGGGTTGGCACATATTTGTATTGGCGGATATGAGAAGGTAAATATTAAATAATTGTTGCCTAGAGAAATTATTTATTCCACAGTGAACATGTTTTTTTAAAATATTAATAAATTCACCTTACGCCTGAACATGCATGCAGCAACCAAAAATTTGTTGTGATAATAAAGACTTGCCTAATCTTAGCTTATCTATAAAATGTAAACATATCTCACTACACATGTAGTCTTAGACATTCTGAGGAAACTATCAATGGTTTGCACTGCTTTATACTCGCTAAGATTGGCAATCAATGACAGACTGTATTAATTGCAATTTTACTAATTGCAATTGTAGACAAAGTTGTGTCAGAGATTAGCCAAAATCTGTTTATCTTCTTGATTGCAATTGACTCAGCAATGACATGTGCACTCAATATACATGACTTATCATACTTATTGTGCCATACCAGAAACTCTATTAGTGTCAGCATATTCCTTGACACTGATATTTAGAAAATATTGCAATCAACAATGTCAATTTAACGAGATTATTATTTTTTGAGAACTTAATTTATCTCAACCCATATGCTATAAATTGTCAGTCCTGTGAAATCATTGCAGTAACTGTAAATTGTAATGTTTTTAACCAGCTCCAAGAAGAGTCTTTCACACTATTACATCTACAAGTTTGAATTACAATGCTTCCTCACAGCTGGTGAGTGTAGGGAAAATCAGGCAGTTAAATTTCGACAATAACAGCCATCTTTTAGCTGCATGCAATTTTTTCAGAGCTTTATTAGACTTTTTGACATATGATATTTATTCAACATATATATTGTCAACATGAAACATGTCCGAAGCATAAATATGTCATATTAGAGTTAGAAATTTAGGGGTTTGGTATTGAAACAACCAAATTGTGAGTTGTTGACATTTGACATCAAAAGAAATCTGCCAACAGTTGAAATGTGGCTTCCCACCTGAACTTCAATTATTTGTTATGACAATAAACATTGTATAATAGCAACGTCCTGCACACCAAAATATATATCTTTTTGCTGGACATATTTAAACAGGCATATGGTCAAGTCCATACCATCTTGACTTTGCAAGCAAGTCATTGACATGCTTTTAGTTTCACGTCTGACTTCACTTTAAATTTTTAACAACCAACAAGTTTTTGGGAGGCACATTTCCCACGAGGTTCCCACTTAAAACAGACGCCATACTAACCTCTCTCCATTCGCTTCAAACTGGCCTTGGTCTTAAGACCAAACCCTTGTTTATCCTTTTCCTTCATTTTCAGGAAAACATCGTATTAAAACACAAAAACAGAGATAAAGAAATCACACGAATTTGAAAGCTTTCGGCCATTTTGGCTCCAGTCATGAATATGCATTTTCGCCTCGATTTCGATTTGAGGGAATCCCTTCAGCAGAAGGAATCCCCCTCCCTGAACAGATTCTCCTTTTTGGTCACAAATTGTCTATTAGCAATGTAAAGTTTTTAAATCTAATAAAAAAAAAAAGATCAGGGGCGTTATTCAGTGGTATAATTACTGCAGTATACATGGGGGGGGGGGCAGGTAAGTTAGTAAAATAATACCGCAGAGGTGCACATGTCCATTTTATTAAATTTTGCCACTCCAATTAACGGGGGGGGGGGGGGGCGGATTTAATCTGATTACAGTGACTGTCAGTGTGGACCCTAAACCTTGCAGTTATTTAATATTCATTCAGGACAGGTGAGATAAATCTTGAATTTTTCAATTTTTTTAGTGTTAATTTCTGCTCTTTACTTTATCGTCATCATGGCGGCCGACTGTTATTGTCACATGATTCACATGATCACATTCATAGAGGGCACTGACAAACCCTGCAGAGCCACCTGTTGATCAAGTGACAAGTCGCAATGTAACAATGTATTCATTTATATATCCACAGTGTAACTAGTCTTTTTGTGTGTACTTTTGCGTAGCTATCATATATAACTGGGTTTTACTGTGACCACAGGCCTAAATTACCGATCTCACAACTTCAGCTGACGTAAACCCGGCGGCCTGTATAATTATATATATATCCTAAAACCTTAGTAATTAAAGGTATTCATCAGCCATGCAGTCCCCCAACTTATGATAAATACGGCATGACATAGACTATTAAAGCACAGAATTGTCCCAAATATGGTTTACAAATGTTCTTCACATACCAAGAGTTGTTTTAGACCTTCCCGTGCTGCTACGAGAGAATTCCTGACTAAACTTGCACATTTTGTTGAATGCAGCTCCCTTCGGCAGTGACGTCATCAGTAAGGGCTGAAAAAAATACTGCTCTCTGATTGGCTGAAATGCGGAAATTTGTGACGTCAGTGCCCGTTTGGGCCGGAGACCTCTCTTTGGGCCATGAACAATGTTTACCTTGAGGTTGTTATGATAGTTCGAGTGCCGAAGTCGGCAAACGGTCATTTGGGCCTGTGTATGGACAGAATCAAATATTTTGATCAAAAACATAAGTAATTACCGTTCGCCGACTTCAGCACTCGATCTATTATCCCTCTTGTAGCAGCACAGGAAGGCCTAAAACAACTTTTGGTTTGTGAAGGACAGTTGTTAACCACATTTGGGACAATTCTGTGCTTTAACAGTCTATGTCATGCCAGAAAAAACATTGACGAAGTGTTGGCATAAGTTGGGGGACTGCATGGCTGATGGATACCTTTAGAATATATATAATACAGGCCACCGCGTTTTCGTCAGCTAAAGTTGTGAGATCACTAGTTAAGGCCTGTGACTGAATTTACCTCTGAGTGGATTGCTCTGTGATGTCATCAGAACAATGTTTGGTTCAGATTGAGGCTTGATATAGTGAGATGCTGCTTGAGGAACATGAATTACTATTGAAAACATAGAAAACTATATACATGTAGCTGTCAATGCCAGGAGTGAGCGCAGCTATGTGTATATTTATGACAACTTAAAGTTACTGTCTCCAGATTTAGCACATTCAAGTAATTATATATATCAATGCTGCCCTCACATGCCCACTTTTGCACCACAATTTAGTTATAATTTACAATAAATAATTTAAATATTAGTTTTTCATGCCATAAAAATTCAGTATGTAAACATACCCAGTGTGTTTCCAATGTTTTAGTCTGGATTTTCTCTCAATGTAAGATTTATTTTTTAGTCTAATAAAAATCATTAGTTAACACACAAATTTAGTATGCCCTGAATAATAAAGGTTTATTTTCAACTATTTGATGAGTCTTAGCAAAATTGGACCACAAATAATGATTTAAGAGTTAAAATAAGTCAGACCTGCTCAGGAATTGTAAATTCGTACCTTCAGCTGCCAGGGGCGCTGCAGTCGCTTACACTGGCCCCCTGGTGTGATATGGCATCATCATAACAAGTCCATCCACATTTGAAAATATTGTGTTTGGACACTAGAACGCATTTCTTAATAACAGTGTTAGAATAGAAAACTATATACATGTAGCTGTCAATGCCAGGAGTGAGCGCAGCT
Source organism: Alitta virens (assembly GCA_932294295.1). NCBI lineage: Eukaryota > Metazoa > Annelida > Polychaeta > Phyllodocida > Nereididae > Alitta > Alitta virens. The sequence continues at coordinate 40,923,230 of OW028576.1, read as the reverse complement.
ATGTGTATATTTATGACAACTTAAAGTTACTGTCTCCAGATTTAGCACATTCAAGTAATTATATATATCAATGCTGCCCTCACATGCCCACTTTTGCACCACAATTTAGTTATAATTTACAATAAATAATTTAAATATTAGTTTTTCATGCCATAAAAATTCAGTATGTAAACATACCCAGTGTGTTTCCAATGTTTTAGTCTGGATTTTCTCTCAATGTAAGATTTATTTTTTAGTCTAATAAAAATCATTAGTTAACACACAAATTTAGTATGCCCTGAATAATAAAGGTTTATTTTCAACTATTTGATGAGTCTTAGCAAAATTGGACCACAAATAATGATTTAAGAGTTAAAATAAGTCAGACCTGCTCAGGAATTGTAAATTCGTACCTTCAGCTGCCAGGGGCGCTGCAGTCGCTTACACTGGCCCCCTGGTGTGATATGGCATCATCATAACAAGTCCATCCACATTTGAAAATATTGTGTTTGGACACTAGAACGCATTTCTTAATAACAGTGTTAGAATAGAAAACTATATACATGTAGCTGTCAATGCCAGGAGTGAGCGCAGCTATATGTATATTTATGACAACTTAAAGTTACTGTCCAGATTTAGCACATTCAAGTAATTATATATACCAATGCTGCCCTCACATGCCCACTTTTGCGCCACAATTTAGTTATAATTTACAATAAATAATTTAAATATTTGTTTTTCATGCCATAAAAACTCAGTATGTAAACATACCCAGTGTGTTTCCAATGTTTTAGTCTGGATTTTCTCTCAATGTAAGATTTATTTTTTAGTCTAATAAAATCATTAGTTAACACACAAATTTAGTATGCCCTGAATAATAAAGGTTTATTTTCAACTATTTGATGAGTCTTAGCAAAATTGGACCGTAAATAATTATTTTAGAGTTAAAATAAGTCAGACCTGCTCAGGAATTGTAAATTCGTACCTTCAGCTGCCAGGGGCGCTGCAGTCGCTTACACTGGCCCCCTGGTGTGATATAGCATCATCATAACAAGTCCATCCACATTTGAAAATATTGTGTTGGGACACTAGAACGCATTTCTTAATAACAGTGTTCGAATCGCCCAATCCCCCCCACCCCCTCCACCCAAATATATACAGCACGTCTTGGTGATAACATATGCTTATTATGATGAATGATTAATTTGGCTATCTGCCAAAATGTCCTTCCTCGAAAGCTTGATTTACATTTAACATTATTTATCAAGATTACCAAATCTCTTTTTTTTAAGGGACCCATTGTTTAAAAATTTGCGTGGTGTATTAATTGTGGTTCTTAGCGGATTCACTCTGATCCAATCAAATTTCATTCACATTGCTTATGCAGATTAATCAGTTTATTGTCACATTCTTGATATTTGTATTAAAAAAATTCGCTAAAATATGATATTATTTATTTTTTTCGTTATTATATGAATTAAATATATTTTCATCTGAGCTGACAGCACGACTGAAACTCCGTCTAATTAAATATAGGCCGGCCTATATTTAATACTTAAACGCTATATTTGAAGGCAGATATGTGGGGTAAAGCAAGACCTGCCATGACCCTTTAAGTTTAAGCATTGAAATTGTTTATAAATGCTATCATATTATGCATGGGAATGCCCTCCTTAGGTTGATAATTAACGTACTTTTACACTCCCGCCATTATTCTATGCACCTTTTTATTGAGAGTGCCCCCCTACAAACAAAAACACCACGACGTTGTTGGATCTGGAAATACCCTAAAACCACGTGACGTGCGCTCTGACGTCACTGGTAGAAGTGGGCCGCGCTCTGATTGGTCACCTTGGCCACGTGACCTCTAATGTAAGATAGGGGATTCCCCTTATTTTCTTCGATCCAAAATATGCCCAAGGGGGGATTTTAAAAACTTACATTTTGACTAGAAAAAGGGCTCATATTTTAAGGAGACTATCGAGATGGATGCATGAGAAATGGTATTTTGTTGTACAGTCGCCGGTTCCGTGGAAGTGAGTGATTTTAGTGAGAACTGAGCCGCTGAAGGTGAGTTTTTTTTTACGTGGATTCGTTGACAGACCAAGTTGAGTTCACTGAAGTGTGTCACAGATAGGATGTCTAAGGAGGGGCGGAATACTTTATCAACAGAAGAGAGAGATAGGCTAAATGCCGCTCTGGCCATGTCTGCACTAGCTTCAGGACTAAGTCCTGTTAAGGTCATACAAGAAACTCTCCCTTCAGAGAATTTACAGAACAGCTGTTCGGAACTGAACAAGTCTCAAACCAGTTACAACATGGAGGGTACTGCCTTGAAATTGACTGCAGCTTCTAGAAATTATCCTGTGAATAATTGTGCTAGACAAACTATGGACGCTCAACTAGAACCACTGGATTTAAGTTCGTCACATGTGGCTTCTAAAATTACCAGGGAAAGACATGACAGTGGCCATGAGTCTAATCATAGCCCTGAACCTGAGGAAATAAGGACTACAGTTAATACGCAATCTGACTTGGAATCAACAGTGATTAAAAATAATATTATTAAATTCATGCCAGCACCGCAGACTACCATTAAAAGGGGGATTACCAGACCAGATAATTTATCAGGATTAAAACCTGTGACATTAAATTATAATTCGACGAACACAAAATTTGGGACGGTGTCTCCAATTAAATTGGAGTCCGAGTTAGATTCTCCGGGTAGTACCGCTACAACTTTTGCCCAATGGACAATGCCCTTTAAGCCATCACACACGAGACCCCTATCAGCTGATTGTCAGTCTTACAGCAGTTCCACGTCGGGTTATTCCTCAGAATCTTTCAGCGAAGCGAGGTCGGAGAGTGAGATCGAAAGTCCGGGTCCGGATCGACTTCGCTCAAATCTTCCCCCTAAAAAAAGAAAACACATACGACACGCCCGCAATTGGGAGGTCGATCCGAAGAAAAAGAGTCCCCCGTTGCCCGGAACGAGTACGAGTAATGAAGATGACGAGGTCTTCACGCCTTCTGAATCTCCGGGTAAAATTGATGTCGGGTCGAAACAAGTCCGGGCCGTACGGCCAAACTCCAGGTTGCATGGTAAGTATAACGCAACAAATAATTTTAATATTTAAAAACAAAAATATTTAAAAAATAAAGCAACTACTGATACTAAGCTGCTCCGAAACACAATTTCACTGAAATTAGAAGAAGAAAAAAAAAACTCCAAACATCTTCCTGTTTACATTAAGGAGTGGCTGATTTGAAGCTAATTTCCTTTCTCTTAATACTTTCTTTCTTTTTACCCCTAAGGATAGCTAATTCATTTTATCAAATTATCTATTTCATATGTAAGGAAATATGTACACTTTAAAAGAAAAAAAGGGGGCATGTTTACATATATATATTTACTGAAAGAAATGGTAAAAAAAAAGTTTTAAATCTTAGAAAAATACCAGAATTATCAATGAACTCACAATTTCTACCTAAGCATATGGTTTTATAGTGTTTTTGCATTTTAAATCTTATGAGAAATTTTAGAATATATTAAACGGTGCTGCTGAAACAACAAGAACCATCATTTTAAATTACAAATTTAGAGGCTATCCTCGAAATAAAATCAAAATCAAAAATTAAATAAAACTTTCACGAATAATTGCCTAATTTGTTACAAATTGTGTCTTGTAAAATAATTAATTGATCAATAGGGAGTTTCCAATGTTCACAAGGGGGATTCCATGATTTTGCTTTGTGGTTACACTATTATAGAGGTGTCCATGGATATATTATAACAACAAAATTCCCCTCTTGCTGGGAGCTGCTATTTAGGCCTGTAGTCATCTCTCACCTGAATGCTGATCAATGGCTGGGTTGGGGGGAGGACTCTCAATTAATTTGATGCACTAGGTCAGTTTTGACCTTGGCCAACAAATAAACATTAAGGGCATTCCATATTTTTTACATATATGTATTTTGTCATTTCTAATTCCTCGATAAAATGTGTTTCTGATTAATGATTTGTTTGAGGAAGTGATAATATTACATTTATTCAAGTACATTATGTACATGCGAGAAAATATTGATAAATATAGGTACATGTTTTCATTTTGTCAGATATGAAAAGTCTTAGTATAACTGGCTAAATTTCTCATTAGCTTTATTTAGGGTATGATCCGTGATCAGATATGTTGCGAATTCATCATTAAAAGAGAAAATAAAATGTATATCAAAGTGTCATAATTTATTTCTTATAATAACTTTTGGTCGTTTAATACTTGTGAATGATTACAGAGTGATATTATAATTCAATTGGCTGAGAATGGCAAGACAATTCATTCTCTGTTTATTAATTAAGTAAAATTTATTTATATTTTTTTAGAAAAGTAAAGTAACCCCCCTGGCTATGTAGCCATTTACATTCTGCGTTTCTGGTAGGAATATTTTTGGGGTAATAAATTTAGGGTACATCTGTTTAGTCCGAACAGCTGAATGAGGCAAAGGAATGTTTGGACGTCATAAATAGGTCAAAGGTCAGAAAGAAGTAGGTCAGGGGTCACCAAGTGCAACAGATGTGGATTTACCCCAATAAGTCACAACAAGGAGAGAGAAAATGCTGAAATAAAAATATAATTTATGGAATTATTTTTCTGGACAGACATGTGGTCATATTTATTAAAAATAATGTCTTGTTGATACAAGGAGCTACAGGGAGATAATTTTACGAGATTAAAGGAGGTTGTAGTGATATAATAAATGATTTTGTTAAATGTTTCATCATTCATGATCATCAGGAAATGTGCATCGATTATGTTAATTTACAGAATTATATTGAACTTAAATTGAGAATTTAACTTGTAATGTAAAAAAAAAAAAAAACACGCATGAGATGTAATTGGGGGTGCCTTGTACTCGGTGCCTATGATGAGGCAAGTAAAATACCCCACCCATGGAATAAGTTTGAAACATCATCTCGTCATTACGTTTGCCTCTGGCAGCTGGTCATATAAGCTGGCTTCATTACAGACCATTAACCTACATGATCACTGTTGAGTTTTTATTTGATAAGGCGATCATCGGCTACCTTAATAAAATGGAACATTATGATAATATATATAATAATAATATATATAATAATGTCCATTGTTTTTTTAATATTAGAATATTTTGCACACAATTGACTAGAACTCTAAAATAATCATCTTAATATATAATAATATATTTTATCATGTATGATATTGTAAATTGTCTCATTTTGAGACAAATAAATTATTAGTATATTATTGTTATTATAATAACAATGATAATGTCCATTGTTTTTTAATTAGAACATTTTGCACCCAATTGGCTTGAACTTTAAAATAACCATCTTAGTGTGTCAGCAATGACTCATAATGTGCTATCTTTCATGAGGTATATAGGTGCCTGTGCATATATTGTGATTGTATATTTAAGAGGCTGACTCATCATACTCATAGCTACATGTGTGTTTGAGATGCAAACCAGAGAAAAATGAATGACTTCTTAGGCTGAATGGAAAAAATTGTTTGGTTCCGATTTCCTACCGACCCTTTTTCAGGGATCTCTCCCAACTTTGAAAATTATTAGCCATGGTTGGATAGATTGTACAGTAAATGGTCATCTGAAAATTAGCCACAAATGATAAAGTACAAAATTAGATTAGCCACACGGCTAATCTATAAGCATAATGCTACGTGGCTACTGCTAGCGAGAACCCTGCTTTTTGATGGACTTTTCAAGCTTTTTCAAACAGTTTCAAAATTCTTTGCTATACCATTTAATTATAAAAATAAAAAAATAATTTGACTTCAGGACCTACTGACCCACATTTTTGAGAGATATGAAATTGGAACAAAACAATTTTTTAATTGACACAGTTTGTTGCATTTTCAACTTCAAGACCCGGTAATAGATAATAGATTGTGAGTCATAATATATTATTGTACATTGTTGTTGTACTGAGGCATGATTCAGGCATGATTAATATTATATATATCATTTTGGATATGATAGGGAGCAGTTCAACATTTTGGTATAAATATGAGGTCAAAATGTAATTATGTTGGTGACACATTCTGCCGACTTTACAATTACACCCTTGGCAGGCCAATCTAGAGCCTTTCTCAACTCTCTGGGGAGTATTGAGCCTCGAACAGGGTTTTTAAAAGTTCTGCAAGGGCTTAAGAGCTCACACCAGTGCCATCACTGTGGTTGCCTATTGCCAAATACCCATGCAGGAGGATATGCCCAACTCCTTGATGCCATGGTGGGGGTTCCAGAGGTACACTGTAACAAGTTTCCGTAGTTGTCTTGCAATTTAATCGTAATTTTTACGGTAAAATACTGTTAATTGGTAATGACTGCTACCGTAAATATTTTACAGCAAGATGCTGTGAATCTACCCTTCTGTATAATACTATTAAATGTTCAGCTAAGGCAAAGAAAATAGCATTCGACTGTAATTATCCAGTAAGTTGCTGTGAAATCCACCAAATCCACCATACAGCATGGTACCGCATATTTTTGCAGGACTATACCATAAAACTACTCTTCACCATGATATCGTAGCATTTTACTGCAAGTTAAAATAAATTTCAACTGCAGTATGATAGTGTATCATTTGCAGTAGATGGTCCAGCATTAGGTTATTTTAGGGGCTCATCAGTAGGGCCAACATGAAAGTACAACAGTAATTTACGGTAAGATGCTGTTTGTATGATTTTACGGTAGTGATCATCACAACCTAACAGATGCATGTGCTGTAGATTTTACGACAAACATCCGTTTGTTCTATATTACAGTAGACCAACTTGTAACTCATTTTTGCAGCAAAATACTGTGCAAAATTTGGCCAGCTGTAAAATACTGTAAAAACTACAGGAAATATTTTACAGTGATATATAATGTCAATCAATCTATATATCCGTGTTAAATTAAATTCAAATGTAACTATATTCCTGTCCAATAATTATCACAAAATAAAAATATTTCATTTGGCCTCTCCTTACATAATTTTTTTTACCACCATAATCTTCTAGTTCAACATAACTCAAGAGGCTTACTGTTCAAGTAGCTTATGCCTATCTACAAGAGATAATTTTTATCTCTTTTTATCATTACTTATCTGTTGTACAGGTGCTTCATGAGACAGCTTGTTGTACAAGATGTATATCAGACAAAGTTGTTAAATTTAGTTCATTCTAACAATGGTGTATTATCAGCAAGTATTGGAAATCCCCCTTTTTGGTAAATTTCTCGCATTAGCATTTAAATGTCAATTTGATATAATTCATGGTAATTTATTGATAAATAAGAGTCTTTTCATTGAGGAGCCCTGAGTTCAGCAAGACATAAGTCCTTCCTCTCCTCTTATTACTCATTTTGCTTTCCAGACATAGAAGATAATCAATGACTTATTCAATAAATAAAACTTTCTCAGAAAAAATAACAAAAATCAACTGAACGATATGGTGTCAAATATACATTACAATGCACTAAAAATACTGCTGCTAGGATGCACTTTTCTTCAGCCAATCATAGCCAAGGGCAGGAACTTTTTCAGCCAATAGAAGTGCAGTATTCTGTCACAGCCACCTAGTGGAAATACAGCGAACCTTCCTTGAAAATCCACTATTACTAAGTGTCGATTTGTTGATGAAGCTATCAGAAGCAATGTTGTTATCCGTACAGAACTTTATGAATTTGGTTCTAAATATTATTAATTTTGAGTTTATTATTTCTCACAATTTAATGGGCTTAATCTTTGAAATTACTGTATTGAATAAGGCATAAAAAGCATCATTAAAAAATATATGATAGAATATAATTTGATGGGCAGCACCCATTAACATCTCATGTGACATTTAAACTATTAAATGGGCTGTGTACTCCCTAGGGTGTTGAGAAAGGCTCAAGCTGGAACAGGCCTGCCAAAGGTATATAATTAAACGTGTATTAGAACACTCTAATCTCACAAACTTTTACATTTGAATAAGGCTTGAGCCTCACTCGAACCTATTTTGGAGATTACAAAGGAAAAAGAAAATTATTGAAGTGAATAGTAGCTCAGAATAGCAGCTTATCTAATCAATTTGTACTTGAATTAAGTTAACGGGAATTTATAAATATATTCATACCGATTAGCGTGGAAATATTAAGCAGTTTTCAATGTCCCAATATACTTGATATATGTGAAGTAGTTGTAAAAAATAATACGTAATGAATTGTTCAATGTTCACAAGAAAGACTGAATGGTGTTATAAAGTAATTTAAGTGAACTATAATACAAATATTTCTTAGAGCTCTGAATTTTGAAAAATTATTTATTTTTGAAGTTGATTTTATTAAAGGATAAAGTCTATTATTTTTGAAAGTGATTTTAAAGGATAAAGTTGTATTTCTTAAAGTCAGAATTAAGAATATTAGACATTAACATCACATGCGAAAGATTAAACGGGCTGTATACTCCCAGGGAGTTGAGAAAGGCTCATACTGGAACAGGCCTGATTAGATATTATTAAATTACTTATTATAAAGTACATGCATTGGAAGATGATGTAACTACAAACAATCAGTTGTGATATAATAAATATAATTAATCAATACATGAATATTGATATGTGTCTATGCTGTGACAGTAAAAGACACCACCCAAGCCTTGAAGGGGTGAATGCGTGACCTTGGGGCCACTGTTCTGGTAGCTCCATGGTGTGACCTGGTGTGGACGCCAAACCATCTCATCTCTTCCATCTCCTCTCTTCCATCTCCTCTCCTCTCTTCTCCTCTCATCTCATCTCATCTCATTTCATCTCATCATTATGTCGGTCTCTGATCATATAAGCTAAGCTTGTGACTAGTGGTAGTGATAAAATACAATTCAAATAAAATACAATACAATACAATACAATACAATACAATACAATACAACAAGTTCAGTGACAAAAACAAAATATGGATATATACATAATACAATTATTGGTAAAGAAACGACTGTCTGGCTGGCTGACTGACTAGAAAGTAAGCATTGTACAAAAATAAATAAAAAGTAGACAGGCTGTTTAATTATGACCAACGTTTCTTATCAATAGGTTTATCTCTTCGGGGGAATCCCGTCAATTAATAACCTCGTTTGTAGGTTACATAATGACCCACTTGCCAGTGCCCTCTATCGGAATATTTGGTACTAGACTTGTTTACTCGGTTTTCCTGGAATTTTCCTCAATAAACAAGTTTGTTTACTACATCCTGGTATAAAAGTACGAAAGTATTCGGTTTTTTTAAGTAATAAACTTTTTTTTTACTTTCTGGGTTGCCAGCACATTTTCCCCCAGAGCTGCAGTAAAATTTTCGTAATGTAAATTCTTCCATCTTATTGTTTATTATTACATAATTTTTATTTATTTTTTAATAATAGACCTTTTATTCATTACTTTCTGGGGCAGAAAGCAAATTTCAAAGTGCTGACATTACATTTTAAAATTTAGTATAAAATTTACTTTTTTATGAGTAAAACGCTTTTGATGTAATAAGATAGAAATGTATTCTAGAAATAATTTTCTTCCGTGTTTTGGTAGGTAAAAATTAAGGAAATTATTTGAAATTTTAGCTGTGCAATTTATATAATTTCAACTAGGCCTAATTACTTTAACGTGTCAATTTTCATTCGTTTTTATAGCTAGATCATATTTTAGACAGTAGTTGCCATGGTAACTTAAGTACTTAAGGAAAACACGAACTTCACGAGAATTCACTTAAATGTAAATTCAAGTTTAACATGACTAAATAAGGGCAGGTAATACCAGGTATGCAAATTGACAAGATCCACCCATGTTTGAGTCATATATAACTTATTTTTATTTTTAGACCTTTTTTCGGTCTTATATAAAATTTTAAGGCAATCCTTTACAACATACTCATTTCGCTGTGTTCACGATTTAGGTGGGTGTATAGATGTTTTATAGAATTGTTTTCTTCTGATATTTAAGTAACCTAAACAAGTAAATGTACAATAGGGCCCGCTGTTAAGGACTGTGAATGACGCAAAGGACTGTGAAGGACTGTAGAAATGTATTCGTTATACCCGGGTTTCCTTATACGTGGGTTTTGTGTAAAAGATATGAAATACACATTTGTTATAAGTTATTTAATTAGATAATTAAATACAACCACCATGTGATTACAAGCTGGTTCAATTGTAGTCTTTAGTTAGCTATAACAAACTTTCATACAACACATAAATTAATAAAATCATCTATTCATCCATCTATAATCTATCTATCTATCTATCAACCTATCCATCCATCCATCTATCATCTATCTAGCTAGCTATCTATCTATCTGTCTGTCTATCTGTCTATCTATCTATGTCTTACTGAATGTTTACTATATCTCGAGACATATGTATATTTTTTATTTTCAAGTCGCTTTGCGGTTTTAGTTGGCCGCAGATTGTCGCTCAAATTTCAGGTGTTTAAAAAAATAAAAAATACAATTCTGCCAATTCAATGTTTTTCTGCCGTTTTATGCAAATGAAAACTGACATAAGTGGAGCTATGCTTTGGAAAAAGTCTTTAAAAGACAAAAAAAAAGTTTAGCAAATAATGCTATTCATGCTCTACTCTGCCCGATTTCATGTTAAACATGTCGTGGAAATGTTTAAACATGTCGTGGATATGTTTAAAGTTGAATGCTGCGTAAATATCATGTAACCTGGCATTTTTACTCGTTGCTATGGAACTACATGTAAATAAAAATTAATGTTTTGTTAAAATCTTTGAGAATATGTTACAAATTAAAGACTTAGATTTGTGTACAGTTGATAGTCACATTTGTTACAAAAATTATGCAATCTTTTGAAAATGTATTTAATTAAGCAAAAAAATTAAAAAATTATGTAAGTGCAATGCCATTTTTAGAATTTGTCGTCCTTGTTTTTAATATTTTAGGGTCTTTTTCATTTTGATTGTATTTAACCTTTAAATTCACTGCTTAATTTGAAGGGGAGTGCACCCCTGGAGGAGAAAATTCTTATCAGAACAGTAATACATGTAAAGTAATTCATAGTTTTTTTTTTTAAATACAATTATTTGTTAGAGCCCTGATTTTAAAAATAAAATAAAAAAGTACTTAATTTAACTTTTAGAATAATTTGAAAAATATGAAAAGTCTAATTTCCATGGATTAATTTATGGCATGAATTACATGTATTGAAATATAATATACATTACAAAAACCTATAAACGTATGAATTAAGTGCAAGTGTACCCAATACAATAACACGATTGATGTTTTTTGGTCGCTATGGAAACTAACTACACACCTGAGGGGAGTTTTCACCTGTTAATGATTTGGTGTCAACAGTCAGGTAGAAAGCTCATCACGCAATATTCACTAAGAGATAATAAAAAGCAAAAATGGTACATTTGTTAAATGTCTGAATAGTTGTAACTGATATGTGTCAACTTTGGATATTTTCTCAAATAATTTTTGATTTTTAAATACATTATTATAAATATTTAATATTGTTAAATGTTTGAATAGTTGTAACTGATATGTGTCAACTTTGGATATTTTCTCAAATAATTTTTGATTTTTAAATACATTATTATAAATATTTAATATTGTTAAATGTTTGAATAGTTGTAACTGATATGTGTCAACTTTGGATATTTTCTCAAATAATTTTTGATTTTTAAATACATTTTGGAATATTATAAATATTTAATATTGTTAAATGTTTGAATAGTTGTAACTGATATATGTCAACTTGGGATATTTTCTCAAATAATTTTTGATTTTTAGATACATTTTGGAATATTATAAATATTTAGAATATTTTTTTTTTGGGGGGGGGGGGGGGTAAGAAAGATAATTTGGAAATAAACTTTGGTTCGAAAATAAAACCTGAAACAATTTTCCCGCCATTTTGTTTGTGGTAAACAATTTTAATTTACTAACACGCAAAAATCAAATGGATCTTAATGAAGTGTAGTTCGCTGCTCTAATCGTGAAATACCTTTTTAGAAATAGAATGAAACTGTATTTTGTGATGGATATAAAATAATTATTTTCTATATTTTATCTGACTCGTGTACAGTGCCGTGCTAAAGTAAGCGATAAGGGAGAAACAAAATAAAAAATAAAAATAAAAGAAGAAGAAAAAAAGAAGAGGGAATTTCTTTTGTTTAATTTAAAGACAATCAAAGTGACAAAGATCATTTTATTACAGATAAGTTAGTGTAGACTAATTTCACAATATACATCGCTTTTTTTTAATTTTTATTTTAAAGAACCCCTATATACAAATTAATTACGTAGTGTTTTTTTTGTGGGTTCACAAATACATTATTCACTGACATTGAAATATCACAACAGTGTTAGTTAGCAATATAACTGGATTAACCTTATTATTGACATGTGTCATTGATTATTGACATGTTTCATTGATTTTTGACATGTTTCATTGATTTTTGACATGTTTACTGTACACAATATAGCTGACAGGCCTAGTTGCATTTCAGAATAGATTTACTGAGGTCAAAGTACAGGCATTATTAAGCTGGTAAATTAGAATTATCAGTTCAAATTATTGATTGTTTGGTAGCTTGAGATTTTCTAGTCAAATTAAAAGGTGTAATCAGGTAATTGAAAAAACAAAAATAAATATTAGGATTTAAATTATGTGAAAAAAAAGAAGAAGAAGAAATACCGTAAAAGAGGGTATTATCGACAGAGCAGGTATTTTCGACCCTCACATTAGAATGTTAACAATTTTGTTAAACTCATTTTAAGTGTCTAAAATACCCGCCCTGTCGATAGTACCCTCCATTATGGTATGATCGACAGGGCAGGTATTATCGACACTCACATTAGAATATTAACAAAATGTTAGCATTCTAATGTGAGTGTCGAAAATACCTGCCCTGTCGATAATACCCTCCTTTACGGTATATATGAATAAATATAAAACGAAACAAACAAGTTGGCTATTTTATAAAAATAATATACAATTTAATTTTATTCGAGCAAATACATGGAGAAGCGTTTAATATTCTCTCTCTGGAAATCAAATTTTGTGTGTGTTAAAACACCTCAAGCATGGCTGTACATAGCTGTACATAGCTGTACAGATGGACTGAAAGCCATTGAATGTTCTGTTTTTAGACACCAGCGCGAGCCCTGCATTGTAGGGGATTCCCCTTGGCTCGTCGGGGATTCCCGCTTGTAAATTCGATCCTCCTAGGATCCTGAACTTGTTTGTTGCTTTTAATGGTTATATTTGAATCTTTAACTTGGCTTGGCTTTATTGCTAATAAATAACAGTGTTATAATTTTTAGGCCCTAAATTATGGTAGAAGGTAGGAAAATTAGTATGTCTGATTTGGGGGTGGAGGGGGGGGGGGCACTCACCGAATTTTGAAGTGTAAATTATGGAAAATTCAGTGACTGATAGCCTGATACTATTTGCATATAACGTATATATTATTTTTTGCTTAAGCATATTGAAATGTTGAGATATTTTAAGACACAATTTTTTTTAATGAGGGTGACCCCCTACATTAAACGTCATTTAGAAATTCAAACTTTATAAAATTCGTACAATTAAGCACCCTAATTTAAATTTAAATTGTATACTTCGATATAACTGAAACTGAAAAGAATGGAAAGTAGCCTACCTTACCTTGGAACACCTCAATTATTATGTGTTTCAGAAAATCTGCCAAACCTTTACAATAAACTAGATAGCATATTGTAAATAACAAAATCATTGGTTTTGTAAATGTAATTGATAACTTCAATTGTAAAACTGCACCCCCCCCCCCCCCTTTCCCAACGTAAAAAAATAGTAAAGTAAATAAGATAAAATGTAAACAATATCGATATATAATCAGCATATCTGATTCACAACTCACCATCATTATAAAGATTATTTGAAAATTCCCAGTCAAATTTTCACAATGTTTTATTACTCATGTGATTCTAACTTTAAAGTTCGCGTGGGCTATATGTCTGGCCTTGCACGTGTGCTCACTGGCGCGTGAAATATCAACACGGCTGGTGACATCATAGGCACACCCAGTTGCCATGTCAACAAAAAGATGGAAAATTTTGGTTCTAGAAAAAGAAATAATGGTACTTCTGTGGTATAGTCTGTTTCACAAGGACTGTTTTTCTGTAAACAAAACATGAATATTGAGTGTAATTATAGTTACAAAATATGATTTGTAGGCCTATATATGTCTTCTAGATTGCCATACAGTTTGCAGTAATAATGTCATACTAACCATTTGAAATATGTGTCAAATTAATATATAATAGCTCAAGAAATGAGAACATCCTAATCTGATCAATTAAATGTGCACTCAAGTAACAATTCTGTACAATTTATAATTTAAGTTAGCAGTAAGACGTGAAGTATCTGGAGATGAAGTCTTCTGGATCCATAATAAATATGGGATTTGGAATGCCAATTTAACCCCCTCCCCCCACACCCAAAATAAATAAGCCAAGTGACATAGGCTATTTAGAACTTACATTGGCCAACTCTTAATTAAACTAACACAAATGATGGTCATTAGGATATGGCCTAAAACCTTTATAGAAAAATAAAAAATTGTCTGCCTGTCCGGAACACTCTACCAACATAATTTTATCTGAACCTGAATTCAATATACTCAAAACATTTTGACAAAAACACAGGAGAAATGCTTGGAAATAAATATTTATTCACAATGTTGTGTTTATGATATATTCCGTGTAGTAAATGGTTATAAATACATCATGACATTATGGCTATAAATAGCAATCAACATGCTAAACATGAAATAGGCAAAACTGCTGCAACAGCAAGTCTCTGGTTTAAAAAACATGACAAAAATGCACACACAAAAATTAGTAAAATTCCCCAAATCTCGTGACCAATTCATGCTTGAGTGAATTGCAAGAAAAACTGATAGGATTCTAAATATTGATCATGGAATATATGCTAAAAATTTAAATATTATAAATGGGTGATTTAATTTCAGTGGGAGTTATGTTTATGTTATCAATCGTTGTCAAATTTAGTCTCAGTCAATCGGTCAATCGGTCAGTCAGTCAGTCAGTCTTATCTAGGTTATTCAGTCAGTCAGTTGGTCAGTCAGCACGTCAGTCAGTCAGTCAGTCAGTCAGCACGTCAGTCTTATCTAGGTCATTCAGTCATTCAGTCAGCACGTCAGTCAGTCAGTCTTATCTAAGTTATTCAGTCAATCAGCACGTCAGTCAGTCGGTCAGTCAGTCAGTCAGTCAGTCAGTCAGCACGTCAGTCAGCACGTCAGTCTTATCTAGGTTATTCAGTCAGTCTAGGTTATTCAGTCAGTCAGTCAGTCAGCCAGCACTATCTATGTTATTTAGTTAGTCAGTAAGTAAGTAAGTCAGTAAGTCAGTCAGCATTGTTTGAGTCACTCATTATTAAATACATAGGTCTTTTAGTTCTACTAATTATTCTGCCAGTCAGTCAATATGACTACAAATCAGTCAGTCATCAGTTAGTCAGTCACAAGCAGTTCATTATGTATCCATGGTAGCATGAAGGTACTGTATGACTACAATTAGTTATAAATTAAACCTAAATATATGATTGATGTAAAATCAGTTTTTTAGTCAGTCAGTCCTGAAATAAAATTTAAAGCTTCATTTTTTATTTGTCTTAATAATAATAATAGAAACCAACAGGTAGTTCTATTTTGGGAAAGTGAAACTGCCATTAAAATGTGTAGCCCCCCCCCCCCCCCAGCTTTACTCATAGCAGGAACCTATATTTTGTGGTACATGCACTTCCAGGAATATGATATAAAAATAACTTATATTAACAATTCCTTATTTTCTATTGGACAATAGATTCAGAAATTATAATTACAAAATATCAAATTATTATTTGTGAAACTGGAATATTAGAAACTAGGATTTCTTGATGTTTTCTATTCGGTTACAATGCCATCATGGCCATTATAAGTTAAAATTATATATAGTATAAATAATAAAACATTATGGCCACTATCTTCAAACTTAGGCAGGCTACAGCGCTGTTTATTTGGAATTATGTTACAAGTGGATTTCGTTATGTGTGGGTTGTCTTTATAACTAGACTATACAGTGAAACCTCACCATTGAGACCATCCTTGGTGTAAATGTATTTCTCTTAACGGTGAGGTAGTCTTAATAGTGAGGTGGTCTTAATATTGAGGTGGTCTCAATAGTGAGATGGTATTTATAGTTAGGTGGTCTTAATAGTGAGTTGGTCTTAATAGTGAGGTGGTCTTAATAGTGAGGTGGTCTTAATAGTCAGGTAAAATACAATGGTAAGAATATAACTGAGTCAAAATTTGTGGTATTGATGATTTTATATATATATACAGTTGGACCCAAAAGTTTACATGCACCTGGGCTCAGCAGAATACAGTTCACCCTGATTTCCACATATTTTGAGATAAATAATCAATATTCTTTACATTTGAATAACAATTCTGTTCTCTTAAATATATAAACACGATTTTTTACATTCCAATCACAAATTGTAACCATTTATATCAAAGGCTTTGGCAGTCATTTTTCACCAGGATGATTTTATTTGCAATTTAATTTATGACATTTAGCTCAAAGGGCATGTAAACTTTCGTACCGGACTGTATTTGCGAGGTAGTCCTAAAAATGGGGTTCAATTTAATTAACAAAACTACACTATTATATTACCACCTCACTATTAAGACCACCTAACTATCAAGACCACCTCACTATCAAGACCACCTAACTATTAAGACCACCTCACTATTAAGACCACCTAACTGTTAAGACCACCTCACTATTAAGACCACCTAACTATTAAGACCACCAAGTACTGTATGCTACCTCTATGTTAAGACCACCTTACAGCATTGCATAGTTAAAGTCACAGTAAATATTGCACCAAAGTTGGTCTTAATGGAGAGGTGCTACTTTCTAGTAAAATAATAGAAGCTTGTAATTTTCATTACTTTATGCAGCATTATTATTTGTTCTTATTTATTTATTATTTGTTTATCTTTCACAGGTGAAAAACAGATAAGAATAAATCCAAAGCTGATCCAGGAAATCCAACTGGCCGTCACGCCGGATGAGGAAGGCGACTTGTGAGTAACTTAAAAGTTTATATTTATTAAACAACAAGTTCATCTGAACAATTTAATCATACACGAACAGTCGAACACTATAACAAGTTAGCATTAATGTTTATTTTAAGGACCAGTGACAAGAATTCTTTCTGAAACCGGCGCTATACATGTTTATTATTTATATTTATTAAGTTCAGAACTTCCATTGGAAACTATTGTTGGTCTTCTCTATTTCATAATGTTGACAGACATTTATTTGAATTTTTTAGACCGTTACACATCGCAGTTGTCCAGGAAAACAAAGATGTCATTGCGCGGGTGATTCCCCTGATGAAAGTGGCTCGGCTATCTATCGACACTCCCAATGCTTTACGACAAGTGAGTATACTGACCGCAGCAATGGATATTATGACATTTCTTTTACTTTTACTGTAAATTACTTTACCTAACTTGTAAACTACAGTGATAAATGTATTGAACTTATAGCAATAGACATCCACTAGCATTAAATTTGAAATGATACCAGAGAATTTGATGACTTGATGCCATCTTTAACATTAACTTTAGATGGTTCTTCAATCAGCTTGTAATTATTAATACTAAACTTGTAAACTACAACATTGATAAATGTAGTGAATCCATAGCCACAGACGAGCATAGACGAGTCACTGATAAACATAGTGAATCCATAGCCACTGACGAGTCACTGACATTAAGTTTTGAATGAAATGGAAAATCTGATGCTAAGTTAACTCAATTATATGAGACGGCGATTTCAATGCCGTCAACTTTTCAATAGAACGGCAAGATGGTCTTCTGCTGGAGTCTTATATTGCTAAGGTGATAAATTTTTATTGATTGATTTTTTTGATTTTTTTTTCCAGACTCCTTTACACTTGGCTGTGATAACTGGGGAAGCACAGATAGTTTCCTATTTAATCAAACAGGGGGCAGCACCTGACTTTTCCGACAGAGAAGGCAACACCAGTCTCCACCTAGCGGTCAAACACAAACAGTTGGAGTGCCTCAAAGCAATGCTACAAGACCCTACTAAGTTTGATATCAACTGTAAAAACTTTGAAGGTATAAAATGAAATGTGGAATGTATAGCGGCCTACAGCCGAGCCCAAATGTTCAAATAATCTTGAAAAGAATATGGTTTACTTCCAATAATCACCATTCTTTACAGATGAGGATTATAACCATTTTCTTTATTTTTAAAGAAGGATTAACAACATTTCTTTCACTCAGATGATTTCATTAACAATTTCATTTAGATCATCTCCCTGAGGTGTATTTTAACTTTTGGGCCTGACTGTATATATGATGGACATTTAAGCCAAAGTAGCGTATTCAACCCTATATATATTACTTTTAATTTAGTTTCAACCCTATATATAATACTTTTAATTTTGTTTCAACTCTATTTACAATACTTTTTATTTTGTTTCAAGTTCTCAATTCTAATCTGTCATTACCAGGTATGACGCCACTGCATGTTGCAGTGCAGGAAAAGGGTCTCGAGATAACGAAATGTTTGCTTGACCATGGAGCGGACATCGATTGCCAAGATGGAAAAAGTGGGCGAACGGCTTTACATCATGCGGTTGAGGCCACTTGTAGCCCCCTAGTGGCTGAATTGCTCAAAAGAAATGCTAACGTGAACCAACCCAGTTATTCTGGTAAGTGAATACGTAGGATTTCTTCACATTTAAAGGGCTTCATGTTGGAAAAAAAGAAAGCCTGCATTATTTGACGACGTTGCGATACTGATCAATGTTATAGACCACTAAAGTAATTTGTATAATGAATAATAATGACAGCTGTTTGGGAAATAAGAAAGCTATGCATGATTTAAACTCATTGGCCTAGTGGTTAAGGTGCCTGTCTTCAAACCGAAAGGTGGTAGGTTCGAGCTCCCGCCGTGGCATGGAGGAACTGAGCAAATATTAAGCCTTTGCTCCACTCTACCCTGGTATAAATGGACACTCACTTTTTTAGCTTTTGAACCTTGATTCATAGAGGAAAAATGGAAACAAAAAAACTCTTTTTTTGCAGTCGGCCTTAATAATTGATGTATGTGCTGGGTTTCCGTCTGTTGCTGTAAGATAGTTACAGAAGCTATAGTGATTAATTTTGTAAATCTTCTTTTTATAGGTTGTTCTCCATTACATGTGGCCAGTGGACGAGGCCACTTGGACATTGTCCAGCTGCTTGTACAGTATGGAGCAGACACAACGATGAGAAACTTCACTGTCTCTGTTGACAACTACCAGGCAGCAGTCCAGGTGGGTTACCGTCAATAAATTATACTATTTTTAGCTTCTTGGATCCGTTGACATGATGAGAAGTGTGCCGACAGAAAAGTAAAGTAATATGTCTCAATGTTGATAGTCCGAAATTTTTATTTTATTTTTGCATTATTGACCGACCGATCCATTGAAAATGGTCTTGAGAGGATCCGAGAAGCTAAAGATATAATAAGCGGGGCCTTATGTGAAACTAATGTCCGCTCGTTTTTCGCAATTAGTCAAACCCCAACTTCCTGACTGACAGGAATATGTTTCTGGAATAGATTATTTGAAGTGCCCTATTTTGTCCAATAAATTTTGCCTTGTCTTAATTTGGATCATTTATTGATGGTCACCGAGAAATTACAGTGGAAAATATAGCGAACAGAAAAATGATACTGAAAAGTACCAATACTTGCTAACGTTCTGTTCATTTTATGTGACTCCACCTATTGTACAATTAAGACATCCTTTGGTGAAAAATTTTATAATTCAATAGGGAGGAAAAGTACCACAAAAGGTCACTGACACCGTAGCAGATAAGTATGGTTTGATGATGTCATATATATTGTGATGTCATCAATGTAGCAATCAAGTAGTGACATCATCTAAATGTCCTTTCATCCGCTACGGTCAAAGTGGCCTCTGTGGGCTCTGTTACCTGTTTTTAATGTATTTATTTCTAATTAAATAGTCTCAGTGGACATTAGGAAATAAAAGATAATTAGAAAGCATTTTATGAAAGAAATGTAAGTGCTGGGTTTCCGTCTGTTATTGCTATTCATCGTCACCTTTTTTAGTTGTTATTTACCTTTCAAATTTTCATTATAGAATACTCATGGAGCTTCCGGGTCCGCTAAGAGTCCCTCTAGTGGGCAAAAACGAAACCAAAAAGCATCTGTGAAACGAAAACTACGGGAGAAAATAAACACCTAGTTTGTGATTTGTAAAATCCATCAATGTATTTAATTTAATTGATAATTCGTATATTTGTTTTGAATGTGTTATTTACATATCATACTTGTCATACAAGTTCATTTGTAAAATGTTATGTTAAATTATGTCTTTATATTATTATATCTTAGTTCATGTCTTCATTCATAAGATGTGTATTTTGTTGTTTGTGCTAATTGTGATCTAACTCGTACGATTTTGGACTGATATTTTATGACGTGTGCTAACTGAGGGTAATATGTTAATTGAGTGTGGTTTGCTGTGCATATATAGAATGTGATTGGGTAAACGCCGCCAATATTTTCAACCCCTTTTATGCATCAAATGTAATTTCTTTTAATAATTTCAACCTCATTTTTAATAAAATTTGTAATATAAATATCTATATACGACCCTGTTTCCAGTATACGATAAACATTGATGTTATTTTTGGCAAAGTACATGTATTATAGCAAATTTTTATCAGGACTTCAGTGTACAGTAGATATAGATATATTTGCGTGGCCTTTTAATATGCAGAACGAAATATGCCAGCATTTACCCAATCATAATTTGTGACGGCCTAGCTCTTAAAATGAAGGGTAAAAATGGACGAACATAGGAAAAAATTGATTTTTTAAAGCATAATATTTAGTTAGGTAATGCCACTTTATTTGTTTCCAATATAACAATTATAAGAAAATAATTTCTATACTTTATAAAATAATCGTCACCATATTGGAATGTAACCATGAACATTTTATGATACACTTTCAATTTTATTAATTTTTCATGATGACGTTATTAATTAACTAGTTGAAAAGAAAATTGAAAATGAAAAAAAAAAGGCATTCTGATATAAGAATTTGTAATTTGATGTTAAGATTGTTGAAAAATTTGGTAATATGGCTGGTCAGTTGTCATGTGACCTTGTACCTGGAAATACTAATAGAATACAATGCTTGACGTCACCAATACACAATACTAGATGACATCATCAATTACTGGGCTGTAGTGACATCATGTATTGTATTATCACTTGCAACGCAGTCACATGACAACTGGTCAACCCCATTACTGAAAATGCCCAAATTGTTACAAATTGCTTTTGGTATACATTGTATATAAGTGTGTTAGCGTTCTTGTTTGATACGTTTTGAATGGTGCCTTATAATGTAAGCATTGAGGAAGGATATGTATCTCACAGGACCTGAGAAAATAAATACTTCTTTATGTATAAAACAATAGATATATTCAAATTTATTGGCTATATACTGACCAGGATTATTACTGGTTGTTACATAATTGGAGCAAATATTCTCTGTTCTACTCGTATTAATTTTTGGTGCTGGGCTAGCAACAGATCAAGCAATGTGACAATGCTTCAGTCTGACAGCATGTAAATGTTATTTGCCCTAATATGGTATGATAAAATGCTAAGTTCCACCAGCATGTGAATTTCATCCACCCTAATATGGAAATAAAGCTCCATGGTATTCCAGAACAAGATGATGTATACCCTTGTGTAGTAACAAAATTTTAAGTTCTACCCGCACATGAATTTCATCCACCCTAATATGGAAATAAAAGTCCAAGGTCTTCCAGAACAAGATGGTGTATACCCTTATGTGGCGACAAAATGCTAAGTTTCACCAGCATGTGAATTTCATCCACCCTAATAAGGAAATGAAATTCCAAGGTCTTCCAGAACAAGGTGTATATCCTTATATGGTAATAAAATGCTATATTACCTGCCTGTAAATTTCATGCACCCTAATATGGAAATAGAAAAATTCCAATATTTTGGAACAAGATCAACTCGTCCCTACATACCGTGATAGATTTATAAGAAATTGCTAAAATCTACCAAGATGTGAATTTCATCCTCTTCCTGAAGACAGTAAAATTTACTCCCAAATAGGGTAGAGTTTTCTCCTTGGTTGGGGTATTTTTTGACATAGAGCTTTACTCATATAATGTCAATGAGGGACTTTCAGATTAATAGGGGGAGCTGTATGCCACTACCATTGTGACATCATCAATGCACTCAGTGACATGATTGTATGATTACATCATCAAACAATGGTTTAAGCGAAGAAGATCACCAAGAAGCGCCACTCCCTATAATTCCCATTGTAAATGCTACCCCCAGAATTCCCAGCAGGCCAGGAGTTCTGGGAGTAGTAGGTGGAAACTTCAACTCCCCTAGTGGATAGTAAAATTAATTTTGAAATAGCTCGATCTGTCCTGTCCGTAGTTTCATCAATTCACATTTAGTTGTCATAATGTGTGAATGGTGCAAATTATTAGAAGTTTACACAGCTATCTGAACATACGATCGATGTCCAAAGATGTCATAATATGCCGTATGATGTAACTCAATAGTCGCCAATTGGTCTCTGTTCGTAACGTCATTCAGACCTTATTCCTCCTTCTCCCCCAGCATGCCAAGCACATCCTAATTATGAGAGTGCGGGATCTGTTTAATCTGTGGTTTAAGGACTGGCATGGAGCGCCCCCTGTTGGCTTATTAATTTATTTGTGAATGACCTTTCAGGTTAACACGTCGTTAAAATCTGTCACTTGCAAATGGTTAATGCTTGGAAATGTGTGGAATCAAACACACAGAAATGAAAGACAAAAATACTAAGAAACACTAGGTCCTCCTGTAGCAGTTACTTTAATTAAATGGATCAAATTTGATATTTCACAGCATTATAATAATCAGACAAAGGGACAAAGGATTCATAAATATTATTTTGTTATAAAATCCAGTAAGATCAAATATCTACTGAGGTAACTAATTTCAACATAGTTACATAATTTTCTTCATAAAAATAAAAAATACCAACTTATATCCATTGTAATATCTTTAAATGAACAGAAAATAGCAAAACTTAATTGTACAGGTTTCACCTGTCATAACAGTTACATTCTCGATATTAATTGGCTATTTAAATTAAATTCTGTTAGGAAATTACATCATAGATAACTTTTCAATACTGGAATAAACCACCCAGGTGTAAATGGTCGCTTTGCTATAGGCAGAGTATGTCAATCATGTAACTGAAGACTCTAAACCATATATATTTACATTATATCATAGACAATTATATATGTATATATATATATATATATATAAATTCACAAATGACAATGAATTACTTCTCAATATTTTGCACCTATAAAAAAGATAAAAGTTGACTAAATTTCACTTTCATTGGTGCCATCACTAATGATCTTCAAGAGAGTAGAGAATTAATACAACAGAAATAACCATATCCTCTGCAATTTTCTAAATATAAATCATGCCTCTATATCAGACGAAGCAAATGTCTACTTTGAATATTCACATACAAAAAGTAACAAATGTCAGCTTTCTTAAGTTATTCATTTGGTATAAAAAAATGTAACAAATACCTGCTCTCTTAATGAAACTTCTCTGAGTACCACAAGTCAACAAGTTATTCATTAGTTTTAAAAACAGCAAAAGTAACAGAAAAATTTGAATATATTCAAATATATAAACCAAAGATTTGCACAACCCAAACCAGTGTTCACAACATTTACATTAAATTGCATAAGTCATTATAAAATATCAATGAAATCCTAAATCAATAAAATCTTCAAGTTAATTATGTACAATATTAATTTTTGTTCAGTTTTTGTTTTGCAGGCCCATAGCCAGCCGCTTGCATTGCATGGTCTTTTCCGTAAAAATGGTGGACTTTCAGTACATTAAAAAAATGGTGGACTTTCAGTACATTAAAAAAAGAATAGCATTCCCTGAACTGGACCATTGTGTGGGCATGGACCAAGTTGGGTGGGTTGAAAAATATTTTTTCAACTGACATCACCATAGAGTTACATGGAAATACTGAAGTAATGAACTAAGCTGAACAATCTGATTAATTTCCTTCAGTATTTTTTCATCAGCTAATGTCACTATAATGTAACAATAAAATCCAAAAGTAATGTACTAAGTTTGGTAAACAGTTAAACAATATTACAGTGTATTAATTTCCAGCATTTTTTCCCTTGTCGTCTGTTAATGTCACTGTAATGTAACAATGAAATCCACAAGTAATGTACTCAGTTGGCGGCACAATATTAGATTTCCATTAGTTTTATTTCTCCATACAGTTGTTATTTTGGTTATTGTTAAATTTCTTGATGTACTTGAACTCTTATTAGTTAACTGATAAATGTTAATAAAAATTGTTTCAAATACTTTGAAATGGAAATAATTCACAGACAACTGAAAGCAGCCTCTTGTGACAGTTCTACCTCCAATTTTATTTTATTTTATTATAAATTTTTTAATGCAAGATTAATTTCTTTTCAAATTAGTGAAATAAATTTAATGTAGACTGCTTCTAGGTGCAAAACAAATGAAAATTTCATTAATCAAATCACTGCAGATCAGGTCATAATCTACAGTTAGAAGACTTTTGCTGAAATTATTCTTCACAGTAATCTTCTTGCTCCACATTATTTGTCTGATACAATTTTCCATCCATTTCATGGCCGTTGTTAGGAGCACTCTTTGGATCATCAGCCTTTTTGAACGCACTCTTCAATTTGCTAGCAATGATCGCATAATCCTCTTCCAAGGATTTGATGAAATATTGAAATGCATCAACATCTTTGCTGCAAATGATATCCAACAGCATTCCTGCCTGGTCTTCTCTTGCTGGTTCGGCAAGTAATTTTTCCTTCTGACGAAGATTGATAATACCATACTGTTCCATATGTGGTAGGATATCTCGAATGTTGAGAGACTGAACAATCCTAACTCTATTTCTTCGTAAAACCATTTCCCAAATGGGTTCTTTGCCTGCTGTCATCGGGTATTGAAATTTCACTTCAAGTTGATTTTTGCCATTCAGTGTTGCTTTCGACAATTTTTGTCTTTTCATCATTGGTGCAGAAGCTGGCATTAAACTTGAGGACTTGAATCGAGGAGCAGGCATTGAAAGATTTTCAGACTGTACTATGCTTACTATTTCTGGTTGACTTTGAACATCCCCACTTGGCTGGGATTTTTGGAGTTGCATTTCTTCTTCTTTAGAGGCAGAATCCACTGCTGAGTTTGATGAAGTAAGAGCAGTGGAGGGGCGCATTGTTGCACCTGCCATCTTGTCATAATCTCTCTGTAGATCTGAACCAATTCGAGGATAATTAATTTTCATAGATTCAACGAATGAATTGAATGCTTTCAAATCCATTCCAGAAATAATATCCAAAAGCTTCCCTGCTTGGTTTTGTTTGGCTGGAATTGAAAGCAGCTCATCTTGTTGAGTGATGTCTAGGACACCATCCTGGCGCAAGTAATCCAGGATGTCCTTGACGTCAAGAGCTTTTGTGATTCGCCCTCTGTTCCTTTGCAATACGTCTCCCCACACAGATAGTTTACCATGATTGTGAAGGGTGTCCAAGTTGATAAGACAAATGTCATCCTCTGGAAATAGTCGACGGCGGATGTGAATTTTCTTGGGAAGGTCATTCTCGCTTTCACTGCGAAATGGTAACATTATACGTTGACCTTCCTGTTCACATTTACTTAGCTGGAAAGGGAATGCCTCAACCAAATTTGGAGAATTATCGTAGTAAAGTAGTAACATTTCCTCATCAATGATGTGATATTTTGATTGTCCGGTACCAACTAAGGCATAGCCAGGTTCTGTTGTATTCGCATTACCCTGGTTCTTTTGTGTTTGCATGACCAACATCAGTTTACATTCAGTTTGATTGAAGTATGCATGAAATTTGCATGGAGCGTGTCGATTATTCAGCAGGGCACTAACTTTGTATCCGATGGCAATTCCAAGACTCATACTGATGACACTCACTGGTACAAGAAGTTTTATTGTCTCAACAAAAGAAAAGTGGTTGATAGAAAAGCCATAAGCACCATCTCGGACTTCTGGCTTGGATTTTTGGGTAATATCATTCCATTCAGTTTCTTGACCATTTCGTACTTCTTTGTGGAACACTAGAAGTTGGACATTGTCAACCATTCCATGATCTTGTATTTCAAATTGTATTGGATGAAGGAACTGAACCCCATGTGGTTGTAAACATAGATGAATTCCAGGCTGTAAAATCTCATGAAATCCAACTAACTTGATTTTTTCCTCTCTGATTGCCGAATTGTCTATCGTTGTGATTGACATCATTATGTCTGTATTTAAAGCATCTTTAGGCACTCTTATGTCAACATGATGAAGCTTCATGTGTCCTCCATTCTTGCCAATGTTTTCTTGAGCTTCTTTCCTGCAAACACAATATATTTTTACATATTACACTCTCACACATTGGGAAAATATGTTTCAAATATTCAAAAACAAATTATGGAAATGTTGAGACAATGTTGCCTTATATAATTTACACTGTGAAACTATTTTGATCTTTGTATCATTCATGTTTCTGCAAGCACACATTTATATTGTCACATTATTCTGGGCAATATTGTCACAACAGTAATTAAAGGATGATCTTGGTATTGGATGATATTTCATTGGATTATTTGAAAATATTATTCTATATATGCCAAGGTTTTATTCATGTAAAAATATGTTTTAGGTACTAACTTTTTATGGCTTTCATTGTGAATTATGGCACGTTAGGTAAGGGAATGTCGGAAATTACACATTTTTCAGCATTTTATTAAGATTTTCCATGACTATGACTAAGAAAGAAGTACGTGAAGTAAATGTCAAAGATTTAATGTCTTTAATATGGAGGTTTAAAAAAACAAGAATTCTATACTATTTATGGTCATGAGACCCTTAAACAGAACAACTACACTATTTGAGACATTTTCTCCTAATATGTTATACATGTCAGTGCATTAATGTTCCAGTTCTGCTCCAGAAACCAAAAAAATATAAATTTTTTTATAATTTGTAAAACATTTTGGAGATATGTCGATGTGACAAACAAAGAACATGACCAGACCATATAGAATAATAGCATAATAGTTAGAGTTCTGATCCAGAAAAAGAAATAAAAGCTTGGAATGGACATCAAGTACTTTTATAACTTATATGACATTGAACACTAGATAAATTGAAAATTGTTTTAGTGTGTTGTCAATTCATTATTTACTTTAAGGTAAAGTTCTGATTATAATCATGAAAGAAAATTAGGTAATTTCAACAATAGCAGTTGATTGTATTAGGCCAACAGATATGGAAATATCATGATCCTCTTTGATTGCCAGGTTTGTTATTTACTACAATGACTATTGGTTGAACTTCATGATGAAGGTTGATGAATAATCATTAAATTCCAGCAAAATTTCTTTAGGTCTGTCTCTGTATGGTGGTTATTAATGGCATTTTCTCTATGGGTATATCTGATAGCGGCCAAACCGTTGTTGGACCAACACTGGGCCAGCCCAATGTTGGGCGAATGCTGGGCAGCCATTAGGCCAACACTGGGCTGACTTTGAGTTGACAAGTCAGTGGTCATTGGTAGGTCCAAGCTACAGTGGGGCTAACTGCTGTTAGCAAAAAGTGGGACGAACTGACATTGGAACAACTCTAGCAAATGATTTGGCCATCGATAGACCTATGTGACAGTGCTTGACCTACTGGTAGCCAAATCGGGGCCAACCTACAATTGAAGGTTGATGAATAATCATTAAATTCCAGCTTTATTTATTTGTGTCTGTCTCTGTATGGGTATTTTGATACTTAGAGTTACACAGTTTATACTAACAGTGAGGGAAGTTCTTCAAAACTCCAGTCAGAGCTGGAGAAAATAAAACAGTTGAACATTATTCCATGGAATTTTTTTACAATTTGGCA
Organism: Alitta virens; assembly: GCA_932294295.1. Taxonomy (NCBI): domain Eukaryota; kingdom Metazoa; phylum Annelida; class Polychaeta; order Phyllodocida; family Nereididae; genus Alitta; species Alitta virens. The sequence continues at coordinate 40,895,066 of OW028576.1, read as the reverse complement.
GTTATTTAATCTGATTAATGCTTTCCCGTTATATATTTTGACATTTTTGTGAAGCTTATGTCAGCTAAAATTGAATATATTTCTTTATCCATAAGGCATCTGCCCCTTAATAATACAATTTTGACATATATTCAGTATATTTTTGACGCAACTAACTATCATGAAAAATATATATGCTTAAGTTTTATTGATGTAAAAATATGTCTTATGTACTGACTTTTTATGACTTTCATTGTAAAGTATGGCACGTTAGGTAAGGAATGATGGGAAATAACACAATTTTCAGCATTTTACACGTAACGATTAACAGAGGCGCCGATGCGGGGTACAACTGGGTCAAGTGCAATATAAACAAACAAACGTGCTGACTTAAAAAGTATGAAAAAGTTGTCAAAAACTATTAGAAAAAGTGATAAGGACAGGATTCAGGCGGGCAGGACAGAGTGAAGTAAATACTCGAAGGTACTGTGAAGGAAAAATGGAATATTCTGGGGTGTTTGCTCGTTTAAATTGCCGAAAACGGGGACAAACAGACGCAACGATTTTATAGATATAGATACAGAGGATCAATTAAAAATTTTCTAGTGTGTCAACATTTAAATATCACTTACCTGGAGGAGGAAACATATGGCCTAAAAGGATATAAAGAAGGTTATTATATAATGCCATATTAAGTAGTTTCACACTAAAAGAATTATGATTGTCAACCTATTCAAGGATAATTATGATTGTCAATTCATAATTTACCTTAAAATAACATTTTTTATTATAATCATGAAAAAAATTAATTCCATTTAACGCAAAATAGCAAGGGGTTTTACCAATAGCAATTGATTGTATTAGGCCAACAGATATGGAAATATCATGATCCTCTTTGATTGCCAGGTTTGTTATTTACTACAATGACTATTGGTTGAACTTCATGATGAAGGTTGATGAATAATCATTAAATTCCAGCAAAATTTCTTTAGGTCTGTCTCTGTATGGTGGTTATTAATGGCATTTTCTCTATGGGTATATCTGATAGCGGCCAAACCGTTTTTGGACAACAAACACTGGGCCAGCCCAATTTTGGGCTAACACTGGGCCGACTTTGAGTTGACATGTCATTTGGTCATTGGTAGGCCCAAGCTACAGTGGGGCTACCTGCTGTTAGCAAAAAGTGGGACGAACTGACATTGGAACAACTCTAGCAAATGATTTGGCCATCGGTAGACCTATGTGACAGTGCTTGACCTACTGGTAGCCAAATCGGGGCCAACCTACAATTGAAGGTTGATGAATAATCATTAAATTCCAGCTTTATTTATTTGTGTCTGTCTCTGTATGGGTATTTTGATACTTAGAGTTACACAGTTTATACTAACAGTGGGGTAAGTTCTTCAAAACACCAGTGAGAGCTGGAGAAAATAAAACAGTTGAACATTATTCCATGGAATTTTTTTACAATTTGGCAGTTATTTAATCTGATTAATGCTTTCCCGTTATATATTTTGACATTTTTGTGAAGCTTTTAGGCCAACAAATACGGAAATATCATGATCCTCTTTTATTGCCAGGTTTGTTATTTACTGATGAAGGTTGATGAATAATCATTAAATTCCAGCAAAATTTCTTTAGGTCTGTCTCTGTATGGTGGTTATTAATGGCATTTTCTCTATGGGTATATCTGATAGCGGCCAAACCGTTGTTGGACCAACAAACACTGGGCCAGCCCAATTTTGGGCTAACACTGGGCCGACTTTGAGTTGACATGTCATTTGGTCATTGGTAGGCCCAAGCTACAGTGGGGCTACCTGCTGTTAGCAAAAAGTGGGACGAACTGACATTGGAACAACTCTAGCAAATGATTTGGCCATCGGTAGACCTATGTGACAGTGCTTGACCTACTGGTAGCCAAATCGGGGCCAACCTACAATTGAAGGTTGATGAATAATCATTAAATTCCAGCTTTATTTATTTGTGTCTGTCTCTGTATGGGTATTTTGATACTTAGAGTTACACAGTTTATACTTACAGTGAGGTAAGTTCTGCAACACTCCAGTCAGAGCTGGAGAAAATAAAACAGTTGAACATTATTCCATGGAATTATTTTACAATTTGGCAGTTATTTAATCTGATTAATGCTTTCCCGTTATATATTTTGACATTTTTGTGAAGCTTATGTCAGCTAAAATTGAATATATTTCTTTATCCGTAAGGCATCTTCCCCTTAATAATACAATTTTGACATATATTCATTATATTTTTGACGCAACTAACTATCATGACGTGTTTATTATAATTTTACAGGGCTATTAATTTGAAAGTGAATCTTTGGGCCACTGGGAGAAATCTGCCAAATTTTAAGAGAGGGTCCAATTAAGGAGAATTTTTAGCTTGAGTTTGAAAGTGACAGTATTGTTATTTAGGACTTCTACAGGACACATAATTATTTGAAGTTATCATCTGGGACACAGAAAGAAATTGGGAAAATAATAGCAGGTATTACAGGAAGAAATAATTTCCTTTACTTAAAATGTGACAGTGGTATTTATAACCTCTAAAGGATAGACTGTATTTCAGTTTCAAAAATAAATAAGTAAATATTACACATATATACACATCATAAGTCTGATCTAGAAGAACATTCATTGATTTCTTTCCATATTCATACATTTTTTTAAAAACTTACATAGAATAACGGCGTTTCGGTTTGGGTTCATCCCCTGTGTCACTGAAAATTATCAGGTAAATTTTAGCAGGATACATTTGAAGTAAGAAATATTTCCCTTAATTTTAAAATTGAGTGTTATTTATGACCCCTACAGGAGAAAATTAATTCCATTTAACGCAAAATAGCAAGGGGTTTTACCAATGGTAATTGATTGTATTAGGCCAACAAATACGGAAATATCATGATCCTCTTTTATTGCCAGGTTTGTTATTTACTACAATGACTATTGGTTGAACTTCATGATGAAGGTTGATGAATAATCATTAAATTCCAGCAAAATTTCTTTAGGTCTGTCTCTGTATGGTGGTTATTAATGGCATTTTCTCTATGGGTATATCTGATAGCGGCCAAACCGTTGTTGGACCAACAAACACTGGGCCAGCCCAATTTTGGGCTAACACTGGGCCGACTTTTAGTTGACATGTCATTTGGTCATTGGTAGGCCCAAGCTACAGTGGGGCTACCTGCTGTTAGCAAAAAGTGGGACGAACTGACATTGGAACAACTCTAGCAAATGATTTGGCCATCGGTAGACCTATGTGACAGTGCTTGACCTACTGGTAGCCAAATCGGGGCCAACCTACAATTGAAGGTTGATGAATAATCATTAAATTCCAGCTTTATTTATTTGTGTCTGTCTCTGTATGGGTATTTTGATACTTAGAGTTACACAGTTTATACTTACAGTGAGGTAAGTTCTTCAAAACTCAGGTCAGAGCTGGAGAAAATAAAATAGTTGAACATTATTCCATGGAATTTTTTTACAATTTGGCAGTTATTTAATCTGATTAATGCTTTCCCGTTATATATTTTGACATTTTTGTGAAGCTTATGTCAGCTAAAATTGAATATATTTCTTTATCCATAAGGCATCTGCCCCTTAATAATACAATTTTGACATATATTCAGTATATTTTTGACGCAACTAACTATCATGAAAAATATATATGCTTAGGTTTTATTGATGTAAAAATATGTCTTATGTACTGACTTTTTATGACTTTCATTGTAAAGTATGGCACGTTAGGTAAGGAATGATGGGAAATAACACAATTTTCAGCATTTAATTAAGATTTTCCATGATTATGACTAAAAAAAAATTAACATGAAGTAAATGTCAAAGATTTATGGTCTTTTATATGGAGGTTTGAAAAAACAAGAATCCTTTATATTTTTTCTATATTATTTATGGTCACGAAACCCTTAAAACAGAACAACTACACTATTTGAGACATTTTCTCCTTATATGTTATACATGTCAGTGCATTAGTGTTTCAGTTCTGCTCCAGAAACCAAAAAATATAAAGTTTTAATTTTTTTTATGATTTGTCAAATAATTTGGACCAAGGTATGTCAATGTGACTACCAAAAAGCACGACTTATAATTTACTTAGACATGACGAGATTATTATAATTTTGCAAGAAAGTTAATATATGGCTATTGAACTTCATGATGAAGTTTGATGAATAATCATTAAATTTAGGCCAAATTTCTTTGTGTCTGTCTCTGCATGGTGAATATTTAATCTGATTTGTAATAATTACAAATTAAAAAGATATTTGGATTGTTTTACTTTTTTTAAGTGAATTATTCGACAATTTTGTAATTGTGTACATCACATACTCTATCACAAAGTTATTCAGCCCCTCCTTTTTTACACGTAACGATTAACAGAGGCGCCGATGCGGGGTACAACTGGGTCAAGTGCAATATAAACAAACAAACGTGCTGACTTAAAAAGTATGAAAAAGTTGTCAAAAACTATTAGAAAAAGTGATAAGGACAGGATTCAGGTGGGCAGGACAGAGTGAAGTAAATACTCGAAGGTACTGTGAAGGAAAAATGGAATATTCTGGGGTGTTTGTTCGTTTAAATTGCAAACAGACGCAACGATTTTATAGATATAGATACAGAGGATCAATTAAAAATTTTCTAGTGTGTCAACATTTAAATATCACTTACCTGGAGGAGGAAACATATGGCCTAAAAGGATATAAAGAAGGTTATTATATAATGCCATATTAAGTAGTTTCACACTAAAAGAATTATGATTGTCAACCTATTCAAGGATAATTATGATTGTCAATTCATAATTTACCTTAAAATTAATTTTTTTTATTATAATCATGAAAAAAAATTAATTCCATTTAACGCAAAATAGCAAGGGGTTTTACCAATGGTAATTGATTGTATTAGGCCAACAAATATGGAAATATCATGATCCTCTTTGATAGCCAGGTTTGTTATTTACTACAATGACTATTGGTTGAACTTCATGATGAAGGTTGATGAATAATCATTAAATTCCAGCCAAATTTCTTTGTGTCTGTCTCTGTATGGTGAATATTTAATCTGATTTGTACTTTCCATATATTTGGACTTTTTTGAAGCTTATGTCAACTAAAATTAATGTTCATTGTATATATTTATTTATCTGAAGCATCTGCTCCTTCATAATAAGTTTTACATATATTCATCATATTTCTTTTTGCAAATAGGCATAAGAGTTTATAACTTATACAGAGGATCAATTAAAAAATTCTCTAGTGTGTCAACATTTAAATATCACTTACCTGGAGAGGGGAACATACCTAAAAGGATATAAAGAAGGCTATTATATAATGCCATATTAAGTAGTTTCACACTAAAAGAATTATGATTGTCAACCTATTCAAGGATAATTATGATTGTCAATTCATAATTTACCTTAAAATAACATTTTTTATTATAATCATGAAAAAAATTAATTCCATTTAACGCAAAATAGCAAGGGGTTTTACCAATGGTAATTGATTGTATTAGGCCAACAAATATGGAAATATCATGATCCTCTTTGATAGCCAGGTTTGTTATTTACTACAATGACTATTGGTTGAACTTCATGATGAAGGTTGATGAATAATCATTAAATTCCAGCAAAATTTCTTTAGGTCTGTCTCTGTATGGTGGTTATTAATGGCATTTTCTCTATGGGAATATCTGATAGCGGCCAAACCGTTGTTGGACCAACACTGGGCCAGCCCAATGTTGGGCGAATGCTGGGCAGCCATTAGGCCAACACTGGGCTTTTACAATTTGGCAGTTATTTAATCTGATTAATGCTTTCCCGTTATATATTTTGACATTTTTGTGAAGCTTATGTCAGCTAAAATTGAATATATTTCTTTATCCGTAAGGCATCTTCCCCTTAATAATACAATTTTGACATATATTCATTATATTTTTGACGCAACTAACTATCATGACGTGTTTATTATAATTTTACAGGGCTATTAATTTGAAAGTGAATCTTTGGGCCACTGGGAGAAATCTGCCAAATTTTAAGAGAGGGTCCAATTAAGGAGAATTTTTAGCTTGAGTTTGAAAGTGACAGTATTGTTATTTAGGACTTCTACAGGACACATAATTATTTGAAGTTATCATCTGGGACACAGAAAGAAATTGGGAAAATAATAGCAGGTATTAAAGGAAGAAATAATTTCCTTTACTTAAAATGTGACAGTGGTATTTATAACCTCTAAAGGATAGACTGTATTTCAGTTTCAAAAATAAATAAGTAAATATTACACATATATACACATCATAAGTCTGATCTAGAAGAACATTCATTGATTTCTTTCCATATTCATACATTTTTTTAAAAACTTACATAGAAGAACGGAGTTTCAGTTTGGATTCATCCCCTGTGTCACTGAAAATTATCAGGTAAATTTTAGCAGGATACATTTGAAGTAAGAAATATTTCCCTTAATTTTAAAATTGAGTGTTATTTATGACCCCTACAGGAGAAAATTAATTCCATTTAACGCAAAATAGCAAGGGGTTTTACCAATGGTAATTGATTGTATTAGGCCAACAAATACGGAAATATCATGATCCTCTTTTATTGCCAGGTTTGTTATTTACTGATGAAGGTTGATGAATAATCATTAAATTCCAGCAAAATTTCTTTGTGTCTGTCTCTGTATGGTGGTTATTAATGGCATTTTCTCTATGGGTATATCTGATAGCGGCCAAACCGTTGTTGGACAACAAACACTGGGCCAGCCCAATTTTGGGCTAACACTGGGCCGACTTTGAGTTGACATGTCATTTGGTCATTGGTAGGCCCAAGCTACAGTGGGGCTACCTGCTGTTAGCAAAAAGTGGGACGAACTGACATTGGAACAACTCTAGCAAATGATTTGGCCATCGGTAGACCTATGTGACAGTGCTTGACCTACTGGTAGCCAAATCGGGGCCAACCTACAATTGAAGGTTGATGAATAATCATTAAATTCCAGCTTTATTTATTTGTGTCTGTCTCTGTATGGGTATTTTGATACTTAGAGTTACACAGTTTATACTTACAGTGAGGTAAGTTCTGCAACACTCCAGTCAGAGCTGGAGAAAATAAAACAGTTGAACATTATTCCATGGAATTATTTTACAATTTGGCAGTTATTTAATCTGATTAATGCTTTCCCGTTATATATTTTGACATTTTTGTGAAGCTTATGTCAGCTAAAATTGAATATATTTCTTTATCCATAAGGCATCTGCCCCTTAATAATACAATTTTGACATATATTCATTATATTTTTGACGCAACTAACTATCATGACGTGTTTATTATAATTTTACAGGGCTATTAATTTGAAAGTGAATCTTTGGGCCACTGGGAGAAATCTGCCAAATTTTAAGAGAGGGTCCAATTAAGGAGAATTTTTAGCTTGAGTTTGAAAGTGACAGTATTGTTATTTAGGACTTCTACAGGACACAGAATTATTTGAAGTTATCATCTGGGACACAGAAAGAAATTGGGAAAATAATAGCAGGTATTAAAGGAAGAAATAATTTCCTTTACTTAAAATGTGACAGTGGTATTTATAACCTCTAAAGGATAGACTCTATTTCAGTTTCAAAAATAAATAAGTAAATATTAAACATATATACACATCATAAGTCTGATCTTGAAGAATATTCATACATTTTTTTCATATTCATTAATTTTTTTAAAAACTTACTAATAATCTTCGTTTCCCAGTGAAAATATTATTCTATATATGCCAAGGTTTTATTCATGTAAAAATATGTTTGATGTACAAACTTTTCATGGCTTTCATTGTAAAGTATGGCACGTTAGGTAAGGGAAAAGTCGAAAATAACACAATTTTCAGCATTTTATTAAGATTTTCCATGACTATGACTAAGAAAGAAATACATGAAGTAAATGTCAAAGATTTAATGTCTTTAATATGGAGGTTTAAAAAAACAAGAATTCTTTATATTTTTTCCCTTATATACTATTTATGGTCATGAGATCCTTAAACAGAACAACTACACTATTTGAGACATTTTCTCCTAATATGTTATACATGTCAGTGCATTAATGTTCGAGTTCTGCTCCAGAAACCAAAAAAATATACATTTGTTTCATTTTTTTTTTATAATTTGTAAAACATTTTTGAGATATGTCAATGTGACTACCAAAGAACATGACCAGGCCATATAGAATAATAGTATAATAGTGTTAGAGTTCTGCTCCAGAAAATGGGCGGGGCCTAGCTCAGAGGTAGCGCCCTGGGCTTCTAACCGCTGGGTCCCGGGTTCAATTCAAAATTGATTTATAAAGGATTGAAAGATTTTCCCCTTATTATACAATTTTCATTATTTACGGTCATGAGACCCTCTACAGGATATCTGGGCCACTGGAAAAAATCTGTCAAAGTCTATCAGAGCCCAAAGAAGCAGAAATAATTCTCTGGATTGTAAAGGGGGACTGTTGGTATTTATGACCTATACAGGGTTATTAATTTTGAAAGTGAATCTCTGGGCTAATGGATGAAATCCGTTAAGTCTTTGCAGGACATATTTAAAGTAAGAAATGATTCCCTTGATTTTGATAGTGACAGTGTTATTTATAACCTATTCAGGATATAGTGCTATGGTTATGAATTAGTTTTAACTTCAAACTAAATGAGTAAATATTATTCATACATATACACATGATAAATCTAATTTGCACGAATATTCATAAAAATGGTTCTCACACTTTCTTAGGATCTGCTATTTCATTATTGCCGTGAGAATTACCTGTACCTTGCTCAGACTGATGGCATTTTTGGCAATGTAAAATCAGTGCTGAACCGGGCTGTGGATCCGTGCCTGACAATAACTAGTAAAAGCATACTATTACATATTACAAAACTTTAATTATACTATAAGCCTTAATTTAACATAGCATATAGTGACAGAGTATCTTATAATACTGTCCAATATCGCCCAAGCCTTATCTGATGGCCATCTAATGACCATATGGGGTGTGTGACTGAGGCGACGGAAGACAACACACCCTAATCATATCTAGTATGGGTCAGTTTATTTCACTCCACAGAAAATTGAACTAAAACATTTTTAGGCAAGGAATTATATGAAATTCATACGTAAAAATTCAACTTCCTGACAAAAAATAAGCACCAAACATGATCATATGAAGAATGTTAAGTTTTATATTATGCTAGTTTAGGCATCACTGCCTTGATTTCATTATTTTGCAAACCAGCTAGACATTAAATGAAATACATAATAATATAGGTCTACAATGTTTCTTTGAAGCATGTTATAATTGTTTTATAGTCACAAATCACAAATTAAGGAGACTTGATGGTTTTCAATTTTTTGCCAGAACTATGTATTAATGGTATTTATGTTATATCAGATATGGAATAACACATTGTGCAATGATGCACATCGTATGCCTACGGTGTATGCATTATCACTGGTGCACGTATATTGATGATTTAGACTTCAGACATGATACTAGATGTGTATATAAAGTATTATAATGGCTTATGTTGCCAGACTATGCTCAAAAAATTATCATAACTTTTATAGTTACAAATTACAAGGCCTAATATACTTTACTTTTGCACAGACTTCCCAATAATGGCCATACTTTAAACTACATGATAAAAAAAAAGTTTAAAGTTAGTTGTAATTCTAATATTTAGGTAATTGATGATTTAACAGGATTGACATCCATTTTACCAAGTGTGTATTTTATACAGTGTATATTTGATTGACTATCAGATTTAGAAATTTTGTCTTGAATGCTGCAAAAGATTATATATGTACTACTCTGTATTCCATGATATATATTTGCAAATGTCTTAATTTTTATCCAGTCTTAGGAAGGAAAAATAATTAATTAAAGCCAATAATTAAAGTATTTTGAGTCTAATTCACAATGGTGTACATGGGATAAGATACAGTAAACTAAGGTCTAATTCATTCTGATTGTTTGGTATCATTTTGAATACGATTTTATATTCAGTCCATTTATCATGTAGAGAAATTCATTAATATCAAATGGTTAAAAAAACATGATGGAACTTAATGTAATTATATGGCGGTAAGATAACATGTGAGGTTTTATGTGATGTTGCGGTTTCTTAATGAGTTTCTAAGAGTTTAAAACTTGGATGTGGAAATATTGCTATTATCAAGAGGTGTAAATCTACAATAAGAAAACATGCGGTCCGAAAAAGGTGATTGCAATGCCTTCGCGCTGTTCAAAAGGCGCATCTTTTGATGAATGGCCATGTCTGATTGGCTGAACAGCCGTTAAATCAATTGTTTTTTGATACTGTACTTCGACCACTTTGATAGTTGTGTACAAGTCATTATTCAGAAAAAGAAAATTTGTGGAAGTGGTCGAAGCATGGATGCGATTTCAGGTACAGTATTCTTTCTGTGTTCAGGGATCACTTGAAGCATCACTGATTTTATTTTCTTCAAATAGTTTCTGTTACTTTTAATCTGTTGCATTTTCTTTTAATGTTAGTAATTCACTGTTAGGTTCTGTTTTATTTTTCTCACAGCATTGCTTATATCTTCTTTTGGGCGATATGATTGAGGCAAAAATAAAATAAAAATTTGTAATCAGTTTTCCTTTATGACCTATACAGCCTACATGTGGTGAGCATTTTATCAAAGTTTTCTGAATTAAATATATTTATATATTTATTGAACTTTTTGATCTGTAGTCATTTATTATTTCAAACTTACTCCGTGATTTTAAAAGTGACAGTGTATTTATTTATGTCCTCTACAGGATACAGTGCTATTGTTTTCAAGTATCCCACTTAAGGGTATGATTAACCATTTATAATTTACTTATAAATGACGTGTTTATTATAATTTTGCAAGAAAATTAATATATGGCTATTGAACTTCATGATGAAGTTTGATGAATAATCATTAAATTCCAGCTATATTTCTTTGTGTCTGTCTCTTTACGTGTATTTTAATATTTAGAGCTACAGTTTATAATTACTTCCTAGGACAGGGCAGGAAAATACAGTTGAACATTATCCTTTTGAAATTGTTTACAATTTTGTGTTATTTAATCTGATGAATGCTTTCCAGTTATATTTTGACGTTTTTTGAAGCTTATGCCAACTAACATTGATTTTCATTGTATTTATTTTATCTGTAAGGCATCTGCTCCTTCATAACAAAAGTTTGACATATATTCTTTATATTTTTGATGCAACTAGGTATTAGAGTTTGTTACTTCTGCATGACGTTGTACATAGGATAAATTGAAAAGGTTTTTAGTGTGTCATCATTTAAATATCACTTACCTGGAGGAGGCACCATCTCGCCTGGAAGGATATAAAGAAGACTATTAAACAATGCCATATTAAGTAGTTTCACACTAAAAAAATTATGATTGTCAACCAATTCAAGGATAATATGATTGTCATAATTTACTTAAAAATAACATTTTTAGTAAAATCATGAAAGAAAATGAAGTAATTTCTGTTTAACGCATAGTAGCAAGGAGTTTTAATAATTTGTGATGCAACTAGCTATTACAGTTGATAACTTATATGACATTGTACACAGGATAAATTGAAAAAGTTTTTAGTGTGTGATCATTTAAATATCACTTACCCAGCACGCCTTGTCCTGGAAGGATATAAAGAAGACTATTATACATTAAAAATATTAAGCAGTTTCACACTAAAAGAATTATGATTGTCAATTCATAATTTACTTAAAAAACCATTTTTTATTATAATCATGAAACTAAATTAAGTAATTCCCATTTAACGCAAAATAGCAAGGAGTTTCAATAATTTGTGATGCAACTAGCTATTACAGTTGATAACTTATATGACATTGTACACTAGATAAATTGAATATGTTTTTAGTATGTCATCATTTAAATATCACTTACTCAGCACGCCTTGTCCTGGAAGGATATAAAGAAGACTATTATACATTAAAAATATTACGCAGTTTCACACTAAAAGAATTATGATTGTCAATTCATAATTTACTTTAAGATGACATTTTTATTATAATCATGAAAGAACATTCAAGGAGTTTCAACAAATTTGTGATGCAACTAGCTATTACAGTTGATAACTTATATGACATTGTACACAGGATAAATTGAAAAAGTTTTTAGTAGTAGTGTTGGATCATTTAAAAATCACTTATAAAGAATAAATATCATTTACCTGGGCACGAAAAGATATAAAGAAGACTATTATACATTGAAATATTAGGCAGTTTCACAGTAAAAGAATTATGATTGTCAATTCATAATTTACTTTAAGATGACATGTTTATTATAATCATGAAAGAAAATTAAGTAAGTTCCGTTTAATGCAAAGAAGCAAGGAGTTTCAATAATTTGTGATGCAACTAGCTATTACAGTTGATAACTTATATGACTTTGTACACTAGATAAATTGAAAACGTTTTATAGTTTGTCATCAATTAAATATCACTTACTTGAGAATGGAAAGTAGCCTGGAAGGATATAAAGAAGACTATTATGCATTGAAATATTAATCAGTTTCACAGTAAAATAATTATGATTGTCAATTCATAATTTACTTTACAATAAACAAATTCATTATAATAATGAAAGAAAATTTAGTAATTAACGCAAAATAGCAAGGAGTTTTAAAAATATTTGATGCAACTAGCTGTTACAGTTTATAACTTATATGACTTTGTACACTAAATAAATTGAAAACGTTTTATAGTTTGTCATCAATTAAATATCACTTACTCGTGAATGGAAAGTCGCCTGGAAGGATATAAAGAAGACTATTATGCATTGAAATATTAATCAGTTTCACAGTAAAATAATTATGATTGTCAATTCATAATTTACTTTACAATAAACAAATTCATTATAATAATGAAAGAAAATTTAGTAATTAACGCAAAATAGCAAGGAGTTTTAAAAATATTTGATGCAACTAGCTGTTACAGTTTATAACTTATATGACTTTGTACACTAAATAAATTGAAAACGTTTTATAGTTTGTCATCAATTAAATATCACTTACTCGTGAATGGAAAGTCGCCTGGAAGGATATAAAGAAGACTATTATGCATTGAAATATTAATCAGTTTCACAGTAAAATAATTATGATTGTCAATTCATAATTTACTTTACAATAAACAAATTCATTATAATAATGAAAGAAAATTTAGTAATTAACGCAAAATAGCAAGGAGTTTTAAAAATATTTGATGCAACTAGCTGTTACAGTTTATAACTTATATGACTTTGTACACTAAATAAATTGAAAAAGGTTTTTAGTGTGTCATCATTTAAATATCACTTACCTGGGCCCAGGACTTGGCCTGGAAGGATATAAAGAAGACTATTATACATTGAAATATTAGGCAGTTTCACATAAAAGAATTACAATTGTCAGTTCATAGTTAACTTTAAAAAAATGACATTATAATCAAAAGAAAATTATGTCATTTCCATTTAACGCAAAGTAGCAAGGAGTTTTAGCGATAGCAATTGATTATAGTAGGCCAACAATTTACGGAATATCATGATCTACTCTGATAACCTGGCTTGTTATATACAACAGTAACTATTGGTTGAACTTCAGGATTAAAGTTTGAGGAATAATCATGAAATTCCATCTATATTTTTTTGTGTCTGTATGCATATTTTGATATTACAGTTAAACAGTTTATACATATGGTGAGAAATATTCGATAATATCTCCTGACTCAAACCTGGAAAAAATATAACACTTGATCATTATTCCATGGAAATTGTTTACAATTTGATGGTCATTTAATCTGATGAATGTTTTCCCGTTATATTTTGACGTTTTTGTGTAGTAGCCTGACAATAACTACTAAAAGCATACTATTACATATTACAAACCTTTAATTATACCATAAGCCTTAATTTAAATGCCACATAGTGATAGTGTGGGGTACTAAGAAACGATAGCTGAGATGTCAAACTTCACTTTGCGCCATGCAAAGGCTTCTTGGAGTTTACGCATGGTCTTAATGACAGACATGTAACCAACATCCTCATGTGCATGGGTTGTTACAGTGCTGTGTTGCTCTGGAGGTATGACTAGTCGTGCATAATCGGCCGCATATTGATAAGGCGCTTGGTCGAGTATAGCATCCTGTTGATAACCTCAAAGTCGCTGTCCTCGTTATGATGATCCGTCCACTCTGTCATTAGGCGCTGCTGCTGTGCAATGAGGTGCAAGTCGAGACTGTATATGTTTGGGGTAGCATCATCAGGAGGCAGGAGTGACAAGTGCTCTCCTAGTTGCCAATAGCCGGTGTTAAAGGTGGTGATGGTGTCAACTTGTCGTATCCTGGAAAGCATGTCTGCCCTGACCTTGCAATTGTACTCAGCTAACAGGATGGCCCAACGTTGGATCTTGGTGTTGTTCATGTCTTTTGTGAACAGTGACGTGAGGGGCTTGTGAAGGTCCTGTAGCTGGCACCCCAAAGATACGGTCCCAATTGCTTGAGGGCGTATATGACAGCATATGCTTTCTTTTCGATTGTTGCCCACCGCCTTTGGGTATCGGATAGATGCTTTGACAATTAGACAATCGGGCATTCCACTCCTGCTTTATCCCTCTGACACAGTATAGCTCCAATGGTGTAGTCGCACACGTCCGTGTAAAGCTGATCGGTGGGTGAATGAGCCATGACGCTGTCACTTGTCAGGGCTGTCTTAAGAGCATCAAATGCCAGATGGTGGCGGCCCGACCACTCAAACTTGACATTTTAACTATATCTTATGGTTTACCGATATGACCGTTAATTTAATATTGATTAACAAGCATATTTATACATTAAAGACATTGTAAAACAAACGAAAAAATCAATGTCAAAAATAATATTGTGGCATTCATTTAATATCAATTAGCAAGCATATGTGCCGTTTATGTGATTATAGATCACTAGGTTACAATAGCAAATTAACAAGTAAAAGCCGTTTTCTGTGATTCTGTACGCTGAAGTGTTTTTCTTTTATTCACGATTGTATTTAGTTTGGTTCTGAGATGTACGATCTGTAGTAACCAGTCATCCCAAACTGTGGGTTTCGCCAAGGTTCTGAGGAGTGTGCATCCGCAAGATGGCAGCAACCTTGCCAGGATCCTTTCTCAGCCCCGCCTTACTGACCACATAACCCAGCAACTTAACTTCCCACAAGCCAAACACACACTTGGAGGGATTGAGGCGTAAGTTGAATCAGTCGAGACGATCAAACATTGTCTGCAGATTGTGGGTATGTTCAGTTTAATTTGCGCTGTACATGACTATGTCATCAATGTACAGCATACAAATATTGCCAATCAATCCTTTAAACACCACCTCCATTGCCCTTTGAGACAATTGTGATGCGTTACAAAGGAACATCGGGAGCCTTGTCCAGTGAAAGAGACCTCTGTGGCAGATGAACGCGGTCTTCTCTTGGTCTTCAGTGTAGAGCAGTAGCTGGTGAAAGCTTGATTTAAAATCAAGCGTTGAGAATACAGTGGAGCCTTCGAGGTGGTCAAAAATGTCCATTATTAGAGGTATGGGTAAGCGTCTTTCTTGGTGACCTTTTTGAGGCTGTGAGTCTAATTCACAATGGTGTACATGGGATAAGATACAGTAAACTAAGATCTAATTCATTCTGATTGTTTGGTATCATTTTGAATACGATTTTATATTCAGTCCATTTATCATGTAGAGAAATTCATTAATATCAAATGGTTAAAAAAACATGATGGAACTTAATGTAATTATATGGCGGTAAGATAACATGTGAGGTTTTATGTGATGTTGCGGTTTCTTAATGTGTTTCTAAGAGTTTAAAACTTGGATGTGGAAATATTGCTATTATCAAGAGGTGTAAGTCTACAATAAGAAAACATGCGGCCCGAAAAAGGTGATTGCAATGCCCTCGCGCTGTTCAAAAGGCGCATCTTTTGATGAATGGCCACGTCTGATTGGCTGAACAGCCGTTAAATCAATTGTTTTTTGATACTGTACTTCGACCACTTTGATAGTTGTGTACAAGTCATTATTCAGAAAAAGAAAATTTGTGGAAGTGGTCGAAGCATGGATGCGATTTCAGGTACAGTATTCTTTCTGTGTTCAGGGATCACTTGAAGCATCACTGATTTTATTTTCTTCAAATAGTTTCTGTTACTTTTAATCTGTTGCATTTTCTTTTAATGTTAGTAATTCACTGTTAGGTTCTGTTTTATTTTTCTCACAGCATTGCTTATATCTTCTTTTGGGCGATATGATTGAGGCAAAAATAAAATAAAAATTTGTAATCAGTTTTCCTTTATGACCTATACAGCCTACATGTGGTGAGCATTTTATCAAAGTTTTCTGAATTAAATATATTTATATATTTATTGAACTTTTTGATCTGTAGTCATTTATTATTTCAAACTTACTCCGTGATTTTAAAAGTGACAGTGTATTTATTTATGTCCTCTACAGGATACAGTGCTATTGTTTTCAAGTATCCCACTTAAGGGTATGATTAACCATTTATAATTTACTTATAAATGACGTGTTTATTATAATTTTGCAAGAAAATTAATATATGGCTATTGAACTTCATGATGAAGTTTGATGAATAATCATTAAATTCCAGCTATATTTCTTTGTGTCTGTCTCTTTACGTGTATTTTAATATTTAGAGCTACAGTTTATAATTACTTCCTAGGACAGGGCAGGAAAATACAGTTGAACATTATCCTTTTGAAATTGTTTACAATTTTGTGTTATTTAATCTGATGAATGCTTTCCAGTTATATTTTGACGTTTTTTGAAGCTTATGCCAACTAACATTGATTTTCATTGTATTTATTTTATCTGTAAGGCATCTGCTCCTTCATAACAAAAGTTTGACATATATTCTTTATATTTTTGATGCAACTAGGTATTAGAGTTTGTTACTTCTGCATGACGTTGTACATAGGATAAATTGAAAAGGTTTTTAGTGTGTCATCATTTAAATATCACTTACCTGGAGGAGGCACCATCTCGCCTGGAAGGATATAAAGAAGACTATTAAACAATGCCATATTAAGTAGTTTCACACTAAAAAAATTATGATTGTCAACCAATTCAAGGATAATATGATTGTCATAATTTACTTAAAAATAACATTTTTATTAAAATCATGAAAGAAAATGAAGTAATTTCTGTTTAACGCATAGTAGCAAGGAGTTTTAATAATTTGTGATGCAACTAGCTATTACAGTTGATAACTTATATGACATTGTACACAGGATAAATTGAAAAAGTTTTTAGTGTGTGATCATTTAAATATCACTTACCCAGCACGCCTTGTCCTGGAAGGATATAAAGAAGACTATTATACATTAAAAATATTAAGCAGTTTCACACTAAAAGAATTATGATTGTCAATTCATAATTTACTTAAAAAACCATTTTTTATTATAATCATGAAACTAAATTAAGTAATTCCCATTTAACGCAAAATAGCAAGGAGTTTCAATAATTTGTGATGCAACTAGCTATTACAGTTGATAACTTATATGACATTGTACACTAAATAAATTGAAAACGTTTTATAGTTTGTCATCAATTAAATATCACTTACTCGTGAATGGAAAGTCGCCTGGAAGGATATAAAGAAGACTATTATGCATTGAAATATTAATCAGTTTCACAGTAAAATAATTATGATTGTCAATTCATAATTTACTTTACAATAAACAAATTCATTATAATAATGAAAGAAAATTTAGTAATTAACGCAAAATAGCAAGGAGTTTTAAAAATATTTGATGCAACTAGCTGTTACAGTTTATAACTTATATGACTTTGTACACTAAATAAATTGAAAACGTTTTATAGTTTGTCATCAATTAAATATCACTTACTCGTGAATGGAAAGTCGCCTGGAAGGATATAAAGAAGACTATTATGCATTGAAATATTAATCAGTTTCACAGTAAAATAATTATGATTGTCAATTCATAATTTACTTTACAATAAACAAATTCATTATAATAATGAAAGAAAATTTAGTAATTAACGCAAAATAGCAAGGAGTTTTAAAAATATTTGATGCAACTAGCTGTTACAGTTTATAACTTATATGACTTTGTACACTAAATAAATTGAAAAAGGTTTTTAGTGTGTCATCATTTAAATATCACTTACCTGGGCCCAGGACTTGGCCTGGAAGGATATAAAGAAGACTATTATACATTGAAATATTAGGCAGTTTCACATAAAAGAATTACAATTGTCAGTTCATAGTTAACTTTAAAAAAATGACATTATAATCAAAAGAAAATTATGTCATTTCCATTTAACGCAAAGTAGCAAGGAGTTTTAGCGATAGCAATTGATTATAGTAGGCCAACAATTTACGGAATATCATGATCTACTCTGATAACCTGGCTTGTTATATACAACAGTAACTATTGGTTGAACTTCAGGATTAAAGTTTGAGGAATAATCATGAAATTCCATCTATATTTTTTTGTGTCTGTATGCATATTTTGATATTACAGTTAAACAGTTTATACATATGGTGAGAAATATTCGATAATATCTCCTGACTCAAACCTGGAAAAAATATAACACTTGATCATTATTCCATGGAAATTGTTTACAATTTGATGGTCATTTAATCTGATGAATGTTTTCCCGTTATATTTTGACGTTTTTGTGTAGTAGCCTGACAATAACTACTAAAAGCATACTATTACATATTACAAACCTTTAATTATACCATAAGCCTTAATTTAAATGCCACATAGTGATAGTGTGGGGTACTAAGAAACGATAGCTGAGATGTCAAACTTCACTTTGCGCCATGCAAAGGCTTCTTGGAGTTTACGCATGGTCTTAATGACAGACATGTAACCAACATCCTCATGTGCATGGGTTGTTACAGTGCTGTGTTGCTCTGGAGGTATGACTAGTCGTGCATAATCGGCCGCATATTGATAAGGCGCTTGGTCGAGTATAGCATCCTGTTGATAACCTCAAAGTCGCTGTCCTCGTTATGATGATCCGTCCACTCTGTCATTAGGCGCTGCTGCTGTGCAATGAGGTGCAAGTCGAGACTGTATATGTTTGGGGTAGCATCATCAGGAGGCAGGAGTGACAAGTGCTCTCCTAGTTGCCAATAGCCGGTGTTAAAGGTGGTGATGGTGTCAACTTGTCGTATCCTGGAAAGCATGTCTGCCCTGACCTTGCAATTGTACTCAGCTAACAGGATGGCCCAACGTTGGATCTTGGTGTTGTTCATGTCTTTTGTGAACAGTGACGTGAGGGGCTTGTGAAGGTCCTGTAGCTGGCACCCCAAAGATACGGTCCCAATTGCTTGAGGGCGTATATGACAGCATATGCTTTCTTTTCGATTGTTGCCCACCGCCTTTGGGTATCGGATAGATGCTTTGACAATTAGACAATCGGGCATTCCACTCCTGCTTTATCCCTCTGACACAGTATAGCTCCAATGGTGTAGTCGCACACGTCCGTGTAAAGCTGATCGGTGGGTGAATGAGCCATGACGCTGTCACTTGTCAGGGCTGTCTTAAGAGCATCAAATGCCAGATGGTGGCGGCCCGACCACTCAAACTTGACATTTTAACTATATCTTATGGTTTACCGATATGACCGTTAATTTAATATTGATTAACAAGCATATTTATACATTAAAGACATTGTAAAACAAACGAAAAAATCAATGTCAAAAATAATATTGTGGCATTCATTTAATATCAATTAGCAAGCATATGTGCCGTTTATGTGATTATAGATCACTAGGTTACAATAGCAAATTAACAAGTAAAAGCCGTTTTCTGTGATTCTGTACGCTGAAGTGTTTTTCTTTTATTCACGATTGTATTTAGTTTGGTTCTGAGATGTACGATCTGTAGTAACCAGTCATCCCAAACTGTGGGTTTCGCCAAGGTTCTGAGGAGTGTGCATCCGCAAGATGGCAGCAACCTTGCCAGGATCCTTTCTCAGCCCCGCCTTACTGACCACATAACCCAGCAACTTAACTTCCCACAAGCCAAACACACACTTGGAGGGATTGAGGCGTAAGTTGAATCAGTCGAGACGATCAAACATTGTCTGCAGATTGTGGGTATGTTCAGTTTAATTTGCGCTGTACATGACTATGTCATCAATGTACAGCATACAAATATTGCCAATCAATCCTTTAAACACCACCTCCATTGCCCTTTGAGACAATTGTGATGCGTTACAAAGGAACATCGGGAGCCTTGTCCAGTGAAAGAGACCTCTGTGGCAGATGAACGCGGTCTTCTCTTGGTCTTCAGTGTAGAGCAGTAGCTGGTGAAAGCTTGATTTAAAATCAAGCGTTGAGAATACAGTGGAGCCTTCGAGGTGGTCAAAAATGTCCATTATTAGAGGTATGGGTAAGCGTCTTTCTTGGTGACCTTTTTGAGGCTGTGAGTCTAATTCACAATGGTGTACATGGGATAAGATACAGTAAACTAAGATCTAATTCATTCTGATTGTTTGGTATCATTTTGAATACGATTTTATATTCAGTCCATTTATCATGTAGAGAAATTCATTAATATCAAATGGTTAAAAAAACATGATGGAACTTAATGTAATTATATGGCGGTAAGATAACATGTGAGGTTTTATGTGATGTTGCGGTTTCTTAATGTGTTTCTAAGAGTTTAAAACTTGGATGTGGAAATATTGCTATTATCAAGAGGTGTAAGTCTACAATAAGAAAACATGCGGCCCGAAAAAGGTGATTGCAATGCCCTCGCGCTGTTCAAAAGGCGCATCTTTTGATGAATGGCCACGTCTGATTGGCTGAACAGCCGTTAAATCAATTGTTTTTTGATACTGTACTTCGACCACTTTGATAGTTGTGTACAAGTCATTATTCAGAAAAAGAAAATTTGTGGAAGTGGTCGAAGCATGGATGCGATTTCAGGTACAGTATTCTTTCTGTGTTCAGGGATCACTTGAAGCATCACTGATTTTATTTTCTTCAAATAGTTTCTGTTACTTTTAATCTGTTGCATTTTCTTTTAATGTTAGTAATTCACTGTTAGGTTCTGTTTTATTTTTCTCACAGCATTGCTTATATCTTCTTTTGGGCGATATGATTGAGGCAAAAATAAAATAAAAATTTGTAATCAGTTTTCCTTTATGACCTATACAGCCTACATGTGGTGAGCATTTTATCAAAGTTTTCTGAATTAAATATATTTATATATTTATTGAACTTTTTGATCTGTAGTCATTTATTATTTCAAACTTACTCCGTGATTTTAAAAGTGACAGTGTATTTATTTATGTCCTCTACAGGATACAGTGCTATTGTTTTCAAGTATCCCACTTAAGGGTATGATTAACCATTTATAATTTACTTATAAATGACGTGTTTATTATAATTTTGCAAGAAAATTAATATATGGCTATTGAACTTCATGATGAAGTTTGATGAATAATCATTAAATTCCAGCTATATTTCTTTGTGTCTGTCTCTTTACGTGTATTTTAATATTTAGAGCTACAGTTTATAATTACTTCCTAGGACAGGGCAGGAAAATACAGTTGAACATTATCCTTTTGAAATTGTTTACAATTTTGTGTTATTTAATCTGATGAATGCTTTCCAGTTATATTTTGACGTTTTTTGAAGCTTATGCCAACTAACATTGATTTTCATTGTATTTATTTTATCTGTAAGGCATCTGCTCCTTCATAACAAAAGTTTGACATATATTCTTTATATTTTTGATGCAACTAGGTATTAGAGTTTGTTACTTCTGCATGACGTTGTACATAGGATAAATTGAAAAGGTTTTTAGTGTGTCATCATTTAAATATCACTTACCTGGAGGAGGCACCATCTCGCCTGGAAGGATATAAAGAAGACTATTAAACAATGCCATATTAAGTAGTTTCACACTAAAAAAATTATGATTGTCAACCAATTCAAGGATAATATGATTGTCATAATTTACTTAAAAATAACATTTTTATTAAAATCATGAAAGAAAATGAAGTAATTTCTGTTTAACGCATAGTAGCAAGGAGTTTTAATAATTTGTGATGCAACTAGCTATTACAGTTGATAACTTATATGACATTGTACACAGGATAAATTGAAAAAGTTTTTAGTGTGTGATCATTTAAATATCACTTACCCAGCACGCCTTGTCCTGGAAGGATATAAAGAAGACTATTATACATTAAAAATATTAAGCAGTTTCACACTAAAAGAATTATGATTGTCAATTCATAATTTACTTAAAAAACCATTTTTTATTATAATCATGAAACTAAATTAAGTAATTCCCATTTAACGCAAAATAGCAAGGAGTTTCAATAATTTGTGATGCAACTAGCTATTACAGTTGATAACTTATATGACATTGTACACTAGATAAATTGAATATGTTTTTAGTATGTCATCATTTAAATATCACTTACTCAGCACGCCTTGTCCTGGAAGGATATAAAGAAGACTATTATACATTAAAAATATTACGCAGTCTCACACTAAAAGAATTATGATTGTCAATTCATAATTTACTTTAAGATGACATTTTTATTATAATCATGAAAGAACATTCAAGGAGTTTCAACAAATTTGTGATGCAACTAGCTATTACAGTTGATAACTTATATGACATTGTACACAGGATAAATTGAAAAAGTTTTTAGTAGTAGTGTTGGATCATTTAAAAATCACTTATAAAGAATAAATATCATTTACCTGGGCACGAAAAGATATAAAGAAGACTATTATACATTGAAATATTAGGCAGTTTCACAGTAAAAGAATTATGATTGTCAATTCATAATTTACTTTAAGATGACATGTTTATTATAATCATGAAAGAAAATTAAGTAAGTTCCGTTTAATGCAAAGAAGCAAGGAGTTTCAATAATTTGTGATGCAACTAGCTATTACAGTTGATAACTTATATGACTTTTTACACTAGATAAATTGAAAACGTTTTATAGTTTGTCATCAATTAAATATCACTTACTTGAGAATGGAAAGTAGCCTGGAAGGATATAAAGAAGACTATTATGCATTGAAATATTAATCAGTTTCACAGTAAAATAATTATGATTGTCAATTCATAATTTACTTTACAATAAACAAATTCATTATAATAATGAAAGAAAATTTAGTAATTAACGCAAAATAGCAAGGAGTTTTAAAAATATTTGATGCAACTAGCTGTTACAGTTTATAACTTATATGACTTTGTACACTAAATAAATTGAAAACGTTTTATAGTTTGTCATCAATTAAATATCACTTACTCGTGAATGGAAAGTCGCCTGGAAGGATATAAAGAAGACTATTATGCATTGAAATATTAATCAGTTTCACAGTAAAATAATTATGATTGTCAATTCATAATTTACTTTACAATAAACAAATTCATTATAATAATGAAAGAAAATTTAGTAATTAACGCAAAATAGCAAGGAGTTTTAAAAATATTTGATGCAACTAGCTGTTACAGTTTATAACTTATATGACTTTGTACACTAAATAAATTGAAAAAGGTTTTTAGTGTGTCATCATTTAAATATCACTTACCTGGGCCCAGGACTTGGCCTGGAAGGATATAAAGAAGACTATTATACATTGAAATATTAGGCAGTTTCACATAAAAGAATTACAATTGTCAGTTCATAGTTAACTTTAAAAAAATGACATTATAATCAAAAGAAAATTATGTCATTTCCATTTAACGCAAAGTAGCAAGGAGTTTTAGCGATAGCAATTGATTATAGTAGGCCAACAATTTACGGAATATCATGATCTACTCTGATAACCTGGCTTGTTATATACAACAGTAACTATTGGTTGAACTTCAGGATTAAAGTTTGAGGAATAATCATGAAATTCCATCTATATTTTTTTGTGTCTGTATTCATATTTTGATATTACAGTTAAACAGTTTATACATATGGTGAGAAATATTCGATAATATCTCCTGACTCAAACCTGGAAAAAATATAACACTTGATCATTATTCCATGGAAATTGTTTACAATTTGATGGTCATTTAATCTGATGAATGTTTTCCCGTTATATTTTGACGTTTTTGTGTAGTAGCCTGACAATAACTACTAAAAGCATACTATTACATATTACAAACCTTTAATTATACCATAAGCCTTAATTTAAATGCCACATAGTGATAGTGTGGGGTACTAAGAAACGATAGCTGAGATGTCATACTTCACTTTGCGCCATGCAAAGGCTTCTTGGAGTTTACGCATGGTCTTAATGACAGACATGTAACCAACATCCTCATGTGCATGGGTTGTTACAGTGCTGTGTTGCTCTGGAGGTATGACTAGTCGTGCATAATCGGCCGCATATTGATAAGGCGCTTGGTCGAGTATAGCATCCTGTTGATAACCTCAAAGTCGCTGTCCTCGTTATGATGATCCGTCCACTCTGTCATTAGGCGCTGCTGCTGTGCAATGAGGTGCAAGTCGAGACTGTATATGTTTGGGGTAGCATCATCAGGAGGCAGGAGTGACAAGTGCTCTCCTAGTTGCCAATAGCCGGTGTTAAAGGTGGTGATGGTGTCAACTTGTCGTATCCTGGAAAGCATGTCTGCCCTGACCTTGCAATTGTACTCAGCTAACAGGATGGCCCAACGTTGGATCTTGGTGTTGTTCATGTCTTTTGTGAACAGTGACGTGAGGGGCTTGTGAAGGTCCTGTAGCTGGCACCCCAAAGATACGGTCCCAATTGCTTGAGGGCGTATATGACAGCATATGCTTTCTTTTCGATTGTTGCCCACCGCCTTTGGGTATCGGATAGATGCTTTGACAATTAGACAATCGGGCATTCCACTCCTGCTTTATCCCTCTGACACAGTATAGCTCCAATGGTGTAGTCGCACACGTCCGTGTAAAGCTGATCGGTGGGTGAATGAGCCATGACGCTGTCACTTGTCAGGGCTGTCTTAAGAGCATCAAATGCCAGATGGTGGCGGCCCGACCACTCAAACTTGACATTTTAACTATATCTTATGGTTTACCGATATGACCGTTAATTTAATATTGATTAACAAGCATATTTATACATTAAAGACATTGTAAAACAAACGAAAAAATCAATGTCAAAAATAATATTGTGGCATTCATTTAATATCAATTAGCAAGCATATGTGCCGTTTATGTGATTATAGATCACTAGGTTACAATAGCAAATTAACAAGTAAAAGCCGTTTTCTGTGATTCTGTACGCTGAAGTGTTTTTCTTTTATTCACGATTGTATTTAGTTTGGTTCTGAGATGTACGATCTGTAGTAACCAGTCATCCCAAACTGTGGGTTTCGCCAAGGTTCTGAGGAGTGTGCATCCGCAAGATGGCAGCAACCTTGCCAGGATCCTTTCTCAGCCCCGCCTTACTGACCACATAACCCAGCAACTTAACTTCCCACAAGCCAAACACACACTTGGAGGGATTGAGGCGTAAGTTGAATCAGTCGAGACGATCAAACATTGTCTGCAGATTGTGGGTATGTTCAGTTTAATTTGCGCTGTACATGACTATGTCATCAATGTACAGCATACAAATATTGCCAATCAATCCTTTAAACACCACCTCCATTGCCCTTTGAGACAATTGTGATGCGTTACAAAGGAACATCGGGAGCCTTGTCCAGTGAAAGAGACCTCTGTGGCAGATGAACGCGGTCTTCTCTTGGTCTTCAGTGTAGAGCAGTAGCTGGTGAAAGCTTGATTTAAAATCAAGCGTTGAGAATACAGTGGAGCCTTCGAGGTGGTCAAAAATGTCCATTATTAGAGGTATGGGTAAGCGTCTTTCTTGGTGACCTTTTTGAGGCTGGTATAGTCCACACAGAAGCATGGGCCCTCTGAGGGGTCTTTCTTCTTAACAAGGTCACTCGCGAAGCCCAAGGTGATGCTGAAGGAACTATCACACATTGGCCTAGCAGATCGTCAGTCTTGAGGTTCAACGCCGCGTGCGCTTTGAGCGGCAGGTGGTATGGACGGCGCTTGATAGGGGATCCATTCATGTGGATCCTGACCAGCATATCTGGGTGACCCCCAAGGCAGCAATTAGGCCGGCGTGGTGGTTGACACATTGACCAATTTTAGTGTCCTGAATGACCAGAGGGCATTCCTCTAGGGATTCCAGGGCATTGACATGACGAGCAGGCAATAATGACAGTGACACCCCTCTCCATGTCAGTGTGCCTTTGTGATAGTCTATGCTCGCCTTTGTGATAGTCTATGCTCGCCTGCGTGGCCTTGCAAGTGCAACAGTGACGCTTCACGTGCCCGATGCACTGGCAGAAATTGCAGATAGGTGATCCGTCATCTGCAAAGGCATTACCCTGTTGGGAGGGCTGTCTAAAATGCTGTAGATTAGAGTTGCAGCCCTAGTTTTGCACCGGCTGTGCTCCTTTTACATTCTTCATTACTTCTGCCATGTTTCTGATATTCATCCATCTCATAGTTCGCCACCAGTTGCATGGCGTTGGAAAATTTCCCGGGCGGCCGTCCATAATCAGGTGCTCAACAACATGACAATCTCGCAGGCCCTGCATATATGCTGGAGCAGAAGATGTATCTGATCGACGTTTCTATCCGGGGCTGCTCTATCTCGTCCTGCCGGTACCACGGGATAGGCCAAGTCCATTAATTCAAGGAATCGTCGTCCATAGGAGGTAGACGTCTCATACACTCCTTGCTAGGTCTTTTCCAATTCATGGTGGAGTCGCTCGTCCTCATGAGGCTGCAAGATGCTCTTGTAGATGGGTGTCGAGGGTGGGCCAATTGACTGCCTCTCGACTGGCTCGACGAAATGTTCCAGCTCTTGTCTGAGCGATCCTTGGGCCAAGTGGGCCGCAATGTAGACCGTAAATTCCAAGTATGGAATTGTGAGGTCCACTTCCCTGACCCAATCGCAAACTGCTTTGGGGGCTGCTCTGTTGCACAGCGGAACCCGGTTGCTGTTAAACTGCTGGCGACGTTCTCGATCAAGTTCTCGATCATGTTCTGACCTTTGATCTGCGGCCCTGTTTTCTGTGCCCTCGTCACGGAGCTGCTGCACGAAGTCCGCAAATTGCTGGATGAAGACGGGAGCAGGAGCGAGTGCTGGTGCGGGTGCGCCTGCCAGAATGTGGGCTGGTGGAAGCATGATGATGGTGTGTCGTCAAGGAAGCTGTGAGCACTCAGGTTGGAGAGCTAGAATGCTTACTCAGGCTATCAGTTCATATACAATTTAGGTCGGTGCCATCATGAGCAGAAACATCACAGTGAGCTGTACTTTAAAATTTCCTCCTCTTGGACTCATATGACAAACTCCTCTGAATTGTAGTGGCAGATTCAGACATCTAAATGACAAGTAAAATTCGGCTAGACTCTGTCATGTAACTTTCACTGGGTTTTCTCAGACATTTAGCATTTAGTTCCTGGAATATTTACAAGTACAAAACGCTGAAAGACAAGTTGGCTTCCTCAGCTCCAGTAGCTGAAAAAGTAGAACTGATATTTTTTATTGTTGAATTCTGTTAAATTAAAAATCATATTCTGAAGCTCCCCCACCCCTCCCCAGATCACCAGGGCTTGAAACAATTAACCAATCATTATGCAATCCTGCTACAGGATACAGGGCTATTAATTTTGAAAGTGATTCTCTGGGCCACTGGAAAAAAACAGTATAGCAGAGGGTCAAATTAAGCTGAAATTATTCCCTTGATTTTGAATGTGACAGTTGTTAAATATAACATCTACAGGATATACAGTGCTATTGATTATGGAATTGATCCTCTTCGTAACTGAAGAAATTAGTCAAATTTTAGCAGGAGGTGAAGTAGGCAGAAATAATTTCCCTTGATTTAAAAAGCGAATGTTTTTTATGACCTCTATAGGATAGGCTATGTATTTCAATTAGTTTTTCCTTCAAAATACATAATTAAATAATATACATATATACACATCATAAGTCTGATCTGGAAGAATATTCATAAAAAAAATGTTCTAACTTACCCAGGATCTTCTGTTCCAATATTGCCCTGATCCTCTGGATCACTGGAAATAATTTGTCAAATATTAGCAAGAATTAAGCAGAAATAAGTCTCTTGATTTTGAAAGTGACAGTGTTGTTCCCTATGACCTCTACAAGATACAGTCCTATTGATTTTGAAAGTGATCCTCTTAGCAGGAGGTATTTAAAGTAAGAAATGATTCCCTTGATTTTGATAGTGACAGTGTTATTTGTAATCTCTGTAGGAGACAGTGCTATGGTTATGAATTAGTTTTTCCTTCTAACTAAATGAGTAACTGAGTAAGCATTATTCAATGAACATATACACATGATAACAGGGCTGGTCCAAGAGCAATGCAAGCAAGGCGGCTGCGCTAATTAGCCCCGCACAACTGTATTATAGGCCACGCTCAAAACTGAAAAGCAAAAAAAAAGAAGGTCTTCGCATTCTAAAATCAAGCATAATTAGGAGCCATTTTAGGCCCTGCTTTGGGCCTACAAGTGCCCTGCATGATAAGTCTGATCTGCAAGAATATTCATAAAATGGTTCTCACAATTGTGTCAATTGAAACAATCTGCTAAACAACTTGGCATACCAATATTTTAATTTATTTGTCTTTAAGCAACATATGATGTTTCAGGTTCAAATTGCTGTCATATTTTTGCACAATCTCCCAAATGATTCATCCACATCAAATATATTCTCCCACAAAAACCTAGTTTTTGAAATACGAGTATGCCTAAAATGTCAGTTACCAAATAACTGAATGTATAAACATGTTTCAGTCACAAGCACGAGATTGCAGATTGGAAAAGACAGCAATTGTTTTGTTGATAAAAAAAAAGTCATAGATCCCAAATGTTCGTAGTTATGAACTTGTAGGAATTAGTCGGACTTCATAGGATGTCACGTCGTAGTATTTCATAGAAGATTATAGGAGTTTTTAGGCGCTTCGTATGAGTTTGTAGAAATTTATATAGGTTTGTAGGAGTTCCTATTGAGATCGTAGAAGTTCCTGGCATTTCAAAAATTAGGCAATAAAAAATCAGATCTATTTTCAGGTGACATTGGCAATCTGCCAGGAACTTTGCCCACCCAGAGTTCTTCATAGTTTGTCGCAAGATCTGTACTAGTTCTTGTAGGTGGGAATGGGGCTTTATGGATAAGATATCTATATGATTTTATGTGATATGATACGTATCTTATGACTTAGTAGAATTTGTATGTGCAATTGTGCATTCATTCAGTTTGAAAAATCTTACCTGTTAAACCCTGTGCACCGCAGCAGGTTTCCCATTTTCTTCTATTAGGTGGATAAACTTGTTCAGCTGTTGACAAAAAAATAATTAATTAATTAAGTAAATAAAACAAGACAGAAAGGCACCATCAGTGAATGTTACTCACAAGTGTGCCATGTATTACATCACTGGAATACATTTGCTGGAGAATCTGACTGTTATTTATCATCATTCAAAGGACTGTCGAGGATTGTTGTCAGGGACTGTTGGTGGGGACTGTTGTCAAGGACTCTAGGAACATCAAAATCTTTGTTGAACTTAGAGTACAGTAACTGCATACTTGAATTGAGCACCTCCAGTTTATTGCTTTAGGCTTTATCAAAATTTTTAACTGAGCAGTTAAATGTTGAATTTATTGTCTGTTGCTGCTGATTTGTAGTTTTCCCTCACTAAATTTGCAATCCCTCACAAAAAGTTGCCTTCCCATAACCATTGCTTACTTTCATGAAAGCAATGTGGTTCCCAACTTGTTATTATTCACCAGTAAGCCCCATATAGGACTTAGACCCTGTTCCCACCTTGCTGAACTGCTTAAAGAACTCCTATAAACTACTATTTTGTCAAAGATTTTGTCATAGATTGTAAAAGTACATCAGAGTTCCTGGATAGCGACTAAAATTTTGGGACATGCTCAAAAATCATCTTAGCCCTTTATTAACTTTTAGGACTTTGTAGGACGCAGTATGTACATTGTAGCCTTTCATAGAGTTTGTAGGCACTTCGTATAAGTATTAGAAACTCGTATAAGTTTGTAGGTACGGTGTAGGATATGATATGATGACATAATATGATATGATATGACTTACAAGACTTTATAAAGTCACAGAAACTCTAGGTACAGATTCTGACAATTCCAGCATAAACAAGCAAATTTTATCCTTGTTCGAAAAGGCTCATACTAAGATGCTCACTGAGATAAATGATAGTACGCTAAACCCAAAACTCAGAACATACAAAACCTTCAAGAATGATATTAGAATAGAGCCCTATCTGAATTATACCCTACCTAAATCCGTCCATTGTAATATAGCACGTTTTAGACTAAGCTCACACAACCTTAATATTGAATTAGGCAGACACAAACGTACTTATGTACCTGCAGATGAAAGAATATGTGAAAAATGCAATCTGAACCAAGTAGAAGATGAGTTTCATTGTTTAATGAGGTGTACAAAATGGAATGATATCTGCTTAAACTTATTCCACATTACTTGTAAATACATTGAGGGCTTTACTATTTTTGATCCAACTGAACAATTCTTACAAATATTAACAACTAAGAACACTAACCTTAACTTTGCTCTTGGTAAATTTCTACAGGTAGCATTAAAATTAGACAGTAAAATATAAATGTTTAATATAAATAGTAACTTAATGTCTCCTGTAACTGAGTGGCTGATGGCACATTGACGAAACTGCTTCCATGTGTGTATGACTTTGTACTAGGGTGGTCCAAGAAAAAAAAGTTTTTTTATTTTGCTGCTCCACAAGGCTGCCCCTGTTCCTAATGACCAACTGAACATATTCCTGAAGTTTCAAAGAAATTGGACAATATTTAGAGGTTGCTACCGAAATGCACTTTATTGTGAAAGGTAGTAATACAAACGTAAATAGGAACGATATGTGCTTGTCGATGTATATATACTCTTAGAACACCTATTACTTACTGAACATAAAATGTCCAACAAACAGAACCTTATACAAGGTTTATCTTATGTATTTCTAATTTACATGTATTTCCAATTTACATGAACATTTTAACAGATTTAATCATGAAGCAGTCCTGCCTTGTTTGACGAAGGAAACTTATTTCTGTGCAAGCAAACAGTTTGTAGAAGAAACTACTTCTGTTCTTCATTTTTTGTCAAAGAGCTATTGTACTTCTCAATGAGACTAATTCCTCTCTCTGCACAGTCATTGACCACTTTTAAGCCATGAGCCTTTCTTTGCAAAGACAGGTAGTCTTGATCATCTGCCCATGTGCTGGGATCTTTCACAAGGAATTCTGCATCCTTAGAGTCATTGGTCAGAAAGTTTAACATTATTTTGGACCTGCTTGTTATATTCTTCTAGTGGCCTACTGATTTCAAAGTCATTGGCTGCAATACGATGTGCACAGTCTTCATTGGGTGGCCTTGTCAAGTTAGCTACCATTGCCTTTTTTGTGGCATCATTAACAGAGTCGTCGAAAAAGGCACGTGCTGACGAGTGTTCAGAAAGATACCACAGGTGTCTTTTCAAGGCTTTGGAAGCGACAACTTTTATAGTATCTTCTGGATATGTTTCTAACAAGTGCAGAAACTGCAGATCATTGAGTGGAGCTTTCTCGTGAACTGGTGCCTCATGCCAAAACTTGGCATATAACAGTGAAACAAAAAGCAAGCCTTTATATTCACGAGTAGTGAGTTTCACTTGACTTCTGAAAAGTAGCATCTTCAGTGCATAAATTGCCTTCATCATCCAGCGTGCATGATGTACTGCACCTGGAGCATGAAAGGTGTATCCTTCTAAAGTAAAAAAGAATGCACAGCTGTAGAAGTTCCTTGTAGTCTTCACGAAGGTGATGTTCATTTACAGCTTTCTGATAGTAGGTGATCATTTCCTCATGTTGTATCAGCTGCTCTGGACTAAACATATCATCAGTAGCTGGGAGAAACTGCTCAGTTTTGACATCTGGCCAACACTTTTGAAACCGTTTGAACAATTTCATATCGGGTCCACTTGTTGGCCCCAGAGATGACTTTACAACATCAGACAATATCACTTCAAAGATATGGTGACGGCAAGCCAGCCATAATAGTTCAGTGTTCAAAGCATGTTCTATAATTGTACAGGCACCTGAGTGTAACCCAGTATTTGAGGCAGTGGTATCAAACACTAAGCCTTTTATTTGTGATTTGAGGCCCCACTCATCTATCAAACCTAGGCATGCATTGGCTTGTGCTTCCCCAGTTCCACGGTGTATCTTTGCAAGCAGTTTTTCTGTACCATTGCGTGTGACTAATATGGCTACTCTGTCTACGTTTTCAGTTTTATTTCCTAAAAAATCAGGTAGTAATTTCCCATTCCAGTGCAAAAGCAGTGGCATATCTGCAGCTATGGTTGATCTTTCTTCAGCAGCTGCATTTATACGATTCACCATACGTGCATGGCGTATGCCACTTCTTGATAAGGACACATCCTTAACATTATGCCCAAGGGCTTTTACAATGGAAGTTGCTACCATCATTGCCCCACGATCAGAGATATTCACTCTATCCAATGTTTGCCCCACAATCAGAGATATTCACTCTATCCAATGTTGAAGCTACATTTGGTGTAATTACTTCATGTGGATTTTTCTTTTCCTTTTTCTGGCAGCCAATGATGGGACAGGCACATTTTTCTCCACATTATCTGAATCTGAACCTTCACTAGTTTCAGTAGCATCACTCAGCATTGGGGTCGTATTTTCTTGCATTTGCTCTTTAGCATATTTTCTCTTTCTTTGCTCCTCTTTATGTAATCTTTTCTGTTTTCTGATTTCTCTTTCAGCTGATATTTTGTCAACAGAGCTCATACTACAGCTTGAAGTGTCTTCTCTCTGCATGGCTAGAAACGCTTTGTCCTGTTCATTCTTCATGGTCTCAATGGCATCTTTTGTTGATATGTCAAACAGACTTTGGAGATCATCAAGAAACATCTTTTCCTTTGCCCGTAGAAAGTCACTTGACTTTAACCTATTCTTTTTTAACAGGCAGTATTGGTCATATAGCTTCTTTAATTGACGTTTGCAAGAGTCGTGTCTCTGAACAGGAATATGTGCTTTCTCCCAGATTGTTAATGTTGACTGGATTGCCAGTTTGGCACTTTCATCTACAGTTTTACATTCTTCTAAATGATAGTACATCAAAGTCTTTAAAACATTTAACTTTGTTGGCAGTCCACTGCATATTATGTCCTTAACAGGTCTTCCCACAAGCCAAACTGAGGGTGAACTACGGGTAGCCATATTATCAGCACCACTGCATCTGTAAAAATATATCACAAATAAATAATACCTGAAGATCTGCAAATTATGTTTCTGCAAAATATAGATTTACTCTCTAAAAATATTTAGTACAGTAATAATAGTATACTTACTAATGCACAAAAGTAGTTAGAGCAATGTACAATGCATGCAGCTTCATGGGAATCGAAAGGAGATGATATCAGAAGTCCATTTTCCAAATGAAACACTCATGACTGATGATCACTAAGCACTTTACATATCTATGTGTCATTTATGGTGCTCTCTGGATCAGTGTTAAAGAAAACTTCACAGTGCACACAAATTCTATCAATGTGTACAACTGTACATAGTTTCTCTGCATGTACAGTGTAATATGAACTTCACTTTCGAAGGCATATTACAAAATCCAACTTTGGTAGCAACCTCTAAATATTGTCCAAATAACCCAATTTTTTGTAGGCATTCATTTTGTGATAAAAGGAAAAGGGGCAGCCTTGTGGAGCAACATTTTGAAGACATTTGATTTTTTCCCTTATACTTTGGACCACCCTACTTTGTACATTTGTATATTTGTAAATATCTACTATTGTATGTCACTTCATATTGTATGTCACTTCATATTGTATGTCAACATTCCCATCTCATATTGCATATCACTTCATATTGTTTACCATGTTGATAGCAGTTAAGAGTACATCATTTATATATATATCTATATATCTTATGCTTAGTGTCTAGTATTGTTATTGAACCTGAATTGTTGTGCTAAAACTATTTGTTGGTGCTTTTTAAACAGTATTATTACTATTATTTGTTTAGTTCCGGGTGCTTTAGAATTTCTTAGACAGAGTATGTAGTGTTGATTAGTATTAGTTGATTAGTATATTAGTCATAATATAGCTCCACTTATTTAATTATTTTAACTGTTGATCCATGTATTTCTATTATTTTTATTTTTATTTTTTTGCCATTTATTATTTTGTCATGCTGACACATGTATCAATTTGATATTTTGCTGTCAATAAAAATCTATATATGATCTGAAACAAATCTTATTCAATTTGACTTTGTAGAATTTTATGTGCAATTGCACATTAATCAAGTTCATTTTGCACTTTTCAGTACATAAGAGTTTTATTGAGGTTTTATTCCTTTCATGAATATCTTCCATGTTGGATAATCCAAGTTCATGGCAGAAAAACTGCAGATTTTCTCTAAATATAGACATTGAACAGTTCAATGCAGCCCTCATCACATAGTCCACTGCACTGGTTGGATGGTTAATAACTGCAGCGGCAAATGTCATAAAACGGGAGATAAACATATGCTTCCCACATAGAGAACTGGATAGAGCAGCCACAATCCCACAGTGTGTTCGGTAAGGGAGCCGCCACACTACCCTCAAGGACTTTCTCCATACAACACACAGTTTGTCAATTTTCTTGAATGGAAGCAACATACACCCATAAAAACTCAAACAGCAGGTGCTAAATAATCCAGCCTGTACCGAGGAGCCTAGCTTGCCAAATTTGCCACGAAACATATTGAACTGTTTGTAGAAGGAGGCTATTGACTTTTCATGCCATTGAACTGTAAGTGATAACTAACAGAGTAATCCTGACATATATCCAGCATTTTTGCTAATCCAAGCTTAGTTGGCGACATCAGAACAATGTCGTCAGCATACGCAATGCATCCAACAAAGAAAGGGCCCACATAACATCCATGGCCACTATTTCTCAATTGTTTAATCAGCACATCAATGTAAATTCCAAAGAGGAGAGGGGAAATCACCTCTCCTTGCTTCACTCCATTCTTAACAGTGAATGTTTCTGATAGATTCCCATTCCATCGTATTCGAAGTTTTTGGCAGAGGTACATATTAAGTAAACACCTGGCATAGAGGGCGTCCATGCCCCTGTCAAGCAATAATCCAAATAATTTCGTGAACTCAACCCTATCAAATGCCTTGGTAGCATCTAATAGTACCACGAATACTTTGCTATTTCCAGAGTTAAATAACCGGATCGTTTCAGTTATCATGGAAGTATAATTAGAATGCCGGCTATTGAAATGGGTCTTAGTCATTGTAATAAGATCAGTGAAATATCCACTGTGAAGCATTGCTTGCAATGCAAATTGGCCAAATTTCATACTTTCATTAAGATATTTTTAAAGTATAAAGACAAAGAAAACTTTGTCAAAATAAGAATTTATATATTTTTTTGTACTTCAACACTGGAAACACCTGTAAATCTCATGCAATAAATTTTCATTTGTTCATTGTGCAGGACTAAATAACATTTTATAAATGAACGGCTACCTTCCAAATAGATTTTGACAATATGACATATTTATATATTTGTAATTTTTTTGACGGGATTCTAATTTATTCACTATATCTATTTATGTACTCTCATACAAGTTATTTAAATCTCATAATTATTCACATTAAAATATGTATTACCCAAAAAAGCTTTACTCAATATTTACAATGCACTAATCTTTTCTCACTTGAATAATGGAATTCTGGTGTGGGGAAATCAGTCTAGGAGGATTTTTATACTACAGAAAAAAAGCTATAAGATGTGTAAGTAAAATCAATCACTATGCCCATTATTCAAAAGACTAGCTACCCTTCAGTTAGAACTTATGTACTCCGCATGAATTTGCTTTCTATTATAAATTTGACAACAATATTTTACCGGAATATTTCAATTTGATAAAAAGTAACTTGCAGGCAGGTAGATCACAACCGATTTATCACACTTATAGATTCCTTTAGTAAAACATGAACAAAGTACACCACCGAATACCAAACATAAATAAAAGAATGGAAAATTCGATAAGAAAAGATTTACCACCATAGCTTTTTTACTTTAAAAAGTAAACAAAAAACTAAATAATGCAATCATATTTAATTGACTGTAACAGTCAGAAATACTTTGTGGTATTTCCATAAAAGATTAATAAATGAATAAAACAAAATTGATTATAATTTTGTAAATTAGTATCTAACTGGAATCTCCACTGGGTGGTTCCCCAAAAGTGGCATGAATCTTTCGCTGCTAATATACAACCATGCAAGCAGTTGGGGAACTCCATGTAGACTGACCTCCTTTCTTATCTTTATCATATGATAAGCGGCAAACTGTTTTGATGTAGGTCAGTGGTAGCTCATGTTGACACTCATGAAAGCTGCCAAGGTTAAAATAAAACAGATTTAAATCAAAATATGCTGCCATAAATGTCCAGCCAGAATTGATTCATTGTCTCTGAAGTGGTTACAATACAATATACTTAAAAAGTGAAATAGTAAAACACAACAAATAGTCAGTCATTTTTAAAGTATGCTAACCTTCCATGTTAAAAGTATGCTAACCTTCCGGACAGACAAGGTTACAGTTTGGGATCTCTTATCTAAATGGTTACTACTGGGTTTTTCCAATAACAATAACCCCCATTAAACTTCATGGAACCACATTGAAACATAAAATTATGTGTAGGGTAAACCTGTTGTCAATGTGCAAATGAACTGAAGGAAATTTTTCTGCTAACTTTGACTCATCATATTTTGCAGGATTTGGTTTCTGCAAAATTAAATATGTGTAATGAGCAAGTAATGTGCTGCTTGCAGCCTATGTTAAAAATATTTATTTGTTGATGGTGTATATATGCACGGATGAGCAAGATAACAAGGTACAAGTGATTTGTACAGGTGTGTTTCAATGCTTTGGAGCTCAGCTGATAATTACTCATTGTACAGTGAATGGTGATTGAAATATTTACCTAATACATATTAGTTTGGTAGGAAAATGGCTTTTCATGCACCCCCCGGAAATCAACTTTTAACCAGTGCCATTATATGGCAAAACTTTTGTAAAAAATGATAGACCTGCATTATAAAAATGTCCCACATGTATAGTTATGCAAATTATGCAAATTAATGCCGCCATTATGCAAAAAATCTTCTTTCTGATGTATCTCGGCTACTATCATACATAGCCACACAAATAAGGTGTCTACCCCTATGTATTGAGGGTCAAAGATTACAATGAAACTATTTTGAGAGTGATCAAATGCATCCGGTCAAAACTATACATGCAAATTGGTTATTTGCTACCGACAATCTGACTTTTTTACTATATTTTCTGATTATTTGATGTATAGTGTCTGAACTTAAACTGTACCACTATTGTAGCACTAGTTGCATTATACAAAAAAAAATTGTTATTGCATAACATTATATTGGCACGATACAAAACAAATCTCCCAACAAAAAAATCTGTTAATAGTGCTGAAGCTACACTTTCCACAAAACAGACGCTGCATATTTCACCTCAGTACTTCTGAGGAAATGCCAGTCAGAACGGCTACACGCGAAAACGGCTACACGTGAAAACGGCTACAGCCAAAAATGGCTACAAAATTTTTGCTACAATTAACCAGAACGGCTACAATGAACAGATGACCAAACATCAACATGGCTATGTCAAAACGGTTACAAGCTATGTCTACAAGATGCCCAAAATAGCTTCAGCCATAAATTCTATGTCCAAAACGGTTACACTTTCATACACCAAAACGTCTACACTTTCCATGATGACTACAAAGGGGCAGATCAATACAACAGTAGCTAACAGTTATTTTCTAAGGTCGGTAGACGTTTTATTCTGTAGAAATTTTTTGTAATTTCACTAATTTGGCTCTAGCCTTTTCATCTTTTTGGTATCATTGTTAACGGGAAAAAGTACTGTAGACGTTATGGTTAGGTATTGGAAAAGCATGTTGGTGTAGACTTTTTGGTTATAGTCATGTAACCGTTTTGGGTTTTGACGTTATGATTGTAGACGTTTTGGGTTTTGACGTTTTCTCGTGTAGCCATTTTGTCTGCCACCCCTTCTGAGGTACCTTCAGCCACCGTACCTAAATCGAAATAGCCCTTTCTTATACAGATTTAGCAATCTCCATCCAAACCTGTGCTTTTCAGATAATAATTGCATAATTCATGCCTTTCTGTGGTACCTACAGCCCAGTGTAATACATCAAAATAAAGCCCATAAAACATACTTTCTAAGTATGGCAGTGCAACTGTGTCATGAGTTGCAGTGTACATGGAACTTGGCCCCATTGACAAATGGTGGCCAACAGTTTGTCCAAGACGACACTTTCCATGTAATTCTTGAATAATTCACAGACTTTTAAGGTACCTACGTACATCTGAGTGTTATACATCAATATGAGTGTTATACATCAAAGTAAATCCCACAAAAATTGATTCTTAAAATATAGTAGTACTATCTTGCCACAAAAAACATGGCCCTGAATCCATCAACAAATGTCGGCCAAAACATGAAAATAAAGCCCATACGATACACTCCCAACTATAGCAGTTTTTCTCTTGCCAACAATTCAGTCACTAGTTTAGTAAGTCAGTCAACATTTAGAAAGCCCACAAAACATGTGCAAGTTATACGGGTACTCGCCCCATCAACAAACTGGGGCCAACACTGTGTCCACAACAATACTTTTTATAACAGTTGCATGTTTCACAAACTTCTGAGGTAACTACAGCCTAGTGTAATACGTCAAAATAAAGCTCATAACATGTACTGTGATATATATATAGAGGTTTTCCTGTCATGATTTACATGAAACCTAGTGCCAATAGCAAATGGCGAATGATGTTGTATCTGAGACAAGTTTCCGTAAAATAACAGCATGTTTTACCAACAAGTAACCATAATCATGCAGTGCCCCTGTCATGCGCGCTGTTGTTTTAGGTTTTATTTATATCAATTAGTGTCTTTAATGATGTGATAGATTCTTATATTATGCTTTGGGAATTCCATGTATTTTTTGTAATTTTCTTTTTCACTCTTGTTGCACTATAATAGAGGTCATGAAAACCCATGGTCTTCTGATTGCACACAAGTAAAACATCATTTTTGTCTAAGGCTTCCTGAACAATACACCCAGGACACCAGGCAAATCTCGCAAATTTGAGGTATTATCATAATTTATTCAGGTGGCTCACGTGGTCAGAGCTGTAAAACTAACAAAAACAATTAGATGGGCTTGTCCGCCATTAACAGTGTATGATATCCACTCATATGGAGTGTTAAAACAGTGTACCTTGTTCGGAATCAGTTTTCATAGCTTCAATTAATGTATAAACACAACTTTCAGAGTCAACAAAACCCCCCGTGGTTCATGGTTGTTGTATCCACTGCAACAGATTTTTACTTTTGAGTTGAAGGAGTGACCTCATTGGCCAAGGGTAGTGATCAGGCCATGTCACAGCAGGGTCAACTAATTTAAATATAACATTTGGGTCACTGCTGATTGGCTAGTATGGAGCCCAATCTCGACTTATTTACTGGAGCCTTTGCTGGAGTGGAACAATACTGGATGCTTTATTTTTGTGTAATTTGTCAATTAAATCATTCAAAAACCAGCTTTGGCCACTGGCCTTAAATTGTTACACTGTAATCAGGAACAATTTTACATTCAATTAACTATTCATGAATAATAATTCAAGCAACTGGAATAATTATGTAATAATGACATGTAAATTGTCATAATAATTTAATGTAACCAAAAAAAAACCATCGAGGTCTTGGCCAATTTTATTTCATTACAGGCACTTCATGCATTAAATAATCTGAAACATTTAAATATAGTAAAAAAAAATAATATATCATATTTTCGTTGACAACAGCCCTGATTTGCATGTACAATTTTGGAAGAATGCATTACTTTGAAAATAGTTTCATTGTAATCTTTGACCCTCCATACATTTGGGTAGACACCTTATTTGTGTGGCTATATATGATATTGGCCGAAATATATCAGAAAGAAGATTTTTTTTGCATAATGGCAGCATTAATTTGCATAAAAAACATACGTTGGACATTTTTATGACTTTTTAACAAAGTTCATCATTTTCTACACAATTTTTGTCATATAATAGCACTGGTTAAAAGTTGATTTCCGGGTGGTGCATGATAAGCCATTTTCCATTTTATATTATGCTGCAACAAGAATTAGATGCTCATTCACTGAGGTTTGCTGCCTTGCTATGTTTTTTGAAAATCTTATCTTATCTTATCTTATCGTATCGTATCTTATCTTATCTTATCTTATCTTATCTTATCTTATCTTATCTTATCTTATCTTATCTTATCTTATCTTATCTTATCTTATCTTATCTTATTCTCTTACCGTATTTGTTATACACAGACTCTAGTCAGCGTTTCAATCATCGAAATATTAAAATGCAGTGTAATGTAATGTAATATACATTACTGAACCATCTTTGTGCCCGGATCAACATTGGATATATACATCAATTAGTGCATACATGATTCAACTGAATGTATGTGTATAGAATATGGCTTATTTTCATGGTGTATAATATATCGTTATGCCACAAGGATATGAATCATGTTTAACATGGATAATCGTGTGCATTTAGGGAAGTTTTTAGAAATTAAAAATTACAGTTATATTTTGAGGAGGGTAGTGTCATCACACAATTCTAATGAATGTTTGAGCCTGGAATTGTTCACCAACTTGACACCAAAGGTCACTTATGCCTACAATCACAATATATTTTCAACATATCGTATATAAACTCACAAAATGGAAAAAAATATATCGATGCAGTTTTATTGACAATATTAATATCACAAGTTCATTTTACTTAATTTTTTATTTTTTGGGCATATATGCCAATGGCATCTGCCCGCCATGTACATAGGTCATTTATTTGTGTATGAAAATAGATTTGATTTGATTTGATTTGAGTTGATGTATATGTCAAATTCGAAAATGGAAAAAACTAATTGATCCAACACCACAAATAACTAAGCGTTGTAGATCTGCAGATAATATATATATATATATATATATATATATATACGTTACAATAACATTGTCAACATTTCCATGTCCTGGTCCCAGTTCTTGCAATTTAAGAAACAAGCGCTATCTAAATATCCAAAATGGTTAGAATATGTACAACCAAATACATTTGTTACCCTCAGCAAGCAAAGTTCGAAGGAGGTTATTGTTATTATCGATGTCCGTCCAACGGGCGGGCAGTCCACCAGGTGGGTGGGTGGGCGTAACACTTTCGTTTCCTGAGCCGAACTCTTAATTAACACTAATGCACCCACCCCCTTGCGAAATTCTGCTCAGTAATACACTTTATGGCCTCGTGGTTTGTGTTAAATTGTGTGTCTGGATCTGGACTCTAACATTAAAGCACTTACTCTAACATAATCACCCTCATTCCATTTCCTCCATTTCATATCACTCATCTCATCTCCCATTTCATTGGTGGCCCCTCATAAGCGCTAGCTCTGCTGGCTTGAGGGGTCTCCATCATAGTTGCATCTTCTCATTTCATTTATATATTCTAAAATGTATTATTTA
This sequence comes from Alitta virens, assembly GCA_932294295.1. Classification (NCBI taxonomy): domain Eukaryota; kingdom Metazoa; phylum Annelida; class Polychaeta; order Phyllodocida; family Nereididae; genus Alitta; species Alitta virens. Next base: position 40,853,272 of record OW028576.1, on the reverse strand, counting down.
TAAATTATGAAAATAAATTGATCTAAATCTGAATCTAACAATATTATGGTATTACTCTATATAGTTGTGCATTTTGATAGACACATTGACATATCTCAGCTGTTATAATATGAGAAAATAAAAATAAAGTTATTTTTCCACACTACTGCACCTACATGCATACAAAACTTCATAAGAATATGTCTGAAATGGTGTAGTAGAGATACCTTTTTAGGGTTGATGACAGGTACTTTTATATAATAAGGAAAATATGAAAATTTGGTTCTCTTTCAAAGCTCATATCAATGACTCTATGATCATTACAAAAGTAACATTTGGCCAATGATATATCTATATTATCTATATTATAGTACTTTCACTTTTAAGCTTCATTTTCACATTTGTTTCATCCTTCTTTTGGTTTTCTTACTTCATATTCCTTAGCATCCCATAGCAATGACAGCCATAAATGTTGTACAATTCATGTACATACAATTATTAAATATTTGATCATGATATTGCCATGCTCAACCCATTGAACAGCTTTGTTTATCATTAGAAATTTCAAAATGATTAGTTGCATAATGATTTATATTATTTTCACTTGACTCCAATACTTATTATTGTTTTCTTCATATATACGAATAAAGTGTTCGGTTATAAATATTAATTTAAATGCCATAGATTTAAGCAACCCAATAATTCAGTAACTGGTGAAGGGAATAGGGCAAATGATAATACATAGTTCCTTTCAGTTGCCAGCTAAATATAAACAGATTTTTTTTTTTTACTTATAAAGGCATTAAAATGGGTGTGTTGAGTATCATTCCATACAAAATAAACCTTTAAGATTTGTATTTATTTGTATTTAGACTTTATTTATTTAAATAGAATTAAATACAAGTTCATTTTGTATGAAATTATACCCAACATGTTTATGTGGCATAACATAGTTGCTGAATTTCATCTATATATTTATATATATCCCTTAGGAAACATTGTCATATATCCCTATTTTTAACATAGAAATGATTATCTTAGATGTAGTTTAGTTAAGGGAACATGTGGTTTGATAATTCAAACGAACTGAATACACCGTATTGTGCATAAATTCTTTGAAACAGAAAAATTTAATGGCAGGAAAAGGATAGACAATACTTGTTATGCTCACTTGGTTTTACTCTGAACAGAATGGATTGCTGTTAAATATTTTCACTCTTGTCAGAATATGATGAACACATGAAGAAATTTTAGAGTTTAAAAATAGGACATCTTGGACTCTAATAAGCATTGTGTAACAGGCTATATATATAAGCCAAGTGCTAATTGTTTCGGTTCATCGCACACACTATAGAAACACTCAGTAAATAATACATTTCCAAATTTTGTAAAGCATAGCTGAGATATGTCAGTGTGACTACCACTAGGCCATATAGAGTGTTACTGTATCAAATTTCATTAGGGTAAGTGCATTAGTGTTAGAGTTCAGCTCTAGAAACGAAAGTGTGTGTTACAGTTCTGCTCTGGAAGTGAAAGTGCAACACCTGCCCTCCTGCCTGCTGGACAAACAATGAACAGTTTCAATGATGCCTGTGTGCTTTGTAGGATTCCCTGAGGGTTTTGCTGCAGCGCAGCCTATGTTTTTATGAATATCTGTACAGCATATTTGTTCTATATTTGTAATTTGAATGTATGTATTGCGTATAAGCAGCAAAATAAGATTCTTGAGTCTTGATTCTTGGTAGAAATTTTAAATTACCCAAATGTAATACACAAATTTACATTCTTCTTTAATTTTACATTTGTAGACTATAAACAACACATGTGTTCCAATTAATAAAGAATCTATTCTATTCTATTTTTAAAATGGTTTGAATTGTTTCTAAAACTTATGACAGAAATAAAATGGTTAGGCATCTAGAATTGTTGCTAAAGCCATTTAGTTATTGCAATAGAATGGTTAGAACTAAAACCTTGACTGAAATACAGGAAATGTTTAGAATTGTATTGGAATACAAATAATGGTGATTAGTTATCTAAGGAAATAGAAGGGAACCGTTACCACTGTGGCCACTTTGGCAAACACCGAAACATGCATAGAAAAACTAATGAACTTCGTGCCACCGTAATGGACATTATAATTTATATGGTAAGATATACATCCGCCATGCAACTCATAATAATCATAACAGATTTATTTAACAAAATAATGGTTGTTCAAAGTTACCCGGCATGGTTTTTGCAAATGAAACAGTCAATTTATTTTTGCTGTACTATGGAAAATGCAATGGCACACCCATAAGTGGAACAGTAGCATCACTGAAATAGGTTCATTAAGAATTTACCCTTAATTATTGAAGGTTTATCACAATACCAAAATACAGCCTTTGATGATTTGGCAATAATATGATCATGTTACATAAACATATAACTCAGCACATACTTAATGTACTGCATCAGTATACCTCAAAATAGTGGATTTACACGGAAGGTTCTCTGTATTTCCACCAGGTGGCTAAAACAGAATACTGAATCAGCTAGTTATTACCTACTATGTCTGAAAAGCAAAATGATAAAAAGGAGAGGAAAGAATTACGTCTTGCTGAATTCAGGGCTGTTCCGTGAAAATACTCTATTTGGGTCCCATGAAGTCATTTTGGCCACACCAAATTTACCCTTGACTGAGTTTCTGAGGGCTGAAATACTAATTTTTCTCTTTGGCTCAGCCAAGAAATAGTACAGTTTAATTACCTGTACCCAACCAATTTGATCTGTGAGACATACAGAATATAATAATTATGCATTCTAAGATACTGGCATGTTTACAACCTGGCTTCCTGGACTAAAGTATACGGCAACTGCTGAGTCATTAAAAACCACATGCACTAAAATAGCTGTCCCTAAAGCGGCATAGACTGCATTAATGGACATGATTGTTATACAATGTATTTTAGGATGCTAATGGGTTAATCTTAGTTATGCAAATTAAACCAATTTAGAATAACACTAGACCTTTTTTTTCATAGGCGGCCAAAGATACTCCAAGGTGCAAAAGGATACTCCGGTGTATGGAACTGTATTCTCATATGTTTATTAACTTTGAATCCCACTGTTAACTCGAAAACAAAACATGCCGAATGTTGTATACATATAATTTACCTGTCTATAATGAGAACAACAGTGTTTTTTGCTCTTTCTTAATCATGTAATAGCAACACTGTAAAATAATTCCTGTAGTTTTTACTGGTCCTGCTGGCATATTTTTGGGCAGTTTTTGCTGCAAGACTTATGGTTACAAGTTGGTCTACCATGAACTAGAAAAAACTGATGTTTGCTGTAAAATCTGCAGCAAATGCAACTGTTAAGTTGTGATGATCAGTACTGCAAAATCTTTCAAATGGCGCCTTACAGTAAATTACTGTCATAATTTAATGTTAGCCCTACCATAAATGTTACGGTATCCTTCTAAAATGCTGTGGAATCATGTGGTGTGAGGTATTTTTATGGTATATTCCCGTAAAATAAGCGGTGACATGCTGTATGGTGAACTTTGTGTATTTCACTGCAATATACTGAATAAATTACGGTAGACTGCCATTTTCTTTACTTCAGCTGTAAATTTTATAGTGCAACATAATATGCTGTCCTAAAGAAAAGTGTTCAAGTCATCCTCATTTCTTTATTAATTTCATAGTAAAAAAAAAATGCAAACAATGACATATTTGCTTATATTGTATACTGGGAAGGTCAAGAAATGACCTCTATTGAAGTATATTTTATAAAAGGTTTATACAGGTTAAATCTTCAGTTTTTTTTACAAAGTTTTATATATATATATTTTTTTTTAGAAAAGACAGAGGACTTTGTTTCTGTAAATATTAAAAGGTCCAGAAAATTACATAATTTGTTTATCTCATTTAGATTTTTGAAACCACTGTTCAGTTGTTGCACTTTTATAATGAGTTTGTTTTGCTATATTGTTATGTTGTCTTTTGTTATGTTAGTATTTTATGTCGATTTGTATTTTTGTGTCTTTTGAGTGCCTTATTTTAAATAGTGTTTACATGTGAATTGTAAGCCCAAGAAGGCTTGGGGCTAGGCAACGAGCCCATTTCACTAAAATATAGTATATTCTTCTCTCTCCCTGTATATATATATATATATATGTAATAGATATAATGGGATAAAGTAAACCATTAATAAAGAGCTTTTAATAGATTTATTAAAAGATGATGCAATAAAAAATTTCAGACAGACAGGATCTTGAATAAAATATAACACACCTTTGTTTTAAATTTTCTTAACATAGTATCTATCTTTTTCATATGTAATAATGGTAATTAATACACAACAACAACAAATGCTTGACAATGTGTTGTTTAAAATTACTTGAATATTTCCTAGTTGTACACACATAATATGTCATATTGTACAAGTGAAATAAAATTAACTTTAAATGTCTGTATACTAGAAAGATAAGTTTATTTGGTGAATAGTTAAAACATGGATATATCTTGAACTAAACAGTAGTTACTACACGCACACACATTTTCGTATAATTGATTCTTACAATATTAATAAATTATCCAGCAGAGACATATGCAAGAACTTCATTCTTATGTTAAAATGCTTAGACTCCACTTACTATTAAATGCTTTTAGCAACAATTCCTACCATATTCCTTTATTTCTATTAAAGGTTTACAACCTCTTCCCACATTAGTTATTTTAAATCACAATTGATTGATAAAATTTCACTCAACATATGTAAGATTGAAATAGCTCCCGCCAAAATCAGGTATTAAGAAAAGCAGGTCCTAACATAGTAACAGCTACGATATTTGATAAAGAGGCCGTAATAGTAGTAGCAGACTACTCGGGTGTGGCAGAATACGGCGGCAGAGACGTCACTTGCGGCTAAGAGAGACTCAGGAATGGGGTCACCGGGGTTGTAGCTGGCAGGAAGTGCTACAGCACCTTCTGGTAGTTCATCGTCACCTGGCGGTTCCGGAAGGACTCCCCCTGGCAACTGCACTTGGTTGTCGGCAGGGGCAGCAAAGGTCTGGAATTCAAATAAATGTAGAAAATCGCTCACCACTCAACTATCTACGCACACTTTCTAATAGGTAAATGCTCACTATAGTATAATTCAAAATAAATGTCCACCTATTTTTTGGTCCTATTTTTACATTTATGTCATGGCAAAGCACACAATTGATATAAATGTAACCAAAAAGTCAAAGCCCTTAAGTTTCCAACCAATAAAAACCCCTCTCTGTACAAATTAACTCCAAGTTTCCTATCTTACAAAGATGGCATTTTGTCATCATTATTGCCCTTTGTTATAGCCACAAATGAATTTACATAACATTCTACATCTGTCACATGTAAACTAGGCAACATGATAACCCTCAGCTTGCCACAAGAAAACTGTGCTTGTATTAAATCCCTTCAGTACCCTTTCATAATCCCTAACAGTATCACTGCCAAGGTGGCAAAAAGGACAAGTGTTAATCTGTCAATCTTTCTTGATTTCTGAAATGTGAAGGTTATGTCATGTTATCAGTATATACGAATGAGCCCGGGCGGCATATCACATTGCAAAATGTCGGCCCGATGTGGGCAACGTCGGACCAACATTTGGCCAACATCGGGTTGATGTAGCATGTTATCTGGGAATACCTTAAAAGGCAAACATCATTGTTTCCATTTTTGGTAAACCATTGCCCCAATTAACTTAATTTTAAAAAAAGTTGTAAATTACAAATGAAAGTGGAGTACCCAGTGAGCATTCCAACTCGGGCCAGCTTTGTTTCTGTACTGATCGATGTCCTGTCAGGACAACATCATATCTACTCCACTTGTAGGTTGACCTACTCTTCTTTTCTTTTTCTTTTTTCTGAGAGTGATATATATTATGGTAAAACTCAGAATTAATTTCCAAATGCTGACCATCATGATTTTTCATACCAAGCTTCAAGATTATTATTATCATGACATTTTTTTTCTGCAGTCCGCACATTCAGCGGCGCTTTGCAATCACGTAATTAAAATTAACAATATTTTTAAGAGCCACCATATCAATTAAGTTGTACATGGTAGCTGTTCCATCTTTCTCCATCCAAATCATTCTTGATTCTTAATCCATCGAATTCTTCTCGAGTTAATACCTACTCATCTGCTGGGAGGACAGTGGCATTAAGGACTTATTAGTGGCTTGCCAGAGGCCACAAATAAAAAGTGCAGTGGATGAGCCCGGAACACAGGCCCTTGGGATTGGGAGTAGAATACCACAACACTAACTGCTCCTCTGAGCTCACATGCATTCCTAATTGGCGCAACATCGGCATGACATTGGGCGATGTCAATACAATGTACCAACACCAGCCAACATTGAAATGATGTTGCCCAGATTTGGAATGCGATATGGGAGGTTCCTGTCTTTTCTGCTGCTGTATCCACCTAGTTACTGTGACCGATGGTCACTGACCATATCTCAGATAACATGCTAGATCAGTGTGTTGGAATGAAGGACTGACCAGTTGATACTTAGATCACTTTATTAAAGATCTTTCCATGGTTTCCTAAAAATTGGGAAAAACCACAATAACTAAAAGTAAATAACAATATATCACATAAATATCAATAAATATGTTCATAATAATCATAATAATGAACAATAAATGTATATGTGTGACTTACAATTCTGACCAGACATGGCCTTCATCCAACAATTAGATTAATTCACAACATGATTCAGATCTACAAGTTAAATGTATAAACAGTCTAAACTATTTGCCAAATAAATAAACAAAGTTTGACTAATTGCAAATAGTTATATGAAAGTATATGAATGAACACTTACATGTAAATCAGTTGAAGACAAATAAGATCAGATCAGAGATAAAACAACTTCACAGTACAGGAGGTAGACGGTGCTGCCCCTAGTGGTACAACTACTGCCCTGCCACCTTGTGGGAATAACACTGCTTTTACTGCCACCTTGTGTTAATGCAATACATTAATTAGAAATAACATACTCATTCCAATACAATCAGCTCCTCTACACTGGCGCAATGTCGGCCAACAATGGCCAATTTTCGAAAGATGTTGATCCGTTTTGGAATTCTATCTGCGATAAACGTATGAAAGAATATTCACACACCCTTACCACCATATAAATCTTCGTGAAGACTCACCTTTTTTTGCTGGTATAAAGATGTGGATGGCTAAATCAGTCCTTACTGAAACTGAAGACTTGATGGTAGCTTTCATCTTTTATACAAAGTTCTGCAGTTGTGGGGAAGCAATTTTCGCACAATTCTCTTAAAGGATGCTTCAGAAGTGGTTGTCTTCATGCAAATAGTTCAATTAATTCCTCTTTTAGTGCTTTGTTTGTCGCAACTTCAAATACATTTTGAAGGATGGGCTATTCAACATGAAGAATATTATGGTTTAATGAGTGCCTCTTTTTTTCTCCAAAAATCTTCCTCTTTAGCCTTAAAAATGAAAATTGATGGTTCCAAGTGCGTTAATTTATTTATTGAAGCTCTCTCAGGAATTTGTTTTCACCCTATTAGTGCCATGGAGAGTTGGAGACCTGTGCAAAAATTACTCCAACAAGAGTAAAATCTACCCTCTGTTGAGAGTTGACTAATTCTCCAATAAATGATCATCTCTTTGGAGAGTAATACACCTATTGGAGTAAATTTTACTCTCAATTGGGGCAGAAGTTTATTTAAAGTAATTCTTTACATAGGACTTCACTCCACTTGAATTTGATTATTACAATGACACATACATATGTATGAGAAAAACATGTATCTAGCAATAAAAGAAGTTTTTAGTACATTACAGCTGCAAACTCATTGCCTTAGAGGGAGTCTCCTTGCTCCACATCAATATAAATATTTATTTGTGCAATATGAAATTACTGAAGTTATTTTTGGAGCAAATAAAATCTGTGTCATTGTCATTGTGTCATTATGCGAACGGTTAAATGATATGTGAAAAAGAATACAGTTGAGGCTTATGTTGAGGAATGCTATAAATATATATACCAAATTGTTACTCATGCAAATTGAATAGGCCTGCAAATCAAAATTGCTTGTCATAATCTTCTAAATTTAGGCAAATTTCCTTTTATTACATTACATTTGTAACTGTATACTTTTCCCTAAAGCGGCATGTCATTAATCCTTTATTCAATGAACAATCAATTAAAAAAACAATAAACTGAAGGTCTAGCTAATGAACTTGCAAAAAAACTAAAAAAAAAAATGGGGAATTTTGTTTAATCTTTCCAATAATAAAACAAGAGGCACTACTTTAGATATTTAGAGCAACTAAAGAAATAGAAGACTCTCTGAGATCATTATCAGACAATATGGGGAATTTTTCAGCTCAACAAATTGTCTCTGAATACTTTAAAAACAAATGCAATACTGTTTCACACATCTCACAGAAATATAGCCTATCCTAGCATTGTTACAAACGTATTGAATTTGTAAAATGCCCTGTTATAATATGCAATGTGATTGTCATCTTATGTTCTGTGTTTTATCATGTGATTGTCAAACAAATACAATATAAAAGGTGAACTTAAATCAGATATAAAAATCTAATTCTTAAAAGCTGGTAAACATATGAGAAAAATAGAGTCTAATTGTACATATCCCTTTGTCCTTTTTCCATGCAATCAAAATAGACTAAGCAGTGTCTTTTGCTAATACACTATTCATAAGTTTCAAATTTTCGTAATTACTTAAAAGAGGAAATGTGGATATAGTAAAACTTTTGTCATAAAAGTCAAATCTTGGGGTGTAAAAATGACAGTAAAATAAAGAGTTTCATCTTCAATAGTATTTTCTTGACAGAGTATACATAATCTGCACTCCTATGGAGGTAATACACCACAGTGAAGATGATTTAATACAGATCTCTGTCTTCTATCATGATGTATTTTATGAACAAAAGGTTCAATATCATAGATTTCTAAAACATGAAATAATTTCTAAACCTTTTCAAAACCATGCAATGAGATTCATGAAATTGTCTTTTTGCTAAACCTATATGTTCATATATATGATGAAAATGTAAATCTGACAATAACTTAAAATTATCACCTGACCAACTTCCAACAGATCTACTTCTCTGATAATCCCACAAAAACACCTTCTTGGTTAACCGGTTATTATCAAACTTGACAAGTCGATTCCAAAATCGTATTAAATCAACCTGACATGGCTACACATCCAGCCAGTGGCAATAGATTAAAGGCCAATCTATGGAATTTCAAAGTAAAACCATAGGTAATACCAAGCATGGTTAAATGGTAACCATTATTATGGTGCACTTAATCTGTCAATAGAATGATCATTTTCCTCAAATATACTTCCAGCATACTTCAAAACACATGTCAGAATGGCACCATACTTTTTTGTTGGAGTGGTCATCTTGAAGTGCTGACATAAACTTAGTTTCTTACTCTTATATATATATTATATATGCTGGCAATGCTGGCAATGAGTAAATTCAAGCGCTCGTGGTTTGAGGATTATGTCACGCTGATCAATGGGATACAGGGGGAGCTTCATGCCAGTCCTTACCGTTTTCTTCCGTAAGGCAGTGCTACGATCCGGTGCGAAGCACCGGCCTTTCTCATAACCGATTTGCCGCTCCCCCAGAATCGGGGAGGGAAATGCTTCCGCGCGTCGTCTGCATACAAAGTAGTGCGATTACTACGCCTTATTCTTTTCTTCCAAGAAGTCACTCACTGTAAAATTAATTCAGACGATTTCTTTTGACTTTAACTCTACTAACGTCATGAAATTGAACAACTTTACTGTGGAATTCCACCCACTGCAGAAGGTACTAAAAAGCACTGAACAAACGTTGTAACGACGTTGCGATGCTTATTCAACGATCAATTTATTACGTTATCCCTTGACGCTTTGCGTCAGTTATCAGAAAGACCGGTGCTACGCACCGGACAAGCGGCCATCTTTCGGCAGAAATTGAGTCCTCACAACTTTTGTGACGTCATCAATGCACTCAATGACCCTGACTCGTTTCTGGTGTGTAGCTCCTCCTGTAGGCTCTTAAGTCCCACATTGCATTGAAACTGAGGTCATGTATGTGCTAACAGTTGATGTGTGAAGGGAGCCTATTGTGGTGATTGATATATTGTTTTTGTTTTGTTTGTGTTACTCTAAAGTAGTAAACAGGAAGAGAGTAATAAGTGTAACTTGATTTATTTATGGAAAAAGTACAAGTTTAGTAGCTAGATCTTCAGTTTATGTTTCAACAACTTATTGTAAATTTTCAATGAAAAAAGTGTTATAAAAACATTGAAGCAAAGCTTATGCTGAAATTATGAACACATGAATTTTTTTATAATAATAGTGATTAAATTCAAACATTCTAGTGTTAGTATGATCTGTAGAAAGATCTGTAATGTGATGTCAAATGCATGTGCTTATAATTTCATTATGTGTTATCAATATCTAGTGCACATGATTACACAATGTTCATAAACATATATTGCATTTGCGGTTGGATTGAAGTTTAGTAGCATCTCCAGATGAGATAACAACGACGGTATCTAAAGAAGCCGATGTAGTAGTAGTAGCAGATGATCCTATAACGGCACAGCCGGGCAGCTGAGACATCACCTACTGGTGGCTTGATGGAGTCAGGTACGGGATCGCCGGGCACGTAGTCAGCAGGAAGTACTACAGCACCCTCTGGTAGTTCATCATCAGCTGGAGCTTCCGGAAGGGCACCCCCTGGCAACTGCACTTGGTTGTCGGCAGGGGCAGCCAATGTCTGGAATTCATTTACAAATACATGTATTAGATAGATTATTCCTCACATAGCATATTTTCTTAGTTTATTACTCAGAAATGCATACTTTCTGCACTGTTATTGAAACAGTCACGGGCTTCACCCAGTCTTCAGTTATTTTGCATAAAATTTATGGAGACACAGGAGCAAACTGTGACATCATGCGCTCTCAGAATCAAGTGAAAATTCCATAGGGATTCAAAATAATTATTTTAGAGATAATAAAAGTGAAAAAAAAGATGAAGATATTTGAATTATAACTATTTATTTAACATACCATTGTCAAGGTCACTGCCAAGACGCCAAGAAGGATAAGAATTAGTCTGTTCATTTTGTGTGTTGTCTGAAAATGAATCATAAAATATTTGGTGATAACAATACATATCAATACTGCACTATGATACCTGATCTATTTTTCTGAGAAGTTTCTTCCTCAGTGCAAACTGTACTGGAAGCAGTAAACTAAATCAAACTATTAACACAAATTAGTAAATTCAGTGTAAAATGTAGTATAAGTTAGTTGTGGTACGATACAATATGAAAATGTTTTATTGACAACAAATGACAAATCCAATACATTGCAACTAAAAAAAAGGAAATTACAATACATGTCACTAAAAATCAATTGTATTTAAGGGGATAAGGTAAGCATGAGGTATAAATAATAAATCTAATTATGTTATAACATACTTCTCCAAATTTAGCAACATTGAAATACAAATCTTGGTTTTCAATTGTTCATTAATCATGAAATAAGTAAATTGTCTTGAAAAATTAAAAACAGGAAAATTTGGATTGACAGATGATACACTATTATACAATTCATTGCTGATTTCAATAAATAGTTCACATTTACAAATAAAGTGCACCTCATCTTCTATCTCATTCAGATTGCAAACCTCACAAACCCTATCTTCTACAGCTACATCAACAAAACCACTAGTCTCGATTTTAATAGTGATCTACTCTGGAAATAAGTAACATTTTGGCGTCTGAATTTAACCAAAATTTATTTTAGACTTTTGAACAGTCATGAATGGTTCAGTATAACGGGTCCTAATAGCTATCTAAAATGGTAAATTGGCGGTCCCTTGCACTCTGTGTCCATGCACGCTGTGGCAAGTAAAAGACCCCATCCATGGGGTAAATTTTTAGAATGGGTGGACTCCTCTCTCTCCCCCTCTCTCTCACCTCATCAATCAATCATGGCTAACAGCAAAATCTTGCATTAGAGGGCTGCACTTTCCATATATCTATCCTTACTGTTATGAAACTTACTAAGTGAAGACTTACCTGTCGCAGCAAGTATAAAGATGTCAGTTGCTCAAATCGGACAATACTGAAACTGCCAGATGATGGTCGCTCTCTCCTTTTATACAAAATGCTGGTATGAGGATGTGTAATTGGTTTTTCTATTCAAGTGTCACTTTCCCTTCAAGTGCACTTTAATCTATGCTGAATGGTTCATTCTGGCACACCATATAACAATAAATTACTTGTACTGCACCCTCCAAGTCTCAACATCAAATGCGCAGCTATCAGTTTTTTTTATTAGTAATAACCTATGGTTTCGATACAAGAATGTACAGTGCAAGTTGTGCAACCTCAGGATCGAGACCACCATTTGGCCACTGCGAAATCCTTGGAAACACAGAAGGGACACTGGCGTATCCAGTCCTAACTCTACGGGGGGGGGGGGGGCAAAAATCCGGCACTGACTCTACCGGGGGACGGGGGGGGGGGGGGGCAAAATCATAACTCTTAAGATGTCCCTGTCAGTCATTTCATAGGTTAAGTTTAGACATTAAGACTGGCCATTGGGGCCTATGGGGGAACCATGGCCCAAATGCCCCCCCCCCCCCCCAAGATCTGCCGGTGAGAGGGGACAGTGTAATTAAACCAATGTCAGAAGATATAAAACTGAAAAGGAAAGAAACTGCGTCTCCATTTTCACTCAGAAAAAAACAAACATATTACAGCCTTTTTTCTTAAAGGATACAGTATCATATTGGCCAGCTCTGTTGAAGATCTTGTACATCCCATGGCAGCTGGAAGTCGATCGCATCAGATGTCAAATTGGAGGTGCCTTTTACTCAGTGTCTATGCTGAGGCAAATAAAAGACCTCACCTATGGAGCAATATGTAACATGGAGTGGACTCCAAGCCTTATCATCTCATCAATACGTCTGCCTCTGCTAGCTGGTCATGTAAGCTGGCTAGGCAGACCCAGTAGCTTTGAAATGTAAGACACTACACATTTGACAGCACACCTTGCTGGTTTGTCAAACACTAATGTGATTCTAACCAGGATATATGGTTTTTAAACTGTTTGATTAAATTTTCTTTTAAAATGCAACTGTTCATATAACCATTTTTAGAATAATTCCGCCCATTCATCATCCATCCGTGACTAAAGCCACTGTCACACGGGCCGGTTGTGCCGTAGTGAACCCGTAGTATTACGTAATAGTTGCGGAAATCGCTACCCGGCTCGAAGCCGGCGGCCCCAATACGGCCACCCGTGGATACCCGTGAATACCCGTCAAGCACCCGTGGGACCCTTGGCCAAGCCGCGAAACCCGGCCCCGGTAGCCGGTTGTGCCACGCTTGCATGGCACAACCGTAGAAATCTCACGGGTGTAAAAAAAAAAAAAAAGCCGGCGGGTGGCCCGTGGAACCCGACGGGTGGCCCGTAGAACCCGGCGGGTGGCCCGTAGAACCCGGCGGGTGGCCCGTAGAACCCGGCGAATTATTCGTCCCTAATTTCACCCCGGCGGCTTGTTGAGGGGTTCTACGGGTAACCCGCCGGCTTTCACGTGTAACCCGCCGGCTTTCACGTGTAACCCGCCGGCTTTTTGCTACCAGCGTCAGCGTAGGCAGGGAGGTATATACTTTAAAAAGGCTGCTGCTCCTCTAATATTAGTCTGATTTTCCTCAAATAAAGACTGAATGGCAATATAGCTCATACTGATTCCATACGTATTTTCGGATTTAAAAAAACCCGAATATTAAGCGAGATATTTGTCTGAGAAGGCATTTATCTTGAGGCGGCTGCTGCTCCATTTATATTAATCCGATTTACGTCAAATCAGGACTGAATTGTAGTATAAATCATACTGATTCCATACATGTTTTCGGATTGAAAATAGACCAAATATTAAGCGAGATATTCGTCTGAGAAGGTAGCTAGGTTGGCGGAGGCAAACAGTGGTGCTCTCGCAGACGTCCGCGCCCTGACTCTATCAATGCAGGAAGGGCTGAGCCCTTCTTTAAAAGGCTGCTGCTCCCCTAATATTAGTCCGATTTTCGTCAAATTAAAACTGTATTGTAGCATAGTTCATACTGATTCCATCATGTTTTCGGATTGAAAATAGACCAAATATTAAGCGAGATATTCATCTGAGAATGCAGTTCTCTGGCGGCGGCCAGGTGCTCTGTGTATGGTCATGACTTGAATGGTGTGGTCAATATTTTTGACCATGATATATATACATTGTTTGGATGAGCTTTATTGCAATTCATTTCTACTCATTCTGCCAACTTCCATGACCGTTATGTCAATTGCTAATAGCATTTTGAATGATATAAAGAATGGGTGTAGAGAATACAGTAAATGCTCAATACATGTGTCAATTGCCTAATTGCCTAAATTGGGGTTCTTTGACCTGTCATTTCATAGTTTGTTCAAAGATGACACAGTAATATGACATTGTCTTGATTGTCATTCACAATTACAAAAAGATGTAATTGCTTTCATTAATTAAAAACAATATATTGTATTGTAATTACCAGGCAATGATTATATTTGTATATTGGTATTTTTTTTATACATGTGAACATTCTTATCTTTTTGTGTATATTTTTGTAAAATTTAAATGTAATATTGATATTGTAATTAGTATTTGTGATTTGATCTGTGATTTTATATGCTATTTTTTATGTACTTATATGGACCAAATATTAAGCTAGATATTCTATATTATATAATAAGCATATAAATCTATCTGTCTATCTAAACTATCTGTCTATCACATATTCGATTTTCGTCAAATAAAGACTGAATTATTCAGCGAAATGTGTAGAATTTATATAATAGTTAAGGTGGGGAAAATTAATGGAGTATACTAGGCACAAACAAGAATATTCTTGTTAATAAAGTTAGTAATACCTCATAGAATATAGATATGTAGATAGACAGATAGTTATAAGATCTTCACCTAATAATATGTTACTATCAATAATTCATTAATTCGTAATCAATAAAAAACGAAAATAAAACAATGTTTGTTTGCTTGTTGCCAATAAAATTCCGACTTGATAAAGATGTCTATGGAGCTATAACAACTATCTATAGATAGATATACTCTAGTTTATATAAATTATCAATATTTCGTTGTTGTTTCTGAAAATAATCCAACTGAAATTAATATTGATATTGCATGTTCCATCCATGATCAAAACAATCTCCCTCTTTAATATGCATATTAAACAGGAATCAGTTGAAATTCAGAACTTCAATTAATGCTTGTGATCAATGATGAAAAAGCATGACTTACCCCATTCTTTGTATTATTCAAAATGTTAATAGCAATTGACATAACGGTCAATTCAGAATTTCAATTCATGCTTGTGATCAATGATTTCAATTCATGCTTGTGATCAATGATGAAAAAGCATGACTTACCCCATTCTTTGTATTATTCAAAATGCTAATAGCAATTGACATAACGGTCAAGGCAGATTGCTATTACATATATAGGTTAATTGACTTTACAAAACCAAAGGAAAAGTCCTTCCCAGTTGGTAGAATGAGTAGAAATTAATTGCAATAAAGCTCATCCAGACAATGTATATATAATGGTAAAAATGTTGACCACACCATTCAAGTCATGAACATACACAGAGCACCTTGCTGCCTTCTCAGACAAATATCTCGCTTAATATCTGGTCTATTTTCAATCCGAAAACACCTATGGAGTCAATATGAATTATACTACAATCCAGTCTTTGACGAAAATCGGACTAATATTAGGGGAGCAGCAGCATTGATACAGTCCCGGCGCGGACGTCTGCGAGAGCACCACTGTTTGCCTCCGCAAACCTAGCTACCTTCTCAGACGAATAACTCGCTTAATATTTTCGATCCGAAAACAGGTATGGAATCAGTATAAACTATACTACAATTTTAGTTCTTATTTAACGAAAATCGGACTAATATTAGGGGAGCAGCAGCCTTTTAAAGTATACTCCTGGAAGCTGCGAGTTACTCCTACTACTCGCCTGCTTACTCCTACAACTCGGCGAGTAACCCGTAGAACCCGCCGAGTAACCCGTAGAACCCGCCGAGTAACCCGTAGAACCCGCCGAGGCACCCGTAGAACCCGCCGAGGCACCCGTAGAACCTGCCGAGGCACCCGTGGAAGCCGGCGGGTATCCCGGCGGGTTACCCGTAGCACCCGGCGGGTAACCCGGCGGGTGCTGCCCCGCCCCTTTTTGCCAAACCGGCGGAAAGAGCTGTTACATAACTATTACGTAATACTACGGGTTCACTACGGCAAAACCGGCCCGTGTGACAGTGGCTTAAGGAAAGGTCAGTCAGTCATCTTGATTACTGTTCAATGAACAAATTTTTGGGAAAGATCTTCAGCCACAATGAACACATTTTTGGGAAAGATCTTCAGCAAAACTTGAAGTAGTTTGAATAAAACAAAATTGAAAGAAAAAGAGAAAAGGAGTTTTGAATGAAAGGCCCAAAAGAAGATGGTGATCAGGAAGTTAGGTCATGGAAAAGTGTATTGCATGGCATAGAGCGAAATGGTTGAATTTAGGGTAAATCTGTTAATTGCAGGTTGGACAGCAAGATCACAAATGTGTTGCATGAGAAGCAATTTCAAGGCATGAAGAACCAGTTATTGCTAATTTTTATAGTTCAGAGGGAAGTTATTATCAAATGTGTCCTATCTTCCAAGGCAGGCATGATTTCTGGCTTCAGCGGGCAATAAAGCAACCGCATAACTTAATTTAAAAATTGATCACTGTATTGTCAGGTTCTTTGTATATACGACATCATATTTATGAAGAAGAAAAAAACCCCAAATAATTGGCTATTTAAAAAAAAAAATTGCCCTTTTGAATACTATTTGGGTGGGGGCCTAGGTCAGTGGTAGCGTGATAGGCTTCCAACCACTGGGTCCTGGGTTCGATTACCAGTCGAGCTTAAGTTGGATGACTGTTTCATCCATCATATATTGTCATGGTCCCTGCCTGTCCATTCCAAAATTGTATTGCAATATGGTTATAATTTTGGGCAGGGCAATCATAAATAAGTTCACAGATCTATTGTCACATTTTACTCTTAGGCCAATATACATTGCCAAGAGTATGCTGTTGCAACAGCCTATGTTTTTTTTTCTGTCTGGCTCATAATGATTTGCACATATAAAATGAAACTGTTTGGTATGACAGTTGCAAGAGGCTGATACTTTTTGAGTCATTAATTTGCTTGGATATTTACGGCCTATTGTTAAATGGTGCCCAATTTAAGAGAAACTTAAATTTATAGTAATTATAGGCTTTAACAACTTCAGGACTTTTACAACCTCTACTCTTGTCAATTAAATAAAGTCCTTCCAAACGTTTAAGAAATAAATTTGATGACTTCCTATTACAACTTTTATTGATCTTGTTTGAAGTGGATGATTTTCTGAGAAACGCAAATGAAGTGAAACTGCTTAGGACCAAAATTAAGAAACATCAAGACAGTTTATTACTTTTCAAGCTTCCATTTCCTAATTACTAATTCAATGCTGCATAAAAACACTGATCACAAATGGCATGGAGCTGAAAAAAGTTGACAGAAATGTCAGCAACAAGTCAAACCCCAACTTTCTGGCTGACAAAAAACACTTATATAAAACAATTAATTTAAGGTTTTTATATTCCAAATTTCTGCAGCTTCTCTTGACTATGATAAATGCCCATATTGATGACAGACGTGTAGACGTCTGGTATGCTCTATATTTGCTGGTTCCAGACGTCCATAAGTACCTTTTATTTTGGTACTACAGACCGTCTACTTCCTCTAATATTTATGTCTTAACAGGTGCCCATTATGCACGCTTTCACCCTATACAGACGTCTTGTATCATGTAGTTTTATCACATTACAGACCGTCGATATACCCTTGCATTTTCAGCACTTACAGACGTCCATTAGTATAGATATTCAACATCTTACAGAGTCGTCTAGATATAGGCATATTCTGTCATATAGACAGCAAGATAATATCCAATAATTATGCATCCCAACATCTAAGTATTAGGTCTGGATGTTGGCAAATCGAGGCAATCCAGACAGCTTGATATCAAGAAATGCTAAGCCTTTCGACTGTTAAGAAATTGGCAAATTCTGCTGAAGACGCGGCTATATAATAATGTATTATTAGTTACTCGGACATCTAGCTATCAGCAAATTCTGATTGATGCAGACGTCCAGACATTGACTAATTCTGTGCCATTCAGACGTATAGATAACAGCAAATTTTTGGTCTTACTGATGTCTAGATATTGGTGAATTTAATGCCATATATACGTCCATAGAAGGAGAAAAATGGCATCCTGTAGATGTCTACTGTGTCTAGATAGGGTTCAAAATGTGACCGGTTTTTATATGAAGAAGTAAGATATTTGTAAGACATAATAATATCATGTGCACATGAAAAATAAGACCACTAATATAGTAATATATACTAATATTTTTGATTTCATCATGCAGTTCTTGTGTATTTAAAGAAAGTTCATAATTTCTAATCAATCATATTTACCACATCGTTTGAATATTACAATGTCGATGTTAATATCCAAGTATATTTGCATCAAAATAAGACAAAGTAAGACTTAGTAGACAAAAGTAAGACTGAATACGTTTCTTACTTTTTACAAAACTAAAGTAAGAATTTATCGGACTTTGTAATAACCCAAGGGAACACTGTATTATTTCACACCTAACAGAATATAATGAAGAAATTCAAGAGTTCAAAAAAAATGGACATCTTGGACTCTAATTAGCATTGCATAACAAGCTATGTAGGGCGGCCTAGGGTGGTCCAAGAAAACAAAGTTTTTTATTTTGCTGCTCCACAAGGCTGCCCCTGTTCCTAATGACCAACTGAACATATTCCTGAAGTTTCAAAGAAATTGGACAATATTTAGAGGTTGCTACCGAAATGTGAAAGGTAGTAATACAAACGTAAATAGGAACGATATGTGCTTGTCAATGTATATATACTCTTAGAACACCTATTACTTACTGAACATAAAATGTCCAACAAACAGAACCTTATACAAGGTTTATCTTATGTATTTCTAATTTACATGTATTTCCAATTTACATGAACATTTTAACAGATTTAATCATGAAGCAGTCCTGCCTTGTTTGACGAGGGAAACTTATTTCTGTGCAAGCGAACAGTTTGTAGAAGAAACTGCTTCTGTTCTTCATTTTTTGTCAAAGAGCTATTGTACTTCTCAATGAAACTAATTCCTCTCTCTGCACAGTCATTGACCACTTTTAAGCCATGAGCCTTTCTTTGCATCCTTAGAGTCATTGGTCAGAAAGTTTAACATTATTTTGGACCTGCTTGTTATATATTCTTCTAGTGGCCTACTGATTTCAAAGTTATTGGCTGCAATACGATGTGCACAGTCTTCATTGGGTGGCCTTGTCAAGTTAGCTACCATTGCCTTTTTTGTTGCATCATTAACAGAGTCGTCGAAAAAGGCAAGTTCTGACGAGTGTTCAGAAAGATACCACAGGTGTCTTTTCTAGGCTTTGGAAGCGACAACTTTTATAGTATCTTCTGGATATGTTTCTAACAAGTGCAGAAACTGCAGATCATTGAGTGGAGCTTTCTCGGGAACTGGTGCCTCATGCCAAAACTTGGCATATAACAGTGAAACAAAAAGGCCAATTTTTAGCAAGCCTTTATATTCACGAGTAGTGAGTTTCACTTGACTTCTGAAAAGTAGCATCTTCAGTGCATAAATTGCCTTCATCATCCAGCGTGCATGATGTACTGCACCTGGAGCACGAAAGGTGTATTCTTCTAAAGTTCCTCCTAGAAAAAGAATGCACAGCTGTAGAAGTTCCTTGTAGTCTTCACGAGGGTGATGTTCATTTACAGCTTTCTGATAGTAGGTGATCATTTCCTCATGTTGTATCAGCTGCTCTGGACTAAACATATCATCAGTAGCTGGGAGAAACTGCTCAGTTTTGACATCTGGCCAACACTTTTGAAACCGTTTGAACAATTTCATATCGGGTCCACTTGTTGGCCCCAGAGATGACTTTACAACATCAGACAATATCACTTCAAAGATATGGTGACGGCAAGCCAGCCATAATAGTTCAGTGTTCAAAGCATGTTCTATAATTGTACAGGCACCTGAGTGTAACCCAGTATTTGAGGCAGTGGTATCAAACACTAAGCCTTTTATTTGTGATTTGAGGCCCCACTCATCTATCAAACCTAGGCATGCATTGGCTTGTGCTTCCCCAGTTCCACGGTGTATCTTTGCAAGCAGTTTTTCTGTACCATTGCGTGTGACTAATATGGCTACTCTGTCTACGTTTTCAGTTTTATTTCCTAAAAAATCAGGTAGTAATTTCCCATTCCAGTGCAAAAGCAGTGGCATATCTGCAGCTATGGTTGATCTTTCTTCAGCAGCTGCATTTATACGATTCACCATACGTGCATGGCGTATGCCACTTCTTGATAAGGACACATCCTTAACATTATGCCCAAGGGCTTTTACAATGGAAGTTGCTACCATCATTGCCCCACGATCAGAGATATTCACTCTATCCAATGTTTGCCCCACAATCAGAGATATTCACTCTATCCAATGTTGAAGCTACATTTGGTGTAATTACTTCATGTGGATTTTTCTTTTGCTTTTTTCTGGCAGCCAATGATGGGACAGGCACATTGTTCTCCTCATTATCTGAATCTGAACCTTCACCAATTTCAGTAGCATCACTCAGCATTGGGGTCTTATTTTCTTGCATTTGCTCTTTAGCATATTTTCTCTTTCTTTGCTCCTCTTTATGTAATCTTTTCTGTTTTCTGATTTCTATTTCAGCTGATATTTTGTCAACAGAGCTCATACTACAGCTTGAAGTGTCTTCTCTCTGCATGGCTAGAAACGCTTTGTCCTGTTCATTCTTCATGGTCTCAATGGCATCTTTTGTTGATATGTCAAACAGACTTTGGAGATCATCAAGAAACATCTGTTCCTTTGCCCGTAGAAAGTCACTTGACTTTAACCTATTCTTTTTTAACAGGCAGTATTGGTCATATAGCTTCTTTAATTGACGTTTGCAAGAGTCATGTCTCTGAACAGGAATATGTGCTTTCTCCCAGATTGTTAATGTTGACTGGATTGCCAGTTTGGCACTTTCATCTACAGTTTTACATTCTTCTAAATGATAGTACATCAAAGTCTTTAAAACATTTAACTTTGTTGGCAGTCCACTGCATATTATGTCCTTAACAGGTCTTCCCACAAGCCAAACTGAGGGTGAACTACGGGTAGCCATATTATCAGCACCACTGCATCTGTAAAAATATATCACAAATAAATAATACCTGAAGACCTGCAAATTATGTTTCTGCGAAATATAGATTTACTCTCCAAAAATATTTAGTACAGTAATAATAGTATACTTACTAATGCACAAAAGTAGTTAGAGCAGCTTCATGGGAATCGAAAGGAGATGATATAAGAAGTCCATTTTCCAAATGAAACACTCATGACTGATGATCACTGAGCACTTTACATATCTATGTGTCATTTATGGTGCTCTCTGGATCAGTGTTAAAGAAAACTTCACAGTGCACACAAATTCTATCAATGTGTACAACTGTACATTGTTTCTCTGCATGTACAGTGTAATACAAACTTCACTTTCGAAGGCATATTACAAAATCCAACTTTGGTAGCAACCTCTAAATATTGTCCAAATAACCCAATTTTTTGTAGGCATTCATTTTGTGATAAAAGGAAAAAGGGGCAGCCTTGTGGAGCAACATTTTGAAGACATTTGATTTTTTCCCTTATACTTTGGACCACCCTTGTAGGCCAAGTGGCAATCGTTTCGGTTCATCGCAATATATAAACACTCAAAAAGAAAAAGGTATCACTAAGCCATATATAGTGTTACTGTATAAACATTCATTAGGGTAAGTGCATCAGTGTTAGAGTTCAGCTCTAGAAACGAAAGTGTGTATAAAGAGTTCTGCTCTGGAAATGAAAGTGTAATGCCCGCCATCCAGCCTGTCAGACGAACACTTAACAATGATAATGATGCCTGTGTGCTATGTGGGATTCGCTGAGGATTTAGCAGCACAGCCTATGTTTATCTGATTTATTTGAATGTAGCAAATATTGATGATTTTTGTGTCATGCTAAAAATTATAAATATGATTAAACAGGAAGTAAGTGTGATTTTTTTTCCAGCATAGCATTATGGTTGCCAAGTTTTACTCAAGGTGGTGCAACCTTCTGTTTTCCAAGTTAAACAGGCCTGTGCCACACGGTGGCAATCACATACATCATAAAAGGATCTGGCACAAGCATGGATAGATCAGCTGAACAAGAAAATCCCACTCCCATATTTATAAAATACAGCTATGGATAGATCAGCTGAACAAGAAAATCCCACTCCCATATTTATAAAATACAGCTATGGATAGATCAGCTGAACAAGAAAATCCAACTCCCATATTTTTAAAATACAGCTATGGATAGATCAGCTGAACAAGAAAATCCCACTCCCATATTTATAAAATACAGCTATGGATAGATCAGCTGAACAAGAAAATCCCACTCCCATATTTATAAAATACAGCTATGGATAGATCAGCTGAACAAGAAAATCCCGCTCCCATATTTATAAAATACAGCTATGGATAGATCAGCTGAACAAGAAGATCCCGCTCCCATATTTATAAAATACAGCTATGGATAGATCAGCTGAACAAGAAGATCCCGCTCCCATATTTATAAAATACAGCTATGGATAGATCAGCTGAACAAGAAGATCCCACTCCCATTTATATACAGCTATGGATAGATCAGATGAACAAGAAAATCCCACTCCCATATTTATAAAATACAGCCATGGATAGATCAGCTGAACAAGAAAATCCCGCTCCCATATTTATAAAATACAGCTATGGATAGATCAGCTGAACAAGAAAATCTCACTGGCATATTTATAAAATACAGCTATGGATAGATCAGCTGAACAAGAAAATCTCACTGCCATATTTATAAAATACAGCTATGGATAGATCAGCTGAACAAGAAAATCCCACTCCCATATTTTTAAAATACAGCTATGGATAGATCAGCTGAACAAGAAAATCCCGCTCCCATATTTATAAAATACAGCTACGGATAGATCAACTGAACAAGAAAATCCCGCTCCCATATTTTTAAAATACAGCTATGGATAGATCAGCTGAACAAGAAAATCCCACTCCCATATTTATAAAATACAGCTATGGATAGATCAGCTGAACAAGAAAATCCCACTCCCATATTTATAAAATACAGCTATGTACTACTAGTACACAAGCTTGATAAGATCAATGTAGAGATGTGCATAAAATGCCATAATTTTCCATGAGGGCAGATACAGAAGAATATTCAAGAACCTTCCTAAAAGCTCAACCATTCTTTATGAGGTGGATGAACGTATCGCCAAACAATACAAACAAAATTCACCAGACCGGATGTCGTCCGCCAGGGATACAAACTTTATCTAGAGTTAGAAAAGCAGACAATCTGAATAAACGCTCAGAGTAGACAAGCTGAACAAACACTCAAAGAAACAGACAAGCAGGAGAAACGCTCAGAAAACAGAAAACCTTATGAAATAATCTGAAATAGACAATCTGAAGAAATACTCAGAGAAGCAGGCAACACTGAAGAAATCCCGAGAAACAGAATGTGTGAAAATATAATTATGGAAGTTTGAGAAAGATTGAAAATTTCTGCTTGAAAAATTGCTCAGAGAATAGACAACCTGAAGAAACACTATAAAAAAAACCAAATGACCTGGAGAAACACAGACAAACAGACAACCTTCTCTCCACTTCTATAGCTAATAGTCGGCTTAAATTTATCACCAGAAAAGTGTAAACACTGCCAAATGTAAGAAATTGTAATATATCAATAAATATATTTTTTTATATCCGGTTTTGAGTAGCCAGCAATGATAGCTTTGGCTGGGCAAAATTTGATGGGCTGTTTTTATTGAAACTAACTGTAATTACAAACCAATGGAATCTATTATCTTAACAATGCCAAACCTAGACAACCATAACATATCGCTTTCAGAAATAATAAAGAATAGGTTTACCATACAAATGGTGTTCAAACTCCCATGTTAAAACTTATGCCAACAAAGCAGTAAACGTCTCCCCAGTAAAATGTATCCTCTGTAGTAAGGTATGGAGAAGACCACCTACTGGAGAGTAAATTCACTTACCCCCTACAAGAGTACATGTTACTCTGAATAGCTTAGAGGTTTACTCTATTCATGGATCACAGAAGTTCCGTTGTAATGAGATCATTGTCCATGAACACAATTTTTGATTTTTGTGTCAAGTTATCAACAGAGAAGACCACCTGTGGTAATTTACGAGGGCAGGGGTATCAATACATGGGGAGATACAAACCCCCCCCCCCCCACCTTTTTGGGAAGGGGGGCATGGTCAATGCAATCATCCCCCTCCCGTGAAATTCACATTGAAAATTACCTTTAGTGCCACACACATTTGTTTTGGAACATTTGTGCTTTGTTAAACAGTTTTTACACTTCATATCACATATCAGTTTATCTGTAAAAATAGTTTGGCATCCATGATCCACCATTACTTTACCTCTTGACAAGAGTCTGAGCGTTAACTGCTGCCACTTGTATGTGTGATAGAAAGGGACGGTGCGGCAAACAAAGTAGGCCAGTATCCCCACCCATCAAGAGAAATCGATGCCCCTGCTCGAAGGTAAATTTTACTCCCAATAGGAGTGGAAGTTTGCCCCTTTTTATGGTGTAATTTTTGACATAGGGTTCTACTCCACTTGTAAAGTTAACTTAAGCTGTCTTTTTTTTCTGAGCCAGGCGGCAGCACTGTTTATGCAAATTCTATAGATGACAATGACAATATTGTCAACAAGGCAGCAATGAGATGCATGCATGTTGCTGTGAAGCAGTTCGGCATCAAAAAATTGTCTTTATGGGATATTATTCCATGTAGGTTCAGAATAAAGTAAGTGCATTACTTTTTTCTTTTTGTATTTCCTAGTAACTATATTGGTTGGAATGTCCCATTTTAAAATTAGAATACGTTTATTGGCCTTGTGATGTATAATATATAATAATACATATTCAATACACTGCATAGTTTTCATTGATCTATAAGCTAGTTTATGAATTATGCAGACTGAATGCACAAGTTGCTGGGCAAATCAATAGCAGCCACACAACTAGTTAGCTAGTTAGCACCAGGTGGCACAGTGAAGTTGAAGAGGGACAAACAGCCACCTCTTGAGCCATTTTGCAATTAAAGTTCAGATTTTTTAAATTTTTGTGGAGAAGTGCATGGCTGTTTTGTTCTGGCCAGGGAAAGGGAGCTTGATGCTTCCCTTGAAGGTCCCGGGTTTGATTCCCAGCCAGTGCACTCTTCCGGAGCTGTATATTTGCATGTTGTGGTCTATAGCTAGTGGTTAAGGTGTTCACCTGCTATCTGCACCATGGCATTGAGGAGGTGGCCAGATCCTCTTCATGATCATGGCATTGCTGCACCCCACCCAGGTGCAATGACTACTTGCTCAAGGCACAGTGATGACACTGGTGTGAGCTCCTAAGCCCCCTGTGGTTAACCCTGTGGGTGGGTGGGTGATTAGGGCTTTACATCCTGTATTTTTGCACCTGATGGGCTAATTAGGACAGGCAGGGACCATGGCAATGAGACAAAGGATGAAACAGCCATCCAACTTAGGCTCGACCGGGAATCGAACCCGGGACCCAGCGGTTGGAAGCCCAGAGAGCTACCTCTGAGCTAGGCCCCCGCCTAGGTTAACCCTGTGAACAAGGCTGAATATACTTCCCATTGAGTTGAGAGAGACTAATTAACATTGAATTGGTGGTGCCTTGTACTCGGTGTCTGTGCTCAGGCAGAGTAGGGGCTTAGCTCAGTGGTAGTGCGCTGGGCTGCCAACCACTTGGTCCTGTGTTCGAATCCTAAATTGGAATGTTGTGCTTCATCATATGCCTCATTGCCTTGGCACCTGCCTGTCCTGATCAGCATTATCTGGTGCAAAGATATCCCACACCACCTATGCTGAGGCTGCCAGTAAAATGCCCCACACATTTATGCTGAGTACATGGCTCTGCCAGTGGTAGGGGCTTAGCTCTGTGGTAGCATGGTGTGCTCCCAACCACTGGGTCCCGGGTTTACCTCCCAGTGGAGCCTAAGTTGGATGGCTGTTTCATCCTCTTATTGCCTGTCCTAATAAGCCCAACAGGTGCAGAAATATAGGACATAAAACCCTAATCCAACCACCCACCACATGGCACTGCCATAAAAAAAAAATTACTTTCTGTCAATATTGTGCTCATAATGAATTACACTCAAGATCAGAATGGCTGCTAATTCCATAACTCAAAAATGGGATAGTCTTAATAATTAGTTCAAGCAGAATAGCAGATCCATTAAAGTCACATAGTTTGACACCTAATAATGCCGTCTCATAATTTCAAATTATCTTGGAACTAAAATTATGTAAAAATTATTTGTTTTTATTACGTCAAAAACAAAACAGTAATTCACATTGTCTTAAAATAATCTAAGGCTTTTCTTTGCCTAAAAACAATTCAAGCCACGTCTTTACCAGTCTTACACTGTGTAATACAACCTTGAAAACTTAATACTACGTTTTTAAGGCATCATATGGTATGTGAAGCATGAGTGAAGAAGAACCTCAGATAAAGAACTCCCATTAGTGAACCTAATGCACCATATTTATATAGATAACGTAATTCTAATGTCATTGATATGTGTCATAACTGATTCAAAATATTTACATTTGGTGGCCATAACTAGACCATAGTCATCAGTGTATACTAGTAAAGATGAACGTTAATGAGCCCAAAAATATATTTTGAGTTATTTACATGATCTATCTGAATGTACCACACAATATAATAATATAATATAATATAATATAATATAACATAACATAACATAACATAACATAACATAATATAATATAATATAATACAATACAATACAATACAATACGATATAATATGATATAATATGATATAATATAATAGAATGGGTCACATCCAAATATTTTGGTTTTCCTGGTTTATCACAATAGAATAGATTAGAAGTTGGTAATTTTTTTTTTGAGGAAAGCATGCCGGGTCTTGTCTCGTTGATTCACTATAACAGTATAGATCCAAAAAAGAAAAAAGAATAAAAAGATGGAGAGAATGGCAGTGTGCGTTCTTTTAAACATAGCGCTGCTACGCAGCAAACCTCAGCGAACTAGCATTGAAATTATTGTTGAAGATTATCCACAAATGAACCAATTAATGGCTAAAATATAAGATGCTGTCTACATAGTTAAATACTTATGAAATCAACAGTTCATTATGCAGTATGCAGTATACCATATAAATGCTAACAGCTTGGCTGATTCTGAGAAAAGCCTATTCTTAGAACTACCCTAAAGCTGGGAAGAAGTCAGACAGCGATATATACTCTCCCCCGAAGGATGGGAATATGCGTATACCTCTTTGTGTTGCTAATATATGAAACATCAGCAATTACAACTTTTAACATGGGCAACAGGGCCAGCAAATTACCTGATCAAAACACCAGGTGCAGAAAATCAATTGTTCAAAAAGACCTTATTTATGCTTTAATGGAAACCTCAAATTGAAAAGGCACAACTATGTAAAATATTCTTAGAATTAGTTTTGGTAGGTTGGTTGGTCGGTTGGCTGTTGGCCAAAAACCAACTTTGGGCCGATTTTTCTCTAGTAGGTAGGGTTGAATGCATTAATGAAGTGAAATGAAATTTACTGTGGCTGCTTTATAATTTCTTAACATATGACAAGTTCAAGTAAATGCCAAGTAGCCAGCGCCAAGTAGCTATCTTCAAGGCCACTCAAGTAAATGCCAAGTAGCCAGCGCCAGGTAGCTGACTTCGCAGATGTCCTCAAAATAGTGGATTTACACGGAAGGTTCTCTGTATTTCCACCAGGTGGCTAAAACAGAATACTAGTTATTACCTATTGTGTCTGAAAAGCAAAATAATAAAGAGGACAGGGAAGAATAACGTCTTGCTGAATTCAAGGCTGTTCAGTGAAAAGACTCCATTTGGGTCCCATAAAGTCATTTTGGCCACACCAAATTTACCCTTGACTGAGTTTCTGAGGGCTGAAATACTAATTTTTCTCTTTGGCTCAGCCAAGAAATAGTACAGTTTAATTACCTGTACCCAACCAATTTGATCTGTGAGACATACAGAATATAATAATTATGCATTCTAAGATACTGGCATGTTTACAACCTAGCTTCCTGGACTAAAGTATACGGCAACTGCTGAGTCATTAAAAAACAACATGCACTAAAATAGCTGTCCCTAAAGCGGCATAGACTGCATTAATGGACATGATTTTTATACAATGTATTTTAGGATGCTAATGGGTTAATCTTAGTTATGCAAATTAAACCAATTTAGAATAACACTAGACCTCTTTTTTCATAGGCGGCCAAAGATACAATGTGAACTTTACCTTCAATATGAACAATTCCAAGGATCCAAGGTGATATCTTTGTGTATAAGTGTTTCAGCCTTATATACTTATGATTATTTTGCATCTTGTATTTGATTGTTGTTGGCAATTATATTGTTGTATGGATAAACTTCAATAGTAAAGTGTTCAATATGATCAATAAACCTGTATTTTTAACAAATATGCTCACATAACCTTATAAAAACTTAGATCAAACATTCAAAGAATGAAAAGAGGGCAATTCTACATTTGAAAATTATGATAAACTCAGGCCTTTCAAAAGATTCATTTGTTGATCTCTAGTTTTATAATCGTAAGTATAACAATGTGTCATATCTTCAAAACTGTGCATGATACAGACATGGTATAGGTACCAAAGTGTTCGGAATATACACTTTTATATTAACTTTCAATACATTTGTATGGTCTAAAATTGATACTTTATGAGTTATGAGACAATAAAGCCATTTTCGGCAGAAAAAAAATGCACAAAACTGCATTTCATCTATTTGGCATTTGGGGGAGTTCTAAAACCCCTTCAAATGAGCCCAAATTTTGCATGTGAGATAGAAAGGGTTCAAAGAAACTTTTTAGGGGTTAGCCCATTTGAATTTCAGCTTTTCATTTTTTTTGGGACACCCTAATGGTTAAATGGTAACCATTATTATGGTGCACTTAATCTGTCAATAGAATGATCATTTTCCTCAAATATACTTCCAGCATACTTCAAAACACATGTCAGAATGGCACCATAATTTTTTTTGGAGTGGTCATCTTGAAGTGCTGACATAAACTTAGTTTCTTACTCTTATATATATATTATATATGCTGGCAATGCTGGCAATGAGTAAATTCAAGCGCTCGTGGTTTAAGGATTATGTCACGCTGATCAATGGGATACAGGGGTAGCTTCATGCCAGTCCTTACAACTTTTGTGACGTCATCAATGCACTCAATGACCCTGACTCGTTTCCGGTGTGTAGCTCCTCCTGTAGGCTCTTAAGTCCCACATTGCATTGAAACTGAGGTCATATATGTGCTAACAGTTGATGTGTGAAGGGAGCCTATTGTGGTGATTGATATATTGTTGTTGTTTTGTTTGTGTTACTCTAAAGTAGTAAACAGGAAGAGAGTAATAAGTGTAACTTGATTTATTTATGGAAAAAGTACAAGTTTAGTAGCTAGATCTTCAGTTTATGTTTCAACAACTTATTGTAAATTTTCAATGAAAAAAGTGTTATAAAAACATTGAAGCAAATCTTATGCTGAATTTATGAACACATGAATTTTTTTATAATAATAGTGATTAAATTCAAACATGCTAGTGTTAGTATGATCTGTAGAAAGATCTGTAATGTGATGTCAAATGCATGTGCTTATAATTTCATTATGTGTTATCAATATCTAGTGCACATGATTACACAATGTTCATAAACATATATTGCATTTGCGGTTGGATTGAAGTTTAGTAGCATCTCCAGATGAGATAACAACGACGGTATCTAAAGAAGCCGATGTAGTAGTAGTAGCAGATGATCCTATAATGGCACCACAGGGCAGCTGAGACATCACCTGCTGGTGGCTTGATGGAGTCAGGTACGGGATCGCCGGGCACGTAGTCAGCAGGAAGTACTACAGCACCCTCTGGTAGTTCATCATCAGCTGGAGCTTCCGGAAGGGCACCCCCTGGCAACTGCACTTGGTTGTCGGCAGGGGCAGCCAATGTCTGGAATTCATTTACAAATACATGTATTAGATAGATTATCCCTCACATAGCATATTTTCTTAGTTTATTACTCAGAAATGCATACTTTCTGCACTGTTATTGAAACAGTCACGGGCTTCACCCAGTCTTCAGTTATTTTGCATAAAATTTATGGAGACACAGGAGCAAACTGTGACATCACGCGCTCTCAGAATCAAGTGAAAATTCCATAGGGATTCAAAATAATTATTTTAGAGATAATAAAAGTGAAAATAAAAGATGAAGATATTTGAATTATAACTATTTATTTAACATACCATTGTCAAGGTCACTGCCAAGACGCCAAGAAGGATAAGAATTAGTCTGTTCATTTTGTGTGTTGTCTGAAAATGAATCATAAAATATTTGGTGATAACAATACATATCAATACTGCACTATGATACCTGATCTATTGTTCTGAGAAGTTTCTTCCTCAGTGCAAACTGTACTGGAAGCAGTAAACTAAATCAAACTATTAACACAAATTAGTAAATTCAGTGTAAAATGTAGTATAAGTTAGTTGTGGTAGGATACAATATGAAAATGTTTTATTGACAACAAATGACAAATCCAATACATTGCAACTAAAAAAAAGGAAATTACAATACATGTCACTAAAAATCAATTGTACTTAAGGGGATAAGGTAAGCATGAGGTATAAATAATAAATCTAATTATGTTATAACATACTTCTCCAAATTTAGCAACATTGAAATACAAATCTTGGTTTTCAATTGTTCATTAATCATGAAATAAGTAAATTGTCTTGAAAAATTAAAAACAGGAAAATTTGGATTGACAGATGATACACTATTATAAAATTCATTGCTGATTTCAATAAATAGTTCACATTTACAATAAAGTGCACCTCATCTTCTATCTCATTGAGATTGCAAACCTCACAAACCCTATCTTCTACAGCTACATCAACAAAACCACTAGTCTCGATTTTAATAGTGATCTACTCTGGAAATAAGTAACATTTTGGCGTCTGAATTTAACCAAAATTTATTTTAGACTTTTGAACAGTCATGAATGGTTCAGTATAACGGGTCCTAATAGCTATCTAAAATGGTAAATTGGCGGTCCCTTGCACTCTGTGTCCATGCACGCTGTGGCAAGTAAAAGACCCCATCCATGGGGTAAATTTTTAGAATGGGTGGACTCCTCTCTCTCCCCCTCTCTCTCACCTCATCAATCAATCATGGCTAACAGCAAAATCTTGCATTAGAGGGCTGCACTTTCCATATATCTATCCTTACTGTTATGAAACTTACTAAGTGAAGACTTACCTGTCGCAGCAAGTATAAAGATGTCAGTTGCTCAAATCGGACAATACTGAAACTGCCAGATGATGGTCGCTCTCTCCTTTTATACAAAATGCTGGTATGAGGATGTGTAATTGGTTTTTCTATTCAAGTGTCACTTTCCCTTCAAGTGCACTTTAATCTATGCTGAATGGTTCATTCTGGCATACCATATAACAATAAATTACTTGTACTGCACCCTCCAAGTCTCAACATCAAATGCGCAGCTATCAGTTTTTTTTATTAGTAATAACCTATGGTTTCGATACAAGAATGTACAGTGCAAGTTGTGCAACCTCAGGATCGAGACCACCATTTGGCCACTGCGAAATCCTTGGAAACACAGAAGGGACACTGGCGTATCCAGTCCTAACTCTACGGGGGGGGGGGGGCAAAAATCCGGCACTGACTCTACCAGGGAACGGGGGGGGGGGGGCAAAATCATAACTCTTAGGATGTCCCTGTCAGTCATTTCATAGGTTAAGTTTAGACATTAAGACTGGCCATTGGGGCCTATGGGGGAACCATGGCCCAAATGCCCCCCCCCCCCCCCCCCCCAAGATCTGCCGGTGAGAGGGGACAGTGTAATTAAACCAATGTCAGCTCAGGGCGAGTTTATGACAAGCCCGCAGAAATATAACGTCACAATAAAAAATCACAATGACATCAATGTGGTCCTGAAAAAAACTTTTGTGACAAAAATTATTAAAAGTTGAATTTTATTTTAAGGCAAGGTGGTCTCCAGACTGGGAAAAAATAAATTTTTTATTTCTGTTACATATTTTATGATATACTCTTATATTATATGGAATATGAAGGATGGACATGAACAACATCAAAATGAGTTTATGGTGAAATTAGTGTCTCAGTTGAAAGTAAAGCAAACATGGTGAGAGGCACTTTCTCAAGATGCGCACCGAATTAATGGTGCCTGGAAAATCTCAATGGACATAAGGAAGTAAGAAGATATAAAACTGAAAAGGAAAGAAACTGCGTCTCCATTTTCACTCAGAAAAAAACAAACATATTACAGCCTTTTTTCTTAAAGGATACAGTATCATATTGGCCAGCTCTGTTGAAGATCTTGTACATCCCATGGCAGCTGGAAGTCGATCGCATCAGATGTCAAATTGGAGGTGCCTTTTACTCAGTGTCTATGCTGAGGCAAATAAAAGACCCCACCTATGGGGCAATATGTAACATGGAGTGGACTCCAAGCCTTATCATCTCATCAATACGTCTGCCTCTGCTAGCTGGTCATGTAAGCTGGCTAGGCAGACCCAGTAGCTTTGAAATGTAAGACACTACACATTTGACAGCACACCTTGCTGGTTTGTCAAACACTAATGTGATTCTAACCAGGATATATGATTTTTAAACTGTTTGATTAAATTTTCTTTTAAAATGCAACTGTTCATATAACCATTTTTAGAATAATTCCGCCCATTCATCATCCATCCGTGACTAAGGAAAGGTCAGTCAGTCATCTTGATTACTGTTCAATGAACAAATTTTTGGGAAAGATCTTCAGCCACAATGAACACATTTTTGGGAAAGATCTTCAGCAAAACTTGAAGTAGTTTGAATAAAACAAAATTGAAAGAAAAAGAGAAAAGGAGTTTTGAATGAAAGGCCCAAAAGAAGATGGTGATCAGGAAGTTAGGTCATGGAAAAGTGTATTGCATGGAATAGAGCGAAATGGTTGAATTTAGGGTAAATCTGTTAATTGCAGGTTGGACAGCAAGATCACAAATGTGTTGCATGAGAAGCAATTTCAAGGCATGAAGAACCAGTTATTGCTAATTTTTAAAGTTCGGAGGGAAGTTATTATCAAATGTGTCCTATCTTCCAAGGCAGGCATGATTTCTGGCTTCAGCGGGCAATAAAGCAACCGCATAACTTAATTTAAAAATTGATCACTGTATTGTCATGTTCTTTGTATATACGACATCATATTTATGAAGAAGAAAAAAACCCCAAATAATTGGCTATTTAAAAAAAAAAATTGCCCTTTTGAATACTATTTGGGTGGGGGCCTAGGTCAGTGGTAGCGTGATAGGCTTCCAACCACTGGGTCCTGGGTTCGATTACCAGTCGAGCTTAAGTTGGATGACTGTTTCATCCATCATATATTGTCATGGTCCCTGCCTGTCCATTCCAAAATTGTATTGCAATATGGTTATAATTTTGGGCAGGGCAATCATAAATAAGTTCACAGATCTATTGTCACATTTTACTCTTAGGCCAATATACATTGCCAAGAGTATGCTGTTGCAACAGCCTATGTTTTTTTTTCTGTCTGGCTCATAATGATTTGCACATATAAAATGAAACTGTTTGGTATGACAGTAGCAAGAGGCTGATACTTTTTGAGTCATTAATTTGCTTGGATATTTACGGCCTATTGTTAAATGGTGCCCAATTTAAGAGAAACTTAAATTTATAGTAATTATAGGCTTTAACAACTTTAACAACCTCTACTCTTGTCAAGTAAATAAAGTCCTTCCAAACGTTTAAGAAATAAATTTGATGACTTCCTATTACAACTTTTATTGATCTTGTTTGAAGTGGATGATTTTCTGAGAAACGCAAATGAAGTGAAACTGCTAAGGACCAAAATTAAGAAACATCAAGACAGTTTATTACTTTTCAAGCTTCCATTTCCTAATTACTAATTCAATGCTGCATAAAAACACTGATCACAAATGGCATGGAGCTGAAAAAAGTTGACAGAAATGTCAGCAACAAGTCAAACCCCAACTTTCTGGCTGACAAAAAACACTTATATAAAACAATTAATTTAAGGTTTTTATATTCCAAATTTCTGCAGCTTCTCTTGACTATGATAAATGCCCATATTGATGACAGACGTGTAGACGTCTGGTATGCTCTATATTTGCTGGTTCCAGACGTCCATAAGTACCTTTTATTTTGGTACTACAGACCGTCTACTTCCTCTAATATTTATGTCTTAACAGATGCCCATTATGCACGCTTTCACCCTATATAGACGTCTTGTATCATGTAGTTTTATCACATTACAGACCGTCTATATACCCTTGCATTTTCAGCACTTACAGACGTCCATTAGTATAGATATTCAACATCTTACAGAGTCGTCTAGATATAGGCATATTCTGTCATATAGACAGCAAGATAATATCCAATAATTATGCATCCCAACATCTAAGTATTAGGTCTGGATGTTGGCAAATCGAGGCAATCCAGACAGCTTGATATCAAGAAATGCTAAGCCTTTCGACTGTTAAGAAATTGGCAAATTCTGCTGAAGACGCGGCTATATAATAATGTATTATTAGTTACTCGGACATCTAGCTATCAGCAAATTCTGATTGATGCAGACGTCCAGACATTGCCTAATTCTGTGCCATTCAGACGTATAGATAACAGCAAATTTTTGGTCTTACTGATGTCTAGATATTGGTGAATTTAATGCCATATATACGTCCATAGAAGGAGAAAAATGGCATCCTGTAGATGTCTACTATGTCTAGATAGGGTTCAAAATGTGACCGGTTTTTATATGAAGAAGTAAGATATTTGTAAGACATAATAATATCATGTGCACATGAAAAATAAGACCACTAATATAGTAATATACACTAATATTTTTGATTTCATCATGCAGTTCTTGTGTATTTAAAGAAAGTTCATAATTTCTATTCAATCATATTTACCACATCGTTTGAATATTACAATGTCGATGTTAATATCCAAGTATATTTGCATCAAAATAAGACAAAGTAAGACTTAGTAGACAAAAGTAAGACTGAATAGGTTTCTTACTTTTTACAAAACTAAAGTAAGAATTTATCGGACTTTGTAATAACCCAAGGGAACACTGTATTATTTCACACCTAACAGAATATAATGAAGAAATTCAAGAGTTAAAAAAAATGGACATCTTGGACTCTAATTAGCATTGCATAACAAGCTATGTAGGGCGGCCTAGGGTGGTCCAAGAAAACAAAGTTTTTTATTTTGCTGCTCCACAAGGCTGCCCCTTAGAGTCATTGGTCAGAAAGTTTAACATTATTTTGGACCTGCTTGTTATATATTCTTCTAGTGGCCTACTGATTTCAAAGTTATTGGCTGCAATACGATGTGCACAGTCTTCATTGGGTGGCCTTGTCAAGTTAGCTACCATTGCCTTTTTTGTTGCATCATTAACAGAGTCGTCGAAAAAGGCAAGTTCTGACGAGTGTTCAGAAAGATACCACAGGTGTCTTTTCTAGGCTTTGGAAGCGACAACTTTTATAGTATCTTCTGGATATGTTTCTAACAAGTGCAGAAACTGCAGATCATTGAGTGGAGCTTTCTCGGGAACTGGTGCCTCATGCCAAAACTTGGCATATAACAGTGAAACAAAAAGGCCAATTTTTAGCAAGCCTTTATATTCACGAGTAGTGAGTTTCACTTGACTTCTGAAAAGTAGCATCTTCAGTGCATAAATTGCCTTCATCATCCAGCGTGCATGATGTACTGCACCTGGAGCACGAAAGGTGTATTCTTCTAAAGTTTCTCCTAGAAAAAGAATGCACAGCTGTAGAAGTTCCTTGTAGTCTTCACGAGGGTGATGTTCATTTACAGCTTTCTGAAAGTAGGTGATCATTTCCTCATGTTGTATCAGCTGCTCTGGACTAAACATATCATCAGTAGCTGGGAGAAACTGCTCAGTTTTGACATCTGGCCAACACTTTTGAAACCGTTTGAACAATTTCATATCGGGTCCACTTGTTGGCCCCAGAGATGACTTTACAACATCAGACAATATCACTTCAAAGATATGGTGACAGCAAGCCAGCCATAATAGTTCAGTGTTCAAAGCATGTTCTATAATTGTACAGGCACCTGAGTGTAACCCAGTATTTGAGGCAGTGGTATCAAACACTAAGCCTTTTATTTGTGATTTGAGGCCCCACTCATCTATCAAACCTAGGCATGCATTGGCTTGTGCTTCCCCAGTTCCACGGTGTATCTTTGCAAGCAGTTTTTCTGTACCATTGCGTGTGACTAATATGGCTACTCTGTCTACGTTTTCAGTTTTATTTCCTAAAAAATCAGGTAGTAATTTCCCATTCCAGTGCAAAAGCAGTGGCATATCTGCAGCTATGGTTGATCTTTCTTCAGCAGCTGCATTTATACAATTCACCATACGTGCATGGCGTATGCCACTTCTTGATAAGGACACATCCTTAACATTATGCCCAAGGGCTTTTACAATGGAAGTTGCTACCATCATTGCCCCACGATCAGAGATATTCACTCTATCCAATGTTTGCCCCACAATCAGAGATATTCACTCTATCCAATGTTGAAGCTACATTTGGTGTAATTACTTCATGTGGATTTTTCTTTTCCTTTTTCTGGCA
This sequence comes from Alitta virens, assembly GCA_932294295.1. Taxonomy (NCBI): domain Eukaryota; kingdom Metazoa; phylum Annelida; class Polychaeta; order Phyllodocida; family Nereididae; genus Alitta; species Alitta virens. The sequence goes on along the minus strand of OW028576.1, from coordinate 40,816,127 downwards.
GCCAATGATGGGACAGGCACATTTTTCTCCACATTATCTGAATCTGAACCTTCACTAGTTTCAGTAGCATCACTCAGCATTGGGGTCTTATTTTCTTGCATTTGCTCTTTAGCATATTTTCTCTTTCTTTGCTCCTCTTTATGTAATCTTTTCTGTTTTCTGATTTCTATTTCAGCTGATATTTTGTCAACAGAGCTCATACTACAGCTTGAAGTGTCTTCTCTCTGCATGGCTAGAAACGCTTTGTCCTGTTCATTCTTCATGGTCTCAATGGCATCTTTTGTTGATATGTCAAACAGACTTTGGAGATCATCAAGAAACATCTGTTCCTTTGCCCGTAGAAAGTCACTTGACTTTAACCTATTCTTTTTTAACAGGCAGTATTGGTCATATAGCTTCTTTAATTGACGTTTGCAAGAGTCATGTCTCTGAACAGGAATATGTGCTTTCTCCCTGTATGTTAATGTTGACTGGATTGCCAGTTTGGCACTTTCATCTACAGTTTTACATTCTTCTAAATGATAGTACATCAAAGTCTTTAAAACATTTAACTTTGTTGGCAGTCCACTGCATATTATGTCCTTAACAGGTCTTCCCACAAGCCAAACTGAGGGTGAACTACGGGTAGCCATATTATCAGCACCACTGCATCTGTAAAAATATATCACAAATAAATAATACCTGAAGACCTGCAAATTATGTTTCTGCGAAATATAGATTTACTCTCCAAAAATATTTAGTACAGTAATAATAGTATACTTACTAATGCACAAAAGTAGTTAGAGCAGCTTCATGGGAATCGAAAGGAGATGATATAAGAAGTCCATTTTCCAAATGAAACACTCATGACTGATGATCACTGAGCACTTTACATATCTATGTGTCATTTATGGTGCTCTCTGGATCAGTGTTAAAGAAAAATTCACAGTGCACACAAATTCTATCAATGTGTACAACTGTACATTGTTTCTCTGCATGAACAGTGTAATACAAACTTCACTTTCGAAGGCATATTACAAAATCCAACTTTGGTAGCAACCTCTAAATATTGTCCAAATAACCCAATTTTTTGTAGGCATTCATTTTGTGATAAAAGGAAAAAGGGGCAGCCTTGTGGAGCAACATTTTGAAGACATTAGATTTTTTCCCTTATACTTTGGACCACCCTTGTAGGCCAAGTGGCAATCGTTTCGGTTCATCGCAATATATAAACACTCAAAAAGAAAAAGGTATCACTAAGCCATATATAGTGTTACTGTATAAACATTCATTAGGGTAAGTGCATCAGTGTTAGAGTTCAGCTCTAGAAACGAAAGTGTGTATAAAGAGTTCTGCTCTGGAAATGAAAGTGTAATGCCCGCCATCCAGCCTGTCAGACGAACACTTAACAATGATAATGATGCCTGTGTGCTATGTGGGATTCGCTGAGGATTTAGCAGCACAGCCTATGTTTATCTGATTTATTTGAATGTAGCAAATATTGATGATTTTTGTGTCATGCTAAAAATTATAAATATGATTAAACAGGAAGTAAGTGTGATTTTTTTTCCAGCATAGCATGGTTGCCAAGTTTTACTCAAGGTGGTGCAACCTTCTGTTTTCCAAGTTAAACAGGCCTGTGCCACACGGTGGCAATCACATACATCATAAAAGGATCTGGCACAAGCATGGATAGATCAGCTGAACAAGAAAATCCCACTCCCATATTTATAAAATACAGCTATGGATAGATCAGCTGAACAAGAAAATCCCACTCCCATATTTATAAAATACAGCTATGGATAGATCAGCTGAACAAGAAAATCCAACTCCCATATTTTTAAAATACAGCTATGGATAGATCAGCTGAACAAGAAAATCCCACTCCCATATTTATAAAATACAGCTATGGATAGATCAGCTGAACAAGAAAATCCCACTCCCATATTTATAAAATACAGCTATGGATAGATCAGCTGAACAAGAAAATCCCGCTCCCATATTTATAAAATACAGCTATGGATAGATCAGCTGAACAAGAAGATCCCGCTCCCATATTTATAAAATACAGCTATGGATAGATCAGCTGAACAAGAAGATCCCGCTCCCATATTTATAAAATACAGCTATGGATAGATCAGCTGAACAAGAAGATCCCACTCCCATTTATATACAGCTATGGATAGATCAGATGAACAAGAAAATCCCACTCCCATATTTATAAAATACAGCCATGGATAGATCAGCTGAACAAGAAAATCCCGCTCCCATATTTATAAAATACAGCTATGGATAGATCAGCTGAACAAGAAAATCTCACTGGCATATTTATAAAATACAGCTATGGATAGATCAGCTGAACAAGAAAATCTCACTGCCATATTTATAAAATACAGCTATGGATAGATCAGCTGAACAAGAAAATCCCACTCCCATATTTTTAAAATACAGCTATGGATAGATCAGCTGAACAAGAAAATCCCGCTCCCATATTTATAAAATACAGCTACGGATAGATCAACTGAACAAGAAAATCCCGCTCCCATATTTTTAAAATACAGCTATGGATAGATCAGCTGAACAAGAAAATCCCACTCCCATATTTATAAAATACAGCTATGGATAGATCAGCTGAACAAGAAAATCCCACTCCCATATTTATAAAATATAGCTATGTACTACTAGTACACAAGCTTGATAAGATCAATGTAGAGATGTGCATAAAATGCCATAATTTTCCATGAGGGCAGATACAGAAGAATATTCAAGAACCTTCCTAAAAGCTCAACCATTCTTTATGAGGTGGATGAACTTATCGCCAAACAATACAAACAAAATTCACCAGACCGGATGTCGTCCGCCAGGGATACAAACTTTATCTAGAGTTAGAAAAGCAGACAATCTGAATAAACGCTCAGAGTAGACAAGCTGAACAAACACTCAAAGAAACAGACAAGCAGGAGAAACGCTCAGAAAACAGAAAACCTTATGAAATAATCTGAAATAGACAATCTGAAGAAATACTCAGAGAAGCAGGCAACACTGAAGAAATCCCGAGAAACAGAATGTGTGAAAATATAATTATGGAAGTTTGAGAAAGATTGAAAATTTCTGCTTGAAAAATTGCTCAGAGAATAGACAACCTGAAGAAACACTATAAAAAAAACCAAATGACCTGGAGAAACACAGACAAACAGACAACCTTCTCTCCACTTCTATAGCTAATAGTCGGCTTAAATTTATCACCAGAAAAGTGTAAACACTGCCAAATGTAAGAAATTGTAATATATCAATAAATATATTTTTTTATATCCGGTTTTGAGTAGCCAGCAATGATAGCTTTGGCTGGGCAAAATTTGATGGGCTGTTTTTATTGAAACTAACTGTAATTACAAACCAATGGAATCTATTATCTTAACAATGCCAAACCTAGACAACCATAACATATCGCTTTCAGAAATAATAAAGAATAGGTTTACCATACAAATGGTGTTCGAACTCCCATGTTAAAACTTATGCCAACAAAGCAGTAAACGTCTCCCCAGTAAAATGTATCCTCTGTAGTAAGGTATGGAGAAGACCACCTACTGGAGAGTAAATTCACTTACCCCCTACAAGAGTACATGTTACTCTGAATAGCTTAGAGGTTTACTCTATTCATGGATCACAGAAGTTCCGTTGTAATGAGATCATTGTCCATGAACACAATTTTTGATTTTTGTGTCAAGTTATCAACAGAGAAGACCACCTGTGGTAATTTACGAGGGCAGGGGTATCAATACATGGGGAGATACAACCCCCCCCCCACCTATTTGGGAAGGGGGGCATGGTCAATGCAATCATCCCCCTCCCGTGAAATTCACATTGAAAATTACCTTTAGTGCCACACACATTTGTTTTGGAACATTTGTGCTTTGTTAAACAGTTTTTACACTTCATATCACATATCAGTTTATCTGTAAAAATAGTTTGGCATCCATGATCCACCATTACTTTACCTCTTGACAAGAGTCTGAGCGTTAACTGCTGCCACTTGTATGTGTGATAGAAAGGGACGGTGCGGCAAACAAAGTAGGCCAGTATCCCCACCCATCAAGAGAAATCGATGCCCCTGCTCGAAGGTAAATTTTACTCCCAATAGGAGTGGAAGTTTGCCCCTTTTTATGGTGTAATTTTTGACATAGGGTTCTACTCCACTTGTAAAGTTAACTTAAGCTGTCTTTTTTTTTCTGAGCCAGGCGGCAGCACTGTTTATGCAAATTCTATAGATGACAATGACAATATTGTCAACAAGGCAGCAATGAGATGCATGCATGTTGCTGTGAAGCAGTTCGGCATCAAAAAATTGTCTTTATGGGATATTATTCCATGTAGGTTCAGAATAAAGTAAGTGCATTACTTTTTTCTTTTTGTATTTCCTAGTAACTATATTGGTTGGAATGTCCCATTTTAAAATTATAATACGTTTATTGGCCTTGTGATGTATAATATATAATAATACATATTCAATACACTGCATAGTTTTCATTGATCTATAAGCTAGTTTATGAATTATGCAGACTGAATGCACAAGTTGCTGGGCAAATCAATAGCAGCCACACAACTAGTTAGCTAGTTAGCACCAGGTGGCACAGTGAAGTTGAAGAGGGACAAACAGCCACCTCTTGAGCCATTTTGCAATTAAAGTTCAGATTTTTTAAATTTTTGTGGAGAAGTGCATGGCTGTTTTGTTCTGGCCAGGGAAAGGGAGCTTGATGCTTCCCTTGAAGGTCCCGGGTTTGATTCCCAGCCAGTGCACTCTTCCGGAGCTGTATATTTGCATGTTGTGGTCTATAGCTAGTGGTTAAGGTGTTCACCTGCTATCTGCACCATGGCATTGAGGAGGTGGCCAGATCCTCTTCATGATCATGGCATTGCTGCACCCCACCCAGGTGCAATGACTACTTGCTCAAGGCACAGTGATGACACTGGTGTGAGCTCCTAAGCCCCCTGTGGTTAACCCTGTGGGTGGGTGGGTGATTAGGGCTTTACATCCTGTCTTTTTGCACCTGATGGGCTAATTAGGACAGGCAGGGACCATGGCAATGAGACAAAGGATGAAACAGCCATCCAACTTAGGCTCGACCGGGAATCGAACCCGGGACCCAGCGGTTGGAAGCCCAGAGAGCTACCTCTGAGCTAGGCCCCCGCCTAGGTTAACCCTGTGAACAAGGCTGAATATACTTCCCATTGAGTTGAGAGAGACTAATTAACATTGAATTGGTGGTGCCTTGTACTCGGTGTCTGTGCTCAGGCAGAGTAGGGGCTTAGCTCAGTGGTAGTGCGCTGGGCTGCCAACCACTTGGTCCTGTGTTCGAATCCTAAATTGGAATGTTGTGCTTCATCATATGCCTCATTGCCTTGGCACCTGCCTGTCCTGATCAGCATTATCTGGTGCAAAGATAACCCACACCACCTATGCTGAGGCTGCCAGTAAAATGCCCCACACATTTATGCTGAGTACATGGCTCTGCCAGTGGTAGGGGCTTAGCTCTGTGGTAGCATGGTGTGCTCCCAACCACTGGGTCCCGGGTTTACCTCCCGGTGGAGCCTAAGTTGGATGGCTGTTTCATCCTCTTATTGCCTGTCCTAATAAGCCCAACAGGTGCAGAAATATAGGACATAAAACCCTAATCCAACCACCCACCACATGGCACTGCCATAAAAAAAAAATTACTTTCTGTCAATATTGTGCTCATAATGAATTACACTCAAGATCAGAATGGCTGCTAATTCCATAACTCAAAAATGGGATAGTCTTAATAATTAGTTCAAGCAGAATAGCAGATCCATTAAAGTCACATAGTTTGACACCTAATAATGCCGTCTCATAATTTCAAATTATCTTGGAACTAAAATTATGTAAAAATTATTTGTTTTTATTACGTCAAAAACAAAACAGTAATTCACATTGTCTTAAAATAATCTAAGGCTTTTCTTTGCCTAAAAACAATTCAAGCCACGTCTTTACCAGTCTTACACTGTGTAATACAACCTTGAAAACTTAATAATACGTTTTTAAGGCATCATATGGTATGTGAAGCATGAGTGAAGAAGAACCTCAGATAAAGAACTCCCATTAGTGAACTTAATGCACCATATTTATATAGATAACGTAATTCTAATGTCATTGATATGTGTCATAACTGATTCAAAATATTTACATTTGGTGGCCATAACTAGACCATAGTCATCAGTGTATACTAGTAAAGATGAACGTTAATGAGCCCAAAAATATATTTTGAGTTATTTACATGATCTATCTGAATGTACCACACAATATAATAATATAATATAATATAATATAATATAACATAACATAACATAACATAACATAACATAATGTAATATAATATAATATAATATAATATAATATAATATAATATAATACAATACAATACAATACAATACGATATAATATGATATAATATGATATAATATAATAGAATGGGTCACATCCAAATATTTTGGTTTTCCTGGTTTATCACAATAGAATAGATTAGAAGTTGGTAATTTTTTTTTTGAGGAAAGCATGCCGGGTCTTGTCTCGTTGATTCACTATAACAGTATAGATCCAAAAAAGAAAAAAGAATAAAAAGATGGAGAGAATGGCAGTGTGCGTTCTTTTAAACATAGCGCTGCTACGCAGCAAACCTCAGCGAACTAGCATTGAAATTATTGTTGAAGATTATCCACAAATGAACCAATTAATGGCTAAAATATAAGATGCTGTCTACATAGTTAAATACTTATGAAATCAACAGTTCATTATGCAGTATGCAGTATACCATATAAATGCTAACAGCTTGGCTGATTCTGAGAAAAGCCTATTCTTAGAACTACCCTAAAGCTGGGAAGAAGTCAGACAGCGATATATACTCTCCCCCGAAGGATGGGAATATGCGTATACCTCTTTGTGTTGCTAATATATGAAACATCAGCAATTACAACTTTTAACATGGGCAACAGGGCCAGCAAATTACCTGATCAAAACACCAGGTGCAGAAAATCAATTGTTCAAAAAGACCTTATTTATGCTTTAATGGAAACCTCAAATTGAAAAGGCACAACTATGTAAAATATTCTTAGAATTAGTTTTGGTAGGTTGGTTGGTCGGTTGGCTGTTGGCCAAAAACCAACTTTGGGCCGATTTTTCTCTAGTAGGTAGGGTTGAATGCATTAATGAAGTGAAATGAAATTTACTGTGGCTGCTTTATAATTTCTTAACATATGACAAGTTCAAGTAAACGCCAAGTAGCCAGCGCCAAGTAGCTATCTTCAAGGCCACTCAAGTAAATGCCAAGTAGCCAGCGCCAGGTAGCTGACTTCGCAGATGTCCTCAAAATAGTGGATTTACACGGAAGGTTCTCTGTATTTCCACCAGGTGGCTAAAACAGAATACTAGTTATTACCTATTGTGTCTGAAAAGCAAAATAATAAAGAGGACAGGGAAGAATAACGTCTTGCTGAATTCAGGGCTGTTCAGTGAAAAGACTCCATTTGGGTCCCATAAAGTCATTTTGGCCACACCAAATTTACCCTTGACTGAGTTTCTGAGGGCTGAAATACTAATTTTTCTCTTTGGCTCAGCCAAGAAATAGTACAGTTTAATTACCTGTACCCAACCAATTTGATCTGTGAGACATACAGAATATAATAATTATGCATTCTAAGATACTGGCATGTTTACAACCTAGCTTCCTGGACTAAAGTATACGGCAACTGCTGAGTCATTAAAAACCACATGCACTAAAATAGCTGTCCCTAAAGCGGCATAGACTGCATTAATGGACATGATTTTTATACAATGTATTTTAGGATGCTAATGGGTTAATCTTAGTTATGCAAATTAAACCAATTTAGAATAACACTAGACCTCTTTTTTCATAGGCGGCCAAAGATACAATGTGAACTTTACCTTCAATATGAACAATTCCAAGGATCCAAGGTGATATCTTTGTGTATAAGTGTTTCAGCCTTATATACTTATGATTATTTTGCATCTTGTATTTGATTGTTGTTGGCAATTATATTGTTGTATGGATAAACTTCAATAGTAAAGTGTTCAATATGATCAATAAACCTGTATTTTTAACAAATATGCTCACATAACCTTATAAAAACTTAGATCAAACATTCAAAGAATGAAAAGAGGGCAATTCTACATTTGAAAATTATGATAAACTCAGGCCTTTCAAAAGATTCATTTGTTGATCTCTAGTTTTTTAATCGTAAGTATAACAATGTGTCATATCTTCAAAACTGTGCATGATACAGACATGGTATAGGTACCAAAGTGTTCGGAATATACACTTTTATATTAACTTTCAATACATTTGTATGGTCTAAAATTGATACTTTATGAGTTATGAGACAATAAAGCCATTTTCGGCAGAAAAAAAATGCACAAAACTGCATTTCATCTATTTGGCATTTGGGGGAGTTCTAAAACCCCTTCAAATGAGCCCAAATTTTGCATGTGAGATAGAAAGGGTTCAAAGAAACTTTTTAGGGGTTAGCCCATTTGAATTTCAGCTTTTCATTTTTTTTGGGACACCCTAATGGTTAAATGGTAACCATTATTATGGTGCACTTAATCTGTCAATAGAATGATCATTTTCCTCAAATATACTTCCAGCATACTTCAAAACACATGTCAGAATGGCACCATAATTTTTTTTGGAGTGGTCATCTTGAAGTGCTGACATAAACTTAGTTTCTTACTCTTATATATATATTATATATGCTGGCAATGCTGGCAATGAGTAAATTCAAGCGCTCGTGGTTTAAGGATTATGTCACGCTGATCAATGGGATACAGGGGTAGCTTCATGCCAGTCCTTACAACTTTTGTGACGTCATCAATGCACTCAATGACCCTGACTCGTTTCCGGTGTGTAGCTCCTCCTGTAGGCTCTTAAGTCCCACATTGCATTGAAACTGAGGTCATGTATGTGCTAACAGTTGATGTGTGAAGGGAGCCTATTGTGGTGATTGATATATTGTTGTTGTTTTGTTTGTGTTACTCTAAAGTAGTAAACAGGAAGAGAGTAATAAGTGTAACTTGATTTATTTATGGAAAAAGTACAAGTTTAGTAGCTAGATCTTCAGTTTATGTTTCAACAACTTATTGTAAATTTTCAATGAAAAAAGTGTTATAAAAACATTGAAGCAAATCTTATGCTGAATTTATGAACACATGAATTTTTTTATAATAATAGTGATTAAATTCAAACATGCTAGTGTTAGTATGATCTGTAGAAAGATCTGTAATGTGATGTCAAATGCATGTGCTTATAATTTCATTATGTGTTATCAATATCTAGTGCACATGATTACACAATGTTCATAAACATATATTGCATTTGCGGTTGGATTGAAGTTTAGTAGCATCTCCAGATGAGATAACAACGACGGTATCTAAAGAAGCCGATGTAGTAGTAGTAGCAGATGATCCTATAATGGCACCACAGGGCAGCTGAGACATCACCTGCTGGTGGCTTGATGGAGTCAGGTACGGGATCGCCGGGCACGTAGTCAGCAGGAAGTACTACAGCACCCTCTGGTAGTTCATCATCAGCTGGAGCTTCCGGAAGGGCACCCCCTGGCAACTGCACTTGGTTGTCGGCAGGGGCAGCCAATGTCTGGAATTCATTTACAAATACATGTATTAGATAGATTATCCCTCACATAGCATATTTTCTTAGTTTATTACTCAGAAATGCATACTTTCTGCACTGTTATTGAAACAGTCACGGGCTTCACCCAGTCTTCAGTTATTTTGCATAAAATTTATGGAGACATCACGCGCTCTCAGAATCAAGTGAAAATTCCATAGGGATTCAAAATAATTATTTTAGAGATAATAAAAGTGAAAATAAAAGATGAAGATATTTGAATTATAACTATTTATTTAACATACCATTGTCAAGGTCACTGCCAAGACGCCAAGAAGGATAAGAATTAGTCTGTTCATTTTGTGTGTTGTCTGAAAATGAATCATAAAATATTTGGTGATAACAATACATATCAATACTGCACTATGATACCTGATCTATTGTTCTGAGAAGTTTCTTCCTCAGTGCAAACTGTACTGGAAGCAGTAAACTAAATCAAACTATTAACACAAATTAGTAAATTCAGTGTAAAATGTAGTATAAGTTAGTTGTGGTAGGATACAATATGAAAATGTTTTATTGACAACAAATGACAAATCCAATACATTGCAACTAAAAAAAAGGAAATTACAATACATGTCACTAAAAATCAATTGTACTTAAGGGGATAAGGTAAGCATGAGGTATAAATAATAAATCTAATTATGTTATAACATACTTCTCCAAATTTAGCAACATTGAAATACAAATCTTGGTTTTCAATTGTTCATTAATCATGAAATAAGTAAATTGTCTTGAAAAATTAAAAACAGGAAAATTTGGATTGACAGATGATACACTATTATAAAATTCATTGCTGATTTCAATAAATAGTTCACATTTACAATAAAGTGCACCTCATCTTCTATCTCATTGAGATTGCAAACCTCACAAACCCTATCTTCTACAGCTACATCAACAAAACCACTAGTCTCGATTTTAATAGTGATCTACTCTGGAAATAAGTAACATTTTGGCGTCTGAATTTAACCAAAATTTATTTTAGACTTTTGAACAGTCATGAATGGTTCAGTATAACGGGTCCTAATAGCTATCTAAAATTGTAAATTGGCGGTCCCTTGCACTCTGTGTCCATGCACGCTGTGGCAAGTAAAAGACCCCATCCATGGGGTAAATTTTTAGAATGGGTGGACTCCTCTCTCTCCCCCTCTCTCTCACCTCATCAATCAATCATGGCTAACAGCAAAATCTTGCATTAGAGGGCTGCACTTTCCATATATCTATCCTTACTGTTATGAAACTTACTAAGTGAAGACTTACCTGTCGCAGCAAGTATAAAGATGTCAGTTGCTCAAATCGGACAATACTGAAACTGCCAGATGATGGTCGCTCTCTCCTTTTATACAAAATGCTGGTATGAGGATGTGTAATTGGTTTTTCTATTCAAGTGTCACTTTCCCTTCAAGTGCACTTTAATCTATGCTGAATGGTTCATTCTGGCATACCATATAACAATAAATTACTTGTACTGCACCCTCCAAGTCTCAACATCAAATGCGCAGCTATCAGTTTTTTTTATTAGTAATAACCTATGGTTTCGATACAAGAATGTACAGTGCAAGTTGTGCAACCTCAGGATCGAGACCACCATTTGGCCACTGCGAAATCCTTGGAAACACAGAAGGGACACTGGCGTATCCAGTCCTAACTCTACGGGGGGGGGGGGGGGGCAAAAATCCGGCACTGACTCTACCGGGGGACGGGGGGGGGGGGGGCAAAATCATAACTCTTAGGATGTCCCTGTCAGTCATTTCATAGGTTAAGTTTAGACATTAAGACTGGCCATTGGGGCCTATGGGGGAACCATGGCCCAAATGCCCCCCCCCCCCCAAGATCTGCCGGTGAGAGGGGACAGTGTAATTAAACCAATGTCAGAAGATATAAAACTGAAAAGGAAAGAAACTGCGTCTCCATTTTCACTCAGAAAAAAACAAACATATTACAGCCTTTTTTCTTAAAGGATACAGTATCATATTGGCCAGCTCTGTTGAAGATCTTGTACATCCCATGGCAGCTGGAAGTCGATCGCATCAGATGTCAAATTGGAGGTGCATTTTACTCAGTGTCTATGCTGAGGCAAATAAAAGACCTCACCTATGGAGCAATATGTAACATGGAGTGGACTCCAAGCCTTATCATCTCATCAATACGTCTGCCTCTGCTAGCTGGTCATGTAAGCTGGCTAGGCAGACCCAGTAGCTTTGAAATGTAAGACACTACACATTTGACAGCACACCTTGCTGGTTTGTCAAACACTAATGTGATTCTAACCAGGATATATGGTTTTTAAACTGTTTGATTAAATTTTCTTTTAAAATGCAACTGTTCATATAACCATTTTTAGAATAATTCCGCCCATTCATCATCCATCCGTGACTAAAGCCACTGTCACACGGGCCGGTTGTGCCGTAGTGAACCCGTAGTATTACGTAATAGTTGCGGAAATCGCTACCCGGCTCGAAGCCGGCGGCCCCAATACGGCCACCCGTGGATACCCGTGAATACCCGTCAAGCACCCGTGGGACCCTTGGCCAAGCCGCGAAACCCGGCCCCGGTAGCCGGTTGTGCCACGCTTGCATGGCACAACTGTAGAAATCTCACGGGTGTAAAAAAAAAAAAAAGCCGGCGGGTGGCCCGTGGAACCCGACGGGTGGCCCGTAGAACCCGGCGGGTGGCCCGTAGAACCCGGCGAATTATTCGTCCCTAATTTCACCCCGGCGGCTTGTTGAGGGGTTCTACGGGTAACCCGCCGGCTTTCACGTGTAACCCGCCGGCTTTCACGTGTAACCCGCCGGCTTTTTGCTACCAGCGTCAGCATAGGCAGGGAGGTATATACTTTAAAAAGGCTGCTGCTCCTCTAATATTAGTCTGATTTTCCTCAAATAAAGACTGAATGGCAATATAGCTCATACTGATTCCATACGTATTTTCGGATTTAAAAAAACCCGAATATTAAGCGAGATATTTGTCTGAGAAGGCATTTATCTTGAGGCGGCTGCTGCTCCATTTATATTAATCCGATTTACGTCAAATCAGGACTGAATTGTAGTATAAATCATACTGATTCCATACATGTTTTCGGATTGAAAATAGACCAAATATTAAGCGAGATATTCGTCTGAGAAGGTAGCTAGGTTGGCGGAGGCAAACAGTGGTGCTCTCGCAGACGTCCGCGCCCTGACTCTATCAATGCAGGAAGGGCTGAGCCCTTCTTTAAAAGGCTGCTGCTCCCCTAATATTAGTCCGATTTTCGTCAAATTAAAACTGTATTGTAGCATAGTTCATACTGATTCCATCATGTTTTCGGATTGAAAATAGACCAAATATTAAGCGAGATATTCATCTGAGAATGCAGTTCTCTGGCGGCGGCCAGGTGCTCTGTGTATGGTCATGACTTGAATGGTGTGGTCAATATTTTTGACCATGATATATATACATTGTTTGGATGAGCTTTATTGCAATTCATTTCTACTCATTCTGCCAACTTCCATGACCGTTATGTCAATTGCTAATAGCATTTTGAATGATATAAAGAATGGGTGTAGAGAATACAGTAAATGCTCAATACATGTGTCAATTGCCTAATTGCCTAAATTGGGGTTCTTTGACCTGTCATTTCATAGTTTGTTCAAAGATGACACAGTAATATGACATTGTCTTGATTGTCATTCACAATTACAAAAAGATGTAATTGCTTTCATTAATTAAAAACAATATATTGTATTGTAATTACCAGGCAATGATTATATTTGTATATTGGTATTTTTTTTATACATGTGAACATTCTTATCTTTTTGTGTATATTTTTGTAAAATTTAAATGTAATATTGATATTGTAATTAGTATTTGTGATTTGATCTGTGATTTTATATGCTATTTTTTATGTACTTATATGGACCAAATATTAAGCTAGATATTCTATATTATATAATAAGCATATAAATCTATCTGTCTATCTAAACTATCTGTCTATCACATATTCGATTTTCGTCAAATAAAGACTGAATTATTCAGCGAAATGTGTAGAATTTATATAATAGTTAAGGTGGGGAAAATTAATGGAGTATACTAGGCACAAACAAGAATATTCTTGTTAATAAAGTTAGTAATACCTCATAGAATATAGATATGTAGATAGACAGATAGTTATAAGATCTTCACCTAATAATATGTTACTATCAATAATTCATTAATTCGTAATCAATAAAAAACGAAAATAAAACAATGTTTGTTTGCTTGTTGCCAATAAAATTCCGACTTGATAAAGATGTCTATGGAGCTATAACAACTATCTATAGATAGATATACTCTAGTTTATATAAATTATCAATATTTCGTTGTTGTTTCTGAAAATAATCCAACTGAAATTAATATTGATATTGCATGTTCCATCCATGATCAAAACAATCTCCCTCTTTAATATGCATATTAAACAGGAATCAGTTGAAATTCAGAACTTCAATTAATGCTTGTGATCAATGATGAAAAAGCATGACTTACCCCATTCTTTGTATTATTCAAAATGTTAATAGCAATTGACATAACGGTCAATTCAGAATTTCAATTCATGCTTGTGATCAATGATTTCAATTCATGCTTGTGATCAATGATGAAAAAGCATGACTTACCCCATTCTTTGTATTATTCAAAATGCTAATAGCAATTGACATAACGGTCAAGGCAGATTGCTATTACATATATAGGTTAATTGACTTTACAAAACCAAAGGAAAAGTCCTTCCCAGTTGGTAGAATGAGTAGAAATTAATTGCAATAAAGCTCATCCAGACAATGTATATATAATGGTAAAAATGTTGACCACACCATTCAAGTCATGAACATACACAGAGCACCTTGCTGCCTTCTCAGACAAATATCTCGCTTAATATCTGGTCTATTTTCAATCCGAAAACACCTATGGAGTCAATATGAATTATACTACAATCCAGTCTTTGACGAAAATCGGACTAATATTAGGGGAGCAGCAGCATTGATACAGTCCCGGCGCGGACGTCTGCGAGAGCACCACTGTTTGCCTCCGCAAACCTAGCTACCTTCTCAGACGAATAACTCGCTTAATATTTTCGATCCGAAAACAGGTATGGAATCAGTATAAACTATACTACAATTTTAGTTCTTATTTAACGAAAATCGGACTAATATTAGGGGAGCAGCAGCCTTTTAAAGTATACTCCTGGAAGCTGCGAGTTACTCCTACTACTCGCCTGCTTACTCCTACAACTCGGCGAGTAACCCGTAGAACCCGCCGAGTAACCCGTAGAACCCGCCGAGTAACCCGTAGAACCCGCCGAGGCACCTGTAGAACCCGCCGAGGCACCCGTAGAACCTGCCGAGGCACCCGTGGAAGCCGGCGGGTATCCCGGCGGGTTACCCGTAGCACCCGGCGGGTAACCCGGCGGGTGCTGCCCCGCCCCTTTTTGCCAAACCGGCGGAAAGAGCTGTTACATAACTATTACGTAATACTACGGGTTCACTACGGCAAAACCGGCCCGTGTGACAGTGGCTTAAGGAAAGGTCAGTCAGTCATCTTGATTACTGTTCAATGAACAAATTTTTGGGAAAGATCTTCAGCCACAATGAACACATTTTTGGGAAAGATCTTCAGCAAAACTTGAAGTAGTTTGAATAAAACAAAATTGAAAGAAAAAGAGAAAAGGAGTTTTGAATGAAAGGCCCAAAAGAAGATGGTGATCAGGAAGTTAGGTCATGGAAAAGTGTATTGCATGGCATAGAGCGAAATGGTTGAATTTAGGGTAAATCTGTTAATTGCAGGTTGGACAGCAAGATCACAAATGTGTTGCATGAGAAGCAATTTCAAGGCATGAAGAACCAGTTATTGCTAATTTTTATAGTTCAGAGGGAAGTTATTATCAAATGTGTCCTATCTTCCAAGGCAGGCATGATTTCTGGCTTCAGCGGGCAATAAAGCAACCGCATAACTTAATTTAAAAATTGATCACTGTATTGTCAGGTTCTTTGTATATACGACATCATATTTATGAAGAAGAAAAAAACCCCAAATAATTGGCTATTTAAAAAAAAAAATTGCCCTTTTGAATACTATTTGGGTGGGGGCCTAGGTCAGTGGTAGCGTGATAGGCTTCCAACCACTGGGTCCTGGGTTCGATTACCAGTCGAGCTTAAGTTGGATGACTGTTTCATCCATCATATATTGTCATGGTCCCTGCCTGTCCATTCCAAAATTGTATTGCAATATGGTTATAATTTTGGGCAGGGCAATCATAAATAAGTTCACAGATCTATTGTCACATTTTACTCTTAGGCCAATATACATTGCCAAGAGTATGCTGTTGCAACAGCCTATGTTTTTTTTTCTGTCTGGCTCATAACGATTTGCACATATAAAATGAAACTGTTTGGTATGACAGTTGCAAGAGGCTGATACTTTTTGAGTCATTAATTTGCTTGGATATTTACGGCCTATTGTTAAATGGTGCCCAATTTAAGAGAAACTTAAATTTATAGTAATTATAGGCTTTAACAACTTCAGGACTTTTACAACCTCTACTCTTGTCAAGTAAATAAAGTCCTTCCAAACGTTTAAGAAATAAATTTGATGACTTCCTATTACAACTTTTATTGATCTTGTTTGAAGTGGATGATTTTCTGAGAAACGCAAATGAAGTGAAACTGCTTAGGACCAAAATTAAGAAACATCAAGACAGTTTATTACTTTTCAAGCTTCCATTTCCTAATTACTAATTCAATGCTGCATAAAAACACTGATCACAAATGGCATGGAGCTGAAAAAAGTTGACAGAAATGTCAGCAACAAGTCAAACCCCAACTTTCTGGCTGACAAAAAACACTTATATAAAACAATTAATTTAAGGTTTTTATATTCCAAATTTCTGCAGCTTCTCTTGACTATGATAAATGCCCATATTGATGACAGACGTGTAGACGTCTGGTATGCTCTATATTTGCTGGTTCCAGACGTCCATAAGTACCTTTTATTTTGGTACTACAGACCGTCTACTTCCTCTAATATTTATGTCTTAACAGGTGCCCATTATGCACGCTTTCACCCTATACAGACGTCTTGTATCATGTAGTTTTATCACATTACAGACCGTCGATATACCCTTGCATTTTCAGCACTTACAGACGTCCATTAGTATAGATATTCAACATCTTACAGAGTCGTCTAGATATAGGCATATTCTGTCATATAGACAGCAAGATAATATCCAATAATTATGCATCCCAACATCTAAGTATTAGGTCTGGATGTTGGCAAATCGAGGCAATCCAGACAGCTTGATATCAAGAAATGCTAAGCCTTTCGACTGTTAAGAAATTGGCAAATTCTGCTGAAGACGCGGCTATATAATAATGTATTATTAGTTACTCGGACATCTAGCTATCAGCAAATTCTGATTGATGCAGACGTCCAGACATTGACTAATTCTGTGCCATTCAGACGTATAGATAACAGCAAATTTTTGGTCTTACTGATGTCTAGATATTGGTGAATTTAATGCCATATATACGTCCATAGAAGGAGAAAAATGGCATCCTGTAGATGTCTACTGTGTCTAGATAGGGTTCAAAATGTGACCGGTTTTTATATGAAGAAGTAAGATATTTGTAAGACATAATAATATCATGTGCACATGAAAAATAAGACCACTAATATAGTAATATATACTAATATTTTTGATTTCATCATGCAGTTCTTGTGTATTTAAAGAAAGTTCATAATTTCTATTCAATCATATTTACCACATCGTTTGAATATTACAATGTCGATGTTAATATCCAAGTATATTTGCATCAAAATAAGACAAAGTAAGACTTAGTAGACAAAAGTAAGACTGAATACGTTTCTTACTTTTTACAAAACTAAAGTAAGAATTTATCGGACTTTGTAATAACCCAAGGGAACACTGTATTATTTCACACCTAACAGAATATAATGAAGAAATTCAAGAGTTCAAAAAAAATGGACATCTTGGACTCTAATTAGCATTGCATAACAAGCTATGTAGGGCGGCCTAGGGTGGTCCAAGAAAACAAAGTTTTTTATTTTGCTGCTCCACAAGGCTGCCCCTGTTCCTAATGACCAACTGAACATATTCCTGAAGTTTCAAAGAAATTGGACAATATTTAGAGGTTGCTACCGAAATGTGAAAGGTAGTAATACAAACGTAAATAGGAACGATATGTGCTTGTCAATGTATATATACTCTTAGAACACCTATTACTTACTGAACATAAAATGTCCAACAAACAGAACCTTATACAAGGTTTATCTTATGTATTTCTAATTTACATGTATTTCCAATTTACATGAACATTTTAACAGATTTAATCATGAAGCAGTCCTGCCTTGTTTGACGAGGGAAACTTATTTCTGTGCAAGCGAACAGTTTGTAGAAGAAACTGCTTCTGTTCTTCATTTTTTGTCAAAGAGCTATTGTACTTCTCAATGAAACTAATTCCTCTCTCTGCACAGTCATTGACCACTTTTAAGCCATGAGCCTTTCTTTGCATCCTTAGAGTCATTGGTCAGAAAGTTTAACATTATTTTGGACCTGCTTGTTATATATTCTTCTAGTGGCCTACTGATTTCAAAGTTATTGGCTGCAATACGATGTGCACAGTCTTCATTGGGTGGCCTTGTCAAGTTAGCTACCATTGCCTTTTTTGTTGCATCATTAACAGAGTCGTCGAAAAAGGCAAGTTCTGACGAGTGTTCAGAAAGATACCACAGGTGTCTTTTCTAGGCTTTGGAAGCGACAACTTTTATAGTATCTTCTGGATATGTTTCTAACAAGTGCAGAAACTGCAGATCATTGAGTGGAGCTTTCTCGGGAACTGGTGCCTCATGCCAAAACTTGGCATATAACAGTGAAACAAAAAGGCCAATTTTTAGCAAGCCTTTATATTCACGAGTAGTGAGTTTCACTTGACTTCTGAAAAGTAGCATCTTCAGTGCATAAATTGCCTTCATCATCCAGCGTGCATGATGTACTGCACCTGGAGCACGAAAGGTGTATTCTTCTAAAGTTCCTCCTAGAAAAAGAATGCACAGCTGTAGAAGTTCCTTGTAGTCTTCACGAGGGTGATGTTCATTTACAGCTTTCTGATAGTAGGTGATCATTTCCTCATGTTGTATCAGCTGCTCTGGACTAAACATATCATCAGTAGCTGGGAGAAACTGCTCAGTTTTGACATCTGGCCAACACTTTTGAAACCGTTTGAACAATTTCATATCGGGTCCACTTGTTGGCCCCAGAGATGACTTTACAACATCAGACAATATCACTTCAAAGATATGGTGACGGCAAGCCAGCCATAATAGTTCAGTGTTCAAAGCATGTTCTATAATTGTACAGGCACCTGAGTGTAACCCAGTATTTGAGGCAGTGGTATCAAACACTAAGCCTTTTATTTGTGATTTGAGGCCCCACTCATCTATCAAACCTAGGCATGCATTGGCTTGTGCTTCCCCAGTTCCACGGTGTATCTTTGCAAGCAGTTTTTCTGTACCATTGCGTGTGACTAATATGGCTACTCTGTCTACGTTTTCAGTTTTATTTCCTAAAAAATCAGGTAGTAATTTCCCATTCCAGTGCAAAAGCAGTGGCATATCTGCAGCTATGGTTGATCTTTCTTCAGCAGCTGCATTTATACGATTCACCATACGTGCATGGCGTATGCCACTTCTTGATAAGGACACATCCTTAACATTATGCCCAAGGGCTTTTACAATGGAAGTTGCTACCATCATTGCCCCACGATCAGAGATATTCACTCTATCCAATGTTTGCCCCACAATCAGAGATATTCACTCTATCCAATGTTGAAGCTACATTTGGTGTAATTACTTCATGTGGATTTTTCTTTTGCTTTTTTCTGGCAGCCAATGATGGGACAGGCACATTGTTCTCCTCATTATCTGAATCTGAACCTTCACTAGTTTCAGTAGCATCACTCAGCATTGGGGTCTTATTTTCTTGCATTTGCTCTTTAGCATATTTTCTCTTTCTTTGCTCCTCTTTATGTAATCTTTTCTGTTTTCTGATTTCTATTTCAGCTGATATTTTGTCAACAGAGCTCATACTACAGCTTGAAGTGTCTTCTCTCTGCATGGCTAGAAACGCTTTGTCCTGTTCATTCTTCATGGTCTCAATGGCATCTTTTGTTGATATGTCAAACAGACTTTGGAGATCATCAAGAAACATCTGTTCCTTTGCCCGTAGAAAGTCACTTGACTTTAACCTATTCTTTTTTAACAGGCAGTATTGGTCATATAGCTTCTTTAATTGACGTTTGCAAGAGTCATGTCTCTGAACAGGAATATGTGCTTTCTCCCAGATTGTTAATGTTGACTGGATTGCCAGTTTGGCACTTTCATCTACAGTTTTACATTCTTCTAAATGATAGTACATCAAAGTCTTTAAAACATTTAACTTTGTTGGCAGTCCACTGCATATTATGTCCTTAACAGGTCTTCCCACAAGCCAAACTGAGGGTGAACTACGGGTAGCCATATTATCAGCACCACTGCATCTGTAAAAATATATCACAAATAAATAATACCTGAAGACCTGCAAATTATGTTTCTGCGAAATATAGATTTACTCTCCAAAAATATTTAGTACAGTAATAATAGTATACTTACTAATGCACAAAAGTAGTTAGAGCAGCTTCATGGGAATCGAAAGGAGATGATATAAGAAGTCCATTTTCCAAATGAAACACTCATGACTGATGATCACTGAGCACTTTACATATCTATGTGTCATTTATGGTGCTCTCTGGATCAGTGTTAAAGAAAACTTCACAGTGCACACAAATTCTATCAATGTGTACAACTGTACATTGTTTCTCTGCATGTACAGTGTAATACAAACTTCACTTTCGAAGGCATATTACAAAATCCAACTTTGGTAGCAACCTCTAAATATTGTCCAAATAACCCAATTTTTTGTAGGCATTCATTTTGTGATAAAAGGAAAAAGGGGCAGCCTTGTGGAGCAACATTTTGAAGACATTTGATTTTTTCCCTTATACTTTGGACCACCCTTGTAGGCCAAGTGGCAATCGTTTCGGTTCATCGCAATATATAAACACTCAAAAAGAAAAAGGTATCACTAAGCCATATATAGTGTTACTGTATAAACATTCATTAGGGTAAGTGCATCAGTGTTAGAGTTCAGCTCTAGAAACGAAAGTGTGTATAAAGAGTTCTGCTCTGGAAATGAAAGTGTAATGCCCGCCATCCAGCCTGTCAGACGAACACTTAACAATGATAATGATGCCTGTGTGCTATGTGGGATTCGCTGAGGATTTAGCAGCACAGCCTATGTTTATCTGATTTATTTGAATGTAGCAAATATTGATGATTTTTGTGTCATGCTAAAAATTATAAATATGATTAAACAGGAAGTAAGTGTGATTTTTTTTCCAGCATAGCATTATGGTTGCCAAGTTTTACTCAAGGTGGTGCAACCTTCTGTTTTCCAAGTTAAACAGGCCTGTGCCACACGGTGGCAATCACATACATCATAAAAGGATCTGGCACAAGCATGGATAGATCAGCTGAACAAGAAAATCCCACTCCCATATTTATAAAATACAGCTATGGATAGATCAGCTGAACAAGAAAATCCCACTCCCATATTTATAAAATACAGCTATGGATAGATCAGCTGAACAAGAAAATCCAACTCCCATATTTTTAAAATACAGCTATGGATAGATCAGCTGAACAAGAAAATCCCACTCCCATATTTATAAAATACAGCTATGGATAGATCAGCTGAACAAGAAAATCCCACTCCCATATTTATAAAATACAGCTATGGATAGATCAGCTGAACAAGAAAATCCCGCTCCCATATTTATAAAATACAGCTATGGATAGATCAGCTGAACAAGAAGATCCCGCTCCCATATTTATAAAATACAGCTATGGATAGATCAGCTGAACAAGAAGATCCCGCTCCCATATTTATAAAATACAGCTATGGATAGATCAGCTGAACAAGAAGATCCCACTCCCATTTATATACAGCTATGGATAGATCAGATGAACAAGAAAATCCCACTCCCATATTTATAAAATACAGCCATGGATAGATCAGCTGAACAAGAAAATCCCGCTCCCATATTTATAAAATACAGCTATGGATAGATCAGCTGAACAAGAAAATCTCACTGGCATATTTATAAAATACAGCTATGGATAGATCAGCTGAACAAGAAAATCTCACTGCCATATTTATAAAATACAGCTATGGATAGATCAGCTGAACAAGAAAATCCCACTCCCATATTTTTAAAATACAGCTATGGATAGATCAGCTGAACAAGAAAATCCCGCTCCCATATTTATAAAATACAGCTACGGATAGATCAACTGAACAAGAAAATCCCGCTCCCATATTTTTAAAATACAGCTATGGATAGATCAGCTGAACAAGAAAATCCCACTCCCATATTTATAAAATACAGCTATGGATAGATCAGCTGAACAAGAAAATCCCACTCCCATATTTATAAAATACAGCTATGTACTACTAGTACACAAGCTTGATAAGATCAATGTAGAGATGTGCATAAAATGCCATAATTTTCCATGAGGGCAGATACAGAAGAATATTCAAGAACCTTCCTAAAAGCTCAACCATTCTTTATGAGGTGGATGAACGTATCGCCAAACAATACAAACAAAATTCACCAGACCGGATGTCGTCCGCCAGGGATACAAACTTTATCTAGAGTTAGAAAAGCAGACAATC
This sequence comes from Alitta virens, assembly GCA_932294295.1. NCBI lineage: Eukaryota > Metazoa > Annelida > Polychaeta > Phyllodocida > Nereididae > Alitta > Alitta virens. The sequence goes on along the minus strand of OW028576.1, from coordinate 40,793,639 downwards.
TGAATAAACGCTCAGAGTAGACAAGCTGAACAAACACTCAAAGAAACAGACAAGCAGGAGAAACGCTCAGAAAACAGAAAACCTTATGAAATAATCTGAAATAGACAATCTGAAGAAATACACAGAGAAGCAGGCAACACTGAAGAAATCCCGAGAAACAGAATGTGTGAAAATATAATTATGGAAGTTTGAGAAAGATTGAAAATTTCTGCTTGAAAAATTGCTCAGAGAATAGACAACCTGAAGAAACACTATAAAAAAAACCAAATGACCTGGAGAAACACAGACAAACAGACAACCTTCTCTCCACTTCTATAGCTAATAGTCGGCTTAAATTTATCACCAGAAAAGTGTAAACACTGCCAAATGTAAGAAATTGTAATATATCAATAAATATATTTTTTTATATCCGGTTTTGAGTAGCCAGCAATGATAGCTTTGGCTGGGCAAAATTTGATGGGCTGTTTTTATTGAAACTAACTGTAATTACAAACCAATGGAATCTATTATCTTAACAATGCCAAACCTAGACAACCATAACATATCGCTTTCAGAAATAATAAAGAATAGGTTTACCATACAAATGGTGTTCAAACTCCCATGTTAAAACTTATGCCAACAAAGCAGTAAACGTCTCCCCAGTAAAATGTATCCTCTGTAGTAAGGTATGGAGAAGACCACCTACTGGAGAGTAAATTCACTTACCCCCTACAAGAGTACATGTTACTCTGAATAGCTTAGAGGTTTACTCTATTCATGGATCACAGAAGTTCCGTTGTAATGAGATCATTGTCCATGAACACAATTTTTGATTTTTGTGTCAAGTTATCAACAGAGAAGACCACCTGTGGTAATTTACGAGGGCAGGGGTATCAATACATGGGGAGATACAAACCCCCCCCCCCACCTTTTTGGGAAGGGGGGCATGGTCAATGCAATCATCCCCCTCCCGTGAAATTCACATTGAAAATTACCTTTAGTGCCACACACATTTGTTTTGGAACATTTGTGCTTTGTTAAACAGTTTTTACACTTCATATCACATATCAGTTTATCTGTAAAAATAGTTTGGCATCCATGATCCACCATTACTTTACCTCTTGACAAGAGTCTGAGCGTTAACTGCTGCCACTTGTATGTGTGATAGAAAGGGACGGTGCGGCAAACAAAGTAGGCCAGTATCCCCACCCATCAAGAGAAATCGATGCCCCTGCTCGAAGGTAAATTTTACTCCCAATAGGAGTGGAAGTTTGCCCCTTTTTATGGTGTAATTTTTGACATAGGGTTCTACTCCACTTGTAAAGTTAACTTAAGCTGTCTTTTTTTTCTGAGCCAGGCGGCAGCACTGTTTATGCAAATTCTATAGATGACAATGACAATATTGTCAACAAGGCAGCAATGAGATGCATGCATGTTGCTGTGAAGCAGTTCGGCATCAAAAAATTGTCTTTATGGGATATTATTCCATGTAGGTTCAGAATAAAGTAAGTGCATTACTTTTTTCTTTTTGTATTTCCTAGTAACTATATTGGTTGGAATGTCCCATTTTAAAATTAGAATACGTTTATTGGCCTTGTGATGTATAATATATAATAATACATATTCAATACACTGCATAGTTTTCATTGATCTATAAGCTAGTTTATGAATTATGCAGACTGAATGCACAAGTTGCTGGGCAAATCAATAGCAGCCACACAACTAGTTAGCTAGTTAGCACCAGGTGGCACAGTGAAGTTGAAGAGGGACAAACAGCCACCTCTTGAGCCATTTTGCAATTAAAGTTCAGATTTTTTAAATTTTTGTGGAGAAGTGCATGGCTGTTTTGTTCTGGCCAGGGAAAGGGAGCTTGATGCTTCCCTTGAAGGTCCCAGGTTTGATTACCAGCCAGTGCACTCTTCCGGAGCTGTATATTTGCATGTTGTGGTCTATAGCTAGTGGTTAAGGTGTTCACCTGCTATCTGCACCATGGCATTGAGGAGGTGGCCAGATCCTCTTCATGATCATGGCATTGCTGCACCCCAACCAGGTGCAATGGCTACTTGCTCAAGGCACAGTGATGACACTGGTGTGAGCTCCTAAGCCCCCTGTGGTTAACCCTGTGGGTGGGTGGGTGATTAGGGCTTTACGTCCTGTATTTTTGCACCTGATGGGCTAATTAGGACAGGCAGGGACCATGGCAATGAGACAAAGGATGAAACAGCCATCCAACTTAGGCTCGACCGGGAATCGAACCCGGGACCCAGCAGTTGGAAGCCCAGAGAGCTACCTCTGAGCTAGGCCCCGCCTAGGTTAACCCTGTGAACAAGGCTGAATATACTTCCCATTGAGTTGAGAGAGACTAATTAACATTGAATTGGTGGTGCCTTGTACTCGGTGTCTGTGCTTAGGCAGAGTAGGGGCTTAGCTCAGTGGTAGTGCGCTGGGCTGCCAACCACTTGGTCCTGTGTTCGAATCCTAAATTGGAATGTTGTGCTTCATCATATGCCTCATTGCCTTGGCACCTGCCTGTCCTGATCAGCATTATCTGGTGCAAAGATATCCCACACCACCTATGCTGAGGCTGCCAGTAAAATGCCCCACACATTTATGCTGAGTACATGGCTCTGCCAGTGGTAGGGGCTTAGCTCTGTGGTAGCATGGTGTGCTCCCAACCACTGGGTCCCGGGTTCACCTCCCGGTGGAGCCTAAGTTGGATGGCTGTTTCATCCTCTTATTGCCTGTCCTAATAAGCCCAACAGGTGCAGAAATATAGGACATAAAACCCTAATCCAACCACCCACCACATGGCACTGCAATAAAAAAAAATTACTTTCTGTCAATATTGTGCTCATAATGAATTACACTCAAGATCAGAATGGCTGCTAATTCCATAACTCAAAAATGGGATAGTCTTAATAATTAGTTCAAGCAGAATAGCAGATCCATTAAAGTCACATAGTTTGACACCTAATAATGCCGTCTCATAATTTCAAATTATCTTGGAACTAAAATTATGTAAAAATTATTTGTTTTTATTACGTCAAAAACAAAACAGTAATTCACATTGTCTTAAAATAATCTAAGGCTTTTCTTTGCCTAAAAACAATTCAAGCCACGTCTTTACCAGTCTTACACTGTGTAATACAACCTTGAAAACTTAATAATACGTTTTTAAGGCATCATATGGTATGTGAAGCATGAGTGAAGAAGAACCTCAGATAAAGAACTCCCATTAGTGAACTTAATGCACCATATTTATATAGATAACGTAATTCTAATGTCATTGATATGTGTCATAACTGATTCAAAATATTTACATTTGGTGGCCATAACTAGACCATAGTCATCAGTGTATACTAGTAAAGATGAACTTTAATGAGCCCACGAAATATATTTTGAGTTATTTACATGATCTATCTGAATGTACCACAATATAATAAAATAATATAATATAATATAACATAACATAACATAACATAACATAACATAATATAATATAATATAATATAATACAATACAATACAATATAATACAATACGATATAATATGATATAATATGATATAATATAATAGAATAGGTCACATCCAAATATTTTGGTTTTCCTGGTGTATCACAATAGAATAGATAAGAAGTTGGTAATTGTTCCCCTTCCTTTTTTTTTTTTTTTTTTTTTTTTTTTTTTTTGAGGAAAGCATGCCGGGTCTTGTCTCGTTGATTCACTATAACAGTATAGATCCAAAAAAGAAAAAAGAATAAAAAGATGGAGAGAATGGCAATGTGCGTTCTTTTAAACATAGCGCTGCTACGCAGCAAACCTCAGCGAACTAGCATTGAAATTATTGTTGAAGATTATCCACAAATGAACCAATTAATTGCTAAAATATAAGATGCTGTCTACATAGTTAAATACTTATGAAATCAACAGTTCATTATGCAGTATGCAGTATACCATATAAATGCTAACAGCTTGGCTGATTCTGAGAAAAGCCTATTCTTAGAACTACCCTAAAGCTGGGAAGAAGTCAGACAGCGATATATACTCTCCCCCGAAGGATGGGAATATGCTTATACCTCTTTGTGTTGCTAATATATGAAACATCAGCAATTACAACTTTTAACATGGGCAACAGGGCCAGCAAATTACCTGATCAAAACACCAGGTGCAGAAAATCAAGTGTTCAAAAAGACCTTATTTATGCTTTAATGGAAACCTCAAATTGAAAAGGCACAACTATGTAAAATATTCTAGAAGCATTTCATGCATAATGAGGCAGGGATGGACAAAGAATGTGTATTTTCGATTAAGGCCTAGATAAAGCCTAAATTCCCATTCATTAGGTATATTTTCATTTACCATGTCCTATATACAAAGAATATGGGGATGGGGTGATTTAATATGAAGTCTTATATGTATATACTTTAATTCCGCATAACTTTGTGGATGTCAATGTAAATTAGGAGGTTCTAGAAAGGAAAATGTGGGAAAGAACACAATTTGTAGCTTTTATTTTCAGATGTGAAAAATAAGAAGAAAAAAAGACATTCATGCCAATATGAAGTTTAAAAAGTTATATAATTTAGACATGTTAATGTGAGATTTCATCAGGGGCGTCGATTTCTCTTGACGGGTGGGGGGGGGGGGGAAGCAGGCCTACTTTGTCTGTCCCACCGAGACTCTCTCTAGCTCATACAAGCTGCAGCAGTTAATGAACGGACACTGACCAAGAGGTAAATTAAAATATTTTTACAGATAAACTTGTACTGATATGTGATATGAAGTGTAAAATTATTTACAAAGCACAAATGTTCCAAAACAAAAGAGTAATTTTCATTTGTGGATTTCAAGGGGGGGGGGGGGGGCTGATTGCATTGATCATCTCCACTTCCCAAAAATTTGGGGGTATATATCTCTCCCCCTGCCCCATCCCCCTGAATCAACACTGGATTTCATCTACGTAAGGCTAATATCATCTCACATTTTCACATTTTCCCCTAAATATGACAACTGATTTTTTTTAAATGGCTATGATACAAAAAAAAAAAAAAAAATATATATATATATATATATATAGGCACATGTACACTATTTTAGACATATTCCTGCTCCGGAAACGAATAAAATGTATTTCAGTTTTTCCTTAATTTAGTAAAACATGGCTGAAACATGTCAATGTAAATCTCCAAAGGCACAGCTAGATAGATAGATAGATAGATAGAAAGTGCAGCCCTATAAGGCAAATTCTTGCTGCTATCGAGGCTTGATTTGATGAGGTGAGAGAGAGGAGTCCAAACCATGTTACACATTTACCCCATGGGTGGGATCTTTTACTTAATTGACTCATCAGAATGACATCCAGTAGGGATGTTGAATGCCCAAGCCTGGGATTGAACCCGGGTCTAGCGAAATACCAAATTTGATCAATGTATATGCAGCAGAGTTCTGCTCCGGAAACGAAGCGTGACCCCCGCCCACCGACTGACCACCCACTGCTGGACGGACATCATTTTGCTAAAATAACTACAATACCTCTTTGAACAAATGCTTGTTCATTGAGGTAAAAAGAGTGCTTAAATAGAACATGTCCTTGACTGAGAATGGCAGTGTGATAAAAAAGAGTGTGTCCTTGCACTAAGAATGCGGTGTGGGTTTGTTTAGTTGGAAAAAAAGTGCAACTGCTTGACTTTTCTTGAAAAAAAAAGTAGTGCACTTCCCGAAGGCTACAATAACAACTGTTTTATTGTGTTGTGGAACTTAAGTTGCAGTGCCTTGGCAATTTGACTAAAGGAACTGTTCTAAGGGGTGACAAATGGGTGATTTTTATGCCTGATATCTAGTGGGAGTGTCTATTTTAATTATACGTGTACAGTTAGTTGCATTACATATATTATACATCCATTTTTTTATAATACACTGTTATGTGTATTCAGTCCCATGATTTGACACATATCACCAGTGAAGTAGTTCTTATCAGTGGACCTAATATTCTTTGTTCTCATGCACTTTGACCTTTAACCTATAAACCTGTTAGTTAGCAACAGACTCGTCTGAACAATCATTCAGATAGGAGTTTATATCACAACTGTTGACCTGAGTACTCAATTGTGGGTAATTTCAGACAGATAGTACTTTCAGGCTTTTGGAATTGTTTCTGAGATTTTATTTATTAGAAAACTTCATTAGGATATCAACAATTTATTACAAATGGACTTTTATCACACTCTGTCATGGAATCAACAGTTAATGAATGGATTGTGTATTAATGCATTTGTAAAAGTTTGTGTATACCGTATTGGATGATCATCATACCCCGCCGCTCCATCTTTGCATCTAAGAATCAATAACGTTCGTTCAAGTTTGAAGGAGTTACAATCAGTTTCTTTCGTCACAATTCTAGACCTGGACTAACCTATAAAAACGTTTCATCAGATTAGTACGGTAGTTATGCTACTACATGGGAGACATTAATTACAGATGCTCCAGGTGAATGAATGAAAAGTTGACATTGCATGAAACTAGATCAGGCATACTAGAAGTATATATTGAACAGTGAAAAATTATGATATGACATATTGATTCTATCACTGTTAACTGACTTATCAACTAAGGACTATATTATAAGATCAGCTGACATGAATGACAGTTGTTTGTTTGCACTGGGAGTCGTATACACTTTAACAAACATGCATGTTACAAGATAAATTGCACATGGATAAATGTGGTGATTAATAGTGGAAGTGGAATTTTTTATGGATTGCAAGGAGTTTTTAGTTGAAAAGAACCCAAAATATGCACCAAAAATTTTGAATTATTTTACTGGTTTGTTAAGAAACAATTAACATGACCTCTACACCAGATTATAATGAACATTCAAACTCTAACATTGTTCCACAAACTGGAATACCAATACTGAATGATGAACAAAAACATGAACTAGCAAGACAATCCGAGGACTTAAAAGCTTTAATTACGAGAGAGGACAAAAAAAATTTACTCGAACCTCCTCGTCCAAGCAAGCCAAAACGACACCGAAGTAAACGAAAGAGGAGAAGCCATTATGGATCGGTGAAGGAAAGGATTCCAAAAACGCATGAATTCATGCGCAGGACGACAAAATTCAAACGGTATGATATATATCTTACAGAGTTTTGTTTACATAAGCCATGCTTGACCTTACTGTACTCCGTAGATCAGTAGGTTTGATATAAAAGTAAGGTCAAACCCGCAATTTTTTCTTCTTCAGAGATTAGTAGTGATATACTCAGTAGTAGAGCTGGGCTGCCAACCACTGGGTCCTAAATAGGCCCCGCACAACGGTATTATTAGGTCACGCTCAAAACTTCACTTTTAAATGAGGGATAATTAGGAGACAAATTAGCATCTGCCTGCAAGGCAACACAAGCAAGGCTGCTGCGTTGGGCCCCGTGCCGCACCGCGCCTAAATAGGCCCCGCACAACGGTATTATTAAGTCACTCTCAAAAGACAACACAAGCAAGGCTGCTGCGTTGGGCCCCGTGCCGCACCGCGCCGAAATAGGCCCCACAAAACGGTATTATTAGGTCACGCTCAAAACTTCACTTTAAAATGAGGGATAATTAGGAGGCAAATTGGGCCCCGCTTTGGTCAAGTGCTAGTACCGGCCCTGCCTGCCTGTCCTGATCAGCCCTATCTGGTGCAAACATAATGGATGTAAAAGCCCATCTAACCCACATCCACCAGTAACAATTTACAAAAGTCCTGCCTGACCTACAGAGGCGTCGATTTCTCTTGACGGTTTGGGGGGATGCAGGCCTACTTTGTCTGTCCAACTGTGAATTTCCCTCGCTCGTACGAGTAATAGCAGTTAATGCACAGACACTGGCCAAGAGGTAAATTAATAGTGGATCATTGATGCCAAACTTATAAACTTGTACTGATATGTGATATCAAGTGTAAAACTGTTTAACAAAATACAAATGTTCCAAAACAAAGTGTGTGAAAAAGGGTAATGTGAATTTCAGGGGGGAGGGGCTGATTGCATTGATCATCCCCCCCCCTTCTCAGAAAGTGGGGGGGGGGCGGGGTTATATATCCCCCTCATCCCCTCTGAATCGACACCCCTGTTGACCTTACTGCACTTTCTGGCTGCATTAGTCTAGTATTGGTCACTAGTAGTAACTTGTAGGTGGTACAAAAGCATTCAATTCTCAATTTTTTTCATAGATTAGTAGTGATACATCTGTCAGAATTGTGTACACAAACCCTGCCTGACCTTACTGTACTCTCTCCATGCTGTTTAATATTGGTCGATATTAGTAACTTGATAGGTTGGGCATGAGTATAACTTGACAACCACAATTTTGGTCAGTGAATGATGGCCTTTTTTTTTTGGTGGAAAATGTAGGGTGAACGAAAAGTAGTTTTGAAATTTTCTCACCCCCTACAATATTCTGAATGACCAAAAACTTTTTCATCTCTAAATTTCAGGTAAATAATATTAATAGGTCCTAATGGCTGAATATATACTTTTTGTGTGTAGTCATTTCAATTAGAGTACACGTATATAAATAAAACTTCATGTGAACATGATAAATGTTCATCTTCAGACATTGATTTCTCAAAGAAAACCTGCGGTCCATAAAAAGGTGGTTGCAACACCTTCGCGCTGTTCAACGGGCACGTCTTCTGATGTGTTGCCATGTCTGATTGGCTGAACGGCCGTGAAAATAATATAATTTTTTGATTCCGTGCTTCGACCATTTTCATAGTTGTGTACATGCCATTATGCAAAAGAAATTTTTTGGTCATAGTGTGGAAGTGGTTGAAGCAAGGATATTTATGTTCAGTGCACCTGTCTAGATATTGTACCTGGACGTAATATATATGCTGTTGTTGTTGCCAAGTGATGACATTTTATTTTGCTTAGGGTACACTGCTGCAGCAACCTAGAAAGTTCATGCCCAATATAAACAATCCGTGGTGGTGCCTTGGTCGTTTGTTATTCATATAATAATGCCCTTCTGGTAATTACATATTAATCATTTATCATAACTTCAGGAGTCAGGTAATTTTGTTGACTTATAAAGTAATGAGAATGATGGATATGCATTTCTCCAATAAGTATTTATCTTATAAAACATTATTACCTTATATTAATACTGAACATTTGCCTGTAGTCTGGTAATGCTGTTGTTGCAATTGAAATACATTTTATATTTAGCTGAGGGTGCGCTGCCACAGCAGCCTATGTTCATGCTAGGTAGTTTTGACTTTTGACCTACTTTCATGATCATGTGACTAAACAAAATGTCGGGCGCTCCGTTGATTACTTGTGGATGCGGGTCTCCGCAGAAAACAAGCGTTTTGTAAGTGTTAAAGAAAGCTGTGAGGATTAGATCTTGTGTTGATACTTAAAGAAAATGGTTATCTTTGTTTTTATGTTATTGTTTGAGCCGATCGCTTTGTTTGTAGCGTGATTGTTGTGTTTTTTGGTTGACTAAATTGAATGAACGATAGCAAAGCTGTCATGGGCTTCAAGAAATCGAAGACTATTCTCAGCCTGTAAGAATGTTTAAGTTAATCAATGAGTTTCCTTTTCACTTATGCGTATTTAATTTAATGCGTTATACTTTCAAAGTTCATATAGATGCGATTGTCAATTGTGTAATAATGTTCAAGTCATTACTAGTCACGAGGTACAGTTTATAATATATACATGTAATATTATAGATAACCTTAATTACTTGTTTGTTTACCTCAACTTATCAATCATTGGTGATGTTAATTAAAAGAATAATTAGTAGAAATGATAGTACATATGATAGTCTGGCATCATGTGCAGTAATTATAACATAAACAAATTTTTGAAATATTGATTCTTTTTATAAAGGCCTACATACCTGTAACCATAGAGTAAACATGGTTTCTCTATGCTTTAACTGTCATAACCTTTTCAGATATAATAACACAATTTATATATCTTTGTGCACAATCACAAATTTCAAAATGTACCAGTTTATTTGATCCAAACAGATGTTTATGTGAACTAAATGTGATAAAGGGAAAAATAATACAAACCATACTTATATAAAAATATGTGATATTTAAAAGAGTTTAAAACGATCAGTTTAATTTATCCAAACAGATGTTTAAATGTGTGATTGATCTGTGACGAATAGCTAATATTTACTCTTCCTCACCTTCATCTAATCTGCTAATGTACAATGTATTCATGTCGCACTGGGTGACCATAAGTATATGTAATAATTTTATCAATTCTTTGTTTATCAAGTTCATCTGTCAGCATTTGATATTGTTAATTTAATGCACTGCAATGACCTCGCTCTTCCTCAAAAGGTATTATTAAGTTAGGATTCAAGTGGTTAATTGGTTTACAAAAAAAGAGAGAGAAATTCACAGTTTTCTGGAGGTTTTGCGATTTTGGTGGGAAGAGAGATACAGTAGGGCCTAAGAATTTACATATATGTACATGGTTTCTCTTGAACATGATTTCATCAATGAAATTATGAAAAAAATCAGCCGAGTGAAAAGTTGTTGCTAAAGCTTTGATAGAAATAAAGTAAAGTAAAAATGGTTAGAAATGTTGTTGGAATATATAGAGATTTCTGATTATTTATTCATTAGAAACAATGTGATGTGGAAATGGATATAAATATATTATGCTCGTGTATGTAAACTTTTGGGCCTGACTGTATTTGGGTGGGACCCAGTCAACAGTGACAAAGTACCATTAATGTGTTATACTTACAAGGTTCATTATATAGATAAGATTTTCTATATATATGGTCAAAATCATTATGTAGATACAATTTTCCATATAATATGGTCAAAACCATTATATTGATACAATTTTCCATATATATGGTCAAAAATCATAATATTGATACAATTTTCCATATATATGGTCAAAAACCATTATATTGATACAATTTTCCATATATATATGGTCAAAACCATTATATAGATATGGTCAACACCATACCTCAATTTTGGAGGGGGAGGGGTCTCCACACCTGATGCAGGCTTCAGGAATTGCTTGCTATATGTTTTAATTATTTTATTTTGTACATCATATGTATAAAAGATATAAACTTTAATGATAATAAAGTGCTCTATACCAGTGTATACCCCATTATCTGCATTGAAGAAACAGATTGCATAGCGAACCTGTTGGAAATGATGATGATCTTTAAAAAGGGGCCCGGTTGCTTTTGTCACAATTTAATATTGCTTAATATATCAAAATTTCGTTATGATGTTAATGTCAAAAATTTACATTTGCGTTTATGCTCGTTTCTTGTTCTTTTTCAGATACCGTGTTGTGATACTTATTTTAACTTTCTTAGCTTACACTACGTATCATCTTTCTCGAAAACCTATCAGTGTTGTTAAGGTAAGAAAGTGTCCATGTGTCAATCAATCTTGATTCAATCTAGTTCTCGGTGAACTGTTGTGTTTTCAGTATGAGGACAAACAGTGTTAATGAGACATTTTAAAGAATAAAAAAGCGAAATGAAATTTATCTAATTCTTCATGAATAGAAGTGATTGTAGTCTTTGTCTGCGGTTTTACCTTATATGGACATTTAATGCCATAAGCCTGCAATGACTCAGTATATTGGCCATGAAGGATATCAACTTATTTAATCTAAGCTGGCTTTCCTAGCAAAAATGTACAAAACATTTTAAAATACTTTATGTTAGGTTTATGCTGTTATTATGTGCACAGTTAAAAAATGCAGTATAGTGGACCCAGATTTATAACCATATTTAGCGAGTCCCATTGCCAGGCCTATGACGTCAAATGCTTGAATTCAATGTATGATGTTACAAAGAAAGGACGGTGGTTTTCATATTCGCGGTAAGGAAGTAGTCCATTTAAGTTATTTTTATTATTATTGGGGGCTGCGACCCCTGCTACTCTACACTAATGTTATTCTTATTGTGTCAGAACTTAAAACTTATCAAAAAATTGGATATTAATTCATATTCTGTGGACGCCAAATATGGACAATTTGGGTCCGCTATACTGCACTAAACCCAGAATTTCAAACTCAGACTGTTATGCTGGGCAATTACATATAAACATATGATAAACAGCATCAAACGCACAATGTCTATTATTATCTTTTCTGTTTACAGTCCGTTTTCCACATAAATTGCACCAACAGCTCAGATGAACCTTTGTACAACTGTTCCAGTTGGGCGCCCTTCGGTAAGTGTGAATTCCTTTGCGTTATTATAACTTACTAAAATATTTGTATCATTTTAGAATGTGCCATGTGGATAACATTTTGAACATTTGAGGGTGTATCCACAATTTTTAACGTAATAAATACCACAGGGCCCTTTAAGCAGATTTTGTACATCATATGTATATATACAAATACATATATACAAATGGCTTAAGATCCCCTGTGATAAATACTTCCGAGTAATAATATGATATTTATAAGTACATATGTATCACTATACGGTATCTGACAAGATCTGTGTATACCTTATCTGTGATAATTACCACACCAAAAGTAAGTAAATAAAACCTAGACAATAACGTGTTTCCAATTTCAATGTACTAAAAATTAAGAGTTGATATTGAGGTTGTTATTTAAAAATGGTCAGCGAAAAAATTATCAGTAAATATTGTCATGTATTAATATTTCAATTTTATAGATCATGTTTCATAGTTACTTGTGTGTGAATTTAGTCCTTCTTTGTTTGGTATATATTCCAGTGTCTAGCCAGTGCACCTGCATTTATTTGCATAATTAATGAGGGTGCAACTGGCCCCCACAATCCTTTGTTTGAATTGACTATATAGCAAGGTCAGACTTTTTTTAGGCCTACTGTGTGATTTATCTTTACAACTGCTACCTGCTCCAAGTGCCAATGTACCGTGTCTAGTATGTACATATTGCAGTTTTCTCGTAAACATTTTTTTTACAACATCGAAGTGTTGCTGGACAGCTCCCACGCACGGCGATCTTTGCCTATGGGAAAATGTCATCAAAATGGCTATTAGCTAAAGGAGAAGCAAATTAATCAGTTCAGATGTTCGTAGAAGTATGAATATGTGTAAATTTTAACATAAGAATATTTTTTTTTACGTTTTACTCTTGATTTAGATCTGACAGAGTGCTGTAACATCTGTAGTAATAAAATTTACATGTGCAAACTATATACAGAATGTAAAAAACGCTTTTATGGATCACATAAAATCTGAAAGTAGTTGGTTATTTTAGACCTGGTGCATGATAAAATTTTGATGCATTGATTATACTCCAACATTGCATTTCATTGGGCATGTTTTATTTGTTTGATCGAATTAGTGCAAGTACACACATACACACAAAGAGCATAAGCCATTGGCCACCATTTTAGGGTGTGTTTTGGGCGAAAATACGTGTACTTTGCTATCATACGTCATGATCATAACAATGGCAAGTAATATCATGTGATTTTTGCTATTGCGACGTCATTTGAGCTTTAAAAAAAATTTTATCATGTGATTCCCTCATACATCTATAAGATCAATTATTCGATTTTCATTAATGTATTAAATGAACAAATCCTTTCATTGTCTTGACGTGTAACCGTCACTGCGTGCTTGTCATGCACCAACCCTGAACAGGCTTACATTGTTTCAATGGCACTCAGGGGGGGTTGGAACAGATTGGCGGCGCCACCGTCTTTAGCAAATTTATGACGTCACCAACAATCATTTGCCCTTTGATCATCGAAGTGGCAACATCTCAATCCTCCCTTGTATTGTACATTGTATCACTGAAAAATATTACCCACTTCTTTCGTGAATAGGGCATGGAATTAGGCTATAATATATATGTATATTGTAATTTTTTAAATTAATTTATTGCATTTATTTCGGCTTTAGTATGCTTGCAAGTTGTATTCAGCGTTGTGGCTGTGATTTATCATAGTGACGTCATAATACTGTAGCCTTATGACGTCACCGATTAGGTGCTAATTTTAGCCATTTTCCAGCTTCTCATTGCCTTCAAAGTGACGTAAGAAACGCCAATTTTCGCTAACAAAACGTGGGGCGCTCTTGGGCGCTTTTTGTTAGGGAGATAGATTAGGGTCCTAACTACAAGTTCACCAGGTTTGAGACCAATCTGTTGCTTCTGTGATTTATGACGAATTTTTAAAGTTCCCATTGGATTAACATGGGTTGTCAAGGGCTACCACACTGGCGACAGTGGCGCCGCCAATCTGTTCCAACCCCCCCTGAATGGCACTGGCGCCAATGGGTATATCTTGTTGGAGTATCCAACCTCAGATTTGAGGTTGGACAGATTCCTCAGTCTAAATTTGTGGGAAGTCTGTTATACCCTTATTTTAGATCTACTGTTTGTTTTTCTCTGCTAAAATTTTACACTAGACAATTTTGTCTGAAAAATGATTGAATCAGAATTTTCATAAATGTGTTCAAGATTTACATACATGACATTTTCATGATTGACAAGTGATTGTTGCTCTCATTTTCCCACCAACATGTTTTTTTTTGTTGAAAATGCATTGTGGGTCAATATCATAAATTATTTATAGGCCGCAGGAGCGGCCCCGTAGGGGCCGCCCGTAGGGCTTTTATGACTAGAGATTGGCCAAAAACAAAATCTACTGTCATGCTATTCTCAGATGACCGGATCGAACTATGTTGTCCTAATTAATCTGCGCGGCCATGATGCGCACAAAATAATAATGACCTACTTACACAAAAATCATTCTTTACTTAGGATTTTCCTGACAAACTTGAAGAAACTCACGTTAGAACTCGGTTAATGACCATTTCTAGGTGATTCCAAGACTGGACAAGCAGTAGAACTATGGTTTTGAATGTTTCATGGGACATGATGGGAGCCATGTCCATTGCCATGAGGCTTGTCAACTAAATGAACGTTCGACCAATCAGAGTAGAGCTTATTTCTTTGCAAGGCCATTTTGCAAGGCAACGAGCTCTAACAGACTGTGATTGGCTGTGGCACTTAGGCCTTAGAAATTAATGCATAAGGCCTCATTGTTCATCAGTAAGACTACGCAAGCAACGAGCAGAAGGGAATGAAATAAAGCTTAATTGCAGAAGGAAATATGAACTAACAGTAATGCAAACAACACCAACCTGCAGTCCATTGATAAGATATCAATAAGGAAAGAGGAGGCCGTTATTTTCGGGAAAAACCCTAAAATAGTACCAGGCTATAAATAGATGTGGGCGTGGCCTAATGCAAGCACGTACTTTTGTTTACAAATGAATCTGTGTTGACAACTCGGTTTTGACAGCTTGCTGATAACCCGATTTTGATAGCTGGTTAGTCAAATAGGTGCAGTTGGATTTCTCCTGTGTCAGAAAATGTTACCAACAGAAACAGCTTAATCTAGTGGATAACCATAATGATAACACAAATGACTTCAATACAACATTCAACACCAGTTGAATAAATCACTTCAGTGAAATTGACCGCGACAGTGATGCTAATGAAACATCATGGGTTTTAAACATACAACAGAATATCAATGATGAATATGTATTTTCTGGATTTTGTTTAGACACTGAAATTTAATGTCACTAATTTTCATGCTATTTCCAATAAATGGCATGTGGTATGACAGTCGCTAACCATGTAGACCAAAATTGCTACTTAGGTATTTTCTGAAAACTGTTTGGTACAATAAATTTAAATACATCTGAATTTCAGTCTTATACACTTTTCTGGTGTGACATGACAGTCGCTATCCAAACTAGTACCACAAATTAATTAATCAACCTTGCAAACATTATTTATTTATGTGGACTATATAACTATAACATTCACTTAAAGATAATATATGATAAACCTGAATATATTATCTTTAATATAAATATATTGTCTTTAGGTATATTTAATATCTATCTATATAAATACACAATTCATTGCATCAACAATGCAATTTAATTTAATTTTGTTATATAGAAGAACCCTTAAGTCAGGGGCAGATCCAAAATTGTTTGCAGTGTTCCCTCTAATTTCTTATGCACAGTGATGTATTAGGCCAAGAAGGGGAGGGGGGCTAAGAACCCCCTAGTTCAGTTACTGGACTAAGAACCCCCCTTAAACCGCCCCCCCCCCTACCTTTGAATCTGCTACAGCTCTTAAAAAAAAGGGTATAAAAATGTATGCCATGGTACATGTACATGACACAGGATTATCCATGCGGCCCCTCATGCACATTGCATTATCATATTATTTTGTGAAAAATATGGCCTGTCACATACTAAAAGGTAACCTATCATTGTAGGCAAAAAAATGAAATACAGGTTTTTCAAAGAAAAATAGTTTCACCAAATAATGAATGAGACTGAAAGGCCTGACTATGACGTCACCATTGTGATGTCATTATTGTGACCTCATTAGAGCCAATGGTGACGTCATCACAGGCCAATTGTGATGTCATCAACCCAGAATGCCTTGCACAGTAAAATAAAAATGGTGGCATCAAGAAGAGAGCTGTTTTCTGTCAGAAACTGGTTAAACTAGCTGGAGGTAATTAATTGTACATAATTTTAAAATATAACTCAACAGTTTTTTTCATGTCACCCTAGAGAATATAAATCAGTATTTTATGAGGGCATCTATCAAGTATTTCTTTAGAAATTGAGATTCCACAAATTTAAATTGGTTTATCTGCTCGTCTCTCAGCTTTAGCACAAGAGACGAGAACAATGT
This sequence comes from Alitta virens, assembly GCA_932294295.1. Classification (NCBI taxonomy): domain Eukaryota; kingdom Metazoa; phylum Annelida; class Polychaeta; order Phyllodocida; family Nereididae; genus Alitta; species Alitta virens. The sequence goes on along the minus strand of OW028576.1, from coordinate 40,776,937 downwards.
CAAGGTATATCTTCTCTGTGACAAAAAAAAGAAGAAGAAAAGACATGCCTCTACCAAGTATTCTCTGATATATGCGTTTAAAATCACATAAAAAAATTATAATATTAGTATAGTATTTATACACATAAAACGCTGGCTTAATACCACCATAGTACTAAGAACAAAATGTTCGTAAAATTGCTATTATGGGAATATCGTAACTGACACAGGGAGACGGTTCAACCATTGTTTGATGAAGTCATATAAATGTGACGTCATCAACTGCACTCAATGAACTGATTATAAGATTACCTCTTCAAACAATAGTTGGACCGTATTGCTGGTGGCTCCCTCTATTAGCAACGAGTCTCCCATTATCACATCTCAGAATTAAATTCAACATTTTTAAAGCATTTCCTTATTTCTGCAGATAAGAACAATTATGGAAGCCTGGAAGGAAGTCTCGATTATGCGTTCTTGTTTTCATATGCAATTGGAATGTTTATCAGGTATAACTTTTTTTTTTTAAGTACTATTAAATTTTGTATTTGTGTGAGCAATTACTGATCGAAAAACAACTTTAGTGACAGCATTGATGTGGTTATCCTAATAAATGGTCAAATCGGCTCGATGCTTGGACAACTTCGCCCATGTAAACTGACATTGGCCCAATGTCGGGCCTATCCAGCATCATTGAGCATGCAGTAATTTAGAAGTATTTTTAACAGCTAATTTTGATGAAAATGTATGATCTTTTTCCTGACATTGTCTATTGCATCTCCAATGGGTGGGCAAGACGAGCTCTATGTCTCAAAATTTTTGCACAAAATTGGGCTAATCAGGACAGGCAGGTGCCAAGGCAATACGGCGAAAGATGAAGCAAGCTTCCAACATGAGCTGGATTTGAACCCAGGATCCAGTGGTTGGTTGCCCAGCGCGCTACCACTGAGCTAGGCCGCTGCTCAATTGCATCGCCAATGCTTTTGTATGGAGCTGTTTGACCGTGTAACATGTGTAATGGAAATATTTGTTGCAGTTTAGATGAAAATGTTTGATATTTTTACCTACAGTGGCCATGTTGCCGAGCGGGTGAATCTTCGCTACTTCCTGACGTTAGGAATGTTGATGAGTGGGCTTTTTACGGCTCTCTTTGGCTTCGGTTACTATTGGCAGATCCATAGTATGGCCTACTACCTCTTTGTGCAGGTATGGAGAATATTCTGAAAAGTTACTTGTTGTAAAAAAATTTGGGTTTAGTGCAGTATAGCGGACCCAAATTTATGCCCATATTTGGCGACCACTAAAAAACTTCAATTTTATCAAATATTTCGTTTGAAGTTCCAGCACAATTAGAATAACATTTGGTGTAGAATAGCGGGGGTTTGGGGGCGGCAGCAAAAAAAAAAAGCTAAAAATAAACTCTTTACCGTGAAGATGAAAACCGCCGTCATAACTACATTAGTTTGTGACATCATACATTGATTTCAAGCATTTTTACGCCATAGGCCTGGCAATGAGGCTTGTTAAATATGGTCATAAATCTGGGTCCGCTATACTGCACTTTTTCCAAAAATGTTAAGGAAAACTATAATCAGACAATATGACCTTTAAGATGAACGACGGTGCAAATTTGAATAATAATCATGTTTACTTAATACACTATAAATATTGATTAATAGACTTTTCTCAATGTTTATGTATCATTTGCAGGTAGCCGCTGGCTTTGTCAGTTCCACAGGATGGCCGGGAGTCGTTTCAGTAATGGGGAATTGGTTCGGCAAAGGAAAGTAAGTGCTTTACTAGTCACTGGCAGACTGAACATCAGTCATTAATGAACATTATATTCCGTGATAGAATTCTCCCTGAGTGACTGACAGAAATCGGGGAGCGAGAGTCCTTCCAAGTGGGGCAGCCAGGAAATTGGCGTCATGATTTATTTTGTATTTAACCACCAGAATATATTCTGATAGGTTACTTTGCAGAGGGCGACATAAAATCCGATTCTGGGATATTTCACCATAAGTTAAATTTATAGTTTGCAGTAATAGACCTAGTTATGATACAGATAAAGCTATGTTGCAAAGTCACTGGTATAATGAAATGGTTCTAAATGGACCTTTTTATGGCTATGAGACCCAAAGTTCTATGTGTTCATAATAATGACATTGTCTGAACAATTGGTGATGATAATTAACCTTCAATTTTAACGAAGGCAGATAGTTCAAAGGTCTGTACAACTTAATGTATAACAAAATAGTGATGATATTGTTGATTTTCTCGTTCCATTTGCAGACGTGGTCTAATTATGGGTATATGGAACTCGCACACGTCAGTCGGAAACATCTTGGGTTCGTTGATTGCGGGCGCGTTCGTCACTACGAATTGGGGATTGTCTTTCATCATCCCTGGAGCTATCATCGCAGGAATGGGGGTCATCCTGTTCTTCTTCTTAGTGCCGAGTAAGTAGTATAGTTCGATTGTTTCCTATGTGCTTTGTTTGGTATTTGGAAATGGGTGTTTAATGTTAATACAGTCTAACCTAACCATACGGTCACCTGTAAATGGCCACTTCCCAGAATCCTCCACACTCAATACTCTTTTGCTTATGACATATTTCTTGTAAATTTTTCATTTGAATTAAAAATGTGGTTGATCTTGTATATATGTTTGATAACAGCCATCACAACTAGCTTTAAAGGGGAACTAATGGACATTTTTATGTTAATTTTAATAGTTCAATTAGATGTTAAAGAATATATTGCGGTGAAAGAAAATGTCTAAAAGTTGAGTTAAGTCTTATTTTAAGCGAATCAATTGTGCATTTTACGCCACCTGCTGAAATGCTGGGGGCCGCCATTATTGCACACGGCACTATGGCTGGTGACGTCACTTATGTCCTAGGCACTGAATGCAACCTGGCTACACACAAGGTGTTAATTGTACTTTTTAAAACACAGCATGATTGCAATGAGCAATTTGCATTTATGAATATGTATATTTGCTCCCTGGGAAAATTACCCTGTTTCCACTATCTGAAGTATGGAATCCATATTTAGCATTTATTTTAAATGACTTTTTTCCCCCCAAGCATGGGCATTTAAAAATTAAAACTTTTTAAGATAATCATTACTGGTATATTGATATGCATGTTATCACTATTAAAGATTAAAGCAGCTCTTATTTGGTATCACTATGTATATCTGAACATATTTTTTTGGGGATAGAATTGTGATTACTGCTTTGCTTTGTAAATGCTTAAAATGTCCCATCAGCCTCAAGCTCAGCAATGTGCAAAATTTGAGAGAAAAAAAGCATGTCCAAACGCTGTTCAAGTACAGTATATCTACAGTACAATATGTACTAATAGCAATCTATTTTGATTGAAATATGGGCCAGTTGAGCAACATGCCTGCACCATGTAAACTGGGAGATTAAAATTACAGTTACAAATTGCAATTATGCCTATAGAAGCCAGGATTACCAATCAATAACAGGCTATATTCCATTTGCATGCCCTGTAAAAAATTTTAATTTAAATTCAATATTCATATATCCCATTACTAGCACTTGGTTTTGGAAGTTATGCGTAATGTTCCCTACATTTAATTTAGTCTGTGCATATGGAAATTTGCATATGTCACTGTCCTAAATTATAGTACATACATGTATGGGCTTACTATAGAACAATTAGAGTATATCTTTAGTCTTAGTGGGCATTTTATGTTTAAGGGCCTAACCCCCTTCCCCTAAAGTCAGATCTGAGTGTGGCCCTGGCCCGTTGCAAAACTTTAATAAGCTGTTGTAAATTTTCTGGAAATATGAATGGGATGTTCCCTCTAGTAATCTTCTCCAAGATCAGCAAAATGTATTAATTACCAAATTGTACTTAAAACTTAAATTGTATGTCCTTTGCATTCCTATAGATACATTTAAAATATGAGGGGAGGGAGGTCTATGCTAACATTCAAGTAGCTAAACATAAATAAGAAATTAAATATCATAAATATTATTATTTTCTTCTAAAATTTGTAGTTCCAATACACCATTTTTTTTAAAAGTTTTACATGAACAAATAGATAGGTAGATAGATAGGTAGATAGATAGATAGTTAGATAAATAGTTAGATGAATAGATAGATAGATAGATTTGGCAACATAATATATATATATAGTAATGTTGAAATCTAAAATGTATAATAAAAAGCTATAAAATCATTGCAGTTCAAATAAAAAAGAAAGAAACTATTTAATAAATTCAATGAACTGATAAAATGCTAAAAAAATACTCTATACTCAGTTTATTGTAATTGCATTGTTCAATAGCACTTAACTTGACACTCAGTTAGTACCATGTTTATTGACAAGCTATAAGCTCAAGTGGAATTAACACCTTGGATTGCAATGCAGGGCATAAGCTGGCCTGCCACTTCTGTACAACAGTGACGTATTTCCGGTGAGTGCAAAACTCCAGGAAAGTCGAAAATGGCGGCCTCCATAGTTCACAACATGGGGCTAATAAATGCAGGATATTTAATTACCAGTGCACATATTCAAGTTATGTATAGCGTGGATGTGTTTTAATGGACCCAAGCTAACTTCTGAGAGGTAAAGTGCTCAAGGTGTTAGTTCCCCTTTAATTTAAAAATTCATTTTGAAGGCAGATACGCCAATCATTTTGTGCGCCTCTGCATTTTGAAAAACTTAACGCCCCCCTGGTCTGCACATTCATTAAGTTTTTCCCCCATCAATTAAACAACTACCTATCTTAAAATTTATAAACCCAATTTGGTGACTGCTTTAAACACCATGCAGTGGAATTGTAAAACCTAATTTTTTATCTTTTCTAATATTTCTCGTAAGATTTTGCTGTCTTTATATTTTCATATCTTATTTCAGAGCCTGATGATATTGGCTGTCCGTTACCAGATCACTACACTCCTAGGGTGAGTGGCATTTCTGTATTTCGCTCTATTTCTGCTCACACATGGAAAAAAGATTGAGAATTACCGTGCAATTTTGTAAAAAAATTACCAGAACCCTGTTATGGTTTTACCATAATCATATATGATAATTATATCGTTTCATCCACGTGGAAGATATTTTTCATAATTTCATTTATGAGATTTTGCTTTAGTGCATGTAAACGTTCCGGCTTAACTGCATATTTTATAATTTATTATTTATTTAAGGCGGCAAATTTTGATGTTGTGGCAAATCTCGAAGTCGTCAATTGTACCGAAAACAAATCACTGTAAAATGGTGTTCGTTATATATTTATGTAGTTTATAACGGTTTCATTTTATGCGTGTCTCACCATTTCATTAAGAACCTGCTCATTTAAACTGGTCTGACTGAGTGCTTATTGCGAATCGCAGTGATACGTGATGATTTGGTAAATGATTAAACTCTTCTTTTTACACCAGGTGGAAGCACCTCCTCCTTCGAATGAAAATCTGACCTCAGAGGTGGAGCCACTTGTTCAAAATGAAGAAGAAGAAGAACCAAAAAAGGAACAAGAACAAGAAAAAGCTATCTCTTTTCTCAATGCTCTTAAAATTCCCGTAAGTAAATGCTGTTCTATTTCTTCATTCCCTTCATTAATTATAGAACTAAGGGACGGGCACGGGCTTCGCTCACTAACTCCTGTTTGTGGCCTACAGCTAGCCACTTAGTCCTCATTGCTACTGTCCACCCAGCAGAGAATGGGTACCTGGCTTTTTCAGCTATAGGAAAGCTTCAGAATGAAGTTCCCAAGCCATGGCGCCGGTAAGGCGTGTGTATTGTTTTATACTCCCAAGGGGGCTGAGTTAGAGGCCAGCAGAGCCACTGTATACCACTTTATGGGTACAGGGACTCTTTAAAGTAGTTATCTATACATTGTTAAAAACTAACCTTCGGGTTGCCAATAAAGGCCATGTGCCTCTATATCTATTCTATTTTCTTCTCTGAAGGACTTGGTTACCAATAGTTATAATCGCTGGCTTACAGGGTGATTACCCAGAGGCGCCACTGTAGTTGAACTTATGTCAGCCTGTTCAGAATTAGTATTTCACAAATGTTAAGCCTGTAGAAAAATAACCTAACAATATAATAAATATATATCCATGACACTATCATAAGGAACGTCATCCACTAACTGTGACAATTCCACAATCCTTTGCAGATGGCTTATGCAAATGAAGTAGTGTCAATTCTTTGTATACTTTATCTTTGGATTCAAACTTTGCTGCCCTAGGCATAGCTTATAGAATTATTACGGCTACTCCATTAAATTTTTTAATTTTTTTTACTCCACAGTTGTTATAACTTTTGATTAGAAGACATCTGAGAACCATAAAGTTGATAAGGCCATCTCGTTAGGTTGAACAATCTATTGTCATAAGGTTATAATACATGCTCCCCTACAAGATGCTCACTCATTCATTAATGCTCCCTGAATTATTTATAAAAACTATTACACAAAAGTATAACAATCCTATGAAATTTCCATTAGCATCTTTGAGCATGCCCATCTGCAGCCTGACCACTTTAGGCCAAGTATTTAATCTGCACTGGGCCCTCCTCTTACAGAGAGAGAGAGGCACAGAGAGAGAGACAGAACATCTGCAGGACAGCAGCAGAGAGTTCTGGCTATTTAGTCATGTATTCTTGAGTGAAGGCTGATCTCACATAGAACATTTCAATATGTTATTATTCGGACTTTTTGGGGAACACAGTTTGATATGACTATGTGATAAACCATTCAACTTTACTTTGGACTCCATCTTCATTTAACTTTAATTGGACTGAACTAAGGCTTCAGATCCTGGACTCTCACTGCTAAGCAAAATAACCACTTCATTAAACACTAGAAGCTTTAGTGCAACACACTGTCACTGTATCGGCAAATATGTGTAGCTATAATTGAATGCAATAAGTTTTGCCTTCTATAACTTCTCGGCGACAGCTGTTGTTAAAAGATTTTCAAATGGTTTGCTGTTAGTGATCACACATCTGTGAGCTAATTTATGAACTATATGTATTCATAAAGGTTAACTTCAAAGGCTTTTGATATCTGATACTTTTGATCTTAAGTTTGAATAGGTTACATTTTCCCAAAAAAAAAGCATTGAATATCTATGCTGAGACTATGGCAATGGAAAATTTTTATATCGTTTTTTGCATGACATATATACAGTGTATTACACTGATAGACTCTCATAGTAGTATTCCAAAATAAATGTCCACCTGTTTATCGATCATATTTTTCCATAAACGGCATGGAGCAGCATAAAATGGACAGAAATGATAGAAACAAGCCAAACCCCAAATTTCCAGCTGATGAAAACAATCCTCTGAAACTTGGAAGTTTGCTATATTCTCCATTGTAATTTCGTGTTTAGACTTTAGTTCAGTATAGCGGACCCAAATTGATGCCCATATTAGGCGTCAATGAAATATATTTCAAATATAGATTTTGTACAAGTTTGAGAAAAATAAAAAATAAACTTGGGAGTTCAAGCATTTGACGTCATATGCTTGACAACGAGGCCCGCTATATATAGTCATAAATCTGGGTCCCCTATGCTGCACTTTTTCCGTAATTTCTGCTGCTTCTCTGTGATGTTAAACAATCATAAATGGCTATAATGATGACAAGCTGGCAAAACAACCATCATTGGAAAGACAGGACACTTGAAGTTGATTGGTACATAGAAAGGTTATTGATGATTAGCAAGATGCGGGTTCACTTATTAGGAACATTTTTGTCCATTTGGTACTGCTACAAGCTTTTTATGACAGAATATGAGCGAAAAACGAATGGAAATTTATTATGGATCCTACTATATATATATTTATTTATTGTACACCCCAAATATTGGGGAAAATAAGAATGAAGATACCAGTACAAAGTACATATAAACAATGTGGAAGAACATAAAAACCTGTGAGGGTGGTGGCAAGCTAAAAAAACTTTGTTAACAGCTTTGCAATAACATGCTCATCAGACCACGGTTTAATAAAATTATCACGTAAAAGCGAAAGTGGTAATGAGTCATGTAGACCACCGTGGAGTCATAATTTTCAACAAGAAAAGCTGTTCTATTAAATGCGGCTTCTACAGGAGAAATGCCAAGATTGACAAGCTTCCTGAATGCATAACTTTAGCACACATTAATGAGTCAGTTAAGGCAAAAATGAATCAGGAATTTGAGAATAACACAGAAGAAGTAGGCAAAAGAACAGCAAATTTTGGTATTGTAAAGTGATGTGAACTCGAATATATCACATGCATACATGTGTGATCTGTTGGAAGTAATAAATATTTTTTTTTGACTTTTTATTGTTTTTAGGGTGTTGCTGAGTTTTCTATGTGTTTGTTCTTCGCAAAACTAGTGAGTTACACGTTCCTTTTCTGGCTGCCAAAGTACATTTCCAACACTGGTAAGTTAACAACTTTTACTCTCATTTATTTGTTAAATGTCCAATAAAAAATGTCATATAGTGTTGAATATCCATTAAATAATGATACGCAATAATGATTTTTTTTTAAATGACTTATATACATATGTGCGAAAATTACCAAAAAATTACAAATATTTGTACTGTGATAGGTCATTATTGAAAGTAAATTTTTGCGAAGTTAATTCATCCAACATAATGTTGACCTTTAAATATTTGACCCTATTGCCTGGAAAAATTTCTTGAACACGTTTTTTCAATGACTCTATGTCAAGGTCTCAATGCTACTGGTCTGAAGCTTAGTCAGCTAATATGACCAGCTCTCAAAGGCAGACGTAATGATGAGATGACAATGTTGCTCGGAGTCCACTACTGAGGATCGATTGTAATGAAAATGTATTTATTTCCAGGTGACTTTAACCCCGAAGCTGCTGCCGATCTTTCAACATTCTTTGATGTCGGCGGAATCATTGGGGGTATCGCCGCAGGGCTAATTAGCGACTACACCAAAGGGCGAGCATCCACATGCATCGTTATGCTGTTACTAGCAGCTCCCATGGTAATTGTATTGTAATACCTTATAATTATAATAATTGGAAAAGTACCACTAGAGGTCACTGCCATTGCAAAGATAGAAAATTTCAAGTTAATTTGTACAGAGAGGGGTTTTTAGGGGTTAGAAAGTTGGGCTACGACATTTTGGTAATATTTATATCTATTTTGTGTGTCTCCATGAAATTTATGTCAAACTATGACAAAATAATGAGTGGAAATTTATTTTGGATTATACTACAGTATTATTCCACAATGTTACCTTCAGCAGGAAGACAACAGATTTCTGGGGAATACGATAAAATCTTATTATAATATGTCAATAGTTTACAGAAAATTACATTAGTGTTACAAATCGAAACAATAGCCTACAGTGCAGCTTCCCTACGACTGCGGGTTACTCTTGTTTCGAAGCGAAATAAGTGAGCGGGGAAGATGGCCTTACGTTAGGGACATGGTGGAAGAATGACTTTACTTGTGAAATGTTATCAATTCATTTTATAATTCCAGATGTTCATTTATGAATCGTATGGGAGTGCTAATTTACAAACCAGCATCAGTAAGTATTATTCATTTTACTGTAACGTGTATATTTGTAGTTTCTGACATGCGTCTTTTCTTCTACACTCGGAATCAGCGAAATTCCTCAATCATAGATAATCGCCATCTTCAAAAAAGTTAATACTAAAATTGCTTTTTTTGGATTGTCGTGGTGTGACATCAATGCTAATAATGTAAAAACTAAGTTACACAAAACGCAATTAAGTTACAAACTGTAATTGCATAATTTTAGGAGTTGATCGTGACAAATTTAGGTGATTCCTGGTGTACTAGATCTTGGTAATTTCTTGAAAAATATATGTGAAAAAATTGTGGTGTTCCATCAATAAATGCATTATAATATTTTTAGGTCAACTTCAACGTTTTCTCTCAAATTTTCAGGTCTCTTGATTCTAACAGGGGCATTGGTGAACGGCCCCTACGCACTTATAACGACCGCAGTTTCAGCCGATCTGGGCACGCACCCTAGTCTGAAAGGTGATTCAAGAGCGCTCGCGACCGTCACAGCCATTATTGATGGCACTGGATCTATGGGTAAATGTTGTTGAATTTGTATTTAATTTGATGTATCACTGCACAAGGGCTGTTCCATTTAAAAGTGTAGGGGTGAACTGGATGATGTCGAAAAAGTGGGGGGAGGGGGGGGGGCCCAAAAGAGAAAAAGGGGAGGGGTTAAAAAAGTATTATCTTAATCTAATATCATAATTTAAAGTTAAAGGTGGGGGGGGGGGGGGGGAGGGGTCTTCAAAAAACATAAAGCAGGGTTAGGACGATTTTGGAAATTTTCCTGTCTGTGCCCGCCTCAGACTTTTTATGGATGGTGACCAATAGAAAAGGTAGATATATAGAACACTGTCGTGGACACATTTTTTAGGTTTTTATTTTAATGTTTTATATCTCTGTTTCCAGGTGCTGCTCTGGGTCCATTGATGACTGGTCTCATCTCACAGAATGGCTGGCACAATGTTTTCTACATGTTGATATTTTCTGACATTTGTGCAATGCTGGTGAGTCAAATTTTAAGCTTCTATAAAGGTATTTATGTTTACGCAACTGATTATATGAACTGTAGTGTTACTACCCTAGACTATGGTTATTACTCCTTCTTTTGTTTTCTAATATTGTCCATTTTGCTGCAAAAAATTTGAGTGGGTTTAATTAATGAATCAATTATTAAGCAGTAATCAGTCAATTATTGAATAATTCCAAAATTTGGAACATTAAGTGAACCCCAATGAAAAAAACGCTATTTTAGTAATTAAATGGTTCTTAAGATAAAAAAAGCAAAACAGTACCATGAAATTAGTCTGCATTTACTATTCTGGTGTAATAAACTACCACTTCATAGATGATCTTTGTCACTTTGATTGTCATTTTAAAAAACTAACAAAAGAAATTAATTTTTTTTTTGGGGGGGGGGGGGGGAGGTATGTGAATTAACTCTGTGGTAGAATAGTAGACCAAGTTTCACCCGAGCACGGCGGTAGTAGAGTAGGAATTACTTGAAGAACAATATACCCTTTTCGCGCGGCAGCCATGTTGGTATTTTTGCCTCATTGACCTCATTCTGATTACGTCATATATTGTGACATCATTACTTCTACATTGTTCTTGCACTCTGTGACCTCACTATAGCCATTGTCTACCGATGATGTCACAATCTGAGTGCAAAAACAGGTCAATGAGCCAAAAATGCCAACATGGCTGCCATGTGAAAAGGGTATATAGCTTATAAGTTTGAATTTCATTTTTATATTTAAAATTTGTCTTTCCAGTTGTTGGTTCGACTCGTTCTCAAAGAATGTGGCTGCCCAATATTTAGTGTTGGAAGAAGACACATGGTGGCGCCAGTGGTGTTGCCACCAGATCCGAGTTGATAAATTACGGAAATTAGGGTTTTCTCAAGATTTCAAAGGCTTGCTTTTAAGTATTATTTTAATCGAATGACTTTCACGCAGTTTCTCAAATTGCACTGATTATCTCATATTAATTTCTGAATGGTCTTATTTCTTCGCTGGTGATTTGGTACTCTTTCTTCATTTCCAATTCGTTGAAAGATGGTACACATTGTAAAATGAGTTTAGTATATTAGGGCATTTTAAGCAATTGTTATCATTGTATCAATTCTATAGAATATCACTTTGAAATGTGTAGTTTATATGTGCGACAAAGTAAATGAAGAAAAGATTATGAATTTACAGATTCAATGTAACAAAAACATTTTGACTTTATTATAAATGTGTAAAATTACCGGTATTAAGACACTTAAACTTTTAATATGAATTAGTCAACTGATATATATTTTTGATGCGTGGGTTATATAATATAGCTTTTTGTAAAATATTTTAGTGTTATGATTCCCAAAGATTATATTTTGATGATATGAAATATTAATTGTGAAAGTTATTAATATGAGTGATATTGAATAAGTGATATTGATACATGTGATAATTAAGCGATGAGCTTTGTAGATTGAATGTTTACCTCAGGATTTTATGTGACGTTACACAAAGTTGTAAATTTGGTAACGATTTGTTTATTTGAGCGAGTTCATTGTTTTGTATTGTTGTATAGAAGACAGCTTAATTTATAATTGTAAATGTGGTCTTTGATGCCAAAGTAGGTTATGTCGAAAAATGTACCAATCTGGCTGAATTCCTTCTGACAATGAACTAAGATTTCAAGAGACCCAATCTAAATAAAGTAAGAACAGACAAAGACTCCCCACCGCATCACATCACGGTATTTATACGATTTTGTGATACTTTTGGCAAAATTTAATGTAAGACCTGTATAGGTTTCTCATATGTATTTTCACAAGGTATTTAATCATTTATTGGAAGGATATGACACTGTCACCTACGCGTAAATGTCACTTTAGTTACATATAAGTTTCGCCATTACGTGTTAGTTACAATTTGTGTAATTTAGATTGTACTGTCGGGCCTATAATGAAGGCATGAAGTTTCTCACAAAATCTGAACAGTTCTGCTGACCGGAAGTGACCAGTAGTGGTAAATGGGTTCAAATATTGAAGAAACGGGTTGTGCATAAACCACAACTTCTGGAATAGAATATTTAGGACGGTCAAAATTTGTTGTATTATCCAGGGTTTCATTATATATTCGGGTCTGGTACAAAAGATAGACAAGAAATGTGTTTGGGATAATGACCTCATAATGACTCGACTTTCGTAATACACGTGTTCATTAAAGACAAGTCCGACTTTATATCTAATAACATTCTCCTTGACTTTCAGTGACTTGAGTGTCATGCGTACAGTGCTGTACACCGCAGCAACTGAACAAAATGCTGAACGCTGCCCTCCAAAAATGTAATTAAAGACAATTTTAGCATGTAACCAGTGGTCAAGTTGAATATTTTGGAGGGCGGTGTTTCAGATTTCATTGCAGTTGCAAGTTTTATTATATAATTGAGGCCAATTATATATAATGTATGCGTGAATAGATAACTTCCCCACCCCACCACTTATAAGGTAAATTTTACATGGCATGATAACAGCACTATTTCTCTTTTATAAAAAAGGGAATGGTAAAATTTACTAAGTCCAATTTAACTCTCATATTTACCCTTAATACGGTAGTATGCACAAAGCAATTCTTTTTTGTTACAGAGCTAGTCTATTTTACCATTAAATCTTGTAACCTTATGCTGTCATTAAACAAGTTAGTTTTGTTTGTCTAACGCTCATTTCACAGAACATTTGAATGCATTTTCTGTGTACTTGCCGCATCGTAACTTGCAAACTCGCAGCTAGCTCATTTTTTGGGTTCGTTTATTAATTTCTTAGCATGTTATAACCTCGTTTAGTGACCTCTGTCCTGAGCTTGCTAATTTAACGTTTATTGTATATTGTATTCGAGATGTATAAAATTCTAGTACTTCTTTAATAAATCTGAAGAAACAATAACTGTATCATTTGTGTCTTTATATCCATAATATGTTAGTAATCTCCTGTTAAGACTTGGATCAGTTCTCTGAATGACTGGGGTGCGGTCGCAAATTTGGCGTCTATGCTGAGACGTGCGAAAGACCCCATCCACGGGGTAAATGTGTAACATGATGTGGACTCCCATCCTCATCTCATTATTATGTCTGCCTCTGGTAGCTGGTCATGTAAGCAGACTAAACTTCAGACCTGTAGCATCAAGACATTCCATGTATTGTAGAATAAAAGGGTTTTGCCATGAGAACCATGCCAATTACCAGCGCACTCGCTGAATGTCATTTGTAATCTAGGCTCAAATGTGACTGTTGGGTTTTGATGCTGCGCTTAGCTTTTTCTCATGCCCGGGATTAATTGCAATACTTGCGAACTTTTGAAAACGAAAGCATCCAATTGGGAGGAATAGTACAAGAGGTCACTATTGTTTGATGACATCATATATAGTCATATGCTATGGCAACTTGCTCACAAGGGGGAGTGCAAGTCTGGGTGCACTTTCAATGGAATGAAGGTACGAGTGGCGGCGCTGTGAGCAGCTTGATGCTATGGTCATAATGCCCCTGTAGGCACAGTTACTTTTTCTCCCCATAGATAGGCCGAGCACTGGCGGCTTAGGGCTGTTTCCATTTAAGAGAAAGGGGAGTGGGGTTGACCAGTATTTCCTTAATATCTTAGTTTAGAAAAAAATGGTGGGGGGGGGGGGGGGCGGAGGATTTAAAAAGCAAAGGGGGTTACTGACAATCTTCAGGTCTACTCCCACCCTTTAAATGGAACAGCCCTTATGGATTCATTATCCATCACACATGAAATCAGTTTTGTAAGTGGGCTTAATGGGGTACTGCCAGCTGGGGACATTGCCATACTGAAAATCGTGTAGATTAGATAGGCCAGCATATTGAATAAAGTTTAAATTGTCATTTTCCTTTTCATTTATTATTAATAATACAATTAAAATGATGTCTTATCAATAAACAACAAACTAAAATGTCACATTTGAAATTTTTAATAAAAAACTTGTTCCTGGATATGAAAAAAAATGTGTTGCTAAAAACAAATTTTAGCAAATGGTTACAGTATGACAAATATGAAATACATTGACGCAGCTGTTAATCGACAAACAGTCATAAATACACATATTGTGAACTCATTTAGAAGAACAACTTTCTTAATGTATAGTGCAAAATCAGGCAGAAATTTGAAGGATAAGCCTAATCCCTTGATGGAACAAATTTACAATTTTTACAAATGAGCAGCGCGGAAATACATCAATACAGCCCTGTAATACTTATGTTACTGATAATCTGAAATAACTATTTCAATACACACACAATCATTCATTTTGAATTTTTGATGTCGTTAATCACACTAAATCAAACTTCCGTGTGACACCTCTCACAGACATTACTAAATATGATACAGACTACCACTAGAAATTTTCAACGAACACTAGGATTTTTCACTCGCGACTAACACGCTTTGCGTACTAGATTTGTTCTCCTTTCTCTGTTCTTCATTAGTTTCGTCCCCACGAACTCTAATGTTGAATTTTTCTCGGTACTCGTTTAACTCCTTTCCTTTGCTCTCTAGTTGTTTCGTTAACTGCTCTATTAACTTGTTAATCTGAAAAGCAGAAAACACCAAAATATAAATGAGTTATATTAACTCAATCAGAAAACACTTAGCCATAATTCATACATAAATTATTTATTTCTTCCTCCATGCATTGGCTATACAGTCTACAAATGGCTGCAGTAAAAATTAAGTCTTTTCAAATCCAAAATCATCAAAATTTAAGACCCAGATTATGGCATACCAAGAAGAAACATTCCTTCACTGAAAAGACTATTTTTATGACTGAGAAATAAATTGCTGTTGTTATTCAACTTCAGTAACTGGTAAATTTATTCATATGAAAAAAATTTAGTTCTAACCAATCTGGTCTCAGGGTGAATTAAGACTAAAACTCGCAAGTACCTGTTCACTATTAGATTTCAAAGCAGGCAGAACTTCGCCTACAGTTCGTTCTACTAAAACTCCTCCGACCATTCGGAAACACTTTCTTCCTCCGTCGACTTCTTTCAGCGTTTCAATTACCAGACTGAAAAATAAAGACAACATCAAGTCACTGAAGTCAGATCCACATCATAAGCATGATAAGTCATGAATGAAAGCTCAGTTATGAGCACTTGGGGTCATCCAGATCGGAATTGGCCACTCCAACAAATAAAATTACAAACCTTTTGTAATTTGTTATGAAAATGTTCAACATCCTAACATTTCGACAAGCATCTTAGAGTGGTGATAGTTAGTTGAGGCCATTTCGATGACCCGGCTAATCTGGATGACACCAGCCCGCGGGCGTAATGTTAATTGATGGGGGGGGGGGGGGGGAATGTACTTTAGCGCTTCTTGCCAATCTTTGATTTCTAACCATGCTGCAATTGCAGGGGTTGGGGGGGGGGATAAAATACAGGTAGGGGTATTGCTGCTATTGCATTCGTTGCAAACAAGCATGCGTCATGGATACCAGTTGAAACATGTGACAACTGTCAAAACTCTTCGCCACTCACTCGTGCTCTTTCCGTTCCATTTCAAGCTCTGACAACTTTCCCGCTATGGCTCTCTGTTGTTGTCTGAGATCTTGAAAGCCTTGAACAATTTGTTCGTTGTTTCCTGCCTTGGCTTTTGCCATATTTTTCGCCGAAGATTCATTTTTGCTGCTGCTACCCTCCATTTTGCCAGATTTTTCCCCAGTTGACAACCAACTTGATACAACTACATCACCTGGCGGATTGTTTATTTATTTATTTTCGCCACTGTCTTTTAGATATGTTGCAGACGTGATAGGTAAAAAGATTCTGGGCCTCTTCAAGGTTATACCATCTTTATACCATTTTATTCACAGTTGATTATCCCCTAGGTAATGATTTAGGATATCACAATGGTAGAATGGTGGCGCTCTAGTGCTAAGTCCTTTAACCACTAGAGGTTGCAATAGTCTAAAAAAAGGTGGCGCCACTGAGGGTCAAAATTTGGCAATCGCGGGAAATCACTCGTGACTCCCAGACCGACACGCGTGGAATTAGCAATTGTCTTAAGCCTAATTATAGGATCAGTTGTGGGTACTGTCGCTGTAGAAAGGTAATTTGATTGCCGATGTAAATGCAAAGTGCGTGCCTTGCACTGAAATTGCCATTAATACAGATTCTGTAACAAGTTGTGATCCAAAGCAATCCTGTGATCCAGAGACTGAGAGAGCTGACGCTGCTGACCTCATTGTCTTTCTGTTGATGGTTAATATTCAATTGTGTTATATTATCCTAGATTGGACTGTATGCATAGACATCACATAAAATCTTACAACTAATCTTGTAGAATTTTATATGTGTGCCATCTACTTTAAATAAATATAATGTTCAATTCAATTCATGGATATAACTTCTCGAAACTTACGACGAAAGGAAACTCCAAATATGCTTGTAGTTTCACTTGTTGAAACGAACTGATTAAACATTTATGGATATACATGTATACTTTATTATTCTGGGGATTTTAAGCACTGCTCTGGTAATTTCAAGAAAAGTGCATCCTAACAGCAGTATTTTTTTAGTGCATTTTAATGTATATTTGACACTTTATCATTTAGTTGATTTTTGTTATATTTTCTGAGAAAGTTATATTTATAGAATCAGTTAGTTATTACCTACTGTGTCTGAAAAGCAAAATTAATAATAACAGGAGGAAAGACTTATGTCTTGCTGAATTCAGGGCTGTAGTGAAAAGACTCTATTGAACCCCATATTGTGTGTATACATAGTGTGATAAACATCAATGCCTGTGGGTACGGATTTATCACATCTGATGTGAAATTTGGGCACAGCAATTTAACGCCATGTTATGTGTATGAATAAATGTTTCCTGTCACTTAATTAATTCCATATGAAGCATTTCAAGAATTTTAGATAATTTTCAGTTATATTGTAAAAAGCACTAGGTGATGAACTTACAATATGTCACATTTATTTTGAATTTGTGTTTATATAATTATATATTGTTGCTTTTATTATGTTATTTTCCTGCAGTTTGTAAGTCGAAGCATTCGGCATGGATTTATGTACGGTGGGCAGCCGTCTTTTTGGGATGTTAAAAGATGAACTTGAAACTGACGTAACGTTTGTCGTACAAGGAGTAGAAGTCAAATGCCATCGCCTCGTACTGCGGTCTTGCCAGCAGTGTGCCCTAAAGGATATGGTTGCCGACAAGCAAGATGTGATTGATATTGGGGATGACATTGCACCACACACTTTCAAGACTGTGCTCAAGTAAGAATTTCACAATTTTTAGCTCGTCTGTTTGTCTAACAGATGGTCATTGTTGTTGTTGTTGGTATCTTCCTAAAGCAATGCCTATTCCTCCGCTTGGCTCTGGGCGGCCTTGCTAGATCTCACAGCAATATCACACGTGGTTTTTTTGTCGTGGCCCTCTAGCGGTAAATACGCGCATCATGGCGCATGACTAATGTGCTCTAGTAAGAATTTCACATTTTTAGCCAATGCAAGCGATGCATTCAGCATTCAAAACATTGAACCGTCATTATGGGCCACGTTGCTGGGCTAAATAAATATACATTTTGTAAACATAACCGCTCATTTGTCGGTCCACAGATCTTTGCGACCAATCAGACTGGATATGCATAAACCAGGTAATTAAGCCTATTCATAGCAAGGCAGTAGCTACGCTACGCAAAGTAAGCTGGCCTGCTTTAGAAAGATGGTCATTGGTGGCGTTTGCAGCTTCTGGTTAAGGTTTTTGAGCTCTTCAGTGGAAGAAATACTCACCTGAAGGTATGATATTTTGATGGGAGCACAGTTACTTCTTTGGGAAGAACATAGCATGGGGTTTATTTAGAATGGTTTTGAAACTTACATGGCTGTTTGGGTGATCGGATTTGCTTCTAATTTTGTTTGTATATTCTATTGTGTTAGCATCATTTTCTAACACTATTAGGGTTGCCGAAGGGTAATTGCCCCATGGTGGGGTAAAATGCTACAACTTCTGTTTGGGTGATCGTATTTACTTCAAATTTGGTTTGTATACCTTACAGGGTTTAAGCATCATGTTCTAACACTTCAAGAGTTGCCATGGGGTAATTACTCCATGATGGGGTAAAAAGCTATAGCTTCTGTTTGATGATTGGATTTGCTGGGTGTTAGCATCATGTTCTAACACTTCAAGAGTTGCCATGGGGTAATTACTCCATGATGGGGTAAAAAGCTATAGCTTCTGTTTGATGATTGGATTTGCTGGGTGTTAGCATCATGTTCTAACACTTCAAGAGTTGCCATGGGGTAATTACTCCATGATGGGATAAAAAGCTATAGCTTCTGTTTGATGATTGGATTTGCTGGGTGTTAGCATCATGTTCTAACACTTCAAGAGTTGCCATGGGGTAATTACTCCATGATGGGGTAAAAAGCTATAGCTTCTGTTTGATGATTGGATTTGCTGGGTGTTAGCATCATGTTCTAACACTTCAAGAGTTGCCATGGGGTAATTACTCCATGATGGGGTAAAAAGCTATAGCTTCTGTTTGATGATTGGATTTGCTGGGTGTTAGCATCATGTTCTAACACTTCAAGAGTTGCCATGGGGTAATTACTCCATGATGGGGTAAAAAGCTATAGCTTCTGTTTGATGATTGGATTTGCTGGGTGTTAGCATCATGTTCTAACACTTCAAGAGTTGCCATGGGGTAATTACTCCATGATGGGGTAAAAAGCTATAGCTTCTGTTTGATGATTGGATTTGCTGGGTGTTAGCATCATGTTCTAACACTTCAAGAGTTGCCATGGGGTAATTACTCCATGATGGGGTAAAAAGCTATAGCTTCTGTTTGATGATTGGATTTGCTGGGTGTTAGCATCAGGTTCTAACACATTTAGGTGTATTGTTACCATGGAGTAATCATATTCTGAAGCCTCTTAGTGTTAATTATCTGGTCTGTGGGTCGACTTCTTTGTTATGATAGGCATCTAATTTCATGCAGCCCATTTAAAATTGCGGTTCCTGTAATTTTCTTGTTTCTTTAGCAAAAAATTATCGGGAACCTTACAAATAATTTTCTAAGCAAGTGCTGTACAAAGTAAAACAAATTTGTTTTCGGTGTTGATTTATGCAGTTATTATGAGTTATCAAATGTTAATGCTGAATCTCCAATCCTATGGGGTTCTTGTTAACTGTAGGCAGAAAATTTTGAAGAGAGTCATTGTTATCACTGGTGTAGACCTGTCCAAGGGGTGAGTGGGCGAAACAGATTTTTCTGTCTAAAATATAGCCGTGCTTTTCAGGGTATTATTGCAATCAATTTGTATTTTATTTTCAGTTTCATGTACACGGATAACACTGAAGTAACGGACTCGAATGTCTTTCAACTACTTCATGCTGCGAAAGCATTCAGCTTTGCACCACTCGAACGGCTGTGTTCATCCTTCATTTGCCAGAAACTGAATGCTAATAACATAGGTTTTTTTACTGGAGAAGCACTGAAGTTTGAAGCCGAGGAAACTCTAAAACTTTGCGGAAAGTATTTTGGACGACACACGCAACACATTTTGAAACTCGATGACTTCTCGAAAATCACAGAAGAAGCTCTGTTGTATCTTTGCAGCAGCGAGAAGATGGCTTGCTCAGAGTTAGATCTGTTCTTGGCATGTTTATGTTGGGCTATGGCAGAATGCAAGCGAAAAAATATTCCAGATACTCCCAAAAACCTCCGAACCATGCTGGGTCCTGTACTGTTCATCATCAGATTTCCATGCATGACTTCAGATGAGTTTGTCAATGTTATACGCTCGAAGGTTTTAACTTCGGACGAGGTGGGGCAAGTCACAATTGGATTCCATGATGCAGGACAGAAGCCAAATCTTTTCTCTGCTAAGGATCGGACAGCACCAATTACGGTAAGTAGATAATGTTTCCTTTAATTCTAAATTTTAATTGATAAAACGTACAAGAGCAATTTTCATTACTCTTGATATAGAAATTGCAGTTCCTACATCTATGTCATCACTTGACCCATTTTCCCCTTTACAACATGAAGGTGCACTTGACGGTGCTGATTGAAGAAAGAATGAGTGATCTGTGGCTGTACATATAATAGGATTTTCTCAGACTGAACAATAACTGCTTAATAAGTTGTATTAATACGATTGGACATGTGATGTGGGTACTGATGAATTGGTCTAGACTTGTCCCAGAGCGACTGATAGAAATCGGGGGAGCAATAATCAATAATTTCCATGAGAACCATCAGTCATGAATCATGAATTTAGGCTTTTAGGGCCACAGGGATCTTTGTGCCAAATCTAATTGGTCTTTAAATGATGTAATTTCAAGGGAAGTCACTAGCTATTACTAAATATTTATATTGTATGGACTTAGTTTCTCATAGACAAAGTACAAAAATCCCTGTGTTTAGGGTGTCTGCACTGTCAAGTTTGATTTAAATTGGTTTCACACCTGCAGGTGAAAGTAAAGGATCCATGGGGAATATGTCGCAGCATGGCTGTCCCATTAACGACGAGTATTCAAAGCATCAAGGGAAGGGTGACTTGGAGAGGATGTGCAGATTTATCCATAAAGGATTGTCATTTGAAATATAAAGAGAAGAAGCTCGTCGGCAAAGACACCTTATCAAGTTGTGGCTTTACCTATGGGGAAGAAGTTGTACTCGAAATATACGCCATTCCGATCAAACTTTGCCACCATGATGGTACACAGTATTATGAAGAGGACAGCTTTATGTTACCTCTTAAGAACCTAGTCAAGGCTCATGATGTTATAAAGGAGTTTATTTTTGTGGCATACGGCTACAAAGCCAAGCGTGTCCAGTTGTTTGTCATTCACAATGACAAGCCTATGGAAGATTTTCCCGGAGAACAGCTAAAACCCGGGGTTATCGTTTACTGGATTAAAAATACTGATTCAGGATGTAATCTTTGTATGTTGAACGTAGCATACTAATTGGACTTTCCATTGAGTTAAACTGTCACTGGCAGGACTTTTTTTTAATTGGATGATTGCTATCTGTAGAAGAGACTGTTTATTATAATATGGTTAGGGTTGTTCCATTGAAAAAAGAACGGGGGGGGGGGGGGGGGGGTGTGGACCTGAATGGTTTTTGACATGCTCCCGCTTTTTTCTACATTAACAAACTGGTCAACCACCCCCTTCCCCCGATATATTTTCCTCTTAAGAACCTAGTCAAGGCTCATGATGTTATAAAGGAGTTTATTTTTGTGGCATACGGCTACAAAGCCAAGCGTGTCCAGTTGTTTGTCATTCACAATGACAAGCCTATGGAAGCTTATCCCGGAGAACAGCTAAAACCCGGGGTTATCGTTTACTGGATTAAAAATACTGATTCAGGATGTAATCTTTGTATGTTGAACGTAGCATACTAATTGGACTTTCCATTGAGTTAAACTGTCACTGGCAGGACTTTTTTTTAATTGGATGATTGCTATCTGTAGAAGAGACTGTTTATTATAATATGGTTAGGGTTGTTCCATTGAAAAAAGAACGGGGGGGGGGGGGGGGGTGTGGACCTGAATGGTTTTTGACATGCTCCCGCTTTTTTCTACATTAACAAACTGGTCAACCACCCCCTTCCCCCGATATATTTTCCCCAGACCCCCCCCCCCCCCCCCCCCCCCCGTATATCTGATAAATCTTCAGGTCCACCACCCCCCTCCCTCTTTTTTTAAATGGACAGCCCTTAAATGAAATTGAAGTTAATATAGATTATACTTACTGATGTATTTTTGATAGAGACATACAACCCTAGGACTACTTGATGGAACTGTAGTTGACATGTGATTTGTAGAAAGGAGATGATATGGGACAATGTTAACATAGTTAAGTAAAAATTATGTAATGAGTTGATATGGATTGCACTTGATATATTTTTGATATAATTATATACATGCACCAATGCACCATTCATACGTATTTGCTATTTTTATTTTAATATATAAATAGTATAGTGGTAAGTTGTCATTTAAAACGAGCTAAATTTATTAATTTATATATATATATATATATATATTATCCACCACACATTATGCATTTTTTGAAAAAACTTTTTTTCAATTGTATTTTGTATGGCGAGTTACTTTGTATTAAAAAAATATTATTATGTTTTATGTACATTTCTTTAAAAAAAAACCTGATGATTTATTTATATAAAGAGGGAGCGTATATTCCAGCCCCCTGAAGATCTTTCTCCGACAGCATGCCAGGTTGGCCCCAATACAGTCAAGCTGATAATATTATGCAGGTGGGTGGCCTAATGGTTAGTTAAGGCATCCAATTCCACATTGGTCAGCTCTGCTGAAGGTCCCTGGTTCGAACCCCGGCCCGGGCGCTCTTCATGAGCTACATCCCAGTTGCTATGGATGTTGTTCGGATGAGACGTTAAATTTGTGGTCCCTTGTACTGTCTCTATGCTAATGTAAGTAAAAGACCCCATCCATAACAGGGTAATAGGGTAAATATGTAACATGGATGGACTCTCATCTTGTCACTCAACCCTCGATAGCTGGATAACAGTTTCTTCGAAAGGCGGCGCTACCATTCAGTGCAAAGCACCAGCCTTTCTCATAACCGATTTGCCGCTCCCCTGAAATCCGGGAGGGAAATGCTTACGCACTTAATTTGTCTGTGCACGAAGTAGTGCGATTCCTATACCTAATTTCTTTTTTACAAGAAGCTATTTACTGTGAAACTGGTGCAAATGTTTTCTTTTGGCTGATACTATGTCAGCATGACGAAATTGCACAACTTTCGCTTCGAATTCAACCAAATGCAGCAGGTACTACGATCCTTTTTTTAACCTACAAGCGCCATCTTTCGGTTAGAAATTGGCTGGACAGCGGCAAGAACTTGCTGTAGAGGGCAGCACTTTCCATATACCTACCTGCCTAATATGTGTACGAGAGTACATATATATATTAAATGTATTAAAACATTGTGCCAGAACATCCTACCTAACACTAAAATTGCCAATTGGACATATAGTAGGCCTATATATTTACGAAGTGTAATACTGACTAAATGGCAATTTACTAATCCAAAGATAAAATTGAATGTATACATAAAAGCCAGTAAAAAGATAATATACTGTCCCTGCAAAAAGCCTATGCACATATATAGTAACCATTCCAGGTAATTTGTGGCTACACACCTGTCCCCTCCCATGAATTATTTGCACTGTCACTGATATTAGTTTCTACTGTCGTCGCTAGAGGCGTCTTGTCGCAGCAGCGCCCTCTTTAGTGTTTATACTTCATAACCTCAGAGTCCACGTTTTATCGCTCGCTGTCACATGTGCCATCGAGATGTTGCGTCGATTTAGTAAAAGAACAGCTGAAAATTCAGCCAAAGATGACAAAACTAACAGACAGAAGAAGAAAAAAGGAGCATTAGGTGACAGACAGACGAAAAGAGAAGATGAAAAACTTCTGGAGGACCTTGTTTTTGGTTCTGGAGAAGCAGTGTTAGAAAACATTCAGAAAGAGATTGAAACTTCCAAGAAAAAGAAAAGAGATGTCCCAGTTGAAGCTAAACCTGCCTGGCAAGATGAAGACGATGATCAAGATGAGGGGATTGTGTTGTCAAGGAAACGAACAGAATTGAAAACATCAACGGAGTCTGTCAGCAGTACAGAGATAGTGAAGCCGAAAGTATCCCGCAAGCAACAGTTTGAGAAAATCACAGGGACACCTGATTGGGCTAAATTAAAGTGGCAGAAGGCTGAAGATGACAAAAAAGGTAATTTTTGTAACGTAATATTTCTTATTAATTAGCGATAATGATGTACGTGAAATGTTCAAGATACATGCATATCTATGATTTGATTATTGATCATGGGCATTAGCTGCCCAGGAGACAGTCCGGCCGTTGATTGGTTAGAAATAATCGTAAAAGGTGACACTTGCAGAATTTGAGAGATCAAAGGCACCCCGCCCCCCTTAATTGTCATTCAAATGGTGGCCCATGGGGGTCATGTCAATCTTGGCATCAGATAGTGTGCAAACTTGTCTTTTTAATATGAGCATGTGGCGCATTTCAATCAATTCTACGGCTGACGGGATAAAATTGTTTATTTCCAATTTCTGACCAACCCAACTTCACAAGCCCTGACCCAAATTATTTTCAGGACTTGGAAATTGGACTTTTGACTCTCCTCTTTTTACTTTTTAATCTTAGTTATGAAAAAAAAAAATGCCCTGACCTACCAGTTGACCCACCTTTTTCCTACAAAAAGTCTGCTCTAAACAAACTGTTTTTTTCATCCGCCTAACACTTGTGATTTGATAAACATATTAATCAATGAATTCATTATGCTGACAGTTAGCATGGTTAGCCATACAGTGTGTTAATACACTACAGGAGCTAAGTGCAACTAATTTATCATGATATGGAAGATAATTACTTCAATTATAAAGATATTGCTGGGCTAAAAAAAATTCTAACCTTCTTACTTGGTATGTGATATCACATGCCTATTGTTGTCTATCAAATTGTTACATTTAGTTTAGCTACAAGTCCCCTGTCCATAGGACAGGGTTACAAGGTCCTGGATGAAAAAATATTGACTTTTTTGCTTGAGTGGGAACTAGCCTTTTAGTAAACGTTTGTCACACAACATACACCCACTGTAGCGTTAGACATACCTTTTTTCTATTGTGTCGTGCTCAGATATGGTTGATTTCTTCCAATATTATTCGATTTCTGTGCCATATTCGAATTCACATTTCGGTAAACAAAGCTTGAAGCATGGCCGCCTAGTTCCGAAAAACTCACAAGAGGGCTCTGGCGATGTTTCAACGCCCCTAGTGGCACACAGAATAGCGCTGGAAAGTCTGTAGTTTTCTCAATTTCACAATTAAAATATTTTAATAAACTATTCCACACGATTCCACTGTTCTATGGGTCTAATCAAGCTAAATTATTAGATATTTATCTGCACCATTGCACCTGGGTGGCGCTGTGATGTCGCCGGAGCCCTCTAGTGAGTTTTAGTGTAAGTAGACATCAATAACATGGTCGATTCGTCACAGCACGATTCGTCTTCGTAAAAACTGGACGGTTCATCACTCAAAAAAAGGTCGGTTCTTCACCGGCAGTTAACATATTTTATATAATAGCAGTGACCATACACTGTGTACCGGCCAAATCAACCAATTTCGGATGACAAATCGACCAAATTCGGGTGACGAACGGACCAGTTTTCATTGGGTTCAATCAGGCAATGACGAATCGACCTACTACCTGTGAAAGCATGAACCAAGCGAACGTGAATTTTGAAAATGCTCTTAAAAAGGATGTTTCCAGTGGCTTTTTCAGTAAAATCTGCGTGAAAGTAGTAAACGGAGTAGTAATCCTGTACATAACAACAAAATAAGGTATGCTTAGTGTTTATTGAGAAAAATGTGTCGTAATTTTGAGCGTCCATGAATTCCTATAGCAGGCGTTCCGACCCTACATCGCATCTAATGCAATGTAGGTCGGTTCTGGCTACATTTATTTATCAAAGTAAATTAAATTCATTTGCCTATATATTCTGGTTTGACCTTTATATTTTTTATATATTTTCATTGAAGATGATGACGATGATGTTGAAGAGGAATTCTTGAAACAGACTGGAGATTACTTGGCCGAGTCGGAGTTTTTACCTAAAACATCGATTCAACTTAAAAGATGCACGGATGCTAACTACAGCCAGCCTTCGAAGGTAACTTTTATTAGTATGAAATTGTTCCTGTGAGACCTTTAAATATGGAAAAATGCATAATCATCTAGGAGACTGGGTAGTGAAGACTTAGATGATATATATCTAGTTGGATAGCCAATGGTCAGCTCTGCTCAAGCTTCTGGGTTCAAATCTCAGCTTGGACACTCTCCATGAGCTACGTCTCAGCTGGATGGTTGTTATGTAAGATTTTACTTGGTAGCGCCTAGGCCTGTGTCGAGTGAACAAATACTCGATTATCGCTCGGCAGCACTGCTGCTCGAAAATTATTGACCAGCTCCCATAAATATTGAGTTTTATTATAAAAGTAATAACTTTGATGATTTGCCCAGCACTTTATCTACTTTTTATTCGCAAAGTATCAGGTTTCCCACTGTTGTAAATATGTTTTAAACAAATGTGAACTCTTTTTTAACGCCAACGCTCGGTGTATAGTATGACGACGTTCATGACATGTTGATGTATGACTTGTTTCACGAAATTGACGTCTGTACTAATAACACAGAAAATACTCAAGTATTAATCGATTTGGAGGCTTCGAGTATCGATTTTACAGGGATCGAAATAAGGTTCAATGATGGTAACCCGCTTTCCGGTTACCATAAATATTGATGTGGAAACCTACTGGTAACCAAATAGTTAGACACATTTTTTCACGAACGGCAGTCCGTTTGCGTGAAAAGAAATTCTGGTCACCTCCACGTAACCTGAACGATCGTTCTCGACTTATTTCGAGCCCTGTTTTAGGCATAACCTAGATTTCTTGTCGGAGGTTAAATTTGCAGAGTGTGAGAGAGCATGATGAAGTCCTATTTAGAACATCTTGTTGAGGTATTGGCTTTAAACTTGTATCCTCAAAGTTTATTATTTGCATTCCAAATTAGCCAACGAACGACAGTCCGTTAGCCAGCTGCGGTGTTAATAAAATTAATTCACCCCCTACCAAAAAAGGCAAAGTCTTACATCATTACATCTGCTTAGTGCTCCATACCGGTACAATATTTTATTTATCGATAGCATATGACGGTCGTCATTTTACTGTATTCAGACACTGGGAAGGTGTTTGAATGATCTTATAAAATCCTAGATCTTCACTTTATGGTGTGCACTTTTAACAAGCTTTGCTTTTAAGTGTATTCCTGTAGGTTTTGTTTTTAAAGTTGACTTTTGGGTTTATTCGTAAATATTCTTCACTTTAATATGCTTGAAATGTATGTATCACCTGCGAAAATCAAATTAAATCAATTGAACTTAAATGAATTGCAATTAGGAAGTTGCCTACATGATGTATTGGGCTTGACTGCACCACAACAAGTGTCAATAGTTAATTGCTATTCAACATGATCATACATCATTGTAGCATCAACATGATCATAGCAGAACACAAAGCAGTGTAGGCCTATTAGATTAAAGTTAATTGAACTTCCTACTATTAGCTAGTCTATTACCTCAGGTTACTATCAATATATGAAGTATATGATTCATCATTGATTCACTTTTTTTGGCAATAATTACAAGGAGTCAGCTTGTTACAAAAAGGCTGAAAACAGACTTACATTTATTTTGACTTATACACATTTCTTGAATATATCATGTATATACATATATATATACATACAGTACACAAAAAACTAATCATACAGATTGTGCATATGGTACACTTTCTTAAATACCTTACCAGATATTATTGTTAATTATGATTTATGAACAATTAAACATTAATTGAATAGAATATATTCAAAAGACCATTTAACATATTTATTCAACACACAACCAGCATTCATTCAGCACACTCATTTGGGGTCGACCGTATCGAAGAAGATACATGTACATATTGTATCAATGGTATCAAACGATATGGAGCAATAGGATGATCTGCTTCTGGCAGCTGGGCAGATAAGCTGGTCAGTAGTACAGTGTTTTGGTCAGACCAGTAGTATTGAGTCAACAGAACTAACAATTTAATTTTGCGGGCTTGTGCATGTGAGTACTAGAACTGCTTCATTAATGATAGGTAGTCTAGGCCTAGATCCCAGGAAAGGTGTGATCGAGGGTCTTCTGTCAAGACAGAATGATAGGCCTAAAGAGATCATGAGATATGGACCTGGATAGATATCTTCAATATCTATGTTTATCCCAAGGAGACTCCTTTTTAAGATATTTTCATGTTGGTAGCAAAACACCACCTGAAAGTAACAGAACGTAATGTATATATAAATGTATTTTTTTTTGGTTTCAGAGCAGGGTGAAGAGTGTGGAATTCCATCCGTCGGCCCAGGTGGTCTTGACCGCCGGAATGGACAACTTGTTAGCTCTGTTTCAAGTCGATGGGAAGCAGAATGCCAAAATCCAGAGCATATTCTTGGACAAATTTCCCATCTCCACTGCTCACTTCACGCAGGACGGCAAGGAAGTCATCTTGGGGTCACAGCGGCGAAAGAGTTTCTACCATTATGACATGATTGCCGGGAAGGTCCACCAAGTTCCACACATCAAAGGAGTGGAAGAAAATAGCTTTGGCAAGTTCGAGATGTCTCCTTGTGGAAAGTATATTGTTTTTCTCGGTTTATACGGACGCATGCATTTAGTCTCGAGTGAAAGTAAGGAATGGATAACGTCCTTGAAGATGAACGGCAGCGTCGAAGGTGTTTCGTTTTCGCCAGATGGCAGCACTATGTATTCTTTCGGAAGTGATGGTCAAGTTTACGTCTGGGATATGTCGACTAGAGACTGCGTCCATAGGTTCATTGATGACGGTTGCCTGCAAGGAAATTGCATAAAAGTGTCTCCAAACGGTCGTTACCTAGCAACGGGGTCTTACAGTGGAGTGGTCAACATTTACGAAAGAAACTCTGTGTGCACGACTCAAAGTCCGCAACCTTTGAAAGCCGTTATGAACTTGACCACCCCATGCACCAGTATGGTCTTCAATTCAACTAATGAATTCCTTGCTATCGCTTCAAGTTATACTGAACATGCTGTTAAGTTAGTTCATTTTCCTTCTTTGAGTGTCTTTGCTAATTTCCCCGAGAAACAAGATTGCATTCGCATCCCATTGTGCATGGACATATCACTTAACAGCGGATATTTTGCCATAGGAAATCACTGCGGTAATGCTCTGTTGTATAGAGTTAAACACTTCGGAAATTATTAAATTTGCAAATTATTAAATGCCTCCATAGTCTAAAACTTGTGCTATTTTTGGTGGCAATGCCTTGTTGTACACAGTTGGGTGAAACAGAAGTTACTAAATTTGCAACTTATTAATTTTTTTGTGCCAATGCCTTGTTGTACAGATTTATTAAGTTGTGCATGATCATATTTACTTTTTGTTGTATGAAGTTAAACACTAAGGAAATTACTAAATTTGCAGATTATTATATACCAACACATCTGAAAAATAAACTACTTTTTGCAGCAATACTTGAAAAAGAAATCATTATGCTGTATACAGTCAAACACGTCAGAAATTATTAAATTATTACATGTCTCCTATTACCATAATATAACCAGTTTTTCTTGATTATTTTTGTTTATGTAAATTGTAAGTTTATGGTCAAATAAATACTTTCTGTCTGTCTGTATGTCTGCAAAAACTTCTGGAACTTGAGGAGCTATTTCTGGTGCATGGTTATTGACTCATGGCATGTATTGTATCTCATGGATATTTTAGTCTTGTTAATTATTAATTGAATAAGAGTGATTAAACAACTTCAATGTCCTGCTTTTAATTAACCCCAAATAATGCTGACTTATATTTGGATCATATTTGGGGAAGTTTAATGACTACATCACTGCATTGACAATGTGGGTGGTGCTGCTGTAAAAAAAAACAATAAGGATGCTTTATGAACTTCTCTGATAAGTGATATCGCTAATTTCCTGAAAAGTGGGTTTTTGCAGATTTCCAGCTGTATGCATTGTAATCAAAATATTGGTTGTGATAACTGATTTTGATTAGCCACTTGGGTAATTTGGAATTTATAATAGAATAAATAATTAAGTGCTTGGGTGGACATGATCACCTGTGGTGCAACAAAATTCAAAACGCAGTGCAAATAAATTAAGGTCATTCTGTTTTAAAAATGGAATCATCTGCAAATTGAATAAAGCCTCTGATAATCAATACTAATCATAGATAGATAGATAGATACATGGATGCATGGATCATCTACCTATCTTCCTACCTTCAATAAGTTTTTTTTTAACAGTTCAAAATTTGGTACATGTAGATATCGGCCTCCTGGATCAGCGAAATTAGGTCTCATTGTATACAACATAAATATTATAGGTGATGGAAACTGACGTGGCTGGCACACTTGCAATTTGCACTGATGGACACTTTGATGCAATCGGCTGGTCGAAGGTGGGGTCATCTATTACAAACATACATATATGTACGCCTCTGGGACAAACTATTTATTATGCTTTAAAGTGGTGGTGTTTCGACAGACAAACCAATCTATTTTTTCTCATCGACTCCCAGTGTGGTCACTGGTGGCGCTATGGATATTTTTCACGCCACCTGGTGGACGAAAGGTGGGGGAATCCCCCAAAGTTTCTCGACCAATCAGAGAGCAGGATTTCTGATATCAGCCAAACTTCCTAGTAAGCTAAAGTATATTTGTGAATATTTGATCGTGTTTAGAAGCACGGAAATTCCGACGTTAAGCATTTTGAAGCTTATTATAGTGTCGTTGGAGCGATTTAAGTTAGAATGGGAGTTGTCACCCCAGAACAAGGAGCAGAGAGTGAAGTGAAAGAATCGAACAATTTTGGATCCTCCCCAGATTCTGAAACATTGATTGAGGAGGAAGCTGCAGAGAAATCAAACATGGGAAAAGGTAATAAACTGCGTTTACACTTATTTTTTTGTGTTTACACACATGTTGTGATTTATACTTTACACGAATCACTGCCACTGGGCAGCTGATTGACTGATCAGTTGACATAGTATTGATTGATTATGATTGATGCAGATGATTGATTGTCGTTATCTACTGTTTTTAATGTAATCTTTTTGTGCAATTACCTGTCATATCCCAAATTGCGTATTTGAGTATATGATTAACTGGATCGAATAATTCAATATTGCTTGATCGATTAATTGATTGATGGACCTTTTAGTTTAATTAGTTGATTGATTTGATTGACCTTTAATTGAATGCCTACTGGAATCTGGATTGATTGATTAATGTCAGACATTAATCATTTTTAATGAGAAATGCAATGTTTTTTGTTTTTCATTTGTGAAATATTTATAGTGTCTATTTTCTATGAATTTATTGACAATCAGATCATGCAGATATCACAAAATTATACATTTGATAATGATATATATATATATATATATATATATATATATATATATATATATATATATATATATATATATATATATATATATCTCATGTCGAAAATTCCCTAAATCTGACACATTTCATTTGACAGATAAATTGATCATGTGATAAGCAGCAATTATAGGTGAACGCTTTGATTGATACAATGATAGATGGAATTTACATTTATGATGTCATAACTGACTTCCTTGATTTTGGATTGTTAATCCAAAACTGATTTGTTCTTGGTCATTCAATTCATAGATCTATGATTTTCCAACTTTTGAAAATGCTTTTTAAACAAATTATTTAAAGAATCAGTACAGGATCCGGCCAAGTCCATTTTAATTAAAAAATTTAGTGGTCCCTGCAATATATTTTCATTCTGGATCCACCCCTGAGAATATATTAAATGTAAAAAAAGTATAATAGGAAAAATAATTTTTTTTTTATTGATTTTAATAATTATATTTCATATATAATTATATATAACACATCAGTTCACTTCAAAATTATTTAATGGCTAATGAAATTTATTAATTTTTTACTTTTTCAGGAAATTTGAATGTTCAGGTAACTCGAAAAACCGAGGGGGTGGACGACTTATCACGCAGGATAGACAATCTCGCTGTGGACAGCCATGGTGAAGAAATGAGACAAATTCTACAGAAACTAAAAACTTGCAATTTGGAATCGGAAAGCAACAACTTGTCAAGAAGGGTAAAAATTCCAGTGGAGGACGAAGAAGATTGTGAAAATGAGGAAGAACATTTTCAGCTCACTCGGAAAATAAGTGTAACGCGCACACTGGTAAATATTAGTTCAAATGTCTAATATGGAATTGATTGTGTTATTATTATGCAATGTTGTCCATTGTTTTGGGTAAGGCAGATTGAAATAAAATTGCAAATTTGCTTCTGATTATTCGTTTGAAAAAGTCAGGTCATTAGGTCGTGATTTTCCTTTGCTCAGGCTCAAGGTTAAAGAGCAAAAAAGGAAGTTTTGTGTGTTATTTTTTTTGTGTCAAATGTCTTTAGTTTGGCCTTTGAGAATGTGGTCAGAAATAGGATGTAAATTTGTTTCAGTCTGCCCTATATATCAGTTAACCAAAATAATTCTTATGTATTTTGGAATGTTTTTAATGGTATTATTTATTTACATCTAATTCTATAAATAAATTGACACAATGTCATGTATTGAGCTGAAGTGGTTGACCTTCACCGCTAGTTTCGATATTTAGTTCACCATTTTTTTTTCTTTAATTTACAGGAAACTTTAGATGGAGAGGACGTGTATCTTATTCCGAAAGCCCCAATTGGAGGAATTCCTGTCACGTTTAACCCTGGAAACAATGCTCTGGATCATGATGGTGAAATCCGGGATATTGTCAATAGGATCGATCCTCCGGGAAAGTTCCGCAAACCTACCAGACCCCTGGAGGCACCAGATTTTAGTTATGCCCCACCCGTGTCTAATTCATACAACTTTTTGGGTGGGCAAGGAGGGAGAGATTATCTCAGAAGGTCGGAGCAAAATGGAACCCACCAACTGGGTACATTTAGCGATATCGTATCAATGAGAGCTTTAAATGGAGGAACAATGACGAGCAACCCAGTCAGAACTGATCCACGGGATAATTTCGGAAGTGAATCTTCAGATTGCAGTGTCCCAGCAGTCAACCAGTGCGATAGTAGTGATATAGATCAATTGTTACAAAGTCTAAGCTCACCTGGAAGTGCTTATTCTCCATCAGGGAGTGATTACACAGACGTGACTTCACCTGCTTCAGGTTCGTCCGTTTTTGGGCCTCAGTCTCCTCCGTATCTGTACCCGGATGATGACAGCTTGCTGTCAGAAGTAAACCATGCTGAGATGAATCCCAAGAATCTGTCAGACATAGAGAATGTCTTAGGGGCGGATAAATTGGCTGAGATAATTGGTGAAGTTCCCCCATACCAGGAGCCAACCCCTATTGACCTCCCAACCGAACTGGATTCCTTTGACTTCCAGGATCTGTGGAAGCGTTTTGGACCAGAAGAAACTGAAATGGTTCTTGACATACTACGTAAAGATGCCACTCAAACACAAAAGTCTAAGTTCAGTATGGGTGCCTCAGTTGAGCCAAATTTTATGTATCAAACAATGCCGTTGGGCCAGGACCCTTTCCTCGAGCGTAGCACATTAACTGATGCATCAGCTAATAACTTACCGCAGCATCAGCAGACACAACAGCAGCAGAACAATCTGAATGCGCTAACAAATGATTTGACGCATATTTCAGGAGCCCCGTTTAATGTCTACTTACCGGTGTCTCATCCACAAGCTCAGATTACGAACAACAACCCGAAATGGGATGCACCTCTGGGCAACCCGCACCCCTCGCAGATTCAAAACACCCGCAGTTGTCCTCCGCGTAATACCCATAACCCACACAGACAGTTCCCGCAGCAAAACCCACACCCACCTAGACAAGTGAACTCGCAGAATGTCCAATTCACGCAAACCAATCCTGTACAACCGGTCACAAATACCAACCAATCCTTCAGTGTACAACCGACTAACCAACTCATCAACCAACCTATTGACCAACAAAACAGCATTCCGTATATTCCACTGACGTCGTCTACTTCTCCGAAACAACCCCAGATGTCAGCACCTGTTGGTGCGTCAACAGTTTACGGCAACACCCCAATATACCACCCACCCCAATATGTTCCGCCGGCCAACTTCCAGGGTCTTCCAAATGTAACAGTGCCTGGAATCACAACGATAACTGGCCCTGTTGTGACGACCGGATCCAACAAGGTGATTCTAAATTCCAAATGCTCAGTTCCTTTGTGAACTTGGAACTCTCCCTAAATTTGGAATATATTTATCAAAAAAAAAATTTTTTTTAACCATATTTGGAGGAATGAAAAAAATAGAATTTCATGATTACAATTGATTTAAATGTTCAGTGTTAGAAGTGCTCATGTATAGTTGAACCTCTCATCACTATTTTGGAACATATATATAAGGTCATTGCTGTTTGGTTTTAACAATGTTTAACTAAATGAGTAAAGTTATATTTTTTTTATCCAATTTCTACACAGATCCCTCAACCTAATGCACCCATGTTCGTTATAGTGACAGCGTCCCCTGCAGGGAGTACTTCTACGTCTCAACCAATCTCATTAAAGGCAATGAATGCACCCACCGTCACTCTACCGATCTCTATCATTCTGCCCTCTCCTGTGTCTACTGCCGTTGCCAAGACCACGGGTGTTACCATGACGAGGCTCATCTTGCCTAAAGTTCCAGGGAAGATGGAGGCTGTACGTCCAGCGCCTCCTGCAGAACTTGGTAAGTAACGTAGATGGGCAGAAGATACAATCAAGATGGTAATTTTGAAGTTTAGTCAAACAAGATAGGGTCATTCTGTATCAAAACATCCAGATTTTGAAATATTTTGGAGTTATGGCCAGCCCTTGTAAAGATTCCGCAGACACTGCTTCATGCTATAGTGTTATTTTTCATTTAATTCAATTCCTTTCCCTTGTACTTTCAGTGCCTTTAGAAGAGGACAAAGCTCCGCAAATTGTTCTTGATAAAAGGAAAGCTATTCAAGCCTTGAGATGGATCGAAGGCTTCAAAGATGCTGAAATGATTTACTGCCCTGATGAAGACGGAGATACGTAAGTGTTTCCATGCATCCTTGAGTAATGCCTTAATCAGTTTTATAAGAAACTTTGTTACAGGAGGTCTTAAAAAGTTGATTTGTAAGTTCAGTTCTAAAGTATTGTTGTGAAATGAATTCTGTAGATATAATGATTCCTTGATATTTCGAACATTCACGACTACAATATTGCAGGAGGTTATTTATGACATAAAAAAACCAGTGGCACCGATTACATTTTATTTCAGAGCATTAAAAATAGATTTCTTTTTTGACAATATTGGATTTCGGGAGAAATATTAGTTCGCTGTTGTATCTGCTGACCTTTTAAATTTGTAAACTTATTGGGGAGGTGGCCTTGACTTTTCAATGGTGACATTTGTTTGATGTCCATAATGTTTATTTTTCCAGACTCCTGCACAATTGTGCATTGAAAGGGGAATTCTACAGTGCCTATGCGGTGCTAAATCGCGTCAAACAGGACAAAACACCAGAGGAATTTCTGAATTACATCAACCAAGGAAATATCAAGGGACAGGTGAATGTTTTATAAATTATATAGTCTTGTCTATGGGATGTCGTGGTCTAGTGGTTAAGGTGTTCGCTAGCTATCTGCAAGTTTGTGCGTTCGAACCCCCACCATGGAGTCGAGGAGTTGGGCAGATCAACCATTGCCTCACCCCACCCAGGTGCAATGGGTACTTGGCATTAGGCACCCACAGTGATGGCACTGGTGTGAGCTCTTAAGCCCCTGCCAGGTCCAAGGCTGAATACTCCCCAGAGAGTTGAGAAAGACTCTGGATTGGCCTGCAAAGGGTGTAATTGTAAAGTCTGTTGAAACTGCTTGAGTGGTGATTCTAAACTATTTATTGCCTACATTTGCATTTAAAATTTTTTTTAATGACTCAATGCTACTGGTCTGAGCCAAGTCAACTTACATGACCAGCTACCAGAGGCATATGTAATGATGAGATGATAAGGCAGCTTGGCGTCCAAACCATGTTACACATTTACCCCATGGGTAAACAAATGATATGATTTTTCTTAGCGTAGTTCTTGCTTTAAATATCTTATTTTTATATCTGTGTCTTTATTTTATATATTTTCAGACTGCTTTGTACCAAGCTACTGTCGTGAATTGTTGGGAGATCGTGTTGTTATTAATCAAACAAGGAGCTGATCCAAATTGTTCTTCCATGCGACGTCAACCCTCTGGCGATATTCAGTTCTTAACAGCTTTACACGTGGCTGGTAAATATTCAACTTCTTTATTACTGACTTCTTTATTACTAACTTCTTTAGTGTTAAATTCTCACTTATTCATTGCTAATTTCTTTATTACTTACCTCTCTATTACCTAACTTCTTTATCGCTGCCTTCCAGTGACGTCTTTATCACTAACTTCTTTATTACTAACTTCTCTATTAGTAAATCTTGGTTATTGCTGACTTCTTAATTGTTTGCTTCTTTATTACTAACTTCTTTATTGTTAAATTCTCACTTATTCATTGCTAATTTCTTTATTACTTACCTCTCTATTACCTTACTTCTTTATCGCTGCCTTCCAGTGACGTCTTTATCGCTAACTTCTTTATTACTAACTTCTCTATTAGTAAATTCTTGGTTATTGCGGACTTCCTAATTGTAAACCTCTTTATTTCTGACTTCACCATTTGTTAATTGTTGCTGCTGTCTTTATTGCTAAACTTTATTAATAACTTCTTTATTGTTAACTTAGTCGTCTTTGGCTGCAGAATTCATAATGTATTTTACCCCTCGAGATAGATAGATACATTTTATTGACTGTACTGAGTCAATATTAACCCGAAGTCATAATCTACTAAACTCTTGTCATCTCATTATTACATTTGTCACATCTCTTGGCTGGCCTTAAAAGCTGAATTGGCATCAGTCTTCACACCTGTAATATTGAGATTCCCAAACAGTACAACAAAAATTCACTCTTTGAAATCATTGCATGTATTTAAGTAAATTGTTTATTGTTCAATATGACCTATTTTCATGTCTGGAGTTTTTTGAATGACTTGCAAACTAGAATACGTCACAGTGCACCTGTTTTTCTGCACTGATAACAGCCACCATTCAGGAAGTAGTTCGGGAAAATATCCCTCATATATTACTATTCTTAGTACTCAATCTCTCCTTATTTTCTTCCTTGTTCTGGTTGTGCAATAACGTTATGTGAATTTGGTTTTATAGCCCCCCTACAAGCTTTCCGACATAAAAGTGGCACCCATGCTAGCGTTTTTATTGTACGTGACAAAATGGGTGTCCTTTGACTCTTTATTCTCCTTTTTCACGTCAAGAAATCAACTAGCATTGTAATAATAATAAATCATTAAATAATAATAAATCAATAAAATAATAATAATAATAATAAAAAAATCATCAATAAAATACATTATAATAATCAATAATAATAATAAAATAATAATAAATCAATAAATAATAATAAATCAATAAATAATAATAAATCAAAATAATAATAAATCAAAATAATAATAAATCAAAATAATAATAATAATAAAATACATTATAATAATCAATAATAATAATAAAATAATAATAATAATAAAATAATAATAAATCAACTATCATTGTAAACTGTTGTTTTTTTGGGTCTAATAAATTCATTGTCATTGCTTGGGGCTTGTATTGGTGTCGTTTAAGGAATATTTTTTGTCCAGCTCTTGTCGTCAGTCAGCGCAATGAAATACGAACCATTGCCACGAAACTCCACTAACACAACGTTTTCATGACTGCATTTCATGGCACTAATGTCTAGGGTTGTCATAGATACACTGTATATTAGGGCTGTACACCTTTATCTTCAAAAGGATACGATTTGTATTCCGATACAGTTAAACCGATACGATATGTATCATGATACGTATCGTTAAACTATGTCAGTCAGAACAAATAAAATTGTTATTATAAAACCTACTATAAGCTAATATAATTGAAAGAGACTATTGAATTTATGAATTTTTTTAAATTATAACTTGAGAGACTTCTGTTATGTCCTCATGTAATTAGAGTCCGAAGAAGTTTTCCTTTTGAAAACACTAAAAAAAACCCGGGCAGCACATGTGTTTTTTGTCAAAATCTCCGAACTGCATACCATTTAACTGTACCGTTATTATTACATAACGATTATCAATACCCATATCGTTATCCTTGTACCGGTACAAATAGTATATTGAGAACCAACCGGCTTGACTGTATATCGATGAATCGAGAAAGTATTGATATAGAAAAATCAAAGAAAGTGATGTCACAATTCTTTGTTTATCCTCTATAATTGTACATTTATGCGATGATGAGCACTTGAAAAATTTATATCAATGACCACTCTACCAATGTCTCGATTTATCAACAAATTAATCAAATTTTTTCCATGTTTCGTTTCAGCAAAGAAAGGTGAAGATGCCCTTCCGACCTTGAAGAGCTTATTGACCTCTCCAAAATTGTGCAAAGATGAAGTCAATTCTGATGGTAAGATCATTTATATATATCGATTAATCTATATCTATCCCACCCCCTTCAACTGCTGACTTGATACTCCCATGTTGCCATATATAACAGTCAGCAGTCAGAACGGAATGAGGGTGACGAATGGGTTAAACTGGAACAATTGAAGTGCCTATGGTCTATAATATGTGCATGTGAAACAAAGTCTGTTTCATACAAGTATTCCAGAATTTTATTGACTGTTTACATGGTCTGTAATACATGTAATTAGGGCTGTACACCTTTATCTTTAATACGATACGATACACGATACAGTAAAACAGATACGATACGTATCATGCTAGGTATCGTTAAGCTATATCAGTAGGAGAATAAGCAAAGCTTACCACATTGACAATTCACAATGAAATATAATAAACAAAAGTTTTATGGAATAATTCCAGAACGTTGTTTAATGTCATTGCAATTAAAGTAGGCTGATATTTTTCTTCAAAAATCACTGGAACATCTGGTTAGTAGGTGTCTTTTTAGCTAAAATAGCTGCTCTGCATATCGTTTGATTGTATCGTTATTATTACATAACGGTTATCAATACCCGTATCGTTATCCTTGTACCGGTACAAACGTATATTGAGAACCGGTGTACAGAGCCCTACATGTAATCCTTGGGGATTATTTCTGCATCAAAATGGAAATGGAGGCTTTAGTGTGCCCTAAATTAGTTAATAAATATATAGTGATAAACAGGGTTGCATGGTCAGTCGATGTGTGACCTAGGAACCGGAAATGAAAATGGAAAAAGTGCAATATAGCAGACCCAGATTTATGACCATATTTAAAGAGCCTCATTGCCAGGCCTATGACGTAAAAATGCTTGAAATCGATCTATGACGTCACAAACTAATTAGTTATGACGGTGATTTTCATCTTCATGGTAAAGACAGAGTTTATTTTTCTTGGGGGCTACCGCCCACAAACCCCCGTTATTCTACACCAAATTTTGTTTTGATTGTGCTAGAACTTCAAACTTTTGAAATATTTGATAAAATTTGGTATTGTCTGATTAGAGTTTTCCTCAAAATTTTTGGAAAAAGTGCAGTATAGCGGACCCAGATTTATGTCATACATTGATTTCAAGCATTTTTACGTCATAGGCCTGGCAATGAGGCTCGTTAAATATGGTCATAAATCTGGGTCCGCTATACTGCACTTTTTCCCATAACTTTATTAATTAGTCTTCAGCTATCTGACTTACATTTGTGCCCAGGTTTTCTTGTATCTTTAAAAAATTGCTCTTAAATGATTTCAGGACACACCGCTTTGTATTGTGCCGCAAAGGAGCATGGGAAATTGAACAACAACAAACAAATAATCAACAGCACAAAAACATCACAAGTGTTGCTAAGAAACGGTGCTGAAATTAGCAAACAGGTGTGTATTGAATTAATCAGAATTGGGGTGTGGGGGGGGGGGGGGAGGAGGGCATGCCATTATGTTAATTTGTGAATTGAAAAGCACACATTTTGTGAAATGAGGTCTGACAAAGTCTTAAATTTTGTTCGTATATTTGTACACACAATGAAAAGAGTAGGTTTTTGAAATCTCAGATTTAGTAGGCATTCTGTTGTCAGCCTTTTTATCCTAACAATTATGGCAAATGTGTGTAAATTATCCGTTATTAATATCCAATTATTTAATGTTAATTACAGGATGGTAAAACTGGTCAGACCACCCTCCATGCCATTGTGGAATCGAGAGACATGGTGTTGCTAAGGATTATTATGGGAATGCTGCCGACGAAAGTCTTGACTCACGTGCTTCAGCAACAGTCTTACCAAGGCAACACTTGTCTTCACATCGCTGCCCAGTTGCCAAGGTAACCAGAATTATTGATAAAAAGATAATATTTTGTTATTTGTCTTGATGGAACTTTTGTCTTCATACAGCGGGTGGAATAAGTTCTGCGCACCCATTAAATGTCGGAGCATTATTTTGGTGTACAAATAATTTTCTCAGTAAATTTTTTACAATCAGATCCAAAAGTTTACGTTCACTTGAGCTAATACAGTTTCATCTTTTCTCTTTAAATAAATGATGACCATTTTTTACATTTGAATAACAATTCCTCACCATTTTCCTTCACTTCTATCGAAGTTTTTCGCAACCTTTTCTTTTTCACTTGGATGATTATATTCTCAACTTTATTTCTTAAATCATTCCCAAGTGTATGTAAACTTTTGGGCACGACTGTATATGACTATTCGCATTATTGATTTATAATTTATTATTGCGCATGATTAAAATTAATGTAAAAAAAAACATTTACTTTTTACAGCAAAACTCATGAAGACCAAGTAATCCAGAAGCAAATCTTGGAAATCCTTTTGGATTACGGTTCGGATACTTCAATCCGAAATGCTCAACAAAAAACTGCTAAGGACCTATTGCGGTGCAACTGTTCCTCTGAGTTCTCAGACACCAAAGTAAGTGTTGGTTTTTTCGTAATTCAGAAAAATGACAAATTTTTATATGCTAATTCAGGGTAGCCGCAAATCTGTAACAAGTCATCAATTCAATTCCTTAAATTTAATGCCTTAAGAAGTCTTGAAAAACTGCTTTTCTTGAAGCAAGGGCTGGTCCATTTAAAAAAGACAGAGGGGGGGGGGGGTGGGCCTGAATTTTTTAGATGCCCCCTCCCACTCACTATTTATCTGGTTTTTGACAGACTCCCCCAACCCCACTTTTTTCTACATTAACATATTAAGAAAATAGAAAATACTGGTCAACCGCCTCCGATATCAGTTTTGAAAAATCTCCCAAGTCATCGCCTCCCCCCCCCCCCCCCTTTTTAAAAATTGAACAGCTCTGATGTAATGGTGAATTCTGTCGCAGACATTTTGTTAAATAATGACATCACTTTAATTGTCAATTAATGAAAATATAAGTTACAATCTAAAACTGAAAAATTATTTATTGATATCAGCATGTTTTTTATAAGATGACAATGCCCTAACTTTTGAAGATTTTGGTCTTGAAAATTTGTAAAAAGATATGAAAT
This sequence comes from Alitta virens, assembly GCA_932294295.1. Lineage (NCBI taxonomy): Eukaryota > Metazoa > Annelida > Polychaeta > Phyllodocida > Nereididae > Alitta > Alitta virens. Next base: position 40,735,079 of record OW028576.1, on the reverse strand, counting down.
TTGACTTGAAGGAAGATGCCGCCAACCTGTAATTAGAAGTTAAAATATTTATTTTTTTTTAGTTATATCTGGACTTCATTTGTTACTAATATTAGCATCATCATGAAAGATCTGACTCTAAAGGAGTTTGGATGTTAGTCGTTTAATTGTGACAGTACAAAATTTCATTTTATTATTTTATTTGTTTACAGTTGCTGGACAGGATGAAACCTTCATCAAAGAAGAAATAAAAGTGAAAGTGACTCTAAAAGTGAAAATAAAAATGAAAGTGAACTTGAATGAAAGTGAAAGTGACTCTAAAAGTTAACTTCACTGAAAGTGACTCTAAAACGTGAACTTCACTTCCAACTTCCAAATAGGTATAAAACTAGATACCTTTTATATTTGTGTGAATTTCAAAGCTGTAAATAATAGCACTCTTACATTACATTATTTTACCTCATAAACATGAAAATGAAAATTCCTATAGAAATATATATATATATATATATATATTCAACAACATTTAGCTGAATTTATTTGTCAGTATACAAAAATGTCAAAATTGTCAATATAACTTATTAAATATGTTTGCTTTGGAGTGTATTTTCCGGGAACATAATAACACTTGCATTGCAAGGGCATTGTTGATGGAAATATTACTGTATGATATTTTTGACTTTGTATAATTTATGATCATTATGATGATGGATAATAATAAATGTTGTATGTAATATGAAATTTGTAATTTTCTTGTTAATTGATATTCCTCGGCATGTAATCAATTACTTGAAATAAATCATTTAAATCTGAGTCATGTTTCCAGGTTAATTTGAATTGAGGACAGTTCACAAAGGTCACTTTGTGCTAATTAGTTGGTGATCAAAATTGTGTATCATTTACATTTAACAGTTTTCTTATTTATTTTATATCTTTGTTTTGGATATGTTGCCGCTTATATTTTGTTATTGTGCACAATTTTCATGTTGATATGATCGTATATAAATTTTTGCATGACAGCTGTTGCAACTGGAACGATTAAAATTAATATATGAGAAAGTGTGTATATTGTGTATATGTAATTTGTATATTTGTGTATTTGTACTACTCACCAGTGCAATTAAGCATTATGTACGCTGTTGTACAAATTCTCATGTACAACAATTAGCTGGCCACGCTGCACTGCAGCCAAAAAGTGGGCGAATTCAGCAATTGCGAAAGCAGTAGCGATCTGACTTACTCTTACGTTTTATTTTATAACTTTGTCAGTTTTTATCCAATTTTCAAAGTTCAAACATTTTCTGGAAGCTAAGAAATTTACCTATAGAAGCAAGTAACTGACATTAATTCATAAAACGAGTTGTAGACGGAGTGCTATTTTTCCATTAATCGTAATCGTTGAAAAATGGAAAATAATATATTGACAATAAAAATATTGGGGTTTAGTGGTACAAAACAATGGTTACATTGTGAGACATGAGATATGTACACCCTCAAATGTTATATTGTACATTGACATTTTGGGGTGTACATATCTTCATGCCTCACATGTAACAATTTTAAAATTGTATAATGTAAAATTTGTAAATTATGCATATGTATGAGTTGTAAAGCTAACATATAGTTATTTGATTTTTTACTCAATTGTAGTTAAATTTTTTACTCATTATGCAAAAAGAAATGTAAAAAAAAAAAAAAGAACAAGTTACTTTTGCGGGTATATATATTTGATATAATGCTTGTTGTATATAGGAGCATGATTTTATTGTGAAAAAGGAATTATTGAAAAGGATAATAGTGAACTATTGTAAAAGTTTGAATTTAAGTTGTAATTTTCATATGCGTTGTGATTGTTGCAAAAAACAAAAGCTGTGTTTGTTTTAAGGTTATGGTCCAATTGTATTTTCATTGATAAAATCAATGTAGAATTATATTAGTATATTACTACGTTTTATTTTGTATTTATATGAGTATTTGCTCGCCTAATCTATGTATATTTTCCCCAATAGCTGATAGGCTTTCCCACTGAGTCGTCGATTGCAATATTGTCACTGGGAAAATATTTGCTTGGCAAAGGAAAATTAATTTAGAGCGGAATAACTTGCTAACTACAAAAATTAGTAGCATTTGGGACAGATGCAAATTATAAATTGTTTTATTTTATTTTATTAAAGAGAAGAGAATATTTATAATGTTTGTTGTACATGTATTTTTTAGACATGTATTGTTTTATATTTCACTGTTATGTATAAAGATGAAAATAAACTGCAACCTACTGCAAATGGAGTTGTTGCTCTTATTGGATATGGCATAAACGTATGAGGATTTCGAGTTACTCACATGGCATTAGATGCCCTGTGGACAGGGGACTTATAGTTAGCCTATTACATACCTTGCAACTTCATAAATTGTCACAAAAACTAATACTTCGGATCGCATACAATGTTCTGAAACTTCGACACGCATCTTGAAAGTGTTGGTGATAATTTATTTTGAGTGGCCAATTCATAAATTGTAAACTTCATTGTGGTACACGGGGGGAATCTGCCAAATTCGCTATTGAATCATGTCAATTTTCAAAATTTCGGTTGCAAGCATAATTAATAGGCCGCAGGAGCGGCCCCGTAGGGGCCGCCCGTAGGGCTTTTATGTTTAGAGATTGGCCAAAAACAAAATCTACTGTCATGCTATTCTCAGATGACCGGATCGGAACTATGTTGTCCTAATTAATCTGCGCGGCCATGATGCGCACAAACTTGACCTACTTACACAAAAATTGCTCTTAACTAACGATCTACCCGACAAATTTGAAGAAACTCACGTTAGAACATCATTTTTATGTGATTCAAGATTGGACAAGCAGTAGAACTATGGTTTGAATGTTACATGTGAGCGATGTCCATTGCCGTGATTTTCCACAAAACTAGCCAACTGAACGTTAAATCAATGCGCCATAATGAGGTCATGATGAGCTACGATGAAAATAGGCCAAAACGTCACAACAAACTTGTATTGATGACGTCACAGAATGCCTTTGGCGCTGGGCGAGCATGCCTTGTCAACGGCAAAAACAGCGTGTTCGCTCAAGCGTAATGATCGCAATTTTGGTTGCCGGGACTGTTATGTAACAAATTGCTATTAATTAGTCATTTGTGATAATTGCTTTTGGTTAATTTCACTTTAAATCTGACACTTCTTGGCTCATTCCTACAGGCCTAGGAATTGCATTTATTATGACAAATGCAATTTTTGAAGACAAGAAAATACATGTGTCTCGATCCCAGCTAGCTCAATTGAAAAAAATAAAGAAAATGTTGGTAGTTTTATCAATTTCTCATCTGCTTCATTGATTGGCAATAGAAAAGTTCTCCATAGTTTACAAATCTGTTTTCCATGCAATTATAAACCGAGTTGTAATTAAAAATTTTAAGTTAGCCCAATTAAGTACGTGACAAATTACCCACATGTATGAAAATGGCATCAAAGGTAAATCACACCTCCTGCGGCCTCTCATGCACACTGCATTATCATATTATATGTTTGGGCACAGTAATTCATTGTATTTCTCAACGCAACTGCTGGACAAACCATCAGCGGGCAGGTGTCAGAAATTAGTTTGTCATACAAGATTTAGTTTTAGGACTTCCGTCATATATACACAATGTTATTGTGTGATATCTATGTCAATGTTTATCATATATTACTAGTTGTGAATGTCTAGATAATTTTAATTAAAGTTCACATATTTTGATTTTGCTGGCTTATACCATTTAAAATCTGATCAGCTCCTAATGCTCATCCAATGGCGTTTTTTTTCCCCCACTGACTTCAGTACTTGTGTCAGTTCATCCAGGACACTCAGGAAAAAACTTGCTTTGCTGCCATTTGTGTCAATGGTCTGGGCACAATAGCAATTTAGTGGTTCTGACGTCATCAACAATCACCTGTGATGTCACAATTGTGATGATGTCACAATGTACTCATTTGTTTGATAATGAAGCCTTGTAACTGTCAGGGATAATGAAACTCAGAAGTTTGGCAGTGAGGATATCAATTATTCATTGCATGATAAGGTGTTGCTCAGGTAACCTTGAACGGTTTTTTTCTTCTCAAAAATAGATTTAATTTAATTTTTATTTTTAGAAATATCAGCGATAGTGATCTTTTTCGTTTCTTCTTTTTATTGGTAATTGTGTATGGTTTTTATTTTTTTGGGATAATGATGCCAGATCAAAGTTAACCCTAATTACCATTTGCCAATAAATTGTTGGGAAGCCACAGCCTTGAAATTAATATATAATATATATGTAAATGAGGAATTGTCTTCTTTCTTTCTTTGTCCACTGAAATTAAAGTATAAGCACGAAATTAGAGCTGTCATCATCCCCAATCACTTGGCAAAACTTGAAATGCTGTTTTGATAAACTACACTCGGCGACAGTGGATTTCGCCACAACACTGAGATTCGCCAACCCCCTTAAACATGAATATAAACATTGCAAGGTCTTGATTTGCCAGCAAACTAATTGTATAAATCATTACCAGTGTTGCAACATTGCGGCAGCCATCTAAAATGTGTTTATTGTAGTTTTATGGGGGTGGCGAATCTCAGTGTTGTGGCGAAATCCACTGTCGCCGAGTACATAGTATGATTGCGTGGACTTCCTTAAAATCATTTATAAACATTGCTGTGTACATAATATACTGATTTAATTAATGGTTGTATTTATATTCTCCTTACAACAGGGATATTATTTTTTAGCTGCGAAGATGATGGAGAACACGCTATTATCGGCTGTCAAAAGAGACGATACATTAATGTAATTATGGCCAATTGGGGTAGAAATGTCGCAGACCCGTACGAGTGCCCTTCAGCTTACAGACACAAGAATGAAATTAACTGTAATATTTACTACAAACGAATAACCAATTATCTCAAAGAACATTGCAACAAAAGAAACAAATGTCTGATCGGAAAACTTGATCATTTTGGTGACCCCTGTCCTGAGACTGCCAAGTACTTGAAAGTCCAGTATGAATGTTTATGTAAGTGAAATTAATATTTCATTAGTTTCTGGAAGTATATTATGGTTTTTGTTACTTCATATTGAATTTTACTGATATATATATGGGGTATAGTATTGGTTTAGCACCGGAACCGCAGTCTCCTACACTGTAGTATGCACTTGTGCGGAAGGAGGGGACCAACTTAAGTATTGGTTATGCAGTGGCAGTACCGCAACCAGTGACAGTCGAACCGAGGTGCGGTTATTGCTAATTGGAAACTTTAAAACTATTGTGCTGTTTAATGTAAATGGAAAATAGCTCAATTTATAAATGTAGCTCTAATACTATGAGAATACAGTCAGTTGTAATTTAAGTTGTACTATTACTGTATTATTTTTTTAGCTGCCCGGGACTTAAGCTGATCACTGAAGTTGGGACGAATCAGAATGCCTGCGTGCCACATATATATTTTTTAATCTAACCCGTTTTTTAAATCTGATATTAGTTGTAAATTTCAATAAAATTACTTTTTTATCTTTTACATTGCATGGTTTTCCTAATCAATAGTATCATTTCTTTACTCTGTAAAACTGTAAAATTGTACTGCATTTGCACTGTAAGTGAAAATCTCCGAATCGGCTATATGAACGGCGGCCGTGTACGCATGTGTGTTACAAACACGGCCGCCGTGCGCGCAGGCGCATTATACGCACGGCGAGTCTGAGCGCCCTCTACCTGCACTGTACTCCCCCTAGTGTTGAGACTGCAAACATTGCCGAAAAATATAACGATGGTGAAAATGCAAAACCTTGTATCTACAAATTGGGCTATTTTTAGGTTATTGGAAAAAACACTTATGTACACAATTGTCCATGAAGTCAAATCCCCCCAATAACCATCTTGTTAGTTTAACTTAATGTGAAGGACCCAGGAAATTTCCTGGTATTTACAGTTCATACAAATCATAACAGTGCAAAACCTGGTATCTGCGAAGTCAGCAGATACGAGGTTTTGAACTTTAATTTTGATCAGACAGACCCTTGTATCAATGTAGATACATGGTTTTAACACCAGATGACGTCATCAAATTGGAATAAACTGAAGCTGTTTGAGCACACTGAATGCATATATAATGTAAGTACAGTTAAATTTTGTTTCATTTTTCAAGAATCCTGTCATTAGTTTTGTCATTTGCCACTTTTTGCAAGTGTTTCTCTACACAAACTGTGAAAGTTTGGTCGGTAACCTTTACTAACCATGCTGTCATTTTAAATTTTAAATGCCCTGTGATTCCCAGGGGTGGGCAACCTATGTAATGAGTAATAACGTATCACTACCATATTCCCCAGGAGTTATTGTCTATACTTCTCTAATTTTTAATTCCCAGTATCCCTTCAAACTATAAACTATTGAAATGTATGGTTAAATTTGTTCTTGATGTAAGTAACAAACAATTTATTTCTTCATTTTTCAGGACCAAGATGTACACCAGGGGGAGGAAAATTCTTGAACTTGCCCTAAAGAAAAGGCAAATTACCATAACATGATAGTTTTAAATAAGAATTGTTCTAAGTTAGAAAACAATAGTGCTGAGAGACAGAGTTTAATGAAGGTTTAATGATGAAGGAGGGGGGGGGAAGAACCAAATCCATGTTCCTGGGGATTAAGGGAGGGGGAGGGCATACCTTTATAAAATAATCAGTTATTTATTATTACTTTGGCTAATACCTGCAAAGGGCAGTAAAAAGTCCCACCTTTGTGGTAAATCTTTCTCTCGAAACCCTCCTAAATATATTCCTCCACTAAACTCTGCAGTTATTTATGAATTTAAGTATCATCATAATGTTGATACATTCCCTATTTCAGGAGCAAGACAAACAATACCAAGGAGGCAAGTGATGTGCAAGCACAGATGCCACTGGATGTTCTAGGTACATCTGCATCAATCCATGATGATGCAGCAGTTAGCACAGTAAAGTACAGTGATACTCCAACAGAAGAACTCACTTTCTTAGATGAACTTGTAAGGGCTGTTTTACCCGATACTACAGATGTTAATGTGGATATGCCTCAGGAGTTATTTTCTATGCTCAATGAGTCAAATGATGAAATTGAAGTTGAGACTTCAAATGATCCCCAGGAAATCTCAGTTTCGACAGAGTACATGCTTAGTTTTGAAAGCAGTGGTTCTGAAATATTATTCTCTTCCCAAGCTGCTTGTCATTCCATAGAAAGCATTACAACTCAAAAATTAAGTGAGGATGAGGAAAGTAGCGGTAGTGAATATCAAATAAATTCAGATGAAGAAAGTACAGATGAAGATTCTGATGAAGAAAGTGGTTTAAGAACAAGGAAAAAAGGTCCTAAAACAAACAGAAAAGCAAAGAATGTTAACAAAAAAGGGACAAGAACTCCAAATAAAATCCAGTTATCAAATAAGCAAGCAGAAAAATATCCCACAATAATACAAGATAAGGACAACATGCAAGATGAGAACGAAATGGAAAATCCAATGCAAGATGAGAATGACAGAGAAAATGAAAATCCAAATGCAATGGCACCAGGAAAGAAACGAAAGAAAGTCAACAAGAGAAAGGAAGTGATGGAGAAAAGGAGAAAAGGTGAGAGGTATTCTACAAAGAAAGGATCAGGTGGAGAAGTTGTGGAAGTTTCCCGACCACCTCGATTAATGGGGGACAAATGTGTTCATCACAAAATAAATAAAAAACTCAGCTGCAACAATGTAACTGAAGAGCAAAGAAAAGAGATTTTCAATGATTTCTGGCAAATGAGTTGGTCTGAGAGGAAAATTTACACTGCCTCCTTGGTAGAGGTCTATGACAGGAACAGAACAACTGTGGAAAATTCCAGGAGACATAATACCTTAAAATATCATTTAAGAATTGACAACAAACTGGTGCCTGTCTGTAAAGATCTTTTTCTGGCAACACTTGGAATTGGAGAATGGAGTGTGCATGCATGGGCGAAGTCTTCAGGAACTGGAATGACACCTCCACCAACTGAGAAAATGAAATCAAAAAATCGTCAACCGCCTAATCACAGCATGTCAACATCTGAATTCCTGGACAGCCTTCCAAAAATGGAAAGCCACTACTGTCGAAGAGACACAACAAAGCTTTATTTGGAACCACTATTTCAGTCTTTCTCGGACTTGTACAAAGAGTATCTGACTTATTGCTCCGAAAACAAGCTAGCTTGCAGTCGCACAACATTACATAAAACTTTCAAGGAGAAAAACCTGAGTTTATATAAACCCAGGAAAGATCAATGTGACTTGTGCTGCGGATATGAAGCAGGGAATATCAGTCAGGAAGTGTACAATAAACACATTGAACAGAAAGACAAAGCTCGAGAAGAAAAAGAAAGGGACAAGGCAATGGCAAAGGAAAACCCTGACACCTTTGTCCTTACCATTGACTTGGAGGCAGTCCTGTTATCTCCAAAGCTTCAAGCCAGTGCATTATACTATAAAACTAAATTGGCATGTCATAACTACACCATTTATGACTTGACAACACATGATGTTTACTGTTTCTTTTGGCATGAGGGAGAGGGGGGTTTGGATGGGAATATATTTGCCAGCTGCTTGCAGCATTACCTTAAAAACAATGAAAGGTGCAAAACAGCAAGCACAATCATCATTTACTCCGATGGATGCACATACCAAAACCGGAACTGCATTGTTGCAAATATGCTACTGCAATTAAATGCTGATCTTAACAAAACAATAATTCAAAAATTTTTGGAAAAGGGACACACAAACATGGAATGTGATAGTGTACACTCTGTATGTGAACGAGCTTTTCGTGGTCGACGGATTTACGTTCCATCCAATTATGCCGAGTTGATTGAATCGGCAAGGAAAGATCAACCTTACAAAGTTATGTATCTGAATCATGATTTTTTCTTAGATTATGACCCAGCCAGTTTTAAATTCAGATCAATCAGGCCTGGAAACAGAGTGGGTGATCCGACTGTTACTGAGATACATCTGTTGAAGTATCAAAATAATAATATTTACTACAGATTGGACTATTCTGAGGATTTTTTGCCCTTGCCCAGTCCAAGACAAAAATCACATTCAGAATGTCTTGTATCAAGCAAAAAATATGCAACCAGGCCAACGATAAAAAAAAGCAAATATGACCATCTGCAACAGCTCAAAGCAGTGATACCAAGCGACTATCATGCTTTCTATGATAATCTTTTACACAGTTAAAATTTAACTTATTATTATTTTGATACTTCAAAAGATGTATCTCATTTAATGATGAATTGCAATGTACCAGTTGGTTAGATAAATTTGTTAGAGTTATTGCAGTTAAACAAGAAAAAGAAAAAAACTATCAAAACCATGTCAATGGGAAAAAGTTAATGTTCAACAAGGTTTTGTATTTAAATATACCTATTTAGGTAAGACGTTTATACCTTATTGAATTAATTATTGAATGATACAAAATGTTGTCCTAATTTTGCAATATTTCATGTAAACTTAACATTGTAGAGAATGATTAATTTTGTGGCATTAGCTAATTTGTGTTGTCTGTCTTGCTAAAAGCTAATTGATGACAATAAAGTTAGGTGGGGATATATTAGGCTTAAGAACTAAATATCATTTGTGTTTATTCAGCCAGAAATAAATGTATTTGAAAGTTCAAGTTTGCTTCCTGGTGTTTTCTGTTTTATTCCAATGATTTTATGGTACAATCAAAACCTCGTATCTACCTCAGTCTGACATTTCTTGCCTGTGAAACCTTGTATATGACACCTATCATAGGAAAGTAGCATTTTTTTTTAAATAACCACATGACATGATACATAAAGTGCTGCAACTTATTATTTAACTTTAACAGTATTGAAGTATTATTACAATCATCAGAGAAACGTTTTTTGTCATTTCCCAAAAATGTTAAAAATTCACATACGAGGTTTTGCATTTTCACCATCGATAAGATATTGCTTGATGTGTTATTTTATTTAGTTCAGCTGAAATCTTAAGTGCAAGTGATAAATCAATCAACTTGACAGCAATGATAGCTATTGGTAATGGATGATTAAACCAGTGGTGTAGGCCTAGGTCTCATTGCAATTAATAATGATTATAAGAATGACCAATTAAAGAATATGTGTGAAGTAAAGTACGAAATATACTATCATTATGAATATATGTTATTATTCCAGAGATATTCCAATTGGTTACATGTGATGTACAAATCTGCTTTTTAATGGTCATAAAATTCTGTGATTTTATGTCATCCAATGATTTTAAATTATTTATCCATTTTACATCCATCACATGTACCAATTCCATATTTACATAATTATATAGATATTTTATGACAATTGAATAAAATATCTATATTGTAATTATTAAGAGTGTCAATAGCACACCCTTACATTCACAATAACAAAAAGTTTGATCATTGTTGATATTTTTTCCTGATTTTTTCTGGAATATGAAAACAAATTATATTCACAAAACTATATCAATAATTTTCCATGAAATAAGATTCATATAAAAAATATTTTTTTTAATATTTTTCGTATATTGCTAAATGCTTCAACATTCCTGTTGGGGGTTTACAGTGCTCGCAATCATCCATGCGTAAGCCAAAGGGTTTACAAAATTTATAAGTTTGAAACCATGCGTTTCTATATTCGTTTTAGACAACAACTCATTTATACTCCCACTAACTCTAAAACAAACATGTATGTATATTACGAAATAATATTCATCTATAATTTCTATTAGGTCAAACTTTAGTTAGTACTTGATATTGCTTTTTTCTACCTGTATACTCTAGTAATTATGTAATTTTTTTCTTATTGTCAATTAGTTGATCTGAGTTAGCTATGTTGATTTAAGCCTTTTAAAATTGTAACTATTAATATTAGAATATCTTCAAAATAAATAAATTTTATAAAATATATTACTTTGTTTTTGCTTTGTGAAACCATAACCATTGCTACAAGTTTAGAAATTGCTAGAAATTAAGTTTTTGTTTCAGTGAGTTGGCAGAGAAATTTAGAAAAATCTTTTTTTTTATTTTATTTCATAAACTGTTTACTGTGATAGTTTATACTATTCGTCTTATTCTGAGCATTCAGAATCTGTTTAAAATTGGAAAACATGTTTATTGGAAGTGAAGTTATCAGTATATCATATAATACTAGCCACAGACCTATTTAGATTAAACCGACGGGGGTACGGCGCACATACGGGTGGGGGGCAAGGGCTCGCCGGCAGTTGATTGCCGGCCCTGAAACTCATTCCAGATAAAGTAAGTTAGATAAAGTAAGTTTTAGATCTAAGGACAATATTTATTGCAATCCTACAAGACATTATCTGTCATTATACTTCAAAAGATAGCATAAATCTGTCATTATAATTAAAACAAGTAGCATAATCCATTTTTTATTTCATCATGGGATCAATTGCAATCAATGCAACGATTGCAATTAATGCAACACAGGGGGTGGAGACTTGTAGTACCACTCTTCTCATTGGTTCATCTTTTAGTGGTGAAAGTTGATTGCAATTATAACTCTACAGAAATCAAATAAATTGTGCGGATGGGGTTAACATTATCATTCGAATTTTATATTCTGGCCTGTGTGTCAAGGGGCATATATATGCCAGGAATTTTTTTTTGACTGGGAAATCTTTGTGGAGCACGGAACTGCCTTCACGGAAAACTGCCAGTCGAATACTACCATGGAGTGCAAACTCCCCTCATCAGTTCCAGCTACAGGTAGTTGCGAACTTGCAGTTAATACTACATTTGACTCATTTGATCAATTTGAAGCAGCCTTGAAGAAGTACTCTACAGAGTATAATGTTCAAATTGTTAAAGGTATGTCAAAATTCACTGTCATATATTAATATGTTCATGTAATATTATGGTGTGGTCACTTCAGAAGATGAGAGAAGGAATTTGGGACAGTATCATTAATTTATAAAGTATACTAGATCTAAGAGCTTGTGAGTATCTAGAATTCTGTCAAAAACTGAATGGTCAGTCAGATAAGGGCTAACGATTCCATTAATTTCTAGAATATAAAGGAAAAAAAAATTTTCAGAGAGGGAAAGGTTGAAATGAAGGAACCCCCCCTAATAGCCCTGTCATCAATGTCCCGGTATTAATGCATGCTTTTTTTTTTAAATAATAATAAAATTAACAGTCAAGATGAAGGGCTAAATCAACATATATGATCAAGTAAAATGTGAATTACCTTTATCTGGCAATATAATTTACTAAAATTGTGGTGTATATTACATAATATGCTTCAATCAAAGTAATTTCACTATAAATTTAGCTCAATCAAGGTAAATATTCATGACAAAATTCGATGTAGGTCTAGCATGTACCTTTGTTTGGAAAGAGATATAATGTGGTCCTTTCTAATATTTTAATATTACCTCAATTGAGGTTAAAAATTGTAACATATCATATAAAAAAAGAAACATTATATATGGAAATTTTGTTAATTTATTATAGATTATATTATTTAATTTCTAACATTTAAGGCAGATTTAAAATTATATATATGAGAAAAAATTTATTGAAATTATAAGTATATTATATAATTGTAAATAATATACTTTTTCAATATCAATAATTATTGTCATCGGTCAAATTTACTCAGAATTGTGAAGTCCAGTTATATATTTATATTTTTTATTTTTTGCAGTGGACACCAAGACAGTCGAATCTGCCAACAAGGGAATTCCAGAAGTATTTCATATACAGAATAGCAATCTGCCATGTCAATTGCTATTAGCATTTTGAATGATACAAAGAATGGGGTAAATCATGCTTTTTCATCATTGATAAATATGTAAATATTAAAGAGGGATATTGTCTATAATTCGTTTATATAATTAGTTTTGATCATGAAAATCCAGTTATTATATAAATTATTAATATTTTGTTGTTGTTGTTTCTAAAAAAAATCCAACTGGGATTAAAATTGCATGTTCCATATGCTTTCTCATTCATCTATCTTTTATTATAGATCATGTATATACATCTATAGCCTATATGACTTACTTAATTGTATATATTTCATTTTATATAAATTAAGAAATATATACTATTAAGTAATTCATATAGGCTAGATGTATATATATAGTATAGAATAAGATAGATGGATGAGAAAGCATATAAAGCTGAAAATAGTACAATTGGCCGTTTTGGTAGGTGGCCGTTTTATCCTTTGGCCGTCTTGGTATGGTGGCTGTTTTTGCGATTGGCCGTCCTCGTATATTGGCCGTTTTATATTTGGCCGTTTTGACCAGACCCCCATTGAACATAGATAAATTCTACACATTTTCATGAACAATTCTGTTTATAAGTATAAATCCCATCCCTGTCGGTGAACGGCCGTGTGTATTGCTCATATAAATACACGGCGGCCGTGTATATTGTACAGTAAATACACGGGCCGTGTACAAACTTTGTTTATACACACGGCCCGTGCATATAGGCTCTTCCGAAAATCTCTGTATTGCTTGTTGGCGGGAATTTTTCTGCACTGAAGGTGGCGTACTTGTCGTTTTCGATGGAAGCGCCATCTTTGTTTTGTAGAGGACATTACGCCATGTTTACATGAATCAGCTCGTACGTTGTGTAAGTTATCAGCGATTTTAAGCTTTTATTGTTGCAAATAATGATTAATTTTACTGTAACATTGTTTTAAATGTATAGCCAAATATGTTAAACATTACCTTTATCTTTATTTTGATGTAGTTTTTGTGCTTCGCGATGTTTAACTCAAGAGTCGTCTGCTTAGAGCCACGTCACCTGTAACAAAATTACGTCCGTGTATCGTATTCATAAATAACTTTATGACACGTCAGTTTTCTGCTTTTCAGATGCTACAACATTAATTAAACATGGATGCACCAGTTCCTCCGAAGGAAACAGGGGGAGAAAAAACTCCTCATCATGAGGAACAGAGCGAACACCCTCAATTTCTAAGGAATGAAACTCCAAACTTCATTGTCCAATATTACAGCTATGGTAAACTAGTCTATTTAATATAGGATTACATTTTGGTTAATGGAAATTGCTGAATATATATTATATGGATACATGCATTATGTTTTCATTGTCTTATGATATTTAGCCAAATTAAAAGTTCGACAGCATGTTATAATTAATGTTGAGGTACAGGACCTGTCAGAAAAGTTGCCGCCGACTGTGAGTTGGTATTATCAGCCTGGGGCGGATCCAAAACATTCTGAATAACAAGGACATAGAAATGTCTGACATCTAGAGTATTCTCTGTCCATCCCCAAAGTTATAAACCAACAGCCGCAACTTAACTGACGAGTGTTGTAATATTATTGAACTGTTAATTAATTTTAATAGAGTTTTGCACTTAACTGCACTCAAGTTCCAAGATAAGAATAGATAGATATACATCTAAATATTTTAAGGTTGGCCCCTCATTATTACTTGTCCACTTTGTATGTTTCAGTGTTTGCGTTTATACAGTCATACGGCTGGTTCCTGATTATCGCTCTTATCGCTCTATACTACATTAAACGGAAACTGTCTCCAAAATATGAGCGTTATCTTAGACGTAAGGAGGAAGAGGATTACTTGAATGCTGGTTAGTATATCTCGTGGTGGTTCATTATTTATCCTGAAGTCATACAGATAACTTTCATGTGCCAGTCTTGCATTACATTATATTCTGCTTCAAAATGTACTGATAGAATAAGTGTATGCAGTTTGTTGTTGGACGTAACTCCGTGATAACCCTGAATTATTTTGTTCTTGAACTTGATATCCCAATAAACAATTGACCGATGCTCTGGGTGTGTAAACGAACAAACTAATTTATATTTTGATGGACATATTTGAGAGTGACACAGAATGTAATTGAAATTCAATGCACCAGTGGTTGAATTTTCATCTTCCAGGGGTTGCAGGTTTTCAGGAAATTAGGTACCGTAACTCTAGCAAAACTGGACATGAAGAAATATCATGATCCAATACGGATAGTGGTGGTTGAATTCTAAGTAATTACGCGTTATGGAAATCAATGCAAAATAATCTGTCATTGATTTAAAGTATCAACCCCAGATGGCAGGTATATCCTCTTGACTGCAGTGCCTCTGGTGGACAGAACTCGAAACAATGAATCTATTCTACGATAGGATTTACAATTTGACCGAAGTTTTTTTGAAAGCATCCATGTGACATTTAGCTCATGTAGAGTGCTTGGGCCAGGAATTGGGACCTTCAGCAAAGCTGGCCAATGTGGAATTGGCGGATGCCGTCACCATTAGGTCACCAAGATGCATCTAGTGTTATTAGATGTGTTCTTGGTAGGGCTGTTGACCTTTTTACCCCCTGTCAATGCCAAGTTGATTGGTTGAGAGCTGATAAATATATTGATGTATTGACAATGCGCTGCTTGCTCAAAGGCCTCTCAATGAACAGACCTGACTTTGTGTTTTCGCTGATATCTAATGACTGGGAGTACAATCAAAAACTTGGTATAGCATTAGTGGTAGAATGTATCTCTTAGCCAGTCAGGGACTGAGAAAATTAAGGTTGTTTACGTCAGTATTTTGTTGTTGCTTTTTTAGAACTGTGCATTAAGAGGGCTGTCCAGTTTATTTCTATTTATTGTGTGGAAGAGAGACAGAGGATGAAATCGTTATCACATGTTGATATTTTGAGAATACAGGAATTTATTCTCAAAATAAACGTGATAACTTATAATCTTGAATACGATATGTATCACGATACAGTAAAACCGATATGGTACGTATACATCATGATACATTTGTATGTATAAAATGGTGCAATAAAATAACCAGGAAATAAATGGCACACATAAGATCATAAGACTTGAAAGTGTTCGTGAAGCTGAGTTGCAGTCTGCAACCTCAAGCTATACTTTGATTACAATTGAAGCTCTGGATATTCCAAGCTTGGCATTACTTTTGTTAGTAGCAATTAACTGAGGTGTTCAGTAAGCCTACCCTTTGTTTCAGTGACACAAGAGTCAATTGAAATTGTAGACGCTCAGGAACCAATTAAACCCGATAAGGTGCAATCTAGGAATAAGCAATGAAGACTCCAGTATGACGTCTTAGATATTAAACTTTATTATTAATTTTAAATCTTTTTACAAAAGTTTGCATTTTTAATATGAACTGCAATTTTATGTATGAACAGGTTCTTAAACAAATTTCAAAATCGATTTTGCATGAGCTACCAGTCACTCACACAGCCCAATTCAAATTGCAATCTTTGTAAACAGTGGTAAATAATCATTAGTTTTAAAGTTTACTTTAGAATGAAATGTTCCAGGTTTATGATCTTGAGAGACATGCATTAGAGGTGCATATCTAGTCCAGATGTTAGCCTTTACTAGTATACTAAGAGACTATAAATATTTTATAATCTGAATCAAAGGTAGTTCTAAAACATTTTTCTTTTGCTGAACTGATAATAACAATTAAGTCAAAGTCAATGTGTGTCCCATTAGTATCCCAAATGTCCCATTGGTTTTCAGTAGCAAGTAGGGACATCGTCCCATACCTAAATACTTCACTTCAAAATCCCTGCAAAGAACATGCAATTAGTGGCTTTACTTACTTTTCCTGCTAATTTTTTTAGCATAGTTGCCCCATAATGGAGACCAACAGCACCAGCAGAGGTCACTCACTGGCACAATCAGATGAACATTGATGATGTCATCTGTTTTGTGATGTCATTTTTGTTACGTCATTCCATTGTCCTGTAGTCTAGTCCCCAATTTTGTACAAACTAAAAGGGGAAAATATTGATCTCTGTGGTTGAACCTTAAATACCCGGACCCTTTGATGGAGTTCTGTTTGTAATAGGTGATGAAAGAACATCACAAGTAAACGCAGATGAATTGGGATTCAGAAACTCCCCAATATTAAAGCTGCAACATGGCGAACAAGGTAATATTACGGGAAGGTGACGGGAATATTACGGCTTTCATCGGTGAAGTTGTGGTCAGGAAATTGTGGTCAGGGAAGTTGTGGTCAAGGACAGCCAGGGGCGAATCCAAAACATTCTGACAGAGAAAGTTAATGAGAGACATATCAATTGTTCTTTTCATTCGGAATGTTTTAGTTCCGCCTCGGTCAACATAAATCTGATGCTTTCCTTGTACTTGGCGTCTTGGCTGGGGCAAATACATTTGGCGACATTGTCAATTTCACCACGACATTGAAATTCGCCATCCTCCAACGAACACAAGTACCCACAACTTTGTATTTTGTTACGTTTTGTATAAAACAATTCATATCACACAACTACCTCGCTTACTAGCACCACCTCTTTAGCTCAACTGTCAGAGGCGCAGAAAAGTTGCACACTAAATTAGAAGCGTTTGTCATAGTTTATTTAGAATGTGGAATTTCGCTGTCGTGGCAAAATCCATGTTGCTGAGTGTAAAAAAAAGACCCCACCCAGTGGGTAAATGTGCATTGTGTCAATGTGTAACTTGGTGTTGACTCCACCTCTCTCTCATGAATCTCAATCAACCATCATGAGTGGCAAGGGCTTGCCTTTGGGGGCAGCACTCTTATCTATCTATATATCTATCTATCTATCCATCCAATCTATTTTTCATTCAATCCTTCTATCTTTCTATCTATCTAGGCCTGATCTATCTATCTATCTATCTAGGCCCCTATTTATCTATCTGTCTAGGCCCCTATCTATCTAATCTATCTATCTATCTTTCTTTCTATCCTTCTATCTTTCTATCTATCTAGGCCCCTATCTATCTATCTAGGCCCCTATCTATCTATTTATCTATCTAACTAGGCCCCTATCTATCTCTCTATCTATGTTATAAAGTCATGGAATTACACGACATTGATGATTAGCATCACTGGGATAAACTGCATGAGATTCTCGTTGTTCTGCTTTGGAGTGTCTATTAAATCAGTATATCAAAGGGAATATGTGTCACAATGGGGAGAATAAATCCCAGAGGGCACTGCCACCGTAGCAGATAAAAGACAGTAGGATGTTTGGGATGAAATCACTACATCATTGTGATGTCATCAAACAATACTTACACGCTTAAGTGTCTGTGACCTCTGGTGGTACCTTTCCTCTCCATTTAATATAATCCAACTTAGTTTATTTTAATCTAATTTAGTTTGATTCAAATCAGTTTATTTTCTTCTTTTCATTTTTCGTTTAACTACCTGTACAGTAAATGTCATCTAATCGGGACGACCAATAAACTTAAATTTTCCCCCTGTATCATTATTACAAGGTGGCTGCGCATCTTTGAAAAGTCTTAAATCCAGTTTCTCATAGTTAAGGTCTTAAGAACCACTGTTTTGTCACTGGAGGTTTTAAAAAGTCTTAAGAACCACTGTTTTGTCACTGGAGGTCTTAAAAAGTCTTAAGAACTACTGTTTTGTCACTGGAGGTCTTAAAAAGTCTTAAGAACTACCGTTTTGTCACTGGAGGTCTTAAAAAGTCTTAAGAACCACTGTTTTGTTACTGGAGGTTTTAAAAAGTCAAAATTCAGTTCTGAAGTGATGTATTGAAATTAATTCTTGTGCAGAAAGTTCATTACTGAGGCTGAACAGTAATGGCAATTTAAAGTCACAATCATGAAAATAATCAGTTATAAAATTTGAAAAATTTTCATCAGGTTTGAAGTTTTGCAAAAAAAAGGTATTTAGATTGTTCATAATTTGGTGTGCGGATAATTTGGTCTTAAAGTTTATAAAAATGTTGGCCTTGAAAAGTCTTAAAAAGGTCTTTTTTTTTTTTTTCCTCAAGGAAGTGGCAGCCACCCTGTATTATTAAGGTGTTCTTAATAGAGAGACCGCACTGTAATCAACATAATGTCACCTTTTCCTTTCATGTAGATATTTTTTCATTCGTCATTCTTGGGAGTATTTAGAGAGACGACCAAATGCGTCGTCTTACAATTAACCTAAAAGCCTCTCTAATGTCAAATGTCTTTGTCGCATTGAGATGGAAGTCCTCTTTTCGTAATAATCTTTGCCTGAGGCAATATTTCTCATCATGATGACTGTTGCATTGATGTTAATAATTTATTAAGAGATGACACTTTGTCTTCTTTTTTTTTATCACTCGTCATCATTATTTCTGCTGTTATCGATGTGTAGGTGGAAGTTTTTTCTCTTTTTATAGGATCAATCATATAATATTCAATTTATGGCTGATGTAATCAATATAAATCTAGAATGAAAGATGAATATGACATTGTTATTGCTCTAAAATAGGAAATGTTTTGATTATATAGACTGTATTATTTATGAAAGTATATTATTTACAATCTATAGAGTCAGTGTACCTAATTCCGGGACGACCTAATTCGGTGAAAAACCTGCAGCCTTAATCCAAAAATGCTCAAATTTAAGTTTCCTCCGTTATTGATAAACTACACATCAAACTATAATAAATTAGTTTATTTATTTTAGTTTGATTCAAATCAGTTTATTTTCTTCTTTTCATTTTTCGTTTAACTACCTGTACAGTAAATGTCATCTTATCGGAACGACCAATAAACTTAAATTTCCCCCCTGTATCATTATTACAAGGTGGCTGCTGCGCATCCTTGAAAAGTCTTAAATCCAGTTTCTCATAGTTAAGGTCTTCAAAAGTCTTTAGAACCACTGTTTTGTCACTGGAGGTTTTAAAAAGTCTTTCTTGGGCAGAAGTTGTTTATTGGGGTTGAGGGTAAATCATGCAATCAGGCCCTCGCGGAATTAGGTATATAGCACACTACCTCTATGCGTTCGAAACCATTGAAACATTTTGCTTCATGGTGCGTTGTGATGTATTTTGTCCAAAACAACAGCTGAAAACTTGTTCGAATTGTACACTGTACAGTTGGGCCAAAATTTACATACACGTTCATGAACAAGATGCTAAATCGTGAAATTGAATATAAGTCATCCAAGTGGGATGAGGTTGCTGAAATCTTTGATAGAAATAAAGAAAACATGGTTAGTTATTGAAATGTAAAGATTATATAATTTATTTTTAAGAGGAAAGATGTGTGATTGAACTGTATGCTGCTCATGTTCGAAATTGTGTATGTAACATTTTTGGCGTGACTAATGGTTCCTTTAGGTTTGTTATAGTTCTTTCTGAATCAGTGCCGATAATAGGTTTGTAAGAATAACTGAAACACTTTTTGACAGACTCATACAAATCTGTTTTATTGTGTGTGTTTCAGATCCAGATGTTGCTAGGCAACGGATGGAATCCATGGAAACTGCTCGACGACGGCTTCAAGAGCAGTATGACGCCCAAACAGCGAGACATGCCGAAGAAATGAAGAAGGTCCGTTTATTAACAAGTCATTTTATAACATTGTTTTTCTGACTTCCAAGACTGTATCTCTCTGTCAAAGCAATCCTCGATTTGAGGCTATTAGGCCAGACTTAAAAATATTTCTGTTGCGAGTTACATGACACTTGAAAACCCATCAGGTTGGTAGTATTTTATATTTTTTATATATGTACCTCAGAAGAATATTTTAGCAATATTCAACTTACCGGCAGGGCTCTGCGGAAAACAATTTAAGGACTTTAAAAAAATTAAAAAGGCAAAGGAAAAATTGTCATATGCACCGATATGTTCTTTGCAGTCGTGTAACCCATCCCCACAACAGGAATATTTGGAAAAAGTGCAGTAAAGCGGACCCAGATTTATGACCATATTTAACAAGCCTCATTGCCAGGCCTATGACGTAAAATGCTTGAAATGTAATTGTGACGTCACAAAAATTAATTGTGCTAGAACTTAAAACTTGTGAAATATTTGATAAAATTTTATTTTTAATGGCCGCCAAATATGGGCATAAATTTGGGTCCGCTATACTGCACTAAACCCGAATATTTTTAAGAATGGCCTTGTGGCATTGATAAAGTCTGTTAAAGGTTATGATACTAACAAGAATCACATCATGATGGCCAAGCTGTAAGGCAATCCTTAATTTCAACATAGATCATGGTGTTAGTATTTAACTGGCCTTTGAGTTTGGTATCTTTCAATTGCAGGCCTGCAAGGTTTCAGTCGTCT
Source organism: Alitta virens (assembly GCA_932294295.1). Lineage (NCBI taxonomy): Eukaryota > Metazoa > Annelida > Polychaeta > Phyllodocida > Nereididae > Alitta > Alitta virens. The sequence continues at coordinate 40,713,990 of OW028576.1, read as the reverse complement.
CTCGAAACTTTCCTGTAATCTTGACATCACTATATTAAGGACCTTTTGTGAAAATTTTCAATGTTCAGATGTTCATATATCATTGTTATTTGATTTTTTATCTTTTTGTTTTATGACAGAAAGAAGAAGAAAAACGCAAAGCAAAAATAGAAGATTGGGAGCTACATCAGAGAGGAGGAGGCTATCGTTCCAAATTGTATAAACCTAAGGTACGCAACTTTAATTTATCAATTCATATAATATATATATATGAAACCTCGCAATTAAAACTACCCAATATCAAGACCACCTTGAATTGATAATGATGAATCGTGGAATGCTCTGCCATCGGAGAAACTATGAGTCGATTCAAGTGACAAAATTATGAGAAAAAATGGTACTGATGGTCATTGCAATTAATGTAAATTATGTAATTGTAATAAAAAATTATTATTACTCTTGAAAATAGAAAATTTAAACGGGAATATTTTTTGTAGCAGTTAATGTAAATTCTTGTTCTCAGTAGCTCAGAAAGTAGCTTTTAATGTAGATCAGTAGAGCACAGCTCGGTAGCCCAGCCTATTTGGTCCCGACCTACTCTTAATGGTAAGGTTCCACTGTAGTGTAGCGTTTTGTTTGATTGTTGCTTTTGAAATTTGCTCCTTGTTTGATCTTTTGCTTCTCCGATCTTCTCGGGTCAAATCTCATGATCGAGTTGGTTGGTCAAAAATTCAATTCAATGGCAAGATAACATTTCATCTTAAATAACTTTATTTGTGACCTGTCATGTTACTTTCTGTCGGTACATTTCTCATCACATAGCAAATTTATCCAAGAAGCTGAAAATTAAATAAGTGGGTGGCCCCTGAAGCAGTGAATTGTGCCATGGTTCTCTTCACAGTGCTTCTATCTCAGCTGTATCATACTGCAGTCGTCATCTTCTCATCCTTTGCGTACCTTGTACTCGGTGTCAATGCTGGGGTAAATAAAAGGCCCCACCGATTGAGGAAATCATATAAAAAATTTGTAACATGGTGTGGACTCCAAGCAAGCAGCCTTATCATCACATCATTATGTCTGTTCGCAGCTGGTCATGACTAAGCTTCAGACCAGTAGCATTGAGATACTGAGACATATTGAGACATTTGCCGTAATGCTAACAAATTTTTGGCTTGGTGTTTCTTCTGGTAAAAAGCAGTAACTATTGAGGGCAGAGAAACCATTATCTTTTGTGTATGAATATTCTCTGGAGCATGCCAATAAAAAGAAAAACATAGGCTGCTCCAGCAGCATACTCTCAGCAGAATAAATAATTAAACGATACCATGTATGCTTAAGAGTGAAATTTTGACTATAAATCGAAGGGGGACCAAAATGAGAAATGTATTGCAATGTAACTGTACAATGCGCATAGCTTAGACTGAATTATGTCACCGGTGTGGTACTTAGGAAAGTGCCTATTTTAAGATAGTCAACATTAAATATTGTTTGTCATTCAAAGATGTTAAGGGTTTGCCCTACGTAATCATTCAACAACTCAATTGCTTTTAAAAAACTAAAATTTTTTATTATTTTGCATGTGTTTAGGGTCAGTTTATTGTTGAACGATAAACCGTACATCGTTGTGAAATTGATAAATTTTCATAAACGCAGTGGTCTACATCTAATTTATAGGTCTGTTAAATCATCTTGATTATTTTTGCTGTCTTAATCCTTGAGTTTGTAGACAGTAAACCCTGCATTTTATTAGTTATCCTAACATTAAACTGTTAAAATTACCTGATATGGTACAGATAAAGTGTTAACAGTAACAGTTTTTCGTTATTTTCTATGATATATTTATTTTCCGTAACGCATGATCTTTCCTGGTTTGCCCTCATCTTCGGCACTGCCATCTTGTTGATGAGGAACGGATACGTATCCCTGGGCGGGCATCCAGATCCAGATTCCATTGTTTCTCTTATCAACCTAAAATATAAGAAAATGTATAAAATATAGCTCAGTATAACCGTATTTGTCACGACGGAAAAGTAAGATCCAGATTCCATTGTTTCTCTTATCAACCTAAAATAAATTATAGAAAATGTACAAAATATAACATCGTGTAACCATATCGATGGGGTTGGAAAAGTGACATTTCTTCCTGGTTATGAAACAGTCATGGAATTTTGTCAGTGGCCATCAAAAAAAATTAAATGTATGGGGAAGGTCATGTAATTTTGAAAGTTTTGTCCATTAAAAAAATAAAAATAAAAATTGGCATATATAATGAAAACAAACTAACAGAAATTTTGGAACTCTAGAGGCGTAATTCTTACTGAGAAGTTATAATGATGAAATATGGTGATCTAATTTAGGATCCCTTCTTCTCAACAAATTTATTGCTAAGTTATTGATGTATGATATTAACTCATCCATGGCAGTGACTGTGGGTGCCTGGCTCCAAAGAACATTCCCTAAATTTAATATATTCATCATAGAAAAGTCATGGAAAAGGCAAGAAAAATTCAGGGAACTATATTTTCATCTACTGGTGTACATTTTGTAGGTTCTAATAGTTTTCTCAAATGTAATATGAGCTATGAAACAATACTCACTGGGCTGACTTTGTATTTCAAGTAAGGCATGGCGAAATCGGTGAATCTCTTGTGATCTACGTCGGTCACTACGTGCTTGGCGTTAGATAGGAGGTACCGCACCCAGTTGTTGTACGATGCTTGAGATGAAGGTTTGGCGGCGAAGTCATTTTCTGCAGAATCATTAGGTTGAGGTAATTCGTATTGGTTGGAATGGAGAGACGCCCCCAGAATGACAGAACAGTACGTTAGAACGAGGGCGGCAGCAGCATATATGCAGTTCATGTCTTCTGAAAGAAAATGAAATGGAGATTTTAGACATATTGATGTTGTTAGCTTGGTGAGTTTCTATGGTTGTTGTAACTCTTAGACACTTAGAGACAGGGTTGCCACAGGTCAGGGAAAAGTTAGGGAATTTAAGTCATTGAATAGTCAGATAATTTTTGAGATTGGATCTTGAAAATTTGAAAGTATCTTGGTAAAAAGGATACCACAGTCTTCAGATGCTGTTGTTGTTGTTGTTTTATGATAGTTTCACTAATTTCTATTTTCTTGCATTTATTGAAAATACTGTAAAGTGACAACCCTTCTCTGGGTGCATGTCATGCACTGCATGGGTTCAAATATCCCAGAGGCCTCATCTCAGTCCCTGTGCCATTACCTGGGATTTACTGATCAGCATCCCATTATGATGGCATTCTTCATGCTTATAGATAAAGGATGACCAGTTGACCGTAGTGGTTTCTTGCGGCAATGTCCATGTTCCACAATGTCAACATTTCATTATCTTATGCTGCATGCGGAAAAATTAATTATGGCTGTAGTGGTTTGTTGTGGTAACTGTATGAAGTAATGCCGTTGTTTAAATTTTTCTCAGTTGAAATCTAGTATGGTGTACTTGTATTTTTAGACAAGTTGGTCATCTTTGACTAGATAAGTGGTTTTTAGATAAGTGATTTTTGCCATGGCTTAGTAGCGAGTGACAGTGTATGCCCCAGCATTAACCCGGTCTTATGGGATTATCCGAAAACTGGTGACGAAATTTAGCAGTGACGAAGAGTGTTCATAGAGGAACTAGGTAAATGTGTCTGATAAATACTTGTCCGCCAAATAATCTATATGTTCCACTATATAGGTACTTTTATTTGCAATAAAATTAACCCTCACTTAGATACGACATCTACTGTTCTAAGATGATCTAGGTTCTAGCAGTTGACACAACCAAGTTCTCGTACATACAATTGACACTTTGAAGTAAGCAAAGAACTTCCGGTAGATAGATAGATTAGAAAGGTATATAGATGAATAGGTAGATAGATAGATAGTAGTTAGATAGATAGATAGATAGGTAGGTAGTTAGATAGAAATATAGGTAGATAGATAGATAGGTAGGTAGATAGATAGACTTAACTGAGTCCTAATAAAGCATTCTGTTCTATTCTATTCTATTCTATTTGTGATGATTAGGACCTACATGCATGCAAGGAACACCTACTGGGATAGGGGTGGATAAAACTAACCCAACGGTTAATTTTATATCAATTTTGCCTAAATTTGATGGGTTGAAAATAATATTATGATTTGCTAACTTTATCTTTTAAACTAATCCTAACATGTCACTTAGAAATCGTGGGTTGGTTATGACAATTTTATGGCCTGTCTTTATTGGTTGGATCATGCAAAATTGTAATTATACAGGCAGAATTTCTGTTTCTCAAGCAGTTATTTAACAGCTTGTAGCTTCTTATTACACGAGGGGTTGTTATCATGTGATTTATTGTCATCATGGTTTTAAATAGTAGGAATATCACATGTGATGTCATCAGCTATAACGTCACTGTCAGCAATGATGTGTCATGAAGTTGTAAACTAAGATGGCTGCCAAGTTGGCCTACAACGCCCACGATTCTCTCTGCCAGGGGTAAAAAACTCTTAATATCGGTGTGATGGACCATCAAATCAAGCCGAACAAACTTCAAGTTACTGTAACTTTAATTCTGATATTTATTGATGTTTACAATCGCATAAATGCCAAGTCAGGTCTAGTTAGACTGAGAGTTAGTGAAAGAGAGGATTTTGATTTTAAATAGCACATTTTGCCGGTGATGTCAACTGGAGCTACAAGAAAAAGTCCCACAAATAATTGTAAGGAGAGTCTGATGTTATTTTCAAACTATTTTAAAGGATAAACACTTTAATACTGTCTGCCCTCACTGCAAATGTAATTCTTAAAAGCGTTCATGGTGATTTGTATTTGCTCACCAGATGTCACCGATGGTCCCTTGACAGGTTTTTATCGATTACCCCTTAACGTCCATTATCTTACGGTTAAGCCATTAAGCCTTGCTACCCATAATGCTCTGGTGTTCCGAAAAGAACACTCATTAAGTCAAGAAGCGAATGTTCGATCAATAATTAAAGGTAACTTAAATTATGATTAAACAAAACTTTGAGGTTAAATCGTGTCTAATACCTTAAGATGAGATGAAGCCTTAAGTGTGTTATAATTAGAATCAAATGGTAATTTTGCTGCTGTTGATGTTATGTTCCAAACAGAACAATTAGGCGTATGCTGTAAACTATTTCTGACATAAAATAAATCAATTGTCTTCTATCACGTGGCAATTATAAACCTCATGGTAATTATAAATAATTTAGTATTTATGAATAGCTCATTTGAGTGGTCTAATGGTTAAGAGTAATGACATTCTCTTCCGTACTTTACACGCCAAAAAGGAGGTCTTTACTACATGTTTAATTTAACATTTGCAACCAGTACTATCATCTCAGTATTACGTCTGCCTAATGCATATTATGGCCATATAACTTTCATATTTATCACTGAAACAATGCAATATAATTACATTCCAACAGTTGTGCTTGTGCTTACTGCTGCTGTACATGCAGCTGTCAGATTAGTTGATTTCTGGGTCGCAGTTGACAATTATGTCATGGATGTAGTGAAACAAATCACTCCATATACTTTTGAAAATAATTTAAGTCACTGGTATGAAGGGAAAATGAGACTTATGTTGCTCTAAACAGTTAGTATTTTGAGGTTATTCAACATCCAAGGGAAAAAGGCTACAAGATATCATAAAAGCAAGATCCAAACCTTCACAAAGAGAATTTTTGTTTGTCTTCCAACGATTACATTAAATAGTATAGTGAAAACCCACTTTAAGTCCACCTTACTATTAAGTCTTATTTTTGGACCCAAGTCTAGTCATACCAATTCATATTACCACTGTACCACTAAGTGTGTGAGGGGAAGAGTCCTCTGCCCTACCGTATGAGTAGTGGTGGAATGTAGGTTGCTTTTGATAAACAATATTTTATCATCATTCAACGGGGAGGAAATGTATTAGCAGAGTACCGCCGAAGCAGATAGCCATTGTTTGATGATGTCATCAGTGATGTCATTCTAGTGTATATTAATTAAATTATGATAAAGTCATCTAATTTTGCTTCATCTGCTTCAGTGGCAGCGCCCTCTGGCAGTTTTTCTCCACATTGCCAGTTGTTTATCCAATATACTAAGAATAGATTTGCTAATGGAGGACTAGAAATATCATGAAGGATTTATGGATGAGACAGACAGCCTAGATTGTCGAACGCTTACTTTTTGATCTGCCATCTTGTTTGATGTTCACCCACTACCCACCAGATGTCAGTAGCATGCATGTGTATCAAGCAAACAGATTGAGTTAATCCGGGATTAACCACCAGGAGATTAAAAATTAGATCAATCAAAGACACATCTCTGTTTCAGCCCTTAGCCACCAGGGGGAGTTTGCCTCGGGGTTCACTTAATTAAAATGTCTAAGAGAAAAAACGATTGAGAAAAAACATAGTGTAAGTTTAAATTACTCAGTGGTTTGGTGTTTACGGATTTGTTAGCTCTTTGACGCGCTAGAGGTGGTTTTGAATTAAGTGCGTAAAAAGTTTAATAAGTATACATTATTAAAATGTTCAGTATGTAATTAGTTATGGTATACTGAAGTTCAGCTATAAAAATTTGTAGGTTAAATTAAACATGCGGTGAAGACCTTTTTGACGTGTAAAGTACCGAAGAGAATGTCATTACTCTTAACCATTAGACCACTCAAAATAAGCTATTCATCAATACTAAATTATAATTTGTTGCAACTCCTGTCTAGTGTTTTTCAGGTACATGTTTTTGAAGAGTCAAGACGTCTGACTGGCTGAGAGTCCATTGCAAGACTATTAAAAAAATTATTCTATATTCCAGACAGTGGATGTGATTCTTACCTATGTAAATTGAGGTCATATTAAGAATAGATAGCTTTCGGAAATAGTGTAACACAAGTCCATTATCGGTGAATATTTTGGGTACATTTTTCATAGCGGCATCTTTTTTCACCCTATATCCGTGTTACTTCAGTAACAGAGAGGGGGTGGGGACCCAGCTCAGTGGTAGCGCACTGGGATTTTAACCACTGGGTCCCGGGTTCAGTTTCCGTTCGAGCCTAAGTTGGATGGCTGCTTCATCCATCACCTCATTGCCATGGTCCCTGCCTGTCCTAATGGGCTTCCATTTACCAATAGAGGGAACTCTCAGTAATTGCGTAATCAAACAATGGGTGATTGAGTGCAGTTGATGATGTCATACTTAGATGACGTCATTAAACAATTACTGATAGCTCCCTCTATTGGTAAATAGTAGCCCATTAGCCTGTACAGCCCTAACCAACCCATCACTTTAACACAGTGTTAAGTTGCAACAAAATCTTGCAACAACTGTGAATGAGATTTGAAAATCTGATGCCATCTTTAGTAACTTCAATTACAGTGTAAATTTCCAACGAATCTTAAAATGCTCTGTTAGTTTTTCGTGTGACCATATATTTCTTTAATAAGATGCCATCAATGACTGGTTACTTCAATTACAGTATAAATTTGCATCTAAGTATCTCATCATCTGAATAATTTCGGTACAGTTTTTAGAAACTTAATGTTGTACAGAAGGACATGTAAAGTATGAAATGTTTAAGTAGTTTTTAACATGGAATTTCTTCATAATCACATGTAAAATCACATCATTAAAAACAGAAGAAAGATTTGACCTTGTGCTAGAACTTTAGTACTTTATGGAAATGAAATACTTTTACCTGCTTCCTATTAGGACATAATTATTAGAATCGTTAAAAGTTCAGAAAAATCTCGCTCTAAAACAAGAACTTCACCAAAATTAATTAGAAATTTACCAGAACTGAAAATTATGACGATAATCTTTTGTGTTGGTAGATAAAACCATTTATGAGCGTTGTGTAACGCTTTATTTTATTTTTTTCGGAATACAATACTACTACTACTTATAAATACCATATTTAATGAAACACTAGCATAAAACCAATGCTTTTAGTTACTGGAGTAATGAAAAAATGGCATAATGAAATAATGAATATATTGCTAATAGATGTCTCAACTGAGAATAATTGCAAATAGAATTTATCGTGTGTAGATAACTGAACTAAGTTCATCCAATTAAAACATGTGGCCTTTATCTCAGCTGCATATCAGTCGTACAAGACGTTAAACTGGAAGTGCCTTGTACTAGGTGTCTATGCTGAGGCAAGTGAAATACCCCACCCTTGGAGTAAATGTCTAAGATGGTGTAGAATCCAGGCCTTATCATCTCATCATTGCATCTGCCTCTGACAGCTGGTCTGGTAAGCTTAGCTTCAGATCATGGAGACAATTGTCAATGCCATTAAATAGGTAGATAGATAGATAGATAGATAGATATAGATAGATAGATACACTGTATATAGATAGATAGGTAGGTAGATAGATAGATAGGTAGGTAGATAGATAGACTTAACTGAGTCCTAATAAAGCATTCTATTTTATTCTACTATTATGGTATTATTAATTGTGAGGTTATTCATAAATACTAAATTATCAACCTGCATAAATTTGCATCAAAATATTTTTGGTCTGACTACGTGTAGTACATATGCCTCTACATGGAGCTAAAATAGAGCCTCTCCCTAAGACTTCAGCCCACCCTTGGTGCAAATTTTAATGGTCTTAATTGTGAGGTGGTCTTAATAGAGAGGTAAAATACATTGGTAAGAATACACCTGGGTCCAAAATGTGTTCTTAATTTTGAGGTGCATGATCTAGCTTGATTCCTTTGTGTTATCTTTTGTCTATGATATGTACAAATGTACCACTAAACTAGCCCAGTTTCCAATAAATCACAGTAATTTCACTTTCTACTGGAGCTCAAAGGTGGTCAAGTTCATAGCAGCTCAAAATAAATATCCAAAACATCAAAATTTATTTCATCATTCAAATTATATTAGTATGGGTCAGGAAAATGTGGACAGAAATGTTAGCATTAGGCCAAACCCAACTTTCCAAAAGAAAACTTTTCTGTAATTACAGCAGGGCCCAAAAGTTTACAAATACTTTAGCGTAAAACAGTTCTCTTTCGTTTCCACATATTTTCTCTTAAACACCATTCTTTACATTGCCAGTAATGAATTTAACCATTAACCTTTATTTTCATCAAAGGTTTTAGCCAAATCTTTTTGTTTGGGTGATTTTATTCACTAATATTACATTTATGACACAATAATAACTATTAATAAGTTGATGTAAACTTCTGGGCTCGACTGAACAAGATCTCGAACTATACAGTGACGATTAGTCTATCTGGCATATACAGTGCTGTGCATAAGTGAGTGAGCACCACTGGGAAAAAAAACTATTTTTGTAATGAATTTGTATCAAGAGTTCTTAAAATAAAAAAGGATAAGACGATCAGGAAATTTGTCTACATTATTAATCTATTAATATATTTTTATGAATTAATTAAACTATTATTATGTGATAAGCTGTCACTTTCTTTAAGATCTTTGTCACTTTGATTGTCAATAAACTAAAGAAATGTCCCTTTTTTTTATCCTGGGAGGGGGAAAGTTCTATGAATTATCAGTAGGTGAAAAATGTATTAAAATTATCATAATTAATGTGTTATCCAAAAGCTTTTGACTGGCTGTATAGTGGAAAAAAAAGAAGGGAAAAAAAGGCACTAACCTGATACTGTAGTCAGAGATGAGAAGTCTGGATGAGAGAAGAAGTTGTTGTTGCTTCTCAGAGTGGAGAGATTCTGCTTCTTATAGCCCTTGAAGATGCTAGCCATTGCAATGCTGAGGCTGTGTGGGGGGTGGGGGGAGGCTTGTCAGCCAATCAGAGGGCTAGCACAAGTCATGTGACTGAGAGAACCGTCCTTATTGGTTGGTAGCAGGAAAAGATGGGTTGTAGGAAAATGGTGAAATATGAGACTCAGAGTGGGTGTAAAAAATGTAAAATAAGACAAATGAAAGGAAATATTATGAGGCAAATACATATAAGTTACAAAGAGATAAGGCCAATTACTATTGCTAATGTAATTGGTTAGATTTTATACATCGCATTTTAATGATTTGACTGCAATTTAATGATAGCAAGGAGTCAAACCCCAAATATATATTCTCGTTTATAAAAACATATCTCCAAACCAATAAATTCAAGTTTCCTATCTTTCCAATGATACTGTTTTGCCCTGTTTTGCCCTCTTGTCAAAGTTGTCGTCTTTATGACCATTCGTCGTGGTCACAGAGCAGCAGAAAGTACAACGGAGAATATGGTAAATCGTATGTTATTTGTTACAAAAGAAAGAATTGCTTTTCAGAAGCTGGAAACTTTGGGTTTGCTGCTCCACGTATAGCAAAATATGACTGGAAAATATAATTGCTATCTGTGTGGAAAATTCTTAAATTTGAAATCTTGTTCTTGGTATTGTTATTTGTGAGGTAATCTTTAGATGAGAGTCACTGATATTAGGTATTATTACTTGCGAGCTTGTCTTAATAATGAGATAGTTGCTAATATTTGGTGTTCTTACTAGTGAGGTAATCTTAATTGTGAGGTTGTTTATAGTGAGGTGACCTATATTCAGTGTTCTTAATTGTGAGGTTGTTAATAGTGAGGTGACCTATATTCAGTGTTCTTAATTGTGAGGTTGTTAATAGTGAGGTGACCTATATTCAGTGTTCTTAATTGTGAGTTTTTTAATAGTGAGGTGACCTATATTCAGTGTTATTAATTGTGAGGTTTTTAATAGTGAGGTGACCTATATTCAGTATTCTTAATTGTTAGGTTGTTAATAGTGAGGTGACCTATATTCAGTATTCTTAATTGTGAGGTTTTTAATAGTGAGGTGACCTATATTCAGTGTTCTTAATTGTGAGGTTGTTAATAGTGAGGTGACCTTTATTCAGTATTCAAAATTGTGAGGTTGTTAATAGTGAGGTGACCTATATTCAGTGTTCTTAATTGTGAGGTTGTTTATAGTGAGGTGACCTATATTCAGTATTATTAATTGTGAGGTTGTTAATAGTGAGGTGACCTATATTCAGTGTTCTTAATTGTGAGGTTGTTAATAGTGAGGTGACCTATATTCAGTATTATTATTTGTGAGGTGACCTATATTCAGTATTCTTAATAGTGAGGTGACCTATATTCAGTATTCTTAATAGTGAGGTGACCTATATTCAATATTCTTAATAGTGAGGTGGTCTTTACTTAGAGATCAAAATGTGACTGCAATTGTGAGGTGGTCTTAATAGTGGGGTGAAATGTACTCAGCGTTCTTGATTGTGAGGTTGTCATAATAGCGAGGTGATGTTAAGGCGAGGTTCCTACAACCTATATTCATAAATGAGTCCTCTTTCCATAGATATACAACCATCTTAGCGACTCTGGTCGTTCGTAGCTTTTCAAATGTGTTTAAGATGCTCTTCCACGGAGGCTGAATGGGCTCTATATCTTAATTGTTTTGTCTACAGGGAAAATATCAAATGAATTTATCGTTAATATTTAGAAAATAGCGCCCAAATAAAATTAATCCCTAATGGCTTTTCTGCAAGATATATATTTTATGATGTACACGAACAATAGAAAAAGGGGGCAGTTTTGTATAGCCTGCTGCGAGTCATGAATTTGCAAGACATAGCATAAGCTATAGGTTTCCGAAAATATTCAATGAAATGAATCAAAATATAAAAGATAAAATATATACTCATAGCTAGATGGTTTCAAATATTATGTAAAACAAAATTTTCTAGAATCTTATAATGTCAATTGTGATATAACTAATTGTTATATTTGTAATGGTTTGGGTTGACCGGTGTCATCTCTGTCATGGATTTACTGTCATTTATTAAATCGTTGTAATTTTTATTTATTAACTTTTATTTTTAAGACTACCACTGAGTGTCTGTCCCTTGCTACTGGTCGCAGGATTGAAATTTGAAATACATTCTTTATATTAAGACTAGGGTGGCCCCTTGGCAGCGACATCAAAGATGTCTTAAAGGGGTCACCCTACTTAAAGCAAATTATAATAACATGATTGTAATATTTTATTTTCTTTGATACCAGCTTTAAGTAAAATAAATATATCTGAATCTATAGTGGGTAAGATATAGGTCAGCTCGTCTGGAGGTTATGGATCCAATTCCTGGTGTGCACCATTTTTAATAGCGACATACTACCCTAAACGAGTCCCCCACCCCCCCCCCCCCCCCCAAAGTGTTTAAAGTATCTGCCAGTTTATTGAGGAGTCCCAATCCCAGGCCCTCTTCATGAGCTACAAGCCCTCTTCATGAGCTACAAGCATACATGTACAGTCGGACCCAGAAGTTTACATAGACTTCAACATAATACGGTTTACTTCTATTTCCACTCCTTTTCTCTTAAACCATGGAGTCATGTGGATAGTGAATCCCTGCTTAAACGAATACAGTGGCGGATCTGGAAAATTTCAGACAGCGAGGGGAGGGGGGGGGGGGCGCCATCATAAAATTTTGTCAGTGTCTCTCCCTGACTGATGGCTAATATAAAGGTCTCCCGCCTTAATGTAAAGCTTTTGTTAATATAGCGCTCATTTCTTATAAAATTGCAAATAAATTAATTTGAATCTATTATTGCAATGTAAAATCAGCACAGAACGGGGGGGGGGGGGGGGCACACGGACGCGCCCCCCCCCCTTTGGATACCCGCCTGGAATAATCCCCATTCTTTACACTCCAAATATGAAATCTAGATCAAGTGTATCTAAACTTTTGGGCTCGACTGTACAGCTCAGCTGGATGTTGTTTTCAGGTTGAATGAGATGCTGAGTGGTGGTGCCTTATATAAGTGTCTATGCTGAGGCAAGTGAAAGGCCCCACCAGTTAGGTATAGGTATATGTGTGATATGATTTGGACTCCCCCCCCCCTCCTCCCCCCTTTAATATCGTCATACATTCCACGTGAGTTACAAGGACTCGCCATCTGCAGAGGGCTGAACTATCTTTGCTATTCTAAACTCAATTATAAACGTACAAATCCTCAGTTTAAAACAGAATCTGGTTTAGAGGCAAGTTTTGAATGAATAATGAAAAAACGAGGAAAAAAAAACCCCGAGGAATTCCGTACCAGGGGTTTTCTTTCTTTGTTTCTCTTTTAATTTCCTTTATTTTAATAACAAGTTAGTAAGAGAATGTTTTTATATGTTATTAAAGTCCTCTATTTAAAATTGAGTTTTCTTTTGAGGCAATTCTGAAATCTTATTTTTTTTAGATAACTAAATAAACGGTTTTTTTTTTAAATTTTATTTGACAACTTGATGTAAATTATGACATATACATGTGTCACAATGTAAACTAAAAAGAAAATATTTTTGAACTATAAATCTACTTAACTACACCAAAATATGTTATGCCTTTTGGCCAATTTTTAGGATAATTACAACAGGTATATTTGTATTCTGATCAAGTCTGACATTTCCCATTCGGACATCATTAATAAGAAGCAAAATAACAAAGGCTCGCCTATCAGGAAAGTGCCACAATAACACGGAACTAAGCCCCACCCCTTCATTACCATGACGTGCTTTATGCTAATGAGGTAGCCGGACGTACGGCCTTGTCTCATTGTGTGGAGAGTTCCCGTTGAGAAATTCGGATTATTTTAGAAAATATGGCTATGTCAACAAGTACAGTGTAGTGACATACAAGGCACTCGTGTTACTAGTGTTTTGTAACTACTACTACTGCTATCTATCTATCTATCTGTCTGTCTATCTGTCTATCTATCTACCTATCCATCTATCTATCTATCTATCTATCCATCTATCTATCTATCTATCTATCTATCTATCTACCATATATCCATCTATCCATCTCTGTCCATCCATCTGTCTGTCTCTCGCGCTGTCGTGATCTGTCTGTCTAGCTGTCTATCTATCGATCTATCTTATCTTATCTTATCTTATCAGCCAAATAGAAATGGGGAATTTTGTTTAATCCAATTGTTGAATTACGTGCAATAAAAATTCATGTTTTGGCCACGTTTTTTTTTTTTTTATATTTCTTGCAACTTAAATATATCTTATTAAAATGAAAATTGGCCAGTTTGCGTCGCAAGCCATTTTGTTCATTCAGATATCTTCATTTTATTTTAGAATATCAAATATCACTGACAAATATCACGGTCAGTTATATTGCCCGGAAAATACTACAGAATACAAAAACGAGACACAGAAGAACGTCATGAATGTCATAGCTTCGTGATACATTTTATTAAACACCTATTCTGGTCTCATTTTCACAAAATTCGAAGTTTATTATGTACAAAAATGTGTAGGTGTTCCGCTTGTAGCATGATTGAAACTTTTCTGACCTAAGTTGTTCATAAAACGACTCTGAAATCGTGTATCGGCGACGCTGATCATAAAGTTATAATGTCAGTAAGGTAATTTGCCAGGCAGATAAATTTGCTTACCAAGCAACAATATTACATAAGGCTTGTTGACAAATACCGGTAAGTGTTCTGGGTATGGTAAGCATGAGTGGTTTTTGCCAAATAAACTAATATAACCTGCCAGGTCAGCTAATTTGGCAGTAAGTGCTATTGGTTGTAACAACAGCATTTGTGGTGTCCAGAATGTGCTTGGAGATGAACAAAATAACCAGAAAATTCTTTTTAAAAAAAAGAAGATATCTGGCAATGCCTGATCGCAGTATTAAATACAGTGCCCGACGTCGAAGTTGTGGCCGACACCGGAGTTGTGGACTTCAATAGTGACGTCCAGAGGCGGATTCAGAACATTTTGACAGAGAAAGATTTAGAATAATAGCGATATCTATCACCCTGTTCATTCGGAATGTTTGGATCGGCCCCAGGACGTCATCATTGAAGTCCACAACTCCGGTGTCAGCCACAACTTCGACGTCGGGCACTGTATGTTATTAATTTGATGAAAAAAAAAAAAAGAAGTTCTCTGAGCTGGATTCGAACCAATGTCGCCACACTTAGCAGCATTGCTGCTCTTACCACTTTGCTATCAGATCTGATTTAGGTGCCAAGGTTTTTTTTTTTAAGTGTATGCCTCTGTGTTCTATAAATAGCTCGCCTGAGTAGTGAACGAGTGATGTGTTTACCTTGTTTTACTGCAGTAATACTCCTTAGTTACAAGTTCAATTATCAGATCTAAAAAGAGGCTTTCTCGTGAAAAGCGGTTTGAATACATTATATGACCCCGATAAGAGTGTCAAGAGTGTCGGTGAAATGATTGCTGCTGCTTCTAGAACCAAGTTAAGAACATGTCACAGCGTCAGAGTTAGGGTTACCAACACTTTGTGCACTATAATATAGGGAGGTCTGTTTCCATGTGCAGGCCCTATTCCTCCATGTCAAATTAAAGCATGATATTATTTTGAAAGTTACTGAATATGATAAGGTTTTTCACTCCGATTCAAATTTTTTAATGCCCAGCCAGAACCCGATTGCATTTAATTGCCTCATTATAGACACTCGCTTCCACTTCTCAGCAATCGTGGTTTCATTTACTTGATCTCCCAACCTGTGGGTTCTAGTTAAGAGTTAGGTCTAGCATTCAGTGGCCTGAATAGCGTTTAAATTTGGTTTTAATCACAGGGGGTCTTAAGCCATGGTACTGTCATTAATTAAAATAATTATAAGGATAGCATATATTGACTTTTGAGTAAAATCGCCTGAGGTATTAAATAGTGAGGTGGTCTTAATAATGAGGTGTTCTTGATAATGAGTGGTCTTAAGATTGGAGTTTTACTGTATGTTTCTAGGGGATGATGTGTTGTATTGTATATCTTGTTTTCCCAATGATACCAGCCTTCAACCTCATCAGCTCATATGGCAAGCAACCAAAGGCAGATGTTATGATGAGATGATGAGACTTTAAAGCCTTGGAGTCCATCTCATAGTACATTCAACTCGTGGGTGGGGCTTTCACTTGCTGCAGCATAGACATCCAGGATTAGGCACCGCCCAGATCATGTCTCGTACAATAGACATTCAGCTGAGATGTAGCTTATGTAGAGCGAAAAAGGCCACTGATCAAACCTGGGACCTTCTGGCTTCAGCAGAGCTGGTCAGTCCGCTCATGTATGTAGAGTGCCCAGGCAAGGGATCAAACCTGGGACCTTCTGGCTTCAGCAGAGCTGGTCAGTCTGCTCATGTATGTAGAGTGCCCAGGCCAGGGATCAAACCTGGGACCTTGTGGCTTCAGCAGAGCTGGTCAGTCTGCTCATGTATGTAGAGTGCCCAGGCCAGGGATCAAACCTGGGACCTTATGGCTTCAGCAGAGCTGGTCAGTCTGCTCATGTATGTAGAGTGCCCAGGCAAGGGATCAAACCTGGGACCTTCTGGCTTCAGCAGAGCTGGTCAGTCTGCTCATGTATGTAGAGTGCCCACGCCAGGGATCAAACCTGGGACCTTCTGGCTTCAGCAGAGCTGGTCAGTCTGCTCATGTATGTAGAGTGCCCAGGCCAGGGATCAAACCTGGGACCTTGTGGCTTCAGCAGAGCTGGTCAGTCTACTCATGTATGTAGAGTGCCCAGGCCAGGGATCAAACCTGGGACCTTCTGGCTTCAGCAGAGCTGGTCAGTCTGCTCATGTATGTAGAGTGCCCAGGCCAGGGATCAAACCTAGGACCTTCTGGTTTTAGCAGAGCTGGTCAGTCTGCTCATGTATGTAGAGTGCCCAGGCCAGGGATCAAACCTGGGACCTTCTGGTTTTAGCAGAGCTGGTCAGTCTGCTCATGTATGTAGAGTGCCCAGGCCAGGATCAAACCTGAGACCTTCTGGCTTCAGCAGAGCTGGTCAGTCTGCTCATGTATGTAGAGTGCCCAGGCAAGGGATCAAACCTGGGACCTTCTGGCTTCAGCAGAGCTGGTCAGTCTGTTAATTGGCAGATACCTTAACTACTTGGCCGCTTAGACGTCACAATACTATTTATGTTCTGTAAGATCTGAATTTGGATGGAGTCTTGTCAAGCAAGTTCTTGCTGCTCACAGAGTTGCTTCTGAGATCAACGAGAGGTCTTTGCTATATCTATGTCATATGACACATCTACCCCATGGGTGGGATCTGTCATTTTCCTCAGCATAGCCACTGAGTACAAGGCACTGATATTTCAACATCAGATTTGTGTAAATATAATTAATATCCAGGGGAGATTTAGCTCATGAAGAGTGCCCAGGCCAAGAAGAATCAAACCGCGGACCTTCGGAGGAGCTGGTCAAAGTCATAGCCACTAGACCACCCAGCCATATAGTCCTTCCTCTTTGTTATAGTTATAGTTATATAGTTAAATCTACTGTATTTCATTCCTGTGTGATGTTTATTCATCGTAAGAAATGAAACAAGGATGACAATTCGTAGTGTATCTTAGCATTGTGACCTTTTCTCTGCGTAGTCACTCCAAGACATCTGTATTCACGACTTATGACTGATATTGAGTGACAGCAGTGTCCGTTGCCATGGAAACCGTTTTATTCATAACCTAAATGAGGTGTTATAATTTCCTGATGGCCTTAAGACTGCTATGGTGGCACATCCTGAGTATTGGACGCTTACGATGTGCTGAAGATTAGGACAAGATGAGTCCAAGTGTCATTCCTTGTTTCCTCGTAATATTTAAAGGGGAACTAATGGAAGTTAATTTGCATTGCTGAATACATATGGCCTAGCTGTGTACATAAGTGACGTCACTATATTGCGTGCCGTGTGCAATAATGGCGGCCCCCAGCATGTTGATGGTTGGTGCAAATTTCACTTTTAATTGGCTTGAAATCATATCAAACCCGAGTTTAACACATTTCCTTTCACTGCAATATATTATTTGACAACTAATTGAACTTTTGAAAGAAACATACAAAACAGTAATCACAACAACATAAAGTTCTTACTGAGTGTCAAGTAATTGCCATTGAACTATTTTAGACAATGCAATTATCACACAATATCAGAACAAGTATCCTGCTTTGTAATACAACTACTGAATGTTTGGATAACTGAGTACTAATTAAATTAAATGATTTTTTAGTAATTTAGAGCAGTTTACATTGTATTTGATTTCAGCATTGTATGCATACACAAAAAATGTATTATGTTGCCAAATAAATCTATCTATCATTCGTCCACTGTTTATTAGTGAAGCTTTAAAAAAATAGTGTATTGACAAAGTTTTGTTGAAAATAAGTTTTTGATATTATATTTTATTTTAAGCTGGTATATTTAATGTATCTAGCAATGCAACCAACATACAATTGAAATAAGCACAATTTGGTAATTAATATATATTAATCTTTGTAAAGAAGGAGGTACTGCCTTTAAAACAACCCCACTAACACTACATATACACCAAATATAAATACTATGAAATATGTGTATACTATACATAATACTGCACATTGCCCCTAAAGATTATGTAACATTTAATTTACAAAGCAAAGCAGTATTCAAATTCTGTTCTCTTGCAAAAATATGGTCAGAAATATAGTGATACAAAATATATGTTAATGTAATCTTAAAGTTATTAAATTTTACAATAAATAACTTTTGCTATTTAAACTCCTATGCTTGGGAAAAACGTCTTACATAACATGTACGTAGCAGGGTTATTGCTTATTTGCCCATGCATATATACCTATATACCTATTCTTAGGGCAATATCCTGAAATAAGCCCCTCAGGGGCCTTCCAGGAGTAATAGTGAAGGTATTCATTGATTGAGGGGCCTATTTCAGGAGTAATATATATACTGAACAATTTGTAAATCATACTTTTATATTTTCTGTGTTTATTAACAAAGTTTTATAAATTTGTAAAAATAAAACAATATTGACCTAGAAATTAATTTCAGTAGTAATATATTGTCTGTGTATTATCAAAAAACTAAATTCAATAGCAAAAACGTTTTTTGATAATAAACGGACAATATATTACCACTGAAATTAATTCCTTGTTCATATATTGTTTTATTTTTACACAAATTTATAAAACTTTGTTTATTGATAATAAACACAGAGAATACAAAAGTATGATTTTCAAAATTTATGTCATACATATTTGTAACCTAAAACTCCTCCCCCTAAGGGGCTTATTTCAGGATATTGCCTAACTTTGACATGCCCTTTACAAAAGCTCTGAAAGTGCAATTAACACCTGTATCTAAAACTGTTGTTGACAGTTGTTCTCACCATTGAATTGCAATCCCAAGCCTCCAGAATACTTGGCTCTCATTGGCTAAGACCACTCTAGTGACCCCATGCTAAGACTTGGTACAACAGTGACGTATTTCCGGTCAGTGCAAAACACCAGGAATTTAAAAAATGGCGGCCTCCGTAGTTCACAACACGGAGCTAATAAATGCAGGATATTTCATTACCAGGGCACATATACAAGTTATGAATAGCATGGAATTGTTTCTATGGACCCAAGCTAAAATCTGAGAGGTAAAGTGCAAAAGGGGTTAGTTCCCCTTTAAAGGGCCTCTGGTCAGCGTTAAATAATGACCAATAGCAATAAGCTAGGCCGCAGTGGGTGGTTGATCTTGCTTTGTGGTTACAAGATGCCACTGAGTATACCCTGAGGTCCAGATTGGGTGTGATGGGGAGGAACAGTATCACCAGAGGTCACTTTCAACAAAGCAGATGACCATTGTTTGATGATGTCATAGCTGTAAGGCATACATGTTAGTCATGTGATTTGTTGCATGCCTGTCTCCAAACAATTGATGACGTCACCAATGGTGAAGTTGCACTAAATGGCCTCATCACATATTAAACCAGATCACGCATTCTCGTAAGTAGGACATGCTATGCATGATGGGGAAAGGAGGCGGTTTGTTAAGTGAGCTAATGACGTCACGAACAGAGAACAATTGCTGGCAATTATATGACATCACACTGGCCTGCTATGACGTCATTCGACATCGATGCGTCAGATTTTCAGTCCACCTAGACGAAGTTTGTTGACGTAGTAAAATAAATACACTAGAGGCATTGAAGTTTGCACCTACTACCCCCAGAATTGTGGATTTTCCCGGAAGGTTCTCTGTATTTCCGCCAGGTGGCTAAAACAGAATACTGCAATTCTATTGGCTGAAAAAGTTCCCGCCCTTTGCTGTGATTGGCTGAAGCAAAGTGCATTCTAGCAGCAGTATTTTTAGTGCATTTTAATGTATATTTGACACCTTATCATTTAGTTGATGTTTGTTTTTTCTGAGAAAGTTATATTTATTGAATCAGTTATTACCTACTGTGTCTGAAAAGCAAAATGAGTAATCAGAGGAGAGGAAAGACTTATAATGTCCTGCTGAATTCAGGGCTGTTCAGTGAAAAGACTCTTTTTCCTGAGTGAATTGTGCTGTAACTGCTTCGATGGCAGTGCCCTCTTCTTGATTTTCTCCCATCCATCACAAAACCACACCATTCTTACATCAGAGAGGCTCTGTGGCTGAGACTGCAAACATTGTACACAAAGAGTAAAAATAAGAGGGGACACTCACACATTTTTGTAAAGCCATGTCAGGGTCGTTTATGGGTGATAATAGGGGTCAACTATATTACGTCATAATCATAACAATGGCAAGTGATGTCATTGTTGTTATTGTGACGTCATATTTCTGCGTGCCTAACATTAATGTAAAAAACTGACCCCAAGCATTAAAAAAAAAATTTCATAATGTGATTTCCTTGTAAATCTGTATGACTAATTATTTGACTTTCATTAGTGTATTTATATGACCAAGTCCTTCCATTGTTTGGCAGCTTTTGATATGAAATCGTCACTGCGGGCTTGTCATATTGTGAAACATAACCCTGACAGGATGACATTGGTTCAATTGCACTGTCCCCTCTGGTATTATTTCTCTGTGTTATAGTGGGGTGGGGGGCCTAGCTCAGTGGTAGCGCGCTGGGCTTCCAACCACTGGGTCCCGGGTTCAATTCCCGATCAAGCCTATGTTGGATGGCTGTTTCATCCTTCGTTTCATTGCCATGGTCCCTACCTGTCCTAATTAGCCCATCAGGTGCAGAAATACATGACGTAAAGCCCTAATCCACCACCACCACCACTTTGTGTTTAACATGCTCACTTCCACCCAAGTGCTGTGCGTTAGCTGCATCTTAGCTGGAAGTTATTCACTTTCAATGCTATACTGGTGGTGTCTTGTACGCTGTGTCCATGCTGTGACAAGTCAAAGACCTACGGTTGTCATTGCCTGAGTGATCTGCTGTTCACTTAAGCGCCGTTATTTTCTTATCGGTTATTTTCTGTAGACGCTAGTCCACAGTCAGAGGACACTGCATAGGCCGAGTTGGCGCGAATCTTATAAAAAACGGGGGGGGGGGGGGGGCAAAAATCGCCAATAACTTTGTTAATATGCATCGCTAGACAATGAAGTTTGGTATGCATTACTATTTTCATCACGCGACACTGAGTTTGGCATTAACAGGTCTTTTAATTGCACCAAAACCCCGCGACATGCAATATCAGGTGAGCCAACTCAACATAGGGTTTGTCCTCCGATTGTGAACTAGCGTCCTCAATGACCCATAAGAAAAAACGGTGCTAACATGAACAGCTCAGCAGCTAAGGCAACGGTTGTCATTGATATATATATTATTCGATGTTGATATGATATTTATTTTATTCGATGTTGATATCAGTATTCAACTTTTAAATATTGCAATATCACAAAATCATGCAAATTTTGTGTTGTCAACATTCCTTGTTAGAAATGGAACCACTAGTCACAGCGTCACAGGAGCATATCTCCCAAGTCATTGTGAAACCATTTACCTTTAATGTGATAACTACTTAGCCAGTTAGTTAGGCAATCAGTTTGCAATTTGGGGTGGGGGCTGTTTAGTCAAGTGCTCATCATCGCATAAATGTACAATTATAGAGGATAAACAATGAATCGAAACATGAATTTTTTCGATATCAATATTTTCTTGCTTCATCGATATACAGCATATCAATGACAACCCTAGAAAGATCCCACCCATGTGGTGAATGTGTAAGAGTGGTGACCATGTGAACTCCAAGACTTATCATCTCAGCATCATGACCGATTTGTCGTACAGACTCGTAAAGCTACCAATGGCATTGAGTTGATATAATGCAACTTAAGTTCTTTGTTTCTGATTGCAGGAGTCTGCGGAAGGAGCTTCAGGACAGTCCAGTTCAAGTTCTAATCCTCAGAAACCAAAGAAAACTGTTTATAGAAATAATGGTAAGAAAATTGTTTGTAAAAATAATGTAAGAAAACTTGGTGTGAAAATTTTAGATAGACAAATGTTTGTAAGGTATGTTGTATGAAAACTGTTTATAGAAATAATGGCATGAAAATTGTTTATAGAAATAATGGTCTGAAAACTTAACAGAATAATGAATCTGAGTCGAAGTCTTTGCCAGTTGCAGTTGGGCGACATTCTATGCCTCGTATAATGGGTTCGGTGCAATGAGATGTGCTAGCTGATTGATTTATTATATTTTATAATATGTTTCTTTATTATTTTGTGTTACAGATTATTCGCCCCTGGGCGGAGCTTCCGGGGGAGATTCGTGCGGGTGGCGTCCAGACAGACGAGGGGGCGCTCGAGGCGGATGAGGTTAAATCAACATGCACACTGCTGCCATCTGGTGGTAATTTTCACAAGTATTTCAAGCATCTGGTGGAATTCTAGGGAAATTAATTAATATGGTTATTAAAATCCACACTACACTACTACTTAGTAAAATAGAAAAAAATGCAAAGGGTTCAAATGTTATGTTTACAAGCAGTTTATTGATAATATTCTGTTAACTTATTACACGATTATGACCAAATTTAGAAAGCTCTTGCTGAGGGTTTGCTGCTCAGCGTCCTATGTTTATTCTTAGCTGAAAATTTACATGAACAAAATTGTTAGACATCAAACTGCAACGATCATCATTTTAATGTTAAATAATCAGAACAGGGTGTGGAGCGTACTAATTCGATTGTCCAAATTTAAGAAACAAATTTTCATTGCGATTCTTGGAAGTCTTCCAGTTATTTGAAATATTGGGAAGACTGCTCCAGATTTTGAAGTTGACCACTTTGATTGTCTTTTTTTAGGGACATGAAGGTTAATTTCACAGTAGATGTGCATAGTATCGAGATTTTCGTTGACAAAAGAATTCAGATATTTTGTTTCTGAATGCCAATTTCATTTATTGCAATTATAATTACGCATTCTTATTAATAATCTGTATTGTTTATTCCGGTGAAATTTATGAAACGGTTTATTGGTTTTCAGTTATGTTTAGGTGATAACTTCTGTTATTAATATTTATTATCTTCATTAAAATTGCAATTAATGAAATATTTGGCTTGGTAACGCTTGTCTGAACTCAGAATGAATTTGACTTTTAAAAGACAATTTTGTCCGAAGGTCAGATGATAATTTGTTGGCGATTGTCCGACCCAAAAAAAAACCAAATTGTGATGTTTTTTATAACGCAACTGAATTGGTGATACTGGTACATTATATATTGCCTCGTTATGTGATGGGACTGTTTAATGTTTGAAATTCTTCAACATCATTTCATATTATACAGATACTGTAAACATTGCCTAAGTCTATTGTGCCTGATCTAGTCACATTTTGCTATTTTGTTTATAAATCTTTGTACAAGTCAAAACTTTACCAATGGGGAAAAAAGTAACAAGCCTACAGGGGGCACTACGACCGTAGTACATAAAAAGACAATGAGATGACGTCACTGCACCATTGCAATATAGATGACGTCATCAAATAATACTATCTGCTATGGTGACAGTGACCTCTTGTGGTACTTTTCTCCCCCGAATTAAATCTGCAGACATTTTGAATTTGACTTATTGGCAAGGTTTTGTGGTACTTTTGGTGACATTGAAATCGCCACGACATAATAACAGGCTTATTTGTAGTGGTGTTTTTTCAGTTTATTGATTATAAGTATGACGATTGTGTGAAGAGTAACAATTTCATAATATTGTGGTCAATTACAAATAATTGGTTATGATTGTTGATATGCGAATGTCTTGCTGACTGACATCAAGAATAAAAGCATTCCTGTTGCAGTCTGTATATAAGTTTTTAGGCAAAAAGATAACTGTTAACTACAGCAGGTCCGCTACGCACTTACATGTGATGTATAGAATAAAAACTATAAGGTTTATTTGCGATTGTTTTATGTATTTAGCTGTTTTTCCCCATACACTGAATCCTTTCTGCCGTACTTGTGTGATTATGTAACTTTTGCAAATTTTTCATCAATTTGGAGAATATACCATGTTGCTGTCAGAAACTGCGCTAAATTGTTGAAATTGAAATCTGTGAAATTAATATACACTCGGCGACAGTGATTTTCGCCACGACAACGAGATTCGCCACCCCCCCCCCCCCCCCCCTAAAACATGATTATGCACATTGCAACAACTTGATTTGTTACAAAACTAATTGTACAGATCATTGACAGTGTTCTTACACTGCGGCAGCCATCTAAAAGGTGTTTATTGTAGTTTTACGGGGGTGGCGAATCTCGCTGTCGTTGAAGTTCACTGGCGCCGAGTGTATAAGTTGAGAAGAAATAAATTTAGTGAGAATTGTGCATTAGCGGGAGATTATTTGGAAATTATTGCCCACACAAATTAGGCTTTGTTTGACAGCTGAATACATTGTTTTAAAAAGGCGTTTTGAATACTATGTACACATTCATATTGGTTTAAAAATATATTCACAAACTTGTAAATTTGTTTATTGTACAAATGTATAGCTGAATACATCTGTGTGATTGAATATAAGAATATATTATAAAACAGCCAAAGCTCGACTTTGATGTATTTGTGTGTTTCTGGAATTTTTTGTATTTTCCTGTCTACAAGTAACAATACTTCACAATGGGGAGAAAAAGTAACAGGGGGCACAACGACCATAGCATAAGAAAAGACAATAGGATGACGTCAGTGCTGTCACTACATAATTGTTACATGCATGACGTCACAGAATAGATGATACAGTACCTGCACAAAGTAATTACGAATTTGACTAAATTAATATTTTGGACAGAGGCTGGATCTCCCTGGTATCATCACCCGAGACTCCGTATCATCCCGAGACCCAAAGGGTCGAGGGACGATACAGGTCAAGGATGATGATACCTGGGAGATACAGCCTCTTGCCATTGTGATAACCAATTTATCCCATGACTGCTTTTTTATTGCTTTAAAATTAAAAATTTCTTGATTATACCCTCATCATAACAGTAGCTTAACAAAATACTTAATGGACTCTTCCATTTTAATCGACTGCTGTGGCTTAAATCAGTCTTTCCCTTGCATGACACTTCACAAGACTACTTCAGGATTTATCCCCAGAACACTGCTAAAATTTAATAACTATTGGATGACAGGACTGAAATTATAGCTCTCGATCAGAACAACCCCTCATCTCATTGCCATGGTCCCTGCCTGACCGATTACAAGCCCAGGAACAGACACAGTTCACCTAAATGGCCTCAGTGTCACACTTGAGTGGTGACTTGTTGTTGATCAACAAGTCCTGCGCAACATTTGAAGGTATGATCAGTACCCTCAGAAATGTTCTGTAATTATAGAGTAGGGAAAGAAAAATCGTTTTTAATTTGATGAGTCTGTAAACTTTGTAATTTATGTAGAAAATGCCATTTGAACTGATGACGCTCATGACACACTGAAATCCCAAATTTGTCATTGTTTTGAACAAAAGAAACTGATAGCAACAGCATTTCATTGGCCAGTTCAGTTTTGGAGGTGTGTACTCGAAATTTCTCCTGATTGGTGGAAATCATCACTGTTTATTAATTGCTCATTGGTTAAAAATGTAAAAAGCTGTATCGTCCCTGCAGTTCTTGTCTATGACTGAATCTCGAATCGTTCCTTGAAAAGCTGTATCGTCCCTACAAGCCTTTGATATCATCCCTCTTAGATCAATATCACCCAGGGAAGAACACCAGTATCAGGGAAAAAACATGCTCAGTCATGTGATAAAGCTGGGTATTTCATGGATATGCTCAGGTCCTATACCAGAATGGTTAGAAAATGCTACGTTATACAAAGCATGTGAATTCATCAAAGTGACCTGCTCATAGTCTGTCAGTGTTTTTTTGCTTATTTGTTTGGGCTTGTATTATGGTTTTATTGCTCTGTGCTCCCAAATTTCTTCCTATATATTTATCTGGTTTACCTAAAGCTTTTTCTATGAAATATATGATTCTGAGTTTTTAGATGACGTCATCATACAATACTTATCTGCTGCAGTGTCAGTGACCTCTTGTGGTACTTTTTCTCCCATTATGACCATCCACCAGTCTGCGCCTCAGATCCTCGGGTCGAGTCCATAGAAAGAGGCTCAGAGCGAAATGTATACATTAATTTGACAAAATAGTTCTTTAAATAATTATTGTTAATGGTCCTGGGTCTGGGCACTCGTCATGTTCTACGTCTGAGTAACATTTTAGCAGGATGTCGGTCGCATCGTTGAAATTGATGGCTTATATACCGAGTCTGTGCTAGGGCAAGGAACTAAAAGTCCCCACCCATGACGTAAATGTGTAATGTGGTGTGTGTGTGAGTTTAAGTTACCAGTTGTATCTCCCTTAGACATACATGTATGCATAAATTTGAATTTAGCATACCTGAAATATTTCATTGAATATATATAATTCAATAAGGGCAGTGATAAGATTAATATTCTGACCTCCATTGGCATATTTATATAATAATACTAATATTTATTTCACCTCATTGAGAGATAATACATTGCAAAAAGACAAGAAAAGTAATATGTGTATGTGACCACATGTATGTTCAGGAGCACATTTTGATTATGAAAAATATGCGAACTGAAATATATATACTATACTCTTACGGAAAATCTATATTTTGAGGTTTCAGTAAACCATAGTTCTACTTTTACAATGTTGGTGGCGCTGGATTGTGAAAACAGCTGGGGACCTCTGGTGGTAATTGATTTCTGGTGGCTCATTTCTTAACCATTCTGGAGACTCCCCGGCCACCGTGTTCTCGAACACAGAGCCATAGCCAGACTTCAAAAATAGAGGAGGCGAACTCCTACTTTCATGGCCTTCATTTCCACAAGTTCAATAGGCTTATAACTTCCAAACTAATTGCAAGCAAGAGATGTACACTCAATAGTTTTCATGTACAAAGGCAAGTCATAACTTTTAATTTAACAAAAGTTTGTTAATTTAACGAAAGTTTTTTAATTTAGCCACTATTTCCTTCCATTAAAATCAACTAGTAACCTCTTGCAAAGGTGGAGATCCTTTTACAATGTCTTCACCTGCTCCGATTCATTCCATTTTAGTGAGTATGACTCAATAGATCTTCATTCAACTGATTGTAGATAATGATTTAGCAGTTATTGCTGAATCAAAAACCTGAGAGTTTTTCTGTCCAAGATATACTAAAAGACAACCAGTAAGTCCTACAAAGAAGCTTCGTGTATATATTTATTGCGTAATCAAATAGAGTTTTTTTTATTTTATTTTTTTTTGTATGAAACTCCTTGGCTATGTTAAGTACAATTATTCAAGTCCAGTCAACAAATACACCGGTCAAAAATCAAGATCACAACTAACATCATCCAATAATCTATTCACTAAAATTAATTATTTTCATTTCTTAGCTTATCGTATTCACCGATATGATGAGTAATGTACTTACAGAAAATAAAATAATAGGTCACAATGTTTGTCCTACAAACAGCGAAAAATAGAATGTAAGCTAATTAACAAAGGTAACATCTGAATTTAAAAACTACATAACTTTTCAAGTTAACAAGTAATAGTAAAGATTAAAACTTCCATAATTATTGTGAATAAGAACAAATTCAAAATGTTGTAAGTTTAGGCCCTACATAATATTGATATAGCATAAAGTTGAAATGCATTCACTGACTTAGAAAAAGTGTCCCAATAATTATACAAGTTGGACTTATAAATACTATATACATTCAAAATATATGTAAAATGTTTCTTGGCATAGGCACATTGATATTTGGCATTATTATACAGTTAATATCTTAGCAGGAAACGTTGCATGTTTAAGGTATGATTCAACGATCATATTGATACCACACCAACATCACAATACATAAATATAATACTGGTCTCTTTGAATTAACTACTTGCACATCTAGAAATACTTTCTTATACAATGTAACTGACCATTCGCTTCATAATGATGACACATAATTTCTCTCTGATTTACAATTGTCACATGTCTGTAATGCCAAAAATTATAATTGTGGATATATATACATAAAATACCACCATTTTGCAATTAATTAAACCATCTGAACGATAATACAACTCAACAGTTAAACACTATCCTGATCATTATACAGTCACACTAAAAATTATACAGACACTTTAGATTTTCCCATTACAGATTATACAAAAAAGTGAAGAATTTTTTGAGTGAAAACTGCTCATGATGAGTCACTAGTGACACATTAATTCCCAGACCTCTTGTGTGAAAGCCTGTGCAACAAATTTATGTCGCACACTTACGGCTGCTGCAAAAATAACTAATCTGTTGGATGTTCATATGAAAATATAACTAATGACACAATTACTTTAACAAATATTCTGGTTACAAAGTGTAACGCCATAATTTCTGGGTTTGAAGGTTGGATATTTTCGTTGATTTCAAATGTAGTCTGTTACACGCTGACAGCTATTAGTCACTATTAGGAACTATCAATTGACCACAAAATGAGTTGTAATATGATGCCATTTGTGAGTCACATTGCTCTGTACGTGACAATTTGCATACAGCCTTCCTATTCTATGTACTAAATGATGTTAACCTAAATCCACCATATGATGATAATGATTGTAAGGCCACGGTTTTTTGATCTTATGTTTCTGGGAACTTTCTCAGACTGTTTCTCATGAGACGGTCGGTCGGAAAAAAAACCCCCCAGAAAGTGTTTTTTTTTTTTCTCATAAATAACACAGGTGATGTGATACTTTGAGATGCAATACACATATTTGCCCAGACAATTGTTGATTTATTAATTGAGTGGCACTGCAAAAGTTTGGCCGGCGGTGTCGAGAAACGAAAGATAAAAAAACCGTTGCCTAATGTATCACATAATATATTCAAGAAACATGACTCATCAAGCGCAGTGTTTACACTCTACAATGTCAACAGTCTCTTACATAAATTCTTATCTGTAAAAAACTTAAAACCACTACAATTAAGGAATATATGCAAACTCACAGCCTGTGTGCATTTATTTTGGAATGACATGAATAAACCTAATACCTACGCTTTAAGTAGCATAAAGATCTCAAGAGTAGCTGAATAATTTTTGGTTTTGACAGTTATACATGCACTTTCAATCCGGATTTCTTCCTAATCTTAATAAGTACTTTCATTTTTACATCTATAGTGCATTCACCTATAATAAACCTTCAGTCAACAAACACTGAGGTCAGCATGTCTCTGCGAAAAATATCTAACATGCAAATTACACTTCATATGGATCACAAAAGTTTGATGGGACTCATTATACTATCACATATATGTATCACTTTATTTGGAGGATTGCGTATCATCATCAAGGCCATATAACTAAGAATAGCACCGTTCTCTCATGAATGCTTAAAATAGAATTAATCTCCAATGCCAAAAATAGATTGATGATGAAATTATAGTGACTAAAATTAAGTGATATCTTGAAAGATAAAAACATTTCACTAACTTCCTGACTCATGATAAACGCAGAACCCATATATAACAAGTTCATCTGCTCACCAATTGCTCATTTATATAATTATCAATACCTATACAAAGTGGTTTTCAAAATGACATCGTGGAATTGCTCAACTTTTTTATGACTATCAACAGGCCTCAGTTGGATACAGTGAGCAATTGATAAATAATACCCTGCGCTTTCAATTGAGATTGTCAGATCCTTCAAGGTGAGAGAGTTAACATTTCGAGTTATTTCTTCACTCGCAGATTCGATCCTGTAGATGTCAGAATTTGTCTGACTTTTGAAGATGTTTATCTGATGCACACAAACACGAGTTGTTTCTTCACACGGGCAGAAAATCACGGATGGATGTCAGCAATTCTGCAAAAATATTAAAAGGTACTTCAGCATATTATACCATGAAAGGTAATACAGAGGAAGAACAATTAAGTTTTGGCATACCAATTAAATGATCAAGGTTTGTTGTAAAAATGATTTTGTAATAGAGGTCTTGTCTACCTACGCATGGCACAGTTTGCTAATGCACAAGACAGTTATTATATTATTACTCCTATAGATAGATAGATAGATTTTATTGACATAGGTTCCTATATTGGGTCACATTTGACCCCTTTGCCATTACAAAACATACATTTCAATAAAAAGAACACATCTATGACTACTAACTAGACTAGTACTACAGACTATAAATAATGAAAGGCACCTTGGGTATACAGCACCCGTTAGACAATTAAATCAGCACCCGGGTGACTATGTTGTCACGGTTAATACATAAGTATATCACAGCATCCCTTATAATAACAACCAGTTTAGAGCCCCTTTAATTTTAATAATATAATTTTTGTCTATCGCATTTCCTTTTACAACATATTCTACTCGATTAATGATTATCACAATGCTATACATGTTGACAATTTGGTCACTGCATTTGTTTCATATAAAGCCGGTATTAACATAATGTAAAGTTCATCCATATATATTAGGGTGTGGCTGGTGCCCGAAAGATACCAAATCCAACCTAACTATTTTTTTTGGTATTGCCTTTTGACCAAAGGAACATGCATGTGCAGTTTCATTGAAATTGATGCATTTCAACCTATAGCACAACTCACGTGAAGATATACACTATTTTATATAGGATTTTTCATTGAATTTCCACTATTGTCAGATATTACACTGGGTAAATGGAATTGTTTGCTGATTCCTTACATAGTCATGCGTCTAGTCAATAGAAGTGAGATACAGGTGCTTATGTAGTTCCTTGAACAGCTTCAACAGGTTTCAGCAGCAAATATCATCGGTGAAATGAGTACGAAAAATAGTATATAACTAGAGCATATAGAAATGTGCAAATGGCGCACAGTATGTGTTTGATACTGCACCAAGCAAGCTAATCACTGATTGGCTGTTATATTTTGGGACTACTCAGTTCGAACAATCACAGCCCATAACACAAAGTAATCAAAATGGCGGTTGTATTTTATGGATTACCGTATGATACTTGAGCATTTTAATTTTTAGATGTGCAACAAAGGCGGCTGGAGGACTGTTGTATACATGTTTGACGTCCGTACCATTTGACAGCTGACAGTGACATTATCAAAGTGAACGTTCGCTAACCACGACGACCGGAGCGCATAACTTCGCCAAAAGTTGATCAAAATTCTCAAAGTATACATTAAATAAAAGCCAGAAAGTCATAGAATACCTTTCTGAACAAATACGGTATCCACTCCCTCTAAAAACGGCAATATTCGCCGTGTTATGCGGCAATTTGCATGGCCATTTGGGTCTGTTGTAGCAGTGACCTACATAGCCGTCTAGACACGTCACTGCGCATGCGCTAATACATTAAAGTAAGGAAAGAGGCCCCCGGTGGGTTTTCAAAGTATAAGACACCGCAAGAATTCCCCGTCTGGGGCCTCTCGCCCGAACATGCACGAAGCTGTACAATGCACTTCTGTCATTTCCGTCAGAGTTCGCCATCTTGTGACCGGAAACAGCTGAGGGACTCGCAGAGGCAACAAACAACGATTTCAAGAAATGTATGGAACACATAAAACAAAACATGAGTGGAAAACACTCCAAAGGCAGTGCACTAAAGACGGACAACGTGGCAGGGCGCTACGACGTGTAGAAGTATGCTATATACACGCTTGAACGTATACCCGAACTAGCTCATTGGATTAACATGTAAGTTTAAATTTGCCGCTCGGAAAATGGCAAACTGGAAGCATTACACGCAAACGTCTCCTTCAAGCAACGAAAGAATTGGCGCTGTGCGCCAATCATTATTATAAACTGCACATGCATGTTCCTTTGGTCAAAAGGCAATACCAAAAATAGGTTAGGTTGGATCTGATGTTTTCAAATTTGCTTGGCACCAGCCACACCATTATATACATATAAATACATTTACAATAGCACAGTTCTAATGAATAATAAGCCATAATATATATATAACACAAATTTAATGCAATTAGGAGAATATAATACACTGTATGTAACAGTTCACAATGTAATTAAGTACTCACAGTCTCACACTCTTCTAATGAGCTGATTCGAATTGCAACAGCTCACTCAAGAGGGCTGTGTGGCCATTTGTTACTTCCTGAAGACAGAGTGAGTCTGGTCCATTTTCGTCCAATCAGATCTGTATTATCATGAGATGAACATTTGATGTTGCAGCCCTTGCTCTGAAACACAGGGGGTAGCTTGCTATAGTGACCCATATATAATCTTATAAGGGCCATCCTACTGATTATTTGGTTGTTTACATAATTATGTTCTATATAGTTGTATGAATTTACATAACAGACAACTGTCTCAAGTCTTATGTTGTGAGAGCAGCACTCTGATGGAATGCTTGATTGGAGCTAAACGGTGGCTGTCAAGATCGAGCAACTCATTTTTCAAATTTTTAATCCGTCCAAAATTGAACATAATATTATATTCTCTGAACAACACACCTGTCTCATTGTATACAGTAAATTTGCTGGCTGCTGGAAGTTTCATTCAAGGGAATTTAATCAGAGTGACCGCTTTCTTAGGGTCACTGCTCTCAATACAGCATATGTGACTGGTTTACCAACATACATAGCAGCTTGTTCTTTGACGTAGTACCCGGAAATACTAATACAACACATGATGTCCCCAATATACAATATTTCAGGGCCCAGCAGCGAAGTTGTGGCAGACACCGGTGTTGCGGACGTCAATAGTGACGGGCGGATTCAGATCATTCTGACAGAGTGGTTTTAGAATATAGTGATAGCTACCATCCTACAGGTGTTCATTCAGAATGTTTGGATCCGCCCCTCGACGAATTGGAAGGTCACAACTACGGTGTTGGCCACAACTTCAACATCGGGCACTGTACATGACATACGTCACCAATAATTGGGCCATGGGAAGTCATGTATTGGGCCTATAGATATCGGTACTTTCCGGGAACTTCACAAACGAACTGACCACCAGCCCTATAGGAACCGAAGGTTTTGGTAAAAGGGCAAGTTGTTCACAATTTAAAAACATATCGACAGCAATATACCTTCATAAGTCATCTTGCGTCAATTCAATCGAACACAAGTAGTCTGTCAGATTCAGGTCACATCTGCAATGACGTTCAAATTTGACTTGACCTCTTCTGAGTGGGATGTGATGTACATTTTCTTGTGATTCAGCTGAAAATTCATATTAGAGAATAACATCAATAATATTGAAACTGACAGCTTTCATGACAGAGAAACAGATCAGTTAAGACAATGTTGAGGGCTCTGACAGCCTATCAATGAATTGCAAGCTAAGCATTTCCAGGATACATTTTTGCCAACAGTATTCAATTAGAATACTTCATATAACTAGACCTGATGACTCTCATGAAGGAACAGTTCAATAGCTCCTACATTTGCCACCAGAAGAACTGAAATTAACTATTAGGGTTACCCAAGAACTGGACAAATTTTGGTGAAATCATTTATTATATAAGTTACACAAAATAGCACTATTCTGGCCAGTATTCGGCAATCTATACTACTGGCTCAGTTCCTGACCATTCTGGAGTTCCCACACTAGCTCCCCACATTAGCTCCCCACAGAGTGGCTGAACTTCCAAGTATCTCAACAGTCCACTACATCACATGTAGACTCATCCTCTCAAGTCAATACCAACAATGACAGAGAAAGCCCGAACGGGTTTCTCTGTCAACGAAAGATAAACAAAAGCACTGTTAGCATTGATCTTACAATCATCATTGAACTGCTGTAAGTAAGACACAAAATATAATCATGATATTACTCTCGGGGGGGGGGGGGAATTTAGCAGGACAGGTTAACCCTACATGGAGTAAAATCCAGATACGAGTAACAATTTACTGTCAATGAAGTTATCCTAAAAATTCTGAAGTCTTACCTTTTTGCGCATCTTTGGAATGTATCACAGACAGCGGGGATGGCCGTTGACGATTTTGAAGACCATACAAGATTTCTTGTGACCATATTTGGTTAATGTTCGTGCTTCATATGCGGATTGAGCTCTGTCAGTAGCACCAGTAACTACAGAATCTACGTCTAATAAATGCCAAATAAAATGTGGCCAACTACATTGGTACTTTTCAAGGAGTGTCAGTGGGCTGTTTTTAGACAATTTAAATGTTGTCAGGGAGACCCCAAAAGACTGCAGGGTCTCCCTTTGGGAGAAAGAAAACAACATTATATTATTTGATAAAATTAACTAACAAACAGATGGAAAAGGTAACAAAATTAAATTCTGAAGACTGAAACATTTAATCGACTGGGACAACTAAGTAATTGAATAAATATCACTTTCAAAATAACGCCAAAAAAACTCGGCAAACCAGCAAAACGCTGAAGTGGAGAGGTTTTGAATGCTGGCGCAAACTGCTAAAACAACATACAAATACTGTGCCGTCTACATAACCAGCCCATAAATTTCATAAAATTTAGCATTTCAACTACAATTGCAAGCCAAAAGTTACGTTTTACTGCATTAATTTCAAATAAAATCAGCCAACACCAATATTATAAAATAACTAAGTACTAATACACAAGGGCAAAAAGGATCCGGTCCAAAACAAAAGGAAAAGCAACAGGAAAAGTGCACAGGCGGATGAAAAAAGATTAAGTTTCCCAAATGATACATGTTTTTACTATTATTTGGAAGTCATGTTGGCAGGATTATTTTTTCCTTGGAATCAATTTTAAATGCAAAAATGGGATTTCACTAATATCAAATCTATCAGTAAAAAAAAAATATAGTCTAGGTTTTTAGAAATGGGAAACATATACTTTTTTTTTAACCCGTCTCAAGAGTGCACAGAGCCTCTAAGCGGACATATAAGTAACGATAATTTATTCTTGCGTTCACTGTGTTGCTTCACAAATACTAAGGGAACACTGATCGCGAGGGAATGCATTTTACACAAGGGAACGTAATCATCACCCGGTAAAGCATTCTTTTCGTAAGGGTACTCAAATTTTCGCATG
This sequence comes from Alitta virens, assembly GCA_932294295.1. Classification (NCBI taxonomy): domain Eukaryota; kingdom Metazoa; phylum Annelida; class Polychaeta; order Phyllodocida; family Nereididae; genus Alitta; species Alitta virens. The sequence continues at coordinate 40,678,750 of OW028576.1, read as the reverse complement.
AAATTACAAACATTTCCACTCAGGGGCTCTGTGAGAGTGTACTCGAAAACATTTTCAGAGGACAAGTTCCAGGTCTGCAGCCATACGTGAAGCCAACGGATTAATCAGAACAGCGACGATCATCTGGCAAACGGCCAGGGTCTATCATAGGACACACCAAATTGTCCATGATACATCTGGTTTCTTCGGTCGAAATAAAATTCACATCCAATCCACTACACAGACAACTATACATCATCATCTTCCCAGATTTGTGACACCCTTCAAGAATTGCAGTGGCGTTATGTCCCTTGGTGTAGCACACTGAGTGAAGCACAGCTTTAGAAGTCTCGTCTTGGCTTGGCCTTCAGGGTGTCACAACTGATCTCGCAACCAGCGATGGCGCTTTCTCTATCACCCTTTCCCATTTGCATCCAGTGAAATCAATTTCACTGTTGTGAAAACCTAGTATCTGATGTACTAGGTTTTCCAATAGACTAATGTTATTTTTTAACTGATTGTTTTCGAGCTGAACTTCAGTTGTCTTGTTTTCCAATCCACTAAATTTTATTTTCAACTGATCTTTCTCAAGTTGAACTTCAGTTATCTGGTTGCTAAGAACATGGATTCTTACGGAATTACAACAAAGAAAAATAAAAATCACACAAAACCCTATTCTGCTGACACCAAGGTAAACAAACAGGTCCCCGAATTTTTTGCATAAGCTTTCGTCATCATTGTTAGGATTATCAACTGGGTGACCATTACCCATAGGACCTAGCTCAAGTTGCCCTCGACCCACAGGGGGAGGCGCTTCTCCATTTGTAGTTGTTTTTATTTCGCCACGGTGACGACTGTTCTTGCCCCTGTTGCGAGAAGACCCCATACCCTTGAAAGGCATGTTATCAAACAACACAATAGTAAATTTATCCTACACTGATCTATCTGAACTGGCTCTTCACCGCAATTAACACAAACGATTGAGTACGTCCTCCGAAATCACACCCAGGTGCTTTCAAAGAATATTATGCCCCGCAGCCGCCCGTAGACTTTGGAATCTGTAAGAATAAAATATTTCATAAATAGATTTATATTATTTGAAAATTTCACACAAAATTGCGATTAAGACTTGACAGGTTAGATGCGCTCTCAGAACATGCAAAATTCAGTCATCGAAATTCACCACGTAACTTTAAAAAAGGGCATCTAAGCTTGCTAATTGGCTAACTGGCAAAAAAATATAATAATTGCTCTTGTGCCAAACAGGCAGGTGCAAATAGTTGGCTGGGACCTGCCTAAGCGTGAACGCGATAAGCAGCTAGGTCGCCTCTACCTATCCCGGATGGCTGATTGGCCAATAACTGAATTTTCTGATTGGCTGTGCTATTTTTAGACTGGGGATCACGTTCCGGTCCAGGCTTTTCCAATGTTAAAGCCTAGGATGCGCACGCACGCTACCGGGAGGAATCCCTCCCGGCTAATGGCAGCCCCTACCTGCGTACTGCGTCAGCTAGTCGCAGCGGCCCAGCGAAGTGCAAATAGCCTAACTGGGTGGGGGGGGGGGGGGGTTGTAACAAATGGGGGGGGGGGGGCTTACAAATGCTTTGTTTCTGGTTACTGTGCTATTTTTAGACTGGGAAAGACATTCCAGTCCACGCATTTCCAATGTTAAAGGCAGATATGCGCACGCACTCTACCGGGAGGAATTTCTCCTGGAAGATGGCAGCCCCTACCTTTGGCTGGGACGACCTGCCTAACTCGTCACCTCTACCTATCCCAGATGGCTGATTGGCCAATAACTGAATTTTCTGATTGGCTGTGCTATTTTTAGACTGGGTATCATGTTCTGGTCCAGGCACGCTACCGGGAGGAATCCCTCCCGGCTAATGGCAGCCCCTACCTGCGTACTGCGTCAGCTAGTCGCAGCGCCCCCAGCAAACCCCTACCTGCGTTCTGCGTCAGCTAGACGCAGCGGGCCAGCGAACCCTAGATGAAATATCATCCTCTTGTGGAGGATGGACAGAAATGTTCCTTGTAAAGGGTAGAAAACTGTGTACATATATGTACTAAAACTGTGTTGTCCTGTAAATAAACAACTCACGATCATGTAAAAATTTATAATATATTTGATTTTGAAGAGATTTACTTGTTCAGCAGCACTAATATAAAGTTATCCACTGATTTTCTGAATGATGAAGCCCGTCATCTAAGCGAACCCAGCAGCCCAGCGAACCCAGCAGCCCAGCAGCCGTTTGCTGAACTAAAACTGTGCTTTGGTCTGTTGTCAAATTTTACCCTTATATCCTTTCTGGATCCGCCAGATCTGTCAATACAAGCAGCACTACGCCAGGATCAGCGCACACTGCCTGGAATATTACACCCGATTCCTGAACATAAATCGACCTACTCCAGGGTCAGCGCAAGCTGCCTGGTGCCTAGCCAGAACCGACCTACATTGCATTAGATGCGATGTAGGGTCGGAACGCCTGCTATAGGAATTCATGGACGCTCAAAATTACGACACATTTTTCTCAATAAACACGTTAGCATACCTTATTTTGTTGTTATGTACAGGATTACCACTCCATTTGCTACTTTCACGCAGATTTTACTGAAAAAGCCACTGGAAACATCCTTTTTAAGAGCATTTTCAAAATTCACGTTCGCTTGGTTCATGCTTTCACAGGCAGCAGGTCGATTCATCATTGCCTGATTGAACCCAATGAAAACTGGTCCGTTCGTCACCCGAATTTGGTCGATTTGTCATCCGAAATTGGTTGATTTGGCCGGTACACAGTGTATGGTCACTGCTATTATATAAAATATGTTAACTGCCGGTGAAGAACCGACCTTTTTTTGAGTGATGAACCGTCCAGTTTTTACGAAGACGAATCGTGCTGTGACGAATCGACCATGTTATTGATGTCTACTTACACTAAAACTCACTACAGGGCTCCGGCGACATCACAGCACCACCCAGGTGCAATGGTGCAGATAAATATCTAATAATTTAGCTTCATTAGACCCATAGAACAGTGGAATCGTGTGGAATAGTTTATTAAAATATTTTAATTGTGAAATTGAGAAAACTACGGACTTTCCAGCGCTATTCTGTGTGCCACTAGGGGCGTTGAAACATCGCCAGAGCCCTCTTGTGAGTTTTTCGGAACTAGGCGGCCATGCTTCAAGCTTTGTTTACCGAAATGTGAATTCAAAAATGGCACAGAAATCGATTAATATTGGAAGAAATCAACCATATCTGAGCGCGACACAATAGAAAAAAGGTATGTCTAACGCTACAGTGGGTGTATGTTGTGTGACAAACGTTTACTAAAAGGCTAGTTCCCACTCAAGCAAAAAAGTCAATATTTTTTCATCCAGGACCTTGTAACCCTGTCCTATGGACAGGGGACTTGTAGCTACCTGGTGCCCAACCCCAAACCCAAACCCCCTTTTTCACTTTCCTCAACTTTACCTCAGGTTCAGGACCTCCTGTCTGACAATCGACCTCAGATCTCACTGTGACTAAAATAAACAATGCAAAGATCTAAAGTTGTCTAGAACTCTGGAACAGTTCTGTGACATTTTTTTTTTTATCCATTGTGTGTTTATATATTTTTTAGCATTATCTTCACCATTCATCAATTTTCTGATCATGTATATATTTTATGTTATGCTATTATTTTTAAACTGACCTTCTCCTGTTCACAACCAGTATTACAATTTGATATTTATTACTATTATTACCTCGATTAACTGGGACCAGAACATATTAATACTAAATCACATAGTTACATATTCAATTAATATAATGATTAATTTAATTGTGCTTGTTCCAATACTTGAAATTGCATGTATTGTTAAAATTGTAGTTATTCAATTTGTAGTATTTGTTTATTGTGTGTGATGAATGTATCTCGCCATGATTCGAAAACGTCAATAAAATATTATTTAATAATAGTTCAGTAGCCACCTCCCTAAATTTTGTGCCCCTGGCTGTTATATAAACAATAGAGTACTCATTTGAAAGCTTAGAACATGAACTTTCCATTTCTGTCGGGTGTCATGTTCAGATCAGTCGCCTAACATCAAAATATAAGGTTAAAGGTGACAATGTCCATATTTAGAAGTTCATAATCAATAGCTTGATATTTTGCCATTATTCCGTGGGTTTATGCCATATTTTCACCAAACTTGGTACAGTTTTCCTCAGTAAGGTCTTTCTGTGGAAAAGGAAGAGAAATCAAAATTTTGGAAACTCACATACCCATATTTGGCAAGGAATTTCAATTTTTAGAGGAAAAATCTACCTATTTGTTTTCGATTTTTTTTCTGCAAAAATAATGCAAGTGGTATAATACACTTAATAAAATTCACAAAACCTCTCAAGTGACATATGTTTTATTGGTATCCATAGCAACAGAAAAATTAAAATGTTTACTTTAGCAACCAGTGTTTCTTCGAATTCTGTGATCAATGTAATCATTAATGATGTAAACATCCATCATAACTACTTAAATATATTATATATCTTATTTCAAATTTTCACTAAAAATGACTTATATACCCAGGAAAAAGATTTACATTCACAATAATAAATTCTGTGTCCTTTTTTTTAATTTGATCTATTTTTAGAGCTAAATGAGGTCTTTGTTTAATTGAAGCTTAAGCATCTGGGTTTATGTGCATGTTATATTGTTAATAAAATGTTAATTATTGCTCATATGTTCATCTTTTCTACTATACCAATTTGTTTGTATCCATGACAACCATATAAACAAATCCAATACTTCAGCAATGACTGTCTGAGCTAATAGAGAAGAGGCAAACTCCAAAAGAGATGCATATTTAAGAAAAGGGTTGATGGTCATATTACACATCATTTTATTCCCAAGATCCTCAACTGTTTGAATTTTTGTTTGCCATGTAAAAAGTGTTAAATAAGCGTCTTAAAATTTGCTTCCACGGCAACAAGTCCCTTAATATTTAAACCCAATATTAAAATTATTTTATCCTCTAACTTTGGCAATACAACTGAAAAATGTTTGATATTTGGCAAAAATGTACAGGTATCTACAGCAATTGGGTCTGGATCTGGGGGGCCATTTGGAAATGTATACTCAGTATTTAACCGAGCCATATCTGACTCAAGATGCATGATCCAGTGATGGACCTCATAACAATTTTAATCTGATAGGCATTTTATAAAGACCTGAATTTTATTAAGGCATAGGTCAATGCTGTGCTGTTAAAAGTAAAAAAAATCACATCGTTGAACATCCTAGCACAATTGTACAATTCAAAATTGCGAAAGAATGGTAGCCAAGGAATCTGAATGTCAGTATAGTTAACTGTAAGGCATTTACTTAAGACAGAGTGTATATGTAGTTACCTTCCTGATTAGCATAATTATACTAAATTCAGTAAAGTATTTGTTAAATAATAAATATTATTGAAAATTAGACTTACTTATTGGTTTCAATTGAAGCACAAAAATAGACTACACCATTAATTTGGAGAGTATGTGTTCTATACATTATCTGTACTGATTCAGAATATAACAAATACATAACATATCTTTAATGGGTCACAAGGGGCATTCACACTATCACGTATAAGACCTATGTATGACCATGTACCTAAAAAATTGGCTATACGTGTTCACTCGTGGCTCTGTTAGTCACGTATAATTTCTTTCTACGAACATACGTGGGGCAATCATAGATCGCTCAGAGGACGTCCATCAAATGCTGAATGTCCGTCAAACGCTAGCCAAACGTCTGTCATAAGGCATCCTTGAGGCACTCGTAGATCGCTCGTAGATCGCCAAGGGTGGCATGGAATTTACGTAGTATGTATGTAGAACATACGTAGAACTTACATAGAATGTACGTAGAACGTACGTAGAACGTACGCCGAAAGAGTTACGCAACTAATGTAAATAATCACCTGTAGAATGTCCGCCAAAGTTTTAAACATGTTTAAAAAAATTTCTTCTCTTCACTTATGTCCGTCAGTGGTCAAGCGCCATAAGTGATCTTGGAATTAGCGCGAGTATACCTAAAATGCTCGGCGTGTAAATCATGTATGGACAAAGATGAGCAAGATTTAAAAAAAAAATTCTATCAGTCAGCATACGTGTGTCTTATACGTGATAGTGTGAACGCCCCTTAAATGTAATTTATATAATGCCTGAATATTATGTTCATACAACAATTTGTGGAAGGAGACGTGAACCTTGCATCTTTTAGAGAGAAGCATGGTCCAAGATGGGAAAGAATAGTATTGTGGAAATGTTTTTACTTTGCTAAAAGATAGCGATAATAGTTATGAAAATATCTGTTTAATTTAGCTTTTTCCCTGTGTCACTGGTATATATGAATTGGAGGGAAGATCATTACTCTGATTTTTACATCTTTATTGATCTAAATAACATAAAATTATGGTATTATATGTTCTTCGTATCATTCCAGGCTATTGTCAAAGTTCCTAATGATTTAAGGGTAATGGGAGACATTTGGGAGTCCGACAAATAGAGAAAAAATGTGTTTGGAGCGTTATGCCCAATTATCAGTGTTACGAAATCCTCTGTCCCAGCCAATAAACTAAACATTCCTTTAACAAAATAATCAAATTAAAAGACTGAGCCACCGGTGTGCTTGCGTTATAGGCCAGAACTAAGATATAATGAATTTGCAGCTTCTACAAGTGGGATATTAAATGATTGTTGAATTGTGTATGAGGAGAATGGGCATTCGATGAGGCAACTGTGCATTTCATGAGGAGAATGTGTATTTCATGAGGAAAATGTATTTTTTACGAGGGATATGAATAGAAAGTGATATATTGATATGATAGGTGATAAGTAAATTCTCAATATTTTTTATAACTATATCAATTAATGAATGTACACTTTATGAGGAGAATGTGCATTTCATGAGGAGAATGTACATTTCATGAGGAGAATGAATAGAAAGTGATAATATTGATATAGTAGGTGATAAGTAATCAGTATCTTTTATTACTATCACAATTAATGAATGTACACTTTATGAGGAGAATGTGCATTCGATGAGGCAACTGTGCATTTCATGAGGAGAATGAATAGAAAGTGATAATATTGATATAGTAGGTGATAAGTAAATTCTCAGTATCTTTTATTACTATCACAATCAATGAATGTACACTTTATGAAGAGAATGTGCATTTCACGAGGAGAATGTGCATTTCGTGAGGAGAATGTGCATTTCGTGAGGAGAATGTGCATTTCATGAGGATTTTTACTATCACAATTAATGAACGTACACTTTATGAGGAGAATGTGCATTTCGTGAGGAGAATGTACATTTAAGAGGAGAATTCACATTTCATGAGGAGAATGTACATTTTAAGAGGAGAATGAATAGAAAGTGATAATATTGATATTGTAGACCTGTGATAAGTAATTCTGTCTCACAATTCTTCGGTGTCCCAGAGAGCTCCTACGAGATGTGCGCATGCGTCGAGTTCTTCGGCACAAAGAGAGGGGGGGGGGGCAGCAGTACAGGACATCCTGGACACGGCAGGCTGGTCCTCTTCCAGTACATTTGGGAAGTACTATGACAAAAATATTGTGTCTTCCCATTCAATTAATGAATGTACATTTCATGAGGAAAATGTGCATTTCATGAGGAGAATGTACATTTCATGAGGGAATGAATAGAAAGTCATAATATTGATATTGTAGGTGATAGCTAAATTATCATTATTCTTTACTAGTATCACAATTAATGAATGTACACTTTATGAGGAGAATGTGCATTTCATGAGGAGAATGTGCATCTCATGAGGAGAATGAATATAAAGTGATAATGTTGATATTGTCGGTGATAAGTAAATTCTCAGTATTCTTTATTACTATGACAATAAATTAATGTACACTTTATGGGGAGAATGTAAATTTGATGAGGCAACGGTGCATTTCATGAGGGATATGAATGTGTGTGTGTGATTAGGGCTTTACGTCCTGTATTTCTGCACCAGTTGGGCTAATTAGGACAGGCAGAGACCATGGCAATGAGACGAAAGAGGAAAGAGCCATCCAACTTAGGTGAGGGATAGGAATAGTAAGTGATAGTATTGATATTGAAGGTTATAATGAGTAATTCACAGCATTCTTTATTAGTATCACAATTGATGAATGTACACTTTGTGAGGTGAATTTCATGAGGAGAATGTACATTTCATGAGGGAAATGACTAGAAAGTGATAATATTAATTTATGATAGGTGATAAATTTATTCTCAGTATTCTTTATTACTATGACAATAAATGAATGAGGGATATGAATAAAATGCGCTATATAACAAACTCCACAAACAAAAAATTAGCAAGAAGATGCTAAAAATCTTAATGAGTATGTTTGACAAAACCCAAGCTAAAGTCCACCAGCTGGGAGAACTTAGTCCCCCCATTGAAAGTATATCTGGGGTACTGCAAGATGGCATTTTAAGCCCAAAACTATTTAATGAATTCATGTCAGACCTACCAAACTATCTTAGTATAAACAATGGGATAGCTACGTAACTCAGCTGCAGGCCTACAAAACAGTATTGATTCACTACACAAATTCTGTGCTAAATGGCATCTTATAGTGAACACATCTAAAACTAAAGTGATAAAAAATGGTACAAAAGGCTCTTTAAATTTCACATATAACACTCAGAATATAGAAAATGTAGACACATATAATTACCTAGGCCATATCATCACAAATAACCAGAAACGCATACATCAGAAGGTGATAAGTCACCTAATAACAAGCCCAAAAGGTACTCTTTGCTCTACGAAGTAAACTTAAGCCAGCATTGGGTCATATTGCTTGCCATAAAAATGTTTGACAGTTATATACTTCCCATTCTAGAATATAATAGTGTACTATGGTCCCAAAATTCCCCTATTTCTGAAATAGAGAAAGTGCAATTAGGTTACCTGAAGAATGTATTAAATGTAAGAAAACAAACCCTCCTTAGCTGTGTATGCAGACACAGGACGTTTTCCACTGCTCATCAGACAAAACCTTTTACAGTAAACTACTGGGCAAGACTTCAGACAATGTCTAATAGTGACATATTAAGTGCTTAAAAATACAAGAAAACCTACACAAAAATGGTCAGAGCAACTGGTACACTAAAGTTAAGCATATCATCTCTGAAGCAAACATAATTAATTGGCAAGCCCTAGAACCCAGTGTACTGACAAATAAGATAAAACTAGTACTTTATGATAATGAAAAGAATATAATTCTTAATGAAATAAATGACACAAACGCCCAACCTAAACTTAGGACCTATAAAACATTTAAAACCAGCTACTGCATTGAGCCATACCTACTATTAAACCTGCCTAAAAAAACATACAGTAATATAGCAAGATTCAGAGTTAGCTCCCACAATCTTAAAATTGAAACTGGTAGACATGAATCCCCAAAAATCCCTTTGCATGAGAGAATATGTGAAAATTGTGATAGTGGTGTATCTCACTGTTTACTGACATGTAACAAAAATGAAATACCAGGCCAGAATTACTCAATATAGCAACTGATATTAAATACCAAACTTTCATAACCTAGACAAATCATTCCAATTGTCATGTAAGAATCTGGAAGTACTAAAGACATTAGGCAATTTTCTAAATAAAGTTATGAAATAACATTAATGCAGTATTGGTGCCCCCTTTCCACTGGACAAAGGAACCTTTCACATCCAACGCCCCTTTTCGCAATCTCAGAGGTCTGAAGAACCCATCCATTGACCTATTTGGAAAAACTATTAGATTATAGATTGTATGTATACACTAGAGTAGATGTAGACTTGGTTTTGTAATGTTGTTTTGTATGTTTGTTTTGTAATGTTATCACTCCAGCCATGGAGACAAGAGTAGAAGGAGTGGAACCCGGCACGTTCAAAGGTTCAGTCAGTGTCTCAGATGAGTTTTGAAAGATCTGTGAAATTTCACGTTATCTTGTTTATCACCCCTTTTATTACCACAAATCACCCCCTAAATGACCGTCGCTAACCTCACTGTGGCACTGAGAGGGTGATTATACACCCTTGTTGCAGTGACCTTGTTGTGAAAAACCCCTTTTCTTTCATGTAATCATAGAGTTTGCTGTATTACGTATCAAAAGATTTAATTCATATACCCTTATATTTCAATCATATTTACAGTAAACCTGTTAAAGTCTTTGTTATATGACTAAAAACTTAACAAATTTAAATGGTCAAGATCTAATAATAATTGTGCATTATTATACATCAACTCCAATGAAATACCTTATGGATTATGCATCTATTTATTAATGCTGTTTAGTCCTAAAAGTTAATATTAATTTTGGTATTATAAAAATTAACACAACATGCTTAATTATTCATATATATACTTTGAAAATATATCAAAATGAGGCCTTTCTCTCTCCTATAATATTACATGCATTAAGTCAGTAATTTCATTAAAAGTTGTTTTTTTTATTTTCTGTGATTGGCATATATACATAATTTTTACACCATTTGCTGAAATTGATAGTTAAATTATGTCATTTTCACTTCTAAATGCATTGAAAACATGAAAAAGTCTTATGCATTCTTGTGCCATTACCATTGATAGAGGGGCGTCAGTTTTCATTAAAAACAAGAAATTTCGCACCATTTCGCACTTATGAGTTATATGCGGTTTGGATTGTTGTTGTTTCATCTTTTTAACTATCCAAAGGACAGCTTCGCCAGAGTCGTCCCATAGAAGTTATGAGAATGTAAACAACAACTGTTTTTACTCACTGAAATGCGACCTTTTAGCTAAATAATTGTGTAACTTGGCATAGAATTGTCATATTTTCACGGGAAAAATGCTAAAATAATCCTCAAATGGAGAGGAATTTAACTAAAAGATTCAACATTAGGAAGAAATAGTTGTTATATTTATATTTTGATGCATGGCATGGAGAGGGGGTGTTCTAGCAGAAATCAAAGAGAGGCCAGGGAACCCCTTTCCCTCTCCGAGACACTGATTGGATGAAAGACATGCCGCCAACTATAAAACTGCCAATTAAAGTGGGGGGTAAAACCGCCAAAATTGAAGAAACATAGGAAATCCAATGCTATTCTAGGGGAGTTAATAAGCAGAAAGCCATAAAATTAGCAATGGGGTGTGACGAAAAAGAGTTTCCACTCCTACTCTTGTCTCCATGCTCCAGCAAAGGCTCCAGTAAATAAGATTGGGCTCCAAACTAGCCAATCAGCAGTGACCAAAACATTATATTTAAATTAGTTGACCCCGCCCTGACATGGCTTGACCACTACCCTTGGCCAATGAGGTCACTCCTTCAACTCAAAAGGGTAAAAATCCGTTGCAGTGGATACAACCACCATTAACCATGGGGTTTTTGTTTACTTTGGAAGTTGTGTTTACATAATTGAAGCTATGAAAACTGATTCATTCTGAACAAAGTATGTACTGTTTTAACACTCCATATGAGTGAATATCATACACTGTTAACGGCTGACAAGCCCATCTTAGGCATCTAATTGTTTTTGTTAGTTTGACAGCACTGACCATGTGAGCCACATGAATAAATTATGATAATACCTCAACTTCGCGAGATTTACCTGGGGTACATTTCCTGGGTGAATGTATCATGTTAGTCAATAAAACTATATACCGTAACGGAGGGTATTATCGCCAGGGCGGATATTTTCGACAATTTCTTTTTAAATTTTTTTAAACAAACTAATTTAAGTGTCGAAAATACCCGCCCTGTCGAAAATACCTCCGTTACGGTATATATATAATAATGACAAAATATTATTGATTATGAATTTCTAAATGAAATTGTCACCTTTGACCTTATCATTGCTTATAAATATGGTGATGTTACATTGTAGGCGACTGATCTGAACATGACACCCCACAGAAATGGAAAGTTCATGTTCTAAGCTTTCAAATGAGTACTCTTCTACTGTTTATACAAAAACTTACTTAGGGAGATGGCTACTGCGGTACTGGACTATATATATGTAACCTGACTCACCTGTATCACAAACCCAAATAATATCTGTGACTGTGTTCAAGCATAGAACTATGGTTCAAGCAAGGTCCGCAACAACGGCGTTTTCTCCCGAAAGGCGGCGCCACGTACCGGTGCGAAGAATCGTAATAACAGGTAGTTCAGCGCGGTTTCACCATAGAATTATAACTGTATGGGTTATAGTTCTATGGTTTCACAACTTAGGGAAATCCCCGTTTTAACTTGCGCTTTGATACAAGAAGTAGGCCTACAAAAGCTATTTATAAATGACACACTATTAGAACCGCGACAAAAGCGCAACTTACGTACAAATTCAGTCTTCTACAAATCGTCCACACACAATTCGTCTAACATGACAGCACGTATTTGAGTAAAAAATCTTTATATTTCAGGATATTTAGTGCATGCGTGGTGGCGCACCTATCACGTCACTGCAGCGCCTAGTCCAGTAACACATGTTTGCTGATCTATGCAGCGTGAAAAGGTAGCAGGTCGATTCGTCACTTAGACTGGAGCCGATCTCTGAAAGGCCCCATTTAACCCCATAATTCCCGCAACTCCAATTATTCCGGTAACTCCCAACAATTCCTACCAATTCCTGGAAGTCCCTGATAATTCCCATATTTCCTAATAATTCTCAATAAATCCTCGTGGTTCCCATAATTCCCAATAAGTCCTCGTGGTTCCCATAATTCCCAATAAGACCTTGTGGTTCCCATAATTCCCAATAAGTCCTCTTGGTTCCCATAATTCCCAATAAGTCCTCGTGGTTCCCATATTTCCCAATAAGTCCTCGTGGTTCCCATAATTCCCAATAAGTCCTGGAGGTTCCCATATTTCCCAATAGGTCCTCGTGGTTAGGACTGGTTCCTATAGGTCCCTATTAATACTGATGATGCCCATAATACCTAATAAATCTAGACCATTCATTAACTCCATCCAATTCTTAATAAGTACCATATTCATTGCATAATTCCTAATACAATCAGACCATCGTTGTAACTCCTCACAAGTTTAATTTTTCCTATAGTCCTGTCAATTTCCATTTATATATATTGCAGCAGTTATTTAAGTATTTGAAGAATGAAAATATGGTGCAACAAGTTAATTAAATTAAACATAGGTTTGATATGAAATAACATTTATCTCTTAAATTTCCAGTAGTATTGACATAGAGATCTTTCAGAGACTGGAAAGGACATCCAGCTGGGCAAATACAGACTCAATGGCTTTATGAATTCTGCCAGCTCATGATTACTTTTATGAGTCTTCCAGCTAATGATCACTTTAATTTTTTTGTGACTGCTTTTGACTGCAATAACTTCATAAACTATGTCTTTAACCAATAGCAATCATAATAGCTCAAGCTGGCACTACTTATAACCAAACTCTTGCAAGATATCTTGAAAAAGTGCACCATAATGTTATCATTGAGGTAGAAACCTTTGTATTACTGGAGTGTGCTTCCACCAAGCTGTGTTGGTCCCTGGGGTTCTTCGCCCAAAGGGTTGTCAACCTTGCCACAAAGAAGCAAGAAATTCCTATGATGAACATTGAATGGATACCCCCTCCCCCAAAAATTAAAAAAAAGTAAGACTACAAGAAGGAATGTACAATTTTATGAACTATATTCAGAATGTCCTCAGGAAGAATTATGTCACTGTTGATATTGTACAGCCAGCAAGTGAAGAAGATGATGCTGATATTCAAGAACTAGAATTTCAAAGGTACATGAATTTCTGATCACTTTAATCTTGACAAAATTTTCTTGACTAGATATAGCTGTGAAAAATCTTTATTTTGCTTGAAAATATTAGTTTGGGGTTTAGTGCAGTACAGCGGACCCAAATTTATGCATATTTGGCGGCCATTAAAAATTTAATTTTATCAAATATTTCACAAGTTTTAAGTTCTAGCACAATTAAAATAACATTTGGTCTAGATAAGCTACTAAAAGGATTTATTTAGTTGAACCCCAAGATCAGGCATGTCATCTACTTCTTCTAAATTCAGTTTGTGCATCTTGTAGGTTTATAGCTTTTTGTTCTTCCTGGCATAAATGACTTACATGGGGAAGCATTTGGTGGCATTAAATAACATTTTTTATGTGCTGGACCATTGGCGGTGTTGATCCTGTTTTCCTGTAACACTTGATGGTTCTGCATAGAGTTTCCTACTTCATGGTATGTTAGGCATTCATCTGTGAGTAGTGTATTGGTGATAACCTAAGCTTCTAGTCAGCGATGTCACTGGTGTACGCCAAAAACTTGGTACTTATTGGGGCTCCTGATGCCACTGGCACTTCATTCAGAATAAGTCACTCCACCCACTACTACCTGTTGTTGGTGATTGCTTTTGTAATATGAGAGTTTGCTACATGGCCAAATAAGTCACAAGCTTTTCCATGACTTGGATAAACACATGGAAAAGCATGGTTTTCATCTAATTATAAGTAGTCTTGGACTTGCTCTGTACATTACATCAAAGTGCAATTTGTGGTTGGTAGACATGATACTATTATATAAAGCAGCTAAGATGCAACTTTTTAATGCATTTATTTGAAAATGCTGGTGTGAATGCAAAATGCTGAATGTCCAACACCAAGGGGTTTCTGGTTCAGGTATAGCTTACTTAGGTAATGTATGTTATAGAGTAGAAAACACCTTTGTGGAACAGTACTTTTAAAAACATGTGTTCAATTTACATTCCAAGAAATATTCAGTTGATAAGATACCTATTTGGAGTGATAGGTTTCAGCATAAGGAGCTTCGTCTGTATCACACTGACTTCTTCAGCTTGTGTCATTGGATAAAGTTCAGGATGTGAAATACCTCATTGTGAGGTTTTTTAACTGCCTTGTTGTATCTCATTGTGTTGTATAGTGCATATATTATGCAGTGTGAAGATGCCAAAGAACTAGTTGCCAAGAATATGAAAGTGGTGTATTGTGTAACTCAAAATTGATGTAAACTTTAATTCACTTGTAAAGTAAAAAATTGCATTTGATGAGTCATTGTTGATACATAGAACTATATTTTGTGGAGGTTTCAGCTCCCTTGATGACTCATACAGACATTCATGGCAATGGATAATCCTGTATTCACTGAAGCTTGTCATTAAAGACAAAGTTCAGCTACAGTGACACCACTTGCCTTCTAGTGATAGAAGATTCCTACCTTATGAGTCATCATGGGATAGAAAAGCTGTAATAGGACAAATGGGAGTGTGACTCATCAATTCCGTTTTTAGTAGACCCTAACAGACTTAAGCTTTGTAACTTCTTGTTGCATGTTCAGGGACTATTTATTTCAATGTAGGCCTATATAAGCAAACTTACTAATCAGTAATCATATAATTTTGTACTGGTCAAGTTATTATTATTGTCATAAAATTATGTATTGACACATTGTTAAAAAATACCAGAAGGAATGATAAATGTGCTGCTGACATAATTTGCAAATTTGAACGGTACTTACTGGATGATGTGACAATAAATAATCATATTTTTGTATTAAAATAATATTTATGTGCTCTCAAGTGAAAATAATTCTGAATCCACTTACCTGTATTGCATTTGAGGCTATACTGTTTCAGATTATAATAAATTTTGAACAAAAAAGTATTTTCTTGTTTTATTCCAAATCGATTTTGACAAAATAGCGATGTCGCAAATAAGTAATGTCTTCAGTTAAGGCCCCTTCACACACCGCCAGATTAGAGACCGGAGCGTCCCGGAGGACAACTCCATCATGCTCCGGGTAATGCCGTGTAGACATTGTGTGCATTTCCGGCATTGTCCAGGGCTATCCGGGAACACTGTGGGACTCCGGCAAAAAAAAATCAAACATGTTTAATTTTTCATGCCGGAGGTACCGGAGTAATTTCATCCATGTTGCTCCGTGTAGACTCCCAGTAGATTCCGCCGATCTCCGGGAATCTCCATATTGACTCCGGAATACTTCATGTGATCTCCGATTAAGTGCGGCGTCAACCGCGCGTGAAAATTCCACGCTGGAGAGTACAAGGAGGAAGCGGTTCCACACGGGTGAACACGTGGCAACACGGAGTCAACACGGAGTGAACAAGGAAAGCGGGTTACGGGTCAATTGCTTGACCCCGGTAACCCTGTTAGGTACACGGTGTCACACTAAGTCAATAAGGAGAGGCCGGAGTGAACAAGGTGTCAACAGGGTGTCAAATAGACTGACACAGAGTGAGTACGGATGTCTTCGTATATATAGCACCGCCATCTTGGGAGAAGCATCATTCCGGTGCACGCTTTTCATCGTTGATCATCGAATTAATTGCATTATCGCTCACTTCTTCTGGATTGCTGAACTCTACCAAAGCCTTGGGTACTACTGCCGTTGCTTTGAATAACCACCATGCCACCTAGGAGAGGAAAAGGGAGGGCTACCAAGAAGACTGTCGTGCAAGAGGAAGCTGGACCTGCTGTTGGAGAAGATGCAGGAATTAATACCTCTACAGTTTCAAGACCGCAAAGTCCACAAGGCATGCCTGATTTACCTGGGCCAGTTGTACCTGCTGCTGCTGAGGTACCTGCTACAACTGCAGCTGCTGCAGCTCCACCACCACCTACAGCAAAAGCGAAAAGGCACAAAAAAGAACCCCTGAACCTGACAGAAGACCAGGATGTGGCTGACTGGTACCGTGCCCAGGAGATGCTCTACAACTGGCGGCTTGCACAATACAAGTGGATAGTCATTAAATCGCGAATAATCGACCAGAAGGCAAAAGAGCGGTCGTGCACATCCCAGCAGCTGAAGACGTGGATGACTCCATGTGGACATCAGTGGGGAAGCTTACTGATCCAAGCAAGAAGCCTCCTGGTGGGCCGCCAGAATCCTCACAGACCGGGACAACTGGATAATGGAAAATTTAGGTATCTGGAGAGGCACATCAAGAGGGTTGACACTGGGAAATGGAAGAGAAGTTGGGCAGCTTTCCCACAGTTTATTGGCAAAAAGCGCATTAACCAGCAACAGAGGTACCACTGAGGATGATGACACTTCTGAAGCGGAGGTCATTGTGGATACTTCGGATGATGGTGGCAGAGATTCGGATACTAGCAGGTCCAAGGGTGGGCCTTAAAAGGGCAGCAGCAGCAGCAGGAAGGCCCCTCCTCCAACCAAGAAGACGTCAAGACGCCATCACGAGCCTCGTCATCATCATGACTGATGCATCCAGCTGTCACTCAAGTAAGTATACTGCTTCAGTTGTCGTGATAATCAGGAGAATGTAATCTTGTAGTGTAAATTTGTAATTGTAATCTTGCAGTTTAAAGTTGTAGCTTTTCCATAGTAGCAAGTGGTAGCTTTGTTTCTTGGCACTTCCAGTGTTCACTGTATGGTGATGTGTCTTTTTCATTGCATTGTCAATAATGCACATGCTGTTGAAGTTGCCATGTGACATACTCTAATGTTCTGTTCTCTCCTATTTCCCGCTGATCCAAAAGGCCACCAATCTCCAGCGGGATATCCAGACCATGATGAGTCAGCCGACTGACTCAGCCAGCTTGTCGAACAGGGTTTTCACGAACATTATATACCACAAGGTCATGCAAATGGACACGGACACTTGGTCGGATTACCAGGCCCAAGCGTTGCAGCACCTCATGCAATTCAAGCAGGAGTATCGTCGAAAGTGCCAGTTGCAGCAGCAACAGCAGCAGCAACAGCAACAGCAGTATCATCCCTATGTGCCTCATGTCCCTCAGCAGCAGCAGTTCGTCCCTACTACAGGCACTTCGACCGCCCCTGTTGGGCAGATGTTCCCTCATCATTCTTTCAGCCCTGCTGCCCAGATGTTCACGCATTCTTCCAGCACTGCTGCCCAGATGTTCGCTACTGCATCCGGCCCTTCGCCCCAAGCGCACATGTCGTCTGCACCGACCCCCACTCCTGAGATATCTTCGACGATCGTCAGTCAAGCATGGTTGACTGTAGGTCCTTTGCACGGTCATCCTTCCATGTCACCAATTGATTGCAAATGGACACGGACACTTACCAGGCCCAAGCGTTGCAGCACCTCATGCAATTCAAGCAGGAGTATCGTCGAAAGCGCCAGTTGCCGCAGCAACAGCAACTGCAACAGCAACAGCAGTATCATCCCTATGTGCCTCATGTCCCTCAGCAGCAGCAGTTCGTCCCTACTACAGGCATTTCGACCGCCCCTGTTGGGCAGATGTTCCCTCATCATTCTTTCGGCCCTGCTGCCCAGATGTTCACGCATTCTTCCAGCCCTGCTGCCCAGATGTTCGCGCATTCTTCCGGCCCTGCTGCCCAGATGTTCGCTACTGCATCTGGCCCTTCGCCCCAAGCGCATATGTCGTCTGCCCCTTCGTCTGTGCCTGCACCGACCCCCACTCCTGAGATATCTTCGACATCATCAGTCAGGCATGATTGACTGCAGGTCCTTCGCACGGTCATCCTTCCATGTCACCACTTGATTGCAGCACGCCTCAGGATGCTTCTCTCACCAGCTACTTGCTGAACACTAGTGTGAGGGGGAGGGGGGGGGGTTTGGTTGGTGGTGATGACCATAACTCCTCCTTTTTGGTGCCCACGCCTCCAACTACCACAACAAGTTTAAACATTTAAAGTTACAGGTTTTTGTAGTTTTAACTTTTATTTTTACATGTAAACTGTATTGCATACGTTTGCATGACAATAATTAAATGCTGTGTCATAAAATGCTGTGTACTTTTTTGCACTTGTGTGCTGCAGATGTCTGAGGTTTCGTAATAATTAAATGTTCAAACTTACATCATTCGTGTTGTTTTCAAATCTTGTCTTGTTGCCATGGTATACTCCCAGCTTTTGAGTTGACGTAGTTGACCAAGTATTGCCGCATTTCCTTGCCTGCTCTGTTGGTGTTGCCTCTGTACACATCTCCCATGTCTGGTAGATTGGCCTTCTCCCTCCATGCACCTGGGATGATCACATGGATGTCTGCATTTTCCTGGTCCACAGCATTCTCTTGAGCAGTTGGATACTTCAGCCTCAGTAGGTTGTGCAGCACACAGCAAGCAAGAGTTATGGTGCACACTCTGTCAGGACTTAGAGGCATTGTTGTGAGGAGACACCTGAACCTGGCAGCCAAAAGTCCAAAGGCATTCTCTACCACCCGTCTAGCTCTAGAAAGTCTGTAGTTGAAGATTCGGTCTTCCATCGTCATGTTCCTGTGAGGCAGAGGCTTCATCATCCAAGTCTGCAGTCTCCAAAGGCATCATCCCCAACTATGAAGTAAGGCACTGGCTGGTCATCATTCGGCAGGTTGTCTGGTTCAGGTAATCCAATGTTCCAACTTTCTAGTGCTTCCTTCAATTCTGTCTGACTAAACACTCCAGCATCTGAGCCTGATTCACTGGGACCAATGTCAACATAGAGGAACTTGTATTCAGCATCAACTACAGCCAGTAGGACAATAGAGAAAAATCCCTTGTAGTTGTAGAACTGGGATCCAGACTTCCTAGGACATCTGATGGCAACGTGCTTGCCATCAATGGCACCGACGCAGTGGGGGAAGTTCCATCTGTTGTAGAATCCATTGGCAACTTCTTTCCAGGCTTCTGGGGTTACAGGACAACGCATCACTTCTGCTGAGTACTCGTCTATGATGGCCTGGCAGACTTCGATGACAAAGATAGAAATGATATTGAAGGCTACCCTGTATCCATACTGCAGAGACATGCAGCTGTTGCCCGTACCCAGGTAGCGCAAAGTAATAGCCAGTTTCAGTCCAGGTTCAAGGGCCCTCCTCCGAAAGGGATCCTGCTTTGTAATCCTAGGTTCCACTCTTGCCAGAACTTCATGAAATAAGTCAGGCTCCATCCTCATGAAATTCTTGAATCCACCCACATCTTCTGCAGTCAATTCAGCCATCAGTTTTTCATACTGCCCATAAAGAGGTCTTCTTAGAAGCCAAGGTCGCACCCACATTCACCTTTTTCTTCTTCTTCGGGCAGCACCAGCATTTTTTAAGAAGTCATCTTCATCAGTTGTTGATGCAGCCCTCTCTGCAGCGTCTTGCAGTTTCTGTTCTTCTTGCAGAAGTTTATCATTTGCAGCAGTAAGTAGCTGGACTTGCATGTCCAGGTTCTTCACATCCAATTCCACCTTGTTGTTGTGTGATAAAGACATAATAATTATCCATTCTTGTGTAGTAGCAGCAACACCTTTGCAGTATGGTAGTCCAAAGTGGAATGATGGCCAGTGGAACGCATCCACCTTAAATACCAATTTTAGCGCGTTCCAGGAGAAAACAGGTTAACTCCGCAGTAAGATCGTGTACAGATCGTGTATATCCGTGAAGGCCCCATGTAACATCCGGTTCACTCCGCATTCATCCGGGACATCCATGTTACTTCTGGCAACAACCATGGCTTGTTCCTTGGTGCACCGGGCACCTCCGTGTACCGCCGTGTTTCAACCATACATATCTGTGTAGCGACCGTATACATCCGTGTAATAGGCGTGTTGCTCCTTGTCACCAACGTCTTGCCATCGTGTCCACACCGCCAAATTTTTCGTTCGTTGACATTTCCAACTTTTTCGCCCGGACCGCCCCGGATTGAAGAAATTTGTATGAAGCAGGGCAACTTAACATCTCGGGATCAATACCCTATATGCATTACACTTTATGAGAAAGTCTATATCACGAGGTTAGTGACCCCTGTGTACTAACTAGTAATTGGGTGTTCATGCCAGGCTTTTTACAGCATCATCAATTTATCATGTATTAATTCATACATCCATTTTACCATGGAATTGGAGCTACAGTTCCATGATTTTACATAGATAGATACATACTTTGTAAAAAAATTTAGAAATGACAGATGCAACTAGAATACGCATTTATTAAGTTGCACGTTTACAAAACATATCAAGGCAAATTCAACATTACCTCTTCATTAATGCAGACATTAATAATTCTGCTAAATCTGAGCTAACAATTGATTGATTGTATTAAACGTTTGAGCTATATTATTGGTAAATTCACGTTATTGTGTTGAAGATGTATCTGGAATAGAATTAGCTAATTCCCATAAAACCCATGAGTCAGACTATTCCAAGCTCTAGCTCCTTCTAGGTCCCATAGTGGTTTATATTTCCCTTACATCCTTACAATTTCCGAAAAATCCTACATAATCACCTTAAATCTCATAAGTCCCTGTGGTGTACCACAATTCCCAATAAGCCACTGTACGTCCCATAATTACCGTAAGTCCTGAACAATTCCGCAATTCCCTAGAAGCCCTTCTGGGTCCCCATAATTCCTGTAAGTCATGAATAATTCTGCAATTCCCTAGAAGCCCTTCTGGGTTCCCATAATTCCCATAAGTCCTGAATAATTCTGCAATTCCTGATAAGCCCTTCTAGGTCCCCATAATTCCCGTAAGTCCTGAATAATTCCGCAATTCCCTAGAAGCCCTTCTAGGTCCCCATAATTCCCGTATGTCCTGAATAATTCTGCAATTCCTGATAAGCCCTTCTAGGTCCCCATAATTCCCGTATGTCCTGAATAATTCCGCAATTCCTGATAAGCCCTTCTGGGTCCCCGTAAGTCCTGAATAATTCTGCAATTCCCTAGAAGCCCTTCTGAGTCCCCATAATTCCCGTATGTCCTCAATAATTCCACCAAGTCCTAAATAATCTCTGTAAGATCAATAAGTCCCTGTGATGCCCAATAAATCCTGCAATTCCTTTACATCCTTAATAACTCCCCGTTCTCCATATGGGTCCCATGAGGTCCTTCAATTCCTATCTAATTCCAGCATTTTCTGTAAGTCCTCCAAGTCCTGCAATTTCCAAATGGGAGTCCCGCATGGGAATTATGGGGTTAAATGGGGCCTTCTGAACGAATTAGAGACCGGTGTATACGGCCATTTTGAATGACGTCACACTTAATATGGCGGCAGTGACGGACTCAGCCATGTTGATGAAGACAGGATGGAACTATGCTGCATCTCGTCGAATTTGGCGACAAATAAGCTGATATTTTTGACATCCAGTTAGCAAAATTAACCCGGTGAGTGTTCTAAACAATTCTTTAAACTTTCAGTTCGTGACAAGTCGTATGGGTTGAAGA
This sequence comes from Alitta virens, assembly GCA_932294295.1. Lineage (NCBI taxonomy): Eukaryota > Metazoa > Annelida > Polychaeta > Phyllodocida > Nereididae > Alitta > Alitta virens. The sequence continues at coordinate 40,656,600 of OW028576.1, read as the reverse complement.
AACATGATGTTCATGGTGTTCATGACATGCTGAGTGTGTAAACAAACATTGCAGCGAAATTATCATGTGGTTAAAGCCATGCAACGTCAGTAATATTGCAGCAATATTTCTAGAATTGACACACAAGGTTCACAAGAATATTTTCTAAATAGTGTCAAACGTTGCACAAGTTTGAAGCTACACTTGTTATTCTACAGACAACTGAATATTCGTGATTTTGCAGTGTTTCTATGCCATGTTACAAAGTGAACATGCATTGCAGTACTGTTAAAGCCGTGCAAACTAGGTAATATTGCAGCAATATTTACTATACCGACACACAATGTCGTATTTGGTAAAATGTCCACAAGTTTGAAGCTATACTTGTTATTCTACAGACATCTGAATATTGGAGATTTTGCAGTATTTCTGTGCAATTAGCATGTACAATTTGATATGTATGTTGCAGCAATGTTTCAAACACCAAGAAAGTGTCGAAAAAGAGCCAGAGTGATTTCAGGATTAACACTAAGGAGCAGAAAGTTCACATCCAAGCATCTAACACCAAAGAAAATATAAAAAAGGTATCCATTACAATTCTATTTCACTTCCCTGTAGTCCAGAGAGTTCCCACGAGATGGCGAATTGTAAATTAATTTGTACTGATTCTGATATTTGTTGCTATTTAGTAATATATGTATTGTATTACTGTTATGTAGTTAATTTTACCTGCACTATTGCAGACATGCTACAAATTAACACCGATGATTTACGAGTGTATGTCAAGTCTTGCAATTGAATACTTAATTGGCAAAAATGTGAAAATTACAAATGCCACATGTACTGTCTAAATAGGACTGGTTAGTATATACGGCTATCACATATGTCAATGAAAAATGCATGCAAGTCGTTTTGACTGGTAAAATGAAATATTGGTAAAATGAAAGGATTGTATAGTCATGGTTTTCTGTTTACAGCCAAAACATGCTAACAGGGGTACACAACATTAGTGTATCCCACAACAACCTGTTGGGAGGACTGCTTCATTCACTGTTGCAGACTGATTTTTCCATTAACCCCCGGATGTTTCTACAAACAGAAGTTGTTCATTTGTACACACCCATGTCCACACAAAACAGCAAGATTCACTGCGACAACAGATACCGAAACACTATCATGATCGAAATGTCTGGTAAAATCCCCATGAACCACTATGACCAGGCGATGCCATGCTCGTACAACCGCAACATTGTTTGAAACAGATCACAGACGCATCTGTCACATGCAACAATGTCCTAAACAGTTCGTGACAGAAAGCTATACCCCTCGTCTAGATGATGCCTCATTAGAGTCATCACCTTTCGAAACCATTATGCAGGCATCCATAAAATAAAACAACTGACTCGCATACCATGTCGTTTGAAGATCGCAATGGCAAGTCCGTACAGGACATCCACAACACAATCAAGCAGATCAATCAGCTGACCTGCGAGATATGCTGACTTTGTTACTTAAAGACTTTATTTTGTGTTAAGCAGAGTGTTACTGCGTTCATTCATTTTATTGGAGTGTATTAATTATTTGAGGAGGTCAGTGCTTGAATGATTCTTTAAATTGCCCAAGGTGCTCGAGGAAATTATGGAGTTAATTAATGTACTTTTAGTTGCATTAGGAGTCATGTAATCTTTTTTTTTGGAAAGAAAGAGTTACAAGGATTTTTGTGCAATCGGTGTAAAAAAAAAATTATTATATTTTTTTGTATGCCTTTCAGTGAGCTGTTATACACATTTTCATTTGTTTGCCAATGAAGTTAATTCACCTTACTGTATGCTGTAACAAATTAAGTACATCATTCAATATGTCCAATGACTTGTTAAAATTAATGTGTTGGTTCACCAGCAAAATATTCCATCACTGTCCTGTGTATGATTTCAGAATATGAATTATGAATGCAAATCAGCCTTTTTAGGCAGTGTTATTGCATGCTAAAAGAGGCCTAACTGTGTACAAATGTATTGATTTATAGTAATTAAAGGTTTTATTGACACAATATATACGTACCAGCGTAGTATTTACATAAATCAGATTAGGAATATGAGGACATAAATAGTTGATGCTGTATGTGAAAGTATTTCTTTATTACAAAGATTACTGTATGAAATGCATTACGTATTACTTCGGAACACTGTGCAGCATATGAACGTAAGCGAATATGGTTATTTAAATTCCTTAAATTTATAATTTGTAATTCACTTATTTTAATTTTCACTTTTTTATTATTTGCTATCTAACTATATGTTGTATTTCTAATGCCAATGAATGTTACGACTTCTACTATAAATGAATGCCATCAAATCATGTGCTGAAGTGCTGCTCTAACACCATCTGAGGTTACAGATCATTTATCGAACCATAATATTTAGACATTTTATTATTCACCAACACTCAAGTACATTAATTTACAAGTATATGTGACAAAAAGCATGTATAAAAATAACATGTAATATGTTTGAAGGGGATAAATCCGAGTATTTACAAAATACCATTACCCAAGGGTGGATGTATCCCCTATTATATTTAACATTTAGGATTTATTAATAAAGTAACAAAAATAAAGAAAAAAAACAAAATAAAAAAAATACAAATTAAATTAATTAAAAAACAGTACAACACGAGTATGTGTCATAACACATTGCAAAATCATACAATATTTCAACTTATTGAGAAAATTACAATTTAATTACAACTTTAATTGATTACATTTGTACTTGACAAAACATTTAGTAAATAATTTAATATTGTTCTTACTTTTAATATTGATGGGCAAGTGTAACCATAAATGTGGTGATCTTGCCAGAAAACTGTTACTGTATATTTGTAAGGTGTGTTGAGGTGCGTGAAGCCCAATTCTATTTCTAGTTGCATAGTTATGTGTAGGGATTTCAAAGAGATTTACTATGCGTTTTGGGAGTATATTATTAACATATCTATAAGAAATTTTAAGTAGAGACAGGTCAATAAGGCTTTCTATTGTCAAAATATTTACTTTTCTGTAGTATGGTTGAAGTCTTGTTCTCTTATTTATATTGAATAATGCTCGAACAGCTTTATTTTGTTGAACTTTCAATTTTCTTAAAATACTGTTGGTGATCATAGGTCCCCAGGCACTCATTGCGTAACTTAAATGGCTCTGATATAAGCAAAATGAAGAAGTCTCTTTGAACTGAATGATAGCAAGTTTTTTTGTCATATTTAGACTGTATATACCGGAAGCTAATTTTAATAGGAGATGTTTAATGTGCATGTTCCAATCTAGGTTTTCATCAATATTTACTCCAAGGAATTTAGTATATGTCACTTTTTTTAATTCTTGGCCCTCTAATTTTATGTACCCATTACAATTAGGTTTTTTATTTTTAGGTTTGAAAAAAATGTAATTCGATTTTTAAATATTGAATGAAAGAGAACTGCTGTTAAACCATTTTACTATTTCACAAAGATCTTCATAATTTTTTTATACAAAAATTTGATATTGTTACCAGTGACATAAATAGTTGTATCATCTGCAAAAATAACAATGTTACAGAATTTCATACATTTTGGCATATCATTGGCTAATATGGAATAAATTAAAAAGCCTAAGACAGAGCCTTGAGGGGTACCACATTTGAGTGAGCATTTGTTTGATAATACATTATTAAAAGTTATTAATGATTTTCTCTCAACTTGCATAATTTGCATGTAAGAACCTCTGCCAGGTATACGAACAAAGTTCTGTAATATAACTGTTAAGGATGCTTTTGAACTAAAACATTGATATTGTGCGGTTCGCCGTACATTTGAATGTGCATAGTGATATAAAAGCAGGCCACCAATTATTGCTTTTTTTACTTTCTGTAGACTGCTCCCAGTTGCTCGCAAGTCATTTAGCAGTCTAATCGTAGACAGGGAAAGATTTGTTTTGCCGTCCAGTGATTCCCTATGGAACTGGGAGTTCTCAGTTGTGTAATGGTTACACCTGCAAAAATGAGCTTTGTAGGCCTACTTAACAGCAAATGAATGTAATAGTCACACTGAACTGCTGTTGAAACTCTGAAAGGTCACTGATTGAATGAGCAAAAAAATTTTATTACAACTTTGAACTGGTTTACAACTTTCTGAATTCCAAGTTTGCGAAAAAAACTTCAAAATCATGAATTAAACACAATTTTAAAGTACCATTATATGCTAAAAACGCATCTGACACAAATTTCCTTCAACATATTCAAAAACAAAATGTATACAAATATGGTTTTTCTATAAATGCCCTATTATAAAGGTATTTCATTAAATCTTTTACAATATCTCATCATTTATTTAGTTAGTAGGTACAGAGAAAGTTCCCAAATGACAATAGGCCTATACAAGGACTTATATGTCCTTGGCTTGGCCTATATGACATGTTCTTGCATAAACATGTAGAGAATGTCACACCTGTCATTTCGGAAACTTTGCCCAGTCTATGTATTTCAATGCAGTTTTTTTCTCAACATTGTCCAGGCTTAATATTATGCCAACACTTTCAAACTAGTTTGTGGCTGCCATGGCGATGATTGGTGAGAATCAGGCACCCTTGACCTTTGACAGTGGTGCCGCGCAGTGGGAATACACTGAACTAATTTCTTTCAGCCAGCTTCTACCTCGGTCTGAAGGGGCCACCAGCTAATTCGTCACTGCGCCCAGGGGCGGGGGTAACTGTATAATGCGAACCAGGCGGACCATGCAGACCACACTAAAACCAACAAGCGCCGATCGTCCGTTTGTTTGTTTAGACTAGTATAACACACCCCTATTTCGCCATAGATTGAAAAATATGGACCATGCAGACAATGCAGACCAAAAGAACTATTTCTTCTTAGGTAGACTGTTGCTATGATTATGTGGCCAGTTAGGGAGTGTAATTGCACTTGATTCGTAATCCATGTGGAAGAGTGTATAATGCAGACTAAAAAAATTTTGAATTCCAAATGATATTTTAATGGAGAATAAATTGGACCTGTACTTTCTACCTCCAGGGTCTGCACTTTCCATTTATCCATTATACTGACATAGACTCAATTGGTCTGCATTTTCTCATACCTGGTCTGCATTTTCTAAACCTGGACTGCACTATCTAATACTAGTTAACATAAAACTTTTTCTGCACTTTCTCAAATCTAGTCTGCACTTTGTCAGACTTGGTCTGCATTTTCTATAACTAATATAATCTGGTATGCATTTTCTATAACTTTCTATTGCTAACATCAAACCTGGTCTGTATTCTCAAAAATCTTGTCTCAGATCGACCTGGTCTGCATTTTCCTAAACTTGGTCTTGGTCTTTAAAGAAAGCCAATCAGGATTGAAGAAAAAAATGCCTAATCAGAAGGTGAACATTTTCAATAGCTTCTGGCCAACCATATGGCAGCTGTCCTTTCATTGTAATTTGTTCTCCTTACTCTTTCCTTTATTCTTTATATTGGTTATTTTTTAAAAATTAAGCTGGTGATTGCTAAAACTTCTTTTTGGTCTGCATGATCTGCATGGTCTGCATTCTTCAATATACGGCCGAAATAGGGGTGTGTTGTATTTGTCTAAACAAACAAACGCTTGTTTGTTTTAGCGCTGGTCCGCATGGTCTGCATGGTCCGCCTGGTCCGCATTATACAATCACCCCAGGGGCGGACTGGGACCACTCTGGGCCTTGTGGCACTCACAGGTATTGGGCCCCTATCAAGTTGCACAACCATAGCCTAGGCCCCTATATTGCTTTTCAATGGCTTTAATGTTTATTGTTCATTCACTTCTAATATGTAGCTGTCAATGTCAGGAGTGAGCGAAGCTATATTATATGTATATTTATGTCAACTTAAAGTTACTGTGTCTCCAGATTTAGCACATCAAGTAATTATATATATATATACAAATGCTGCCTTCTTGTCTTATGATATTTTTCACCATTACACATGCCCACTTTTGCAAAATAATTTAGTCTTAATTTACAATAATTTAAGTATTAGTTTTCATGCCATCATACCCAGTGTGTTTCCAATGTTTTAGTCTGGATTTTCAATGTAAGATTTATTTTTAGTAATAATGTCTGATAAAATTATTAGTTAACACACAAATTTAGTATGCCCTGAATATTTCTGCTGGGGAATTTTGCATCCAACAGAAATATTGGCCCATTAGTTATTTTCAACTATTTGATGAGTTATAGCAAATTGCAAATTTGACGGACAGTGCAGCTTTAAATCTCAACTATTAATTAGACTTCATGTAGGTTTTTAAATTTTCGAAATCGGACAATAGATAACATATTTAGAGGCAAAATAAGTCAGATAATTGTAATGCGTTTCTCAGCCACCAGGGGCACTGCGATCGCTTACAACTGCCCCCTGGTGTGATAAAACGTCATCGCAACAATGTCGTTGGCACGAGCGTGATCAATTCAAGTTGATTTGTTATTCATATCTGTTGGGTTCCCCTTCTAAATAAACGCTATTTCTAGTCACTGTTTGAATTGTTACAGTTAGAGAAACAAGTTTTCTCCCAAGTTTCAAGCTAGTGTGTATTCGTTACGAAATTATGGACATCACAACTGTTGAACCGATGACGTTGTTTTGACGTGATGACGTAGTCTCGTTCTGGCCCATTGGTCAAAGAGTGATATTAAGTTGATCTCCCATAGGATTACATGTATTTTTTTGGAAACAGCGATCAATTTTTATCCAGTTCCGGTTGGCTTGTCCACTGTGTAGCCACTTGTCTACGGGAAGTGAGCTTCGCTCACGGCCTATGGCCGTGACGAGCTTCGCTCATATTAATAAACCGTATCTTACACCGAGCTATTGATAGTGCAAATGAAACAATTATTAGCTAACCATATTAACTTGAAAACATTCTGGATAATTGTATGTTAATATGTAGCTGTCAATGCCAGGATCGAGTGAGCGAAGCTATATTATATGTATATTTATGTCAACTTAAAGTTACTGTGTGTGTCTCCAGATTTAGCACATTCAAGTAATTATATATATATACAAATGCTGCCTTCATGTCTTATGATATTTTTTACCATTACACATGCCCACTTTTGCAAAATAATTTAGTCTTAATTTACAATAATTTAAGTATTAGTTTTCATGCCATCATACCCAGTGTGTTTCCAATGTTTTAGTCTGGATTTTCAATGTAAGATTTATTTTTAGTAATAATATCTGATAAAATCATAGTTAACACACACATTTAGTTTGCCCTGAATATTTCTGCTGGGGAATTTTGCATCCAACAGAAATATTGGCCCATTAGTACTATTTGATGAGTTTTAGCAAATTGCAAATTTGACAGACAGTGCATCTTTGAATGTTACAATCTCTCATCTTTTAATTAGACTTCATGTAGGTTTTTAAATTTTCAAAATCGGACGTTAGATAACAATGGCGTTCTGTCCTTTCGAGAGATGGAGCTACGACCACACAGGTCTCGCAATTGTTCAATGACGTCATCAACAAAAGGTCAATCAGTGCATTTGATTTGTACAAATTCCGCTAGGAGCGTCGTGGCTGTATTGCTGTACAGTGGCGTCCTCTGGTGCAAAGAAACCGTAGCATAGCACGTTTTGCGTATAGCATGTCGGTGTTGTTTAACGATTTGAAATCCTTGACAGTTAGCGCTGAATTGGCAAGTACAACTATTTTAATGCATTAGAACTTGTATATATTTTTAAAATTAAAGATTTAGTGAAAGCCGATTGTTTTACAGCAAACAAAGATTTTAGAGCAAAGAAAGATTTGCGGCAGCTCCATAGAAATCACGTGACTGAAAGAGTTTGTGACGCTCCGAAATTTCTCATAGACTAACCAACATTCAACCTCAATGATTCAAAAACAGATTTACACACACAATACCGGAAGGAGCGTAAGCTCATGAATTCGGCCGCTTTGCGGCCGAATTCATGAGCTTTCCGCTCCATTATGTCCTTTAGGCCGATAAGCAGGTCTCTGGGCGACGAGCTAGCCTTTGGGCTTGCTCGCCAAAATCCCCTATGACTTATTCAAAGAATATATGGTTTTTGGGCTTACAGGCGAATACTTCTAATATCGCTCCCTGGCTTTTCCCAGAAAGCTTTGCCTAGTACGTTCAGTAAATTGCGGACCTTGCAGTGAAAACACTGGTCATGATGGTTTGCAATTTTTTATGAGCAGAAATATGTGTCCTTACTGTTTAATTTTTTTTTATATTATTAATACCAGAAAGTGCTAAGATCAGTGGAATGTTTCATGAGACAGAAATAAATGTTTCTGGATTATCTGTTAGCTATAGCAGTTACACATATTTAATTAGGCAAGGGCAATAAAAAATAATTACCACTCTGTTAACTGGTTTCCTGTCTCCAAATTTCAAGTATCATATATATCACCCATTTCTCATCTGCTTCATCGATTGGCAAAGATTGTTAAATTACAACTCTGTATTTTACCAAATCAGTTATTATATAGTTTGGGTATATAACTGATTCTAAATATTTTTTTAACAAAATGTTAGGAATAAATAAATTAATCAGATAATTTAGAAAATTAAAATAAAATGTATAAATGTATGTAGATATAAAAAAAACATAAAAATTAATTACACCACAATGATGACAATGATGATGAACATGCCAATTAAAGACATGAAGTATTTGATTATAATTACTGTTAATCATGCCAGCTTAATCTAGATTTATAATGATAATTGATATTAAGCCATAATTTCACTTTCATCATCATTATTAGCGATTACTCCCATCTTTACACTAATTTAAACTCATATTAAGGTATACCTGTAGGTTACTATTGCACTGTACATGGATTGTTCATATCCATGTACCTACATTTATTTTGATTAATAATTAAAAAGGAGGTACACACAATAAAAATGCACATACTGTGCATTAAAATCAAAATATTATTGTAATAATCAATAAACAGCACAATTTCTATTAAATTTTGTAATTATGAAAACATAGCAATGATTTTGAATTGATGCATTTCACACAGAATCAACAAAGCACACTAAACCATTGAAATCATTCAAATCACTATTCTGGCCTAAAATCCGCCGTTCCGCAACTGGTATCATGCTGTTTGAAGCCCGTATTGCTGTGACTTCTCATGGGACAGATAAGAACTAAAATTATCCGGCGAGTCGATTTTGGATTATTTGATAGGAGCTATTTCTTATTTTTTCGCTCAGACACCTATTTTGGGGGATATTTAGACTATTTGGATATTGGCATGCTGTCTTTCGGCAGTAGCAACAGCGATAATTGGTGAAATAAATTTGTATCCAGTTCCGGTTGGCTTGTCCACTGTGTAGCCACTCGTCTACGGGAAGTGAGCTTCGCTCATATTATTTATTATATTATGATAAATAATAATATGCTTATATTATAATAAATGATTTCTTCATAATATGTTATCTGCCAGAGACAGAAGGAGCGGAAAGCTTGGATTATATGCTGTCAACACCGTTGAATTGTCTGATGACGCTTTGTACAAATTCCGCTAGGAGCGTCGTGGCTGTATTGCTGTACAGTGGCGTCCTCTGGTGCAAAGAAACCGTAGCATAGCACGTTTTGCGTATAGCATGTCGGTGTTGTTTAACGATTTGAAATCCTTGACAGTTAGCGCTGAATTGGCAAGTACAACTATTTTAATGCATTAGAACTTGTATATATTTTTAAAATTAAAGATTTAGTGAAAGCCGATTGTTTTACAGCAAACAAAGATTTTAGAGCAAAGAAAGATTTGCGGCAGCTCCATAGAAATCACATGACTGAAAGAGTTTGTGACGCTCCGAAATTTCTTATAGACTAACCAACATTCAACCTCAATGATTCAAAAACAGATTTACACACACAATACCGGAAGGAGCGTTTATTGGGGAGACAATGTCATCCATGGAATTGGTTAGGAAAGTTGCCACATTTAATGGACCTGTGAAAGAGTAATATTCTGTATTTTTAAATGGCTGATGAAATTGTGCATTTTAATTTATATATTGTTAATAAAACTGTGATTGTTAAAAAAATTGTCAGTTGTCAACTTGAGGTGAAGTTAGAGAGTATTAAGCCTGTATGGCTTATTTGAGTTGGGCCGGGGCCTGGGGGGGGGGGGGGGTCGTATGGGGGCGGCCGTAGAGTAAGGCTAGCCGGCGGGAAGACTGCATTTATAAAATATTTAAAAAAATAAGAGTGACGAACCGACCAATTTCGGGTGACGAATCGACCAGTTTCGGGTGACGAACAGACTTTTTTCGAGTGACGAATGGACCAGTTTTCGCTAGGACGAATCGCGCAGTGACGAATCGACTAGAAGCTATTCTTCTTGTCAAATTCTAAACGTTGACAAATTATTGTTTAAAATGTAGGGACAGAGGATAGATATGCTATCTAGGACTGATGGACTAGGTAACAGGTCGATTCGTCACTGATGCTGATAGTGAACACATGCTACTATGGATGGATGATTTAGCAATAAGGGAGACAAAATGAAGACCTTGCAATATATAGCTAGGGGAAATGAAAATATAATTTCCTGCTATTAAAAGTTGCATAGAATTTTTTCTAGTATTCTGTTATTTACTGGTTATTTGCAGCCAAAAAAAACAGTCTTTCAGAAAAATGTGACATGTTTTGCAAATCTAATAGAATAATTCAGATCCAAATTTTAAAAAAATATAACCATGTTTCTTTTTATCACATTAACATACATAATTGACAGGTTCAGTGAGTGTAGCATTTTTTAACTGCATATCTGCTGTTTAAAACAGTTTGAGAAAATAAGTTTATTTCAACTTGGGCCTAGTTGTTATTACTTGTAATTAATTACATGTACAGTTTCAAATGCAATCAGCTATCAGAAACATAAAGAACAATTGAAAAATCCAATTTGTTTAATAACACTGTTTCACTCAAGAAAGAGTGAGAACAGTGAGTGTGTGTGGCCAGTTTCATTTATTTTATATGTCAGAGTGTGGGTGTGTCACTCAATTGGCCAAGATTTAATAAATACCTTGGTACAATTATTCAAGGAAGACAAATGTGCCATAGTTAGGTTATTTAAGCTATTTTCAAGGATGTGAAGATCAGTGATCTGGCCACAGCTTAAATGTACACAAACATCAGTGATGTCACTGAAATCTTCACAAGGCTCAGAAGATTATTTGTAAAACCAATCTTAGTAAGTATTTATATCTCCATGAGTTCTGCTAATTATAGGATATGTTATGGATTGAGATTCTGATACAAAAATAGAAACAAACTAACAGAGCTCCTAATACAAGAAACAGAAAAGACAAGAGTGGTTACAAGACATAGAAAAAACTATGAAAAAGTATGGAATAAAGAAAGAACAATTAGCAAAAATGAAACCAAAGAAAGTAAAAGTCTACATCAGGGAAAACTATCCACAGAACATTCCGAGAAGGACTATTCGCGAATACACAAAACAAGAACAAAATTCAATGCCTAATAGATGGCTACATAGGAGCAGAGAAGGCTAAATACACTAACCAAATGAATAGACACCTAACGAGCACCATGTTCAAGGCAAGGACACGAATGCTAGACATAAAAGGAAACTTCAAGAATAAATACCGAGACAGAACATGTAGAATATGCAAAAAAAGTACCAGACGAAACCCAAAACCACATACTCACGGAATGCGAGGTGGTAATACAAAATAACTAAAAATACAGTATGAAGACCTTTTTGCAAGAAGCTATATAACAATGGATGAAACTGCCCAAAAATATAATAAAAATTATGAACCTAATACAACAATGAAATCAATAAGATAAATACAAGACAGAAGCAATATTAAACCAGAACAGCCACCACCAGGACAATAAACACGAATGACAACAACTGTGCAGCTCCCTGCTTATATTACAGGTTGAGCTACCCGGCATCCCGGGGTATCTAGCACAACAAAGAAGAAGAACCATGTAAAAATGGCTCTATTATCATTATATATACAATGAACTTAATTCCAATACTTAATTGAACTAATTTAAGCTCTTAGGAGTTTCACATTGCTTTTGTTGTGCAAATGCCAATAAAGAATCTTTTAATTTACATCTATGCAATATCTATATAATTGGTGTATCAGCAGGGGTTGGTCAAAACGGCCAAAATACTAAGACGGCCACCGTACCAGAACGGCCAAATGAGAAAACTGCCACTTGCGAGAACCGCCAAATTATTTTCTCTCGGGTATTTAGTTACAACCCACATTATAGCAAAAACTAATAGTCCAGACATAAACCACGTTTGGAAATATTTTGCAGATGTTTGCACTTGACTCATATCACCTGAATTTCTTTAATTATTAATAATAAAAAAATTTACCTGAACACAGTGCTCCTGAACAAACTTCAGAGTTAAAAAAATTGGCCCTAAGATTTCATATATATTTCCTTAAACTGCACTCTCACACGATCATTTTAAGGTGAAAAAAATTGCGAGATAGGCCGTGGAAGTATGTCAATCACTACGCACGTTAAATTTAACTGAGCGGCGAACAAAATAGTACTTTAAAATTTGTCCGATACGACTTTACATTGTCTTTTTTGGTACAGGGACTTGGCCAATTAATTGTTATCTTATGATTAATATAACCTTTCTATACACTGTCAAATTTCTTGCTCCCCCACTAGGATCCTGGCTTCCTCAAATTCTCCAAGACCCTCTCCTAGTGTGATCAAGTGTCTTGCTTTACATCCTGTATTTCTGCACCTGATGGGCCAATTAGGAAAGGCAGGGACCATGGCAATGACATGAAGGATAAAACACGTCAAACTACTACCCACCTTAAGTTCGATCGGGGATTGAACCGGGACCAAGCGCTACTGCTGAACTAGGTCCCCACCCCTCAGTAGCTTTTGATGAAAACTAGCAAATTCATTTTAAAACAACACAAATATATACTACCATAAATAAGACATACACTGTTACAAGGATGATATTGTTAGTATTGACAGACAGCGCAACAATGACAATGACAGATGAACATGTAGAAAATAAATTACAATACAGATGCGTATATATGAGTGCTGTTCCATTTAAAAAAGAGGGGGGGGGGGATGGACCTGAAGATTTTTCAGATATCGGGAGGGGGGTATTGAGGAAAACTGATATCGGGGGAGGGGGGTGGTTGACCAGTATTTTTTTAATGTAGAAAAAAGTGGGGGTGGGGGGGTGGTTAAAAATGGAACAGCTCTGACCAAGGTGGGATCACAGAGTATCCTCAATGTAGCAATTCAATAACGAGAATAAAATTTCACAGCTGCAACATGGAATAAGTTATAAAAATAAATAGAATACAATCTGTAGAATGAGATAAAACCCTAAATTGCGAAATTATCAATTTAAATGAATTTTCCTAACGGTGGTTGGTACTTCAGTGGAACTAACTGTCAAAGGCCACATTCCGCCCAGAATGCCCGCTTGTATTCCTACACCTGAAGCGACGGCTAACTCAGGATCAATAGCAGTATTAGGCCGCTTTGAAAAATAGTCCTTTATCAATTCTCGAACTTTTGGTATTCTAGTTGATCCTCCGACTAGAACGATCTCATCTATATAATCTTTAGGTATTTGTAAAACTTCTAAAATTTTATCTATCGGTTCGAGAACTTTTACAAACAGATCAGCGTTCAATTCATTGAATATATCTTTGGTGACTGTATGCACAAATTTAACAGGCATATTTTTGCTAGTCCGTATTGAATTGAGCGTCACTTTCACAGCGACTTCTGGATGCGATGTCAGTTTTAATTTTGCGTCTTCAACGGCTTGGCGCAACACTTGTAAGTCCTCAGGGTTATCGACGACTTGATTAAACTCCTTCATAACTTGTTTTTGCAAGTACGACATGAGACGTTCGTTGAAATCTTGCCCTCCTAGGTGGTTGTTGCCTGGAAACAAAGATAAATGATTAATTACCCCACTAGTAAGTCTTAAAAAGTCAGGTGACGCCATTTACAATGTTTAACTTACTAGTAAGTTTTAAAAAGACAATGATATTGATAATTAATAATATGCAGTCCAGTCTCTTTAAAATTGACACAACAAAGAACCCATCCACGGGGTAAATGTGTAACATGGTGTGTACCCACCCAGCCTTATCATCTCATCATTATGTCTGCCTCTGGCAGCTGGTCATATAAGCTGACTAAATCTCAGACTCAGTAGCATAGACATAATGTTGACATAAAGTTGATCGACAGAAATTGTTAATTTAAGGGAAAAAGTGCTGTATAGCGGACCCAGATTTATGACCATATTTAACGAGCCTCATTGCCATGCCTATGACGTAAAAGTGCTTGAAATTAATTTATGACGTCACAAACTAATGTAGTTATGACGACAGTTTTCATATTCACGTAAGAGACAGAGTTTATTTTTTGCTTTTTCATGGGGGCTGCCGTCTTTTCTAAACCCCCCTATTCTAAACCAAATATTATTTTAATTGTGCTAGAACTTTAAACTTGTGAATTATTTTATAAAAATTAAATTTTTAATGAACGCCAAATTAGGGCATAAATTTGGGTCCGCTATACTACACTAAACCCAAATTAAGTCTGTCAGTCACTCTATCATGAGTAAATGTTAATTATTGGTGTTTCGATCACTCTCATTTTCTCAAATGCCTATAATGACTGAGAAAGCCCTGAAGGGGTTTTCTGCCAAAGGAAACCTTATCATGGCCGAAATTTGGTGTACTGAGTACTACTGACCAGCCATTCCTTGCGTTAAAAACATCCCGCCCTGGACATTAAGCAGCGACACATCCAGGGTCCCTCCTCCGAGATCGACCACCATGATGTAGTCTATTCCTTTTTTATTGTGCAGACCGTAAGCGAGGGCGGCTGCCGTTGGTTCATTAATCACCCGAAGAACTTCCATGCCTGAAAAATTAATTAACAGTAATTTAACAAGAAGATAAGCAGATGAAATGATGACATGAGATAAGGCTTAATAACAGTGAAAACATGACTACCAATACATAGATTTCCTGTTGTTTTTATGATGATTTAATACCGTTAATCATGCCTTAAAGTCGAATTCAAATGAGTGCCAATGATCTACCCCCTAGCTTTATCATAGAGCAGCTCTGCTAATTACACTTTGTCCATGTAAAAATTTGAACGAACAGTTTCCTGTGACACTTCCTTAACTATAAGAAGGCCAAGCGGACCAACCCTGTATAACATAATTGACAAGGCATGGGTCTTACAAAAGTGACTTCACTACAAGTATTGTAAAGTGCCTCTGAGCATGCACTATAAAACATGGTATAAACAAAAATAAACAAGCTATATACAGTCACCATCTTTGTAATAATAGATAGATAGATAGATATGGGAAGTGCAGCACTCTAAGGAAAGTTATTGCTGCTATCAATGGTTGATTGATGAGGCCATAGAGCAGGGAGTCCACCAATGGTACACATTTACCCCATGAGTGGGATCTTTTACTTGCCTCAGCATAGACATTTAAACCATCCCACTACCGGCATTACATACCCGCTAATGCAGCAGCCCTCCGCGTATAGTTCCGTTGCATCTCATTAAATTCCGCTGGAACGGACATGACCGCAGTCTTCACAAGAACACTGAGATTGGCCATGGCAGTGTCTCTCAAGTTGCCCAGAATGCGTGATCCTACGTACTCCGGACTGACGAGGGTTTTATTCTTTCCATTTATGATGACAAAATTGACCATATCTTTGTCATTCAGCACCATCTAGAAAATACAAGAAAGTGATTTAACATTAAATTATGAATTGACTTTGTATGTTTCAACTAAGTTTTTTCTCAAGTTTGCATGTTTACATCAACAACAATGATCTGAACTAAGAGGTTTTAAACTGGTGTTCAGCAGACTACATTAGATTACATTACACCACCTAAAGAGCCCAACAATGTCATTATAAGTCCAGTAATTTATAGTTTATTGCATTTGTGTAAAAAGTAGCATCGAGGCATCATGAAATGGCTATAATACAACTACTTTCCTATTTATTTATTTGAACATATTTTTACAGGGTAAAAAACATTTCGGGAGAACGCTCTTTCACAAAATGACCCTGTTATAATATCATGTAGGCAGAATTAATTCAAACTGTAAAAAATTAGGAATTTCAATCTCTATGTCACCTGATTTTTACAATGTTTAGATTTGGCCATCTTTCCAAAGATGTCCTCCTTCTCAGGACAGCTCGGCTGGGGAGAATAAGGCCTCGCTTCAGGGAGATGAGACTTGGCTTTTAATCCAGAAAATAAGGTCTGGACTATGTCAGAGTTACATAAGTGTCTCACCTTGAATGGATACCTCCCAGCCTCTTTGTTTAGCTCGTCTTGAGTGAATTTCTTTCCGATAAATCTCTTTGCATCGTAAATTGTGTTCGCCGGGTTTTTCTCTGACTGAGCAACTGCCTTGTATCCGACTAAAATTTTGTCATCGCTGTACAGAAAATCAGATTTAATTAGTTAATTACTGTCCCATTAATCAATAAAATACTATTGTTACTTTTCTCAAAGAAGTTATAATACAGTTCAGTAGTTCATCATATTTATATCATGGATTCATTTACTAGCCCCAGCATATACTAATTTCTAGTAATTAGTGTTACTTCACTGGCCAACTAGCTAGAGCTGCTAAAGAATTATATGATTAATCTCGATCGTCATAGCCAAATTTCTGTGGACTAAGAACTCTAAAGACAAGTGGCAACAAAATTATCTGTTTTCGAAAGACAGTTGGTCGGAATGATATGCCAATTTAATTTCATCAAATTTAATTTCGATAAATAATGAAGTTCCACAATGACTTCCAAATATTATATTTTAAATGCCAACAACTTCCACTGTAAACATTGCAGATCTTATCAAAAACGACATGAAAAATAATCGTCTAAAAAAATTAAAAACCCAATGATATTGTGTGAGGCATGATCGCATTTGCTAGTCACACGAACTCAGCAAAAGTAAATTATAACCAACCTGAATGCAACGACGCTGGGAATGCATTTATGTCCGTCCACATCTTTCAAGACGTCCACTCGCCCCGTGACTGCATGATACACTGACACACATGAATACGTGGTTCCTAGAAAATTAAATCCAATTATTTGTCAATAATTGAATAGGAAACAATGGTGCGATTCATTTACAGTCGAGCCTAAACCTTTATCATGTCATCATTACGTCAACCTCTGTCAGTTATAAGCCCTGGCAGAATATGTAAAGTTTACTTCCATTTTCACATCACATTGTTTCCCATGAGGGCTGTTCTATCATTTAAAAATAGATATCAGTGTTTGAAAATTTTCTGAAACAGCCCTGAATAAATAATCACGATTCTTTTTATTCCAACAACAATTCCAACCATTTTCCCTTGTTTCTATCAAAGGTTTTAGCAACCATTTTTCACTTGGATGATTTTATTAAAAGTTCACATATTGTTCAATTTTACATAAACTGTATAATATTACATAGGTAAATAACTTAGTAAAGAATATAAACTGTTCATTAATGGTTTCATCTTTGACATTTCAATCTATAGCAACAAAGGTATCCATGAACTAATATTAAAGGAAGTTTCGAAACAGAATTAAGTAATTTAATTACTGAATGGAACTGTCTGGAGACAAATCAGTATACAAAATATGTATATATAATTAAATATGTAATCTAAATATCCACAATATGTTCAAAATTTATTATTATACTCACCTATTAAAAAAACATTTGTCTAAATCAAATTACAGCTGTACAATATTCAATACAGTTCATTGATATGATACTTAACATCCTAATAAACTGAAACAATTATGTATTAAGATAAGTTAATTATACATAGCCATATATACCCAAATCAATTCCAATGATTTTTGGTGTCGGAGGTGGCAAGTAACGCTGACCCAAGTAGCCGGCTAACAAGACAGCTAAAACTGATAGTCCTGAAAAATAAATTTAATACAAATCAAATGAGATTGATGGCGGCATCCCATTTTTTGAGCTTGGACTAACTATAGTGGAAATCGAGAACTCTGCAAAAAAAAGACTGAAGAGGTGTGGGACCTAAATGTATGGTGACAGTATGGTGTCATTCAATTAAATTTCCAGAACTTATACACGTAATTACTGGTCACTAGGTAGCCCTGGGCTAAATTACATGAATGATATAACTTCATAAGTAATTAAACTTTAAAGTGACCAATAAAAGTCAATACGAACATTTAGTTATAATAATAGCAAAGAGTAATAGTTATTTGTAGATATAGAGCAGCCATTCCAATTATGCCACTCGATCCTCCAGACGAATGAATGAACGACAAGTCAGCACTGAATGCTTACTTTCACTTTCGCCAGTTTCAGTTTTGACCAAACCCCAATCTTCCCGGCGTTCCTACTGACAAATCTTAAATTCCAGAGCTATCCCATCCTCACCGTTCACACAACATCAGTGACTCTTAAAACATGTTAAATACCAACCAAATATTGTACAGGTTGCTGATCCCATATTTGCGCAGTATTCAGTCCATATGTTCCAGGATCCAACTCATGATATTTGACCCAGTTCTTTCCCTGCAATGTAGCCAATCCCGAACGCCCTCTGTCGTTTAGTTTTAATAATTGCGACAACAGCGCCACCACGACAGGGAAAAACATAGACTGCGCTGCAGCCAAACCCCTCAGTGCATTTAATTGTATACAAATTTAATTATCCATTCTTTAAATAGAATATTGAAATCTCCTGTTATAACTCTATCATGGCCTCAAAAGGCATACTTGTAAAGGCAAATACAAAATATTTCCTCTTACAGCTATTTTCGTTTAATAAATTATATATATTTATGAAATGTAATACACTGCTGTCAAATGTATTTTTCACTGGATTTTGGTATATTCTCCTGCATGATTTTGATATATCTACTTTAAATATAATCAATTCCTAAACAGCATATTGTTGGTTTTAGTGTGGTCCGCATTGTCCGCCTGGTCCGCATTACACTCACCCAGTAATTAAGCATGACCCCAGTGGAGTAAAGTTAATGATTTTACAACTCTTGTCTGTTGCTTTTATCAAACTTTTCATCGGATGGGTATTAAACTTAAAGAAGTGTTGTTGCTTAAACGATAGCTGTATTAATTTTTTTTCAAAATTTGTAGAGATATGTCTATATGACTATAAGCACAACTAGACTTTCATGAGCAGCTTTACCTCTAACCGATCGGCCACAAAGGATATCCCTGGGGTTATTGCTGCTGCCCGGGTTCTTGTTTATACCTTGGAAATTAGACCAGGAGGGGACACTCGGAATTTGCAATATGAGCGTCTCCTAAGTCTGTATTTCCTCAGATTTCAAGTTTACGTGCAGTTTGGCTTTGAAATCATCATATTAAGCAATTAAGTCCCAGGGCAATATAAGCGCTGGCTGGGTGAAGACAGTGGCCCTAAAAAATTATATCTCCTGCTAATTCTCCTCAGCAAAAATGCTTCTATATGGTAATTTGCTAAATTTAATGTATTTATATTTTATTCCCACGTAAAAGCCAGTTTTATAGTCTACAATGAGCATGATGAGAAACTTCTCCGTAAAAATCAAACCATTTTTGGTGGAGTTATGGTTATAAGAAATTAAAGATGACTGATTTAAGAATGTGTCTTTTACACTGCCATTATATAAAACCCACAAATACCCACACAATCAAATTATGCTTAGATGAAAATAAACATTCTGGCCAGTAAAATGATAGCTATTAATGATATAGCCTATATTCACGGCTTGCTGTGGCAGGTCTAGTAAATATCAAGATAAACAACACACACTTAATTGACAGTAACACAGCAATTACTTAACTATGCATCTGAGCGAATTAAAATTGAAGTGTATTATCCATAAGGTTGTTATCCACCTAATAACATGCTCACTATGTGTTTTCTTTAGTGCTTTGGTGCTCAGAATAACTAAATTATGTATATCATGCAATGTAAATGAATATGAAAACTGATAAATCGTATATTCCATGCTTATTGTTGCACAATTGCCCCCAGGTCCTTTGGTCATTAAGCTTTTGGCGAGACAGTGATTCTACTTTTGATGTACCCCAGTGTTCCCTTCTGGTCTAATTTCTCCAAGTTTATACTATATGACATCCCCGACGACCTCTTGCGATTTTGACGCACAAGTCAAACATCGCACAAGACCTACTTATATACCTGCTGTGAGCGGGGTTCGAACTGCCTTCCCTGAACCCCACATGCAGCTCACAGAGGCTCCCGGCCAATGCACCAATTCATGAGCAGCTTTACCCTGCATCTAACTGATCTGCCACAGAGGATATCCATTCTAGCCAAGTGCTAGGAGATGGGGTTATTGCTGCTGCCCGGGTTCTTGTCTAGATTTTACGACAAGACTATAAGCTCAAGAAATGAAAGTGACAGTCATGCCTCTGTATATCTCCTTATTCCTGTATGGCTTAAAGTCACAATAGAGCTACACTGTGTTACATATAAATTCATTTATTATCAAATACTCTTGTATAGAAGCTGTTATGTACAAATACAATGCAATATGTAAAATTACATGGACAATACATAATAATATTATATTCACACAATCAAATGGAAAAGACGCAATAAAATAAACATTCCTCGTTAGTAGTAGGTCCAGGGGGGTGAGGGATTTAACCCCCCCCCCTTCCCCTTTGGCCAAATAAAAAAGATTAGTGATCCCTGTAATATATTATATTTTGGCAACCCCCCCCCCCCCCAGCTCCCCTGCAAATTTTCCTAGATCCACCCCTGCTCATTGAGGCATAATAGAAAGAGTGTATATGAGATTATATGAGTCATATACTATTTTTAATAACTTGAGCCTAAAGAGAGATAAAAAAGGAAAAAACTCAAGCTTTACAGATTGAGTGTGTATGGGGAAGCCTCTACCTTTGTGAAATTATGATAAGTGGAATATCTCAATTGATTGAAATTTTCATTATGGCAATAGCACATGCAATGTATCTCATGTTTCGAATGTTAATTTATGCATATATAAATAATATTTCAAAATATAGTTATTATTATTTATTTATCTATTTGTCTTATCATATTATTATTTGATTATTTATGACTTGTGCTGATTGCACCCAGCCCACAAGGGGTTTATAAGTCACACCTTCACAAAAAATACGTTTTTGACTCTCCCAAAATGGACAGCAAAACGTTTGGATATCACTTATATTATGATAATCAGAGTTACAAAAATAATATATGATCACAGTTAATAATGTAGTTACAATTTTACAATTATTCAGTATCCAGTACTTGTACTTATAAAGTTTTAAAATTAATTCACTTATTTTTATCAGAAGTTTAGCTAGAGCCAGGTACTTGCAAGTGGGTTGTGACTCCTAAAAGCCTGTGAGCATTTTTCTATTATAGCAAGTGTTGCACTTTATAGACCACTCCTAACTTAAGTAATATTTCCCATTTATAAGGAAGTGAAGCTCTGTCACAAACATGCAACTCTTATGGTGCAGTAAGTTATACACTTCAATTCTGGGAGTGTCTCGTGTTGCTGAATTGTGCTACAGTCATAATGAATTGCAGCATTCTTTAAACCATGAAAATATACTATGGAATTAATGTATTTGTTTACAATAATTAAACATATAATATATATATATGAGACAGTTTAAAAATGACTTATTATTATAGTAATATGCTCTGATCATATTTATACATTTTTAATAGTTTTTTTTTACAAGATGAATTGAATATAAAAAAGATTTAATTTCAATGAAAATTCACTTAATATATATCTACTATGGAAAAAAAATCTATTTATGGAATTAGTGTATTTGTTTGCAATAATTAGAAAATATATATTTATGAAGAAGCCTAAAAATTGACTTATTATTATAGTAATATGTTCTCTGATCAAGATAAATTGAATATAAAAAACAAACATTTAATTTAAATGGAAATTCACTTAATATTTTTGTAATCAGAAATCTTAAAGAAACCTCATACATTTGCAAAGGGTCTGTGATAACAAGCAGAAAAACAGTACATGTATACAAACATACATCTTATTAGAGTCTTTGATATGAATTATATACCCCCATCAGTTTTTTTTAAACGTCATGCAGGATACATTAAAATATTAAAAATACTCTAAATTTGGGCTTAAAATGGCACATCAAAAGTCATTTATTGAGAGTTAATTTAATTTAGCTTCAAATAAAATTTAATAAAATGAAGCTCAGCGAGAAAATATTGAATGAAAAAAAAAAGAGACACAAAATAGGTAAATGAAGGCTGCTCCATTTAAACATGCTTGACTGAATGGCAAATAGGCCAAAAAAATTAATAAATAATAAAATCATATCATTTTTTCAAAAGCATTGCCAATTCACAAATCCAGTGCCACCAAAACTCCATGGTTTTCTTTCTTAAAACTTTTGCACTCAGAATGGCATGAGTGATTTACTAAATGATCAATTATTTTTTTGAAAAAGCAGGGAAGAGGAGAAGGAAATTATTTTTTTCAGAGAAAATCTATTTGGTTGATCACAGTTTTGAGCACAAGCAGGGATATTTTATGGAGGAGAAGCTATTTATTTTATCAAAATGGAGCAGCTTTCAAATATCTAAGTCAATATGACATACTGACGTCCTAAACACAGAACAATTTTCATAGATATTGCAATATAGTAAAGAGATCCCTGCAGCAAATACCTCGTCTACTCGCCTAGCGGGAAATTCTCTTTAGCTCAGTTGGTCAGTTGCTATAACAATATCTTTAGGACAAGAACAACATAAAAAGCAAAGAAATATTAATCTACATTTGATAGGTCATTTTTAATCATCATCACAGATGGCTATAACAAGTCTATTTTGGATTTTGTTGTAGAAACTGGCAAAATTCATAACAGGCATGTACCTATCCGATTCTATATATATAAGACCACATAATCTGGGCCTAGCTATTGGTCTTAATTTTGAATGTTCTTCATTTTAATACAATTTGATAATTATTAAATTGCAGGCATCAACTAGTGTTTTATCATTGAACCACAGATAAACAATAATAATAAGGCTTCGCAGTGCAATGCGCTCTGAAAACAAGTTAGAGTTTTCTCTGAATTCCACAAATATTATTTGTAAAGTTCATGACCATTTTCAGCCAATCAGAGCAGGGGTGTCGATGCAGGGGGGGGGGGATCAGGGGGATGTATAACCCCGAATTTGTTGGAAGGGGCAGGATGATCAATGCAATCATCCCCCCCCCCCCCCGCTCCCTGTAATTCATGAATGAAAATTACCTTTTTTCCACATTTTTGTTTTGGAACATTTGTCCTTTGTTAAACAGTTTACACTTCATATCACATATCGGTACAAGTTTATAGTTTGACATCAATGATCCACCATTACTTTACCTCTTGGCAAGTGTCTGCACTTTAACTGCCGCCACTTGTATGAGGGAAAGTCACGGTGCAACAGCCATCAAGAGAAATCGACACCCCTGATCAGGAGCCTTCTCCTAGGCAGCTGAATTTTCCTATGCATTCAAATAGGGGTCAACTTGGGTCTCAAATATAGGAAGCAATGTTCCACGTCGCTATTTAACAGAAAATCTATTGTCTCACCTCACTTTTTACCTAAATGAATGTTAGCGATAAGTAAGAACATCAAAACTGTCGCCTGTGACTCTTTAAGTAGATATTCCTCTTACGTCCGTCATTATTTAAGAGGTTCAGTGTCACTTTGTTCCGGGTTAAGAAGGGCAATGTCACACCGTCGAGTTTTGCTATTTTTCCCAAGTAGATCCCTCCAAATCTAGTGCGTTACCTTCTCAAAATTGTATTCTGTGTCAATGACTAAAATCGATAGCTGATGCGCCCATGACTAACTAAGAAGAGTCCAATAATTATTGTGGCCTCAGTAATGATCTGGGTTTTCTTGTGAGGTGGGGTATTCACAAAAAAAATGAAAATTCAGTTACCATGGTAAAAAATGCTGTTGCAAAATCATTCACAAGGGCAGTTCATTAACACTTAGGAACCCTCAATTATGTAACACAAATCAGAATTCGATTCTACGTAATCTACTGTAAACAGATGAACTTTCATTTCACATTGGGACCATATATTCACTTGTATACAGTACAAACCATTTTAGTCTCTCAGATAATAAATCACAAATATCTAATATGATTGTACAAATATCAAAATACATTTCATCAAAAAGTTTAAAATACACAGTTTGCAAAATAATTTTAATATAAACAGTGTCTTGGATGCATATATTTATAAAAAGAAAAATACAAATAATATGTATAATTCTGCTACAATAAGCACAAAATTCTGCAGTATTAATGTACTAAATATATGGCACAAATAATCATGTTTTTCCCAATAATATGTTGGGAGGAAATGAAAGTCGTCATTTTATATTCCTTCAATGTTATAAAAAATTCAGCAGGCATTTTCTTTGTTGGAAGACCATAAATATGTTGATGACCTTGTTGATGACCTTGATTGACTCTCATTTAATATAATCCAAAATAAACAGATATAGAAATCACTTCCTCAAATTGCTTTCATGTTTAGTTTCCTCAAAAAGCTATCAGTTGCCATACTATTCATAGCTCCATCACAAATTCTTAAAATTTAACATTTTCTTGCATAAAATTGTCTTGGTAAAAGAGTATTCCCAGGCGTTGCTTGATTTTTCAGCTTCAAATGTAAAATTGAGTCATTCTTTCAACACGTTGCATCACTTCTTGCGATCGCGAAGTATGTAGGATTTCCCGTTCCCGTATCACAATTTTATCGATATTACTTTTGTAATTGTAAGCTGATGGTATGCATATTGCTGTGCTCAAAATGAAAAGTTCCAGTGTTATCGAAGATTGAATCTTAATGTATCTCATTTGTAATCTTGGTTTTGTTAGGTAAGTTCTGGTTTTCTGGTAGTTTCAATAAGTATATAACATAGCAGTCTGATGGTGCATGCCTTGTTTTCATACTTAATTTCTTTCAAATCACACCAGTTTTGTGTTCAGTCAACACTATGCAAGTTTCTATACATAAATATCTTCATTTTGTCTGTGCAATACTTCAATCAATTGTATTATTGATTAAATAATACCCTGCATTAATTAATCATCTTCCTCAATGCTTCTTCAAATCATCCTCAAACTCAAAAGCGTAGTTTATGCTAGGTTTCTTCAAACTGTCAAAATCATCATCCAGTGGTGGTTTTTTAATCGTTCCGACGTCATCATAATAATCATCATCATCATCTTCGAAACCCGGCTTCTTTCCGATTTCATCGTAAATACCCTCCTCGTCCTTAAGTCCTCCTTTGAGGGGGTCGACGTAAATGTTTTCTGCTGCTCGAGCACCGTCGTTGAGTCCGCTGAAATCATCTTCCACCGTATGAGGAAGCTGGATGGGATAACTTGGTGGAGAGGTCTTCTCTTGAGACCTGCGTCTGAAAATATAGATTAAAAATTAGAGTACATTCAGCAAAACCTTTGTCAATTGCTCTTCATTTTATAAGTGATATTTAGTTAATATAATTTGTTGGCAAATATGGGAGATTTCGTGGACATTGATATTTGGTGGATTAGTTGGCATTTTGTCTCATTGACCTCTCCTTGCGCTCAGATTTAAGTATTGTGAGTCATAAGTAGACAATGGTCATTGTGAGGTCACAGAGAGCAAGAACAATGGTCAAGAGTTAATGTAATAATATATTGCATAATCAATAGGAGGTCAATGAGGCAAAATGCCAACATGGCTGCCATGTAAAAAGTATGCAGTGGATTAAGTGAGGTTTACAGGGATCCATTGTGACCCCATAGCACAACATGTACTACTAAGTCCTAACTGCACTTTTGAGATATTGTTTCAGACTTTTTGGGCAGCCTATCATACACATCATCATTTAGGGATACACTCAATTCAGTGTGAATAGAAGCGTTTTATAGGTTACTAGTTTTCAGAGGCCTGTATTCTGAACATAAGTAGTATGCATGGAGCTCTTTTGTAAAGTTTCTCCATGTCTTACCTATTTTATATTTCACAAGGCAATCTGAGTTGTTAAACAGTCTTTAGCCATGTGTTGCACACTTCTGAACTTGATATTCCAGATGAAGATTGGTAAGTTTGCTTCTAAAGTATTTATACGAGTGAGGAGACTGCCCCAAGAAAAAAACATTGCCAAAACTGGGTAGCCACATAGGTTATGAGATGATAAAGAAGAGCATTACTTTTTATTGAAAGAAATAAGATAAATTAAGAGGTATAAATTAATTTACTTACCCTTTGCTCCAACAAACAATAAGTCCTATAATTAGAAGGGCAACTGCAAGGATGACAACAACGGCTGGAACGGCACTGCAAACAGCTGAAACAAGAAGGGATAATACAGTTTACAATATTCTTGGTTTATTAAAAAATTGAATGCCTTTATATTTCAGAAACTGAAACAACTTGTCTTGGTATCATTCAAATTATTGACGTTTCAATATGATCATTTTCATTCTCACCTGAGTTTTGTGAACAGTATGGCAACGTGACATGACCTGAAGCATTGGCTGCAAAAACATTGAAATTCTCATGATAAAAATGGTTTTATATTGAAAATAGAAATAAAATCTGTTGTTAATTGAAATTTATTGACCTGGGAAAAAATTCCTGTCACGAAATAATTTCTTTCAAGACCATAAACATTGGTTTTCCCAAAATATATCAATTCCGTACAGTTCTAGTCCAATGATCAAAACAGGTTATTGTCCGTGGTTTATTTAAATACACTAATAGATAATAAATGACGTAGGCAAAAATAGGAAAAACAAGCCAATTAAGAAAAGCTTATAGTGATGACTCCAATAACCAGGACAACCACATGATCCTTAGCACTTGACCATATTGACAATAATTTATGCAAGTCAGTCCCATTTTGTTTAACCATTGCCTTGAAACTTTTTTTCAAATTGAATTTGTGTACGGAATCAACAAAGACGACTTACGACTCTCTGTTGTAATGTTTTCAGCACCAATAGTCGTGCCCTCAGCTTTCTCCGTTGTTGATTGTTCAGCCTCAGTCTGAGCGTCTGTGACCCCCAAAGTCATACTTGCTGATGTTGTACTTTCGGCAGTAGTCCATTTGGTGGTTGCAGTTTCTGCGCTGGTTTTTGTTGTTGAGGCTGTTGTTGTGATGTTAATTTGTGTTGTTGTTGTTCTTGTTGTTGATAATGTGGAGGAAGTGGAAGGATTTGGAATGAATGATGCACTTGGATCTGGAAAATAGGGGTTTAGTGCAGTATAGCGGACCCAAATGTATGCCCATATTTAGCGTCCATTAAAACTTAAGTTTTATCAAATATTTAACAAGATTGAAGTTCTAGCACAATTAGAATAACATTTTGTGTAAAGTAGTGGGGGTTTGGGGGCAGTAGCCCCCTAGAAAAAGCAAAAATAAACTCTGTCTTTACCGTGAATATGAAAACCGCCGTTATAACTAAATTAGTTTGTGACGTCATAAAGAAATTTCAAGCCTTTTTACGTCATAGGCCTGGCAATGAGGCTCGTGAAATAGGTTAAATATGGTCATAAATCTGGGTCCGCTATACTGCACTTTTTCCGAAAATAGAGTTGATATCCTACATAATACAATATACTGTTGAAAGATTTAAGTTACTAATTGTCTGGTGAGTTATATAGTCACTATTGGGAAAGAAAACAAGCTGAAAAAAGTAAATGTAGATATAGGCTGGCGAAATATAATTACAAAAATCTAAACTGACAGATGTGAGACTTAGGACTCACAAGTGAGTGATGTTAAATGACATTTCAAAGCAAGCAAACCTTCCATCTCCTCTCAGTTCAAAGACTAGGTCTACATGGATATTAGGAATAGAAACTTTTAACTTGAGATCTGACAGTGACAATATTGATACAGGGATGAAAATGAGGAAGCAGGAAATATCTTAATCAACCAGTAAAAAGAGCATCATTCAGCATCATTCAGCATCGATGAAACAGTAACAGTAAATAGATGAGATTTGGCAACTTACATTAAAATATGATTTATTCTAGTCCTCTGTGTGTGAGACAAATATAGTCTTTTCACTGAGCAGCCTCTCCTCTTATTACTCATTTGGCTTTTCAGACATAGTAGGTCATAACTAACTGATTCCATAAATATAATTTTCTATGGGAAATAACAGAAATCAACTAAATGATAAGATGCCAAATATACATCAAAATGCACTGAAAAATATGCTGCTAGGATGCACTTTGCTTCAGTCATTCAGAGTCAATTCAGGGTGTGAACTTTATCAGCCAATAGAATTGCAACTCTCTGTCATAGCAACCTGGTGGAATACAGAGAACCTTCCATGAAAATCCACTATTGAAATATTAAGACAACACACAGTATATAGGCAGTGAGAAAAACACCAAATGCGTGATTCAGATTCAGGTTCTTTATGCCACATGTAAAAAAAGTGAGGAGGGCCTCCACAAGGCAGCAAGGCTATCACTGGATAGAAGGCAACCCCTCAACTAATGTAAAATTGTTCAAAGAGACCCGACGTTGGAGTGAAGAAACTCTTCAGTAGAATACATTATCTTACCCAGCTCTCAAACTTGATCTGCAATAAGGTAGTAAAATTAAATAATACCTACCTCTGCACATGACACTAAAGTTGTATTTACAAGGCATCGATACCCATTTTCCCGTCGTCATATTCATCGCCATGCAATCATAATCATCATCATAATGAGGCTCATTTGGTGCCCAGTTTGACATCTTAACATCACCCGTTGCTAAAATCAGATAATAATTCATTAAGTTATGTTTATGACATCACTCGCATAACAAATTCTTATATTGGAATGAATGTGAATCAAATGTAGTATATAGCCATTTCAGAATGAACTTCAATAAAAAACTTGTTTTTCCATGTAAGAATCTTGTATGATTTATATTTTAGCAACCCACATGCACCAAAATCCTTTGCAGATAACGAAACAAAAAGTGTGAAGATTTTAGATCAAGACAGATCTTGGAATTATAATAGGTGGGGGTGGGCAATAATAACAAATTCTGAAGGTGTAAAGACCTTATGGAGGCAATGCAATTAATTTTGGTAATGAAAGATGGCGGGTGCATGCATCCTATGCTCTACCCTGGATCCACCAATGGGGTAGTCAGTAAGGCCAGTTTTTAAGGGGGGGGGGGGCAAAAGCATGACTGAAAGAGGTTCCTGTCAGTCATTTCATAGAAAACGTATAGTAATTAATGCTGCTCTTATTAGCCTTTTAAGATATTATATATAATTTTATTGACAGGATATTATCATAATTGATACATTTGTCAAACATACAAATAACATACAATAATAACATACAATAATACAGTACTTTTACAGTAATAATACAACAATACTAAAAGTGTTAAGCTAACAGTCTATATTAAATGTTGTAACAATAATAAAAGAAAATTTTACAATATAGACAAATAATAAAAAAAGAAAAAAGAAGAAAAAAAAAAAAAAAAAAAAGACACATATTCTGCCTACCTTGCCAGTACCAATCTTCATATCTAATCCCTGACCAGTACACAGGGCTACCAATTTGCTGGATAGTCACTATGATGTTGATAAATGTCATCATGAACTGGAGGAAATTGTCGTTGTCTTCCTGCGTGAGGTAGAAAAGATCTCCTCCCTGTTCCAAACACTGATTTCTCGCATCATACCAGTCTGTTGTCTCGTTTCCAAAATGGATACAGAACCGAACATCTTCTGGTGTACAGCCCTCTGAAATTGAATAGGTGCATAGGAGTAATGCATTGTATGTTTTGACCTATTTCTTCTTATTTTGTATCTTGTCTTGTCTTTTCTAATCTTGTCTTATCTTGTCTTGTCTTTTCTAATCTTGTCTTTTCTAATCTTGTCTTATCTTGTCTTGTCTTTTCTAATCTTGTCTTGTCTTTTCTAATCTTGTCTTATCTTGTCTTGTCTTTTCTAATCTTGTCTTGCCTTTTCTAATCTTGTCTTATCTTGTCTTGTCTTTTCTAATCTTGTCTTATCTTGTCTTGTCTTTTCTAATCTTGTCTTGTCTTTTCTAATCTTGTCTTATCTTGTCTTGTCTTTTCTAATCTTGTCTTGTCTTTTCTAATCTTGTCTTATCTTGTCTTGTCTTTTCGAATCTTGTCTTGTCTTTTCTAATCTTGTCTTATCTTGTCTTGTCTTTTCTAATCTTGTCTTATCTTGTCTTGTCTTTTCTAATCTTGTCTTATCTTGTCTTGTCTTTTCTAATCATGTCTTGTCTTTTCTAATCTTGTCTTATCTTGTCTTGTCTTTTCTAATCTTGTCTTATCTTGTCTTGTCTTTTCTAATCTTGTCTTGTCTTTTCTAATCTTGTCTTATCTTGTCTTGCCTTTTCTAATCTTGTCTTATCTTGTCTTGTCTTTTCTAATCTTGTCTTATCTTGTCTTGTCTTTTCTAATCTTGTCTTATCTTGTCTTGTCTTTTCTAATCTTGTCTTGTCTTTTCTAATCTTGTCTTATCTTGTCTTGTCTTTTCTAATCTTGTCTTATCTTGTCTTGTCTTTTCTAATCTTGTCTTATCTTGTCTTGTCTTTTCTAATCTTGTCTTGTCTTTTCTAATCTTGTCTTATCTTGTCTTGTCTTTTCTAATCTTGTCTTGTCTTTTCTAATCTTGTCTTATCTTGTCTTGTCTTTTCTAATCTTGTCTTATCTTGTCTTGTCTTTTCTAATCTTGTCTTGTCTTTTCTAATCTTGTCTTATCTTGTCTTGTCTTTTCTAATCTTGTCTTGTCTTTTCTAATCTTGTCTTATCTTGTCTTGTCTTTTCTAATCTTGTCTTATCTTGTCTTGTCTTTTCTAATCTTGTCTTGTCTTTTCTAATCTTGTCTTGTCTTTTCTAATCTTGTCTTATCTTGTCTTGTCTTTTCTAATCTTGTCTTATCTTGTCTTGTCTTTTCTAATCTTGTCTTTTCTAATCTTGTCTTATCTTGTCTTGTCTTTTCTAATCTTGTCTTATCTTGTCTTGTCTTTTCTAATCTTGTCTTGTCTTTTCTAATCTTGTCTTATCTTGTCTTGTCTTTTCTAATCTTGTCTTATCTTGTCTTATCTTTTCTAATCTTGTCTTGTCTTTTCTAATCTTGTCTTATCTTGTCTTGTCTTTTCTAATCTTGTCTTTTCTAATCTTGTCTTGTCTTTTCTAATCTTGTCTTATCTTGTCTTGTCTTTTCTAATCTTGTCTTATGTAGTCTTGTCTTGTCTTTTCTAATCTTGTCTTATCTTGTCTTGTCTTTTCTAATCTTGTCTTATCTTGTCTTGTCTTTTCTAATCTTGTCTTGTCTTTTCTAATCTTGTCTTATCTTGTCTTGTCTTTTCTAATCTTGTCTTATCTTGTCTTGTCTTTTCTAATCTTGTCTTATCTTGTCTTGTCTTTTCTAATCTTGTCTTGTCTTTTCTAATCTTGTCTTATCTTGTCTTGTCTTTTCTAATCTTGTCTTGTCTTTTCTAATCTTGTCTTATCTTGTCTTGTCTTTTCTAATCTTGTCTTATCTTGTCATGTCTTTTCTAATCTTGTCTTATCTTGTCATGTCTTTTCTAATCGTGTCTTATCTTGTCTTGTCTTTTCTAATCTTGTCATGTCTTTTCTAATCTTGTCTTATCTTGTCTTGTCTTTTCTAATCTTGTCTTATCTTGTCATGTCTTTTCTAATATTGTCTAATCTTGTCTTGTCTTTTCTAATCTTGTCTTATCTTGTCTTGTCTTTTCTAATCTTGTCTTGTCTTTTCTAATCTTGTCTTATCTTGTCTTGTCTTTTCTAATCTTGTCTTATCTTGTCTTGTTTTTTCTAATCTTGTCTTATCTTATCTTATCTTATACACATTTTGTAACATCTTGTCTGCATGCAATAAAAAATTGAGATTATTGACAAATAGTTGACTAGTATTAATTTATGGCATTGATGAATAATGATTAATAAAAGTGTAATGATTATGGTTATATATATATATATATTTTTGTGTGTGTGTGTGAAATGTAGACACAGACATCAGCCAGCTATTTTACAGTCGGGTCCAAAAGTAAGGTTACATAGACTTGAGCAGAATACGACCCACTTCCATTTCCAAATATTTTTGCTGAACCAATTATTTCTTCCAAAAACAATTGTACACTTTCTTTTAATTCTACTCGTAGGGTTTTAGCAAACTTTTTTAATTTGGGTGATTTAAAGCCCTAATCACCCACCCATCCCTCTAATGTCCACTATCTCTTAAAAAATAGAGTATTTTCACTGAGCAGCAAGACATAAGTCTTTCTTGTCCTCATATTACTCATTTGGCTTTTCAGACATAGTATGTCATAACTAACCTGTTCATTAAATATAACTTTCTTAGACAAAAAAAAACAAATATCAACTAAAAGATATCAAATATATATTAAACTGCACTAAAAAGACTGCTGCTAGGATGCATATTGCTTCAGCCAATCACAGTCAAGAGTGTGAACTTTTTCAGCCAATACAATTGCAGTATTCTGCCGTAGCCACCTGGTGGAAATATCAAGAAGCTTCTGTGAAAATCCACTATTAAAATACTTTTCCCAATGCATCCAGATCAGAGCATGTTATCTGATTGTGGTATTCTGCATAATTAAATGATATACAAATTGCAGACTTGTGATTGAGGTAATGCTATCATGTTATAACGTACCTTTTCGACAGATGGGTATGGCAGGATCACCTCGATGCTTCTGTGTGTAAAATGCTTGAACTATCCACAAGAACACACCGGTTTCAAATGACGTACATACGATGTCCACAGCTGTGAAAATAATGATGAATAATTAACATTCTTTTTTAGCCTGTTAATTACATAAAAACAATATCATAGATCATTATGTTCTATTCATCATTCTTCAATGACTCGCAATGATTAGTTTTCGATCACAAAATTATTAAAATTCTTCACAATTACATAAATCGCTGCGCGTCTTGAAAACTGAGCACTTTTTTCAGCAATGTTTTGGAGTGATTTGATACTACTATTACTACTGGTTGATCAAATTTCTCAGAAACTAGATTGGGGTACAGAAATGACCCCTTATTCGTCTCTTGCTTTAGTATATAGGTCAGGCCAATAGTGTACATGTTTGAAGAAACTGTACTTACCTTTTGTCAGCCCTTTCACAAACCCACATGGTAGAATGTCGGTTTTGCTTCCGCTGATCCACAAGTTTTCTTTTAAGTTCTTAGGAGCTGAGTCTATAGAAAGTTGGATACCAGGAGGAATGTCTGCAAATTGCATTCCATGGCAGTCACATACCATTTGCCCTTGGACCCAACTGCTGGACGTCCGGACTCCGTAAACGCACCCTTCCCCTGGTGCGCATGCTATCCGTTGGATGTTTCGCTGTGAATCGCAGAATTCTGCAAAAATGGAATTTAATGGCATTTTTAACTATCTTTTTTACTTTGTTTAGAGGCAGGTGATGTTAATGACGTTGAGCGTTAATGACGTTGCCAATTTTGCCAAAAATTGGTTAATTTGTCCCAAAATCAGAGGAGGCGACTGCCTCCTCTGCCCTCAGCCTGGCTCCGGGCCTGGTGGTATATTTTTTATATATCCCACAATATCCTGTAACCACATAGAAAAGCCATGTGGTATAGCCTATGTGGTATACATATCTATACAACATGGTTAACCTTACATGGATGGGAAATTTATACCACACACATCTATGTATGGCAAGCAAGTGACAAAAAATCACAGAATAGTTGATGTCACCATACTTATCCTTTACCCTTTACCATTAGCAATCAAGGAATTAGCTGTTCAAGGAATTAACAACATAGATCCCAACATTATTTTTTTATCTGGATGATGATTAAATTTACATTGTACTTAGTTCATGAAAGCATTATTTATCAGCGGTTGTCAATGACTACTGGTTCACTATAATATATATTATTCTCCATAATTATACTTAACTGGTACAACAGGAAGGGAGTTTTTGCAAAAAAGGTCAAATATAACTGAGCCAGTTTGGGTGTGTCCATTAAAACCCATGGCCTTTTTTTCTTTTTCTTTTTTTCTTCTTCCTAATTATTACTCATTATTCTGACCACCAATTAATAATATCTCATCAAAATATCCAAAGAGTGCTACGTCTCTTCGGGTAATCAGGCATCCCAAGCTTCAATCAGCCACATGGTAAAATAGATAACTTCATAGACCAGCTACTTAGTATCTTGGAGCCATCTTCGCAGCTGGGTGGTCTATTGGTAAGATCATGAAGATGCTCGCCTGCTCCTCTAAAGGATCCGGGTTCAATCCCGGGCAAGGGCACCTTTTATGAGCATCATCCCAGCTGGATGTCATTTGGATGAGACGTTAAATTGGCAGTCCCTTGTAAATACTCAGTGTCTATGCTGAGGCAACTTAATGTGTAACAAGGGATCAACCATGGACAGTGGCAAGAACTTGCCTTAGAGGACTGCACTTTCCATATCTATCGATCTATCATAAATAACTCCAAACCATAAACACAGTGGGTACAGTGTTCCAGTGGTTAAGACGTTTAACTTATATCTATGTGAGGTTTTGAATTCAAACCCCCCAACCATGGCATGGAGTAATTAACTGAGCAGATCCTCTGTCAGTCTTTGTGCCACTCCAACTGGGGTGGAGGCCTAGCTTAGTGGTAGCATGCTGGGCTTCCAACCACTGGGTCCCGGGTTCAATTCCCGGTCGAGCCCGTGTTGGATGGCTGTTTCATCCATCATCTCATTGCCATGGTCCCTGCCTGTCCTAATTAGCCCATCAGGTGCAGAAATACAAGACGAAGACCCCTAATCCACTCGCATAACCCACCTATGGTGATTGTAGAGTGCTTGACCAAAGAAGCGCCGTAATGGCTGCACATTGGGTGTATACATGTGCACCCACTTGAGTTGAGAAAGACTCAAGCTTGAACAGACCTGCCAAGGGTGTAAACTGTCGGCAGATCTTGTTATTGAGGACAGGCATAAAGCTCGGGTACAATATGTCAATATATTTTTCTCTCTACCATTCTTAGAACCACTGAAGTAACTGAATGAAAAATGATATTTATTTATTTTGAGTTTTTTATATTTTTTATCTAAGTTTTCTGTCCATTTTATATAGAATTATGTTCTAATGTGTTCCATGTTTTGCATTATGACGAATATGCAAAACAAAAAACATAATTATTTGATGACATCACTATACATGTATAAATATAAATATATATATTCATTATTGTGCCAAGAAGTACAATATATGACTACAATATCAACTAGTACATTATCAGATGGCATTAAATGCCCTCTACAAATGCTAAGAAGGTCAATAATTTGTGGTTTCTATTGCATAGTGAAAGTAGTATGCAGCTGTATGCCCCATGGCACTTAACCTCATATAAGGTCAAATTATCAGTGGATACTCAGACAGTTACCTTGGCCAAGTTGAATACAAAGGTTTTAGGTTTTACAATGTAGACTCCGCAATTATCAAAGTTCCATGGAGGTCAAGGAAGGGCATTTCCAAAACACCTCAGAACTCGGAATAAATTTATTAGCAGCAAAGAATATGTATATGTACAGGTAACTGCAGTTACTCGATCAAAATATACCTGACCTTATCTCAATGGAACCCCTTTCAAGCTGATCATTAGAAAGCAAGTTTCCTACTTCATTATCAGGGATCAAGTAACTGCATTTGGATCAGGTAACTGCAGTTACCCATGCAGTTTCGACTGGCCCCCTGGCCCAGGGAACTGTGAGGGAGCAGTGAGAGAGCTGGGGCCCAGGAGGCAACTTCACATTTTCAGGGAGCTGCAAGGGAGCTGCAAGGGAGCTGCAAGGGAGCTGCAAGGGAGCTGCAAGGGAGCTGCAAGGGAGCTGCAAGCTAACTTCACATTTTCAGGGAGCTGCAAGGGAGCTGCAAGGGAGCTGCAAGGGAGCTGCAAGGGAGCTGCAAGGGAGCTGCAAGGGAGCTGCAAGGGAGCTGCAAGCTAACTTCACATTTTCAGGGAGCTGCAAGGGAGCTGTGAGGGAGCTGTGAGGGAGCTGCCAGGAAGCTGCATGGGAGCGAGCTAATTTCACTTTTTCAGGGAGCTGCAAGGGAGCTGCAAGGGAGCTGCAAGGGAGCTGCAAGGGAGCTGCAAGGGAGCTGCAAGGGAGCTGCAAGCTAACTTCACATTTTCAGGGAGCTGCAAGGGAGCTGCAAGGGAGCTGCAAGGGAGCTGCAAGGGAGCTGCAAGCTAACTTCACATTTTCAGGGAGCTGCAAGGGAGCTGCAAGGGAGCTGCAAGCTAACTTCACATTTTCAGGGAGCTGCAAGGGAGCTGTGAGGGAGCTGTGAGGGAGCTGCCAGGAAGCTGCATGGGAGCGAGCTAATTTCACTTTTTCAGGGAGCTGCAAGGGAGCTGCAAGGGAGCTGCAAGGGAGCTGCAAGGGAGCTGCAAGGGAGCTGCAAGCTAACTTCACATTTTCAGGGAGCTGCAAGGGAGCTGTGAGGGAGCTGTGAGGGAGCTGCCAGGAAGCTGCATGGGAGCGAGCTAATTTCACTTTTTCAGTGAGCTTTGAGGGAGCTGCGGGGAGCCAGATTCGGGGAGCCCACTTCACCTGACTGTTTATTATAGTCTTACTATAAAAAACCATCTTGCAATTGAGACAACACATTCGTGGGTAATTTAATTACACTGTAGTGGAAGAAAGATTCGGCAAACTCAAATGTGAATGGTTTTGTGAAAAATAATTTCTAATTTATTAAATATTTTTGGCAGTGCACTTGATAAGGTCAATGGATACTTTGCGAATAAGACTACTCTTGATTTTCTCAGTATTGTTATTACACTTCTTTGTCCAATACAGAAATGTAAAATTAGGAGGATACAACATTTATCTAGAGTGCAAACACCTTTCCCCCCCCCCCCCCCCCTGGAAGGTTCTTAGAAAATGGGATGGGTTACAGACCCATGCAATGGGGGGGGGAGGGGGTAGCATTTTTATTAACATTTCAGGACAATTGGGGGGGAGGGGGGTTGTCCCCAATAAAAATAACTACCTGACGACCAATCTTTAACTATATTTAGCTTCAATTACGACTGTAAATTTCAAAGGCACATTCAGAATGTGAATCTGCATTACATGTGAACGATTTTAACAATGGCATTATTGTAAGTTAAATATAACAATGGGCATTGTAATAAGCAATATCCATTACAATATGCATGTCACTGCATGGAATTATGGAATTTAATGCTGTCATGCCTACATGCAGTCACATGTAAGCAATGGTTATTTATCTACAGCAGCACCTTAGTATTTGGACCACCTGATCTTACAGTGAAATTTAATATGGTCTTAATGGTGAGGGGGTCTTAATAGTGAGGTGGTCCTATTTGTGAGAAAATTTATTACATCTGTGAGAAAATGTAATACAACAATGAGAATATGTGAGAAAAAAAAAATCATGGTGTTATAAAAGTGAAGAGGTCTTAATAGTGAGGTGGTCTTAACAGAGAGGTGGTTTCATTAGTTAAGTGGTCTTAATAATGAAAAGGTCTTATATATAGGGTAAAACTGTAAACTTTTAACATTGCTTTTTGGTTATTTTATAAAAAGGTAGTCATATTAGTGAGGTGGTCTTGATATGGGCTTGTAAATTATTTGTATCGTATTATTTTTCTTCTTGTAATTTCATACATGTTTTACCATATCTGTATCTAAAGGGGCGTTCACACTATAAAAAATGTTGTTTGCTCGTATTCATCCTTGTCCATACGTCATTCACCCGCCGAACGTTTTACGTATATTCGCGCTAATTCGTAGATCACTCCTGGTTGCGCTTGACCACTCACGGACATACATGGAGAGGGCAAACATTTTTAAACATTAAAACCTTGGCGGACGTTCTACGAGTGAAGTTTATATTAGTTACATCACTTGCTCAGGAGTCAGTACGTTCTACATACGTACGTAGCCATACGTAGCCTTAAGTAGAGCTCCATTCTTGCTCACTATCTATCTATCTATCTATCTATCTATCTATCTATCTATCTATTTCTATCTCTCTATCTCTCTATATGTCTCTCTATCCATCTATCTATCTATCTATCTATCTATCTATCAAAAGTATCTACCTATCTACCTATCTACCTATCTACCTATCTATCTATCTATCTATCAAAAGTATCTATCTATCTACCTATCTATCTATCTATCTATCAAAAGTATCTAACTACCTATCTATCTAAAAAATCTAACTACCTATCTATCTATCTATCTGTCTATCTCTCTACATAGCTACCTATCTACCTACCTATGTAGCTATCTATCTATCTATCTACCTATCTATCTAGCTATCTACCTATCTACCTATCTACCTTACTATCTATCTATCTATCTATCTATCTATCTACCTATCTATCTATTTATCTAGCTATCTATGATAGTTGGCTATTTTGACTATCATTTACCATTATCAGTGACCTTAGTATAATCTAGAATGACTTGTCTGATTCGTATTCTGTGCTAGAAGTGGGTGCAATAGACCAAAACAGCAAGGGTAGAATGTTAAGTGAGCACTTATTATTCTACGTACTGCATAGTTGATATTTCAAATATAATGGTTGAAAAAAAAAATCGCATAGTAAGCATATAGTGGCCAAACAGTCATGGAGCAATCTCCGATTGAGGCAAGAATACTTTGTGACCTACCGACAGACTATTATGAAAATATTGTTCAAATAGATCAAAATTGTAAAGTGGCAAGCAGCCCACTCCCTGCACTGTTTATGAGCCACATCTCAGTCCCTGTCCCATCAAATGGGATGTACTCATCATCATCTCATCCATGGTAGTGACTGTGGGTGCATGGTTTCAAAGCCCACTTCCTGCACTGTTTATGAGCCACATCTCAGTCCCTGTCCCATCAAATGGGATGTACTCATCATCATCTCATCCATGGTAGTGACTGTGGGTGCATGGGTTCAAAGCCCACTCCCTGCACTGTTTATGAGCCACATCTCAGTCCCTGTCCCATCACATGGGATGTACTCATTATCTCATCCATGGAAGTGATTATGGGTACATGGGTTCAAAGCCCACTTCCTGCACTGTTTATGAGCCACATCTCAGTCCCTGTCCCATCACATGGGATGTACTCATTATCTCATCCATGGTAGTGACTGTGGGTGCATGGGTTCAAAGCCCACTCCCTGCACTGTTTATGAGCCACATCTCAGTCCCTGTCCCATCACATGGGATGTACTCATTATCTCATCCATGGTAGTGACTGTGGGTGCATGGGTTCAAAGCCCACTCCCTGCACTGTTTATGAGCCACATCTCAGTCCCTGTCCCATCACATGGGAAGTTCTCATCATCATCTCGTACATGGTAGTGACTGAGGGTTAGAGTGCCCCCAAAAAGCTGAAGTTGAAAAAACCCTTGCTTCCCCGAGTTTTTCCCATTCCACTTGTCATTCTATGAAATTTGTGAAAAAAATTAGGTCAATATCTCCATTCTAAGCCTTGCCACCAGGCTGTTGAAATATGCAGTATGATAGCCATTGAATTTGTATGGGCTCGGACACCATCATACAGTGGTTTTTGTTTCAGTTGAGTTAAAAGTTTATTTTTACTTTCATTGTACACCAGTGCAGAGCTCACTATTTAGACCATCACAATATCATAATTAGCGCAGAGTTTACACATTTGACCTATTAATCCTCACTAAAAAGGTGTGCGTTTGCAAAAATCTGGAAAAGTGTGTCAACAATTTGTGCATTATGAACTGACATTTTATTCTTAACATGAAATGCAACAGTGCACTGAAATTAACTCGTGACATATTGCTCTTACATGCATAATATCCTCATTGTATAATACATTGAATTATGATACCCTGAAAAAATAAAATAAAAATTTCTTGACTTTGGACATTTTTCTTGAATGAGTTGTAGAAATAATGGTCCTACGGGCATACTGTTCTCATTGCATGCATTTTATATAGTCTGAGATTGTTTTTTCATATTGTTATATAATATATCATGAATATTTATTTGTAATGTGATGTAATGTAAAATTTAATGTGTAATACTAGTAAATTTGTATAAGCCTAAATAATATATTTGATTTGATCTCTTTTTATTGTTTATATACACTTATTTGTGATTCCACATGAGAAATTGTAAAATTTTGTTTCAGCTTTCCCTCAGTTTATATTTTATTCTGTTTTATAATAGCCAAGTTTAAGTTTCATTGCATTACTGATTGACCAGTGATATAGATTTATCCTACTTTTACAAAAAGACTGAGATAGCATTCTGGCTGAGTGCATGGAATTTGTCCAGGAAAGCTTAATGGAAATTCTCACCATCCATTACTCTTTCTGCCATTTGCTGAGCACTACAGTCATGAGGATGAGGGTTTGCTGCATAGGCTGTGCTATGTTTCAAAATAACATAAATGATTGAGAACATCTTCTTTGTTGAGGATTCTGTGTTGAACAAGTTCAGGAATTGGTTTCCCAAGGAGCAATGTGTTGTTATCTTTTTTAAGACCTGTTCGCTCTATTGGCTCTATTGCGATTTGCATGGAAACTTCAAGTGGGTGGTGGCAAGGCTTAAACTCAAAATTTGGAGGTTAAATTTTTCATGGTAGTTGATCTGTACCATAGACATGGAAAAGCTCCTGGGAACAAATTTTTGAATTTATTTTTAAAAACCACCAATTTTAGAGCACCCTTCTGTGGGTGCATGGGTTCAAAGCTCACTCCCTACACTGTTTATGAGCCATATTCCAGTCCCTGTCCCTTCATGCTTCATATGGAATATACTCAAGTTGCTTTAATCATAATATAAGTCGATACAAACATTGCCACAAGCCCACAACATATCGCGGTGTTTCCTTTAAAAAATATTTTTTCTTAAAAACAGCGAGGCGTTATGATGTTGTTTCAATGTGAATTTTTGTTTTTGTTTTAGTGAGAGAGAAATATATTGCTTCCTCTTAAAAACACACCATTGCACGCCCTAGTAGGCACTGTTGTTCATTGTACACTACTACTTTGTGAGTATTTGTGTTAGCTGCAAATAAAATATTAAATAGACCATTTGTCATAAGACGCTTTAAAATTTCAGTAAACTTCCTCAATTTGAGAAAGCATCTCCGTGACCTTTGTGGCTTTCAAGGCCATTGACTTCGGCTGCTATTTTCATCAAATTTGGCTTCCTCTTTTTTTTGTTCATAAATTTTTCCGTTTTGTTCAGTTGAATCAAA
Source organism: Alitta virens (assembly GCA_932294295.1). NCBI lineage: Eukaryota > Metazoa > Annelida > Polychaeta > Phyllodocida > Nereididae > Alitta > Alitta virens. Next base: position 40,615,177 of record OW028576.1, on the reverse strand, counting down.
AACCACTTCACACAAAGAAGTCTGAATTTTAGTATATTATACTTGTCGCAGCAGACCATGGTGCAATGAACCCCCACGAAGCCCTGGAGACTGTTATCTGTTACACCAAAGGCTAGTGGTTAAGACATCCACCAATGTCACACTTGCCTGGAGGTCCCAGGTTCGATTCCTAACCCATGCAGGCACTCTTTAGGAGCTACATCTAAGCTGGGTTAAATCGGTGGTGCCTTGTACTCGGTATCTATGCTGAGGCAAGTAAAAGACCCCACCCATGGGGCAAATGTGTAACATGGTGTAGACTCTAAGAAGCCTTATCATCTCATCATTATATCTCCTTATAACTGGTCTAATAAGCTGACTAAGCTGGGGACCAGTAGCATTGACACATCTGGCTGACATCGACATAATCGGTGCACTTGGCTTGCCCATGCATAGATGGGGATTTTACGGGTTGATCATTGTCTTGTAAATAATTTGGGGAATACCTTTAAAAAAAATTATTTTCTCCCACGCAGAACAGTAATTCTTTAGAATAATAATAAAATACACTCAGGACTATGCTACACCAGTCCCCACAATTAAATATCCTACATGGCCAAATGTGCCACGTGCGTTTTCCATGAGAAGGATAAATGCATGGAAAATGGTTTTTAGCTAATTATAATGAGGCAAAAACCATGCGTTTATCCAAACGCATGGAAAACGCACGTGGCACAATTGGCCATGTACGCTAAGTCTATTTCTTTAGGTCAAATTTTACTTGACAGACTTAATGGTGGGTGTCCTTAATAGTGAGCCAAGACATGCAAGGACACGGTTGAGTAAAAAAAAAAAATCCCTGGTCTTAATAGTGAGGTGGTGCTAAATGGGGTCCATTATATTTTATGATTTTATATTTTGTGCGTTTAAAGATTTTTTATTTGGGCCCAGTCGCAAAACAGGCTAAACATATCATTGTTGCCATATATATTTAAATGATATATAATCAAATAGATAAATAGGCCTAGCTATCAAAGACCAATGAATATCACATAGATAAATAAATTAATTGATCAATAAATTAATTAATAGATAATTATTATTGTAAGACCACCTTATCAATGAGATCAGTTATTTTGAACTAACTAAAGCATTTAACATCGAAATTCTACTGTAAAAACTTGCATAAAGACAAAAAATATGATAGTTTATGTACAAAACGTTCTTTCAGCCACAAAACACGCCACAAAAATGTAATGACGCGCATGTTTGGCCAGGCTTTAACCAAATCCTCCTCACAGATAATTATTCAAATATCTTGGTCAAATACAATACAATGAAAGGCAATCATACTAACAGAATAAGTACAATTAAATCCTGTTATATATGGTCAAAGTAAAAAAAAAGTACATCTACATGGCCAAATGTGCCTCTCTAAAAGATTTCAGTTATTTCGATATATTTGATTTATATTTTACCAAAAAAAACAAAAAAAAACAATAGAAAGATAGGCAGTCATACTTACAGGATATAAACAATTTCAAAAGTACCGTTTAAATAGGACCTTGATAAAAAATCTACCTCCCTTAAAATTTCTTTCATTAAATAAATATCAGTTGAACCTCGACATGAAAGCCAAATATTTATTATTTTGCTTAATTTATGGGTCTTTATAGTGAGGTGGTCTTAAAAGTGAGGTATATTATTATATTAATATGATTTTATTTATATAATGTATTCAGCTTTTAAAGATTGTGTCTTTTGATTTAAATTTTTTTTTTGAGATGGTCTATATAGTGAGGTGGTCTTCATAGTAATGACGCATTGCTCATAGTGAGGGCTGAATAATTATGATATATATTAATCATAATTCCATGACATGACAACTGTACATATTTATAACACAAGGGAAAGTTCTTACACAAGATTATTAAGAGTTCTGTAAATAATATTTCATGTATAACGAGCTCAACAAAAGACACATGGGGAATCGTGACTGCGTCATGCACTAATAAACAGCAACCTCAGAAAAACATTCTGAACTGCCAAAATGCTGGGCAACATCACCGATAGATAGATAGATAGATAGATAGTTAGATAGATAGATAGATAGATAGTTAGATAGATAGATAGATAGTTAGATAGATAGATAGATAGGTGGATAGGTGGATAGGTGGATAGATAGGTAGGTGGATAGGTAGATAGATAAATAGATAGACAGGATAGATAGATATATAAATAGATAGATAGATAAATAGATAGATAGATAGATAGATAGATAGATGGATAGATAGATAATTGGATAGACAGATAGATCGATAGATAGATAAATAGATGGATAGACAGATAGATAGATAGATAGATAGATAGATAGATAGATGGAAAGATATATCACATAATTTCATAATATGCTAAAATCTAGTCTATTTGTTCATATTTTAGCCATTTAAAAACAATCTATATATATTATAGTCAAAATAATTCATTTCCTTATCTGTAATAAAGTCAAATGCCTAAATTAAAAAAAAAGTAAGTTATACATTTTTTAATGATTGATAAACTTGCTTTCATTCACCACAATTCTTCAATATTTCTTATTATTCAAAAACGAATTATAAATTAACAAACGCATTCCAAATATGGTAAGACTACTATCTAAAAATAGACTAAAGTTCACCTTAACAAAGGTCACTGTCCTCGAAAATAGATCGATTTAATTTCATGTATTGATAAATTACAGTGTAACCTACAAAATTCTTTAAGAACACCTTCAGCAATTATTTAAGGGCTCTTAATAGCCAGGTGGTCTTAATACTGAAACTTGGTTTTGATTGTAATACGTTTTTGTAGCAAAAATGAGGCTTAATATAGAGGTGGTCTTAATAGTGGGTGTTCTTAAATCTATGACTCAACCGTATTTTATTCTATTGATACAGTAATATTAGATTTATTGACAATCAACACATTTACTGTCTATTATACCACAATCGTTATTTTGAATAGGGAAAAGCATCTTTTGAATAAGATTTGTCACTGTTTTTCAACAACTTAAAACGTGATTCATACAATAATTATTCAGTCAAGTGAAAGTTTCTGACTGAAAATATAACTCCAGATCTCCAACAAAATAAAATAAAATAAATATATTCTGTTGAATAAAGTGGAATTTTGTTATTAAGACCACCTCACTAATAAGTTATTTTACATCACTGAAAATGATTGAGTCACTGTGTGATTTTCTAAGCTATTGACATCAAATATCTCAGTGCCATTAATGGCTTAAAGAAATTAAAACTTATTTATTCAAAACTTCCTTAGACTTCTTTAATTCAGGAACGCAGAAGTAATTAGACATTTTTTCTTATATTTTGTAAAAAAAATATTTCTTTACTCCTAGGAAAACTTTTCACATAACTTCAGTTTTTTTCCTATTACTAGAAAATGAATATTTGGGAATGTATTCTAAATGTAACCCTGAAAAACAGTTGTAATTGGGTACTTAGAGAATATCCTATAACCAGAAAATGTCAAATATATTTTTTCACAGTACAGGTGTTTTTCCTGTATCTTCTATTTTGACAAGTCCTATTTTAAAGCATGTCTAGGGCCGGAAAATACTAATTTTTCATTTTTATTATTTCGCTGTTTACAGTACATATGCGAAAGATTTACCTACAAAAACCATGTTTTTCTTTTAAAAAAAGATTTGGCAAATACTAAACTCAATATATATATAGTCACTAACAAAAACGAATATGAACTCCTAAAAATTATGGAAGAACTTTTGAATATGTAAATAAAATAATCCAAATATGACTATATGTAAACATGATTTGAGCATTATGATTATGTAAATATAGACAGCATATGTACATGTACTGCACAGTTTTATAAAAGTAAATATAAAGATTTCTACTTTAAGGATATGTGAGGTAAAAAAAATCCATGCTCTATTATATATAGCTATCCGCTATTCAGTGCCTGCCACTATATCAAGTTTCTTAAATTATTTCTAGCAATACTGGACTGCCACCTAAACTAAGAATCACAAAATACCATCTATTTTGTTTACAAATATTGTTATTTATATATAATTTGCAGTATTTTTTCAAGCAAATGAAAATCAATATGAACTATTCTATTCAAGAAATGAATGGATGGCTATATTAATGAATGATTCATAAAATAATGAAGGATTTATAATAGATAAATGGATAGATAGATAGATAGATAGATAGTTAGATAGTTAGATAGATAGATAGATAGTTAGATAGATAGATAGACAGGTAGGCAAGTAGGTAGGTAGATAGATAGATAGATAGATAGATAGATAGATAGATAGATAGATAGATAAACCACTCAGCTGTGCATAATACTTTGTTTATTTGTTTACTTTTACCATATTTCCCAAATATATATAGGAATGTTTATGTAGGACAGGCATATACCTGAAGTCCATAACTCAGATATAGGCCTATTTGAAATGCTAGTAAACCCTAAAAGTTGAGCAACACTATAGTATATGGTCTAAAGCTTAGTCAGCTTAAATGACCAGCTGCCAGAGGCAGACGTAATGATGAGATAATAAGGCTTGGATTCCACACCTTGTTACACATTTACCCCATGGGTGGGTACCTTAACTTGCCTCAGCACATGGACTGGTATTCAAGCCTGTGACCTTCAGCAAATTGGAGGTGCCTTATACTCGGTGTCTATGCTGAGGAAAGTAAAACACCCCACTCATGGGGTAAGTGTGTAACATGGTGCCCAGAACGCATTCCAAATCGGGCCAGCGTCGTTTCTGGTCTAGGCCACCGTCGGTAAAGCGTTTTGACGAATGCTATCTGGGTGTGGACTCCAAGCCTTATCATCTCATCATTATGACTGCCTCTGATATCTGGTCATTTAGGCTGACTAAGCTTCAGACCCAGTAGCATTGGGACGTTAGACACAACTGGCTGTGCCTTAACATCAACCCCCCCCCCCTGCCCCAACTGTCACCAAAAATAAAGATTTATACTTAATTTAGACGGTTTTGTTGCTTTTAAAATACATTTTAGTATTAATCTTCAGGTAGTTATACCGAGGCAATTGTATTATCAGAGTGTTGTATATTTGACTGTGTTGTAAACTACAGAATTGAGGTAAATATTTACACAATATAGTTTTACAAATATTCAAATAGAGAATATCTCGGTCATAAATGACATGCATGTTCAAACTAAAATATATGACAGGTTTTGAAGATAAGTATTTAGTAAAGAAATTCTCAAAATAATCATATTGATAATGAAAGAATAATTAAATAAATGAATAATATCATTACTCCCATATTAATTTATGCCAACATATGCTATTCGGCTGTTTGGCCTGTTGTTTCTGTGACCTATTTGATTGTCTATTAGAGCTATAATTAGGACCCCTTAAGGACCAAAAAGAACACCTTAATTATATAGTTAGATTAGACATATAACATACACACCCTTGCAAAGTAAACTTAAATGAGCAGAACTGTACATAATCAAATTAATCAGACTTTTCCATTTTCAAGGACTGGTATTTAATGCACAGCCCTATAAATACAATACACAATACAAAAAAAGTCAATAATTCTGAAATTGGGAATATTTATTGTTGTAGTAATTTGTATTAAGAATGACCCCAACTATGAGGTCAAAAGCTCAATCAGGTCAAGCGTAATACAATTTTATTTGCTATTGATTTAAGGAACTTAAGATTAGTTTAAATTAAATATATTTCGCATTGTATTTATATTTTATAAAATTGATATTTCTAAGTAATATAAATTATGATAGTTATCATACAGCATAGATCCAAAATATAAACACTGAAAGTTTAAAATATCAGATAAAAATGGGGTTTATTGAAATTTGAAATTAATGAAATTTATTGATATGATAATTAAACTAAGTACAATTTAATGTAATATTCTCTTGAAAAATAAATTTATTTTTTATTTTTTTCTATATTGTGAGGTGGTCTTGATAGTGAGGTGGTCTTTAAAGCAAATTAATGAGGTAAATATTATGTTAGTTTTATTAAATATGAATTACACTACTGGTAAGCACATTAATAACCACTTAAACAATGTTTAAATGGGTGCATTTTGTTACGATTTATTAAAATTTCATACATAACCAATACATGTTGACTATATGCCAGTAAAAGGCTATTATTTACATAGAACTTCAGGTGCCTGTGAGGCATATTATGTTGGCAAATTCTGTTATATGCTGATCACACACTAGGCCATTGACTGGAAGCAGTAAATGTGCCTTTCAATTTTGCAGATTTAACCTGAGGTGAAAATTTGACTTTAAGTTAGCTTCATTTAGGAGATGAATATGTCTGTTCAATATGTTGATACTGTTAAGACTAATATACACCTGGCTTTAAAATGTAAACATGGGGTTTATTTGATGTTAAATATTGGAGTTGGAATCGTGTAAATAAATATAATATTTGTATCATAAATAGGACTATCTTTATTGAGCGGGTGACAAAATTGGTTTTAAAATATGAAATTATTGCTAAAAACGAAATTAAGTTATATCTAAAAACGTATAATATATTATGTGATATTATATGTACTTAATTAAAAGGTGGACTTATGAAAATGATTATATAATGCAAGATTTCATTGTATAAACATGCATATATGTAATATATATGGGCTTTTTGTTAAGGGTATAAAAAATCAGCATATAATATATTCATAAATGGTACCATGATCTAGTGACCCAGACAACATCAAATAATCATAAACAATTTTTTTCTTATAGTATAGCTCATAGTGTATGTAATATTTGGTACATTTTCTGTAGAGCTTTGCATTTGAAGAAACGTCAAATTGTCACACTTCAAAACATCTTTGAAAGTTCTAAGAACTAAAACTCTAGCCATTAATTAAGGTGTAAAACTTGTTCTTAATAGTGATGTGGTCTTAATAGTGATTTAAATATTAAAAAAATATGATGAAAAACCCACTTTATAGAGCACTAGTTAGGAATGGTAGAATTGTGTATTTTCAGACAAGTGTTACCAAAAACGTAAATAAACAAACAAAACTTACCTGTACTTGTGAATGGTAAAATAATCCCTAATTGTAGACACAAAACCAATTGAATACTCAGCAACCACTTGGACGATATCGTGTGCATTTTGATGGTATTTTTGACCACCCCAGTGTTTGTAAACTATAACATTTAGCTCCGCACTTCTACTGCATAAGAGCCAAATGGACTATCGAAAATGTCACTCTCCAATGCACAGCAATGTTCAGCCAAGGGTACATACGTTGGGGGGGGGGGGGGGAGTGAATTGCAATATTGCGAGGAGCATGCATGCAGAAATAAAGTGGGGGGGGGGGGGGGGTCACAAAATAAGTACAGATCTGTTATTCAGCAAATATGCCCGTCCCATAAATTACAATGTTACCCAGTTGAGCTATTAACACAGTACTTTTTATTTCCTTATTGAGTGATGCAATTAAGTATATGATAGTGCGACTTTAACATTGGATGATTGACTGGCTAGCTAATTGGTTAGCTGATTGACTGATTGATTGACTGATTTATTGACTGATTGATTATCCGATTCATTAATTGATTGATTGTTTGATTCGACTGACTGGCTGACTGAATATAACTGACTAACTGACTGATTTATTGACTAACTAGCTGACTGGCTGACTGACTGACTGATTGGTTTACAATTTTTCAGGGCGCAACCATTGGCCCTGAGGGGTATAAAGTATGAAATACATAAATCTATGCAGCAAAAGAAGTTATTCCAGCAAAAGAAGTTAGTCCAGCAAAAGAAGTTAGTCCAGCAAAAGAAGTTAGTCCAGCAAAATAAGTTAGCCAGGGTCATGGCATTGTCGATTTGCTTATTCTGATTAAATGAAAATTTTTTTTTTAAGTTATTATATTTATAACTTGGGAATTTTCAGTTATTTTCTCTAATTTACCTGTAAAATTGTGCAATTTTTGTTAATACAAAGCAAAACAGTACAATTTAATGGCGAAGGTTTTGGCGTAACAATAATATGTCTATGTTTGGACAATAGTTTTCAGTGTACTTGATTTAAGGTCAATGCATGGAAACTTCGCCAATTAGACTGCTCTTGATATTTATTACTTCTTTTGTCGTAAACAAATTCAATACAATTAGGAAGATATATGTCTAAGAAACTTTCAGGTGTGTGTAAGGAGCCACTGTGATTGAGCCCGTCATGTTTTTGTTTTTTTTTCACACTCGAAACATCAGAAATTGAAGGGGGAAGTGGATGGTTCTCATGGCTGAAAAATGTACTCATGTCACTTTCTCGCTGTTGCATCACAACATAAAGATGGGAAAACAAGGCAACATCATTCTTAAGTAACGAGATCTTTTCTGCTTGTTTTGTCTTAGGTTTTCTTGTTGGAGTATTGAACAGAGGCAGAGAATTCTTCTTTATAGGCTCGTGGATCGAACGTGTGCAGTCAGTTATAACATGTGTGTAGTATTTCTCATACTGCTCCTTTCCTAAATCCAGCATTGTGCGCACTGTATTAACCACAGATTCATCCATGATGTTGCGAGTGTCTAGAGCCAATAATTCATGGGAAGCATCAAGAAATGGGTTTCCCATCTCATGAATGACTTGGGCTAGACTAGTTGCTTGGTCCTTGAATTTCTTTTGTGCTGAAAACCCTTCTTCATGGTGGAAATCCTTGAGATTCTTTGACATACGATCATCTTCAAACTCTCTCAGAATTCTGACTTGTTCAGGGCCTGAAACCATCCATTTCCTGAATGCTGAAGGATTTTCAGTGAGGCCAATAGCACCTCCTGTGCCTTTGACAGCTTCATTATTCTGTTCATGCGCTTGATCTATTGGCATCGCTGAAAACCTGTTTGAAGTTTTGTTGACCACCCAGTGGCCTTGCTCCTCAAATTCTTTCAAGATTTGGACTGGAAGACTCTCCATATCTCTGATATGTATTGGGATCCATCGTGCATAATTGTAGTGGTCCAGGGCAAAAAAAAGTGGGGCCAGAGCTTTCAAACTTTCAATGTATAAAGAAAAATTGCCCTCACGGTGAGCTCTAATGAAGGTGAGACCAAGGAGTTCAATATTCAGAATTGTATTCCAGTACTGAAATGTGGGACTCTCCTGATTGTGTTCCTCTATCCATGTCTTCTTGTTTATTTCATTGTTTGTTCCCACAGAATACAAGTACGCATCTTGTTGAAGTTTTTCCAGAGCTACTGCAGTCACCTGGTGAGCATGCCTTGTCCGGGTAAGGTGACAAGACTTAAGCAAAGAGTCAGCGGTGCCTGATGACGCAATGCCAGCCTCAGTTAGGGCAGTGGTCCAACCAGAACCTTCCAGATAGTCGCCTATGGTTTTCCACATCGCCATTTCTATGTGAAGGCCTCCAAACATTGCGATGAACTTTCCTTCCCCATGGGTTTCCGGCCACTTCCATTGAGTGAATTTGGCAAGTGCATAAAGTGGTGCATCAAATGCTATGACTGGCACCTGGCCAGGATTAGGAACTCAGTAGCCCTGTGTATCACATTCATTCCGTGTTTAATCATAGCTGCTGTTGCAGCTTTCTCATAGAATAATGGTAAAAGTTGTGTCAAACAGGGTTTCAAGTTTTGCAATTCATCTTGCATTCCAGCATGGAATGCAGACCAAACAACTTTGTCATCTTTTTCCAGCTCATCTTTCTCCATAAGCTTTAGAGCATGCTCCAGCCATACCTTCTCTTTCCTTTGCTCACTTGCCAAACATTCCTGGTTTTGAACCGAACAGTGTGACATTTGTGGCACCATAACTTCAGATGCCTTGAGAACTACAGCAGGCACCGTGGTGTAACAATTTGGCAACTGGTAATTTTTGCTGTCTGACTGGGAGCTTTATTTCCACCTGCTTGGTACCCAGATTATCAGATGAAGGAGACTGGAACAGACTGATCCCTGTGCCATGGAATGACCCTGTAGCAGTTGTACTTGAAGGATTGTGGTCCAGGTTGTCAAGGGCACCAAAGGTGAAAATCCCATGTCGCAGCTGAGCCGGCACAACAACACCTTTCTTGCAGAAGCTCTCACAGACAGCAGTAGCAAGCATATTCTCAAGTTGAAGTACCCGATCATAGCTCACACTCAAACCGAGATCATGCAGCTGTGTTACAATCTTCTTGGACCTGGTTTCAGTGTGTAGCTTTAAACCAATGTACAATGGCAAAGGAGGTTCCCTGTCAAGAGAATGTCGAGAATTCTCAGAAGATGGTGCTCTCTTTTTAAAGTTGAATATAATGGTCTGTGAGATTGTAAGATTTGCCTGAGAATCTTCTGAACACTGGTCTTTCAAATTAGCCCCATTTAACAGCATGGAAACAAGTGTTTTGAGTGTACATGGCACTGAGTCACTCTGACAATGAGTGGGAAAGGCTCCATCAAATTTGAATCCCTTTTGGTTTATGATATCCCTGCGCACTATCTTGGCAGCCTTTGCAAGGACAAGTGCATCACCTTCATAATCAGATGCCATGGCTTGTTTTAACAACAATGGCATGCCTTTCTCAAAGACTAGGATTTTATTTTTGCCATCGAACTGCTCTTGTGCTTGGGGGAACTGGCCAAGAATCCTCTCCCTCAGTCTAGTTCTGTTGATCTCTGTGTCCACACCCAGTTCTTGCAGTCGATTTTCATACAGCTGATGCAACATAGAAAATTTCAAACAAAAGGTGCCATCTTCGACACAATTTTCAATGTAGGAGAATAATTCAACCAGTGCCCGTGCTTTTATCTGGTGTACTGCTAATGATATTCCAGAGTCCTGCTCTTTCTTTCGAATCAGAGCTCGATAACGATTTCGAAATAATGTGTAACACTCCAGATGATATTTAGCTTCGAGTGCAATTAGGTCTCCACCTTCTATTCGTGACATCAGCTGTATTTCTTGCAGTTCCATAGCCATCTGCCGTATTGTCTCATCAGCCCCAAGTGTTCTAATTTCATGAAGGTGCCCATCTTCTTTCTGACAAAACAAACAAGCCCTTTTGTCCATGGACTGACGGCAAGGCCTTTTGTGGGAAATGGTGCTGTTTTCTGGTGCAAAATCCCTGTCCCGCTTTTTGATAGCCCTTTCTAGCTTCTGTTTGTTGAACTTGATATAGCAAGATTTATGCCATGCACCATGATTTTGCACGAGTTCACCAGCAGTCATCTCTTCTCCAAAGGTTAAAGTCAATGGCAACCCCTCCAGCTCTCGAAATGCTTTGACATTTTCTAAGAAGGAGCTGTATGTTTCATTCTTGTCCCCACTGCCAAATGCATTGATTGGACATTTTAAAGCCTCTGGAGTTTTTTCCTGGCATATCAAACACAGGTTCCAGTCCATCATACCAGTCTAAAAAAGAAAAAACACAAGTTCAGAGTTGTTCCTTTGTTGATTGTGTGTCTGATTCATTGACTACAAACAGGATGTTAAGACATGATGCTGTGTGTTATCATGACAGTTTTTCAAGAAACAGTGTTTTCATTGAACCCATTAACAATGGAGAAAACTGATAAAATTACAGAAAATTTCGTTGTTATTTTATTGTATATACTTATACATTAACATAATTATCTTTAGCATGATACCTGTAATACAAATTAAAGTATTCAAAAATTTACTTACAACAATGTTAAGACATTGATTTGCTCAGGAACCCCATCAAAGACCATGGATGACTTTTTCCTCCATTTGTGACTCAGCATGTGATAAACAAAATTCCACCAGTGGAGTCACAATAGTGATGACGTCATAATGCATAAACGACGTATAATCAAGATGAGGCAAAAATGCAATGAGCTGAAGGGTTATCAAAGTAGCACAGGAAATATATTTAGTTATTTGGTTTTAACTTTCTCAATTTTGAAGCTACAGACATGTGCAGGGTACCATTGGAGAGCTCTCAATGTGGCGCTTCTGTCTATATATAATATAGTCTATGCTATACCTTTCATGATAGTTTTTACACAAGTCTTTTGTAGTTTGAACAATATTTACATGCTCTCATGCTATTTTTTATACAAATTTTTCATCTATATGCATCAAATATTCATCCCACACCCTTCTACACCACATTAATGTATTCCTTGACCCTGAAAATGTATATTTAGACACCAAGTTTATAATTGTAGATGAATTAGAAGTCAAGATATGGCGGAAATACATTTTGACTGGTGGCCATTTTGAAATCCAATATGGCCACCATAATCAATTAGGGGAAGGTGGTTCCTACCAAAAATCGAAAGTAGACATATATGGCAGTCTGCAGAAAAAATTTGGTGCTTTTGTCCAGCATGTCCACATCCAACTGCCTGGGTTGGGGATCGAATACACTAATGAATAATAAAACAATTTAAAACACATGCTGAGAAATTGCGAAGTCAATGAGTTTGATGACTTCAGTAACTCGAGCAATATCTCAAAATCCATTGCATTTCGCTTATGCAAATGAGGAAGTGTCCAATCTTTGTATTCTTAATCTATGGCGGGATTAAGAGATCAAATCGCAAAGCAGAACTGAATTACAAAGGGCAATACAACATAAAGCTTATAATGAAAGACATCATCTTCCATTGTAAGGAAATTATTTCACAATGATCAATAGCTAGATGACGTCGTTCAAATGTTTAAAGTTCTGCTGATATCGTTGACCTCTGCCGGTGTCGTTAACCTCTGCTGATGTTGTTGACCTCTGCCGGTGGGGTGGTGTGTGAGGAGACGGGCTTTACATCCCATATTTCTGCACCAGATAGGGCTGATCAGGAGAGGCAGGTGCCAAGGCAATGAGACAAATGATGAAGCATTCTTCCAACATGGGCTGGATTCAAACCCCACACCAAGTGGTTGGCAGCCCAGCGCGCTACCACTAAGCTAAGCCCCTGCTTCTAGCTCCTGCAGTGGACTTTACCACTTAAACATGCAAATTACAGCATAAGCTTGAGCAGAATTAAACATGTGAAAAAAAAAAAGAAGAAAAAAGAAGCTAAATGTCAATATTTTAAGCAGTCAGTGCATTGGTAGAGTGATTGACTTCAAATCTCAAGGGACCGAGTTCGAGCCTCATGTGCTACACTCTCCATTTGTTGCCCACATAATCCTCATGGACTCCAGGCGATGACATCATTGTAATTTTCTACAGTTAGTGTTGGTTTGTGGGTGGCCCCTCGGCAGGGATGACATGATCATCTTAGAGGAGTCACCCTGCTCAATACTTTATTGAAAATCTCTGTATTTTTAACATGTTTTTGTAATAATGAATCTGGCTGACTGGTAGTGGGCTTTGAACCCATGCACCCACATATATACAGTCACTGCTGTTAAACCAACGGCGCTAAACACTTAGCCCCTGTACAACAGCCAGCCCTTTCAGAGAAAGTGAACTCAAGAGCTTCAAAAATGCCATGAGCCAGTACTTTCGGGGTAATTTCACCACAAAGACAGCATTATCCTTGTCCTTACCACAATCTCTTCCAAAAGGTCAGCTCAGTTCACAGCGAATAAAAGCAAAGAACAAAAGCCATAAATTGCATGGTCAGGAACTTATTGGCACACAGCTGCGATGTTGGACCTCTTGTTTTATGAACCAGTTGTTGTGACCCCCCATGGGACCGCTGTAAAGGTACCTATGCAAAGGATCCCATGTAAAGGATCTAATGTTAAGGGCCCATTGTAAAGGATCATAAAGATTGTATAACTATTGTTGACTAGTTCAGGGAATTGAATTTGGAAGTTTTCTAAGGTGGCCATCAGGGCAGCTTCGGCTGTATATTTAAATAATCCAGTGTAAATGTTACTTTGTAGGATCTAGTGCGAAGCACCCAGTGTCAATCCAATGCAAACGACCTACGGTAACGGATGCATAAGAAAGTGTGGGGAAGATCACTCAAAATGTCTAAAACATACCAGGTAGTAAAAATGTCTAAAAGTTAACTGTTTTTGACTTGCATCCAACTCAAATACATTTTTAGCGTTTGACTGCAAGAAAGATGGCATGGAGGATAGGTTTACACAAGAACTGAAACAAAGTTGATGTCACGATGGCCAGTCCCACGATTTTATGGATTGCTGCCAATCAAGGATTATTCCTAACTTCCCCAAAATAACATGAGTGCATATAGTGCCAAAATGTGTGAGGTTCGTGGGTGCATTTTTAACTAAATCATGAAACTTGGGCAAGAAATGAGTCATTACTACAGAGCTATGAAGGCATGGCTTGACTTAATATGTAATAGATAGATCCATGGATAATCTTTATGTACTATGTTATTTCGTGTCTGTGCTGATTGTTTAGACAAGTAAAGACCCCCACCCATGGGGTAAATGTTTACCATGGAGTAGACTACAAGCAGCCTTACCATCTCATAATTACGTCTGCCTCTGGCAGCTAGTCATATAAGTTGACTTAGATCCAGAATTTATTATTCGTTGCAAATACTATGGAATATAATAAGAAGCCGGACTTCGCATCAAAGTTTGGTTGTATCTCAAGCTCTCAAGAACAATAGAAATGTATGATGGTGCCTTGTAGTTGGTTTCTATGCTGAGGCAAGCAAATACCCACCCCACGGGATGAATGTGTATCATAGTATGGACTCCAAGTTAAGCCACCTCACTCAGTGTCCAGTGGCGGATTTTAGGGGTTGCAACCCCTCTTTTTACATTTAATTATAAATTTTAAATTATTCAGCTGTCCCCGCAATATATTTTACTTTGTCAACCCCTCCCCCTCCTGTGAAAATTGTGTGGATCCGCCCCTGAGTGTTCTCTCTATTTTGGCACTTATATTCTAGCACGAATTTTTTTAAATATTTCTTATTCATCATCTTTTTTAAACTGTCAGAATATAATGTCCCATAGGCAGGCCCTTAAGTTTTTATAAGCTCATGTGAGTTGAAAGCCCATTCAGATGGTCACATGACCCTAACATCACGTGAGCAGGTCATTGAGACTGCTATTTATCTGTCTATCTGTCTATCTCTGGGTCTGAAGCTAGTAATATTGTTTGACCTGACCTGCTGCCAAAGGCAGATGTAATGATTACCATTACCATATAAGGGTGGGGTCTTTTCCTCAGCATAGACACCGAGTACAAGGCACCTCTTAACGTCTCAATGTAACTGGCAGACGTCTTAACCACTAGGCCACCTGGCCGCTATTTTTCTTAATCGAAAGGTTATTTTCTGGAATAATATAACTATTATTATACACCTTAATATATTTAGTACCAGCTTGTATCATCTTCTGCATTGTGTATGTTTTTGCAATTTCGCCTGTACAAGGAAGTCAGTCTTGCTACAGTGGGTCCCCAAAATGCTCTTTTTCACCGAAGTCCATGGCCCATGAAGACATTGAAATGGTCTCATGATGGCCTGATGCTGTTTTTTTACCCCCTTTTTTTGTCATGGCAACACCTGTCTTTTTTTTTGTCGCTCAATATATATACTTGAAGTCAAGTATATATATATAGTATTGGGGTTGACAATTGGGGTATGACCTTGAACCCAAAAATGTTGATACTAGACAATGTCTTGGTACTAGAAGTAGATCTAGGTGAGGGGCTAAAAGACCCCATCTATTAAGTTAATGGTAGCTAAAACGTATAATCTTATCATTACGTCTGCCATCTAGAGGCAGTCGTATTGATGAGATGGTAAGGCTGCTTTGAATCCACACCTTGTTACTCATTTACCCCATAGGTAGGGCTCTATTACTTGACTCCTTTTAATTTGTCTAAAGTTCGGTGACAGTAGAAATAACTACAGTATTTTGCACCTTTAATTTATTTATTTTTATTTTTTTCAATTGCTCAATATTGGCAGTTGTTCTTTAAGTAGTATATTCAGAGTTGTTTCTTTAATATGTATCAAATTATCCCATAATACTAGTTACATAGCTATATAGTAACATCCATAAATTCCATATAGTTACAAGATGTAGGCCTAGAGACTTTGAGTCAGAATATCATTATTTTCCAAAATGGCAGATTATTATTACATATGTAACAGAAACAGTAAATATAGTAATTGGACAGACACATCCCAAAGACATAATTGTCGCTATAGGGATGCCACCTTGATGAGGATTGGAGACACTGAAGGATCCACTCTGCATACCACATCACCAGTAGCTAAAATATGTAAATATGTAGATTAGCAGATATATAGCAGACAAGTAATATATTGTTTTCTTTTATCGTATATACCTGTTTCGTCATTTTAGTTGATTTTTAGGGATAAGATATTTATTTTAACATCTTTGCATTAAAAATTTATTTTTTATTTTTGGTACAGTGTACTTTTAAATCATTGCTTATTTGTGTCATCAAGTACATTAAAGGGAACAGTTGTATCATGTTTTATTAAAAAAAATAAGGCAAATTAAAAAATGTCATCACAATGGGACTTTTATTTGTTACTAGATCTATTATATTTTTCCTTCCTGAAACTTTTCCATCATTATATAAAATATTTGTCGTTTCCCCTGATGCAGTGGATTTAGAATTATATATACTCCTTTTTCGTCCAGTAGAATCAAAGTGAACTGTATCAGCTGATTCAATAAAGAAAAAATGAAAACAAATAAATGGAAATAAAAGGAGGAAGTTTCAATGATAAAACCAACACATCGTTGTTTTTACTTTCCTATAAAGCACCAACTTTTCTCTTCATCACGCAATGGGACTTTTATTTGTTACACTATACATTTTCCAAAACGTGACTATCATTAAAAATATATATTAAAAAGTGCTATTAGGTGATTCACACGCGATGGATACATCATGCCATTCACTGGCGGATCCAGCCCTGACTCTACGGGGGGGGGGGGGGGGCAGCCTCTACACTCGGGGACAGTGAAAAGCCTGACTGAAAGAGGTTCGTTATTAGTAATTAAGGCTACGGGTCATGGCCCCAAATACCCCCCCCCCCTGGATCCGCCAGTGTGGCCATTGACAGTAAAAACACCTGAGCATGCATATGTGCAAGGGTGATTGATGCATGACGCACCCTTCGGCGGGCTGGATTTGAAACCCAGCCAGAACCCAGTGGTTGGCAGCGCGCTGCACTGAACCCAGTGAACTGGCTCGGCCCCTGCTCTTATATTATCACCCCCCCCCCCCCTTCCCCGCTGTGGTGGATATGGGGGGGGGGGGAGGTTTAGGGCAAACCCTCCTTTAGCCTAGTGAATTTTTTTAACGACCCTGCTATACATTTTAATTTGTCAACCCGTTAGTGAAAATAATTCTGGATCCGCCCCGGCCGCCCCCCCCCCTTTACTGTATGTTTGGTGAATAGTCCCCTGTAGCACGGCAGGCCCCTACAATTTAAATGACAAACCGATCTGCTCTGATTCTACTAATTTTTTTAATTTCATCTAGCATGCTGCTAAATCTGATGTTGGAACTCCAACAGGGTGGTTTTCTCGCGGGAAAATATTCGTTCCTTTAGATCTCTCAAGGTGGCGCACGTTGTTGCTTGAAGCCCCCTGGTGACTATCTCGAGAAGCTCACAGCCAGCATCACTTCCTGTTTCACAAATACATCTGTTTTCGTCGTAGAAGTTGCCATCAGCAAAATGTTGGACTTTTTCACGATATTTAGCAAAGGAGGGATAGTTTTATGGTGTTTTCAGAGCACAGGTCAAGCATTCACACCCTCCGTGAATGCCTTAATCAAGAGTGTTATTCTACAGGTGAGAATTATATTCGTTTTTCACGTCACATATGTCCAACATGAAAAAACACATGAGATTGTGACATGTGTATTGCAATGTGACAGCTGTCATTTTGTGAATTTGTCAAGTGTTCAATTAAAACCACTGGGTTTACTTAGTTTTCCTGCCAGTCCTGGTACTACTGTATTTATGTTCCTTTTGTAGATCTATTTCTACTGTGTTTTTGTCAGGGTAGATAATTAAATTTATATTTATAAAATTATATGAATGAATATTTTCAGATTTTCATACAAAGATACATGTCATAGATCCATTAAGTAATTAATGATTTATTGTAGACACCAGATGGTTGACAGTGGTTGTTATGTATTGAAGCAAGTGATTTTTGTTCTAATACTAGCACCAGCATTGAAAGTTTTTTTGTAGAATATTTATTAATTTAGTGGAGTATTCAATGATTGGATATGGACCTTTTGTACTTAATTGAAATTTTGTGTATGAATATTAATGATTCATCCTTTTTTTCCAGGAACGAAGTGGGATTGAATTTACCCATGAAGCTCTGAAATTAAAATATAAGCTAGACAATGAGTTCGAGCTTGTGTTTGTGGTAAGTCAAAATAGTAATATACTGATTGTTTATTAGTATTTCAAAGTAAATTGTTACATTTATTTAAGCCATTTACGATAGACAAGGCACTTACACTTCAAACAAAGTACGTATTATTTGTGATGTGGCTGAATCATCTTACAAGCTAAATCAAAAGGGCATAAAACTCAAACATTTAATTAGAGAATTTTTCAATGGTAAAATAACCCTGGGTTATTGCATCATGTTGTAATTTTTATCATGTTTATTAGTGTAACAGCCGTAATTTGTTATTACATGCTCTTCAGAGTTCTGACTTTAAGCTGTTAAGGAGTATAATGTGACAGTGGTTACTTAATTTCTTGTGGCGAGGCTGAATGAAAAAAAATTGCCATTTTTGACATATCCAATCATTGACCTGGAATTTTTTTAGGAAATTTGACCTAAAAAAATGGACATGTGAAATTTCCTTACTGACCCAACTTTTTTTTTTTCAAAGAAAAAATAATTTGAAACAAACAAAGAGTGGAAAATATATTGATATATAATAATTTTCTTGCAGGTTGCATATCAAAAGATTTTACAATTATCTTATGTGGACAAACTCCTCAGCGATGTTGCTATGGAATTTCGTAACAAATATAAGGACGACCTGCAGGATGGCAATGTCTCGAGAAATTTTGATTTTGCCGATGATTTTAAGATTTTGATGAAAAATGCCGAAAATGCTTCTGTATTGGAGGCCAAAGCTCCTAAGTAAGTTGAGGTTATTTTTCCATGTTGAATAGAGCTAGTTTTTTTCTCATTGTAAATGCTCTTTTAGCTGAAATGGTCTTGCTGTGGGTGAATCAGTGACGAGATTTAGATTCATTTTCAGGATCAAAGTAGTTTTTAAGTAAATAAACGGACATCTAATTTGGGGTCAATTGAGAAATTGTCAAAAGCCTGCCAAACTATGAGCAAAATATTCTCTTATATATGCGTCATTAGATCAGAGTTCTTTGTCGGATAGAGCTGCTCTGAGCAAATCATTGAATTAAAAATATTATACAAATGACTGACTGCCCAGTATAGTTGACTATCTTGGCACCACTTCTGACAAAAAAAAAATGGAACCATTCTTGAATAACATTATAGTTTTCTAGTCACTACCACATTCTGTTAATTCTAACGACAATTTTATAATTCTAATGAATGATGTTACTTGAATAACTTGACTGATTGCACCTTGTTAAATTTCAACTTTTGGTTGCAATAAACATCTACTACATGTATTACTACTGCCGCCATGATTTGAAAGTGACCGCTACGGATGTGATCAATTTTCTTCTGTTTTTTCTCACAGAAAAATGAAGACATTTAAAGATTCAGAGAAATCTAAGAAGACGGTGAGTTCAATGATTGAAAACAAGAAAGAGGAACCGGTGAAGAAAGGAAAGAAGAATAAGGGAGATGGTAAGAAAGAGAGTAAACAAAGAGAGTGAACCGTTTTTCCTGTAGGCCAGCTAAGTGGTCTACAGGCCATGTAAAATTAATGACTTGGTTCTCAGGCCCGTCCACTCCCGCTTTTTGTAATTATATTGCAATAAGTTTGGTGTGAATAACGGGGGAAAAACTGGTATTTTTAAACTTCTTAACATTTACCAATATATATAATAATCACTTTTTTTTTAAAAGGAGCATTGATGAAGAATCTTCTGTTAGTTTTTTGTGTGTTTGAGTATTTATTGAGTTGTGATTATAGTATTTGTATGCTCACACGTAATTATAATGAGTTTTATCCTTCATTTTATATTTTTTGTAGCTAAGCAAGAAGCTGTGTCAAACAATAAACCTAATGTTGCTATGACAACACCACAGAACACCTCCACCAATGGAGAGCTGGACGAGGAAATGATCATGCGGAACCGTGAAAAACTGTTCAACCGTGGCAAGAAGAAGGAAAAAGTGTATGTTGAAAAAAAAAAGGATTACTACTTTTTTTAAAAGTCATTTAAGAGTGCATTCATGAAGAGCATCTCTGACTTCACAGAGTTGACGCATACCTTCGCTTACACATGTATTTTCAAGATTTCTGCAGATCGCATCGTACTTCATCTTAAGCAAACCCCATAATTCCGACCATTGTCTTTCCAGTAACTGTTCATTGTTCAAACTGAATTTATTGCATGAGTATTTGACATTGCAGCTAAATATTGCGTATTAAGTGTGGCAAGCTTGTCTGACAATGAACTTTAGAGGCTTAGACTCATGCTACAGTGCCATCATCGCAATCTCAGAATATTGCTCCTGAGAATTCTTAAGAAAGTCTTAAATTTTATTTCAAAGAAGCTGCATCCACCCTAGTCACCTTTTGATTTTTTCATTCATTGATTGACCATTTTAAATAATTTACAGAAATATAAAATTCAATCAGAAGTTCAAATAAATCAAATCAAAAACGGACTTGTTAATATATCATTATATGCTATGCAGACACAACAAATAAATGTGACTGATTTTAAAATTTAATTCTACAGGAGCAGCCCAAAAGCCAATGAAAATGACCAGCCGCAAAAGAAGGGAAAAGCCAAACGAGTATGGGATCTCGGCGGAACCAACAAACCGGAACTTTTGGACTACAGCAACAAGTCGGAAGGAGATGAAAGAGATGAGAGAGATTTGGTTACTGCCGAAGAGGTGAGAAAACGATCGGGATGTTAAAAAAGCAACACTATTTTGTTGTTTAGACTCAGATAGTGATCGGTAGTAAAGATAGATAGATATGGAAATGCAGCCCTCTAAGGCAAGTTCTTGCTGCTATCGAGGGTTGATTGATGAGGTCTGTGAAGTTATAGTATAGACCCGTCAAGTATTGTGTGATTTAAAGTAATATTCATAATTTCATAATAATAAAAAATTCTGGACACGCCGTCTGTATTTGCTGCTATGTAAAAATTGTTGACATTACCTATAGGTGATCAGCAGCTATTATCTGTGTCTATATAATCTATAGATAGATAGATGGTTGGATGGATAGATAGATATGAGAAGTGCAGCCCTCTAAGGCAAATTATTGCCGCTAGTGAGGGTTGTTTGATGAGGTGTGAGAGAGGAAGCGTCCACCCATGTTACACATCTACTCCAAGGGTGGGATCTTTTACTTGCCTCAGCATAGAAACTGAGTACAAGGGACCGCCAATTTAATGTCTCATCTGAACGACATCCAGGTGGGATGATGCTCAAGAAAGGTGTCCTTTGCCGGGGTTTAACCCGGGTTCTTCAGGGGATCGTCTTTCCACTAGACCACCCAGCTGTGTCTATGTAATGACTGACTGCAATATTTTCGTCCTGATTGCTCTTGCCTGTATATAAAGAATATTTAAAACGATGTAGGTCTTGCTGGGTTGCATCCATTCATGGTAGAGAGTTTACAGTTATTGCTACTTTGTTGCAGCATCAATTAGTCGGACAATGGAAAGGAAACCTCCAAGATCTTCAACCTGAGTCAAGCGATGAAGAAGAAGAAGAAGAGGAGGAGGTGGAAGAAATCGCCCCTCGAACAGCGGAAAACAAGAAGGCGCCTCGCAAAGGGTCAGTTGAAAATCAGAAAAGTTGTTTTTATGATGTATGTATAGATTTTTATTGACATCAAAATATCAAATAATTCAAATTGATACCGGCGTCAGTAATTACTCAGTATGGCAAAATAATATGAAAACATGAGTCAACAGTTGAAATAATGAAATAAGGAGCTCTATATTATGACAAATAATAATCAAAATTGTATAGTCTAAGAACTTCTAGAACACTTGATACCACAGGTATCAATCATTCTAGTTTAAACTGGTCACCCAATTTCCGCTCCAACCGCTGACTGTTACATATTTAGGTAAGTATTAAAAGTCAGCGGTCCGAGGGGAGGGGGCGGGTTGTGCTGCACCAGAGGGCGCTTGTGATGCCTGTGCCCAATACTAAACAATTAGTTATATTGTTAACAAAGCTAAGTTATTATCATTAATTTGGTAATTTGATTAGTATTACAAATATTTCAAAGGGTTACTATTTATATTGCATCCCATATAGTGTCTTTTGAATCCTAATAAGGGATTAGGGCAGTATAGCGGAACCAAATTTATGCCCGTATTTGGCGTCCAAGTTTTGAAGCTCTAGTGCAACAAGAATAACATATGTGAAGGGTAGCGGGGGTTTGGGGGCAGTAGCCCGCATGAAAAAAGAAAAATAAACATAGGTTTTGCCGTGAATAGTGAAAATTGCCGCAGTTTGAATGTGACGTCATTCCTTGAATCCAAGCATTTGACGTCATATGCAAAGCAATAAGGCTCGCTGAACATGATGATAAATCTGGGTCCGCTATACCGCACTTTTTCCCCAAATAAGACTGATCATTTAGAGTATATAATTTTTTCTCTGATCGCAAACGATGTGTTTTACCTCTGTGACGTTTCACCAAATACATCATTTGTGAAAAAAGAAAAGTTATACTATGGATTATAGCAAACTGATGCACTTATTCAAGGAGAGACTGATAATTTGTTTGTGCCTGCAGGTTTGGCGGATTTGGGTTTTTGAGTGGATTGCGTAATTTGGTCGGATCGAAGACTTTGACTCACGAAGATATTGTGCCAGCCCTGGACAAAATGAGGGATCATCTGATTGGTCAGTTTGTATGGCTTTTATCTCACGAGTTCATTTACCTCTGCAATGATTCTTTAATACTGTTAAATACAATTGATGGTTTGCTATAAGGCCGACTGAAAACAAAAAGTTAGTTTCCGATTATTTTGCTTTAAAAAGTTGGGTGGGTAGGTCGGGGAGTTTTTTTTTTAAGTTTTATTTTTCCCCCTATGAATCAGGACTCAAAACATTTGAGTGTCAAATGTCCATTTTTTGTTAGATGCAAAAAATTCAGGTTGGGCCTTGTGAAGTCAGGTCGGTCGGAAATTGGAAACAAACAAGAATTTTCAGTCACCCTAAATGGAAGGTTAATGGAAGGTTAATGTGTAAAATGAGTGGAATCCAACACTTGTCATATCATCATTACGTCTGCCTCTGGCTGCAGGTCATATAAGCTGACTAAGCTTCAGACCAGGAGCATTAAAGGGGAACTAAAGGAGATTTGCATGTTAATTTTAAAAGTTCAATTAGATGACAAAGAACACATTGCCGTAAATACAAGTAACTTAAAGTCCAATTTTAGTATGATTTGGTGTCAATTAAAAGTGAAGTTTGCACTATCCACCACAACGCTGGGGGCCGCCATTATTGCACACGGCACCATGCCTGGTGACGTCACTTATGTACCATGCAATCCTGCATATTGACAGATTGCAATCCATTTCAATAACAACATACTACAGCCTGATTGCAATGAACTGTTTGTATGGCATATTTATGTATATTTGCTCACTTGGCAAGTAGATGCAAACAACCCTGCTTACATTACACATGTATAGATAAGTTGTTATAAATAAATTTATCAAAAAAGGTATTTTCTGCAGACTTTGTAAGAGACATACAAGAATTGGTGCTAACTTGTTAAAAGTAATGTGGTAATGTCAACAAATTTGATGTAAAGGGCTTACAGCTGTAAGACTGCATTAAATTATATTGTGATAATTGTGAAGATTACAGTATGCAAGTAGGCACTCAGACAAAGGAGCTACAACATATAAGAGATACTCAGGTGGTTGTGCCTTGGCTACTAAATGCTGATGAGGTGTATGAATTATTAGTGTACCCTCTGCACTAAGTAAAATTGATATTTTCTTACTCACAACTATTACTATTTTATACTTTTAATATGATTTTATTGTTTTTTACTCTCATTTTATTATGTTCTGTTACGAAAATAAATAAATCTATATATATTTACATGTATGGGTGAAAATAAAAAGATAAGATATTTCTTAAAAGCCCTAATTGCATAGTCAATTGTTCAATGGCAATTTACTTGACACTTGGTCAAAACAAATACAGAACAATGTTAAACATGCTCTTATTTCAATGGCAATTAACACCTTTAGCCTGTTGACACTGCTCAGGCAGTTGGATTGCACTTGGTTCTCATAGGACAACAGTGACGTATTTCCGGCAAGAGCAAAACACCCGGGATAGTCGAAAATGGCGGCCTCCGTAGATCACAACATGCAGCTAATAAATGCATGATATTACTTTACCAGTGGATATATACAAGTTATGAAAGACATAGATGTGTTCCAATGGACTAAAGCTAACATCTGAGAGGTAAAGTGCTGAAGGTGTTAGTTCCCCTTTAACACATTGACACTGGACAGGTTACTCAATACTACATAGGTTACAAATTGTCAAACTGTAGATGACATCATCAAGAATTCAGCTGTACTTGTGTTATTCATTTTGATTTGGGTATTAAAGAGACATTTTTTTTACTAATTAAAAATACTACTATGTATAGATGAAATATTTGACAACACACAAAATGCATGCGTTATATTTTGTAAATTAGGCTTACAATAATAATATGCATGGTTAATAGTATAACATTTAAAGTCCATAAGTACGTATATTTAATATGTGTAGACTGAAGGTTGTAGTGTGGCTCCTTGGGAGTTATCTCTTCTTGGCCGTCAACAGAGTGACCCCCAAAGAATCCACAACGTTCTATAATTTCCGAGTCCCTAGGTCACACATTTACTGCATGAGGAGCCATATTGGCTGGAACCTCGTAAGCAGATCGTTATTCAACAACGTCATCATTACATGAAATATCTGTGTGTGTGTGTGATTAAACAAATGTTTAATCATCCTTTAGATTTATTTCATATTATTTTGTTTCTCTTTTTAGCTAAGAACGTGGCCGCAGATGTTGCTGAAAAATTGTGCGTCTCCGTGTCAACCAAACTCGAAGGAAAAGTGATGGGAACTTTCAGCAGTATGTGATGCTTATAATTATCTTTTGGTGCAGAATACTAAAAAGATTTAAGTTACTGAATGATATGATCTTAATTGTCCAGTATAGTAGGATTCAGAATGGGTGTCTACCTGTGTCTGCTCGGGACTTGAATCTTCAGGGTCCCTGAAAACTGAAGTGACCTACTTTACGACATCGCTACGCACGTACAAAGTATAGCTGACTGAACAAATTAGTTCAACGTTTGCCGCTCTAGAATGCTTTGCAAAGAGCATATAATACCCAAATTTGCCTTCCTTGAACATAATTGAGCAACTTTGAAATCGATGACCATAGGTCAAAACTGCCTGGGTTAGTTGTGCAAGATATTTGGTGAGTTGCTCAAAATGCGAATCTATAAACCCTCGCTGTGCTCGGCAATTTAAAGTTACTATAGATGGCGCAAGGGGTCGACTTGTAGACAGGGTGTCCACATAGTTTTAAGTCACTGTTTTCATTCCAAGTGTAGAGCGGCAAAAAATGAACAGAAATGTTGACTCAAAGTTAAAATCCAACTTTTGAACAGAAACACCTTCCAAAAAATGCAATTGAACACACCAAAACTTTGTAATTGCTTGCAAAACTAATTGTTCGCATAATAGACCATTCTTCAACATAGAAATATATAAGAAGTGTTAATCATAGTTTATTGGGGGTGGCGAGGCTCAATGTCATTGTGAATTTTAATGCTGCCAGGTGTGGTGACACAGGTCTTAAATAATAGTGGATTTTCACGGAAGCTTCTTAATAGCTACGACAGAATACTGCAATTATATTGGCTGAAAAGGTTGTCGTCCTTGACTGATTGACTGAAGCAAATGTATCCTAGCATTTAGTGAATTTTAATGTACATTTGACATCTTATCATTCAGTTGATTAATGTAATTTCTCTGAGAAATTTATATTTATTGAATTAGGTTAGTTATGATCTCATATGTCTGAAAAAAACAAAATGAGTTAGAAGAGGAGAAGAAAGACTTATGTCTTGCTGAATTCAGGGCTGCTCAGTGGAAATACTCTATTGTGATGTACTGTTTGTTGTATATACCATTGTAAATTTTATTGGTTATTTTCAGGCGTTGCATCCACTGTGAAGCAGAGTTTGGAAGATTCGTGTGTTCAGATTCTATCACCTAAACGTCGGGTTGACATTCTGAGAGATGCCATCGACGCCAAATCCCACATTCGTCCGTACGTCATCACGTTTTGTGGGGTGAACGGTGTTGGAAAATCAACTAATTTGGCTAAGGTGAGTGTTCGATCGGGAAGTTTAATCTCTGAGTGGCGGGCATTCACTACCAAATTTTTGTATTACCCGAATGTTGAACTGCCGTAAACGCCGTGTCATCATATTGAATCTACGCTTCCGCTAAACGTTCGCCATGGTCCTCTTGGCAAAATTTATGTAACTGTGGCTAAATTAAATACTTGTGTGGTGAAAATCTGTCAAACTTGTGGCAAAAATGTGCCTCTCAAGTGTACACAAGAGAAAATGACGCTCCTGTGAGCATAGCAATCTGATTGGTCCTCAGAATGGTGTCATCATTGCCTCAATGTATTCTCCTGGCCAATCAGCGCCCAGCTAACATCCAAGTCACACCCTATTCCACACTGCAAATTTACCTTGTACCATTTAACATCACAATACATCAAGTCAAGTATGTTTTTGACTGGGATTTTCGAAACTTATGAAAGCTGCTTCAAATAATGGTGACTAAAATGTCTCTGTTGTGGCAAAAAAAAAATTTGGACTGCTTAGCCACAGTGGCTAAGGCTGGAATTAATTTAGAGGAAGCCTAGTGAATGGCTATTGAAACAGGCCAGCAAATGTATTTTGTAATGAAAAACAAGTTCTAACAGGTGGCAGTAGCTGTCAGTTGTCGGCTGGATGTATTTTATGTGTTGTCAAGGTCATTCATGAAATCTTTGATGCAATCTCTGAAATTGTGTTTTTGCAGATCTGTTTCTGGCTAATTGAAAATGGTTTCCGAGTCCTCATCGCTGCTTGTGACACCTTCCGAGCCGGCGCAGTTGAACAGCTGAAGACACACATGCGTAAATTGAACACTCTTCACCCAGCGGAGAGGTATGGGGGACAGGAGAGAGTGAGCGTCTACGAAAAAGGATACGGAAAAGATCCTGCTGGAATCGCTTTGGAGGCAATCAATTTTGGTGAGTAATTAAAATTGGGAGTGATAATTTTTATTTTAGAACTTCAGCTGGGTGGCCTAATGGTTAACGCATCTGCCAGTATCAACATTGGCCAGCTCTGCTGAATGTCCTGGGTTCGATCCCTGGCCACTCTTCATGCGCTGGATGTTGATCACATATGTTGTGAAACTGGATATGGGAGCCAACTTACAAGAACTGACTAGTTTGTCATTTCAAAATATTTGTCAGAATTCGCTTCTTTTTATGAACTAAATTATACAATTTATTTTGTCTTTAATTTTACAGCGAGAGACAGAAAGATAGACATCGTACTCATTGACACGGCTGGACGTATGCAAGATAACGAGCCTTTGATGAGGGCACTTGCTAAGGTAACTATTGATTATCCAAACTGAAACTAGCTTTCTATTGGTGATATGATTATGTAAATTACAAGTGGATCCACCTAATGTTTTTGGGTTTTATAAGGTGTAAATAATATTGCAGCTTCAAAGTAAAAGACCTAATGCAAAGGTACAGTGTTTTGTTTCTTCTAGAAGTCTGTTAATAAGAGCATTCTTTAATTCGCAGCTCATCAAAGTAAATCAGCCCGACTTGGTCTTGTTTGTTGGAGAGGCTCTGGTCGGCAATGATGCTATAGATCAGCTGACTAAATTCAACCAGGCACTGGCTGATCACTCCCAAAGTGAAAAACCACAACTCATTGATGGAATTGTGCTGACTAAATTCGACACCATTGATGACAAGGTATGAAGTGATTTATTATCCACTCTTCATGAGCTACATCCCAGCCATCTTCCCAGGGCAGGTCTCCTTACTCCACGCAGCTTTTGTTGCATGGCCTTGCCAGATTTCCCGGCAATGGCGTGGTTTTTTTTACTAGCTGTCTAGCAGTAAATACGCACGTGACTAAGTAGGTGAGCCAATGCAAGCGACGTACTAGCGCTTCAAAACGCTTCACTGCAGGCCACTTTGCTGCGATAAGTATAGATACATTTCGTAAACAACGGCGCTGATTTGGCGCTCCACAGATCGCCGTGACCAATAAAACTGGGTAAGCAAAAACCATGTAATCGAGCCCATATCTAGCGAGGCGCATAATGTAGCTACGCGAAGATGGCACATTGGCTTACGGAAGATGCATCTCAGCTGATTATCGATCGTCTGTGAAGTTAAACTGGAGGTGCCTTGTACTCGGTGTCTATACTTGGGAGAGCGTTATCATCTCATCATTAAGTCTGCCTTTGGCAGCTGGTCATATAAGTGGACTGAGCTTCAGATCCTGTAACATTAAGAGTATTTGACACATTGAAATGGCATAATAGCTCTTGCTTATGTTTTAATAACAGCTAATTGTTTTGTTTCTGTTTTATAACAGGTGGGAGCTGCAATTTCTATGACCTACACAACTGGTCAACCGATCGTTTTCGTGGGAACTGGTCAAACCTACACTGACCTGCGTAATTTGAACGCCAAGGCGGTGGTCCATGCCCTCCTGAAGAATTAAACCGACCAATCAGCAACCAGCTTGGGATCACATGATCACCTCTAATTGCGATTTATTTATCTTCATCAGCATTAGATTCGTCAAATTCCAATTTTTAACAAAAAGTGAAAGAAATTGAAAAGAATTAAAACTGAGTACAGCTATCTTGCTCCCACCTACAAATTGAAATAATTCTTCTCTACTGAGTTTTTTTGAAGAAAAAAAAGTTGTTAATTTTGTAGTCAATTGTTAGTAGACAGAGTGCAATAATGTTTTATTTATAACTTGATCTCCGAGTCTGTTTTGTTTGATAATTGATATAGATTTTCTGTTGCCATTCATTTTAAACAAGTAATCAATGAAATAATATTATATTTTATCTGCATGAGTTAGTTCTTTACTGTTAAAGATTTTCTGATGTATTTTCTTCACATCTCGTGAAATATATTGGTCGTATGTACATGAACCATATTTTCATACACGTTTTTGCATTGTCATTTAAATTGGCTAAGTAATGGATTTTAACAGTTTTTATAAATTTATGAAATGAAATTTTGTAATTTAATCTAGAAATACTTGAAAGAAGTATTTTTTTCTGAGAAAGATGTAATATTTGCTTTTATAATAACATGCTTGTCTCCTGTAAAAATGTTATCACCATAATTGATATTTTAAACTTAATAAACTATTTGTAAATTTAAATTATATACCATTGCAATTGTTCTTTTCGGGTGAGGGTATTAATAAGTATTTGTTTTTTTCAAGCATTTATTATTATTAATTTTACATTTTTGAATGTCATTGTAATTTACTTCAGTAAACTGGCTAGAATTTGTTGTTATTTATGTAATGGATATTTGTTAATGAACATGATCAACAATTAATGATTATCAGCATTTACAATGCATTTCAGTTGTAAACTATTTTTCTCACGGCTGGATTGGAAATAAATAGTCAAAGAATTGTGAACGGCACAAATGCAAACAATTATGTTAATTGTTCACTTGTCGAGTTAAATATAACGTTTACAACGTGATGTGTTATTCCACCCACACAGCTGCACAGACAGATCGAGCAATTCAGCATAACAATTTATTGTTTACAGAGAAATGTTATGAAAAATGAAAATAATTCTTTTTTGGTGCAGCGTCAGAATGTCCTCGTTATGTGACACCAGAAAAGTAAATGTTGGACAAATTCTGAATAAAAGGACAAAAAGAAAATAATTATTGTGTTGTTACTTTACTTTGAAACTACTTTGTGAATATTTCAAGTAAATTAATTGAAATTAAAGTAATTCATGCGCATTAATTAAAAGCAAGAGAACTGATTTAAGCTTAGGGTTACATCCAATTAAGCATTATTCTAATGTCTGAATTATTGCTTCCGGCTTCCTAATAATTTTTAAAGTCATTTATTTGTTAGTGAAACATGTTCAATGCAATATTATTTCTGAAGGCCGAAGGTGCTATGAGCTCCTAAGTCAGTGTGGCTATATCTTGATTATATTATTATATGAATCAGATCGCTGAGATTACAAGTTTAATCAATCCCACATATCCATATTTGGCATTGGCCGTTTCGCTTTTTGGACGATTTCGTATGGCGCCAAATCGTCATTAGCCTTTTTGTTGCGGGGACGAATTGACTGTTTAGCTTGGAAAGGTGAGAATCGGGGGCTTGTAGATCGACAGTGTGCGAGCCTTTTAAGTTAATTCCAGTAAATTACTTCTTTGGGTTATGTCCAGAAATATCGAGTTAATTGTTTGGTGATCCTGGTAAAGAGAAAAGATACAAATTTAGATTTTTAAACGCTGTATTCAGCGCTTGACGAATTCCCTCCATTTTTCGCCCATTCACATCAATCAGTGTATCACTGATCTGATTCTGTGATTCCCTGTTAAACGCCTAATTTTTGTGAAT
The DNA here is from genome assembly GCA_932294295.1 of Alitta virens. Taxonomy (NCBI): domain Eukaryota; kingdom Metazoa; phylum Annelida; class Polychaeta; order Phyllodocida; family Nereididae; genus Alitta; species Alitta virens. The sequence continues at coordinate 40,584,355 of OW028576.1, read as the reverse complement.
TTGTGATTGGTACAGAACATTTATATATTCACACGGTGTATGTCTAACCATTGAAATGAACTACAGTGTGATCTTAATTGTACACAGTAAAGTCAGTATATAGACAAATGCCGAAATGATACTGACATGAAATCATTGGTCAACATGTATTAATATGTAAATGATGTAGTGATATATCAGCATCATGATACATTGATAATGATAGACAAATCAAATAAGACCGTATAAATTTACTGTATATTTATCCATAAAGTAATAAAATATATACATTTCAGTTGCGCCAACATGGAGACTGAAACAGCTAAAGAAAAAGGGAAAAAGAAAGCTAAAAAAGAAGCTCCGCATGCTTATGAGCTGATGCCGTCAAAAGCACCATTGGAACTACTTTGCGAATGGGGCGACTGTGACGAGTTCTTTTCCAACATGAACGAGTTCCGAAGCCATGTGCAAAATCATTTGTGGGATCTTTTCCATACTGTCAAGGGCACTGATAATGAGTGTGAATCGTTCGGTAAGTACCGCACTTCGAAATCTTTATCGTTCAGAATTTTATTTGCGTGTAAATGTGGGCTTTAACAATATTTAAAATACACTGTATATGATCAGAAGAATTAATTTTGTGACAATTTATGAAGTTGCTAAGTGTGTAATCGTGTTTGTGGGTGGTGGCCAATTTTGAGTACCTGGCCATTTCGATGACCCCGAGTGTAAAGTAAGACTCCATGCACCCATGGGGTTAATGTGTAACATGATGTTACATGGTGGTGTGGACTCCAAGCCTTGCCAACTCATCTGGCTGACTAAGCAGGCATTACCAGGCCTGTTCAAGCATTTGGCTTTTTCATCTCCCTAGCTGCATACGCAGAATTGGCTGCAGGGGCTAAGCATTGATACTGAATTTTTAAATTCCTTAAGAAGTCAAGTAAGAATGAAAATGTGAACAACTAAGCTTTGTTTCTAATCAGTTCTTTATAACTTTTCTATTTATCAGTGAACATCGCGTGTGACTGGAAACAGTGTGACAGTGATTGTGGACGAGGATTTTCGGAACTTGTGAGACATGTATATTTCCACGCTTTCCACACCAGACTTAAGAGTGTGGGCAATTACATTGTACAGGTATTAGAATTAATTAATTAGTATTCTAGTAGGCCTACTCACTATAGCAAATTGCAGCTGTAAGCAAAATTGCAGGTGATGATAACGAATTGATGATGGAGGGGATCCAAAAAACAATCTTATCAACTAGGGCTGTACACCTTTATCTTTTAAATGATACGTATCACGATATGGTAAAACCGGTATGATACGTATTGTTATGATATGTCAATGAGAGAATTTATAATGAAACTGAACAATAAATGAAAAAGAGACAATGAAATTAAATGAATTAAGTTTTGAATAACTTCAAGTTGTTGTGTTTTGTCCATTATGTAATTATTAATATCTGGGTAGCAAATGTGTTGTTTACTCAAAAAACGCCACTCTGCATATTGTTTAGGTGTGTTGTGGTTATCAATAATGCGTTTATCAATACCCTTATCGATATCCTTGTACCGGTACAAACGATAAACAGAGAACCGGTGTACAGCCCTATTAACAACCTAAGATTGTAGGTGAGAGAGTCAGAGAGACCAATCTGTCGTTGTCATACAGAAATAATTAGGGCTGTACACCGGTGCTCTATATACCGTTTGTACCGGTACAAGGATAACGATACGGGTATTGATAATCGTTATTCATAATAACGATACAATTAAACAATATGCAGATCAGCATTTTTTAGCAAACAGGACACCCGCTACCCAGATGTTCCAATGTTTTTGAAGAAAAATATCAGCCCACTTAATTGCAATGACATTAAAAAGCAGACTGGAATTATTCCATAGAGATTTTTTGCATGGTATTTCATTGGTAATTTTTATTTACTGTAGGCTTTGTATAATTCTGCTATTGGTACAGCTTAACGATACGTATCATGATGGCCATATCGTATCGGTTTTACTGAATCGTGATACGTATCGTTTTAAAGAAAAGGTGTACAGCCCTAGAAATAATTGTAATGTTTTGGATCTGCCCCTGGATGTCATTATTATCGCACACAATTCGCTGACGGCCGCAACTTTGCTGACGGGTGCTGTATTAGTTAGCAAACATTTGCGTTTCACCAAGATTTACACACATGGTGCTTGGTGCCATATTTACAACACAAATTAATTTATTGTACTGAGAACTTTCAGATGGCATTTTGACAATTTTAATTTGACAGGTTAGAAAAGCCCCATTGTGTAAGCTCGAAGACACCAGCCGAAACGTCATTCCGGAACTACCAGAACAACTGATTTGCCATTGGGACAATTGTGGGGTATGTTATTTATCATTACAGTCTTCCCATCGATCCAGTTTCCATTGCCAGATATTTGATAACATAACATCAATCTGTTTTCTGTATGCATAATTATATGCGGCCTATAAGAATAGAAACTGAAATTTCAATACAGTATTCAGGCCAGCCTTAAAAATATATTTCTGTTGCGGGTTACATGACACTTGAAAAACCCATCAGTTAGGTAGGATTTTTTATTTTTAACCTCAGAAGAATATTTTACCAATATTCAACTTACCGGCAGGACCCCGTGCTACCGCAATAATAAACCTTGAAACAATTTGATGACTTAATAAAAAAAAAATCACCCCCCCCCCCCCCCCCCCCCCAAAAAAAAAAAAAAAAAAGAGCAGCAAGGGAAAAAATTTGTCATACATGCTGATATGTTCTATACGGTCGGGTAACCCGCAACAGAAATATTTTTAAGGATGGCCTCACATTGGTCTCTGAATTATGAGGACCAAAGGAGTACATTAAGTCGGACAGTTTGACTGAAATTTTAGTTTGTTCAAAAATTGCCTAAGATGTGAGAAGCTAATGGTAAAATAAGTGTGGCCTTACAAAAAATCGTGACTGACTAGTCGTTTGTGCAAAATCACCTTTGGTAACTTTGCGTGAGCTATTGCTCGCTGAACTTGGTCAAAAGTTAGTATAAATATTTATACCAAGCTTTTAAAAAGCAAGGGTTGAATTGCAATCAAAGTATAGCTGATATAAGATAGGATTTACTAGATTGCAGGTCAACCAGTAGTCCTGCAATCTCTTTGTCCAAAGTAACTCACGCTACCTTTTGGTTTCCTAAGCGAGTAAATGCACACGCAAAATCGCATTTGCATGAGTGCTGCACGGGCCTGAGCAGGAGCTTTCATCATATTTCAATCCCTGCAATGTGAAATTGGTGACTGTTATTTTTAGACTATGTGATGACCCATTGTTTTGTTTTTCAGACTGTATATGACGACCCTTCCTTATTTTACGAACATTGCAACAGTCACATCGAGGAACTCCCGTCCAGTAAACATCCACCAGGGGGTGTCAAGTGCAAGTGGGAAGGTAACATATATATAAATATATATTTATATATTTTAGGGGTTCGATCCTCACTAGAAAGTCTTTGGAAAGTTAAATTTTGAGTAGGTAATTTTAAGTTACACATGGTTAACAGTACTCATTCATAGACTTGGAGATGAAACTCCAGAGATCATCAGGCAAATCTAGGACTCCCGATTAGCGCAGGCAGTCACTCAGCCAATGGGAGTCCTGGATTTATGTAATGTCCTCCCGAGTTCAGTTTGCGAGTATATGAGTTTTGTCTAAACAGATCGAAATGTCTTGCAGATTATGCCTGTCTCTTTCTAGGATGCGAACAAAGCGTTCAAAACAGACATCGTATGAGAGAACACATCCGGAGTCACACCCAGGAGAGGATCGTCGCATGTGCAACTTGCGGGACGTTATTCGCTAACAATACTAAGCTGTTGGATCATTTGCTGCGACAAAAAGACATAAGTAAGTTGATGGTTGAGAAATGATGTTGGTTTCTGCCAGACTGTACATCAGATGCTATCATCTTGTGTGAAGTGCTTTTGGGCTGTTCCATTTAAAAAAGATCTTTAATATCGTCAGCTACGTCATGAAGATTTTTCAGATATTGGGATTGGAGGGAGGGGGGATCTGATATCGGGGGAGGGGGTTGATTGACCAGTATTTTCTTAATATTATAATGTAGAAAAAAGCGGGGTTGGAGGGGTCGGTCAAAAACCAGATATTGGGGATTCTTAAGATTTTAGAATTACACTCGGCGACATTGATTTTCGCCACGACAACGAGATTCGCCACTTGGAATAAAGTCCAATAAACGCTTATTAAATGGCTGTCGGAGTGATAGAATACTGTCAGTGATACAAACAATTACTTTTTTAACAAATCATCCACTTGCAATATGTATGATCATGTTGTAGGGTAGGGGGGTGGCGAATATCGATGTTGTGGCGAATTTTAATGTCGTTGAGTGTAACTTTGCGGCGAACAAAATAGTTTTTTTAAATATCGTCAGCTACGTCATGACATCATTTTATGAAGTACAGGGACTTGACGTATTGTATTCTTATGATTAATATACACTTATATACACTGTCAAAATGGCTTCCCCCCCCCCCCCCCCCCCCAAACCAGGATTCTTGCTCTTCGGAAATCTCTCAGACCATCCTGCAGAGTCAGAATGAGGATCTGACGTTTTAGGCTGAGTTTTGCAATAGCATAGTTCTTACTGTGACTGTTTTCTCAAATGTTTTCTCTAAATAATTTTTCTAGGTGATGGATTCCAGTGTTCACATTGTAACAAGGCGTTCAGTACTGAAAGGCTTCTTCGAGACCATATGAGAAATCATGGTAATGTTTTAGTTTTAGTTTTTCAACGAACTATTTGGGAATTTGGAAATCATCATGAATTTGATTTGTGATTTATTATTGAAATAATATTTTGATTCTTATTTCAGTGAACCACTACAAATGCCCATTATGCGAAATGACGTGTCCCAGTCCAGCCAATTTACGAACTCACCTAAGTACTCGCCACAGCGAAGAACGACCTCACTCCTGTTCATATTGCTCTCGGAGGTATGACGATTACAAAATTAGTATAGATATTAGGGGTCCATATCGTTTGTTTCAAACGATCCAGTACGTATCTTTTGATTGGACAATCAATACACGATATATCGATTGATACGAAAACTTGAAAAGAAAGACGAAATTAAGCTAATAAACAGGAGTACATTCACCAGGTGGCGCAAATTACATTCAACAGGGTATAGTGGCTGTACCATAATATCACCCACGAAAACACTTCATTTTCGGTGGAATACAAGTTTGGTGCATGAAATGGACGAATTTAAGAAGTGGAACGATTATCGGTTGACCCAATAAAGTGATTCATGTAATCGTATCGATTTTAATAACCAGTTTAATCGATATATCCTGAACCGGAACAGACCCCTAATAGATATGAGGTTCGAACTCAGAATCCTTTATTGCTCATTAGATGTATCAACTTGCAGTTGACAACCAAATATAGATGTAACAAACTTACTAGACATTCGTGCAATATGGGCGTATCAATCAAAAATTTTCTGGCCGCTGGGCTTGAAAACTCCAGCTGACAAAAACATAGTCCCCTTCCTTCAGCATATTTAGTCGGTAATTGTTCATACGTTGTTGTATTTTAGTCGGTTGATGAACATTAATAATATCTTCAGCAGCTGGTGATATATATGGTACAATCGTTGACTGGTAATGCTGTTAAACTTGAGTATCTCAAATTCTATTTATCATTTCAGTTACAAGCTGGCTGGTGATCTACGGAAACACCTAGAGACTCATTCTGAATCGACATTTGCTTGCAATATCGGAGACTGTAAATTTACCTGTGTGTCTTACAAGTTACTCCTGCTTCACTTCAAGAAGGAGCACGAGGTGTGTTGAATATCCAGACATTGATGGAACTTCTGTTCTATTCTGTTTTGTTAATTTCTCTTTTGTTCTCTTCTGTCTATTTACTCGTTCTCTTCTGTTCTGCCTTCTTTTCACTTCTGTTCTCTTCTGTGTTCTCTTCTGTTCTCTTCTGTTTTCTATTCTGTTCTGTTTCTGTTCTCGTCTTTTCACCTCTGTTCTATTCTGTTTTATTATATGTATTCTCTTCTGTGTTCTTTCTCCCCTGTTTTCTGTTCTGTTTTCTTCTGCTCTATGTTCTCTTCTGTTATTCTCTATTTTTCTGTACTCTTGTGAAAATTCTCTTTGGTTCTGTTTCTCTCTTTTTCTGTCCTCTCCTCTCCCATTCTCTCCTTTCGATGAGCAAGATTGTAATCATCGCAATTAATTTCTTTCCAGGGCGGAATAGAGAAACGGAGATACAGGTGCCATCTTTGCCAACTGGAGTATACGAGAGGTGGTTTATTGACGAATCATTTACGGAGAGTTCACAGTTTCCAATGGCCGCCAGGTCACCAGAGATTCAGGTACGGATGTGACATCTTCAAAAGAATTATACCTTCCAGTCGCGTTGAAAGTTGAGCAGAATGCAGTACACTTCCAGCCACATCTTTTCTCTTGAATAATCATCTTGTTTTGCAGAGTGTTTCGTGATAATCTGATTTGCTGATCTGGAAATAAGTCTATATTTGATTGCTTGATGTGGTGTTATTTTTGCTTTTGCAGATACCGACCAAACAGTGAAGGTATCTATCAACTCCAGACAGTCCGATATGAAAGTCTCGAAATGTACACAGATGATGTGAACGGGGAAAATGGGCCCGAGGAAGGAGGTCATAAAACGCCTGGCAAAGATAAGGTAGGCATACAGTCACCAATTGGATAGCTCGTATTGTTTCATTATCGTCGATGATTTTAATTAGTTGAAAACGCGTTTCTCAGAGTAGTACCTTGCAGGTGCCACCAGTGTCATTGAACCAATGTCAGCCTGTTCAGGGATAGTTTATAAGATATCAGTCCCGCAGAAATATAATGTCACGACAAAAAACCAATCGCAATAATGTCACTGGCAATGGTAGTGATTATCATAATGTCATAATCTTAAGAAATGTCATCCACTAATCCTGACAATCCCACAATCAATGCCAGTGGGTTAGGGCTGGTCCATTTAAGAAAAGGGGGGGGGAACCCGACAATTTTCAGACTATTTGTCTTGATTGAAATTGGCGTCAGGTCATGTGATAGAATTTCATGTTATCATAAGGGGGAGCAGTGAGGTCGACACAAGATTAAAGCTTGGCAAAGTTTGAAAAATAAAATTTAATGGATGGCAGTAATTATGAATAAATGGACGTCAATAGAAGAGTTCTATTTGTTAATCTATCTCTTTTGTTGTTATTTTTCAGAGAACGCGCATCAGAATGGTCCGTGCTGCGGAGTTGAAAACTTTGCCAGATCCGGATGAGAGCATTCAGGACAATGATGGCCAGGGAGGTCGTGATTATTCGTATAATTTGGAAATGTTGGGAGATGTAGCTTTGCAACAAGGCAGTAGTCGTGGTGGTAAAGCTGCAACAAGGGCGCGCCCTGGTGGAAGTGGTGATCACAACCCCCAAGTGGACAAGACAGGAACTACTGCATTCGAAATAATGCCGAGTACTGGAAAGAGAGGAAACAAATATGGATTGCATCAAGATGGTCTGGTAAATGCAAAACGGAAATTGTGCATGGATTTAAATGATGCCAGTACTTCTAGTAAGACTACAAGATCAAAGAAACGAGTACCTAAGAAGTCTGCTTCTAACACAGGAACTGGCGCACCCAAGCAATCTGGTGGACGCCAGAAGAATTCTCGCAAACAAGTAAAAAAACGAGACTTATCGGAAATCATCAACAATCTCACAGAGGAGAAGAAATTGACTACAGACGGGGAGACGACTCCTAAAAAACTAACGCCTCATTATTCAGGTTATGCAGATGAGGTTTCTTGTACTGATTCCAATGCGACAATTCACGCTACAACCTCAGAAGAAGGCGGTATGGAGCTAACATGGACCTCTGACTGTCACCAAAATCTCGAGATATCTTTACCAGAATCGTTTTCCGACTGTGAAGCAGTTTCAGTATCGTACAACGGCCAGGAGAGGACCGTTCCAATAATGAACATGCCAGTTGTGATCTTCGGCGATGAACTGCATCATCGCAAACAGAGAACGCCAGTTAAAGTTATAGCTCATGATAAATTGTGATCTTTTTATTGCTTTTGAACAAATGAAAACATAATGCCACACTAAATGAATCTTATGCAGATTTAATACAGTCAGGCCTAAAAATTTATATACACGGGAGCGAATTCAATTCATTTCCAGGTACTTTCTCTTTAGGGCTGTTCCATTTAAAAAAGAGGGAGGGGGTGGCCCAGAAAATTTGTATTTTTCCTACATTAAGAAAATACTGGTCAACCACCCCACCCTTCCCCCCTTCTTTTTTGGAGGAACACCCCCCACCCTCCTCCCCTTTTTAAAACATTTCTGGTCCAGCAACTCCCCCCCCTTTTTTTAAATGGAACAACCCTTCACAAATTAACACCAGTCTTCACATTCCAATAATATTTCTAACCATTCTCATTATTTTTATCGAAACATTTTGGCAACCTTACTTCATCGGGTTGAGTTTATCAGCAATTTTATGTTGCCGTGGGATCTCACTCGAGTGTATGTGAACTTTTGGGTCTGACTGTATCTACCCCAAACATACCATGTTGACTCGATGTTTGGCCGACGTCATCGAAGTTCGACCAACTTCTGTTCGTTAATTAGCCACCATGGCCACCATGGTAGGTTTCTGGGCTTCTTGTCATCATCGTTGCCAATTCTCACACAATTTGTTCTAGTCTAAATGTCTACAAGGAATTTAAGAATTCACAAGAAGAAAATTGTTTAAATCTAGAAAATCTGCCTATATGCCAACTTTTGAAATTTTCTACGCCTAGGGCTGTTCCATTTAGGGGGGTCTGTCAAAAATCAAAAAGCCGGGGTGATGGGGGGGGGGGAGGCTGAACATTTTCCTGTCCATCCCCCCCCCCCCCCTTTTTTAAAGGAACAGCCCTCACTGGATTACTTGACCCATTGTTCATAATGGAAAAGTGGAATTTATAGCATATATTGAGGTTATCTATAGTCTGTGCAAAAGGTACACTGAAATTTTGTAACCAATAAAATGGAGAGGCTACTTCGATATAATTTAGTGCACAGAATTAAAAAAAAAAGTAAATTTCAACGTGAGATTTTTTAATGTTATCACGTAGTGTCATCATTTGCATTGATGTAAATTTCATTTTCAAATTGCGAGTCAGTGAACTGTTAATAGAATTGTACTCCAAAGAAGCATAATCCAGTCTGATTTAAATGATTGTTGTTGCATGGAAGCTTTTAAGAAATGCAGAGTGAACCAGTTTTAGTATATCTTGAGATATATTTTGTTATGTTCGATTTTGAAGGCATAGCTTTTCATTGTACTTATATGAGACGTTTATACAGTAAACCATGCTGAGTCAAATGTTCCTGAGTAGAAATTTTGCACAAATCAAATGAAAGTTGAACATATCTTTTATTTGCTTTTTATTTAAAAAATTGTAAATTCAAAACACTGCCTTAGTAATTTTAAATATATGCCAACCAGATGGTTCGTTGATATAGAGTCTTTTTCACTGTGCAGCCCTGAATTCAGCAAGACATAAGTCTTTCCTCTCCTCTTATTACTTATTTTGCTTTTCAGACATAGTAGGTCATAACTAACTGATTCCATAAATATTTTCTCTTGGAAATAACAGAAATCTACTATTAAAATGATAAGATTCAATATACATTAAAATGCACTAAAAATACTGCTGCTAGGATGCACTTTGCTTTAGCCAATCAGAGTCAAGGGCGGGAACTTTTTAAGCCAATAGAATTGCAGTATTGTCATAGCCACCTGGTGGAAATACAGAGAACCTTCCATGAAAATGCACTATTTGACTTAACCCATGGTTTACTGTATACAATGTGAAATGTATTAATGAATGCATCGTGTTGAAGTTTGGGAAACCGACCTGTGTCAGATATATGATGTCATATATTCCTGTTATGTTCCAGAAAAGATATTCCTGAGTGCATGTGTGGAAAGTTGTCCAATTAATACTACACAAATATATTAATGTATGCATTGTAACCCAGATCTGTGGGCGACTGATGTCTATTGCCGCCAAGTTATTACTGTAATTTCCGCCAAATAAATGTATCGACATATATGTATAACTTCAATTTTCGAAGCGATTGTTTTAAGTATTGCAGTGCAAGTCAGTGTAGTGAGAGTGCTGGATTCCCACTCTCCATGAACCAGGTTCGAGCCACACTTTTGTGGCCGTTAATCAGCAAGCCATTTAGTCCACCAAGTAGAGCCACGGCACTGAAAAAGCGTGCGAATGGCTGTATACTCCGAAAGGAGATGAGTTGGAGGCCAGGCTGTATCATTATACCACCTAATCAGCTTATGGTATGGCAGCTTTAAAAAAAAAGAAAGATATAAATTGTCAAAAATCCAACCTCATTCTGCGTGCCACATATGAATATTAATACAAAAAAAAACCATAGCACATTAATTGTTTGAATATCATTTATTAGACACAAACGTCAATAAAATATACATAAAATGCAGTGTAAAAATGACTAGTTTTGGACTATCTCAACTTCGTTTAATACTGAATGTAACCAATTGTAATACGCGTAAAAACATGCAAAAGACTAAACTAGGCAAAAAGTATAACAATAATGCGAAGTGAAAAAATGTAAAATCTACTGTTATAAATACTGATCACTACTGACAACATATTACATCTATAGCGTGGTTCAAAATGACTAGATTAATTAATATAGCTTAAAATATACTCATCAGTGGTAGAACAAAGTTTCCGTACCATGCAGATACATTTTGGATCCTCTTAATAATAAATATTATATCTGTTCAAATGACAAAAAAAGTAACAATTTAGCTGAGACAATCAGTAGCTGTCTAATTGACAAATATTCCATCGACGTTATCAAGTGCACTGGCTTTTATAAGTCCATAAATATGTACACAAGAAATCAAATTATGAACGGAACAAAATTATTTGTACACATAAATCTTGCTCATTTAATGGGGGTGTGCAGAAAATTTAGTCCACCATTGCATTTTCTAAGGAATTGGGCAGATGGAAAAAAATATTTTGGTTCCGATGTCATATGCTTTATTATGCAGTCGTCGGCCCAGGAATTTCTTTTTAAATAATTAAATTTCAGTCTTCCCAAAAAAAAAAAAAGTTAAAAAATGACAAGAAATCTCTCAATAAAATTCATCATTACATCTCACTTTAATTGATGATATGATAATAGAAATTGAGTACTAATATATAAATCAAGACTTTGTTTAAAAAGTTTGGCTTTTAACTTAAGTCAAAACTACAATAGCATCGCTCATTTTCTGTTATTACACAAATTTTAAAGACATGGACTCGAAGCATATTAATCACGTCAAACTCGTACTTTGTTATATATATATTGTAATGATTGGATAGCCCATAACATCCCTTTCAGGATTATGCACCTAAATAGCACCAAAACAATATCGCAATTAGAAACAGGTAAGAGCTGTTCCATTTATAAAAGGGGGGGGGGGGGGGGGGGTGGTGGACAAGAAAATTTTCAGACAACACACAATTATAGAATATTTCATTATGATAAAAACTACACTCTTAACAATAATATACCCATGCATGCATACAACGATTTTAATAATTATATAATCCATACATCTTATATCAAAAAGACTGTAATAAACTTCATATCTAGGCAATATAACTGCCACGTAAATATATCAATTCACTTAATTTAATGATCTTTCATGAGATTCAAATTTTACAAATAATATTTGGATGCATACCGATATAAATTTATGTAAATTTGTGTGTATAATAAAGTAATCTATTGCACTTGGTGACTTTAATACCTAAGGTGGTACAATGTTAGTCATCATATTATAATAATACATTTATAAAGATTTTCCTTCCTATTAGATTTTTTAAGTATATATCATATATATTAAAATGCTGCAAAGTTTAACAATCACCTTGACATACCAGGTCGGTAATTACGAGATTCTTGACTTTTTAAAACAAGTTTGTGACAATATAAGTTTGTATATTATTGTAATGATTCGAGATGAATCAAAATCCTGGCTCTACAATTGCTATCAACACTGTATTTAATATGAAGCAGGGGTTCAGTAAAAGTAGTAGTTTTGAACTGGACAATTTTCCTTTATCACATTATATGATTTGTGACATCAGAAATGATACTGCAGATTCTTGGAAACAGTTATAATTATTTTCCCATTTGAGTTCATGGAGATTCTACAACGACTACTCATTATCCACTCAGTATGGCCGCAAAGCTCCGTTATTTCAACGTAAAGCTCTGAGCAGTACCTATATATTGAGTGAATACCTTCAAGTAGTGAAATTCAGTGCAAAACTATGGGCTGTAATTGACTATAAAATTTGGTTAACACCTCGTGCTTTGTTTAATGCTTATATTGCGACGTGAATCATCCAGTGTGTTTTTGATATTGCTTGCAACCCAAATTTATATGTTGATATAATTTCATTTTATGGTGGGTGAATATGTGTACTTAAGATATGGAATTTTGCAAGATCCAACTTCTCCAAATACGACAAATCAAATCGATCACCTGTGTGCGATATCTCTCTCTATTTTAAGAGGCGATGAATAATCAAGAGTTTGACACTGCTCTTTACAGACCAGATGAGTTTTGCAATACTGTATGAGTTTAGTTTCATTAAGTGACTGACATTATTTAAAATTCGAAGTCGTAAAGGCCGTAGATGTCATCATCATATTGGTAGTCGTCATATTCATAGTCATCATCTGAATCGGTGGGCGAATGGGGCGTCACCGACCCTGAGGTGTCGCAATCGGGTGACGGACTGCGATTGTAGACAAGGCGAGTGTAGGTGTCATCAAAAATGTGACACTGGGGGAAACGGGCGACGGTCGAGGTGTGTAGACTGCCGTAAGTTAGTAACGAGATGCAATCAACAGGTGGCGGTGTGTGCTGTATGCTCCTTCCATCTTGTGTTAAGCAAGTAAGGCTTGTGGCGTAGGCCGTGGGGTTCTGGACGATGAAGACGGAACCTTCTGGAGTTGCAGAGGTGATCTGGTGACCCTTATATGGAAGTTCGACGGCAAACTTGTCGTTCGGGCAAACCGCTAATTTGCTGTGGAACGTCAACCATTCATTGTGGGTCTCATCCAGAATGAGAGACGATTTTCCGGGCGTATGCAAGACAATCGAATCATCCTGCAAACAGATTACATGGGGGTCGGTAAAGTCTACGTAATGCACGCTAGGTGGCGCAGGAATCGACGTGTTGAAGGTCATGTGTTCCGAGTCAAAACTGACATACGAGACTTCTTTATTGATGCAGTACTCTTCGTGACCGAACCGATGTCTCGCCCAGATATGAATGTAGCGGTCATTTTTGACCACCGCTCGAGCTAGACTTATGAATCGAACCCCAGGGATCCTGTATGTGCAGTATGTTCCCATCTGCATGTTGCATAAGAAGATGTGCCCTGTCCCTTCACGGTTGCCGACTAGACACATGTATCTGTTGCAAAACACGATCACAGGCGGAACAGCTTTGTCGTCAGTCAGGGTCGTTTGGCAGCTCAAACTGCCCGTGCTGTGGTGACGGAATATGTGTAATTTATGAGACGCTGTGGCTAGATCGAGCTCCATGATGTAGATTCGGTGCATGTCTGCAGGGTACGGCAAATGGTGACACAAGAACATGAAGAGAGATTCTTGGCGCATCGTGACAGAGGTTATGCTCAGTCGTGGTGGCAGAGCATGCAGGAAGCTGTCTGTGTTGAAGGGGACTTCGTACCACATCTACAAAGAAAAAACAACCGCCATTACTTACGACCACTCTATTCAGGCATGATTACTCTGATGCAACACCAAACAGATCTTTATTCACTTAGATTCTCGGACCCACTGATATAATATATATAAATATGAAATTCTTTTTTTTGTAAATTTATTTGAAACAGACCATCCCTTAAAAATGTTCTGAGAGAGATCCCAAGAAACTTAAAGATAAAAGTTCAGCCTTACAAATAAAAGCACGAGTTATGCGTATGTACGTCAAAGCAGCAATTATTTGGCAACAGAATATTAGCCACTCGAAATTTTCAACAATGCAATCCTTAATTTACTTTTAAACATATAGATCTCTACATTACAAGGACAAATAATTAGTCACTAACATTATGGCAAAATAAGTAAGGGGTTTATTAAATAAAATGACCAAGTGTGTATATCGACATTACCTGATCTTTGGGCGAATAAACAACAATCTTTATGTAATGAAACGGTTGTGAGCAAGAAGCAGCAATTAACACTGGTAGATCGTTGACCTCTTTCATCTTGACCTTTGACCTGGGGTCACTGAGGACGTCAGTTGTGACTCTTTGGCTGCAGGCTGAATCACCATGGGCTGTTTGTAAAGCGTACAGTTTATCAACTAACATGGTATCACATTTAACCGAGGGTTCTGCAAGTAGTTGGCGGACACATTCGCTCGACAGTCCTTGTAAAGGGACATAGTGTAAGAGCGATAATAAGCAGTGTTTCCGGTCCGCACTGTCATGCATGACCCATCGCAGAATCCCAGTGACTAGAGTGTCTATAGGGGTGAATTTTGTAACGCCGTGGTCCTGTAGGAGGCGCTTAAAACAGGCCTCTGGTACTTCTAACAGCTCTTCGCTTAGTATCAAATAATCGTGGAACCGCGATTTGACGATCGTCTTTGCCACATGAGCGACTTCTGGAAGATTGTGGTGTTCCGCAAGGAATGCTATGCAAATACTGTTTGACAGATTCAAATTTCCATACTGCAAGAAATATTGCCTGCAATAATCTTTCACCTCTTCTAACAACAAAAAGTCAGCAATGCGCAATATATCCTCTGCATTGTCTATAGTAATGTCAATTTCACCACAGTACAAATAGTCTAAGATGTATTTGAATGAGGCATGACTGTCCACCAATAATGACTCACTCAAATCTATTTCCAAACTCGATTCCTCTTTCATGCGACTTGTAAACATCGAGCGAAAATATGGACTCCCAGCCGCTAAAATGGCCTTGTGAGCAAAGAACCGTCTCCCATTGACCCTCAAAGTGATATCACAGAATTCTCCTAAATCTTTTTGAAGCATTAAATTCTTCACTAAGCTCCTATAAATGTCTCTATGAAAATTAACCTTTTCTTTTATCTGAACACAATTCCGATCCATGGCTGCTCTCCTTGCCCGAATGGCAACCCAAACTTTTGGCTTGGCGCCACCTGTCTGTTTCAGCAGAAACTAAATAAACATAAAGAGGTATAATGCAGCGAACCCTCAGCTGCGCATAAATTTATTTCAAATAGATTATAAACAGATCGGTTACATTTGCAAAATTAATAACACACACACAGAAACAAAAAAATCCCTATTGTTATGTATGATCTATTCTATAGCATATTAGGATGATATTTCATAATTTGTCAAAATTATTTTCTATACACAAAGCATGCAACTGATTAAACCCCTGAAGTTTGCAGTTTCTTCATTTCTTATTTACCCTTTCTTTGAAGAAAACCTCATGCAGCAATCACACAATTATTAATAATGATTACTCCAAAATATATATGATGCCAAAAAAATATAAATAGATATAGCAGACGTGGCTGATAGCAACAATTTAAACTCTGTATTATTTAGTAATAGCTGTTATAACAGTATTGAAAGTCCATATAATCTTTATTTGATGGCCACATGTACGAACAAAGTAGCGCCATGGATGTGATCGCCATGCGTTGTGTTCAGATGGATGGTGCGGTAGCCTGAAATAAATATAATGAATAACTCAAATTAAGTCGCTTAATTTATTAGTTCGGTTGACAAGATACAGTTGTTGTCTGCTTCACAAGAGTATCTTAATAAATTGATATTTTATGCACCATAAATGTATATATAGGCCGATAGAAATGTGAATTCTGTCATATTCTAAATCTTAAAAAAACAAACAAAAACAACTTTATCTGGGAAAGTACTGTACAATCTGTTTCATTAAAAGAGAGTATATCAAAGTACTGAATTTATCTTGTTAAAGATATCCCAGTTATATTTATAATTTGACGATATTGATTTGATGCATCGTTCAATGGCCAGCGTGGCCCATATTGGATCGACGTTGGGCATACAGTCTAGGTCAGTCTGTTTGGCGATGAAGCCAATTAATTGTTTCATTCCATTAATTGCAAGAGTTCAAATTTCCCCACCTTGTCTTATGCATCCAAATGGCAAGCAATACTGAGCTACTATGTCGTCACTTCCCAGATCATCGTCCCAAAGCTACAATAACAAAAGTTCATAATTGTGTCACATACATACAACCATGGAATTGCATTGTCAGAAAAATCATGACTGTTGCCTTGGCCCTTGGGTGGTCTAGTGGTTAAGACATTTTGCTAGCTTCTAGAAGAGGGTCCTGCCTTGTGTTCGAACGCATTCCTTATGCGCATTCTTTATCAGAGATACCAAGCTCTGGAGTGGTGAATGAGTGAGATTTGGCTCTTTCCAACCAGTTTACATTAAAATGTTAAAAATTTATTCTGGTTCTCTTAGATTGAGACAAATTAAAATATGAAGAAAATACTCAAGTCTAGAGGAGTGAGACAGCAACCAAATGAGTGAGACTCACTCAGAATGAGTGAGACTTGGCAGTCTGTCTTTATGAGCCGCATTTTTGCTTCCAGTCAGCAACATTGAGACAATACAACACAATATTATATATTATCTGGAAGTTCACTATTTACTTTACCTTGAAAAATACCAGTGCTAGCTGTGGAACTGTCACATTGAAAGTCATCGTGTGATTCCAAACAGGGTTAAACCCATTGTTATGCAAGTGGTCTGTCTGTTGCTTCTGATTATCTGCCTCGATGCCTTGGATTTCAACTTGGACGTAAGGATCAATAATATTTTGCGACATGGTTTTCTTGGGTTGCGGCAGCTGGTAGCCGCTTATCACCTAAAAATTAATGAGGTATGAAGGGAAATACTAATTTTCTTCACTAACAGACAATGAGAAAATGACAATGAAATTAGACGTTGTGCCATAACCAGAATCTCTAACCTTTATTTGTAAGGTTTTCCTCCATTCAAGAGGCTGGTGAGAAGCAGGAAGACTTGGATCGAAATTGATTTCTTTAGAAAGAAGAATGTCTGGCTTCAGAACGTATCCACACCATCCATTGTCTTGGAAACGGCCTTGGTTGATCATCATTGGTTCATCGTCTGTTTGGTAGTTTAACGCAACTGAAACAAAGAGAACGAAAATAATTTGATTGAGAAATATCCTCTAGTAAATTTTGGTGCCTTGGACACCTTTGTCTGTCCTGGACGTGACGTCATACTGGCAAGTAAAAGACCCCAACCATGGAGTGAATGTGTAACATGGTGTTGACTCAGAGCCTTATCATCTCATCATTACATTTGCCTCCGACAAGTAGCATTGAGACAATGCAAAAAAAAAGAGAAAGAAAGAAAAAAGCAACAATACAGGTTCCTTACATTTCATATGAAAAACCAAGGATGGCTAACCACAAGAATGACTACTTTCGCTTATGGGTATCACCCTGATTAACATGCTCAACTTCAAGTTTCTTATACAACAAAATACAATACATCCACTTATACGGACCTATCTGACATCCAGTGTTCCAGAAATTCACAGGATTGTAATTGGAAGAGTTCACTCTGGATCCCGCTGGGTAAATTCTGCTGACTTGTGTCTGGTTGTGAACAATGTACTCTCTTGGGCTTTTGTCGAATAACTTTCCTGCCTTGTTCTCGCTAAAAGAAGACAGTTGTTTGCAGTTATCTGAAAAGACAAATTTGATTACAGTAAAAGTGAACATTTTGGGTTTACTGTCTTCCAGATCTGCGATTCACAATTCAAGTGTGCAGCTTATAAGGCAAGTTGGTATTACAACATTCCCATTGTTACTCCACCAGCGGGATTCTAAACATCTACCCTATTCAGGAGGCCACAGGGGACCATATTCGCCATCTAATGTGACAACTTTAAATGCCTCTACAAGTTGAGCTAAAAAGCATTGCCCCCTAGCAAGTGCTACATGGCCAAATGTGCCAAGTGCGTTTTCCATGCATTTGGATGAACGCATGGAAAACCATGTGTTTTCCATGCATTTATCCAACTGCACGTGGCACATTTGTCCATGTAGTATATGAGATAACTGCATCCCGGGATCATTTTACTATATCCTGAATGACCACCTGAAGGTTGAATCAACAACCTTACCCCATGAGTGGGGCTCGAATCGCTTATACCCTATTCATGAGGACACAGGGTACTGGATTCTCCACCATCTAATGTGGCAACTGTAAAATGCTTCTACTAGTTGAGCTAAAGAGCAATGCCCCCCCAGGCAAGTGCTGGTAGGCAAGGTAGTTGTGTTCCGGGATTGTATTTCAGCAATAAACCCTGAACAGGCCAATCCAGAGTCTTTCTCAACTTATCTCAACTCCCTGAGGATTATGCAGCCTTGAACATGGACTCTGGATTGGCTTGTCAAGTAAGGTAAATGTAAAGTTGGCAGAGTGGAGAACGACTCCGAATTGGTCTGTTCATTACATAATGCCTCACTCTCAAAAACACAGCAGGTTAACCATATGAATGGAGCGCCTTACATCAAAAATTGACTTGAATAACGAAGGATTAAACATCTACCCCTTTGGAGAGTTTACCCTGTGTACTAGGGAGTAAGGTTGTTAACCAATAGGTAGTCTATATTCTGTTGGCGAGTAACTTTTCAGAGGTTGTATTTTACTCTCACTCGTGGCACGCATTATTCAGACATGCTCTTTCAGAGTGAGTCCCTCTCGTTTGGGTTGCTGTCTCACTCCTCTAGACTTGAGTATTTTCTACACATTTTAATTTGTCTCACTCTAAGAGAACCAGAATTAATCTTTTAACAGTTTAACGTAAACTGGTTGGAAAGGGCCAAAACTCACTCATTTATCACTCCAGAACTTGGTATCTCTGCATCCTTATTGGAGCTATTTGTTGACATAGGGCTCTACTCCATTTTTAGGGTTAACCTACTTTGTTTTGCAAGAATGCAGACCCTAAACTTCGTATATCAAAATTAAAATTTTTGAATCTTACAGTTGCTGGCAGCATGGTCAAATCCTTTGAACTTAACACTCTGGCAGACGGTAACGAGGTTCGACAATTCCCTGCACAGTTCAATCGTCTTCTTCTTCTTCTTTTCCACTTTCTCCTGAACTTCGTCAATAGCCGTTTCTGCAGCTTCATCTTCTTCTGAAATTTCTCCATCCCCATCAATATCATCTGGTAATTTCTTTGCCTGTAACACAAGCACCAAAAAGGCTTTCAATTTTGCATGAAACGGTAATAGGAGTCTTGGGGTTGGGGGTCTAGCTCAGCGGTAGTGCGCTGTGCTGCCAATCACTGAGTCCCGGGTTCGACTCCTGGTCGAGCCTAAGTTGGATGGCTGTTTCATCCTTTATCTCATTGTCAAGGCCCCTGCCTGCCCCAATTAGGCCTAGCCCAACAAGTGCAGAAATACAGTTGGTAAAGCCATAATTTATCCACCATCCACCACAAGTATTGGGAGTCTGGTAACTTACAGGCAAATGGATTGGACTACATGGGTAAAAATTGACAAAATTGGCAGCTTGACATTGCCCTTTGTAACCAGGGACAAAGTGACACATTAAATAATGACGGACATAAGAGGAATATATCCTAAGGAGTGACAGGCTACAATATTAATGACATTCTTAGTTATTACTTATTTAGTTAAAAAGTGACATGAGGCTCATTCCCTGTCACATCACCTAGCCCCTCTCAGGTGACCATTTCAGATATTCATGAAATTATTTTTCTAGGTACCTGTATATGAATGACAATCGCATGTTAAATTTTAGGATCTAGCCCCAAGTAATTTGAGATAATAATATTTAAAAAAAAATTGGGTATCATGCTCCTATTTTGGAGATGCGTTTGCTTGTTTGGAATTTTCCCACTTTTGGAAAGTTATACCGTTGCAGTGAATGGATAGTTGTTTTGGGTTCAAAGAAGTCATCTGACGAAAGTCAATACTATTGCTGCTGCACAATTATTGCACATTTGAGAAAAATGATGAAAAAAACTTAAATATTCTTGGCATGATTTGACCACATTGACAGCTACTCAGGCACTAGAATGTTTTTCATTGATGGACCATATTCAGGGCAGTTTATGGTAAAAATATATTTTAGCTAGCTCAAATGGCTTCAATAAAAGGAAGTCTTTAATTTTTGACTTTTTATATTATTTTACTGCTATCAAATCACTGTTACATAACAAGATATGATTTGGTAGCAGGAAAAATGCTTTTTAGTGGCAAAAACGACCTTAAATTAAAATATCTTGAATCAGTGTGTATCTGTCATAAATTTTCAAAATATTCACTTCATGCTGTAAGCAAATTGAAATGTGACAAACTAGGAGAAATGTGACAGACAAACCAGCCCATATATGGCTGTAAAGTAATTTTGGATGTTTTTTTTTATTAATGTAAGTAAATAAGTGTAAGCTTGCTTTTGTTTATAATCATCCACTGAAAGCTCTTTTCCTGCTTCCAAATCATATCTTAATGTGTAAAAAGGTGATTTGTTTGCAGAAAATATAATAAAAATGCTAAAAATTTAGGACTTGCTTTTCACCAAGAAGCCAGTTGCGCTAGACAAAAATATTTGATCACAGCAACTGCACAAACTTTTATCAGATAAATTCTTTGAACCCAACACAACCATCCATTACTGAAGTATCGCTTTCCAAAAGTGGGAAAATGTCAAAAAAGCATCTCCAAAATGGGAGCATGATGCCTAATTTTTTTAGAAATTCATATCTCAAAAACTATTGAGTGTTATCATGGTTATGGCCCACAATTTAGCATGTTCATCAGTCATATACAGATATGATTTTTTTTCATGAAAATAAGATGGTGTGGACTCTAAGTATTATCATCTCATCATTATGTCCGCCTCTTGTACCTGGTCATATAAGCTGACTAAGCTTTAGACCCAGTAGCATTGAGACATTGAACACAATACCTTTATAAGAATCTTTCCCTTGAGTGCCTCAGGGGATGGCAGTTCTTCGATGTCAGGCAACTGAGTGGTAAAAAGCATATCTGAAATTGATGATAATTTGTGGTATCACATCTTTTGTGCAGTATTTTGCAATATGATTAACACATTAGAGCAGTATGAATAATTTAATTGGATTATTATTTTTTACCTCCAAATATTTCTTTCATGTAATCACCCATTTTATGTTGCTGTTCCAAAGAACAGTGATTCTCAATGGACAGAATAACTGGGTATCTGTAACATAAGAAATAAAGATAAGACAAAACCTAAAATAAAATTCTAAATATATCATTATATACAACCATGGCCCTAATGTTTTGGACACTTTAAAAAACTTAAATTTTGGTCTGGCTTCTTTCTTTACTTTTTCTTGAATTATTTTCTTTAGGGATCACATTTACTGTATGAAAATACATTTGCACAATAGTTAGGCCAATACATAAATATAGTAGCAGATGGTTGATCATAGGGAATAGCACCATTTATCACATATTTTTCTGGCAAGGGTAGAGTGAAGAGCCACAAGATTCTGGATGTGTTTTACCCCGGTGACCTAAAAACAGTCTGAGTCATCCATTTTGGAACTCATTTAAGGTCTTTCTCTGAGGTATATGACCTGTAGTTCCATGAGCTTAGCATCTATAGACCTGAAGTTATCACGTCTATAAGTGTGGTTGACAGACACACACAGAGAAAAAAGGGAGGGACAAACTGACCGACATGCAGGCTATAGCAATATCCTAGGTCTTATACATGGACAAGGTTTATAAAAGCTGTAATGCAAGATCAAAAATGTGCCATTAAAACCATCTATTGCAAGACTTAGACCAAGGTTATATGTACAAATTCTTCGTCGTTATACTTTATACTTTTGTCAATATATTGTGTGCACTTTGCAAACTTACGGTGATTCCTTAAAAGCTGTAATGCAAGATCAAAAATGCGCCATTAAAACCATCTATTGCAAGACTTAGACCAAGGTTATATGTACAAATTCTTCGTCGTTATACTTTATACTTTTGTCAATATATTGTGTGCACTTTGCAAACTTACGGTGATTCCTTAAATGCGTACTGCTTTATTCCTTCGATGGCATCTTTGAACAGGATTTTACTCGTCATGGTGTATCCATGGTATATGATTGGTTCGCCATTTTTCCCATCCCAACAGTCCACTGGCAAATGTAAAATGCAAATAAGAAATGTATTTGCTGCTATATTCTGATTATGATATGTCATGTTAATCTGGGTGTATAGCCTGTTATCACTCAACAGGTCTCAACCGACTTCACAATTACACACTTGGCAGGCCAATCCAGAGTCTTTCTCATCTCCCTGGGGAGTATTCAGCCTTGAACACGGGGTTAACCACAGGGGCTTAAGAGCTCGCTGTGGGTGCCTCATGCCAAGTATTAATTTCACCGGGGTGCATTGTACTTACATTCGACGCACCTACATCCTCGTAGGAGAGCTCTTATGTACGCTTCAACTGCACTGGCTCCTTTTAGTTGATCAGCCATCAGATACCTACAATACATAGATCAAAATAATGTGATATTTTGTAGTCATACACACACATGTTACAACTAGACAGCTGAGTTAGGAACAAAAATGTTTCAGAGTAAACTTAAATTTTGAATTTGCCACCACTACTGACACACCACCTGGTGATAAATGAGAGCACTACTCACGTGTTGTGAGAGGAGTCTATCCAGTAATGTGCTAGAGGGCGCCTCATGTCTTGATAAATTGTCTCGTGTTTCTGGTTGAAAATATTCATAATCGGAGCTTCCATCATGGCATGAAATGCTGAAATAAAACAATAAAGATTATCATTAACAATACTTTTTAATTACTCTGCAAGAATCGTATCAAAAAATTAATGAAAGTGACAATTTAAACCTTTTTAAAAATTAAAACCATATAAACATGATCATGCAGCTCCCCTTGCTAATCTAAGAGTCCCCAAATGTTGCTATTTTAGCATGCAGCTCCCCATGCAGACCTTAGAGTCCCCAATTGTTGCCATTTTAGCATGCAGCTCCTCATGCAAACCTAAGAGTTCCCAATTATTGCCATTTTAGCATGCAACTCCCCTTGCTGACCTAAGAGTCCCCAAATGTTGCCATTTTAGCATGCAGCTCCCCTTGCTGACCTAAGAGTTCCCAATTGTTGCCATTTTAGCATGCAGCTCCCCTTGCTGACCTAAGGGTCCCCGAATGTTGCCATTTTAGCATGCAGCTCCCCATGCTGACCTAAGAGTTCCCAATTGTTGCCATTTTAGCATGCAGCTCCCCTTGCTGACCTAAGAGTCCCCAATTGTTGCCATTTTAGCATGCAGCTCCCCTTGCTGACCTAAGAGTCCCCAAATATTGCCATTTTAGCATGCAGCTCCCCATGCTGACCTTAGAGTTCCCAATTATTGCCATTTTAGCATGCAGCTCCCCTTGCAGACCTAAGAGTCCCCGAATGTTGCCATTATAGCATGCAGCTCCCCATGCTGACCTTAGAGTTCCCAATTGTTGCCATTTTAACATGCAGCTCTCCATACTGACCTAAGAGTCCCCAACTGTCACCATTTTAGCATGCAACTCCCCATGCTGACCTAAGAGTTCCCAATTATTGCCATTTTAGCATGCAGCTCCCCTTGCTGACCTAAGAGTCCCCAAATATTACCATTTTAGCATGCAGCTCCCCATGCTGACCTAAGAGTTCCCAATTATTGCCATTTTAGCATGCAGCTCCCCTTGCAGACCTAAGAGTACCCGAATATTGCCATTTTAGCATGCAGCTCCCCATGCTGACCTTAGAGTTCCCAATTTTTGCCATTTTAGCATGCAGCTCCCCTTGCAGACCTAAGAGTACCCGAATATTGCCATTTTAGCATGCAACTCCCCATGCTGACCTAAGAGTCCCCAACTGTCGCCATTTTAGCATGCAGCTCCCCATGCTGACCTTAGAGTTCCCAATTTTTGCCATTTTAGCATGCAGCTCCCCTTGCAGACCTAAGAGTCCCCGAATGTTGCCATTTTAGCATGCAGCTCCCTATGCTGACCTTAGAGTCCCCAATTGTTGCCATTTTAGCATGCAGGTCCCCATGCTGACCTAAAAGTCCCCAAGTGTTGCCATATTAGGATTCTCACCATAGTAACTCATTTTATGTCTTGACTTCACACAAGAACATTTCTCGTAAGTCTTGATCAGTGTTTCACATTCCGCTTCCGCCAGGTCAGTGCATTGCTCGTTTTTGCAGAAATTCTGAAGTTGGCAGGCATCCAGGTACTTGCTGTCATAGCTGTATCTGAAATTATAAATTTCCCTTATCAATGTTATCTAAGCTGTCAAATGCATATCCTTCTGATGTCATCCTAAATTATTATTCTCTCTCCCCCCCTCTGATTTACAAAGTGGCTGACAGCCCTGGTGTGTTATGTTTTGATTCACTTGCATAATGCATATAATTGCTGTGAAATAACAACATCAATATACAATATGTTTATTACTTGTTGAATATGTCTTTCACTTCTTGACGATCGGTCAACAAACGACAGAAACCGATAAAATCCTTCATCGACCAGCCATCTTTAGCATCAGCCATCTGCGTTTTGAAAATAAATTTGTTACATTAAAAAAAAAGTATAGAAAATGCATTGGACTGTAGAATAATTGCCATAGAAAATGAAATATGTACATCTTAAAAAAAAATGCAGTACTAACATTATATATGGCTTTAACAGTCTGAGAGTCAGCCTCCATGTTCATACTGGCCAACAGGCATTTAACTTCCTTGAAGCTGAGAACTCCATCATCATTCTTGTCTGCTTTATGGAACAGTTGCTTCATCCATATGCGCATGTTAAGGTAGAATTCTTTGTAGGGGGTTGTTATAGATTTGTTGCATATTTGAAACTTTTTCAACAACCAAACTAAGGTGGCTGCTGCTGTCAATCATGTCCATGTAGGATGGTCAGTTGCATCTTAGACTTTGCAGCAGCAGCAGCTTTGCTTCTTCTGATGCTTTTCCCACCCCCTCTTCTCTCAACCTGCTTTTATCTCTTTATCTTTTATCTTTCTAATTTTGCTCATATTGTGATGTGTCTTTTGAATTATAAATAATTGCATTGAACTATTGTTTATCTCATTGTGTTGATTAGTTGAACTTAAATCTATGTTTCTTGTAGTTGGTTATCATTTAGGCAGATTAACATTTTTTGCCATTACATTGTCTTGTTTATGTTTTGGACTAACTATTCTCCAAGAGATAAGGTGGATATGGGTGGCTAAGGGCTTTACATCCTGCATTTCTGCACCTGTTGGTAAATTAGGACAGGCAAGGACCATGGCAATGAGATAATGGATGAAACAGCCATCCAACTTAGGCTCGACCGGGAATTGAAGGCATCCAGAGTATAGTCCACTTTTTTATGGTTTACTGACTCGGTGTTTCTGGGATTCATTAACATCACACTTCCCATCAAATGATCTGCAAAATATTATTTCAATTTAAACCCTCGTGCTCTCTCAAATTCCAACGCGCAATACTTCCAACCAAACTTTGTTGTTATTTTTCTTTTAATTCAGGATAAAATAATTTGGTTGATCGCAGCCTGTTTATACTTGTTGCATATGTAAAAAGGGTTGTTTAATGGCCTTTAGTTCAATATCAAAGCTTGGAAAGGATACGTTTCCTGTTCTTCGTTGAGTTCATTTTCTTCGCTGTTCTTTTGCAGGTATTTCAAACCGGCCAACCAGCGATTCCTCTCCGTCTCATTGTCTAGAACTAAATCCAGACATTTTTTGTTGCCATAAACTACTGACAGACACTGGTCATCCTGGAAAATGAAAATAATAAAGCCTATATTTAAAAAATATTGTTTCCATGTTATCATAACATTTTCAGAAATGTTATCATTCATGATTTTCAAGAATTCAACCCCAATCAAAATATGAATATATTTTACTCCTGCATAATTCAAAGCAAAATTTTTACAATTAATATGTTGGAGTTTCCACAGAACTTTATTTTCAGGTCAGTTTGGACACAGCAGGAAATCAAATCAAAAATACATGTATAATCTGGTGTAATTTTAGATCAATACAAATTCATGCGATATATATTGAATATATCACATATAAAGAACTAAATCCAGACATTTTTTGTTGCCATATTTATATTCTAAATACATGATATTGTGTCGACCAATATAACTTACATGAACTTGTAACTTGTGGAAATATTTGATGAAATTGTCGGAACGAGGTCCTTCTCTGATCGTGTCAATATCATATAGAGGCACTGGAAAATAAAAATAAAATAGGTTTGATATCTCCTGTTAATTTGCATGGGCATCAAGCCTTTGATTCAACTTACACTGATTCTAACCAGGTGTAGTTTACACACTATGTTTATACCTGGGCTTAGGAAAATGTGTAGAATTTATATTTACACAATAGATAAATACATTTGTAAAATTCTGAGTAAAGAATAGAGTATACAAGGCACAAACACTGGTCTCAATGAGGCAGTAGCCATCATACTGTATTAAAGTGTTTACATTGTAGGCCTAGTGCTGCTGGCATTCTACACACCACACCAGGTAGCTATTCTTTTTTTTAAAAGGAATATTCTTGTTAAGAGCTTCTGTACCCATCAGACGGTATACAGCAGCTCCCCTGGCGTCAAACTTAGCCCCATTTGGAGTATACAGCCACTCACACACCTTGACTGTGCCATGGCTGTGAACTTCATTCTGAATAATATGTACCTGTATCTGTGGAGCCAGGTACCCACTTTCTGCTGGGTGGACATTTAGCAACAAGGACTAATGAAGCGGCTTGCTGAAGACGACATACAGGAAATGCAGCAAATGGGAATGAAGCGCTCTACCACTATATACACTGCTCCTTTCCTTGTTTGCATTCTAGTATATATTGCATATGTTCGACTTACGAGAGACTCAATGGAAGAGGAGAATGGTAGGTAATCCAAGGGTATGACCTACAGCAGGCATGGAGTGCATTCAAGCAATGAGATGGACTGCGATGGCTCATAAACAGTAAATTTACTGTGGCTGCTTTATTAATTCTTAACATATGACAAGTTCAAGTAAATGCCAAGTAGCCGGCGCAAAGTAGCTATCTTCAAGGCCACTCAAGTAAATGCCAAGTAGCCAGCGCCAGGTGACTTCAAGATATTTCAAGTAAATGCCAAGTAGCCAGCGCCAGGTAGCTGACCATAGAATTTGAATGCTAAATTGATTTTTTGGTAGTTTTTGGCTGCAAGGGTTCAAACTATTGGAAAATGATGGGGTTAAAATTTTCTGACCCCTTTGACCCACTTTCTGGAAGAGGTACTTCTTAGCGCTGTCCGTCATCATATTTCGGACCTAATATGAGATTCACTCGATGATACTGTACAATAACTAAGATTATGGAGTAAGGGGTTTTTGATGACGCTGAATCCATTTATGATTTTTTTAAACAGCTGGATGACTTTTGGTTAAGCCTGCTATTTTATTTCGTGCAGTTAAAAGATAAATAATGAGGAGGCGATACAAAAAAATTTGAGTATAGATACACAATTTTTCTAAAATTTGTTCTTGATAACAGTAAAGTGAAGCACATCAATAACATGGCACTAACAGAGCTTACATCAGACTCATAATGTGATAACGCATGAGTGGCTGCAGACTTGCACTTTCGCAATTTGACTTTGCATCCACATTTGGTCAGCTCAGTTGCAGCTCAAGTGGCGGGAAGCAGAGCAGAAACGACACCTCACAAGGTTTTGTCTTAAATTATGAAATTTATCTGTTTTATCAGAAAAATAAAGTGACAAAAATCATATGTGTTCAGAAAATTCTCATTCAGTCGAAACTCGCCTGAATGATATAATATTTCTCGATGAATTTTAGATTTTATAAATTATCTTAAAGTTGGGGTGTCGGCCGATGTAAAAAAAAAGCTAAACCGCCGAAAAGTGGTTCTATCTCATGTGTAAGGCTTCACCATTCTGTGGTGTTTTGCTAAAAAAAAATCCACAAAGCCATTATCTAATTCTCCAAAAAAGTATTGGTTATCTGAGAATAAAAAAATTAGCACAATTTGCATGAAGTAAACGGACCTGGCGCCAAATAAAAAAAAAACTGAAAAAAAAATCAATGATAATGGAATAAACTGTACCAAAGCCTATTTGGAATGGCTGAAATGGGACCCCACCTTTTCCAGACTTTTTCCAGACCAAAAACATGCCATTTAATGTCACGGAAGCATCAATAACTTTAAAATTATACCAAATTATAGGCCCCATTTAACCCCATAATTCCCGCAACTCCAATTATTCCGGTAACTCCCAACAATTCCTACCAATTCCTGGAAGTCCCTGATAATTCCCATATTTCCTAATAATTCTCAATAAATGCTCGTGGTTCCCATAATTCCCAATAAGTCCTAGTGGTTCCCATAATTCCCAATAAGTCCTCGTGGTTCCCATAATTCCCAATAAGACCTTGTGGTTCCCATAATTCCCAATAAGTCCTCTTGGTTCCCATAATTCCCAATAAGTCCTCGTGGTTCCCATATTTCCCAATAAGTCCTCGTGGTTCCCATAATTCCCAATAAGTCCTGGAGGTTCCCATATTTCCCAATAGGTCCTCGTGGTTAGGACTGGTTCCTATAGGTCCCTATTAATACTGATGATGCCCATAATACCTAATAAATCTAGACCATTCATTAACTCCATCCAATTCTTAATAAGTACCATATTCATTGCATAATTCCTAATACAATCAGACCATCGTTGTAACTCCTCACAAGTTTAATTTTTCCTATAGTCCTGTCAAATTCCATTTATATATATTGCAGCAGTTATTTAAGTATTTGAAGAATGAAAATATGGTGCAACAAGTTAATTAAATTAAACATAGGTTTGATATGAAATAACATTTATCTCTTAAATTTCCAGTAGTATTGACATAGAGATCTTTCAGAGACTGGAAAGGACATCCAGCTGGGCAAATACAGACTCAATGGCTTTATGAATTCTGCCAGCTCATGATTACTTTTATGAGTCTTCCAGCTAATGATCACTTTAATTTTTTTGTGACTGCTTTTGACTGCAATAACTTCATAAACTATGTCTTTAACCAATAGCAATCATAATAGCTCAAGCTGGCACTACTTATAACCAAACTCTTGCAAGATATCTTGAAAAAGTGCACCATAATGTTATCATTGAGGTAGAAACCTTTGTATTACTGGAGTGTGCTTCCACCAAGCTGTGTTGGTCCCTGGGGTTCTTCGCCCAAAGGGTTGTCAACCTTGCCACAAAGAAGCAAGAAATTCCTATGATGAACATTGAATGGATACCCCCTCCCCCAAAAATTAAAAAAAAGTAAGACTACAAGAAGGAATGTACAATTTTATGAACTATATTCAGAATGTCCTCAGGAAGAATTATGTCACTGTTGATATTGTACAGCCAGCAAGTGAAGAAGATGATGCTGATATTCAAGAACTAGAATTTCAAAGGTACATGAATTTCTGATCACTTTAATCTTGACAAAATTTTCTTGACTAGATATAGCTGTGAAAAGTCTTTATTTTGCTTGAAAATATTAGTTTGGGGTTTAGTGCAGTACAGCGGACCCAAATTTATGCATATTTGGCGGCCATTAAAAATTTAATTTTATCAAATATTTCACAAGTTTTAAGTTCTAGCACAATTAAAATAACATTTGGTCTAGATAAGCTACTAAAAGGATTTATTTAGTTGAACCCCAAGATCAGGCATGTCATCTACTTCTTCTAAATTCAGTTTGTGCATCTTGTAGGTTTATAGCTTTTTGTTCTTCCTGGCATAAATGACTTACATGGGGAAGCATTTGGTGGCATTAAATAACATTTTTTATGTGCTGGACCATTGGCGGTGTTGATCCTGTTTTCCTGTAACACTTGATGGTTCTGCATAGAGTTTCCTACTTCATGGTATGTTAGGCATTCATCTGTGAGTAGTGTATTGGTGATAACCTAAGCTTCTAGTCAGCGATGTCACTGGTGTACGCCAAAAACTTGGTACTTATTGGGGCTCCTGATGCCACTGGCACTTCATTCAGAATAAGTCACTCCACCCACTACTACCTGTTGTTGGTGATTGCTTTTGTAATATGAGAGTTTGCTACATGGCCAAATAAGTCACAAGCGTTTCCATGACTTGGATAAACACATGGAAAAGCATGGTTTTCATCTAATTATAAGTAGTCTTGGACTTGCTCTGTACATTACATCAAAGTGCAATTTGTGGTTGGTAGACATGATACTATCATATATAGAGCAGCTAAGATGCAACTTTTTAATGCATTTATTTGAAAATGCTGGTGCAAATGCAAAATGCTGAATGTCCAACACCGAGGGGTTTCTGGTTCAGGTATAGCTTACTTAGGTAATGTATGTTATAGAGTAGAAAACACCTTTGTGGAACAGTACTTTTAAAAACATGTGTTCAATTTACATTCCAAGAAATATTCAGTTGATAAGATACCTATTTGGAGTGATAGGTTTCAGCATAAGGAGCTTCGTCTGTATCACACTGACTTCTTCAGCTTGTGTCATTGGATAAAGTTCAGGATGTGAAATACCTCATTGTGAGGTTTTTTAACTGCCTTGTTGTATCTCATTGTGTTGTATAGTGCATATATTATGCAGTGTGAAGATGCCAAAGAACTAGTTGCCAAGAATATGAAAGTGGTGTATTGTGTAACTCAAAATTGATGTAAACTTTAATTCACTTGTAAAGTAAAAAATTGCATTTGATGAGTCATTGTTGATACATAGAACTATATTTTGTGGAGGTTTCAGCTCCCTTGATGACTCATACAGACATTCATGGCAATGGATAATCCTGTATTCACTGAAGCTTGTCATTAAAGACAAAGTTCAGCTACAGTGACACCACTTGCCTTCTAGTGATAGAAGATTCCTACCTTATGAGTCATCATGGGATAGAAAAGCTGTAATAGGACAAATGGGAGTGTGACTCATCAATTCCGTTTTTAGTAGACCCTAACAGACTTAAGCTTTGTAACTTCTTGTTGCATGTTCAGGGACTATTTATTTCAATGTAGGCCTATATAAGCAAACTTACTAATCAGTAATCATATAATTTTGTACTGGTCAAGTTATTATTATTGTCATAAAATTATGTATTGACACATTGTTAAAAAATACCAGAAGGAATGATAAATGTGCTGCTGACATAATTTGCAAATTTGAACGGTACTTACTGGATGATGTGACAATAAATAATCATATTTTTGTATTAAAATAATATTTATGTGCTCTCAAGTGAAAATAATTCTGAATCCACTTACCTGTATTGCATTTGAGGCTATACTGTTTCAGATTATAATAAATTTTGAACAAAAAAGTATTTTCTTGTTTTATTCCAAATCGATTTTGACAAAATAGCGATGTCGCAAATAAGTAATGTCTTCAGTTAAGGCCCCTTCACACACCGCCAGATTAGAGACCGGAGCGTCCCGGAGGACAACTCCATCATGCTCCGGGTAATGCCGTGTAGACATTGTGTGCATTTCCGGCATTGTCCAGGGCTATCCGGGAACACTGTGGGACTCCGGCAAAAAAAAATCAAACATGTTTAATTTTTCATGCCGGAGGTACCGGAGTAATTTCATCCATGTTGCTCCGTGTAGACTCCCAGTAGATTCCGCCGATCTCCGGGAATCTCCATATTGACTCCGGAATACTTCATGTGATCTCCGATTAAGTGCGGCGTCAACCGTGCGTGAAAATTCCACGCCGGAGAGTACAAGGAGGAAGCGGTTCCACACGGGTGAACACGTGGCAACACGGAGTCAACACGGAGTGAACAAGGAAAGCGGGTTACGGGTCAATTGCTTGACCCCGGTAACCCTGTTAGGTACACAGTGTCACACTAAGTCAATACGGAGAGGCCGGAGTGAACAAGGTGTCAACACGGTGTCAAATAGACTGACACAGAGTGAGTACGGATGTCTTCGTATATATAGCACCGCCATCTTGGGAGAAGCATCATTCCGGTGCACGCTTTTCATCGTTGATCATCGAATTAATTGCATTATCGCTCACTTCTTCTGGATTGCTGAACTCTACCAAAGCCTTGGGTACTACTGCCGTTGCTTTGAATAACCACCATGCCACCTAGGAGAGGAAAAGAGAGGGCTACCAAGAAGACTGTCGTGCAAGAGGAAGCTGGACCTGCTGTTGGAGAAGATGCAGGAATTAATACCTCTACAGTTTCAAGACCGCAAAGTCCACAAGGCATGCCTGATTTACCTGGGCCAGTTGTACCTGCTGCTGCTGAGGTACCTGCTACAACTGCAGCTGCTGCAGCTCCACCACCACCTACAGCAAAAGCGAAAAGGCACAAAAAAGAACCCCTGAACCTGACAGAAGACCAGGATGTGGCTGACTGGTACCGTGCCCAGGAGATGCTCTACAACTGGCGGCTTGCACAATACAAGTGGATAGTCATTAAATCGCGAATAATCGACCAGAAGGCAAAAGAGCGGTCGTGCACATCCCAGCAGCTGAAGACGTGGATGACTCCATGTGGACATCAGTGGGGAAGCTTACTGATCCAAGCAAGAAGCCTCCTGGTGGGCCGCCAGAATCCTCACAGACCGGGACAACTGGATAATGGAAAATTTAGGGTATCTGGAGAGGCACATCAAGAGGGTTGACACTGGGAAATGGAAGAGAAGTTGGGCAGCTTTCCCACAGTTTATTGGCAAAAAGCGCATTAACCAGCAACAGAGGTACCACTGAGGATGATGACACTTCTGAAGCGGAGGTCATTGTGGATACTTCGGATGATGGTGGCAGAGATTCGGATACTAGCAGGTCCAAGGGTGGGCCTTAAAAGGGCAGCAGCAGCAGCAGGAAGGCCCCTCCTCCAACCAAGAAGACGTCAAGACGCCATCACGAGCCTCGTCATCATCATGACTGATGCATCCAGCTGTCACTCAAGTAAGTATACTGCTTCAGTTGTCGTGATAATCAGGAGAATGTAATCTTGTAGTGTAAATTTGTAATTGTAATCTTGCAGTTTAAAGTTGTAGCTTTTCCATAGTAGCAAGTGGTAGCTTTGTTTCTTGGCACTTCCAGTGTTCACTGTATGGTGATGTGTCTTTTTCATTGCATTGTCAATAATGCACATGCTGTTGAAGTTGCCATGTGACATACTCTAATGTTCTGTTCTCTCCTATTTCCCGCTGATCCAAAAGGCCACCAATCTCCAGCGGGATATCCAGACCATGATGAGTCAGCCGACTGACTCAGCCAGCTTGTCGAACAGGGTTTTCACGAACATTATATACCACAAGGTCATGCAAATGGACAAGGACACTTGGTCGGATTACCAGGCCCAAGCGTTGCAGCACCTCATGCAATTCAAGCAGGAGTATCGTCGAAAGTGCCAGTTGCAGCAGCAACAGCAGCAGCAACAGCAACAGCAGTATCATCCCTATGTGCCTCATGTCCCTCAGCAGCAGCAGTTCGTCCCTACTACAGGCACTTCGACCACCCCTGTTGGGCAGATGTTCCCTCATCATTCTTTCAGCCCTGCTGCCCAGATGTTCACGCATTCTTCCAGCACTGCTGCCCAGATGTTCGCTACTGCATCCGGCCCTTCGCCCCAAGCGCACATGTCGTCTGCACCGACCCCCACTCCTGAGATATCTTCGACGATCGTCAGTCAAGCATGGTTGACTGTAGGTCCTTTGCACGGTCATCCTTCCATGTCACCACTTGATTGCAAATGGACACGGACACTTACCAGGCCCAAGCGTTGCAGCACCTCATGCAATTCAAGCAGGAGTATCGTCGAAAGCGCCAGTTGCCGCAGCAACAGCAACTGCAACAGCAACAGCAGTATCATCCCTATGTGCCTCATGTCCCTCAGCAGCAGCAGTTCGTCCCTACTACAGGCATTTCGACCGCCCCTGTTGGGCAGATGTTCCCTCATCATTCTTTCGGCCCTGCTGCCCAGATGTTCACGCATTCTTCCAGCCCTGCTGCCCAGATGTTCGCGCATTCTTCCGGCCCTGCTGCCCAGATGTTCGCTACTGCATCTGGCCCTTCGCCCCAAGCGCATATGTCGTCTGCCCCTTCGTCTGTGCCTGCACCGACCCCCACTCCTGAGATATCTTCGACATCATCAGTCAGGCATGATTGACTGCAGGTCCTTCGCACGGTCATCCTTCCATGTCACCACTTGATTGCAGCACGCCTCAGGATGCTTCTCTCACCAGCTACTTGCTGAACACTAGTGTGGGGGGGGGGGGGGGGTTTGGTTGGTGGTGATGACCATAACTCCTCCTTTTTGGTGCCCACGCCTCCAACTACCACAACAAGTTTAAACATTTAAAGTTACAGGTTTTTGTAGTTTTAACTTTTATTTTTACATGTAAACTGTATTGCATACGTTTGCATGACAATAATTAAATGCTGTGTCATAAAATGCTGTGTATTTTTTTGCACTTTTGTGCTGCAGATGTCTGAGGTTTCGTAATAATTAAATGTTCAAACTTACATCATTCGTGTTGTTTTCAAATCTTGTCTTGTTGCCATGGTATACTCCCAGCTTTTGAGTTGACGTAGTTGACCAAGTATTGCCGCATTTCCTTGCCTGCTCTGTTGGTGTTGCCTCTGTACACATCTCCCATGTCTGGTAGATTGGCCTTCTCCCTCCATGCACCTGGGATGATCACATGGATGTCTGCATTTTCCTGGTCCACAGCATTCTCTTGAGCAGTTGGATACTTCAGCCTCAGTAGGTTGTGCAGCACACAGCAAGCAAGAGTTATGGTGCACACTCTGTCAGGACTTTGAGGCATTGTTGTGAGGAGACACCTGAACCTGGCAGCCAAAAGTCCAAAGGCATTCTCTACCACCCGTCTAGCTCTAGAAAGTCTGTAGTTGAAGATTCGGTCTTCCATCGTCATGTTCCTGTGAGGCAGAGGCTTCATCATCCAAGTCTGCAGTCTCCAAAGGCATCATCCCCAACTATGAAGTAAGGCACTGGCTGGTCATCATTCGGCAGGTTGTCTGGTTCAGGTAATCCAATGTTCCAACTTTCTAGTGCTTCCTTCAATTCTGTCTGACTAAACACTCCAGCATCTGAGCCTGATTCACTGGGACCAATGTCAACATAGAGGAACTTGTATTCAGCATCAACTACAGCCAGTAGGACAATAGAGAAAAATCCCTTGTAGTTGTAGAACAGGGTTCCAGACTTCCTAGGACATCTGATGGCAACGTGCTTGCCATCAATGGCACCGACGCAGTGGGGGAAGTTCCATCTGTTGTAGAATCCATTGGCAACTTCTTTCCAGGCTTCTGGGGTTACAGGACAACGCATCACTTCTGCTGAGTACTCGTCTATGATGGCCTGGCAGACTTCGATGACAAAGATAGAAATGATATTGAAGGCTACCCTGTATCCATACTGCAGAGAAATGCAGCTGTTGCCCGTACCCAGGTAGCGCAAAGTAATAGCCAGTTTCAGTCCAGGTTCAAGGGCCCTCCTCCGAAAGGGATCCTGCTTTGTAATCCTAGGTTCCACTCTTGCCAGAACTTCATGAAATAAGTCAGGCTCCATCCTCATGAAATTCTTGAATCCACCCACATCTTCTGCAGTCAATTCAGCCATCAGTTTTTCATACTGCCCATAAAGAGGTCTTCTTAGAAGCCAAGGTCGCACCCACATTCACCTTTTTCTTCTTCTTCGGGCAGCACCAGCATTTTTTAAGAAGTCATCTTCATCAGTTGTTGATGCAGCCCTCTCTGCAGCGTCTTGCAGTTTCTGTTCTTCTTGCAGAAGTTTATCATTTGCAGCAGTAAGTAGCTGGACTTGCATGTCCAGGTTCTTCGGATCAAATTCCACCTTGTTGTTGTGTGATAAAGACATAATAATTATCCATTCTTGTGTAGTAGCAGCAACACCTTTGCAGTATGGTAGTCCAAAGTGGAATGATGGCCAGTGGAACGCATCCACCTTAAATACCAATTTTAGCGCGTTCCAGGAGAAAACAGGTTAACTCCGCAGTAAGATCGTGTACAGATCGTGTATATCCGTGAAGGCCCCATGTAACATCCGGTTCACTCCGCATTCATCCGGGACATCCATGTTACTTCTGGCAACAACCATGGCTTGTTCCTTGGTGCACCGGGCACCTCCGTGTACCGCCGTGTTTCAACCATACATATCTGTGTAGCGACCGTATACATCCGTGTAATAGGCGTGTTGCTCCTTGTCACCAACGTCTTGCCATCGTGTCCACACCGCCAAATTTTTCGTTCGTTGACATTTCCAACTTTTTCGCCCGGACCGCCCCGGATTGAAGAAATTTGTATGAAGCAGGGCAACTTAACATCTCGGGATCAATACCCTATATGCATTACACTTTATGAGAAAGTCTATATCACGAGGTTAGTGACCCCTGTGTACTAACTAGTAATTGGGTGTTCATGCCAGGCTTTTTACAGCATCATCAATTTATCATGTATTAATTCATACATCCATTTTACCATGGAATTGGAGCTACAGTTCCATGATTTTACATAGATAGATACATACTTTGTAAAAAAATTTAGAAATGACAGATGAAACTAGAATACGCATTTATTAAGTTGCACGTTTACAAAACATATCAAGGCAAATTCAACATTACCTCTTCATTAATGCAGACATTAATAATTCTGCTAAATCTGAGCTAACAATTGATTGATTGTATTAAACGTTTGAGCTATATTATTGGTAAATTCACGTTATTGTGTTGAAGATGTATCTGGAATAGAATTAGCTAATTCCCATAAAACCCATGAGTCAGACTATTCCAAGCTCTAGCTCCTTCTAGGTCCCATAGTGGTTTATATTTCCCTTACATCCTTACAATTTCCGAAAAATCCTACATAATCACCTTAAATCTCATAAGTCCCTGTGGTGTACCACAATTCCCAATAAGCCACTGTACGTCCCATAATTACCGTAAGTCCTGAACAATTCCGCAATTCCCTAGAAGCCCTTCTGGGTCCCCATAATTCCCGTAAGTCATGAATAATTCTGCAATTCCCTAGAAGCCCTTCTGGGTTCCCATAATTCCCATAAGTCCTGAATAATTCTGCAATTCCTGATAAGCCCTTCTAGGTCCCCATAATTCCCGTAAGTCCTGAATAATTCCGCAATTCCCTAGAAGCCCTTCTAGGTCCCCATAATTCCCGTATGTCCTGAATAATTCTGCAATTCCTGATAAGCCCTTCTAGGTCCCCATAATTCCCGTATGTCCTGAATAATTCCGCAATTCCTGATAAGCCCTTCTGGGTCCCCGTAAGTCCTGAATAATTCTGCAATTCCCTAGAAGCCCTTCTGAGTCCCCATAATTCCCGTATGTCCTCAATAATTCCACCAAGTCCTAAATAATCTCTGTAAGATCAATAAGTCCCTGTGATGCCCAATAAATCCTGCAATTCCTTTACATCCTTAATAACTCCCCGTTCTCCATATGGGTCCCATGAGGTCCTTCAATTCCTATCTAATTCCAGCATTTTCTGTAAGTCCTCCAAGTCCTGCAATTTCCAAATGGGAGTCCCGCATGGGAATTATGGGGTTAAATGGGGCCTAATTATCTGAACAACTCGTTTACAACTGCCCTATTTTGTTATAATGTTACAATATCATATGCGAATGTTCGATACAGACATAATTTTCAAGACTACAAAATATAATTCCCAACTTTTCCAGACCTTGAAAACCTGCACTAAGAACACTCAAGATTCGGAATCAAAAATTAATTCAACGGCCGTTTAGCCAATCACACATGGCGATACATCAAAAGAAGCGCCTGCTGAACGGCGCAAAGACGTTGCTACAACTTTTTTTAGACCCGCAAGTTTTCTTTGTGACCTGCACATGGAGACAACAGAGTCTTTTTCACTGAGCAGCCCTGAATTCAGCAAGACATAAGTCTTTCCTCTCCTCTTATTACTCATTTTGCTTTTCAGACATAATGAGTCATAACTATAACTAACGGATTTCATTAAAAAATATTCGCAGGGAAATAACGAAATAACTAAATGATAAGATGTCAAATATAAACCAAAAAATACTGCTGCTAGGATGCACTTTGCTTCAACCAATCAAAGTCAAGGGAGGGAACTTTGTCAGCCAATAGAATTGCAGTAATCTACTATTTAGTTTATACATTGACGGCATGAGTCCAGTTTGGAATTATAAACTACGCTGAATAGTGAAATTATTCTTTATAAGTACTAATATAAATGCAAAATGAGCCACAATTAGTATAAGTCCAGTAGAATTTAATAAAAATATTTACAAAAATTTGCATTATAATTAAGGAGTTATGATTTTTGCATGAATAGGCCAAATAATAAATTTTATTAAATTGTTTTTAGATATACCTACACTAGACTTTGTCTACATGATCATAATATTACACAGTATAACAAATTAACAAATTGTAGGCACTGAATGCAGTTAAGGCGCTATTAGTCCAGTAGCCACCTCCCAATAACTTGATATTTTGCTATCATACAGTGGGTTCCCTGCCATATTTTCACCAAAGTTAGAAGAGAAATCAAAATTTTGGAAACTCACATACCCATATTTGGTAATATAATAATATCAAGTTATTGGTTATGAATTTCTAATATGGACATTGTCACCTTTGACCTTATATGGTGATGTCACACTATTGTTTATATAACAGCCGGGGGCACAAAAACTGTAATTTAGGGAGGTGGCTACTGGACTATATGCTGTCATCATTCATCCATGGGTCTGTGACTGACACGCTTGGGATGACTCCGACGCCAGTTGACACATATACACTCCGATTTCAACCATATGACTTAAATGAACTTCTTTGTGTAAAGCGATGTTTACACTGTCACGGATAAGACCTACGAATGACCACGGATGACTATACTTGCTCACTCG
The DNA here is from genome assembly GCA_932294295.1 of Alitta virens. Taxonomy (NCBI): domain Eukaryota; kingdom Metazoa; phylum Annelida; class Polychaeta; order Phyllodocida; family Nereididae; genus Alitta; species Alitta virens. The sequence continues at coordinate 40,545,133 of OW028576.1, read as the reverse complement.
TGACTCTGTTAATCACGTATAAATTCTTTATCCATTAGCTCGCTGTCCGTCGCCAAGCATCTGTGAGGCTCCATGTCATAGATCGCCCATGCAAGTGGTTCAAGAGTGAATGAGAATATCGAGGGCTACGGATGAGCTACGGATAGGCTACAGATGAGCAAGGATGGTCAAGGATGGTCAAGGATGGTCAAGGATGGTCAAGGATGGTCAAGGATGGTCAAGGATGGTCAAGGATGGTCAAGGATAATTTAATCAGTAGATTACTGTTAAATAGACAGCAAACAACAGCATCTTCTACTTCTATGGAAGGCTAACTTAATTGAAATTGTAATTTTCCCTGCAAGATGCTGTGCAAAAATGTGCATTTTCCTCGGCATGATGTTGTATAAACCAAAGTAAATATTTTACAGCATACCTTTCAAAACATCCATATGTCTACACGTCGCCCGCCTTAGCCATTTTTTCTTCTTTGTGTCCATCTGCTGGATAAGAAGAGAGTCTTCCTGAAGCTTGTATTTCCTTCTGTACAGTTTTCCATTCCTCTTTAATTTTGCCATGGACACCCCTGTCCGGAGAGTTTCCAAACTATTGGAATCCGCTGTAATGCAATATTCTTGTAAATACAAAACCCCGTAAGACAAAATAAATTAATTTATGAAAGTCACACATAGTCCTGGTTCTAAGCTGAAACATCGTTCACTTTGCGATAGGTTGCCATGGAAACGAAAATTTACATTTTTCAACATTACACAGAAATTGTGAAATAACAAGATTTCTATAATCTACAGCTTCACCAAGTGCTAAAGAATTAATGCATCGTAAAAAGTCTAAGAATGTAAACAAAAAATTGGAAATGGCCTATTCCGAAACAAATATGAGAGAATAATAAACATATTAAAACCTAGACTTAAAGTCATATCAAAGAACCCGGAATTTATAAAAATATTGCATTTAATTTCGCCATACATTTTGGGAATTGTCCAAAATGCAGTTAATTTTTAAACTTCTTCTTTACAAAAAAGGGCATGACTTGTATGATATGAATTTTTAATTTTAATGGAAAAATGAGTTATTCTTTCAAATTTATTGTCTATTTCATTATTATTTTTCTTTCTAATATTGATCGTGAGAATAACCTTTGTATAGTGCCTCGAGAAATACTTTGTAAAGGTTTCCAACAGCCTGTAGTAAAACAGCAACCTGGATTCCAATTATGTTATTTTTACCCAAAATAAAGCCATAAATAAATAAATAAAATATCAAAAAGATTTAATGCGCCGAAATATTAAATCAAATACATAATTCAATTTACAAAAATATGATATAGCTAGAGTTTACATACCCATAACTGTGTCCAAACAGAGCTAAACCAGAATGAGATAGAAAGAGCTCACATAAGCCAAGCTATGGGTGCATTGTGCCATGACCTCCATAAATAGTTTTCTTGGAAAAGCTCACTAATGTTGACATTAATCATAGAAAAATTCTAAGAAAACCTGCAAAATTTCTCAGAACTAACAATACATGCCTATTTTTTTTTTATAACTGATAACCTAAATTAAAAAAAATGTATGTAATGACTAACTGCGTAAATTAGGCCTGTGGTTTTATATATATATATACAAATAAATGGTGATCCTAAAGTAAAAAAAAAAAGAAGACATTTATTGATCATTATCTATGATACTATTCAACTATATCAGTGTTTGCATCATTGAATAAGTTATATTGGGTCATTAATAATTAAAATGATATTTATCAAGTTTAAATTGCAAAGGCTATTCAAGTAGGTCTAAATATAAACTGGCAAATCCGATCAGTACCATATGTGCATATATTCGTTCATATTATATTGTAGAATACAACACATCTGTCTTTGCATGAAATACAAAAAAAAACCCACATATTTTGATGACTAGAAATTAAATGTGTGTTGTTTTGTAAAGGGGTGTTCACACTTCACGTATGGGCATGGCTAGTGAGCCCGGATGATCAAAAATATTTACTCTTGCTTATCCTTGTTCATACGTAAGTCAATCGCCGAGCACTTTACGGATACTCCTGCCAATCCGTAACATGGTCGTAGTCCCTCCAAATCATTCCTGACCATCCGTGGAGAAGGAAATCTTTTTTAAACATGTTTAAACATTTGGCGGACGTTCTACGAATGAATTGTTTACATTATTATGGGAAACAATCGGGAATTACTCGGGACTCGCTTGAGGGTCAGTCGGCGAGCGTTCTATGTTCTATGCTAACTCGCGGGTGCGCAGGGGAGGCTGGCCATCCATGTATACTAGCCATCCTCGTGGTCAGTCTTGGACAGCTCGGGAAACGTGCAGCGGACATCCGCGGGCCGCCCGTCATTCTCCCGCCGACCATCCCCCCTGCACCGTGCCCATCCTTGCCCATCCGTAGCCCTCTCCTCATTCACTTGTGAACCACTCGCATGAGCAATCTACGAGTGCCTCACGGATGCCTCACGGATGCCTCACGGATGCCTCGTGGTTGCGAAATAATTTATACGTGATTTAATGAGCTGTCAGTGAAAATTTGATGTAACATGATGACGTGATAAAGCTTCATGCATCCACCAACTCAAATGCATTATTTAAATTTCATATGATTAACATATTCAATTTCTATTTTTTACATTGAATTTCTTGCTTTTAATTTCTTAATGCATATTTTTTAACACTGTAATTCACATTACTGCTAGATTCATATATTTGATCTGATAATTAATGATACATTAAAAATCTGTGAACTAAATAACTTATTGGTACAATTAAACATTTGTTAAACCATCGCCCAAAGGAATTACAGTGGATTGCAAAGAAGTGTAGTCAGCCACTTGACAAAGTGTCCTAGTGCACAAGTTACCATGCTTGAGTGGTTCCCAGTCAAGCCCTTACATAGAGTCAGTTTGTGTTATGACTAGTGAATGCTTGGGTGGGCATGATCACCTATTGCGAACAGAAGTCAAAACATTGCAGTTATATTTACTCCATTGCATCCAGCCTTTTCTGTATTATGTAACTTTGCTGTTTTATAAATGAAATGATGACTTTTTTCATAATATACCCAATATATTGCAGCCGGGTGGTTTAGTGGTAAGATGCTCGCTTGCTCCTCCAAAGGACCTGGCAGTCACTTATGTATTAAAAAAAAAATCATTTGCTGGCTACATGTTTATTATGTCAAAAGATTGATAGCTATTTGTAAAATATATTGATAATATCGCAGTTAAAACCAAAATGCAAATGATAGTTAACACTAGCTATGCAGTTGTAGGGACATCCCAGCTGGATGTTGTTCAGGTGAGACGTTAAATTGGCAGTCCCTTGTACTTGGTGTCTATGCTGAGGCAACTCATCAGTCAAGCCTTGTGAGTGGCAATAACTTGCCTTAGAAGGCTGCACTTTCTATATCTATCTATGGAAAAAGTGCAGTATGGCAGACCCAGATTTATGATCATATTTAACGAGCCTCATTGCCAGGCTTATGACGTAAAAGTGCTTGAAATCTATGTATGACGTCACAAACTAATGTAGTTATGACGGCGGTTTCATCTTCATGGTAAAGACAGCATTTATTTTTATACCCCACAATCAGTTGTATACCACATAGAAAAGCCATGTGGTATAGCCTATGTGGTATACATGTGTATACTACATGGCTTACCTTACAAGGATGGGAAATGTATACCACATACTTCTATGTATGGCAGGCCAATGACAAAAAATCTCTTTTTGCAGCTAAGCGCTTCGCCGTTTAAACTAGCGCCGCCGCTTTAAAACAATATTCGGAGTCACAATTTTACCACCATTCAAAAGATAAAATTGTCAGCTCCCTAAAAAAATTTAAATTTTTGAAATCGGACAAGAATTAACGATTCCAGGAGCAAAAAACGTAACAGAAAGTCAATGATCTGTTCAGTCCACAGATACAAGCCATTGTGTGGCTGTGTTGCTATGGGCAACGTCACAGGAGCGTCATCGCTTCGGTAATACAATCGAATAATAAGGAACAATAAAACATTTTCTGTCCAAATCTAGTATAAAAAACAATTCTGACAAGAAATATTTAACAACTGGTTTGTAAATATCATTTCGTAATTTTTTTTATTAATGTGAAAATGTCCCAGAAAGTTTTGAGGTGATGACGTTGTTGACAGTTATGCAATGCTCTGATTGGTCAATGGCAAAAATTAATATTCATGAATTTTTTCTATACTACATGAATGCATAGCCAGACAGCTCAACTAAAAGTGAAAATTGTGGGGTATAAATAAGACCCAAGTGGATATGTGGTATATTTTTATATTCCCTCACTTGTGGACAGATTGGCTTCAGAATTCACTCGTGGCTAACGCCACTCGTGAATCCTGGCCAATCTGTCCACTCGTGGGGAATATAAAAAAATACCACATAACCATTGGGTCTTATTATAATACCCCGCTCATCCACACCAAATGTTATTTTAATTGTGCTAGAACTAATATGGGCATAAATTTGGGTCCGCTATACTGCAATAACCCCTATCTATCTATCTATCTATCTATTTTGATATAAAAAACTTTATTCAGAAAGGCTTTTAGAAAGGATCAAATCTTTACATCATCAGAACAAGACTTCCCTCTCATAAAAAACAGACACCATGGAGCGAAGCAGCGGATTAAGGTAGTTATTTTGGGAGCCAGATATGGGCACTAAGGCTGTACATCCATTCTCGATATACCGTTTGTACCGGTACAAGAATCGCGATATGGGTATTGATAATTGTTATGTAAAAATAACGATACTTAAAAAAGATATAAGATCGGCTTTTTGGGCAAAAAATATGTGCTGCCCAGGAGTTTTGAAAAGAACTTGATTCTTGAAAACAATAAACAATTGAGTAATGGTAAAAGTGTAAATTTATTGCACAAATCATGAAAAGTACTTGATTCTTGAAAACAAAAAAACCATTGAGTAATGGTAAAAGTGTAAATTTATTGCACAAATCGTATACACCGGAATTAAAGCATTAAGACAATGATTTTAAAGATAAGATCGCAAATAGGAAGTTGGGCAATTCTGGCAAAAAAATAAAAAACAACTATTATTAATAAAGATGTGTATATATGATATAAATCATCACAAGATTGATAAAAATATGAACACCTGTAAGTAGGTCAACTCTCTTTGTGAGAATTATTATTTTTATATGTATAAAAAGTAAAAAATTAGTTTCAAATTAATATAGTTTTAGATTTTGCTGATAAAATACATACAGTGGAGGGAAAAACTAATTTTTCTTTTTCATACTAGATATATCCTTCTTATTGTGATTAATCTGTTCACGCTACAAAAATGTAGTAAATATTCGGAGACAATCAAGAGCAGTCTAATCGGCAAAGTTTCCATTGACCTTATCAAATGCACTGACAAAATAGGCAATACATAGGTTTACAAGAACCATTAGAAAATCATTTTAACTAAGAACATTTTTATCAATTTACGTGCCGATCTTTTCCAGCCATTTTATATACAACCCAGATAGCATTCAAAATCGCTTCAACATTGGCGCAATGTCGGCGATGTTAATACGGTGTTGTAACGACAGGAGCCTATACGAAAACGATGCTGGGCCGATTTGGAATGCTATCTGGGAATGAACTATTTTGGGACAGTCAAAAAGTGTTTGTAATTTCAAAATCCAGTTTCCTTTTTTTCTTTTTGTGTCCAAACATTATGAAAATAACGAATTTTTTTCAGACTTAATTTCTAGATGGTCAAATGTGCCACGTGCTTTTTCTGCGTTTTCTACGAGAAGGATAAACACATGGAAAAAGCATGGTTTTTGCCTAATTAAAATGAAGTGAAAACCACACGTTTTCCATGCGTTTGGATAAACGCATGGAAAACGCATGTAGCACATTTGGCCATGTACCCATATAGTATTTGACGTCGTATTGACATCGGGCCAACATAGGGCCGACTAAGCATGTTATCAGGATAGACTACTTGTTGGTCTATATCCAGGCCTACTACCCAGAATATACCCAGAATTATTGGCCTGGATTGACTTATGTTTCTGTTTTGATCATATTGAATTATCACACCAGATATGACCAGGAGATCATTTAACTCTCATCAGACTCTTGAGGTTAATTAATTGTGACGTGGACCAACAATGACGCGCCATCGATGTGATCACCACTTGTTGTCGCAAGTTGAATATTTCGATAACCTGAAATAAAGAAATGTCTTTAAAAAAATTATTATTTTCAAATTTTGATCCTGCAAACTATATTGCAAAGTAATTGATAAAGAATAAGAAGAGACAGATTCAAAAATGAATAAACAACAAATGTGTCTACCCCCCACTTGGAAATTTGTTAACATCATGTGCCATCTGGTGTTTAGTGGAAAGACCAGTAAACACTCTTGTCAAATAGATAGATAGATGGGTAGATAGATGGATAGATGGATAGATAGATAGATAGATAGATAGATGGATAGATAGAAAGATAGATAGATAGATAGATGGATGGATATGTGGACAGATGGATAGATGGATAGATAGATGAATAGATACACTCTAGGAAATAAAGGTGCCACGTAGAACTAAACTCGGTTTTTCAGCTTGTCACACATACATAACCCTATAAGGTCCCACGTGGGACCCACCACTAGGGTATTTGGGAAGAACCTTATACCATGGTATTTCAAGGGCCCTTGTTGTTTTTGAAATACCTTTTATATATGTTTTACTCAAATTCAAATAAGTAATATTACAAGACTCCTGCAAGATAAAAAAAATGACAAAGCATGGATTTGAACTCACATAGGTTGTGCCCATAGCATGCACAAGCCAGTGTTTCTAAAAAGTGCTGATTGCTTCGAATGGCACATATGCCCATTAATTACAGGCCAGCTAACAGAAACTATAAATATGTGCTGCTTTATTGTGATCCTTTAATCACCACCAGGAGCAGTGACATTTGTGGTGTTATGGTTAGCTTTCTGTGTAAGTAACCAGAGTTCGATTTTCACTCCTCAATTTTTTTAGGCTGAAGCTGAGCTAATACCTCTTAAGAACATGTTAAAGCTGAAATACAGTTCTTCAGGGGTTGGTGGAAACAAAAAAACCTCAACATGCATTAAGAACCTGTGGGGTAGTTCACAGCACCCATTGGTGCTCTAAAAAAAACCTCATGGTTCCTTTATTTATTACAGTGTAGATAAATAGATTTAATTGGTTTATGGAATGATTGATTGATTGACGGATTGATAGATTGACAGACAGCCAGTGGTGGTGGTGGATTAGGGCTTTACGTCCTGTATTTCTGCAACTGATGGGCTAATTAGGACAGGTAGGAACCATGGCAATGAGACGAAGGATGAAACAGCCATCCAACTTAGGCTCGACCGGGAATTGAACCCAGGACCCAGTGGTGGAAGCCCAGCATGCTACCACTGAGCTAGACCCCCACCCCTTGATTGACAGACAGGCAGTGTGCTGGACTGATAGATATACATTGAAACATTGCCTCACCTTGCTTAATACTTTCAAAGGGCAAGGCATACTGAGCCACGAGATCATCATGTCCAATGTCTTGGTCCCAAAGCTAAAAAGCAAGCAATTAAAAATCTTGTCATAGCTCCGCAAGTCAAAATTAGGGGTTACCGTAACCATGACAAAATCTTTTATAGATCCTGTAAATATAAGTGCCCGTTCCAATAAAACCTTATTTTGCAATGAACATCTTGCAAATATGCTTAGCATTTTAAATTCACATTTTGCCCCATAATTGTACATATAAATGATTCTTACTGGAAACATTTCAGGTCGAATGATCAATCTGCTGCATATATAAAATCAAGAATTGGAAAAAGTGTAGTATAGCGGACCCAGATTTATGACCATATTTAATGAGCCTCATTGACAGGCCTATGACGTAAAAATGCTTGAAATTTATGTATAACATCACAAACTAATGTAGTTATGACGGCGGTTTCATCTTCACGTTAAAGACAGAGTTTATTTTTGCTTTTTCTAACCCCCGGTAATCTACGGGGCCAAATGTTATTTTAATTGTGCTAGAACTTCAAACTATAAATATCTGATCAAATGTAATTTTTAATGGACGCCAAATATGGGCATAAATTTGGGTCCGCTACACTGCACTAAACCCCAAGAATATATATAGAACTTATAACAAATTTTACTTACTTTAAAAAAGACCATCGCTAACTGAGGGACAAAGACATCGAAAGTCAGCGTTTGGTTCCAAACTGGGTTAAACCCTGAAAAAAGGTTTTTCAATTTCTTCAAAATATTTTTTATTAGCAATAATGAAAATGTTATGTCATTGGAAAAACCTTAATATTATGATATGAATAACATAATATTGTGTCCTGCAAAAGTATTCAGACAGCTCAAAAAAAATTTTATAAATTTTTTTTCAGCTAGCAAATATCTGTGGTTTATTTGAATAGACATGATATCAAAATCTTTCCATGACGACAAAAGAAATATTATTATCAAGTTTATTCAAGACAAATATATGATAGGCATTATAATATTTGTTTATCACATCCAAGTGAAGTTCGTAATTTGTATTTAGCTTTTAAAAGTAACAACGGGCAGTATAGGCCTCCCTACAATAAATCTAATTTAAATCAAGTTTTGCCAAAGTTTCGATTTATGCAAAGAGTTTCAACATTATGCGAAGTATACTTTGAAAGAATCATTAAAAGATAATATTGTCATAGACGTTTCCATGGTTACCATTGTTTTTCACATGTTCTGTTTCCAAGCTCTTGTTGTCAGCTGCTACCCCTTGAACCTCCACTTGGATGTAGGGATCGATGATGGTTTTCGATGTTTGCCTTGGCGGTTTGGGTAGCTGGTATCCACTTATGACCTGCAAAAATGATTTCCCTCTAGAGTTCATAATGAGAATTGTTTTTAATTTCGATACACACTACTGAAGGTCCCAAGTTCAATTCCCGTTCAAGGCGCTTTTCATGGGCTACATGTCATCCAGAGGTCAGTTGCGTCAGATGTTAAATTGGTAGTGCACTCCTTGGATTCGATGTCTATGGTAAGGCAAGTTAAAGACCCCACCCATGTGGTAAATGTGTAACATGGTGTGGGCTCCAAGTCATATTATCTAATGATACGTCAGCCTAAGAGTCTGGCTGGTCATATTTATGATATATCAGCTGATTATAAGCTTCCCTGGACATATATGATACAGACACCAAGCGCTTTATCATCTCATCATTATTTCTGCCAACTGGTCACACAAACTGACTATAAGCTACAATCCAATCACACTCAGACACAAAAATATAGAAAATACACATTTACTGGTGCACATCTATAGTGGGATGACCATCATACATAATTAGTATTCTACTGCACGTTCATTCAACTTAAAAGTAATAAAAAGTCCGCAATATGAGTTATAATAACTCACTTTAATTTCCAATGTCTTCTTCCACTCAGGCGGCTGCTCAGATGCTGGAAGATTTGGATCGAAGTTACTCTGTCTGGAAAGAAGGACATCCGGCTTCAAGATGTATCCACATCTTCCGTTGTCAAGGAAACGACCTTTGTAGAGCATCATGGGTTCATCATCAGTTTGGTAGTTTAGGGCAACTGAAAGACAGGGAATATTAAAGATTGCATTTAAACTTGAAACATTTTTTCAGTATGTGTATCACCATGACAAACTTCATATTTGATCAATTCGATTTAATTTATTTGACCAACAGAATGATGATTTACGTGACATAAAACCACAATAAATACATTACAACTGGTTGGCGGACACCATTACCATACAGGTTACAAATTCTTTTTTGATATAGTTAAATATAATTTTGGTCTTTATCAGTACTCATTTACCAATCTGGCATCCGCTATTCCAGAATTTGACCGGTTTAAAGTTTGAGGAATTGATCCTTGATGCCGCGGGGTAAACCCGACTCAATTGTCTTTGGTTATGTTTGGTGTATTCCTTTGGATTTTTGGTGCATAGCTTTTGTGCTTCGTTTTCACTGAATGATGATATTTGTCTGCAGGTATCTGAAAAAACAAATTGTGAAAAAATGGCTTGCTTAGATATCCTCCATGATATTTCTGTATTCTATTGTGTTAGTCACCTTGTATGTTTTGATTATCAACCTGGGCTTTCGAATTTCAACATCATGAGCTATTGAATTGTAGGTGTCTTGTACTTGGTGTCTATGCTGAGGGTAATAAAAGACCCCACCCATTGGGTGAATGTGTAACATGGTGTGGACTACAAGCATGATCACTTTTTCTGCCTCTGGTAGCTGGTCATATAAGCTGAATAATCTTCAGATCAGTAGCATCACATTTAGATAGATAGATAGATAGACAGACAGATAGGTAGGTAGATAGATAGATAGATAGATAGAAAGATAGATAGATAGGTAGATAGATAGATAGATAGATAGATAAATAGATAAATATATAGAAAGATAGAAAGATAGACAGATAGAAAGACAGATAGATAGACAGATATATACATATATATATATATATATATATATATATATATATATAGATAGATAGATAGATAGATATATAAATAGATATATAGATAGATAAATAGATAGATAGCTAGATAAATAGATAGATAGATAGATCATGTCGATAGAGAGATAGGTAGATAGGTAGAAAGGTAGACAGACAGAGAGATAGATAGATAGATAGACAGCCAGATAGTTAGATAGATAGACAGACAGATAGATAGATAGATAGAAAGATAGATAGAAAAATTGAATAGGCATGGAAAGTGTAGAAGTTTGAGGCAAATTCTTGCCACTCGATAGGACCATTACATTCACGGGTGTCTTTAATTACCACAGCATAAATGCCGTCAATTTAATGTGACATCCAGCAGGAAACCATGAAATATAGCACATAAATCTAAAGGTTTTCCTAACATGGTCGAACCCATTGAACTTGATGCTCTGACAGATGGACTTACCATCTCATTGTTATGTCTGATTCTGGCAGCTGCTCGTATTTAATAATCTTCAGACCGGTAGCATTGAGATAATACAATATATTTGAATCAAAATATTATCCTTACACTCTTTCGCGGCATGCTCGAACCCTTTGAACTTGACGCTCTGACAGATGGACACCAGGTCTGACAATTCCCTACTCAGTTTGATTGTGTGTTTGTTCTTATTTTCCACTTTCTTCTTCACTTCCTCATCTTCTACTGCTGCAGCCTCATCATCTTCTGAGATCTCTGCATCCCCATCCACATGTCCTGCAAGCGTTTTTGCCTGTTTCGTAAAATATTCATATTTTTAATGGTGTCAGAGAGACTTGTCTTGTACATAGATAGATAGATAGATATGGGAAGTGCAGCCCTCTGATGAAAGTTCTTGCCCCTATCAAGGGTTGATTGATGTAGTGAGAGAGAGGAGGAGTCCACCCATGTTACACATTCACCTCATGAGTGGGATCTTTTACTTGCCTCAGCATAGACACAGAGTACAGGGGACCACCAATTTAACGTCTCATCCGAACGACTCCAGCTGGGATGTTGCTCGTGAAAGGTTGCCCGGGCCTGGGATTGAACCCGGGTCCTTAAGAGGAGCAGGTGAGCATCATAATTGACAAATCAGTTTCTTTTGAGCGTCTTACCACTAGATCACCCAGCTGCCATAGTAATCATACCTAATTTAGCAAGATACGGTGGCTTTTATAGCTATCGACAACAGAAACAGAAATCTCCTACAAGTTGATTCAACCTTGGCAGCGTAAATGTAGGCATATTTCTATAATTAATGCAATAAATTGCTTGCATGTGCATCGTGGCATGATTTTGTTCAAATCAATTTCTTTTGACTGCTTGCTTATTTATATACGCTCACAAAATAAGCAGTCAACTTGCTCTACTTTGGTTACAACTTGCAAGCAGGGGAACATAGGCGTGTCTTCAGGTCACTGGCGGATCCAGGGGGGGGGGAGCATTGTACCCACCTTAAAGTTGATTGAAATATATCACATGCCTGTGAAATGACTGTCATCTTATGCTTTTGCCCCCCCCCCCCCCCCCCCGGTAGAGTCAGGGTTGGATCCGCCAGTGCTTCAGGTCTATTTCAATCACAGATTAGTAATCTGTGTCTTAATTGCTTTTGAAAGACTGCATATTTAATTTTAGGTGCAGCTTTACCTTGATGATGATTTTTCCCTTAAGTGACTCAGGTGATGGCAGCTCATTGATATCAGGCATTGGAGTCACAAAAAGTTGGTCTGTCATGAGATAAAATAAATTGAAAAATAAAGCATTAGTGGTGATTTCTCACTCACAGAATTATACAAGATAAAGCATAATTGAATTGATAAAGATTCTCACCTCCAAATATGGATTTCAAGTAAGCAGCCATCTTTTGTTGTTGTTCAACCGAACAATGGTTCTCAATGGACAGGATTAAGGGATACCTAAAAAAATGGCAATATAACTTGTTTTTGATTGGTTGTATTATACATGGCCAAATGTGCCACGTGCATGGAAAACGCATGGTTTTCACCTCATTATAATTAGGCAAAAACCATGCGTTTTCCATGCGTTTATCCTACTCATGGAAAACGCACGTGGCACATTTGGCCATATAATACTTATTTACAATTCTGCTGTAAACATTAAATGTGTGAATAAATGATAATGAATATATAACAACGCCACTTTTGCTCTGAAAGACTGCTCAACTAAACTCAAATGACTATATCTGGCTTGTTTTACAATGATACACTGCCATGCGAATGTGAGTTTTCACAATTTTGATAGAAATAGCACAAACCAAAACTGTGATAATGCTGTTAGAAATGTTTGTGACAAACTTGTGGGTGAGCTTTTTTATCTTGGTCATTAGAAGTATCAATTTCAGTCACAATCAAATTATTGAGTGTTTGGGAAATAAAATGAAAAGAAAAAACAAAAAACAAAACTGTGATATAGGTTTCCTAAAATCAATTAGTATTGATGATAATTTGGTACTCACTGTGATTTTTTGAATGCATATTCCTTAATTCCCTTCAAAACATCTTTGAAGAGAATTTTAGTGGTCATTGTGTATCCATGGTAAATGACTGGTTCCCCATCTGAACCATTCCAGCTGTCCACTGAAAAAAGAAGAATATATATTTTCCTATTTGTTTTTCGTATTAAGCTACACTACTCATAAATGCTACAGATAGATTTACTTTGCTCGCAGAACGATTAGGAGGTTAGGGATATTAGATTTATGGGCAAAAGTTCTGAAATCTAGCTTTACGTAATGTCACTTTAACCTCAGTCTTGGACCCAGATAGCATTCCAAATCGTTTCAACGTCGGCACGATGCTTGCGATGTTAATACTATGTCGATTTGGAAGCATGTTTGGAATGCCACATGGCCAATTGTGCCACGTGCGTTTTCCATGAGAAGGATAAACGCATGGAAAACGCATGGTTTTTGCCTCATTATAATTAGCTAAAAACCATGCGTTTGCCATGAGTTTATCCTTCTCATGGAAAACGCACCTGGCACATTTGGTCATGTATCTGGGAGCATGTGTCAAAAAATGCAAAAAGTACTTACTCTCAACACATCTGCAACCCCGAAGGAGAGCCCGAATGTAAGCGTCAACTGCACTGTCTCCACTCAGCTGACCTGCAGTTAGGTACCTTGAAAAAAAATTTATAAAAAATTCAAAGTTACACATCTTCGAACTCATTCAAAGTGCTCCTTCAAGGTATATTACTGAAGTTATCATGTTTATAAGTGTGGTTGACAGACAGACAGATATACAAAAGGGAGGGAAAACTGACAGATGCGCAAGACATCGCAATACTCTAGGCCATATTTAGCAAGATCACCATACTGTCCATAGGCACCATATAAAGCAAGTGTCTGAAAACTTTTGGCCACAGCTGTAAATGGTTCATATACACAGATGGTTAGTAATTTTTTTTTTATTTGTTTGTTTTTAACATTTAAATGCTATGTTATTATGTTAAGCTTCCATTCAGTATATTTCAAATTTGTCTCCACTACTTCTTTGCCATCTGGTGATAATTGAAAGAACTACTGACGTGTTGTGAGAGGAGTCTATCCAGTAATGTGCTAGAGGGCGCCTCATGTCTTGATAAACTTTCGCGTGATCCACTTTGAAAATGCCCATTATTGGTGCTTCCATCAGAGCATGAAAAGCTAAAAGAAATGACAAAAAGATTCATAGAATAATCAGCAAGACAAAGACCAAACATGACAACTTCTAACATGAAACATTTTGTATATAAGCATTTTGTGAGGCTAGAATCAGACCACTTCTTTAGCTCTCTTTTTTGGCTTTAGCAGAAACTTTCTAAAAACGGGAAAAATAAATATCACACAAACTTCCAGACATGCAAATTAAGCGATCAGTAGTATTTAAAGATGATACCCAGTTGGAATTCCAAATTGAGCCTGCGTCATTTCAATATTGGCTGCCGTCAGTACAGCATCATATCAACATCACCAATGTCGCAACAATGTGAAGCATGTGAAGCATGTGAATTTCATTTAAATGGACAAAGTTTCCATGTTTCCTATATCTCGGCATCCATAGTGCGAAGGTGCACCAGCATCATCAATGATTCAATGATTCACCATCCCTCTCCCAACTCATCATTTTAATTAACACTGACATTATGTTAGTGACTGTACCTATATACATCTGCAATATCATTACTAAAAAGTCTTAAATTATCATGGTTTGAATTTGGAAATTTTGTTCATTTGTTTATTAACTAGGGTGTGGCCCTTGATAGCGGCAGAATTTCTGCCTTAGAGGGCCACACCCGAATGTACATATTTTAATATGTGATAGTTTGAATAAATTGTTCTGAGTTCTGAGCCGTTATTTTGCTATCTCGGTAGTTTTAAAGTTACTACAAAAACTTAATATTTGGTTAGTAAATAGAATTATCTGGACAATTATTATTGGTTTGATGTATCCTGTACTAGAAGCGGTTGAACATTGCCATTGAGATCACCCATGTGCAAATTTCTTTGGCCTTAACAGCAGGTGGCCCTGATATATAATTGTGAGTTCGTCTAATAATGAGATATCTTCTAAAAAGTGGACTTCCAATATAACTTGCTAAATCGGTTAAACATTGGCGTGACATCGGCCACCCAGATAATTTTCCAAATTTAAACAACATTGGCACAATGTCGGCAATGTTGATACGATGTTGTTCTGACGGTGGCCCATATAGAAACGATGTTGGCCCAATTTCGAATGCTATCTGAGCAAGGAAGGCCAATGTTGAAACTATGTCGAACCAATCTGGCATGACATAGGTATCTGGATTCACTGATAAATCCAGATATCATATAACAATCTACAACATTGGCCAAAAGCCAGGGTGACATTTAACTGGAATTGGCTGGTCAACATTGACTTCTTCAAAACTTAGCATTCCATCGTCATTTTTGTCTGCTGTGTGGAACAACTTCTTCATCCATTTGTAGGAGGTTTAGGTTTCTTAATAAAACTTGGATGGCCGGAATGCCGTGGCCTAATTGTTAAGACGTTTGCCTGGTAATCAATCATGCAATACTGGATACAACCCCCCCCCCCCCTCCCCCCTCTCTAGCTGGCCAAAATTGATTCAACAGCAACCCAAGTTCGCATCCCATCTGGAATATTTCATACGTACCGTAGTAACTCATTTTGTTTCTAATCTGAAGTGAAGTACATTTCTCAAAAGTCTGGATCAATTTTTCACATTCTGACAAAGTCTTTTCAGTCTGTTGTTCATCTCTGAAGAAATTCTGTAATTTCCTGGCATTTAAATATTCACGATATCCGCAGTATCTGCAAAATTTAAGGTATTTTGAATGAGAAAAAATACAACTTAGAGTTTGATTCTTAATTTGAATAGACAATCAAGTTACACTGAAAATCTTTTTGTTCAATAAATAAAATGTGAGTCAAAGTGGCTAACTTTATGACATTTCAAATTACCAACTTATTTAATCAATTATAAAGGAACTCTCTGACAGTACTGTGTCAATATTTGGGTTTCTTTATTATCTGGACAGTACTGTGTCAACAAAACCAAGAAAGTTATTGACACTGCGCCTAAATTTCTGAAACATGATATCTGGTTTGTGACCTCTAACAGATTATCTGATTGGCTGGTGTCACTAAGTGAGCAATTTCAAATTATTACTGACAGTACCTTGTTGATAACTGGCCAGCTTCCATATCACCTGGACAATACTGTGTCAACAAAACCAAAACAATTTATTGACACAGCACCTGTGATCTCTACACTCTTCAAAATATTGTTTCAGACAAATGATTGTTTCACTTGTGCTCAAAGTTTCGCTTAAAATCAGTCAAGATATTAAACAGCTCTAACCAACATCATTATTTGATATTCAATTCAATTAAAATTTTTATTTCACAAAAAAAGTAGGATGTCAAAACGGCCAAAGCCTATCGGTGTATATACTATTGTCTGAGGACAAACAACAGATGATCTGATTGGTTGGTGAACTTTAACCGATGCTGTGATCACTAACAGGGGATCTTATTGGTTGATGATCTCTAATGGATGATCTGATTGGCTGGTGATCTCAAACAGATAATCTGATTGGCTGGTGAACTCTAACAGAATGATCTGTGATTGGCTGTCCAACAAGCAATACCCAATTACCACAATAATTTGTTAGCTGTATAAATAAATGATAATATTTACTTATTAAATATGTCTTTAATTTCGGCTCTGTCTGTCAGCTTTTGACAGAAATATGTAAAATCATCCATTGTCCATCCTCTTGTAGTGCCATCTGCCACCTAAATAAATAAAAGAATAAATAAGTGCACCATGAATAGATCATGAATAAATATATAAATGAATAAGATAAAAATAAATGAATAATTAAAGGCATAAATACGTAAATAAGTAAATAATAAAAATGTATTTGATATATATAAAAATTTCAGTTAGTAACTGAATATATGGATAATAAACAAAATAAACATTATTAATTAAGTCATAATAACATCATTAAGTACAGTAGGATTCAGAATAAATATTTAATGTCCATCTGTTTTTCGGTCAAATGTAACCGTGAACTATAATCTTTTTTTTTATATCTGTTGCTCCTCCGTGACCATGACAAATGGCCATAATGATGATAAGATGGCAAAAGATTATCATTGGAAAGTTGGAACTTTAAGGTAATGGTCTAACGAATGGTTTATATGCTTAGAAATGGGGTTTGACTTATAAGTAACATTACTGTCCATATTCACCGCTCGAAGCTTTTTCTTATGAAATATGACCGTAAAACATATGGACATTTATTATGGATCCTAATCTAAGATGTATTAACGTTATAAATGATTTTGACAGATCGGGCATCAGTCTGGATGTTCATGTCATCCAACAGTTTTTTGACTTCTTTAAAACTGAGCATTCCATCGTCATTTGTGTCGGCTGTGTGGAACAACTTCTTCATCCATCTGTATGAGGTTAAGGTTTCTTAATAAAACTTGGATGGCCGGAATGCTGTGGCCTAATTGTAAAGGCATTTGCTAATCAATCATGCAGTACTAGGTATAATCACCCCCCCCCCTCCTCCACCCCATATAATATCGAGGAGTTTTGGCAGATCCTCTTCAACCATTACCTCACCCCACACAGGTGCAATGGGTACTTGGCAATTCACAACTACAGTGATGGCACTGGTGTGAGCTCTTAATCTCTTTCAGTTAACCCCGTGTTGAAGGTTGAATACTCCTCAGCAAATAAGATGGGCCTGCCGAGAGTGTAATTTCAAAATTGTCAGATTTCGCGTCTTAAGCAACAGCATACATTTACAATAACATTTAAAACTGAAATTTAAATTTTGCTTCACAATTTCATTTTAAACATGTTATCATCTGCCAGCTATCCAGATAACATGCAACCTGGGCTCAATATTAGCTAACATAGTGACAATGGTCCAAACTCAACCTGAACTGACATGCTATCTGGGCAGGAGTTAGCCCGAGAAACACTAGTCATTTTTGACATTTACAGTGAGCCGCCATTGGCTGCGATCAGCTACCCAGATAGCATTCCAAATTGGGCCAGCGTCATTTCTACATCGTTTAGACGTCACTGACATCGCGCCGACGTCGCTACGATTTGGAATGCTATCTGGGTAGCGCTCACAACAGATGACCGTTAATGAACAATAGCGCCTAAGCGAACATCAGATTTCTCGGGCTAGGTGAGAGTATGAGTGGTGCATTGTACTCACTGTCTATACTGAGACAAAAAAGTGACAGGCACATCCATCCATAAGGTATTGCATTGGTGTTCTGAGTGATTCTTCATGTACTTATTTAATATGTGTTTATTTTTGGTAGAATATTTCATAACTGATACGGTTGGGCAAAACAATGAAAAACTGTTCTGATATTTCCTCATATCATATTATTAAATCAGTTATATTATAATTTGTAGGGGCGTTTGTAAATATTATTTCCAGGATATATTGCTCATTGCACAACACGGTATGTACAATTGCATATATTCATCTCATCATTACATCAACCTCTGTCAGCTGGTGATATACCATTACAAAACATCAGTACTAATAATTCATGCAATTACGACTTATTCATTTTTTTGAAAATGGATACAGTTCTTGTTCAGATTTTAGCTCAGTTTCTTCACTTCTTTTGAGAAGATAATTCAAGCCTTCCAGCCAAAGATTTCTCTCTGTTTCGTTGTCCAAGACCAAGTCTAAACAGTTCTGTTTGTCATAGATGACTGACATGCATCGGTGTTCCTGGAAACATAAAATAATCAAAATATTTATGCTGGACCTGAGTGATTCATCATGTACTTGTTTAATATGTGTGTTTGTTTTAGACCATTCCATAACTGAGACAATTGGGCAAAACGATACTACATTACAGGCAACTAAAGAATCGAGGTTTTGAAAGCTCCTTCCTCAGTGAAAACCTGTTCTGATATTATCCTCATATCATATTATTAAATCAGTTATATTATATAATTTGTAGGGGCGTTTGTAAATATTCTTTCCAAGATATATTACAGTTAATAAATTCAGATATTACAGCATGCAGGACATACTCTTTAGTTTGTTTTCTACGGGCGACTGGGTATTTCGACTGTATTATTATAAATTTTTTACAACATTCAGATCAATACAAGATTGTAGAACAAATTGCAAGAGCATGGAATCTAAAAATCATTGCAGAAATATTTTACAATTGAAAAAAATGCAAGCATCAGATTAACTAATATTAATAATAATAATTATAATAAATTTATAAATTTGCATAGCGCCCATTTCAGAATGGAAATCTACTCATTGTCGCTTGATTAGAAAAGTATGGTGATTTGTCATAGTATATTCTGAATAAATAAGCTTTTTTTTTTTTAAAGGACTATTTGTATTGCATAATTTGATATCCTCTGGTAGGTTATTCCAGTCCAGAGATGAGGTGCAATGACTGAAAAAGCCCCACCATCAAAATTATTTCTGAAACTAGGCTGGACAAGCAACTTTCTATCATTGCTTCTAAGATTAAGTACTTGTTGTGAAGGTTTCAAGGTTTTATCATATTGTCACAAGGTGATACTGTGTACCCTTGAATATCTTGTGGCAATCATTAAAGTAATATTCAGGAGAACCATTGTCAAAACATTATCACTCAGAATTACTCAAGTTTTTGAAAAAAATGTATAACTCACATTCTTATCTAAATCAAACTTCTTTCTACCGAGACACTTCAAATGTCATGAAAAAAAAATAAGTTAGTTTTACCAAAACAAACTATTTTTAATTTTCGCATACCTGTATCTTTAATTTCTTGAAATATTTGCGGAAGACGTCTGATTCAGGTCCTTCTCGTATAGTGTCTATATCATCCACAGTGACTGTAAAATAAAGTAACGTAAATATGTTAAACATCATTCTATATCATTAGGCCTAGATTTTATTTTGGTTTTCAGTGATTTAGCTCAGAAGAAACTGGCAGCTCAGAAAGCATTGGTGGTGGTGGGTGGATTTGGGCTCTATGTTCTGTATTTCTGCACCTGATGGGCTAATTGGGTCAGGCAGGGACCATGGCAATGAGATGATGAATGAAACAGCCATCAAACTTATAACTTATAATTAGGCTTGACCGGGAATCAAACCCGGGACCCAGTGGTTGGAAGCCCAGCACGGTACCATATCGCTACACCCCCCACCGTTCTCAGAAAGCATTCAAAGTCAGGCCAACGTTGGGCAGATATTGGCATTATCAGTTTAATTTGGCCCGGCATAGAGTATTTGGCATGCTAACTAGGAGCAAAGCATAAAAGTAATTTGATACAAAGTTCTTTTGTTTCAGATGATTTAGCTTGAGGCATCACAGGTCCTTCTCATATAGAAGGTTCAACATAAATGTCCACTAGTTTTTTTTTGGTTATATTTTTTTTTACAATGTATGGAAAAATGTTAGCAATAGGTTAACCATAACATAATGATTGGTTTGACACTTCTTCATAATAATAAATTTACTGTTTCCTGTGCTTTCCATTATTACAAATGGCATAATGGACACTTTTAGAATTAATTTGTCCCTGAAGATTTTTTTGTCAGTTTTGAAGGTTGCCTTATACTATCATAAAATTTTTTGTCAATTTTCTGAGCTATATACACACATACTTTACTTAATGATTGAAAATGATAACTACTTTTCAAAACCTGAGAATTTATGCACGTCAATGCCTGCCGCCATTTCTTCTTCTTCGTGTCAACCTGTTTAACGAAGAGGCAGTCTTCCTGTAGTCTGAACTTTCTTCTGTACAATTTCCCATTTTTCTTGAGCTTTGACATTGATGTTCCAGTTTGCAAAACATTAAGAAAGGCTGGGGAAGCTGAAACGGGGAAAATACAGAAAGATAGGATTGTATAAATAAACTGTTATATTGTCTTCCTAGCAGGATCTCTGTTAGGTTCTGATTGGCTCAGAGCCATGTAATATGATTCTGTAGATCTATTTCTTGCAAATTATATTTGTTGGAGCCATGCAACATCATTCTGCACCAATATTACAGAATATATTTGTAGGAGGAGCTGTGCAATACCATTTTGTATCTATATTGGAATTATATTTGTTGGACGATGAACTTGGCTCTTTCAAACATACCCTTTAAGTGTTATTCTTGTAAAATGGAAAATATGTGTGCAATATGAATGTTCATGGAACTTAGGCAACCAATAATGCACATTAATTGAAAGTGATATTGAATAAATGGAAACCAACCAACCAACCAACCAACCAACCAACCAACCACCCAACCACCCAACCAACCAACAAACCTAATAATAATGTGCATTTTTAGCAATATTTGAATCTATATTATTTAATAATAATAATTTCCATATCAATATGCATGTAGCATATGATAACTGTCTTTAAAGTTACTAATTTTTGTTTCTAGTTAATGCGTGCATTGACAGAAATGGGCATTAATGCCATACTTATACACTTTAAAAATCACAAATTATACCCAATATTTATATATATTCAATTCAATTCAATTCAAATACTTTATTTCATAAAAAAGGCAGGCCCATATCATTATTAGACAACTATATGAACTAAAAAATATAAATTAATAATGTTCAATGCACTTATAATGCTATATGAAACCCACAAAACAATGCTATTGTTCGTTATGCTACAGGAAACATGATCTAAACATCTCTACAATATTGCAAAGTGTAGATATCTACCTACCCATGTCTAGTTCGGTGGTGACTGTTTCAAAGTGTGTCACCACGCTCTGATGTTTATGACCCATGTCATGTCATGCTAGAGTAAGGTGCCTGCCCACATAACATAGAATGTGTATTTAAAGTAACAGTGCCTATTTTTTGACCGAGTTTTGACATCTACAGTATACTGCATAAGTGAGTACACACCCCTTGCAAGGTGGGTTATTCAGCCTCAGCTCACAAAATATTAGAAATACAGGGAATTTGCTGCAACAAAATCTTTGTCTGGCAACATATAACTATTTCGCAAAGAATGATCACAATTGCTTATATCAACAGTTCATATTATGTAATAGTTTATAATACAGTCAGTGCAAAACTGAGTACACACCAAAAATAACAATTTATCATGTTGCTATTTAACCAGATTAAAGTTTACAGTTTATCAAATACTTAATAAGATATGTTTGATGAAGCGTTCCACCCAATTAATCTGAATTAAGAGACCCTTAAGTTGTATAATAGGTCAAATTACCCTAAACAGTCGTCTTCAAAGTGATATGACAATAATGGCACCACATGGGACAGAGATTTCTTGTCAAATAAGGAAAAGAATAGTCACACTGCATAAGAAGGGGCACAGTTACCAGAAAATAAGCAATGCTTTGGAAATAAGCCGAAACACAGTGGCTAAAGTGATTCAGAGATTCAAGAAAAATGGAGAGGTGCTAAACATGAAGCGGTCAGGTCGTCCTAGGAAGTTGACTCCAAGGGATGAGCGACATCTGGGGAGATCCTTGGAAAAAAACAGAAAAAGCAAGTACTGTGGAGCTTGCAAAAGCTCTTGAAAGTCAAGTTGGGGTGACTGTGTCCACTGATACGATAAGGCGCACAGTGCATAGAATGGGACTGTATGGCTACCGAACTCGACGGAAGCCCTTGCTCCAGCCAAGACAAAAGCAGGATCGCATGGCTTTTGCTACAACAAACCAGAGCAAGGATGTAAACTTTTGGATAAAGTCCTGTGGTCTGATGAGACCAAAATCAACTGGTTGGGGTCTGATGGCATCCAGTGGGTTTGGAGAAATGAAAAGTGCATGGTACCCACAGTGAAACACGGTGGTGGCAGTGTCCTCTTATGGGGTTGTATGAGCTCTGCAGGTGTTGGAGAACTCCATTTCATTGATGGCATTATGGATTCTAATATGTATTGCCATATTCTCAAGGAAAAGATGCTACCTTCCCTCCATGCCCTTGGTCATGGGGCCATATTTCAACAAGACAATGACCCTAAACATACTTCAAAGTTCACCACTGAGTTCCTGACAAAACACAAGGTGAAGAAACTGGATTGGCCTTGCATGTCTCCAGATCTGAACCCAATAGAGCACCTGTGGGGTGTTTTGAAAAGGAAAGTGGAGCAACACAGGCCCAAAAGTATCAATGCCTTGAAAGAGGTCATCCTTGAGGAATGGAGGAAAATTGATGCTTCAGTATGCCTTGAACTTGTCCATTCAATGCCTAGGAGGATTGATGCAGTGCTGAGAAACAAGGGTGGACACACTAAATACTAAGACACTATACTTACCTTTACTTTATGTAACTGTGTACTCATTTTTGCTTTGCCTTTATTTTAAACCATTTATATAATATGAACTGTTGTTCTAACCAATTGTGATTATAATTTGTGAAATGGTTTTTTGTTGTTAGATAAAGATTTTGTTGCAGCAAATTCCTTGTATCTCTTATATTTTCTGAGCTGAGGCTGAAAAACCAACCTTGCAAGAGGTGTGTACTCACTTATGCAGTATACTGTAAGTTAGAATATATCCAGTGTTGTGAAGAAAATTCACCATTGAAATGAATCAAACATATTATTTTTAACTGATTCAATAAATTTCATGATTTTAATACAGCAGATATAAAACTGAAAGTGAAAGCACTGACCTATTAATATACACAACTGGCAATGCACTACAGTGATAACAAACACTGTCTATTTTTAGAGAGGTCGATCAGTATTTAAAATGTGAGTGAAGGAAGTTAGATTGAGATATTTATGACAGGAATTAACAAACATTTTTTAAAATTTATATTACATGATTTACAGGAAAACTGGTTGTCAAATTCATGGAGCAGCGCAAAAACATAGAAATGTTAGCACTTTTCCCAACTTAGAATGTGTAACTTGGTGGGGACTCCTAAGTCTTGAGATCTCCTCATTGTCCAATGAAATAAACAGGGAGCTGAGAAAGACAAGGTGGGCTGATGATTCTTGTCATAAAAAAGAAAGGAAAACTACAACCATGCTCTTGAATGCATGAGTAAAGAAACATTGCAAAAAATAGAAAAAATGAAACAGAACATCTTTTGTTTTTACAATTAGGCCTATGCATAAGAGAATTAGCTGTTTCTAACTGTGGCATTTTCAATGTGTCAGAGAAGACTGACTTTTAAAACGTTCTATATATTTTGTACTAAATGTTCAAAACCTAAATCTATCCACAATGTATTTATTTATTATTGCATGGTTTATTTTGCACTGGGCTAGCCCGAACAGACAGACTCGCAAGGCAGGGCTGGCTTACGCGATGTAAAGTACAGCCCCTGGCAAGCACTTATTATATGTCAGTTATAGTAATATGAAAGGATATATGTCAGAGTTTCAGAGTTGTATGACATTTGCTCTTCATTACACCTGCCCTATGCAAGCCTCTGCTCATGTGACCTAAATGCAGTAGTAGTGTGTGCTCATCACTACATTTTAGCTGGTCACTGCTCCACTCACATGTGCCAGCAATTGCTTGTTAATTATGCTTAGTCTTAGCTAGTTTAGCCTGCTGCAAGGAATGTTGATTATTAGTACTGATTATATTGTTAGCAATGATTATATCATTAACATTGAATTAGTTATCAACCATGATTATATTATTAACATTGAATTAATTATCAACATTGATTATATTGTTAACATTGATTGTATTATTAATTGATTGACTGTATTGTCAATCAATTGTCAATTGATGACAAGTATCATTCCTTTTGCTTCATATTGATTTATTGTCAGTATTATGTGAGTGCATTGCCCTGTTAGGATGCCTCACTGTTAAGTCCTGAATTGTGGGAGGAGCTTACTAATTTTCCCTCCAAAACTTTCCCTCCAAAACTGCTAACCAAGCCAAAGTTGACACTCAGTACAATAGCCATTGTGACTTGAAGCTATAAATAGCCTCAGCACAATGCAGAGCACTGCAGGGGGTCCACTTTTGCTCCATTGTCTCAGTTTCACTAATCCCTGCCAGAATTGGCAGAAAGATGCTGGTAGCAGCCCTGTTTGGGGGAGGTATCACCCCATGGAATGTAGAATTTACTGTGTTGTGATTGGTTGATAATTCCCTCTCAGCCCTGCTGGGGGGAAAACTTCATGAATTGTACTTTAATACATATACCCTGTGCTCATTAAAAAGATCAGTTTTCATTTTGCCAGCTGAGGAAGCAAATCCACTCTTGTGTTATTTACTTATACACTTTGGACTCTGAACATATTGTGCTTACTGCACTTTGGACTCTGCCCACTTTGGAACTGGGAGAACTTGGATTGCTTCAAGCTGAGATGAGACTCAGTTGAAAGTCTGCATATTCAAGTCACTCTGACTTTATGCTGTTTACTTGGAGATGAGCAGCTTGGACTTGGAAATGTCATTATATTGGAGTCATTAATGACATGGACTTTTACATTGGTGACCCCGACGTGATCTGAATTGAAGACATGCATGCTGGAAAGTGTTCATGCTTGTACATGAATTAATGTGTAATTAGCAGGAGACTAATGCTCTGCTAACACTGTTGGATTCCGCCGTTCACACTTCACCGACCCGCCCACGCAAGCTGCTTGGAAAGATGCCAGTGCAACCAAACGAAGCTCCGGACTTGCCTGTCGAGGCTGAGGAGCAAGCTCAGGGAGAAGCAGCTGCCTTCCCGACCTACCAGCAATTCGCGGAGATAATGCATCATTTGCGTGAAGAAGGAGCCACGACACGAGCGATAAATCAGGAAGAAAGTCGGGCCCGAGAACGACGTCAGAGGGACACGACTGAACGCATCGCCGCTGACAATCAGTCAAAACGTGTGCCCCCGTGCGACGGCGCGAGTCCAGGAACGGTGCGAGATTGGCTGCAGGAGGTGGATTTGACGGTTCCATACTCTCGCTTCACTGTCTACATAGCCGCGCAGACAGCACAAGGCCCACTGCGAAGGGAGTTGGAGCACTTCCTCAGCCAACAGCCCAGTCGCTATGAGACTGCATGGGCCACACTGAGATTGCACCTGCAGCAGGCTTTCCTATCACCCCATGAGGATGACCGCCTCAGGCATGAGGTAGAGAAGCTGAAGCAGGGCGCGTACGAGACCTCTGCTTCGTTTGGCAGACGCTTCCGTGAGAAGGCAGACCTCGCTTACCCCAAGACCACACAGCTCGGAGAGCAGGCTCCCACCAGGAATGCAGACCAGATTCGTCTCCTGCTGAAAGCCTACTTGCGTGGATTACGAGACCGGCACGTGGTCGAAAGACTGATCAAAGATGGCCGGCCTGAGGATTACAGCATGGCCATGAGACTGGTGACAGGCTACGAGGCGGACGAATACAGGCTGCGCATGGCCCTGGACGAGGGCGTTGTAGTACGACAGGAAGAGCCCATGGAGGTCAATGCCGTCTCACCACAGGTCCCACTCACCGAGGGCCTCGCCAAGGACGTGGCGGAACTGCGTAGACAAATGGGTGGACTCACGAGTCAATTCACCAAATTGATAGCCAGCCTCAAGCCTCAGAGTGATGGCACCACTCAGCCCCAGGACAAGGGCAGGCCACGCTCTGCGACGGGTCAGCCTGCAGAGACCACCTTTGCCTACACGAGCGACGGTCTCCCAATCTGCGGATTCTGCCACAGGCCAGGACATGTGCAGAGGAATTGCCGCAGCCGAAGAGCAGCCTTGCAACGCCCACAGCCGGCCCCCAACTCACCGCTACAGGGGGGCCAGTAGGCGCCGCGGCGGTCGACGAGCTGAAGTATGTAGAACTGGACATTTACGGATGGATAATACCAGCACTCGTCGACACGGGAGCATCCCGCAGCGTGCTGCGGCGCCAAGAATTTGAATCTTTATGTAGAAAGACTGGACGCCAACCACTATTACAAAATTCAGTGCAATTGTGCGGCGTCACTGGACATGGCATCAAGGTCTGGGGCAGCACTGAAATCCATGAGACCTTATTGGGGACCTTCAGTGTGATTGTTGTGGAGCGGATCGCTCACCCTATGATAATCGGCCGTGACCTGCTAAGCAAGGAGCAGGCGAGCGTGAATTACGAGGAGGGCATACTGAAGTGGAAGGGCAAATTCTTGCCTCTGGTCCCTGCTCGCTTCAACTATGCCATAGACTCACTGGGGGACCGGCCACCAGTCATTACAGACACTCAGGTGGCACAGTGCGTGGCAGGGCATGAAGACCTGTTTGCCGCCAAAGGGGAGTACCTTGGGTGTCATCCGGACATCCTGGTCAGGATTGAGACCGAGGGCTGCCCAATCAAGCGACGCCCCTACCGCCTGCCTCTGAGCAAAAGGGAGGCCCTGGACAGGAAGATAGACGACCTCCTGGAGCAAGGAATCATACTCCCTTCAGCATCTCCCTGGGCGTCCCCAGTAGTCCTCGTGGAAAAGAAGGACTCCTCGGATGGACCTCGGTTCTGCGTGGACTATACGTCACTCAACAGAGTGACCAAGAAGGATGCCTACCCAATACCGCTGATCCGCGACATATTCGATCAGCTGCAGGGGGCGACGATATTTTCCACGCTCGATCTCAAGTCAGGCTTCCATCAGCTCCCCCTTCACCCGGATGACCAAGAGAAAACGGCTTTCGTGTGTCACCGGGGCCTATTTCACTGGACACGGCTCCCCATGGGCTTGTGTAACGCCAGCCAGCTTTTTCAAAGGGCCATGGAAGTCGTGTTCAAGGGCCTGATCGGCAATATATGTATGCTATACATAGATGACATTGTAGTGTACAGCAGGAATGAGGAGCAGCACGTGGCCCACTTGGAATTGATGTTTGAACGATTGCAGCAGTTCAACCTGCGTTTGAACCCCACAAAGTGCGTATTTGGACTCAAGGAGGTGAAGCTGCTGGGCTACGTCGTCAGTGAGGCAGGCCTGCGGGCGGACCCAGCCAAGGTGTCCGCTATCGTCCGCATGAAAGCCCCCCAGAACCTGGCAGAGACACGAAGCTTCCTAGGGATGTCAGGATACTACCGCTCTTGCATCCAGGATTACGCCCGCATCTCCGAGCCCCTTGTCAACCTCACACGCAAGAACGTTAGATTTGAGTGGTCTGGTCGCCTGCAGTTAGCCTTTGACACTCTGAAGCATGCCCTGACCAGCGACAAGGTCATGGCACACCCACGCACCGACCAGCCATATCAACTATACACAGACGCATGTGATTATGCCATAGGTGCAATACTGTGCCAGAAAGACGAGGATGGTGTGGAACGGCCCATAGTCTACCTCTCCAAACAATTGTCTGATACCCAGAGGCGTTGGGCAACGATCGAAAAGGAGGCATACGCCGTTGTGTATGCCCTCAAACAATTGCGTCCCTATCTCTGGGGAGCGGACTACAAAACCTACACGGACCACAAGCCCCTGACTTCCCTGTTCACCAAGGACATGAACAATACCAAGATACAACGTTGGGCGGTCCTGTTGGCGGAGTACAATTGCCAAGTGGAGTATCACAAGGGGAAGTTGAACGTCAGGGCTGACATGCTCTCCAGGATCAGGCAGTCTGAGGAAGTGGCGACCTTTGATGCGGACTATTGGCACCTCGGAGACGCCTTACCAGCCTTGCCCCCTGATGACGCGGTCCCTGACATTTACGGTCTGGACCTTCCTAGACTAGCCCAACAGCAGCGGGACATGACGGAGTGGTCAGAGCATCACGATGACGACAGTGATTACGAAGTCATAAATGATCTGCTATACTCCACCCTGAGGCCACACAAGTATGCGCCGGATCACCCCAGGCTCATAATTCCCCCGCAACAGCGCAGCAAGATGATGGCGAGTGCGCATGCTGACGTGGGTCACATGTCTGTCCTGAAGACGATGCGGAAGCTGCAAGAGGCGTTTGCGTGGGCCCACATGAAGAGAGACGTCAGAGCCTTCATTTTGCAGTGTCCCACATGCATTGTGCACTCCAAGAGCCGACCCAAAGCCCCCATGGGAGAAATGCCAATAGCAGCGGCCCCAGTGCAGATTGTGGCAGCTGACCTCATCGGCCCTCTGGTCAGGTCTCCTTCAGGTAACCAGTACATCCTCACCATCATAGACCACTGTACTGGCTGGGCGGAGGCCTTCGCAATACCCTCGAAAACTAGCTACGAGGTATGGAAGCAATTCTCGAGGCACTACTTTCCACGCCATGGCTATCCGGACGTCATAATCACTGACCAAGGATTGGAGTTCGGTGCAGCTGCGCTCAGGGACTACATCACTGCGCTCGCAATAGACCACAGACGCACGACGAGCTACAACCCACAGGCCAATGGAAAATGTGAAAGGTTCAATGGCACCCTGAAGCAGATTGTGTCCAGACTCATCAACAACACGAGAGACACTTGGGAGGATCAGCTGGGCCCAGCTCTGCTGGCCTACAATAACTCAGTCTCGGACACAACAGGACACACGCCATTCTTCTTGCACCATGGCCGCAGAGCACGACTACCTATAAATCGTCTGCTCAAGGAAGATGACCAGCAGGATGAGCGATTGCAGAACTTAGCAGACGCCCTCCGCACAGCAGCTACAGCCACGGAGCAGTCTAGGCGACACAACAGAGCCAGATTGGAGCGGCAGGCCAACACAGGGAAAGTGGAAGTGGGGGACACGGTTGTCATTAAAGCCCCAGAGCCCATGTCACTCACCAGCAAGTGGGATCCCCAGTGGACAGTGACCAGGGTCAGAAACAAGGTGCTGTGGCTCACCCATCAACAGACAGGCAAGCAGAAGACCTTGAACATCAACAAGGTCAAGTTGGTGGTCCCCAACATTGTCTGGGATGAGGTCAATCCACGCCCAATCCGCAACCCCCGACAAAGCACTAGGACCACCGGCCTCCTCAGGACATACTCGCCTCCAGCTCATCCGAAGACAGTCGCCCTTCGGCCCCCTCGAGTGACACATCGCCCCGCCCCGGCGGGCCCAAAGATCAAAGCCAAGAAGCGCAACAGGCAGGATAGCCATTCTAGTGCAGACAGCAGTGTCACGCAAGACCAGACTGCAACTGCAAGCAAGAGCAGGGCACCGCCTAAAACCCCTGTCAGTCAATCGCAGCCAGACCCCACCGACCCTCGCACCTCTGCCATGACCCGCACAGCTCAGCAGAAACTTGGAGACGCCAAAAGACTGCACAGGTCTGCACAGAGACGCCCGCACGATCCGGACTCGATCACTGACGCAAAACGTCCGGCTCCAGCGCCCGCAGACCCACCAGCGGCCCTGACAGCCCCCAGACACTCGGCTACTGCACGTCCAGCCCCGGAGCGCCTCCAGGACGCCAAGCGCATGCATCGCTTCGCCCCCCGTCGGCCCCACCAACAGGACCCTGCTACCAATCCCAAACGCTCACGCCCATACATTCAGCGTGGCGCGAAGCGCCCTTTATGTCTGGACATCGCAGCACCCACACTAGAGCAGCAGAAGCGAGCCCGCATCAATTTACTGCAGGAACTTCCCGGACTGCTGGGGCAAGGATCACCTCATCAGGATGTCGGACTGGAACACTGATTGCTTGTTGCCTCTGAGTGGTTCATCACCACTACACTCTGCTAGAATTCACTGGCGGATGGAATTCATGATATGAAATCCACGGCCCATTAGAATTCACAGGCTGATAGAATTCACTGTGCGGAATTTACTGTCCACTGGAGTTCACTAGCTACTGGAAATTGCTATCTCATGAAATTAACTGTCGGCTGGAATTTACTGTCACCCGGGACAGCAGAAGCACGCCCGCCTGGAAATGATGAACGCACTCTTAACCTGGTACGAGGTGGAGAATGTTGGTTCTGCCTGTCGACCAAGCTCGCCAGGTGCACTGATGGATTGTGAGTGGTCAGGTGATATACTCGGGAGTGTGCTGGACGCAGCCCTCTTTCTTTACCTTCTACGGCCGTGGAAGATAGGAATGCCGATTTCGCCTTTCCGCAGGGCAATCTCCTGGTGCTCATGGATGTGAGGCCCGGCAGAATTACCACACCCCACCTTGTCTGCCAGGGATGGAATGGATTGCCTACTGGATTTTACCATGTCACTGCCAGGATTCGACATCCTCCAGAACGAATTGTCTCAAGGCACGAGGGCGGCAGCATGCTGAGCTGAGCCCAGACCACAACCAAGTTGATTGACACTGCCATATCATGCACTCAGGCATGCATGCATCGCACTGCGGGATTCCTTGGATCTTGCCTCAAGGGGGAGACATGGTCACGACGACATGTAGTCATGAGATCCCCACAATGTAGAACTCTACTTAGCCATAGACAAAATAAGAAATACCCTTGTTTCCTCAAGCTTGTCACCATTGTCTTAACCTTGCAGCATTGTTGTAGCCACATTTTCCTTTTTTATATATATATATATATTTTTTTTTTTTTTTCTTTCTCACTCCCTGTGCTTTAGATACAGATGTCACTGAGAAATGCTTTGCATGTTAGTATTATCTAAAACGTTTAGAATTGTTTAGCATGTCAGAATTATCTAGCATGTCCGAATTATCTAGCATGTCAGAATTGTTTATATTGCCAGGCTGATGAATTCTGGATCATCCCCAAGCACGCTCCTTGCTGATTGCCATCAATGAGCTAGAATAAGGGGGGGAGTGATGTAAAGTACAGCCCCTGGCAAGCACTTATTATATGTCAGTTATAGTAATATGAAAGGATATATGTCAGAGTTTCAGAGTTGTATGACATTTGCTCTTCATTACACCTGCCCTATGCAAGCCTCTGCTCATGTGACCTAAATGCAGTAGTAGTGTGTGCTCATCACTACATTTTAGCTGGTCACTGCTCCACTCACATGTGCCAGCAATTGCTTGTTAATTATGCTTAGTCTTAGCTAGTTTAGCCTGCTGCAAGGAATGTTGATTATTAGTACTGATTATATTGTTAGCAATGATTATATCATTAACATTGAATTAGTTATCAACCATGATTATATTATTAACATTGAATTAATTATCAACATTGATTATATTGTTAACATTGATTGTATTATTAATTGATTGACTGTATTGTCAATCAATTGTCAATTGATGACAAGTATCATTCCTTTTGCTTCATATTGATTTATTGTCAGTATTATGTGAGTGCATTGCCCTGTTAGGATGCCTCACTGTTAAGTCCTGAATTGTGGGAGGAGCTTACTAATTTTCCCTCCAAAACTTTCCCTCCAAAACTGCTAACCAAGCCAAAGTTGACACTCAGTACAATAGCCATTGTGACTTGAAGCTATAAATAGCCTCAGCACAATGCAGAGCACTGCAGGGGGTCCACTTTTGCTCCATTGTCTCAGTTTCACTAATCCCTGCCAGAATTGGCAGAAAGATGCTGGTAGCAGCCCTGTTTGGGGGAGGTATCACCCCATGGAATGTAGAATTTACTGTGTTGTGATTGGTTGATAATTCCCTCTCAGCCCTGCTGGGGGGAAAACTTCATGAATTGTACTTTAATACATATACCCTGTGCTCATTAAAAAGATCAGTTTTCATTTTGCCAGCTGAGGAAGCAAATCCACTCTTGTGTTATTTACTTATACACTTTGGACTCTGAACATATTGTGCTTACTGCACTTTGGACTCTGCCCACTTTGGAACTGGGAGAACTTGGATTGCTTCAAGCTGAGATGAGACTCAGTTGAAAGTCTGCATATTCAAGTCACTCTGACTTTATGCTGTTTACTTGGAGATGAGCAGCTTGGACTTGGAAATGTCATTATATTGGAGTCATTAATGACATGGACTTTTACAGCATGTAGCATAAGCCAGTCCCATGGGGCTACACTGGGCCCGAGGGAAAATATAGGCGGGCAGGGTGAATACAAGGGTCAATGCAAAACAAACCATGTTTATTCTATTTTTAATTCTGCCCCTCCCCCTCCCAAAATAAAATAAATAAAA
The DNA here is from genome assembly GCA_932294295.1 of Alitta virens. NCBI lineage: Eukaryota > Metazoa > Annelida > Polychaeta > Phyllodocida > Nereididae > Alitta > Alitta virens. Next base: position 40,512,086 of record OW028576.1, on the reverse strand, counting down.
TAATAATAATAATAAAATCTGATAAAGATAAACAATAGCACTGTGCTAAAAATCCCTTAGCCACTGATGACATCACAATTACACTTTATGACGTCATCAACAATGGTTAAGCTACATTGAGATTAATGTGTATAAATGTTTTGATGGGTGTGAGTGGATATTGTATGACAGAAAATATAAACATATATTTTGACGGACTTATGTGAGTGGTTAATTAAAGCTGCACTGTTTCTATTTTTGACATGCATGCATATGCACACGGAAACATTCAATCTAAATGTAGCTTAATTTAGTGTATATAATAGACACCGAAAATTGTTTTAAACCAAACCCACTGCCTGGTTGCCTGGCTGAAGTCATATGTATTTCCCTAGAGAAAATATAAGATTAGAGTACAAATACGAGTTTAGAGGGAAAATAACTTTTGACCTACATATTAAGACTACATTAAAAACAACAGACCATAAATCTCCCGGGGACAGTTTTGTGTTATCAGGGCTGATACATGGCTAGACATAGAATAAATACTTGTAAACACTCTGCAATGACTATTTGATTAATATTATGCCATGTATCTTTGCATGACAAAAGATAATATATATATGCAAAAGAAATATTTTTTTGCCTTTAATCCTGATAAGCAGCTTGTGCTGTTAGCCTGCATGCATAAAATCACACATGACATTTTCATTATTTACTCAATAAACGTGGTGATTTCATCAGAAAACAATTTTAGGCATATCATACCTATGTGTTGCAGACACCATTACACACGTTTCTTGGATTTCTCGAGTTGTTTTCTGCATATATTGTAACAAAAACTGTCCAGACAAGACGGTATATTAAGTTAGTCAAACATTGGCGCAATGTCAATATTGTCACCTTTGAAAGATTAATGGTTGGTTCCATATCATTCGTTACAACTCCTCTCTGATGGTTCATGTGTACATGGTTTGAAAATTCAAGATCTCTGATTGGCTGGTCCGGTTGATGATGGCAACCCTCTTGAATTATTTTTTTACCAACGCATTAAATCGAAGTCCTTAGAGTACAATAGAGACTTTTCACTAATTACTCATTTTGCTCTTCAGACATAGTAGTTCATTGCTAACTGAAATCAACTAAATGATAATATGTCAAATCTACTAAGAACACTCTCTTCCCAACATCTTCATAGAGAGTAATCAGTCATGAGTTCAAACAGCAGATATCATTTACCCATGATGGTTGCAATGATTCTTTGCCTAATGAAGTTTAATTTTGAGCTAATTGTGTGGTATCATTTACTTGCAGTTTTGAGATTTGGCAGTAACAAGATTATACAAGGAACTGCAACATATCCACAAGACATTTTCCATAACCATAGAGCACGATCATGCTGCAAGATCATTGATCGATTAGTGAATCACTTCAGTGATGATTTCCTTGCACTCTTATTGATGGAGTTGCAAATATGCTCATATTCTGCCGCAAAGCTCCTCAAACTACCGAAAATAATATTGATGTGACACCCATTGCTAAAATTATCAAGAAAGAGTGTTTTAGTAGCTGGGCATGACACAAATAGAATATTCCTGGAGGGTGCCTCTAAAACATTAGTGATCTGCTTCAAAACCTGCTTACTGAACTGTCACCCTAATTTGATCACATAGATATATCTCTACTGGTTGGCAACATCATAAGATGATATAATATCAGTTTCTCTTTTCTTAGCCTTTTAATTGTTGTAGGGCACTTCATTTCATTTTATTTGCATACTCCTGAATTTGAGTTAGAAGCATGGCTACATGGCCAAATGTGCCACGTGTGTTTTCCATGAGAAGGATAAATGCATGGTTTTTGCCCAATTAAAATGAGGTGAAAACCATGCGTTTTCCAAAAGCACGTAGCACACTTGGCCATGCAGGGAATATTTTGTTGGTGATGCTATGTTTGCGTGGAAATTGTCAACAATCATTTCGAACTAGACTAACTTTACTGTCCATCAATCCTCGAAGATGTTTTGTCATGAGGCAACATAAGTCAGATTTCTTCAAACATAATGCCTCATCGTATGAACATGCTTGCCAAAATCTGACTCTGTGAATGATTTTCCTCAGGACAGTTCCATAGCTTATGTAGTGATGTTGGTTGGAACATAAATTAGTTATGTTTAGCAATAGTGAGATTACTTTTAATACCTTGCAGTTCAGAAAATGCCACTTCAAACAACTTATGAGGCAACTTGGAGACAGAAGTGAGTTCACTACCTCAGGTAATTCCGTAAATTGCACATCTTTTCCAAAATAATACGGAGTAGTCAATCAGTTTTAGCTTTACAAAGCATGAACATTAACATCATAATTCACATATGGAAATATTCCAATAGCTAACCATGTTCAGCAAGGAAGTTCAGAAGAAGACCACTACATGATATAAAGGCACCATCCAGAGATAGTTGAGTTTTATATGTGAAGTGAACTCATGTCTGTCACCTCCTACATGGCCAAATGTGCCACGTGCGTTTTCCATGAGAAGGATAAACGCATGGAAAACGCATGGTTTTTGCCTAATTAAGATGAGATGAAAACCATGCATTTTCCATGCGTTGATCCAAAAGCATGGAAAACGCACGTAGCACATTTGGCCATGTATAGTTGCGTCAAATGTCAAAGCAATTTAGTTTCATGATAAATTTAGCAATATATGTCAAAACAACACCAGTGGTATTGTCAAGTGATACTGCAATCTGGAGAGTGCAAAATAATTGCTGCAACAACAACTCAGAATTGGACTCTCTCAGCTAGAGAATCATTGCAAACATCACAGGTACATTACTGGATAATTTTTGTACCCCTATCATGATGCTGAGACCAGGAGTGTAATGTACTTTGAAAATGAAGTTTGTTGCAGGCCTAATCTGATTTTTAGGGGGGGGGGGGGAGAGGAATTATCATATTAATCCCCTGAAAAGAATTCCATGATGTTATGATGCATATGCGAATGCAATTGCTGTGAAATCTGATGGAACTAATAAATTAATCAATCTGTCAAAGTATCTGATACTTTTTCTCACAGTTTTTCCTGAACCTGCACCCCAATTTATACAATTAGGAAAATCAGTTTACAGTAAATGAGGTATCTGTCACTATGGCTGGTCATATTGTTATATATTCCTGTTTGGACAGTAACATATCAATATTAGTCAACCACCATCGTTAACAAGAAAAGCTCTCTTTAAAAAAGAGACCTGTATCAGAATTGGTTGACGAAGTCTAGACATGCAAAAAAAAAAAAAAATATTGAATTGATCTATTTTTACAGACTAAAGGGTATTAGTTGCAGGTAACAGATACTGACAAGGTATCATGTCAAAATATTACAATCAATTAGTATAGTTCATATACATTTATGTCTCTGTATTTATTGCCGAACGTGCTATAAAATGTATTTTTTCCATAGATCCTTGCTACTCTTGCCTAGCTACCCACAACTGTGTGCAAATCGACCACTTTCACCATCTATAGTATTAGTAATTATAAAAAGAGACCTTTGCTTGTGAGTCATACTATGAAGAAAAAAAAAAAAATATATATATATATATTTCAAACTTTCCTGCTATTTAGTTGCATAGAATTTTTTTCGTGTTCTTTTTTTAATGTACCTTAATACTTTTGGTATTCTGTAATTTGCAGCCAAAAAAACAGAGTCTTTGATTAAAATGTGACATGTTTTGCAATTCTAATAGAATAATTCAGATCCAAATTAAAAAGAAATATAATCATGTTTAATTTTTTCACATTAACATACATAATTGACAGGTTCAGTGAGTGTAGCATTTTTTAACTGCATATCTGCTGTTAAAACAGTTTGAGAAATAATTTCATTTTAATATTGATTAACCTATTTGTAATTACTTGAAATTAATTACAGTGTACAGTTTCAAATGCAAGCAGCTATCAGAAACATAAAGAGCAATTGACAAATCCAATTTGTGTAATAACACTGTTTCACTTAAGAAAGAGTGAGAACAGTTTATTTACAGATTTTATAGGTCAGAGTATGGGTTTGTCACTCAACTGGCCAATCATAGCCAGATGCCTGGAATGCAGTGACCACTGCCCCACTGACACAACAGCAGCAAATTCATAATGGATTTTTGTTAACAGCCAAAGCACCATAGTTACCAGTCAAATCACACTAGTTTTCATAGGAATGAAATAATTTAAGTAGATATTAGCTTTTGTTGAGTTGCTAGGCATTTTACATGATGGGCCTCCAACAGATATTTGTTGAAAACCTTCACAAGCTTTCACCCCTAAGACCAAAATGAACCATGCCAATTTCTGGGAAATCAGACCAACATGGATGAGGCCACTGATGTTGGAGTTGGGAACTGTTAAGATTTAATAAATACCTTGGTACAATAAAACTAGGCACTTTTGACATATGGTCCTCAATTCAAAGTTGCTCCATTTTATTTAAGGAAGACATATGTGTTATTTAAGCCATTTTCAAGGATGTGAAGATCAGTGATCTGGCCACAGTCTAATGTACACAAACATCAGTGATGTCACTGGCAATCTTCACAAGGCTCAGAAGATATTTAGTAAAACCGATCTTATCAAGTATCTAGGATATGTTATGGATTGAGATTCTACAAAAAGTCTAGGGGGCAGTTAGGTCAAAAGTCACACTTCTGATTTTTTTTATTTTCACTTCAGTAACCATAAATGTACTATTTTGCTAAATTCTAGCAATTGAAAGAAGATTACCAAGAAGCGCCACTCCCTGTTATTTACATGGTAAATGCTATGAATTCAATGAACTACAAACCGGAACTAGATTTCACTGGGGCTCATCAAATGCTATAAACCATAATTTGAATACATAAATGACTCATTTATTTTTAAAAAGTTTGTTTTCCAATTTATGCCATAATTTTAACACTCTTCCAACAAAAACTATCACGACATGCCTCTGTGCATCACGCTGCGATTTAAACATGAGAGGGCGACACGGTATACTTAGTCACCAGCCCCTTAGCGGTAATTGTAACCATTCAACAGAGTTGACAAAATATAAATCGCAGCTTTCTGCCCCCTGACACCGGCAGATTACATATAAAATATTGTGAAGCCATTTCGAACATGTTATTTGTATTACTCGGTCTTTGTGTAATGTCTACAGCAACAGGGCCTCAGCCTAGCCTGGCAGCAGTCCTGCCATCATGGAATTTGCCACAGGTTGAATAATTATAGTGCCAACTATCACCATTTCCCATCATTGAAAATAAGTAATCAGGTTTTTATCGGCAATGACTAAGTTATTCAGTGATAGCATTAACAATTGTTTAAGAAGCATAAGTTGAAAATGCCAATTTATTGCATGGAAATTTTGGTTGTGGAAATATCACAGCATGTCAAGGTTATTAATAGTGTGTGCACTCATTATTTGTCAGTATAGAAGAGACTCAGAGAGGAAGCAAGGCTGTAAAACCGTGTGCACATATAATCCCACGAAAATTACAAGCTCAGCTGCATGGCCCTCATTCGGCAAACTCGGGATGCGAATGAGTGCAATGCTTGCTTGGCTAGCCGTAGCTGGACTTCAAAAATAGAGGAGGTGGAATCCTACTTTCATGGCCTTCACTTCCACGGTTTATAACTTCCAAACTAATTGCAAGCAAGAGATGTACACTCAATAGTTTTCCTTAGGTTTATATACAAAGCAAGTCACAAATGTTATATTAACAAAAAAGTCCATCAAACACGAATTTATTGCCAATTTTGCCAAAAAATAGGTTAACTTGTCGCAAAATCAGAGGCGGTGACTGTCTCCTCTGCCTCAGCCTGGCTACGGGCCTGAGCAATTTTGTTCTTCGTTTTACTGTCTGTGTGTCTTCTTGTCTATGTGTGTCAAATAATAGGCAGAATTTCCTAGAATCTGAGTTCGTTCATTAATATTGTGTCAATAACTGAATAGCTTCTATGTTTTCTTGACAGCAAACATGTCATCAAAATTAACCAAGTTGTTATATTGATTGTCTTGTGTCATAAGAGTGCAAAGCCCAGTTATTGCCAATCCAAAATAAATTTGTACATTACCGTCAATGACACATTGGTGGTTGTGGTTTCATTTACATGATGTTCTTTGTATCTTTCTCAGAATGAGCCCTTTCCCATGAAATACAAATTTAAAACATGAACCAGGATGGGACTCTATGAACAAGGAAGTTTATAATTAATAATACATGATGAGTTAGCTAACCATCACATAAAACCAGTCATATATCCTCACTCATGATACCTTCATTGCTTCAATCTCGGAACTGTGCGAAGAAGGTTTTTCTATTTCAAACATCACAAAACACATCATTACGTTACCAGTTGCTTTGGATTCTATATGTTGCAAAGAAAATTTTATGAATGACACTGCCAAATTGGATCACAACATGTAGCATTGTATGCTGACAAAGTGCATTGTTAAAAAGGATTAAACGATTCCAGTTTGCTGTATTTAGAAATCTCAACATGTCTCCCCTTATTATGAGATTAATCGTGATATTAGCCTTTTTCAAAGCTACCATAGTAACAAGCACAAGTATAAAAATTAGAGGTGAATGCCCTAAGTCCTGTTTGTGTGACCTAAAGAACAGAACAATGAAGTGTAAATATCCATTCTGGAATGAACTACCTGAACTTCCCAATGGAACTGCATTAGTTATGATCCATAGTGGCCATTTTGGGGAACTTACTGCACCAAAAACATGCCTTGACTACAGCTACCTCACAGATCTTGATCTAGATATTTCTGGCATTACATCGATTGCAGAGAATGCATTCACATCAGGGTACGAAATTCGCGCCGGTCCGTCGGTCCAAACCGATTAGAAATCCAAATGACCGATTAGAAGTGTCAAAATGCGAAGTTTATCGGTCACAGTGGACCGGTTAGCCAAATCCCATAGATGCCCCAACCTTCTCCCAGAGCCCCCTAGGGGGCCTCTAGTACTGGGTGACTCCGTGACGTCACATGTCTTAAAGGGATTTCTGAGAGCTATTTTTAGCATCAGCTGTGTGCACATGGCGTGAAGTGCCGCGAACATCTTTGATTTTGTTGAGAAATGGATAAATACTTGATCTTCGGTAAAAAAAGGGAAAAAAATATTGAAGGACAGGTACCAGAGTGTTCAAGGACACTTTCAGAGAAGAGAAAGACCGATGACAATTTGTCAGCTGAACAGAATCGGCTGAAGAAGAGGGAACGTTGTTGGGATGAGAAGTGGAAAGAAGGCAGGCCATGGTTGGACTTGAACAGTGACAATTTCATGATTTGCACCTGGTGTAGAAAATATACAAGCACTCATGAAAAAGCACATAAAAGTGCATTTATTCGAGGTTAGTAAATTATTTATTGTGTCATATTTAATTCTGAAATACAAAATTAAATTTTAATTTAAAATTTTTTAATTATTAATTGGACAATATTGGTGAATAATTTTCATGTGTCATATTTAATTCTGAAGTACAAAATTAAATTATTTTTTAAATTATTTATTGGACAATATTGGTTAATAATGTTCATGTGTCATATTTAATTCTGAAGTACAAAATTATATTATAATTTTTTCATTATTTTTTGGACAATATTTCATTCTGAAATACAAAATTAAATTTTATGAAATTTCCTGCTTAGGAACTGACAACTGGAGAGCATCTTCACTTAATGACCATGCAAAATCAACAATTCATCTGAGGGCAGTGAAAATCCATGAGGCCCAGAAGTCAGTGAATAAATCTGAATCACACAGTCAGAGGGCGCTGCACATGCTTCATGAAGAGGCAAGATGCCACTTGGAGAAGTTGTTCCGAGCTGTACATGCCATTGGAAAACATGACCGTCCATATTCAGATTTTGTATGGCAAATCGATTTACTAGAAGCAAGTGGAGTAAATGTCGGTAATCGATACAGGTAATAAATCAATTAATTATTTTGTTGTTCAATTATCAAGTGATAGTAAATCGGTCATGCAAATGGAATTATTTCATGTATTTCAGAAATGAAAAGCAAGGCGCTGAATTTATGAAGTACATAGCAGAATCAACAAGGAAACCTGTGAAGAAATTACTGCAAGATGTGCCATTTATTGCAGTGCTATGTGATGGATCAACCGATACTAGCACCAAAGAGCAAGAAGCCTGCTATATCCGCACTTGTCACCGAGGTGAGATCACTGTGAGATTACTAAGCTTTCAGGAAGTAGAGAGACCTACAGCAGCAAACATAGTTTCTGCTATTGAAGAGTCAGTTACTCGGTATGGAGGTCTCAGTATGGAGCAGTTTCACTCCAAACTGGTTGGTTTTGGGTCTGATGGGGCAGCTGTAATGGTGGGTAGGAATGCTGGAGTTGCCACTCTACTTAAGTTAAAGAATGAGGAAATACAGTCTGTTCACTGCTACGCTCATCGCCTGGAACTAGCCTACAAACAGTCTATTGCCAAAGTTACGCTGTATCAGAAAGTGGAGACATTGCTGTCAAGCCTATACACACTGTATCAAAAATCTGCCCCAATGAGAAGTGAACTCGAAGCAGTCTACAAATCAGAAGGAATTCCTTGTCAAGTCCCAACAAGAATCGGTGGAACAAGATGGTTACCCTTTGTTAACAAAGCTCTAGGTATTTGCTTCAAGAATTATGGTGTCTTCACTACACATCTGACTAAGGTACATGTACCTGAATTTAATTTGATATCTTTAGTGGTTTTCTCACAGGACTTAGTGACTTTATTTTAACTTTTCATGTCATTGTTTTCAGGTCCAGGAAAACAGATTTAACAAGGAACAGAAACTCAAAGCCCATGGTCTACTGAACCTTTACACTTGTCCAAATGTACTGAAATTCGCTCACCTTCTCTGGGATGTGTTACTTATATTACAGAAACTGTCGCTGAAAATTCAAGAGACAGCAGTGACCATATGTGAGGTTCACACTTCATACAGCAATGCTCTTGACCAGCTTGATAAGTTCCGCAGAAGGTATATATGATATCCATTTAGAAATTTTAGATATAATCTGGTTTTTATAAAAATTTCAACAATTGCGTTTTTGGATATTTCATCGAAGATTATATATCTGCAGTTCAGGTCCAAAACTGAAGGAGGTTGAGGATCTCAAGCCAGGAGATGAGTATCAAGGCCAAGCTTTGAAGGCTTCAGGGAAAGAGAGGAAACATTTCTTTGATGTCAAAGAAGAATTCCTTTTGAAGATCAAGGAATGTCTGACTGCTCGCTTTATAGATTCGGATGAGGCAGTAATCAAAGCTTCTGGAATCATTCATCTTAACTCCTGGCCAAGGGATGACAATTTGAAAGGTATGATTTTAAAATGTGTATTTTAATCTTAATCTTATCATATACATCACTGGAAGTTGGAACTCAACATGTTTTTATTCTCCTGCTGCAGACTTTGGCCATGACATGGTACAGATGGTGGCAAACCAGTTCAAGAAAACCCTACAATCAAGTGAAGTTGATGTGGACCAACTTGACAATGAATGGTTTAGTCTAAAACAAGCAGTGTCCTCAGAGTAAGTTGAGAGTATATTTCATTGATCAGTGTTCACATGACAGCATCTGGTACAATTACCTGTCTTTTTTTCCTAAACTCTTTTTTTTTTTTGGCAGTTCTGGTCACCTGACATGGAATTTAATCAACAAGAAATATGGCAAGGACCACAGCAATATCCTGCCCTTGATTGACCTCTGCCATGTCATTCCAGCTTCATCTGCAGAATGTGAAAGAGGGTTCAGCGCAATGAAAAGAACCAAAACAGACTGGCGGTCTAAACTTTCTGCTGAATCTCTTACAGACCTGATAACTGTTTCTCTTTACTCTCCAGACATTAGCAGCTATAATCCCACAGAAGCAGTTGATCTGTGGTCGGAAGGAAGCACTCTCAGGCGGAGACCTGAACAAAATTCATATCAAAGGATCCAGACTGAGAGTGACACAGATGATCATGTTGATAGTCAAGAATGTGAAGATAGGTTAATCAGTTTCAGCTCTGAATATAGTGACAATTAAATGTATTCAGAGTATTTAGTCAACTAGATTTACATATCCAGGACATCAGTATTATGAAGTATTTAGTATTGGTAATTTTATATTAATGTCATGTGGTGCTCATATATTATAGCTATCCTACTTACGTTCTTTTTCTCTGTATTCTAGTCAGTCAGGTGCAGAGAGCTTTTACTTTAATGTTGTATTATCAGTATTTGAAATAATGCTCATTTTTGATGATTTCAGATTGTTTTAATTAAAGGTTCTGTGCTAAATCAATGTGTATTGATTTGATTGATTAATTCACTTATATAACATGTATAACATGATGTATAATTGGCGGAAAATTTGGACCAGTTAGACCTGAAATGGACCAGTTAGATACTTGAGTGGATCAGTTAGCTCCCAGAACGTGGACCAGTTAGCTAATTTGCGAATTTCGTACCCTGATTCACATGCATGCCTAATCTTCGTTCGGTGTCTTTGGAAGATAATCAACTTACTGTTGAAGATATTCCTAAACTGTGCACTATCCAAAATGTGGAGAACATTAAACTATCTCACAATAACATTCAAATTAAGCAAAAATCATTAGAGTGTCTTGGATCTTTGGAACATCTTTCTTATTTGGATCTACAACAAAATTCTTTAGATCACCATCTCTCTGATACCCTAGAACCATTGCGGAATGTCTCTGATTACATCTCTCTTTCACAATGTGACATATTGTCTCTTGATTACAACTTATTTGCTGGATTCAAGGTTAAAGTTCTTATCCTGTCCTCTAATCCAATTCAGTACATTTCAAAACATGCATTCTCAAATATGGCAAATTTAAAAGAACTGTATCTTGAAAAATCGAATTTGCAACAGCTCGAATGGTTGGATCTACTTACACTTGACACAATTAGCCTTATGGGAAATATGCTCAAAAGAGTTCCACCCATTAGTAGGAGTATGACTCATATCAATCTGCAGAACAATGATTTTAAAAACCTCACAAATGGATCTTTCTCTGACCTCGATAACCTGGTAGAACTGGATGTATCTTACTGTGGAATACATCATATAGAAAGGTATGCATTCCACAATTTGCCCAAGTTGAAAATACTCTATCTTGGTGGCAACTTTTTCACTAATGAAATTTTAAGGAGTACATTCTTAGATATAGTTCAAAGTCCCTTGAGAATTCTATCTCTGGTAGAACATGAATTTAAAGCCTTGGATGCCAGAACTTTTGAAGTTTTCAAACCAAATAACCTGGAAGAGCTTGATCTTAGTCACTGCGCTATAAAAACAATCAAGACTGGAACATTCTCTAATTTCAAGCACCTGAAAAATCTAGATTTGTCTTCAAACCAAATCGAGGCACTTGGTTCGAATGTCTTCCAAGGCCTTACAAAATTGAAGGTCCTCAATTTGGCGTGGAACAAATTGTCATTTTTTCATGCGCAACTTGGTTTGCAAAACACTCCACTGAAAGTATTATATCTCTGTCACAATGATCTTTGGTCTGTGGGTATAGGGAATATCACCTCTCTGGTAAAGATTGACCTGGCTAACAATCAGCTTCCGAAAATAGAATCAATTGTTTTTGGCCAATTAATTTTCATGGAGTACTTGGATTTGTCAGAAAACCGAATATCTATAATTGAAAATGACACTTTCATAAAGCTTGCAAACATGAGATTTTTGGATTTTTCAAAAAATGTTATACCACACTTATTACCGAAGTACCTCCATCAAATGCGAGATTTACAGACATTGCATCTAACAGGAACAAATATTGGTGTATTATACCCTGAAGAGCAAAAGCAGGTTTGGAGCACATTTCACAATTTAAACAGTCTTAAAATTGACAACTGTAAAATCAAAGAATTAATTCCATATATGTTCAGTGCATTGCTTAATTTAAAGGAACTTGATGTAGGACACGATAATATAGCCTCCATTGAGCCAACGGCTTTCATCAATTGTTCAAATCTCCAAGAAATCAATTTTGAAAAGAATTATATCACTTACATTAACTGGATGTCATTTGCCCACCTGCCAAAACTGAGATTCATATATTTAGCTAGTAATCCAATTCTCTGCACATGTGAGACACTTTGGATTTTTCAAGCTGTCACAACTCAAGACTTGGTCTTTGTTATTGACTATGAAGATCTATTCTGTAACAGCCCATTAGAAGTTGAAAATGTTCGGGTAGGTGACTTAGATTTAAAAGTTTCAGACTGTGAACTGAAATGGCTGGATATTACAAAGCGAATTTTTGCGGGCCTAAGTAGCATCATATTATTATGTGTTATCTATATTTTATGGTACTATCGCTGGCATATCAGATACACCCTGTTCCTTGCAAAGGCAGGTCTTGGGAGATACAAAGAACTGCACGATGAACATGAGTATGTTTACGATGCCTTTGTGGCATATAGTATTGAAGACCTGCCATGGGTAAAAGACAAATTGCTGGCTAATATTGATGCAGAATACATTGGACCAAGAGGATATAAGATCTGTTTGCACCACCGTGATTGGCTGGGTGGTGTCGATATTGCTGAAAATATTGTGAAGAGCATTGCAGAAAGCAGACGCACCATAATTGTGCTGTCCAAAGACTTTGCTTGTAGCCATTGGTGCAGGTTTGAGCTGGCCATGGCGCACTTGAGATCAGATATTGAAAACCAGAGAGGAAGTCGACTCTTGGTCATTCTTATTGAAGACATACCGAATGAATTGCTCAGCCCTCGACTCATCCATATCTTAACTACAAAGACCTATATTGCCTGGCCCAAAGAACCAGGCTTGCAAAGTGCATTCTGGAAAACTGTCCATAAGTCATTAAGAAAAGAGCTGTTGCTCAACAGGACTGTCAAAAATGATGACTGAATGTTTAGTGCTGCTATGGCTTTTGCCAAATGATATCGCCTATTGGGATACACAATTTCAGTAGACTGTCTATCTGATTACCAGTGGTATATAATAATTAAGAAATCAACCTCTTATCTTTTATTGATCAACTAAATGATGACTGAATGTTCAGCACAAGTATGGATCAATAATTAGATCAATCTTCTTTGATCTACTATATATTTGTATTTTGAGATATTAACTGTCTAGCTATACTTTGTTAATATATGAATATGAGTATTTATTCAAGAAAGAAGATTGTTATTGTTCAGACCTTATTGTTTGTATTGTATTGTATTGTATTGTATTGTATTGTATTGTATTGTGTTGTTTCACGAGTACATTTTGTCTGGTAGTATGTTTATTGAACAAATAGAGATTTTTGACATTGATGTCAATATTTTGATAATGATGGTTACAACAGTTTTAAGACGCACCTCGTTATTAGTTTCTTGTAGATCTTTCTTGTTGTCGAATCAGAATGAGGTTGCTAGGGTAACGTGAATATGTGAGGTATTTTTAGCAACAATTTGCAAGGGGCTCAGACAAATTGAGTTATTCTATTTTATTTGTCTCAAGGGAGTGATAGTTGCCTATATTTCCCGAGGCATTTGCCAAGGGAAATAGTGGCAACTATTACTCCCGAGGGTCAAATAAAATGTACTAGGGCCCGAAGTGACCAGTCAATAATTGTTTTATAAGTGTATTATCGTAGGATGCTAGGAGAAGCAGTCTTATGACCCCACCTTGTAACCCTTGTCATAGTTTGTGTGTTAAACATGACAGTGACTTATTATACTGTACTATTATTCATAAATATGTATCAATGTTGCATAAGTATATCTATTACACTTCTCTACCTTAGCTTATCTGTATTGTATGTAACAAATGACCTAATTTATATAAATTAATGCATGTCTTAGTATAAATTGACTGTTACTATGTAACCCTTGTCTGTGATGTACTGCTTATATACAGCTGTATGTACTTTAAATATGACCTCTTATTACATATTATGACATATATTTTAGTAATTGATAAACAAGACAGGTTTTATTATTGTATTAAGTTGTGTGATACCAGGAAGAAACATCCTTGGCTGCAGCATATAAATAAATATAACAGGCCTACAGTCCTTGCACTAAGCAAACACCTACAGCATTGAGCTCCATAGCAACCGACTGGGCTTAGCCTATGATACTAAAAAAGTTAAGAAAAGAGGGTTTTCATATAGTGGTTAATAGCAGCAGGGCACTATAGTGCCAGAAAGGGAATCAGGAATTACAGGGAATTGGGAGACAATTGTCAAATTTGAGGGAGTTGAGAATAGGTGACATATTGGTCAATCAGCTGCAGAACCAGGGATGTATCACAAATAGGTATTTGAAGATGTATCCTTCCGCACTGTTGATGATGTATACAAAGGTTAAAGATGACCTTGCTAGAATCATGTTGACTAGATGGGAAGTGAGTGTTATTAAAAATTTCAAATGTTTTTCATGCGTTGTGACTTACTGTAGGGGTGAGAAAAAGGAATTGCCGAATTGAGAAAGGCTACTTAGATTATAAACTGTCAAAATGATTAATTAGTAAAATTGACTAATTACAGTAGAAGTACAACTGTACATGAAGTGGCTCAATTCCTATATATATCAATTTAATTCAGCTGACAGGCATTACAAGCTGCCATATTGGCTTCTTGAGGAATAGTGGATTTTCACGGAAGGTTCTCTATAGTTCCATCAGGTGGCTATGACAGAATACTGCAATTCTATTGGCTGAAAAAAGTTCCTGCCCTTGACTGTGATTAGCTGAAGAAAAGTGCATCCTAGCAGCAGTATTTTTAATGCATTTTAATGTATATTTAACACCTTATCATTCAGTTGATTTTTTATATTTTTCTGAGAAAGTGATATTTATTGAAAAAGTCAGTGATTATCTTCTACTTCTGAAAAGCAAAATGAGTAATAACAGGAAGGACTTATGTCTTACTGAGCTCAGGGCTGCTCAGTGAAAAGACTCTATTACACTCCTGCCAAGCCTTGTCACCAGGATAAACGATCCTGGCCAGAGATCAGTGAAGTTGGCTACCCGAACCTAGCTACCTGACAGCTACCCGGCAGCTACCTGAAGGTGTAAAGTTAGCTACCCGAACCCAGCTACCTGACAGCTACCTGGCAGCTACCCGAACTTTCCATGTATATAACTCAAAAACAGTTGAGTGTAATTTTTCCGTTTTTGCGCCAAAAGATACTTAGGGCAAAGGTTTACGTTCTAGAATTTTTTCGGAATTTTCCGAGTACGTCGCAGATGTGATAAATCAAAATAATTGAAAAAATGACGTTTTTTACCGTAACGCAAACGGTAGCTTTTTGGAGTGTCCGGTTGAGAAAGCGCCGGTAGAAAACAAAAATTAACTTTGGTGTCTAACTTTTAGCATAGACAAAACTAGTCTTTGCAACCCTTAAAGGGGTCAAATTCATTAGTACTTTCGGGTAGCTGCCAGGTAGCTGGAATTTGGCTCGCCTCTTTTTTGCCACCCTCTCGTAAACGGTTTCACGGATCTTTACCGTTTTAGACACAAAGATACATTTGGCAAAGGTCTACATTTTAGAATTTTTCCAGAATTTTCCAAAGGGTTACGGCTCTGAAATATCAAAAAACTCAAAAACAACCTCTTTTGCCGTAGCTGCGATTGTAAATTTACCGGTTGACCGGTTGGGACAGTACTGGTAAAAAACAAAAATTAACTTTTGTATCTAACTTTTGCAATATGTAAAACTGACCTGTGCACCCGTTAAGTGGGTGTAATTAGGCCTTAGATTCGGGTAGCTGCCAGGTAGCTAGCTTCGCTATCGCATATTCCTCGAAAACGGTCAAACGTGATTTTTCCGTTTTTGCGCCAAAAGATACTTAGGGCAAAGGTTTACGTTCTAGAATTTTTTTGGAATTTTCCGAGCATGTCGAAGATGTGATATATCAAAATAATTGAAAAAATGACGTTTTTTACCGTAACGCAAACGGTAGCTTTTTGGAGTGTCGGGTTGAGAAAGCGCCGGTAGAAAACAAAAATTAACTTTGGTGTCTAACTTTTAGCATAGACAAAACTAGTCTTTGCAACCCTTAAAGGGGTCAAATTCATTAGTACTTTCGGGTAGCTGCCAGGTAGCTGGAATTTGGCTCGCCTCTTTTTTGCCACCCTCTCGTAAACGGTTTCACGGATCTTTACCGTTTTTGACACAAAGATACATTTGGCAAAGGTCTACATTTTAGAATTTTTCCAGAATTTTCCAAAGGGTTACGGCTCTGAAATATCAAAAAAACTCAAAAACAACCTCTTTTGCCGTAGCTGCGATTGTAAATTTACCGGTTGACCGGTTGGGACAGTACCGGTAAAAAACAAAAATTAACTTTTGTATCTAACTTTTGCTATATGTAAAACTGACCTGTGCACCCGTTAAGTGGGTGTAATTAGGCCTTAGATTCGGGTAGCTGCCAGGTAGCTAGCTTCGCTATCGCATATTCCTCGAAAACGGTCAAACATGATTTTTCCGTTTTTGCGCCAAAAGATACTTAGGGCAAAGGTTTACGTTCTAGAATTTTTTCGGAATTTTCCGAGCACGTCGAAGATGTGATATATCAAAATAATTGAAAAAATGACGTTTTTTACCGTAACGCAAACGGTAGCTTTTTGGAGTGTCCGGTTGAGAAAGCGCCGGTAGAAAACAAAAATTAACTTTGGTGTCTAACTTTTAGCATAGACAAAACTAGTCTTTGCAACCCTTAAAGGGGTCAAATTCATTAGTACTTTCGGGTAGCTGCCAGGTAGCTGGAATTTGGCTCGCCTCTTTTTTGCCACCCTCTCGTAAACGGTTTCACGGATCTTTACCGTTTTTGACACAAAGATACATTTGGCAAAGGTCTACATTTGAGAATTTTTCCAGAATTTTCCAAAGGGGTACGGCTCTGAAATATCAAAAAAACTCAAAAACAACCTCTTTTGCCGTAGCTGCGATTGTAAATTTACCAGTTGACCGGTTGGGACAGTACCGGTAAAAAACAAAAATTAACTTTTGTATCTAACTTTTGCAATATGTAAAACTGACCTGTGCACCCGTTAAGTGGGTGTAATTAGGCCTTAGATTCGGGTAGCTGCCAGGTAGCTAGCTTCGCTATCGCATATTCCTCGAAAACGGTCAAACGTGATTTTTCCGTTTTTGCGCCAAGAGATACTTAGGGCAAAGGTTTACGTTCTAGAATTTTTTCGGAATTTTCCGAGCACGTCGAAGATGTGATATATCAAAATAATTGAAAAAATGACGTTTTTTACCGTAACGCAAACGGTAGCTTTTTGGAGTGTCCGGTTGAGAAAGCGCCGGTAGAAAACAAAAATTAACTTTGGTGTCTAACTTTTAGCATAGACAAAACTAGTCTTTGCAACCCTTAAAGGGGTCAAATTCATTAGTACTTTCGGGTAGCTGCCAGGTAGCTGGAATTTGGCTCGCCTCTTTTTTGCCACCCTCTCGTAAACGGTTTCACGGATCTTTACCGTTTTTGACACAAAGATACATTTGGCAAAGGTCTACATTTTAGAATTTTTCCAGAATTTTCCAAAGGGTTACGGCTCTGAAATATCAAAAAAACTCAAAAACAACCTCTTTTGCCGTAGCTGCGATTGTAAATTTACCGGTTGACCGGTTGGGACAGTACCGGTAAAAAACAAAAATTAACTTTTGTATCTAACTTTTGCAATATGTAAAACTGACCTGTGCACCCGTTAAGTGGGTGTAATTAGGCCTTAGATTCGGGTAGCTGCCAGGTAGCTAGCTTCGCTATCGCATATTCCCCGAAAACAGTCAAACGTGATTTTTCCATTTTTGCGCCAAAAGATACTTAGGGCAAAGGTTTACGTTCTAGAATTTTTTCGGAATTTTCCGAGCACGTCGAAGATGTGATATATCAAAATAATTGAAAAAATGACGTTTTTTACCGTAACGCAAACGGTAGCTTTTTGGAGTGTCTGGTTGAGAAAGCGCCGGTAGAAAACAAAAATTAACTTTGGTGTCTAACTTTTAGCATAGACAAAACTAGTCTTTGCAACCCTTAAAGGGGTCAAATTCATTAGTACTTTCGGGTAGCTGCCAGGTAGCTGGAATTTAGCTCGCCTCTTTTTTGCCACCCTCTCGTAAACGGTTTCACGGATCTTTACCGTTTTTGACACAAAGATACATTTGGCAAAGGTCTACATTTTAGAATTTTTCCAGAATTTTCCAAAGGGTTACGGCTCTGAAATATCAAAAAAACTCAAAAACAACCTCTTTTGCCGTAGCTGCGATTGTAAATTTACCGGTTGACCGGTTGGGACAGTACCGGTAAAAAACAAAAATTAACTTTTGTATCTAACTTTTGCAATATGTAAAACTGACCTGTGCACCCGTTAAGTGGGTGTAATTAGGCCTTAGATTCGGGTAGCTGCCAGGTAGCTAGCTTCGCTATCGCATATTCCTCGAAAACGGTCAAACGTGATTTTTCCGTTTTTGCGCCAAGAGATACTTAGGGCAAAGGTTTACGTTCTAGAATTTTTCCGGAATTTTCCGAGCACGTCGAAGATGTGATATATCAAAATAATTGAAAAAATGACGTTTTTTACCGTAACGCAAACGGTAGCTTTTTGGAGTGTCCGGTTGAGAAAGCGCCGGTAGAAAACAAAAATTAACTTTTGTGTCTAACTTTTAGCATAGACAAAACTAGTCTTTGCAACCCTTAAAGGGGTCAAATTCATTAGTACTTTCGGGTAGCTGCCAGGTAGCTGGAATTTGGCTCGCCTCTTTTTTGCCACCCTCTCGTAAACGGTTTCACGGATCTTCACAAAAAGCATAAAAATATCCTAATTGTTTGGATTTGTTTTCCTCTGTGTTGTAATTCTAATGACTTTCACAAAATGGACAAATACTCTTAAAGATTAAATGAGTCTATGGGTATAAATTGAGTATGAATTATTGTATGAAAGGGGGAAAGAACTTTTGTTCTCAGTTTGTGATGTCCATGATGTCCTTGTCAACATTTTGGTTTCCAGATGAAAGCAAAAGTTACCGGGGGAGTATCGCATTGTGGCTTAGTACGTAGGCGAACATAGCTGTGCGACAGCTTCTTAATGTTTTTGGGCTGTAATTTTATCCTACGCGTGCATTATTTGCCGATCACATTGACTTGAATCATCAGAAGAGGTTCTAGCCACAAGATGCAGCCCTCCGAAAATGGCGGGAAATGCTATCTATCTATAACTTTTTACTTTCATCAATCAGACTATGCTTAAAATGATAAAAATTGTTAAGATTTAGATCTGTGAAAATAGCTGTCATAAAACCTTTACTTACAGAACTACACAATGCATCAAGATGTAGGAAAAAATATATTAACCAGAGTATGAATATGAAAGAGAGTGGAGCAGTTCTGTGTACGCTACAAGTTAGACACAAAAGTTAAATTTTGTTTTATACCGGGGCTTTCTCAACCGGACACTCCAAAAGCTACCGTTTGCGTTACTGTAAAAAACGTCATTTTTTCAATTATTTTGATATATCACATCTTCGACGTGCTCGGAAAATTCCGAAAAAATTCTAGAACGTAAACCTTTGCCCTAAGTATCTTTTGGCGCAAAAACGGAAAAATCACGTTTGACCGTTTTCGAGGAATATGCGATAGCGAAGCTAGCTACCTGGCAGCTACCCGAATCTAAGGCCTAATTACACCCACTTAACGGGTGCACAGGTCAGTTTTACATATTGCAAAAGTTAGATACAAAAGTTAATTTTTGTTTTTTACCGATACTGTCCCAACCGGTCAACCGGTAAATCTACAATCGCAGCTACGGCAAAAGAGGTTGTTTTTGATTTTTTTTGATATTTCAGAGCCGTAACCCTTTGGAAAATTCTGGAAAAATTCTAAAATGTAGACCTTTGCCAAATGTATCTTTGTGTCAAAAACGGTAAAGATCCGTGAAACTGTTTACGAGAGGGTGGCAAAAAAGAGGCGAGCCAAATTCCAGCTACCTGGCAGCTACCCGAAAGTACTAATGAATTTGACCCCTTTAAGGGTTGCAAAGACTAGTTTTGTCTATGCTAAAAGTTAGACACCAAAATTAATTTTTGTTTTCTACCGGCGCTTTCTCAACCGGACACTCCAAAAAGCTACCGTTTGCGTTACGGTAAAAAACGTCATTTTTTCAATTATTTTGATATATCACATCTTCGACGTGCTCGGAAAATTCCGAAAAAATTCTAGAACGTAAACCTTTGTCCTAAGTATCTTTTGGCGCAAATCGGAAAAATCACGTTTGACCGTTTTCGAGGAATATGCGATAGCGAAGCTAGCTACCTGGCAGCTACCCGAATCTAAGGCCTAATTACACCCACTTAACGGGTGCACAGGTCAGTTTTACATATTGCAAAAGTAAGATACAATAGTTAATTTTTGTTTTTTACCGGTACTGTCCCAACCGGTCAACCGGTAAATTTACAATCGCAGCTACGGCAAAAGAGGTTGTTTTTGAGTTTTTTTTATATTTCAGAGCTGTAACCCTTTGGAAAATTCTGGAAAAATTCTAAAATGTAGACCTATGCCAAATGTATCTTTGTGTCAAAAACGGTAAGGATCCGTGAAACCGTTTACGAGAGGGTGGCAAAAAAGAGGCGAGCCAAATTCCAGCTACCTGGCAGCTACCCGAAAGTACTAATGAATTTGACCCCTTTAAGGGTTGCAAAGACTAGTTTTGTCTATGCTAAAAGTTAGACACCAAAGTTAATTTTTGTTTTCTACCGGCGCTTTCTCAACCGGACACTCCAAAAAGCTACCGTTTGCGTTACGGTAAAAAACGTCATTTTTTCAATTATTTTGATATATCACATCTTCGACGTGCTCGGAAAATTCCGAAAAAATTCTAGAACGTAAACCTTTGCCCTAAGTATCTTTTGGCGCAAAAATGGAAAAATCACGTTTGACCGTTTTCGGGGAATATGCGATAGCGAAGCTAGCTACCTGGCAGCTACCCGAATCTAAGGCCTAATTACACCCACTTAACGGGTGCACAGGTCAGTTTTACATATTGCAAAAGTAAGATACAATAGTTAATTTTTGTTTTTTACCGGTACTGTCCCAACCGGTCAACCGGTAAATTTACAATCGCAGCTACGGCAAAAGAGGTTGTTTTTGAGTTTTTTTTATATTTCAGAGCTGTAACCCTTTGGAAAATTCTGGAAAAATTCTAAAATGTAGACCTATGCCAAATGTATCTTTGTGTCAAAAACGGTAAGGATCCGTGAAACCGTTTACGAGAGGGTGGCAAAAAAGAGGCGAGCCAAATTCCAGCTACCTGGCAGCTACCCGAAAGTACTAATGAATTTGACCCCTTTAAGGGTTGCAAAGACTAGTTTTGTCTATGCTAAAAGTTAGACACCAAAGTTAATTTTTGTTTTCTACCGGCGCTTTCTCAACCGGACACTCCAAAAAGCTACCGTTTGCGTTACGGTAAAAAACGTCATTTTTTCAATTATTTTGATATATCACATCTTCGACGTGCTCGGAAAATTCCGAAAAAATTCTAGAACGTAAACCTTTGCCCTAAGTATCTTTTGGCGCAAAAATGGAAAAATCACGTTTGACCGTTTTCGGGGAATATGCGATAGCGAAGCTAGCTACCTGGCAGCTACCCGAATCTAAGGCCTAATTACACCCACTTAACGGGTGCACAGGTCAGTTTTACATATTGCAAAAGTTAGATACAAAAGTTAATTTTTGTTTTTTACCGGTACTGTCCCAACCGGTCAACCGGTAAATTTACAATCGCAGCTACGGCAAAAGAGGTTGTTTTTGAGTTTTTTTGATATTTCAGAGCCGTAACCCTTTGGAAAATTCTGGAAAAATTCTAAAATGTAGACCTTTGCCAAATGTATCTTTGTGTCAAAAACGGTAAAGATCCGTGAAACCGTTTACGAGAGGGTGGCAAAAAAGAGGCGAGCCAAATTCCAGCTACCTGGCAGCTACCCGAAAGTACTAATGAATTTGACCCCTTTAAGGGTTGCAAAGACTAGTTTTGTCTATGCTAAAAGTTAGACACCAAAGTTAATTTTTGTTTTCTACCGGCGCTTTCTCAACCGGACACTCCAAAAAGCTACCGTTTGCGTTACGGTAAAAAACGTCATTTTTTCAATTATTTTGATATATCACATCTTCGACGTGCTCGGAAAATTCCGAAAAAATTCTAGAACGTAAACCTTTGCCCTAAGTATCTATTGGCGCAAAAACGGAAAAATCACGTTTGACCGTTTTCGAGGAATATGCGATAGCGAAGCTAGCTACCTGGCAGCTACCCGAATCTAAGGCCTAATTACACCCACTTAACGGGTGCACAGGTCAGTTTTACATA
Source organism: Alitta virens (assembly GCA_932294295.1). NCBI lineage: Eukaryota > Metazoa > Annelida > Polychaeta > Phyllodocida > Nereididae > Alitta > Alitta virens. Next base: position 40,489,706 of record OW028576.1, on the reverse strand, counting down.
TTGCAAAAGTAAGATACAAAAGTTAATTTTTGTTTTTTACCGGTACTGTCCCAACCGGTCAACCGGTAAATTTACAATCGCAGCTACGGCAAAAGAGGTTGTTTTTGAGTTTTTTTTATATTTCAGAGCTGTAACCCTTTGGAAAATTCTGGAAAAATTCTAAAATGTAGACCTATGCCAAATGTATCTTTGTGTCAAAAACGGTAAGGATCCGTGAAACCGTTTACGAGAGGGTGGCAAAAAAGAGGCGAGCCAAATTCCAGCTACCTGGCAGCTACCCGAAAGTACTAATGAATTTGACCCCTTTAAGGGTTGCAAAGACTAGTTTTGTCTATGCTAAAAGTTAGACAAAAAAGTTAATTTTTGTTTTCTACTGGTGCTTTCTCAACCGGACACTCCAAAAAGCTACCATTTGCGTTACGGTAAAAAACGTCATTTTTTCAATTATTTTGATATATCACATCTTCGACATGCTCGGAAAATTCCGAAAAAATTCTAGAACGTAAACCTTTGCCCTAACTATCTTTTGGCGCAAAAAAGATCACGTTTGACCGTTTTCGAGGAATATGCGATAGCGAAGCTAGCTACCTGGCAGCTACCCGAATCTAAGGCCTAATTACACCCACTTAACGGGTGCACAGGTCAGTTTTACATATTGCAAAAGTTAGATACAAAAGTTAATTTTTGTTTTTTACCGGTACTGTCCCAACCGGTCAACCGGTAAATTTACAATCGCAGCTACGGCAAAAGAGGTTGTTTTTGATTTTTTTTTGATATTTCAGAGCCGTAACCCTTTGGAAAATTCTGGAAAAATTCTAAAATGTAGACCTTTGCCAAATGTATCTTTGTGTCAAAAACGGTAAAGATCCGTGAAACCGTTTACGAGAGGGTGGCAAAAAAGAGGCGAGCCAAATTCCAGCTACCTGGCAGCTACCCGAAAGTACTAATAAATTTGACCCCTTTAAGGGTTGCAAAGACTAGTTTTGTCTATGCTAAAAGTTAGACACCAAAGTTAATTTTTGTTTTCTACCGGCGCTTTCTCAACCGGACACTCCAAAAAGCTACCGTTTGCGTTACGGTAAAAAACGTCATTTTTTCAATTATTTTGATTTATCACATCTGCGACGTACTCGGAAAATTCCGAAAAAATTCTAGAACGTAAACCTTTGCCCTAAGTATCTTTTGGCGCAAAAACGGAAAAATTACACTCAACTGTTTTTGAGTTATATACATGGAAAGTTCGGGTAGCTGCCAGGTAGCTGTCAGGTAGCTGGGTTCGGGTAGCTTACTTTACACCTTCAGGTAGCTGCCGGGTAGCTGTCAGGTAGCTAGGTTCGGGTAGCCAACTTCACTGATCTCCTGGCCAGATCAATTGCCTAACGAGCGAGTTGCACTAAAAGTTTTAGGTTTTCACGAAATTAGGCTTACATGTATGCCGAAAATAACACAGGTTCAGACGTAATTAGCAAAACAAAACCCAAGGGATCCCACAGTCATTGTTGCGTTTTGAGGCGCCTGCATACCTGCCTTTTCCTTTCTCTATCTCGATTAATATTTGGTCTATTGTCGATCCGAAAGAACTTGTATAATAAAAGATGGAAAACTCAATTTCAAAAAGGTGAACCTGCTTCTCTGCCTTCTCTTGGATGTCTGCAGCCTCTCCTTCACGCAAAACCACCTGAAAGTTTTGTATCGATGAGGCTCTTCATTACGTTGGCCATGACGCTAGTCACTATTCTCAATGAATAGTGCCCCAAGGGCACTAGTACTTTCTAAGCAATGTCATGTGACATTTTTTTGGTCAATCGCAACTCATGAGACATTGCAGAGGTATAATGATATTGTTTAATATAGTATTGTGTGTATTGTATTAATATTATTGTATTGTATTGTAACGATACAATTGTATTGTAACAATATTATTGTATTGCATTTTATTGTATCAATATCATTGTATTTTATTGCATTGTATTGTAACAAATTACTATCAATATTGTATTAAATTGTATTGTATTGTATCAACTACTGCATTCATGAATCTTTCTCAGATTGCATGACCCACTAAGAAAACTTGCTGGTCTAAAAAAAGTGGTTGCAACGCTTTCGCGCTGTTCAGCAGGCGCTTCTTTTGATATATCGCCATGTGTGATTGGCTGAACGGCCGTTAAATTAATTGTTTATTCGTGCCTAATTTACTGCCTCAGCATTGAGTGAACCAGCGAACCAAGTGTAAAAAAGACCAGTGATCTATTATATAAAGCATTCTTACTTGATCATGTTTATGCTATTCTATCAAATATAAATAAATACATTTTAAAGCTGGATTGTCACTCAGTATGACAGTTGCCAAAATCTATTGCATTCACTTCATTGTCTTCTTAATACTAATTACCTACCATCCAGAGCCTTGCTGGGTTCACTATCTCGATATAAAATACATAAACTTCACCTGGTATCGATTAACATTATGGAAATGTCCACTTCCCATAAGAAATATTCACTGAAAACAACAGAGAAATGCAAAAAATTGGTAACGCACGCTCCACCCCCCCCCCCCCCATTCCAAAATTGTCCAAGTGTAATCTTTCACAATCTGCTGTCGATTTTGACCTATTTGTCGATGTAATTGACGTCAGACCATTAAACTTCCTGATTAATATAAAATTAATCCAAAACTTGTTGGGTTGCAGTTCCAGTTCTAATTAACGAGACGAGGATATCCTGAAAGCCTATATCGGGCGATCTACAAACGATCAAGGATGCCTCATGGATGGCTGATGACGAACGTTGGGGGGCGATCTACACGTTAGCTCATGGAAAGTATTTATACGTGATTAACAGAGCCATGAGTGAGCACGTATAGCTACGTATAGCCCATTTTTGACGTATGTGGTCACTCATAGGTCTGATACGTGATAGTGTAAACGCCCCTTAATGCTACTCTCAAATTTAAACCACAAGCTACCACAACAAATTGGAGAGTAAGCCTTAGGGGTTCAGTGACCAACACTCCAGTGTGTTAATGTATATTTCCATGCAAAATTAGACAATAATAGCAGAAGCTGTCTCATTGCAAACTTTTCTTATAAATAAACTTTTATGTAGAAATACAAAATATGACACTTTTTACATGATCAACTGTTAACAGATACCTATGCCATGCTCAGGTGTGCTGTCAGAGTAATTACAGGTGCGAAAATGGAGACAAGGCCTGGCGCAGGGCCATGACAGCACCCATGCCCAAACAATTATGCAGACCTGCAGCCTCTACTAAACAATAATCTTGATGGCAGTTTTTGAGATGGTCCCCTAGTGATCTATAAATAGACTGAAACTAGTTTCCTGCCAAAAAACTGGGTCAGACAGCAACTGGCACAACCTCCGGATCAAGAAATAAGTACAGTTCCTTGCAAATTGTACAGACAGACTTTGTATATTTTTTAGCAACTTGTCAGTATTTTTGTCTACCCTGTAGATGTTAGCCTTACCCTGCGCCAATTTTTCTGCCAACAAATTCACAGCAAGCAGAATCTGTTCACGAGGTCGTGCTAAGCATTGTGGGAAGGCTTGGCAACATCAGGAAGGTGTCATGGCTGTCAGCTGGTGAGAGCAGCGTAGCTGTTGGATATTGACTTGATTTGTGATATAATTGCAACATTTATGACCTGATACACATCACTTATCATCATGGTGACATCTGGATTGTGATACAATGGGTTTTACTACTTGTCATCACGTTATTTGATGAGGATGGATGATGAAAAGCACAGCACATGGCGGTTGAGTTTGGAACACAGGAGCTTTTGGATCATTTAGACTCGTCTATTATCATTCATACTATGATCGGAACTGACAGGAGTTGTACAGATAATCAAGCAGGTAAGTCTTTCAAATATGGAACCGTTAATTTTGAAATTGAGCATGTAATTTTCTATTATGCCGAAATGGGTCAGGTCAGAGGTCAAAGGTCAGAGCTGTCAGTGGCTCATCGATGACATGGAATGAATTGATGCCTATGCAGACTGCAACTAGTATGGGTTCACTTTCTTTAGCCCAGTGTAATTATTTAGCTTGGAACAATGATTTGCAACTTTTACAAGTTTTAGTTGGTCGAATTACCAAGTTAGTTAATTTCAGAAGTTTGTTAACTGACAGTGATATAGGAGAGGATTATGTTTTCACTGATGTAAGTTCCAAGGAAAGGTACAGTAGATACTCAGAGATGTTGGAGATATGAGTTCTATGAAAGTTGATTTCAACTCAAATTTTTGCAGAGATGTTAAGCGATTTGAGAGTCAATTATCAGCCAGTAAGTCTTACAGAAATAACAACAAAAACGGTGAAAATAAATAGTTTTTGAGTGAGTTTGGGTTCAGAAGCATTCAAAAACTGAGCCAGCATCAGAAATTGCAGCACTCTGCCAAAGCTTGTAAAGTATGTGAGGGCGTGCAAAATTTAACAGATGTTGTGGAAGAAACAGTTGAGGTAAAGAAGGGTAATGTGAGAGATGGCATTGCTGTTGTTGAGGAAGTGTTTTCAGCACTGAGGTTGTCAGGGTTTGAGACGAAGTTCCCGGTGACATTAGAAGATTTGGTAGGCAGAAGTAATGTGATGAAAAATAAGATTAGGCAATTAGAAACAGATTCGAACATTCAGCTAAAGACTAGCTTAGCTAAAATTAACAGGGATCCAGAGAGCCATCTGAAAACTGTATGTCAGAGTAATCTTTCTCTTAGTACTTATGATAAAATAAGAAAAGATTGTGGCCTGTTGACAAAAGATGAAACTCTAAAGAGAAAACAAACTGAGACACAAACTCAAAGCATCAAAAGTCCAGTTGGAAAGTTCAGTTCCTATTTGTTCGATAAGGCTGCTCTAAATGATGAGCTGGCAAACCTTGTACCTGGCAGTGAGGTGAACTGGACCGAATTAGCCAAAAAGTACAATCTTAAAGGACCAAATGGCAATGAAATTGTCAGGTTGTTAAATGTTTAGCTGAGAGTATCGGAATTGACACCCACAACTTTAACCTGAACAAAACTGTATCTGGCCGCGATGTGCCCACTAGGATACTTAGATATCACAGGTATCTCAGTAAGGGCATTACTTGTCCTATGCCACCTTCGGTGAAGACACTGAGAAATAAAATCAAAGAAAAAAAAGAAGATGGTAGCATTTATCTGGCGAAAGAAATTGCCCCTAAGCAGTTCTCCATAGCTTCTAAAGGGTCATTAGTCTCAAAAGTCACCTCCATAAGTGGGCACCAGTTAGTTCTTGATGTTATTCTCCAGAAAGAACTGCAAAAGCAGGTAGACCAAGATTTGTTGAATGTTGAGAAGTTAGAAAATCGCTGTATATATTTCAAGGTCTGGCATGACCATGGTGAGATTTGTGGCCACAGCCACTTCGTTAGCACAATCACCATGATATATGACAGGGAAGTGCACAGTGTTGAATCCAGCAATGTGCAACGGTTAATAGAGAAGCCATTGCTGTATATTGTGGGCCGCTCTGGTGCCAGTGTGGCTGAACATGTGTCCCTAGGTTTTGTTGTGTTGACACACCTGCTCGAGCATTTGAGATTGGCCAACAAATAGGGGGTAACCATCGATGCCCAGGTGGTGTACTGGCTCTTGACCACTCTGATTTGTCTGTCTCACTCAACTGTTGTCATCGCTCTCTTGAGGAGATTTCTGAAGTCATAGAAAAAGGATGTCTCTATCAATCAAAAGCAGGTGTAATTTTTAGAGATCTAAGTAAGGCAGAGTTAGAAAGTGAGGTTAGGGCTAGAGGTCTCCATCCAGCTAGTACGGAGTATTACACCTGCAACAAAGATGTCCTTCAATGTTTATTGCAGGAGTCACTTAAGGGTATTCAGCGCTAACCTGCTTTGCTGCAGCTCAAAACTGCAGGTTTCACTCTTGAATTGTGATAGGTATGAAGTTTGCAACTTAGAGTTCATGCATGATTATGTAATTACCTGCCCATTATCCTGACATTGACTTGAAGTCATTCTTTGCTTCTGCAAAGGGTGACAAGCCAATTCTCAAAGCAAGAGATGCCAGGCTGATAGCCATTCGACTGTTCCATTTTCTTAATGAACTCAATTATTGTCCCACTGAATTGCGACGATTGTCGCAGTATCTTGTGGAACTGTCCAGCATAGGCTATAGTTTCGAACTGGAAAGGTGCCCTCGTCAAGTGTTCAGGTTTTATAACGTCTCATTTTGTTTTTGCTATGATCCTCTTGGAGATTGTTGGGAGTGAACCTAGAAAGTTATCTGCAGGAAGTTTTTATGCCACGCTCCTTCTGTGTACTGCTTAGTTTCCATTCGAAGCCTTTTGGCTGAAAATGATGAAAGACTGATATATCAGCTGAGGAGAGTGACTGATGCGACTAGCTGTCGAAGACCAGAGCATGTCCTTTGTACTGCACTGGTCAGAATGTCATACAATGACAATCCTGTCGCCATTCATGACTCGGTTGTTTCAAAAGAGGCACAGCAGGTATAAAAATCTGCATTGCCTGATTTTTTTTCTGTTTTTTTTAATATTTTGTTTATTTCTATTGTACATAAATATATTTACAGGTGCGGTTTGCTGGCAACACAGTGTTGCAGGAGTGCTGGCTGCAAAGACACCGCCCTGCTGTGTTAGCTCACTTGAAGCGAGTGTCCGACTTCCTTGAGCATGGATGGTGGGAGGCTAGAGGGAAAGAAGTGGTCTTTCTGGATGGCAAACAAGAGCCAGAGACCAGGAGTGGCCCTGCACTTGGCAATTTCGTTGACCAGTCATTCCATGGAACAGAGAAGAAAATCATGGAAACATGGGAAAGGATCAAAGGTGAGTCTCAACTCTAGGTTAAATACCAAAATGATGAAAATATTATTTTGAATGATTTAGCTCAGTTCACCATTGCTCTCTCATTATGTATTTTCAGACTCCAATAGTAACCCACTTTGGAACACTGTAACCATGGTAACAGAGCCTGACAGCGAGATGCCCAGAAATGGAGACGATCATGATGATCATGCTGTGCGCCCGTGTAAAAGGTACTAGAAATGTGTGTCCCTGTTGTGCAGTGCCTAAAATGAGATGTTTCTGTTGTATACTGCCACTCGATATTCATACTTAATGATGCAGTTTCATACCTTGCTTGAAAGGTAAATGTACTGCCATTGGTTTTGAAAATATGCTATATAACTGCAATATATGGCATGATCAGTTGTATCACATATTGATGAGTATCCAGTATAACAATAATATGACCAATTAGGGATGACATGGCTTTTTGGCCGCCCAAGAGCCCATTGTCAGACTTCATGTTCAGCTCAATTAAAGCACTGAAACTGGTGTTGCTGATTTTATCAGCGCCATGCTGAAAATAAGTAATTTTTTTTTGCTTTTCAACTAGCTGGGCGCCTTACATGAGTATATTTAGGTGCCCTAAAATCCATGTGCGCCATACTCAGTTGAAATCTTACGTGGAACACAAAGTCACTGAAGCTTGGACTTCATTCAGGCTTGGCATGGTGACATTATGACATGAATAATTTAAATTAAAACTTAAGTAGTATAAGTGCACAAAGTGGTCACGTAATTATTGAATTTATGATGTCATAAATTACATAGTCAAGAGATCTGTGGGCCGACAATGAACATTGAACATTGTGACTTCTGGAGGGCAACATACATTTTGAATCATGTGGTTGCTAACAATAACAACCTATTTGTCAGCATGGATGTCATAAGGATATAGTTTTTGGTGATATTCTTGTCTGTTTTTATTAGTAGGAAATCGGCTTTACCGAAGCATATGACTGGGAGGACCAAACGTAGACGCTGAAAGTGCCTAAAGAATACAGTATTGCTTTGCAGTGGATATTGAACATTTTGTCATCATGCACCTTGAATGAGATTTTAGTCAGGACTGTATAGGTGGGTGCCAATAACAACAAATTACAGCTTCTATAGCAATGTTTTGTGCAATTTGTATTTACATGTATTTCAATATATTGATGGTGACAAATTGAGTGTTATTTGTATATAATATGGTAATATGCTTTAAAGTTACATTATCTGTAAACACTGTCAGGTTCTGACAGGACTTTATAAACTAAGTACAAAATGTGTCACTGAGCTGAAGATATCAAAATTAATTCATTTTAAATAGTGATGTTCATGTGTAAATATATGATAACCCAAATGTATAAATGTGAAGGGGTGCTTTTCTGGACATTGCTGATGGCAATTTGTTATTAAACAAATGTGTCACAGGGCTGAAAATATAAAATATTTATTCATGTGTACTACACGATGACCCTTTAGTATGCAATGTGATGGGGTGCTTTTCTGAACTCTGCCGATGAGAATTTGTAATTTTTGTAGAATTTGTAATTTCATACAAAATGTCTCATAGGCCTGTCAAGCGAGCAGATATTCGATTATCGCTTGGCAGCACTGCTGCTCGAAACTTATCGACCAGCTCCCATAAATATCGAGTTTTTTTAAAGTAATAACTTTGATGATGTGCCCAACACTTAATCTACTTTTTATCTGCAAAGTATAAGCGCGCAATGTTTTTGGGTGCTTTAATAAACACTGTTGAAGGCCTGCATTAAAATGTCTAACTTGAAGACATGTGAGTTTCATTCAATGGGTCTTGGCATTGTAACTTGTGTAAGCTACAATAATTTTACCTTGGAGTTTTTCTCTCATATTGAAATTTACATCGTGAGGGTGATTGCAATTAATGGATTAAGCAGTGTTACCTTGTAGATCAATTATCCCAGTCTGTAAGATTTTGTAGTAGGAAAATGTCAGCTTGATTGGCTGGAAACTGCATCATTCACCTCAGTTCCCTATTTATTAGCGTTTAATGTAAAATATTTATTATATATATTAATTATCATTATTGTCATACTTTTGATGGATACAATTAACTTTTGAATATATTTGATGAACCACTTGGGTGCGAGCAATGAAATGTTTTTATATTTATTAAGCAGAAGTGTATGAAACTTCATTAAGATATATATCATGTTGTTCTTATTGTTGTTGGGTGTACATCTTGCACCAATGTAAATATATCATTTCGTTATAAATGTACAACTTGGTAAACCACGCTGTTAATGTTAGTGGGGGCACAATTTGTTAATTGTAATGTGTCAGTATGATGTTAATTTTTTGGTCATTGATGACGGGATGCATGACTTGGGTATGTTGGCGTGAGTGTTCCACCATAAAATTGTGAAAATAAAGATGTTTGACATGCAGTATGACTATGCATTTTGGTTCTCTATATATTCGATATCCTGACCTGGCATTCAAGTCATTCAGATGAAGATACTTATTACTTGCAACTTAGCAGAGATTGCTGAGCTGGAATTTTTAACCCAGACAGGATACAGGGCATTATTATTTTAAGCGGGAGGAGTGAGCCCCATGGAAAATGATGGAAGATGCATTGTCAGCTGTGCAAAGCAGTCCATGTTTTACTACAGTGCTCTGAATTGTTTCAGGTTACAGTGCTTGTTAAAATGACAAGTAATAGTGATACCAATGATAAGGTCTCAGGGACGGGGAGCATATTCTATCTCCCATGTTTGGAGACTTGAAAAGGGGGTTAATTCATTAGGCCTACTTAAAAAGATCTTAGAAAGTCTGAATTTTACTTATTACAAATTCAGCTTCATATAGACCTAGGGGCGGATCCAGAAAAATTGCACGGGGGCAGTTGACATTTTAAAACACTGAATCTTTAAATTTACTAGGCCAAGGGGATCCTCCTGGATCTGCATCTGTAGGCCGATACACTCAGTGACATTGATTTTTGCCACAAAATCGAAATTCGCCACTCTAAATAAACTAACACAAATACCTCTAGCTCACCACGGACATAAAAAAGGGACTACACATGCTCACACGTGGCTCTGTTAACCATTGAACGGTTCAGATGATTAATATATCCTGTTAATATATATTTTTCTAGCTTGCAAAGAATTAACCATCAATTCAGACACCAAACTAAATTTGGACAATTGTCCTCAATAATGTGAACAACGGCCTACTCCAAAATTAAAACTACTGTCATGTATTTACATGCCCAAATTAAAGCTATAGACCTACTGCTTGTAGTGCAAAAATAATATATTGCTGTCTGTACATTTTTTACAGGTACAGAAAATGGTGCAAAATGTCTGTAGGAATGCTTAAACTTTGCTGTTGTCTCTGGATTGATTGTACAAGTGTTTACAGTTCAAAAATGATTAACAGCCTCTATTGTTTATATAAATATCATGTACAATAAATTGCTGTAAATCAACAAGTTTATTTCACTTCTGAGATATACAATATTGCAATTGTCAAAAAAAATTACTTGACCAAATTTATTTTTGATACTATAAAAAAGAAAACTTAAAATTCTTGTATTTTGTTGTTAATAGTAATAATGATTAGTAACTAGAATAAATTAATAGAACTACGGTAATACATATCTTGTGAGAATACTCCCAAGCACATCAGTAGCAGGAATTTTGGTTGAAATGCATGTGAGTGAGGCATGATTAAAAAATGGCTAGAAACAAAGTGATGGTGCATTTACCAATTTTTAAAAAGTTTTTTTTAGAGCCTTAGTAGTTTAAGAGAATCACATTTCTGAATTTACAGTTTCACTGCATCTGGCCCCCTTGTGGGAAAAACCAAATTGGTTTGATGCTTAGTTCTTGCATATATATCATATATGGGACAATTTTACTGGGTATAACACTTATTTTCAATAAATAAAACTTAAAAGTAGACTATATGTGCTTGTTCTGGAATTTTACCCTCAAAATAACAGAAAACAGCAGAGGCGACTGGAGCGCCATCTGTGGAAAAAAACGAGCAAAAATGGCCTTTTCTTCAGAAGTTGCACATATCCAGCAGAAGATTGAGGTGCGCATCTTTAAAACAGGTGTTACTTATTTTAAAACATAAGAACCTATTTCTACAGAATTTTGGCTTTAATTTAACATATGACACAACCTTGTGCATTAAAAATCAGGTTTAGTGCAATGACGCTGAAGTTGTGATTAGAGTTTTCATCCATTAATTTTCGAGTTACAAAGTTGTGTCATGAAAATAAGAAAATTTAAGTGTTGTTTTAATAATATCCAACAAAATCCATCCATAAATAAGGTATCGCCGAATTTTGAAAGTTGAGGTGCCGGACAGCAATTTCGTGACAGATTTTTATGGCAGTAGCGCGACGCTGTCTTTAGCAAAAAACAAACGCCCGTAACTCGAGATGGGGTTGTCCTACGTAAAATCCGATTGCAGCACTAAAATCTACAAGTCGTAATTGACTAATAAACCAATTTTCAGAATTTTAGGTGTAAAGGTATGGGCTAGAGTGACCTCCAAAGTCAGGCTGTTTTTGATCAAAATACACGCCACTCAAAGTGGTGACGTCACGTTGTTCACTGGCTGGCTGGAGCTTGCCTGTCCAGACAAATCCTGCAGGCCACTGGTGACGTCACGAAATAAACAATCAGAGCAAGTGTACATTAACTAACTGGAGCATTTTGAGAATTGCAAAATGGTGACGGTTAAATCACTCTAATAGCTAGGCAACTGCTTGATAAGTGAAAACAGACTCTAATATGTTATGTTACACAAAATTGTTTATTAAATGCAGGTTAACAGATGCACTGTAATGCCTTTGAATAAAATAAAGAAGTATAAATGTATAAAAAAATGTTATAACAAAATTGCAACAGATGCATAACAGTAAAAATAATGGTTAAAGCCAACAAATTAAATGTATAAGTATATAACTACCAATGTAAAATTTCATGTATATGTACTTCACAGTTACACAGGGTTTAATATCGACCTAGCTGACACCAAAGATTTATCAATTATATGTATGCAGCAAACTACAAAAATATAATTTAGATTTATACTTTGTAAGCTTTCATCCACATTAACAAAATTTTTGATTTATCACAAGAGAGATAATAGAGGAGAGAAGCAGATATTATCAGTACCTTTGGAAAATATCTTACACTAGAATAACAGCGAAATAATAAACAGAGTGGAAACTTGCATTGAAGCCCAGGTCAGCCTTGCCGCAATGCATCCTGGTAATTTCTGGGTTAGTGAGTTCCGCGTCCTATCAAATACTTAAAGGAAACACACTTGGTATTTGAAACATAAAAAATAAAAAGTATTTAAAAAAATGTCTGTACATATCAGCTGGAAAACTCATTAATTTAGTATGAAGTAGTCGCATGTGCCTTTAATTCCATGAGTGATATGACCTTGTGACGTCATCACAGATAAATAGTGACGGTTGCAGCTACTAACCCACAATTACCAATGAAGTAGTTTCACTTCTATGTATCCTTATTCTTTGCTAGAATGCTGCGACAGTCCTTCGCACCCCTAAAAAATTACCAACTGAGAGTGCGAAGAATATTTTTATATAATATCAGTGTCTGAAACTTTTTCTAATTTTAAAAAAATTTGCCAGTGTCAAGCCCCCGGGTTATGGCTAAAGGTAATGCTAAGGTTGTAAAGTAAGGACTGACGATTCAGTAACCTTGGAAGTATATTTCTTCCAAGCAGTAACCAAGTGGGCCCCTTCAACTGGCTTTCTAATTGCAAAAAACCATCATGGATATCCTCAGGAGTATGGGGGCCATGCGGGCTACTGAAACTTACACACCACAGAATGTTAGCCTGTTCAGGGTTGTATTTCACAACATGACAAGCCCGCGGTGACAATTTCCTATCGAAACATTGTAAGGATTATGTTTTAATAACGGAATCACACAATGAAAATGTTTTCTAACTTTAGAGTCAGTGTTTTACATTAATGTTAAGCACACAGGATATGACGTAACAATACCAACAATCACAATGACGTCACTTCCAATTGTTAATATTATTACGTAGTACAGCAAATGACGCCTATTATCGCCCAAAACCAACCCTGGCATGGCTGATACAAATGTGTGACTGTTCCCTCTTACTATTTCCACTCTTTGGATAACACACTATGATAAGTTGTTGGTTCCATTCAATTTGTTGCAATGTTTTGCACACATGTTATCACACCTACGAATGAATCAAAATGTCCGATTAGCCGTTGCAACATTTATAAATTGAACAGTTCTTACTAATATAAATTTGAGTCACATGTCAGTTATCGGTAAATACCTCAGATAATATTTTCGTAGTGTAGAAATACAAACTTCACATACTACCCATTGAAGGCAAAGTTGTATCTAATCTTTATGCCCAATATAATAAAAGTCAAGTGACGGTCCCAAACTTTTGTAGTGGAGTACATCTCTTATAGAAAGAAACACCAAGGCAGAAAAAAGCTCATAAAGCAAACAAAAGGGAAGACATGACTTCATAATTGACAACCATTCCAATATTATTAATTATCATTTTACAGTTTAATTGATTGAGAGGTGAACAAACAGTGAAGCCCCAGGGATGGAATCACCGTATTTCGTTGCTAGCTGGACTGTTCGGTAACCTGAAATTCAATTTAAAAAAATCATCATAACATTAAAACTAGTTATTGCAATTGGCATTCGTGTTTATATCCTAGATGACAAGTTACCCTGACATTAGGATTTACACTCTAGGCAGGTCTTTTTAAGCTTGAGCCTTTCTCAACTGGGAAGTATAATTATATCCAGCATACTTTGGGTCAAACATGCCACAATAATGGATTTTCATGGAAGGTTCTCTGTATTTCCACCAGGTGGCTAAAACAGAATAATGCAATTCCATTGGCTGAAAAAGGTCCCGCCCTTGGCTGTGATTGGCTGAAGCGAAGTGCATCCTAGCAGCGGTATTTTTAGTGCATTTTAATGTATATTTGACACTTTATCATTTAGTTGATGTTTGTTATTTTTCGAGAAAGTTATATTAATGGAATCAGTTAGTTATTACCTACTATGTCTGAAAAGCAAAATGAGTAATAAGAGGAGAGGAAAGACTTATGTCCTGCTGAGTTCAGGGCTGTACAATGAAAAGACTCTCTTGCCATCACTGCCTATTTGCATCTGGGTGGAATAAAGTGGCAGAGATGATTGTTTTTATTATTTTCATTTATTTTAGACAAGAAATGAATCAATTTAATACCTGGTTGAATGCTACTGAATGGCACTGCATACTGGGCAACCAAGTCGTCATTGCCGATGGCATCGTGATCCCACAGCTGAAGTACAAATACACAAAATTGAATCAAAATCATCAGGGAACTCGATTAACAGAAGGCATAGCAATCCAGGGCCGTAGCCTGCCGGGGGGGGGGGGGGGGCCCAAGAATTTGCCAAATATTTTACATTAATGGTTACTGAAGTGAACATCAGAACTTCAGAAGCGTGACTTTTGACCGAATTGCCTCCCTCCAGAATTTTTCTCAGGCTACAGCCCTGCAATCACGAGGACAGCAGGGCTGGCCAGTTCTCGTGTAACCCAGGGCCGGGGAGTGCTAATAAAATACTTGACATCATCAATGCACAATAGTAAATGACGTCATCAATAATTGGGGTGTGGTGACATCATGTATACACTTTTTTCACATTGCAGCCATGTTGGTATTTTTGCCCCATTGACATAATTTTTTGACTATGTAATATGAGCGTAGCTCCGCCGACACATGAGTCGAGTGCAGGTCACTTCCCGTAGAGTGGTGTCCCAAAAAGAGGCTACACAGTGGTGAGACCAAAATAGTCATCCTATAGAAGATTGACCTAATATCCCTTTTTTGACCAATGGTCATAACAACATCTCGATTCGACAGTATTGCTGTTCATCAGTGAAACTTTCCCAGAGCCCCTCGGCTAAACTGATCCTCCACCCCCATTTCCTGGCTCAAAGATACCACAACAAGCAAACTCATCCTTTGCCATTAAAAAAAAGAAAGACAAAACACAAGAGGTGCTGTCTTATCAACAATCCTCAAGAGGGCGTAACGAGTGGCTCAGTGAGACTTAAAACTTGAAGTAAAGTTGTTTACCTAGGTAGAGCTTGGAAAAACCAGGTTTAATGCATGGAAATAACCGAAGATTATAGTACCAGGTCATATCCTGTTTCTCTTCAATATCTTTCTGTTAGGGTAGGAAATTTAATGGCATCACTAACTGTAACAATTCTAACGCTGCATTAAAAGTGTTACTCCACATTGTCGCGATGACGTTTTATCACCCCAGGGGGCAGTTGTATTCAAACTAGCACTATGACAGATTGTATTGCCTGAATATTTCATTGCCTTTGTTACAGTGGGCATCTTTGGGGTTGAATGGGCATCTTGTCATATTGTCATATAAATATTGTATAACTTCGCTCACTCCTGGCATTGACAGCTACACATCATATTATGACATCATTACTTCTCCATTATTCTTGCACTCTGTACTGCTCTGTGACCTCACCATGGTCATTGTCTACTGATGACGTCACAATACTATATCTGAGTGCAAAGAGAGGTCAATGAGGCAATATTTATGCCAACATGGCTGCAGCATGAAAAGGGTGTATGGTGCTATTGATTCCAGGTCCCAGGTCATGCATGGACTGACCCAACTCTATGGGATGATAACATCATTCATTGCAACAAAAATAATGTCATTAAATTGATGACGTTATCAAACAATGGTTACCTGTAATGGTATCAGGGACCATTGGTGGTGCTCAAGTGTACATTCTACTTTTCTATTTAATTTTTTTGAATATATAAATTTATAAAGGGTGTAAATATAAAATTTTGGCTTGAAGAGATTTTTAAATATCCATTTTTTTAAACATATTTCTTTATTATCTTAACATTACATCTGCCTCTGATGTCTGAGTGTTTACCGATGCAATTTCGAAGATATGATACAATCTAATGAAAACGAAAGGTTTGTTGAATCTAATTTTGTCTAGATGCACACAATACAATACAATATGTGATGTAGTACAATACAATACAATACAATACAATACAATACCTGGAAGAAAAGCACAGCCAGCTGAGGGACACAGATGTTGAAAGTCATTTTCTGATTCCAGACAGGGTTAAAACCTGAAAAAAAGATTGTTGAAACTAATTATGCATAGTTGTCAACAAATATAATACAGTGTTACAGAATTTAATTTAACAATATGATACAGTATAATACCGTTAAGAAAGACATTAGTATGAATCATTGTTTCAAATTAGGTACTGAAAGATAACAATAAAATAATTTCAAGAAATTTTACAGCCAATTTTATAGACACAAGAGGACATCATGTTTATTTGGTTCACATATTGGCTGAGGGACTGCCTTAACCAATGGGAGACCTAGATCCACATGACGTCCTCTGGAGTTCAGTTTCCAAGTCTATGACCTTGGCTGTAAGTACATGGTCATCATCATGACACCTTCTGCTTAGACTAGTTCCCCATTAAACAAAATTAAACATTGCTATGATAATATTACCATTGTTTTCTATGTGATTAGTCTGCACGCTTTGGTTGTCAGCCTGTATTCCTTGCACTTCCAATTGGATGTACGGATCGATGATATTCTTTGATTTGGCACTCTTTGGTTTCGGCAATTGGTATCCACTTATTATCTGCAAATGTAGATAAAAATGTGACTTTTAAAAGTTTCGCTTATAGTACAAGCAGACTTTGATTGCACATTGTCTTTCAAGCCTATTAGAATACTGCCGTGTTATATTTCCAACCTTTTTTTGTGTGGCATAGTTCTTATTTTGGTGTAAGAAATATTGAAATATAAAGATATTTGTAGATGATCATAAAATTATATTATTTTTTTTACATTCATTTGTGCCAAAAGGACTCTTTTAAAACGTATTTCCAAGCCTGTTAACTCTTTGCATATAATTAGAATAAATTGCATTTATGTATAAAATGTATTTATATATTTATTTCCTACATTTAAATTCGAACTTATGCTACAATGTCAACTTAAACCGATTTATCTGAAAAACTTTATTTTATTTACCGTGACTTGCAAAGTTTTCTTCCACTCAGGCGGCTGCGCAGATGCCGGAAGATTCGGATCGAAGTTACTTTGTCTGGAAAGAAGGACATCCGGCTTTAAGATGTATCCACATCTTCCGTTGTCAAGGAAACGACCTTTGTAGAGCATCATAGGTTCATCATCAGTTTGGTAATTTAGAGCAACTGGAAAAATGAAACAAGTTTAAAGTGTTTATCTTATGTTCAGTTGACCGAGAGTAGTTTCATTCCAGCCGTTTCCAGCCAATGAATAAAATATAATATGGATTGCTGGTTCCTTAATATGAGTTCGGAAATTTCATGTGAGCACATGATCTTACAACGAAACAATGCGCATAATATTCGCATAATATGCACATAATATGTACATAATATGTACATAATATGCACATAGGTATTGCATTTGGCATTGACTCATGTAATATCAGTCGTAACAGTATATTTCACAAAGCATGGTGCAGTAGTTGTTACATTGTTTGGTCATATAATGTTACATAACAATAGGTGATATTTTCTCAGACAAATATCCCATGCGATCGATAGATCCTATAGATGATGTGTGGCAATATTGCACATCTATATTGCTCTCAGTCAACCAAAATACAATAGATGTGCAATATCATAAATTAAATATTGCTATAATACTCCTATTAAATATTGCACTGACCAATCTGACATCCAGCGTTCCAGAACTTGACAGGGTTGTAATTGGACGAGTTGACTCTCGATCCCGCGGGGTAAATTCTGCTCAGCTGTTTCTGGTTGTGAATTATGTAATCCTTTGGACTTTGGTCGACGAGATTGTCAGCTTTACTTTCGCCGAATGATGACATTTGTTTGCAGTTGTCTGCAATAATTAAGTGAACACAGTATAGCAGCAACTAGACTTGATGGCTCTCATGAGAGAGGAAAAAGTACATCACAAAAGTACATATATATATCTTATATGGAGAATAAAATATATTATATATATATATCTTTTATTCGACAGCTTCATGTCATTCATGACATATGGGTCACAATGTAAACAGAAAATACAAAGTAAATGACATACAATAACAATTAAAGAATAATAGAAAAGTAGTAAATAAAACTAGGTTCCAGCTACAATAAAGATTTGTTACAATACAATAGAAACATAATAATATACATTTTTCAATTTAAAGTTCAATCTTGTTATATCTATATATATATATATATATATATATATATATATATACATCTTACAGCATAATCCATAACAAATTATCTAACACACAGGTAATGAGAACATAAGTAGGGACATATATACATGTATGAAAAAAAATATATATACAAGATCGAAGATATGGTATAAAAATGCTTATAATGCAGAGACTCTCAGAATGATGGTCAACATGTTTAATGCCGGATGTTGGATGATGAATCAAATGTTTATTAGGCAGTAGTTACTATGCTGCATAGTAACTACTTTAGGCATCTATATCTACCAGAGATTTTCCAGTGTGAGTATAATAGTGTGTGACATTCAAATTGTTGATTGCCTACTATTTCGTTTTATTGCAAATAAAGTACAAATTGTACAAATGGGGATTTTAAATTTTAAAAGATGGGATAGTTATGCATGCTGTACATTCCTGTTATTCAAAGATGTTTTTCAGCAATGTTCGTCCAATTACACTCTACAGCGACATGGTCAAAAACCCCTTTGAACTAGACGGGTTAAATGCACTAAGAAAACCTGTTTAATATTATTGTACTGTAGTGTATTAATATTTTTGTATTATATTGTAATGACACAATATTATTGTATTGCATTGTATTGTATCAATATCATTGTATTGTATTGCATTGTATTTTAACAATTTACTAATAATCAATATTGTATTGTATTTTATCAACACAACTGCATTCATGAGCTTTCTCCGATTGCATGACCAACTAAGAAAACTTGCTGGTCTAAAAAAAGTGGTTGAAATGCTTTCGCGCTGTTCAGCAGGCGCTTCTTTTGATGTATCGCCTTGTCTGATTGGCTGAACAGCCGTTAAATTAATTGTTTTTTGATTCCGTGCCTTGACCACTTTCATAGTTAAGTACAGGTCATTATGCAAAAAAAGAAAATTATTGGACATAGTGTGGAAATGGTCAAGGCACGGATGCGAATTCAGGTAAAGTTTTCTTTGTGAGATGTGTAGCATTACGTGAACCCGAAGCTTATTACCTCATTATTACATCTGCCTTTGGCAGCTGGTCATATAAGCTGACTAAGAGCACTTGCAAAGTGCACTGCCCTTTATTTATTATTTATTCTAGATAACTGTTTATTCTAGATTACTGTTTATTCGATATATTTCTAGATCATTGCTTCTGGAGTCTATTGCTCTAATCACCTATCTGCTTAGTGCAATTTCTCATATGCAGCATGAAGTAATCCATGTTGTTGCCTGCTAGGGTTATTATCGCACTGCCGCCCTAATCCCTTCCAGTTTAAGGATGACATTCTGGCAGCCTTAAAGAGTTTGAGGGGGGTATCTCCCCACAGAATGGAGATGTTCATGCTCTATCCATCTCATTGCGCAACATCCAGCTGCTGAATCCTAATTGCCTAATGATTGGTCTATTGTTTTATGCATGGATGAGCTGGAGGGGCAGGGGGGATACTTCAGTGAACCCTCCCTGCAATATAATGAATTACACAATACAAATTATCAGTTTTTCCTTAATCATGAACTGGAGCTGAGAAAAAAAGCTATCTTGTCTTTCGGTGTTTTATACTTGTAATTTGGAAGTTATGCTCAATGTCTGAGAGGAAAAACACAGTGACAGTTACATGACAGGGTCACACTGACTTTAACTTGTCACTTTGGAAATCTGAAATTGCCACAGCAATTCAGAGGACTTCGTCATATTCCACTTATCGGAGTCTAAGTGGAGGAACTTTTACATTCCTTTGAAAATGACACTCTGATGGATGAACTTGCAATCTCATTATTATGTCTGACTCTGGCAGCTGCTCATATTAGTTTACTAATCTTCAGACCCATAATAATGACATAATACAATATATTTTAATCAAAATATTATCCTTACACTCTTTCGCGGCATGCTCGAACCCTTTGAACTTGACGCTCTGACAGATGGACACCAGGTCTGAAAATTCCCTACTCAGTTTGATTGTGTGTTTGTTCTTCTTTTCCACTTTCTCCTTCACTTCTTCATCCACCAAATCAGCTGCTTCGTCTTCTTCTGAAATTTCTCCATCTCCGTCAACATTGTCGGGCAATTTCTTCGCCTACATAAATAAAGATCAGAGGTAGTTTATAACAATTTGTTGACACTTAGGCGCCATCTTGGTTTTTTGTATTTTTCAGAAAAATGCCGAGAAAGACGAAACAACCTTTTCCCCAGCCCAGGGAGACCAAGGCCAGCAAGAAAAGGTCAGAAACTACCGGAACAAAGCTTGCTTCACACGCGGCTACGGCTCCCGAGGTACTGCCCGCCCACAATGGCGGCGTCCCCGGGAAACCGGCCAAATGTAAACAAACTCAACAACAATACGCCGCCATCTTGGAATTACTGGAACTTGATAGGCGACAAAAAGCAGAGCAAGCACCACCACCAGTACCGCAAGAAATTGCCTATTCCTTGCAACAAATGTCTAATTTGCAATCTTTTCTAGTCACCCAAGATGAGGTAACCAAGATCCAGATGAAGGCCATAATTCATGGAATTCACCTATCCTTCCTCCCTCCCTCCACCCCCACTTCACCTGTCATTTCAGACAGGAAATCTTTTTCATTTCAGACTCCTCCCAACACAGCTGCTCAGGCTGCTGCTACTGCTGATGCTACTGCTAAGGCCATTGCTGAGGCTACTGCTGATCCTGCTGCTGATGATGCTGCTGATACCACAATTAATAGCCATATTTCTCTCACAGACTCTAACACAGGCCAGCTACCTGAAGACATGGATACAAACTTCACTCTTCAGCAAAGCAGGAAAAAGACACACAAGAGAAACCGGTCCACCCAAAGCCTTCACTCTAACTCAACCCCTGGGCCAGAGTCCCCTAAGAAGGCTAAGACCACCCTCTCTTCCCCTCTTCCCCCCCCCCCTCTCCCCCCTCCCCAAAAACCAACTTGCCTCCTCTTTTCACAGAATTCTCCACATATGCCAACTCAGCTAAGATTTTTCTTGAACTGAAAAAGCACATAAGATACTCCAGAAGAACCCAAGCAGGCAATCTACTGATCTACCCCCGATCAGCAGAAGACAGCACTACACTCCTCAGCCTCAACCTAGTAGGCTGCAAAATCAGAGATACCAAGAAGTCCAGAACTCCAGATGACAGCCTCACAGTTGTCATCATTGGAGTCCCCCCCAATTACACAAATGATGAATTTTCTTCCATTTCAGGACTCCCCAACTGCCTCCGAATGCAAAGTGCAGCCCTCGGAAGACCCACCAACTGCGTCAAGGTCACTTGCTCCTCCCCCGAGAGAAACAGGGCCTACTAACCAATGGACTCTATTTTGATTTCAGAAAACTCAAGGTCGAAGAATACCAATCCAGAAGGCCTCTTCAGTGCATCCGCTGTCAATCCTTTGGCCACAGAGGGAACACCTGGTCTAAAGAAATCAGGTGTAAGCGCTGTGGCCTCGGGCATGGGCACAAGGAGTGCCCTTCTCCTGAGAAGGCCTCCTGCACCAACTGTCAAGGAGAACATCCCGCATCCTTCTCCGGCTGTCCTTCCTATAAGGCAGCCCTACTCTCCAAGAAATCACAAGACACCAACACAGCCCAGAAGATAGCCCCACCCGCCAACCTACTAGATGCCACCCGCATAGCTGCCACAGTAGCCCAGATTCTGACCCAAATCCTCCAACCTCTCCATCCTGGAATCTCGGAGGATTCCATATTAAGTATCACAGCAACAACAGTATCCAACATTTATAAAGTCAATATGACCCCCTCCCAAATTTCTGAATTTTCCAAGTAGTGACTAGCATCCCAACCCCAAAGTAAACTTCCTGTTCTTATAAATAATTTTATTTTTTCCCACATCCTAACACCTTCACATTCTTTTTCCTTCCAGATTTCCTCCCTTGAAGCGGTCGACGTGGTGCAGAATCCAGATCCTGGACCAATCGGGCCGTCTGACCATGATGTCCAGGATCCCCCACAAGACACCAAAAGCGCTGAAGCTGCTTAAAGCAGGACCTCGCTTTCTCTTACACTACAGACAGTTGGGCCCAAACCTTTACGTGCACTAGAGCAAGATATCATAAATGCAATTGTAAATAAATCATCTTAGTGATAAAAGGTTACAATGTAGAAATAAAGGAAAAATAGTTAGAATTTTTAGTGGAATGAAAAGAATGGTGATTATGTATGGCCAAATATGCCATGTGCGTTTTCCATGAGAAGGATAAATGCATGGAAAATGCATGGTTTTGCTTAATTATAATAAAGTGAAAAAACCATGTGTTTATATCAGAGAAAATATGTTGAAATGGAAGTGAGCTGTATTCTACTCATGTGTACGTCAGATTTGGGTGTAATATTATAAGATAAATCTTGGTATATGTTAATATACAAAGTCAAATAACACAATGCAGGATGCTTAAGGTATCACCATATTCATATTTTGTCTAATACAATGTACAATAAATGACAAACTTTGCCCTGGCACAGTTGTGAATCAACACAGGCTCTGTGACATGCTTTTTACCAGTTTAAATTAATAAAAGTCAGTCTTTAAAAGAAATGATGGTGTCCTTTAGACGCTAGGCATAAAGCTGCCTCAAAAAGAGTCTCCTGCTTTTAATTGAAATGGTATGAGTTATGTACCTTGATTAAAATTTTTCCTTTCAGAGCTTCTGGTGATGGCAATTCTTCTATATCTGGTAATGGGGTAACATACAGCAAGTCTGTGAAAGAAGAAACAGACAGTGATTAGAAGACATCAAGGCTTTGCTTCCACTGGAACTGTTTGGGTGGTGTATAATACATGACAACACAGTACAGGCAAGATAGGCTTGACTTAATGTGAGGGGAGATACTGTCATTATGGTTAATTGTATGACACAAAATTGGCACCTTGTGTAGGAATCTGGGACTAAAAAGTGAAATATAGATAAAATCGAAACAATACGAAAGTAAAATTTCTTCAACATTTTATGGCGGTAGGACAAATGGAATTCAGTCCCATCCAAACTTAGTCCACAACCCCCATGTAAAAGGGGGGTGGGAACATGTTCCTTGTAATCAATTAAATAAGATCCATGATCAAATAATTTCTTACCGCCCAGTATTGTCTTCATATAGTGTGCCATTCTTTGCTGTTGTTCAATGGAGCAGTGATTTTCAATGGACAGTATCACTGGATATCTGTGAAATAAGAACATTACTTCAATTCAATTAGGCTCAGAAAAAGCATTAAATTTTGCCAGTGATCAGTGCCTCACTGAAGATAATATACTGGGCTGCAGTCAGGGCCAAGAACTGCATCAATTTCATCTATAACAACTTAATTTCTCATGAAAGGGCTATAATTTCCACAATCTGGCTAATATTTATCAATCTTTCAACATATTGGCTCACTTCTATACCAATCTGGAAGCCCAGCACTCCTTCCCTGAGGAACTACAACTTCAAAACACTTATCTCCACCCTCGCACTGGGACCGAGGATGCTTGTCTCATCCGCTGCCAGTCAATTGATTTCATAGACGGAGAAACCTTGAGGAGGTTCTCTGTCAAAAATATCATCACATTAAAACAGTTAAGAAACAACTTACTGTGATTGTTTGAATGCATATTCCTTAATGCCTTCAATTGTGTCTTTAAATAGGATTTTGCTGGTCATCGTGTATCCATGGTAAATAATAGGGTCGTCATTTGGCCCATCCCAGCAGTCCACTGAATAACAATAAATTTCCTTTTCAATCAACAATTATATAATGTTATTCAACATTTATTACCATATTTTTAATATAAATAGCAGTCAAGTCAAACATTAAGTAAATGTACACAAAAGATGGTAGGCTGTCTCCAGATAGGCGTATTTGCCTTTGACAATTTGTCTTTATAACTGTATGTTGGGCTTTATACTAAAATGATATTTTATTATGTGGTTATTAAACATACATACAAGAAAACAGTTACATCAAAATAATGAAAAGTTGACGTGAAATCTGCGGTACAAATATCCATATGCGTAACAAAATGACAAAAATTGATTTATATGGAAAATAACAAAAATTTATATATAACAGGATATTGAAGCATACCGTCAACCCATAAATACTCATATATCAACTATATAAACTACACATAATACAAAATAATAAAAATATAATATAAATATATATAACTTATATATAATTATGATATAAATATCTAAATATGGTTTCAATAATAAAACGGCAAAAGACTAATGAATTTTTTTTACATTTGGGCACTATCGCCAAAAGTTCATTTAATTGCATTACTGTAATGGTGGAAGTTTCCAAAGATCTTGCTTTGGTAAAAAAACATCAAGGATGATTTCAAATTTAATCAACTTACATTCCACACATCGACATCCTCTGAGCAGGGCTCGGATGTAAGCATCAACTGCACTGTTGCCTCTTAGCTGATCTGCCATCAGGTATCTTTCAACAAAGAAAAAATATGGAAAAGGTGAAGTAAAGCGGATGCAAATTATTGACCATATTTAGCGAGCGTCATTGCCAGGCCTATGACATAAAATGCTTGAATTCAATGAGTGCTGTCACAAACTAATGGTCGCGCTGAGACCAGAACGCTAGTTTATTTTCCTTTTCCCAAACCCCCGCTACTCTCCACAAATGTGTTCTTATTGTGTGCCAGAACGAAATTTGGTCAAAAATGCAGATTATCTTTATGTTTCATGGACGCCAAATATGGTTAATAATTTGGGTCCATTATACTGCACTAAACCCAAAAATATATGGTTGTATCAAAGAGACCTATGGAAAGAGCGGCCAGTTCTTCATTTGCATAAGCCATAGCCGCCATTTTAGGGTTGGTGCATGACACGCCCGCAGTGACGGTTTCACATCAAAACAATGAAAGGATTTGTTCACTTAATACACTAATGAAAATCAAATAACTAATTTTATAGACTGATGAGAGAATCATAATGAAACATTTTTTAAAGCTCAAAGTCAGTGTTTTACATTAATTTTGAAAAAGCAGAATTATGACATCACAATACCAATAATCACAATGATGTCACTTGCCATTGTCATGATTATGACGTTATATAGAAAAGTTCATTTATTTTTGCCCAAAACACACCCTGAACGCTTTGTGAGGTTTGCAATCTGGATGAGATGCTAGATGAGTTGCACTTTATTTGTAAATGTGAACTATATAGTGAATCAGAAATGAATTTTATCACGATGTATTATCATTCGATTATCTGGAAATCCAAATTTACATGATTTAAGTGTTCAAGACAAATTTACTTATTTAATGATTAATGAACAGTTAAAAACAACTATAGATTCAAATTTCAATGTTACCAAATTAGAAGAAATAGGTTACACCATAATTAGAAGTTTTACACTTCATGTTTGCATTATCTGCCTAAGTACAATTGATTTCTCAGTGACAAATAAGCCCACTTTTTTTGATTTCATGTGTATTTATTGGTCTTGTCAATAAAGATTTTTGTATCGCATTGTATCGACATTAAGATTTGATATGCTAGCTGAACGACATCAGTCTGCTCACGACTTGATAAATGAGAACACTACTTACGTGTTGTGAGAGAAGTCTATCTAGTATGTGCTAGAAATGTTTCATCTTAAACAAATTTTGATTTTGCGCCACCACCAATTAAAGCACCACCTGGTGATAAATGAGAGCATCACTCACGTGTTGTGAGACGAGTCTATCCAGTAATGTGCTAGAGGGCGCCTCATGTCTTGATAAATTGTCTCGTGTTTCTGGTTGAAAATACTCATAATCGGAGCTTCCATCATGGCATGAAACGCTGAAATCATGAAAGATTTTTGTTATCCGAGGAATATCTACAAAAGGACATATTCAGAAACATGTTGGAAATTATCTAACAACCAATTTCTAAATCACTAAGCCTAAATAATGGTACATTATGAGTTAGTATGGAGAATTAGAATGTGACACAAAACATAGATCGAAACACGACAACCCTCAGCAAAATGTATATGTCTTCGAAATTAACCATTACATGTGGCGTTTTCTACAAAAATGTCTACCCGTGTCCAGAGAGCAAATTCTTCATTGTTATAAAAGTACTTAAATTATATCCACAGAATTATCAAATGCTCACCATAGTAACCCATCTTAGTCTTTGAATGCAATGAACTGCATTTTTCAAACGTCTGGATTAGTTTCTTGCAATCAGCTTCAGAGATGTTCGTTTGTTGTTCATTTTTGAAGAAATTTTGCAAATCACCGGGATCTAAATGCTTGCTAGCATTGCAGTACCTGAAAAAATGATATGTAATAAGTAATGACAATTATAATTGACTAAAGCATAACATAACAGTTTCGCCCAAAGCCTTCCATTTGTGTCTGTTTATCAGATACCCATAGGGTCAGTAATCAGTCAGCATTATGTAACTTTACAATTAATATCATTATCATTGGGAAATACATCTGCCTTGTCTTATAAATTGCTTCAAATCAGGTTTATACACCCGGTGAGAGTGAAATTCGCCACGACAACGAGATTCGCCACTCGTAATAAACTGCAGTAAATACTTATTAGATGACTTTCGCAGTGACAGAGTACTGTCAATGATATAAACAATCAGTTTTGCAACAAGTCATGAACTTGCAAGGTGTATAATTCTGTTCTAAGGGGGCGAATCTCGTTGTCGTGGCGACTTTCGCTGTGGCCAAGTGTTACAGTTCACTCATTTATTTGGATAATTTTAATGTAGCCATTTTGACAAGACAGCCAGTGAATGTTTTGTTAGTCACAATGACTAAGGCTGGCTATCTCTTAAAGTTCCTATGTCTCTAGATTTAGCATAGGCAAATACTTATATAAATCAATACTACCTTTTGATATTTTTTACCGTCACATGTTCATTTGTGCACAGCAATTTAACTTTCGGGTACAGTAAATAGTATAAATATAGTTTTTCATGCCATAAAAAATTCAATATGAAAACAAACCAAGTGATGACGTCACAATACTAAACAATGGTGATGATGTCATTTCCATTGTGTTTCCAATGTCTTGGTCCGGATTATCATTCAATTTATGATTTAGTTTTTGTGTAATTAACGTCTTATAGACTGACTACCTGTCTTGACTTATTAAGGTCATTTTAAACTATTTGATACAGTCTTAAAACTTGCAATTTTGACAGACAGTGCTGCCTTAAGATAAAGCTGACTAATTCGACACTGTCTAGTTACCAAGATTGAAGTCAAAAAGTCCCACAATATTTTATTAGGCCTAAAATACTGATATTCATCCTAAAAATCCTTCAGAAATGGGTGGATAATGCAAAGATAGGATTCAGATAGATACAGACATCTAAAGTAATTTTCAAAAAGCTTCACTGTAGGTTGACTTCTATCATAACTTAGTGTTTGGTACCCGCGTGCGGTCTAGTTCAACGATCAGAGAGCATCGAAAACTAAAATCGTTAAACCTATAATTTTTTGTTCATAAAAAATATAATGGGGGGACTCTTAGGTCAACAGGGGAGCTGAATGCCAGTCCTTGCAAAATGTGTGATGTCATCAATGTACATTGCATAAGGACCAGTATGAAGCTCCCTTATTTATCCAAAGTCCCCTTTTGTGTCATTTACTTCTCAAAGATGCATTTTATTTCTTGTCTGTCTGTCAGCTTGCCACAGAAAATCGTGAAATCCTCCTTCGTCCAGCCATCTTTAGCGTCTTTGATCTGTAAGTGCATACAATTTTAAAAAGCATTAATTTTATCAAATACGTTTTCGTCTAAATTAAAATAACACATATGCAAACAAATAAAAACCAGAAAACATTCATGCAAAAATTGTATATAGAAAAAGAACCAAAAAAAAAAAAAAAAAAAAAAACTCAAGGCAAAATTTGAAAGAGAATTGATTGACTATTGCATGAGTCTGGCATGCAATAAGTAGAATAACCAACATCCAGGAATTAGATGGAAAAAAAAAATAAAGTAAAAAAACAAAACAAAAAAAAACAACAACATAAACAGCCTCACAACCCAAAATGAACACCACAACAATATAACATCACAACCAACATCACAATATACCAAAAAATTTGATGTCGATGTTTACAAAGGCTGGCCAGTTTGGTGTCATCTATATTGTAAGTATAATTTCTCGCATCGTGTATACTAACATTATAGATGGCGCTAACTGTATGGGCGTCAGCCTCCATGTTCATGTTCGACAACAACTTCTTGACTTCTTTGAAATTTAACGTTCCGTCGTCATTTTTGTCTGCTTTGTGAAAGAGTTGGTTCATCCACCTGAGTAAGGGGTTAAGGAATTGTAAATCAAAAATTTGATTGTAACGAATTTAACGTCTCATCATTATTTCTACCTCTGATAAATTTTTTTTTATCAGAAATCTCATCTTATAAGTACAGTACTGGAATAAATTTTATAGTAATCATAATAATACAGGTTAAAGAACTGTAAATTAAAATTAACTAGAATTCACATGGGATGTGCAGAGCTCTGCCCATAGCAGCTGAACACTTTGGTCGCCAGTGGGATCGAAATCGCGACATTTGCCACCACTTTCGCAGGCTGGATGCAAGCAGATGGCCTACTAGCACTGGTACCGCATCTCGTACAATGTAGTGAGACTGGTCGCTAGCAATTCTTACATGGGTTATGAATGGCTGAGTCAAAGCCATGCTATGATTGGTCATTGCGTCGTGCTCTCTGGTAGATTGGTTTGGACATTTCCCCCAAAGAATTAGCCAATCAAACAGAAAAGACTCAGCCAATCAGCAAAATGTCAGGATCCTGACACAAAGTCATGTGATAATGGCGGCCAAGACCGACTCCTTTGCACTCGTGTGGAGGAGGGGGACCAACTTAGTGGCCTATGGGTCAGCAGTTGCAGAATTAGGATGTAGCCCACATGCAGGACGCTGGATGCGCTATGGTTGGCGTGTACGGAAGCAGGCAGGACGTTGAGTAGTAAAGCAGCGGAGTCCGTCAACGAAAATGCGCAATGGATACGTTCAGAAGTGACCAATGAGGCAGAAAATGAATAAGAGACTGTAGTTGAGCATAATCTGGTTAAATACTAAGGAGCAGGGCAGAAAAGTATGGCTAACTTGTGTTTTCATCTGGAAAAGGATTGGCAACATCACCCATGAGGCGACATCACTCGCAAAAACGAGGTGATAACAAAAACTCTCCCCACTTCGTAGGGCAGAGCTAAATATGAGATGGTTTTTAAAGAATTATCATCTCACCATTCTATATTGATTCCAATAACAATCATAACCTTTAAAATTAATAATAATAATAATAACAATCATTTTATTCGCACAAAATTGTACAAGAACAGTAATCTTAATCATTGAAGCAAAGCCATCTTTATAACTATTAGTGTTTATTAATTATTATAAAGGTGTTTGATTCACTATTTCGTGTATTACATCTTGTTCAAGTACACACTTTTGGGTATGACTGTATACATTATTAGTTTACTTTGCCCCCACCCCCCCCCCCCCAGGTGATCCCCCCCCCCTACAATGTCACGAGTTAAAAATAATATGTTCCTGACAGTCTATGCTTAGCTTGTGGCTAAATTGGTTGCCATGGAAATAGGGCATTGTAACACCGAAATTATATAGAGCATGAAAGACATATAGATGTGTTGTTGACAATGAAGCAGAGTTATTTACGCAAATATGTGGAGGTGGAGTTATGCATGAATGACTTTGGCAAAAGTATTATATTGAAGGCAAAATATGAAAATATGAAAATTATAATAGTATCGTTATTTACATGTATCATGTCAAGGTGTAAACAAATGCAATAATATTGTGATTTTGAAAATTTTGTAATAGAATTTGAAAATGTACTCATGAGATAATTTTGTAATATTTGATGAAATATGTAAAATTAGTGAAAATTGTGTTATTTATTATAGTTAGTGTGAATGAAATGATGTCATAATTTTATGGAAGTATTACAAATTCCATAGAAGAAGCTACAGATAAAGCATGTAAATATTTAGGTAATATCACTAATATATTTTTATTCTCAGTGAAAATATGTAAAAACATTTAATGAAGTCCACAGGGCAATTGTGTTGAATTATGAAACAAAAACTTCTGATATTATCATGCCCAATAACAATGTCAGCTTCAATGCTACTGATTTGAAGCTTTGGTCAACACATGTTGAGGTGATTAGCATAATAACATTTGGAGTCCACACCATGTTATACATTAACCTCACGGGTGGGGTCTTGTACTTGCCTCAGCATGGACATCGTGTACAAGGCACCACCAATTTACTTCTCATGTGAATGTCACAGACATCCAGCTGAGATGCAGTTCATAATAGTTGATTTTCACGGAAGGTTCTCTGTATTTCCACCAGGTGGCTATGGTAGAATACTGCGATTCTATTGGCTGAAAAAGTTCCCGCCCTTGGCTGTGATTGACTGAAGCCAAATGCACCCTAGCAGCAGTATTTTTAGTACATTTTAATGTATATTTGACATCTTATCGTTCAGTTGATTTCTGTTATTTCCTAGGGAAAATTATATGAATGGAATCAGTTAGATATGACCTACTATGTCTGAAAAGCAAAATGAGAAATAAGAAGAGAAGAAAGACTCATGAACAGGCAGAAATATCATGTACATCAAAGGATACATCTCTTGCTCCGAATGAAGTTTACAATGTTCGCTGTTCTCGTGAAGATATTTCAAGCCTTGTAGCCAAAGATTTCGATCCGCTTCGGTATCGAAAACCAAATCCAGACATTTTCGCTTCGCGTAGATGATTGACAGGCATTGCTTGTCCTGTAGAAATAAACAATGATAAAAAATATGAATAATGGTCCGATATTTTCCTCTTATTTAAAGAATTTATACTGTAGTGGGTGTGAGGTGGATGACTAATAGATCGTCATATATCAAACTACATGTGGAAAAGTCTTTCTCTTTCTTTATGTAAACGGTTTTTTCAATAAATAAAAATAATTTTGAAATTATTATGGATCTAAGGAAGTCTGTATCATTTGAATTATTTAATTTTGTGGTACATGGCCAATTATGCCACGTGCATTTTCCATGAGTTTGGATAAAAGCATGGAAAACGCATGGTTTTGGCCTCATTATAATTAGCTAAAAACCATGCGTTTTCCATGCATTTAATAATAATTTAGGGCTGTACACCTTTATCTTTAAAACGATACGATATGTATCACGATACAGTAAAACCGATATGATACGTATCATGATACGTATCGTTAAGCTGTATCAATAGCAGAATTAAACAAAGCCTACAGTAATGACAATTAACAATGAAATATCGTCAATGTCACTAAACAATGTTCTGGAATTATTCCGAAACGATTTTTTCTGGTTAGCGGGTGTCCTATTAGCTGAAAATCGCCGATCTGCATACCGTTTTATTTTACCGTTATTATGAATAACGATTATCAATACCCGTATCGGTATCTTTGTACCGGTACAAACGGTATATCGAGAACCGGTGTACAGCTCTAGCATTTATCCTTCTCATGGAAAACGCACGTGGCACATTTGGCCATGTACGTGTATATATAAAAGTGTTTTCCTAAAATAAGGCAATAATATATCATATAAGAATTTTTTCTTCAGTATACACAAGGATTACATATGCAATATTAACAGCTTTAATATTGGAAAGAGAGTTCCTCCATTCGGAAAAGAGTCGCCAAAACACTGATGCATTTGCATATGTTATACATATGTTATCAGAAAGTGATTTTTTCCTAATGGCCCAATATTAGTCATCACTTCCTTATAAGTCAACATTGAATAACTATAGTAAAAGTAGCAACGTTTAAGGAGTTTGACTCGTAAATCAACAAGAATAAGATAGATAGATAGATAGATAGATAGATAGATAGATAGATAGATAGATAGATAAATAGATAGATAAATAGATAGATAGACAAATACATAAATAGATAGATAGATAGATAGATAAATAGATAGATAAATAGAAATTTAGATAGATAGATAGATAGATAGATAGATAAATAGATAAATAGATAAATAGATAGATAAATAGATAGATAGACAAATACATAAATAGATAGATAGATAGATAGATAAATAGATAAATAGATAGATAAATAGATAGATAGACAAATACATAAATAGATAGATAGATAGATAGATAGATAAATAGATAGATAAATAGAAATTTAGATAGATAGATAAATAGATAGATAAATAGATAGATAGATAGATAGATAAATAGGTAGATAGACAAATAGATAAATAGATAGATAGATAGATAGATCCCAGATAGCATTCCAAATCTTTTCAACATCGGCTCAACGTTGGCGATGTCAAAACGATGTTGTATTGAAGGCGGCCGACTTAGAAACGATGCTGGGCCGATTTGGAATGCTATCTGGGATAGATAGATAGATAGATAGATGCATTCATACATACATAAATACATAGGTAATATAGTCACACAGTTAAGGAAATTTTTATTATTATTATTATCTTAGTCAAAAACGATTATGAGTGATATAATATGAACTAAGTCATTATATTATGCTAATGACATACATTATATAATTCAATACAATTGTCAAATAAAGTTTTGTGTAATCTATTGTTGTTGTTTTTGTTAAATTGTTTTTATATTTTACTTAAACCTTTATGCCTAATTGAATCTAAATCGAGGCTAATGTTATTTTTAGTAGTCGGGGGCTAATTTAAGTGACAGTTCACAGTTTCACAAAAATAGAAAAAAACATATTTAGTGAATATTACAAAACCAAATAGTGGGAAAAGACAATAGAAAATACAAACATAAAAAGACAAAA
Organism: Alitta virens; assembly: GCA_932294295.1. Lineage (NCBI taxonomy): Eukaryota > Metazoa > Annelida > Polychaeta > Phyllodocida > Nereididae > Alitta > Alitta virens. The sequence goes on along the minus strand of OW028576.1, from coordinate 40,456,638 downwards.
ACATGAGGAAAATTTTGCTTCACACACGTTGCACCAACAAACCTCCCACTTAAAAAACATAAAACTGAATTGTTTGTCTGACTTGTATGCATATGGGTGTGAGTAGCTTCATAAAAATTGCCCTTAAAATGTCTGAAGTTTTGTGTTAAGTTCGAAGACTATGTACAGAATATAAAATTTTAAAATTTATAACTCTCTTTCACTATTTTTAATTTTTTAGTTATGGTAGTTTAATATAACAGCTAGCTAGCTTGCTAGATAGAGATATATATATATATATATATATATATATATATATATATAGATAGATAGATAGATAGATAGATAGTTAGATAGTTAGATAGATAGATAGATAGATAGATAGATAGATAGATAGTTAGATAGATAGATAGATAGTTAGATAGATAGATAGATCGATAGATATAGATAGATCGATAGGTAGATAGGTAGATTGGTAGATAGAAAGATAGATAGTTTGTGTAGTAACATTTGAAGAGATAGACAGGTAGATAGATAGATATATAGATAGATAGATAGATATATAGATAGATAGATATTTGAAGAAATTTTAAGTTTTGCTGAGATATGCACATAATATAATCATAGAAATTTAGATGTTTATTTAATAGTTTCGTAAATTTATGATCAGGTTTTAATATCAGCATACTTTCCTAATTCTATAATTCGGGTTTTATGAGGTAAGTAGCTATAGATTTGATCCAAACTAATGTAGATAATATCGTATCCCTGCCCCGATAATAAGGCTAGCAATATCTTAAAAAAGGAAACCACCTGCACAATGAAATGTGCTAATAATACGCTAGGCGCATAATTGATACTCAAGCCAGTATGGTAATAAAATAAACTAACCTGGATATCAAGTTTTTGGAAATGCTTATTGAAAGCATCAGACTGCGGACCTTCCCTGACAGTGTCTATATCAAAGACAGGTACTGAAAAAATAAAATAAATATTTCAAAATTAGCTTAAAAATGGGTCATTGAAATATGGCCATAAACAATGGATGTACATATTAAAAAATAAAAAATATAAATTATGAAACTTTGATTTTTTGAAAATATAAATAGTTCTTTTCCAAATATCTGTTCCAAATAAAAAGTGGAATTACATTTTATATATAATATTATTACAAAAGATTATGAGGATTTTGTAACGGTAATGATTTATTTCTAGATAAATTGTTCTGTGCCAAATAAATGATGGTAAAGCAACTACATACAGTCGGGCTCAAAAGTTTACATTAGGGCTGTGCACCGGTTCTCGATATACCGTTTGCACCGGTACAAGGATAACGATATGGGTATTGATAACCGTTATGTAATAATAATGATACAATTAAACGGTAAACTAGGACACCAGGTTACCTCAAGAGATTTGTGTTTTATTGGGGCTGTACACCTTTATCTTTAAAACGATACGTATCACAATACAGTAAAACCGATACGATACGTATCATGATATGTATCATTAAATTTTGTCAATTAGTAATTTAGTACATATATATAAAATTATAAACGTAAAATAATCAAAAGATATCAAATTTAATGAATCATCTTCATTGAATAACTGCAAACTATTGTGTATTAAGAGTGGCTGATATTTTTTTTCACAAAAACTGGAACATCTGGGTAGTAGGTGTCTTATTTGGAAATGCTGCTCGGCATACCATTTAATTGCATCCTTATTATAAATGACGACCGGTACAAACGGTATATCGAGAACCGGTGTACAGCCACTTATGGGGTACTGGCTTCATATATATTAGAAAGTCATAGTATGAGTCTGTATATATATACAGCAGGTCCTGCTTCCCAGATTTTCCAGTGTTTGTGAAGAAAAATAACAGCGACTCTTAATAAAATTAATAGTTTGCAGTTATTCAATGATGATTTGTTCATTACATTTGATAGTATGTTTTGATTATTTTAGGTTTATAATAAACTTTTATATATATGTACTAAATTAATTGACAAAATTTAATGATACGTATCATGATTGGTTTTACTGTATCGTGATACGTATCGTATCATTTTAAAGATAAAGGTGTACAGCCCTAGTTTAAATACAACTGAGCAAAATACAGTCACTTCCATTTCCACGTATTTTCTCCTGAATAATCTTTAGATTCCAATAAAATTTCTTACCATTTCCAATATATCTATCAACATTTAAGGAAACCTTTCCACTTGAATGATTATATTATTTTTGCACTAAGTTTTCAATGACAAAATATTATCGAAAAACGAGTTGGCATTTATTATGGATCCAAATATAGGACTAAACATTTATAAGCTATTTATAGTCTTGATTGAACATAGAGTTTTCGGTATTAGGAAAAATGACATTATTGTAACTAATTATTTATTAACTGCCCCTCATCCCACAAAACTAATTGAACTCCTACAAGGCTATAACTATTATTATAATCATAAATGTATATGCAAAATGCAAAATCAACATATAATATTACTTTTGAGAGCGCTGGAATCTCTGAATGTAAATTTTCGTGCTAATTTCTGCTTCTTGGAATCCATCTGCTTGACGAAGAGTGAGTCTTCCTGAAGTCGGTAAGTTCTTCGATATAAGTTTCCGTTCTTCTTCAGTTTCCTCATCGATGTCCCATTTTGCAAAATTTGGAGGGAATCTGAAGTAGCCGCTGTAACAATAAATGGATACAATAAATAAATTGATAAGTACATTCATATATGCAGGTGTTCTCATAATTTTGACCAGTACTGTAACCGCGCTGATGTCAGTCCGATCGTACATGTCATATATGACTTAAAAATTATTACTAGTTGGTAATCGAAGAACATGCTAGATCGGACTGACCTCAGTGTTGTTACAGTACTGGTTAAAATTATTAGAACACCTGTTCAAAATGAACTAAAGTTACATTCCAAAAAAGTTGGTTCCCAGATAGCATTCCAAATCATATCGGCGTCGGTACTTTGATTTTTTTTTTACCAAATGTAATTGCTATGTCACAATGTGTACATGAAATAAATAAATGAATAAATATATATATATATAGAACATTGAAATTCTTTAAATGAAAGTGATGGCCCTTAGGCTAGAAGACCTGGATGTTCATTACCCATGCTACCAGTTTTAGGTTTTTGCTCACTATTGTTAAAGACATGGTACAAAAACAGTCATTTTCATTAAACAAAACATTGAGCAGGGTGACCCCTCTAAGATGATCACGTCATCGCTGCCGAGGGTCCACCCACGAACCAACACTAACTGTGGAAAATTACAATAATATCAGCGGATTCAGCACCTGGAGTCTATGAAAAGCATAATATTTTTACATATCCATATGAATGACTTATATACAGACTCATACTATGACTTTCTAATATATATGAAGCCAGTAACCCATAAGTGGGGTACTGATGAAGTTTCAATTTATAAAACACAAATCTCTTGAGGTTAAACCTTTACCTAGACAATTACGTCACATTTAAACGGCATACAATATCATCTGATGATTAAATTGCATTCTTCAGAACAGAGATACGTATTCATTTTTCAAATTAGAAAAAAAAAATTTTCACGGAAGGTTCTCTGTATTTCCACCAGGTGGCTAAAACAGAATACTGCAATTCTATTGGCTGAAAAAGTTCCCGCCCTTGGCTGTGATTGGCTGAAGCAAAGTGCATCCAAGCAGCAGTATTTTCAGTGCATTTTAATGTATATTTGACATCTTATCATTTAGTTGATGTTTGTTATTTTTCTGAGAAAGTTATTTTTATGGAATCAGTTAGTTATGATATACTCTGTCCGAAAAGCAAAATGAGCAATAAGAGGAGAGGAAAGACTTATGTATTTCTGAGTTTAGGGCTGTTCAGTTAAAGGACTCTATGCTTCAAATTATCGAATTATGCTTATCACAATCAAATGAATATGCATGGTGTCCAATACATTTTGGATTGTAGTGAGAAGATAATAATTCAAGATATGCTATAATTTTCAATCCCTAATTACTAAAATAACATACATTACAACATTGAACATATCCAACAACAATATATATGAGATCTCGAATTAGTAAAAAATGTAGTTATTCAAACAGATATGCTGTCCAATAAATTTTGTCTGCCGGTGTACATTACATTTACATATTTAAATATATAACCATGTATATTTGTATGTTATATAATATATGTACCCAAATATACATTATACATGAGAGCATCATTGGCATTTCCTATATAGTATATGGGCATTATATGACCTCTTATGTTAGATCTATTGTTGACATATATATTTATATATATATACTATAGCCTCCAGTTAAAGTAGTCTATTAGTCATGCACCAAGCTATGACATCGTTTTTCATGTTTATGAATTGTAAACATCAATATCATGACACCTACATGGCTATGTAGATCTGAATTACATGTGAAATAATATCGTGATTTAACATGGTATTCTTATTGCTAACTTTTTAATAAATATCTATCATCTGAACAATGCATTATTTGGAAATATATTTGTATGAAAACAGTGGATACAATAAGTTAATTAACAAGATATATGATTGAATAATTAATAGATTGATAGATAGACAGATATATAGATAGATAAATAGATAGATAGATAGATAGATGTACAGACAGACAGATAGATTGATAGATAGATAGATAAATAGATAGATAGATAGATAGACAGATAGATAAATAGATAGATGGATAGATAGATAGATAGATAGATAGATAGATAGACAGATAGATAGATAGATAGATAGATAGATAGACAGATAGACAGATAGATAGATAAATAGATAGATAGATAAATAGATAGGTAGATAGATAGACAGATAGATAAATAGATAGATAGATAGATAGATAGATAGATAGATAGATAGACAGATAGATAAATAGATAGATAGATAGATAGATAGAAAGATAGATAAATAGAGACATATTTATGATATTTTAAATTGACTACCCAGTAACAATATGTACAATTATACCATTTATGTACGCAGGCAAATTGTGTGGATTTAATTCAGAGGTTGTTGTGTTACTGAGGTTGTCTTTAAAGCGAGGTTGAACTGTGGGGCGACACAATGCACTTAAAAAAGAACACCTAGATTCTAAGACTGTTTTAAAGTCTCCCAAAACTTGGATAATAACTACTGTAATTGGAGAAAAGTTTCAGAGTTAAGAGCACCTCCATATTAAGACCACTTCAGTGATTTTAGGGGTGCCTTATTTGTGGTGTTCCGCTGTATGAACTCGATTATTATACAAAGCTCCAGGCCATAACAAAATACAGAGTATTTATATTATGCAGTCACTCAGCTGTAACAACGTTTTCGGACCATGGAATTTGTTATATCAGAATTTTGCTTTGAGTGGTCTGAGTTAATAATTGCATATACATCTGAAATCTGAAATTAAAATCAACCTCACTGTAAAAGCCACCTCACAATTTAGACTAACACATTTTGTGTGAAATGATCTCTGACTATTTGATTTTTTCCTCCATGCCATATACAGGACACTTCGCAATTAAGAATACTATATTTAACACCATTGTACATGTTGTATAATCCCTAATGCACTATTGAAATTTATCTCACAAAAAAGACGACCTCACCATAACAATTAATAAATTTCTGTCAATTTGTATAGTGCATTTAAATCAACAGTTTATATTATATACTTGATTTATTTTTATCCTCAGTGCCAACTGTGAAATAGTATTTATTAATTGATACCCTGAATAAATAATACATTTTATCAATCAATTAATCAATCAATCACCCTAAATTATTTAAATTCTATTCTGAGCTATTTTGTTACATTGATATATTTTGCTATATATTATAACTGCAGTAGGTTGTATCATATTGACCAGGTATCTCTGCCAAGGACCTCATTAATTATGAATATATATTGACCCAGTTTCTATTAAGGTCAGGTCAATTAAGGTCAGGTCAATTAAGTACAGTTCGTGCAATAATTATCGCTGATTTTTAAGTGCAAAGGATCAAACAAAACAGATTTCATTGTGGTGAGTTTAATTAAGTCATTACTTGACAAAGAAAAATTTAAGGCACACATATCATATATCATGTAATCTGATATAAAAAGCATTTCTAAATGATGTTTTTCTTGCAATTGGAATGAATAAACATTTCAATTGTGATACAAAAATCTGGATTATGGAATATTGATTTTAAACATTGATTTGAAGCCACAAATCAATATCAAATCAATAGTAGGCCCAACCGAGTCATGACTATTATATCTAGATAATTATAGATCATTCTATTGAGATCACAATTAATAGTGTTTTTTAATGCACAAAGTATGTGGCTATGATCATAATGATATAACAATTAGTGTCAAATGAGGAATATTATTTACATTCAATATTGAGTATTGTTGAGTATGGAATGTCTAATAGCGTTTTCATAATGTTTTCATAAACGCATACCCACTTGAAAACACTGCATGGGCAGTCTAGACAAGAAATCAATGAAAGTTCCTAGTTTAAAGAACTGCTAAGCGGTACATTGGTGATATTAAATAATATTATAGACATTAGATGTGTGAAATATTACTGTATACACTTTGTAACAGCATAAGTTGAATATATCTTCAACGATATCTTAAAGTACACATTTATGCTGTGTATGATGAAACCCATGTAAACACTGCAGCCGGGTGTTAAAAACTAAACATTCTATTTATAATAGATTCTACAGCATTGGTTCTGTCCATTCAGCCATCACACCATAATATTAACATTTACAAAACATTAGTTTTGGCTATGAGTAACAGCAGAAGCACATAATGTTATCATAACACATAGTGAAATAGTGATTTTGTACACATACCCATGGCAGCACCTAGCTTCCCCAGTGAAAGTGTGTCAGCTACTGGGCAAGCTATAGCTAGTCAGCCAGCCCCAGGTGTAGAGTGCATAGAAAAAAATATTTGGCTCGTTTCCATGGCAATATGGGCGTTTATAACAATACTATTAACCCTAAAAAGTAACTATATGGGTTGTGTGAAAAATATATTTGGAAATTGAATTTTTATTATTTCTTATTATTTGTTATGCATTGATAATCGGCACATGGATATGAACGATGTGAAAAAAACCATTTCTGTGGCGTATCCAGCGAATCAGGGGCAGGGGCGGGGACAACTGATCCATTTATAACTGGCATATATGAAATTCAAGTCTACTATTAATGTAAAAATCACGATAATAAATCCAGTGGCGTAGCTAGGGTTAGCAGAGCGGGGGGGGGGGGGGCACTCAGGGGGGCACGCGCGCACAATGTTTTTTTTTGGGGGGGGGGGGCACAATGTTTTTTTTTTGGGGGGGTGGACCCCCCCACCCTCTGCTTTAGGTTTTTTCTAGCCAATTTGGGGGCACCTGCTGGGGGGGGGGGGCACATCCTTTAAGTGAGGGGGGGGGGGGCACATACCTACGTTACTGATGATATCATAAAAGCAAGGATATATAGTATGTTACAAAATCTCAGTTACTTTTCTTTTTTGGTAACTGAAAAGTGGGAATGCATGATGAGTCATGTTCCTATATATATATATATATATCTATACTCATAACTGCCATCAACAATATCTTACCGGAATATTTCAATTTGATAAAAAGTATATTGCAGGCAGGTATATACTCGAAATCAAAACCTTTATAGAATACCGTTAGTAAGACATTTGTAAAACAAAGTATACACAACGAAAGAATGGAAAATTTGATAAAGAAAATATTTACCCCCATAGCTTTTTACCTTTATAAAAAAATATAATAATAACACATTCATATTCACCTGACTGTAACATTCAGAAATGCTTTGTTTGTGGTAATTCCTCATTATAAAATTAAATAAATAATAAACATATCTAATAACTATGTAAATAAGTATCTGACTGGAATCTCCACTGGGTGGCTCCCCAAAAGCGACATGACACATCATTTTTATTTAATATATTTTGTCAATTTAGCTGAATAGATCATCCATCCATATAGCCAGACAGTTAAATTTAGCAGAAGTTGTCTAGCTGCTTTGTCTAGATTCAATTTGACAGGTCGTTTTTAATGAAACTAACTGTACTGGTATCCGAAGTGATCAGTCAATAATTGATTTATTATACCTCCCCCAGCTGATATGTAGGCCTATTATTTTTATACAAAGCATTTTTCCTTGTGAATCACAAACAACAATTATTCAAAAAACAAGATCAATCCATTATTATACACAAGCTCTTTTCAGTTGTCAAAACCCAAATTTATGATAAATCTGCTAAACACCAGCGGATGAGTCCTAATATTGAGATATTTTTTCTTCTTTTCAACACTGATGACGTCACAATCTCCAGACAATTATGTCATCACTATAATCACTAATCTCAGTGAATAGTGCCTTCAGACAAGTTCAGGGCATTTTGGGTGTTATCTGTGGTATTAGTGAAAATTACACACCTATCCCATCTTTAGCATCAATTATAGCAAAGGTAAACATATGCTAAAATTAGTTAGGATATATAGAACTGTTAGCATTTCCGGGCACATGAGCATGAAAAAAGCAGGAGGAGGGGGGGGGGGGGTATTATGAACGTTTTCTTGTCCACCCCTCCCCCCTTTTTAAATGGAAGCACATCATGCAAAAATAACTCAAGTCACTATAGGGTTTTACATGGGCCAAAATAAACAATGTCCCATGGCCATTTAAGAAAAATTTCTAATTAATGTCTCCTGTCACTTTGTAACTGGATGAATAATAACAATGAATATTAAACTGTCGCCTGTCACTATTTAAGGAGATATTCCTCTTATGTTCCTCATTATTTAAGAGCTTCTGTGTCACTTATCCCTCTTTAAGAGCAATATCGCACTGTCAATGCTATGATCTTAAAAAAAAAAATTAAATCAATTTCTCAAATTATGATTGGCAGTAAAATCACGGAGGGACAGCATTTTGTTACTCAACAGATGTCACTGAAGGCAGTGTGCACTGCCACCTTCTGGTGATGACATAACACTACCTACACTTCAAGTTGGCTGGTTGAGTTGATCTGCTAGACTAGACCTAAGTTTAAGCCTTATTGAGGTAAGTGTTTGTATTTCTAACTAAATAGAATATTATACAAGGCAATACTAGTTATGAAATGTTGGCTTTCTCTTCATATACTTCAGCAGATGGTTGTTAATACACTTTCAAAAATATTAGCTTATGAGTTTCAGTATCCTTGTAGCTAAAAATAGCCACTTCCCCAAAAGCACCACCAGGATTTCTGAAGTTTGAGGGGGGGGGGGGGGGGGGCGGGGCAGGGACGGGGACAACTGATCCATTTAGGGGGTAACTGTACATAGACATAACCTTTATTCAGATTTCAGCCATTTCTCAACAATTATACATCTTGAATTCATACGGTTTATGTCCACCTAATATCATACTCAGTGGATATTTTTAGTGCTTTCATGCTCAGAATAACCAAATTATGTAGATCATGCAATGCAAACAAATGTGCTGAAAAAATTATATGAAATTGTATATTTTATGCATTTTAAATTGTTGCACATTAGGGCAGGCTAGGTGGTCTTTTGATTGTTGATTATTTAGAAATGATTAAATCACGTTTTCCTAAAAACTTTGAAAAAGAATATTGATACTTGTTACAAAAAGTCTGAAATAATGTTATGCTCTAGCCGATAAGGTAATTCTGTAAAATTTAGTAACTCAAGGCATATATGCCAGCCCACGATCACGGAATGAAATAGCAGAATTTAAATTAGATGATTAGATTAACTCAACCAATGAGTTAATCTGGTAACTAAAGACATATACAATGCAAGTCCTAGTTAGATCAAATGAAGATGATTAGATCAATGAGTTAATCTGGTAACTGAAGACATATATATAATGATGAAATGAGTTAATCTGGTAACTAAAGACATATACAAGTCCGTGTTAGATCAACAAATGAAAACGATTATATAAAATAGTTCAGTGAGTGAAGGCATACCAGTCCTGGTCAGATCAAAGAAAAAAAGACAGTCTTAGATGATTAGATCAATTATTGTTAATGAATGTCCACCAGGGGATATTCATTACATGAATCCTACTAAATGACTTAGTGAAAATTTAGAATACTTCTTTAGATCTTTAACACTTTCAAGATGATTTGAATATTATTCAAGTCTTAATCTCATTTGATTGACAGGGTTCAAGATGGTGAAGCCCACTGGAATGCGCATGTTCGAAATGCTCAAGGATGGCATAATGACGGACGTCACCTTCGTTGTCCAAGGAACTGAGATTCAAGCTCATCGGACCGTCGTTAGTTCCCATGGTGGACCACTGCGAGAGCTCTTGGAAAATAAGACAGAGAAGGTTGAAATTGATGCAATCACTCCACAAACATTTAACACTGTGCTTGAGTAAGTGAGTTCAAGGTCTAGTCAGTTGTAACTGCCAATAATATTATGATAAAACATAGGCTGTGCTACAGCTAAACCCTCAGCAAAGCCCACATTCACACAGGCATCCTTAAAGTTTGTTCGACAGGCAGGAGGGCAGGAGGGCAGACATTACACTATCATTACCAGACCAGAACCCTTACACACACTGTGCTTGAGTAAGTGAGTTCAAGGTTTAGTCAGTTGTAACTGCCAATAATATTATGATAAAACATAGGCTGCACTACAGCTAAACCCTCAGCAAAGCCCACATACACACAGGCATCCTTAAAGTTTGTTCGACAGGCAAGAGGGCAGGAGGGCAGACATTACACTATCATTACCAGACCAGAACCCTTACACACACTGTGCTTGAGTAAGTGAGTTCAAGGTCTAGTCAGTTGTAACTGCCAATAATATTATGATAAAACATAGGCTGTGCTACAGCTAAACCCTCAGCAAAGCCCACATACACACAGGCATCCTTAAAGTTTGTTCGACAGGCAGGAGGGCAGGAGGGCAGGAGGGCAGACATTACACTATCATTACCAGACCAGAACCCTTACACACACTGTGCTTGAGTAAGTGAGTTCAAGGTCTAGTCATTTGTAACTGCCAATAATATTATGATAAAACATAGGCTGCGCAACAGCTAAACCCTCAGCAAAGCCCACATACACACAGGCATCCTTAATGTTTGTTCGACAGGCAGGAGGGCAGGCATTACACTATCGTTTCTAGAGCTGAACTCTACTAATGCACTTACCCTAAAGAAATTTAATACAGTAACATTATATATGGCCAAGTGGTTCCTTTTGATGGTCACACTGACATATCTCAGCTATGTTTTACAAAGTTTGGAAACATTTTATTTCTTGGGTGTTTATATAGCTTGGCATACATAGCCTGTTACCAAATACTAATTAGAGTTCAAGATGTCCTATTTATTTAACTCTTGAATTTCTTCATTTGTTCATTATATTCTTTTAAGTGTGAAAAAAGACAGTGTTCCCGTGAGTTATTACAAAGTCTGATGAAGTCTTACTTTTTATTTTTGTAAAAAGTAAGGCTCTTATTAATTCTTATGTTTGTCCAGTTTCCACTAAGTGTTAAATTGTCTTATTTTGATGCAAACATACTCCACATCCACATTGTAATATTCAGAAAATTAGGTAAATTATATGAGTGAATATAAATTATTAACTTTCTTTAAATACACCAGAACTGTGTTTAATTTATTGCTTATTAGCCAAAACCCTGATTTTCTTTTTAGACGATAAAACTTGAAATTATGGTGTATATTACTATATTAGTGGTCTTATTTTTCATGTGCACATTATATCATATAATGTCTTACAAAGATCTTACTTCTTATTTAGGTTAACTTCTGTTTCAAAGATTTTATGCACAATAAGAAGTATTCAGTTCGCTAGAATTATCAACACAATAGTATGTTCCCTAAACTAATCTACAACTAAGATTATAATTTCTATGTCCAAAATAGTCATATATAGGCAATGGCAATGAGCCTAAGGTATATATCTGAAATACAGCAACAATATTATGCCACTTAAAAAAGTTGGGTATAATTTCATACAAAATGAACCTTTAAGGTTTGTATTTACTTGTATTTAAATAAATAAAGTCTAAATACAAATCTTAAAGGTTAATGCTATATGGAATGAAAATCAACACATTTATTTTACTGCTGTCATAAGTCAAAATTGTTTACTGAATTGTTGGGTTGCTGATTTCCATTAAATCTATGGCATATAAATAAGTTATTAATAATATATATATTAACAAAAACTTTACAGGTGTAGATTACAAAAACAATAATAAGTATTGGAGTCAAGTGAAAGTAATAGATTTTTACACAGCTAATGAAATTGCTAATTATAGACAAAACCATTAGGTTGAGCATGGCAATACTATGATTAAATATTTAATAATTTTATGCGCATGAATTCTACAACATTTATGGCTGTCATTGCTAAGTATGGGATGCTAAGGAATATGAAGGAAGCAACTCAATTTTTAGCTTTTTCCCAGATTTTCAATTATTATGAAAAAAAAAGGATGAAACAAATGTCAAAATAAAGCTTACAAAGTGAAATACTATAATCTGATGTAAGGATCATAGAGACATTGATATTAGGGTTTGAAAGATTACCAAAATTTCATATTTTCCTTATAATATAAAATTATCTGTCATCTCTACACTATTTTAGACATATTCTTGCCAAGTTTTGTATGCATGTAGGTGCAGTAGTGTGTGAGTTCTGCTCTGGAAACGGGAATTTTTTCATTTTTCTCTAAATATTTTAAAACACAGCTGAGATATGTCAATGTGTTCAAAATGCACAACTAAGCTATATAGAGTAATAACATATAACATTTAGTTAGGGTCAGTACATATTTCTGCTCCGGAAACACAATTTAACACAATTTTTAGCATTTTTTTTAAGTTTGAAAAAGTAGGAATTTTCCTTCTTTTTTCCCCAATTTATAAAATTCTAAAGTATTTACGGCCATGCATGAAGCTGCAGAAGTGTCAGAGTTCTGCTCCGGAAACCAAAAATAAATTTTTTCTTCTATTTCCTAATTTTGTAAAACATAGCAAACATATGTCAATGTGACTATCAAAAGGCACCACTAGGCCATATAGTGTATTACTGTACGAAATTTCATTAGGGTAAGTGCATTAGTGTTAGAGTTCTGCTCTGGAAATGAAAGTGTTACGCCCGTCCGCTCGCCCGCCTGCTGGTTGGACAGACATTGATGATAACAATAACCATTTTCAAACTTTGTTCACTGAGGGTTAAAAAGTGGTAAACAAAGTTTATTCATACAGAAAGGCGTTTGCACCAGCTAGAAAGTTTTTTTATATTTTGCTAACATGTAATATATTTTGTATGTTGGCCGAACTGGACAATTTGTGGTATCATGGGGAGACAGTAACTTTCGCACCACGACAGCGCCAACTTTCGTACTGAGAGTAGGAATTTTGGTGACACCAAAACATGTGTACCTTCACACCACAATACACCTTAACCCCTCCCCCCGCTTCCTTCGCATGTTTAAATTTCCTGTAAGCTACGGAACGCCGGCCAAAAACAGCTGCTGGCAGTCTAGGTCTAGACCCTCGAGCCATGCGTCGTTGACGAGGGTCTTGTGGATATCAAAGCATGGCGAGATAGGCCGTGGAAGTAGGTCAGTCACTACACAAGTTAAGTTTAACTAAGAGGCAAACAAAATAGTTCTGGTACAACGTTGCTTTGGCGTATTTAGTACGTATTCTATTCTTATGGTTAATATAAACCTTTCTACGTAGTCAAATTGCTTGCTCCCCAACTGGGATTCATGCTCCCTCGAATACCACAAGACCGCCTCCTGCTCAAAGGTGTGATCGAGGGTCTTGCATCAAGACTGTGCTGCTGGTGTGAGAGCACTCCAAAACTCCTGATCACAACTAGTTAGAAGCCTATGTTAATGCGACCATATCTATGTTTATATTGTATTTAGAATACTGGTTAATATTATTAAAACAATGATGTCTTACTCCCTAGTTGTAGTAATATTGTAGTTCTACAGTCTTTAGTTTGCACACAGGCCTGTGGATTATGTTGTTTTCAACTCAAGATTGCACACCCTTTTACAACTTGTATTGATATATCATATGATATTATCATGATAACATGCCAGTGTCGCTCATAGATTTATTTGTTAATAATTATTGTGTTAAACTGTCAGATGATAATGATAAAATATTCGTGATCAATTGTAGGTATCTCTACACTGATGACTGCGTTGTGAGTACTATGAATGTGTTTGGACTGCTGCACGCTGCTCATAAGTTCAGCATTGTGGATCTTGAATTTCTCTGCACCAAGTCTGGCGTATTGCAACTGTCTGAGACAAATCTAGGAGAGGTCACTCAGCAAGCTTTGAATTTTGATGCTAAGGAGTATTTGAGTTTATGTAAAGAGTACTTCAGGAAGAATGCAATGGATGTCTTGAATAAAAACGAGTTCCTGGAAATATCAAATGAAGTCCTAGATGAACTTTATATCACTGAGGACAAGGATTGTTCCGAGATTGACATTTTTGCAGCTTGTATGAGATGGGCTGAGAGTGAATGCAAACGCAGGAACCTTCAAGGGACACCAGAAGAACTCCGGAAGGTTCTAGGGAAAGTATTTACCAGGATTGATTTCTCCAAAATTTCCACGAATGATTTTCTGGAGTTTGTCACTCCTCTTGGGATCTTGACGCATGAAGAAATCGGTCGGTTGATTTTTAATAGGCAGAAGGATACCAAGTATGTGGACTGGAATAAGCGTGTAAAAGTAAATGTGGAATTCTATTTTGAGGTATGTTACACATATTTTCATGGCAGAAGGTACCTGAGCTATCCTAAATATATGTGCTATATTATACAAATATTATGTGGTGCGAGGGCACCAGTACATTTTATTTTACCCTATGGAGCTATCGATCAGTCCCTCGGGTCAAATAGATTTACTAGGGCTCGAAGTATCTAGCAAATAATTGCTTTATTATACCTCCACAATGAAATTTATACAGACCATCTTTTTACTGTAGCTAGGCCCACTAAAATGTCTTGTGAAGCAAAGACATCAATACCTATTTAATGCAACAATTCATTTAAATAGTGGACACAAGCTCCTTTCAGTCTTCAAAAGTCTAAATTTAAGATAAATCTGCTTAAGACCTACAACATTTTTTTCTAGCCACAATACAGGTAAGCAATTAGTCTTTCAGCACTGATAATGGTTGATACAACCAATAGCACTTACAGCCAAATTAGCTGACCTGGCAGGGTATATTAGTTTATTTGTCGAATGACAATCATGCTTACCATACCTAGAACACTTACTTTTATTTGTCAACAAGCCTTACGTAATATAGTTGCTAGGTTAACATTATAACGTTATGAAGAGCATCGCCGATTCACAATTTCATAGTCATTTTAACACAAAATAAGTTTTCAATTAAGCCATAATTGAATTAATAATGAATTTTTTTTTACATAGTAAACTTAGAATTTTTTTAATCGCACAATGAAGCTGCTGTTTAATAAAATATATCACAAAGCGAGGATGCTCATGACTTTCATGACATTCTTCAGTGCCTCGTTTTTGTATTCTGTAGTATTTGCCAGGCAATATAACTGACCGTGATATTTGTCAGTGATATTTGATATCCTAAAATGAAATGGTGATATTAGTTTATTTGCCGCAAGCACCATTGGATGCAGCAATGGTAACGGCACTTGTAATTTCTAAGCAATGTCATGTGACCCTGTTTAAACCAATCGCAGCTCAGGAGACATTGCAGAGGTATAATACAACATAGCCCATCTTTATTGTACAATTTTGTCTTTAATCACATAATTATAAATTATAAGATACTCGTAATCATAATGAGCAGAATTTGCCACCACTGCTTTAAAAGTACCTTTTCTGTCTAATATTTGTATGTAAAAAAACATTGCTATATGATTTACACAATTAGACACAAAGCAAATATTCTGGTTTAGAAACTGCAATTGCATAACTTCGGGGGTTATAAGGGTGGAGAATTTCGCTAATTCTGAGTGTAATACTTTTATGTCTCAGTGCTACTGGATCTGAAGCTTAGCCAGCTGACATGATCAGTTGAGCTGATAGATGTAATGATGACATGATAAAATTTGGAGTCCACACCATGTTACACATTTACCTCATGGGTGGGATCTTTTACATGCTTCAGCATAGACCCTGAGTATAAGGCACCTCCGATTAACATCTCAGGCAATCTGAGATGTAATTCCGGGAATAGTGCCCGGGCCAGGGATTGAACCCGGGACCTTGTGCAGAGCTGGCCGATATGGAATTGGCAGATACCTAAACTGTTAGGCTACCAAGCTGGTTTTAAAGTCGTTAATTATAAACTTTCCATAGCAAAGTATATCTTGTTATTGTAGGTCTTTTTTCCTATCTTCTTCTCATTATTTTTCACAAGAAGTAAAAGCCTATTACTCAAAAACTCACAAAGATAACCACCTGAACTTCCTCTTTCAAATGATGTATATGACGATACTGTTTAGAAAAGAGCCCGACCTTGAAATTTTGTAGTCAAATTTTTTAGAACCAAAAAATCTCCAAAATGCCATAACTCAAAAAAACTTTTTGATAGATCGAACCAGAAAAATTTACATGAGTGTGTATACATGTGCTTCACAAATGTGAATTTTATCTCAAAGGGTCAAGGTCACAGAGTGTCCTATATATGCAGTTTTCAGGGGTTTTGAACTCGGGTCCTATACAAGGTACAGAAACCATAAAAATACATTTTGAAACCTAATTTTATTGTCTTTTAATTTCTGTACAGCTTGAAAGGCTAGGGCAATCAATTTTAAGGTTTTCAGGGACTTTACCACTTGCTATTGTTGGACATTGAATAAAACTATTTCAGGCATTTTGAACTCAGGTCCTATGCAGAGTACAGGGAAACTGGAAAATACCATACATGTGATAGCTTAATCTATTGTTTCCATTGATAGTGTACGATAACAATTTCTAAGGTTTTATGTGACTTAACCACTTCATGTCATTTCACAGTGACAAAAAATATCTAAAATTCAACTGCTCTGAAAACATTAGTTCAAATGGCTTACAAAAATGCACTGGTTTTTATATTTGGCTGCTAGACTAATCTGAATTTTTCAAGAATTTTAGGTCAAAGGTTCAAAGTCACAGATTTTCTAACATGTGCAATGTTCAGATGTCTAAATTTGAGTCCCACACGAGGTACCAAATTGTGAAAGATTAGTTCTGAGAGCTAATTTTGCTGTCTTTCCAGTGCTGTATAGTTTGAGAGGGCAGGACAATTATTTCTCAGGTTCTGTAGACTTAACCTCTTGATGTCACAGTACAGATTTCAGACTACATGCAATGCAGCCCTATGGAAATGGGCCACAGTTTCCAAGATATCTAATGTCTAATGTCTCAATGCTACTGTGTCTGAAGCCTAGTCAGATTAAATGATCAGTTGCCAGAGGTAGACATAATGATGAGATGATAAGTCCAACAATTATCATCTACACAGACTAACAGACTAAATCACCTTCTAACAGCCTGATGGCTTCATTGATTGATATTGTGTTCATTCATATATTCATTTGTGCATTCATTATTCCATGAAGTTGGTCATATAAGCTTTTGTATTCAATTATGATGATAGTTCCCATACTTTATAGACGGCATGGAGAATAAAGATTAAAGGAAAGTTTATGGTAGTTTTCACGCAGGGACATTTGCTTTTAATGTTGTATCAATTGCACTGCCTCAATGCTACTGGTCTGAATTAAGATAATACAACTTTAATGACCAGCTGCCAAAGGCAGATGTAAAGATGCGATAATTTGTTTTGGGGTCCTATGTTACAGATTGAACATCAAACTTCTGTGTAATGGTAGTTATCCCACTGGGGTTCAGCAATAGTCAATTCATGTGCCACTCGCTCAGATTCTTTATCATTAGCATATATTTCTATAC
The DNA here is from genome assembly GCA_932294295.1 of Alitta virens. Lineage (NCBI taxonomy): Eukaryota > Metazoa > Annelida > Polychaeta > Phyllodocida > Nereididae > Alitta > Alitta virens. Next base: position 40,438,604 of record OW028576.1, on the reverse strand, counting down.
TCCTATTGGTAATGTACCATGCAGTTTAATGCCTTACTATACTTTGTGCTTCTGGTTGAGCTTCCTGAACTAGCTAACAGTATTTTCCTTAAAAGTAGGTAATTTTTCTGTCCTTGTTTACATATCCTGCAACCTAGTCAAATTATAACAAGGTTTACTCACCTGGATTTCTCTTAAAATATTATATTGCTAACATTAATAGAATTATCAATCAGATGCATTCCTGTGGAATGTGATTCACATGGACATGCTGAATAATTTCCAGTTTTCTTTATATTTCCTATTTTAGCTTCTTAACAATTCATTTACATTACCCAAGTTACAGTGTTGTAAGACTAATTTGGTGTATTGGAGACTCAGTGCAAAGCAGTTATCATTATAATCTCAAGAATTATCCAAACATGCAATATTTGGTAACTGTCGTGAAAAGTCGGATGACAGGTTGTGATTCACTGTGATTCACACACCGCTGTATAAGCCTAGCCCAATGACAGAACAGGGAGTTAGTCAGTTTCTGTTGACATGTCAAAATGGAATCTTTTATGCCTGTGTTTGTAACTTTGGATTACTAAATCAACATTTTACATTTCACCTCTCACAAGCTAGTTGGATGCTAATTCCCACCATATAATACTACCACTGAGGCTCTTTTTACATAATTATATAAAAGCATTCAAGCTATAATTTAGCAACTAACCTAGAATACCTATCTTTTGTACAGTGCTTAAGTGAAATTTCTTGGAACTGTCCAAAATCTTGAAGTTGCACATACTCCAACCGGGCTGGTTTGAATTTCATTTACTGTTTTTTTTTTAAAGTTCCCCATCAGAGTTGAAGGGTAGAAATGTGTTTTAGGTTGTATGCAGACTCGTTTATCAATTATTTTTCAACTATTTTTCACTAAACTTTGCTGTTTTTTGTACTTAACCAAAAAATCCTCAAGATAGTAATATGTATTCCATGTGATTCGGCATGGAATGACACAATGTATTCAATTATAGTTTTCATGTATTGCGTTGTCATTATTTCTTTATATGATTTATTTTCAATAATGAATTACCTATAATACATTTCAAGGTCATAAATGATTTAGATTAAAATGTTGCTCCTGGACCATTTTTGGAATTTTACCTTTTCTTTAATGACTTGATTGATGTATATGAACACTAATTATTTGAATTATTTAATTTTTAGCTGTTTTCCTTTACATCATTGTTTGTGCCACAGTACACCAGAATATCTGAACTCAAGAAGATGAAGATTTTCCAAGAAGGTCAACTGAGTTGTCCACCAGACAAGTTCACCCTTAAGCACAATGGCATAATATTATCTGATGAAACGACTTTAGCATCACTGTATACTGGAAATGTCTTAAGATTTTTCATCCATTCACTTACATGTACAGTGAAGGAAAGTGAAGGCAGATGGGAGTTTCCTGTGACTTTTACTCGTGATGACTTATGGAGAGATAAGCAAAATAAGATCATTAACTGTCATCTACCATTACATGAAGACATGCATAACAAAGTAGCAGAGATTGTTCCCCCATCAGATAAACCGATACCTGACTCCACATATATTGTCACAATAAAAGCAGCCTAAAAGGTGGTTAAACATTGAATGTTCAGCTATATATTGGAAATATAAGCATTTAATGTTGCCCTTCATTGTGGCAAAGTGGTATATCTCTCACATGAATACATTGTAATTGTGTTTCAAAGACAATTTAATCTTGATGTTTTTATCATATAAAAAGTGGCATTGAATTACAAGAAAATCTTATACTTGACATCATATGGATTGTGACAATAAAACTTACACAAAAAAGGACTATAAAAATTAAAATGCTGATTGTGGACTTCTGTGAACACTCCATTGACATGCCAAATATTATGATGTAGTTTTCAATATATGTAACAAAAATGTATTTCCAGTTTCTTATCTTTATTTATATTCACATTAATTCTTACATGAATTTGTGCATTATTATTCCAACTGAACACAATATTATAGCAAATGGCACGATGTTTATTTTTGTAAAAAGTTAAATTGAATCAGCAGATACTTCACGTTGACTATTTCTCGTTTTGTGTATAATTCATACAGTTTTTGCTTCACCTGTAACTATGCAACTGTCTCAACCCCAGAGCCTGCTGCTCAGAATGGTGTATGTCATGAAGTCACTATTTATAAATGTTACTCAATATGTAAACAGGCCAGATGCATGTCAAAATAAATTATACATTTCTATTATATGTTCTATTATGGCAATCATTGTACTAGAGCAAACTATGAATTATCCAAATAAAAAACGATTGTGAAAATATCTGATCGAAATATAAAGAATGGGTAGAATTGTTATGAGAATATAAATTATAATGATGGTTATTGATATTTGTGAAAACGCAGGTAACTTATGGAGAATGGACAGTACAGACACTTTTGAAAATGCTGTTTTGCAAATAAAGTATTCCACTCACTGTGCAGCTTTTAATCCTAATATTTTGAAGACAATTTCCATGTTTGACAAACCTAAATATTAATATTATTTTTACAGTAGCCATGTGGTATAAAAGTATGTTGATTTTGCCACCGTTTTGTGCAAAGCATCATGGCAGATCAGTGTTAAGGTTAACATTTTTGTGGGACAATATTCAAAATTGTTTGTTTTAGGAGTCAGAAAATTCTCTTTTAGCACATTCAGAAACACACATTGACGTAATGAAACAGTAGCTTGAACATGCGTTAGAACAGTTTAACAAATCTGTCATAATGTATATTCAGATCGGAAGTTATCAATGATATATTTTTGGTATTGTGACAACATGATAGTATTTATTAGCAATATCCCAGCTAGATGATGTTTGGATGAGAGGTTAAATCAACGGTCCCTTGTACCTTTGTGTCTATGCTCAGGCAAGTAAAAGATCCCACCCATGGGGTAAATATGTAACATGGATGGACTCCTCGCTCTCATCTCATCAATCAACCCTCGATAGCTGCAAGAACTTGCCATAGAGGATGCACTTTCCATATCTATCTATTTATCTATCTATCTTACTCAATTGTTTTATATTTATCAATTTTGACCCTTTCAATGGATTGTAGCTTGATCTCAGTGTATGATACTGCCAGTAAATAATAATTTGTATTTAAATAAAAAAGATTGTTACTTCTAAAATATGATGAAGAGGAAATTCAGTTTTAGTGTGGCTAATTAGTTTTAAAGTCACTGCAGTCTAATTGTGATATACTCACCGAACTTTACAATCCTAAATCATTCTCCTGAAGCCCGTGATCTTAGGAGGGTCATGTCATGTCAGAACAACCAATGACCCTCCCAGATTTATTTTATATTTGACTCACTTAAACCTAATTCTGTCAGACTATTGCATGAGAAAATCTGAAAGGACTGTCACTGAAATTTCAAAAATAATTATTTCTAAAGTCCAGATTAAAAATCCCTTAAAATCGTATTTTGAGCCATATTTGAATTAGCAAATTTTCTTAATGGAAAGAGAGCTAGAATTGCTGTTGAAAATTAAAGCCAAATTCATTGACTTGGAAACAAATCTTATAGTTTTAGAAATTAAAACTCCAGATTAAGGAACCTAGCTGCAAATTGAGGCTGATGTCCACACTTATTTCATAAACACGTTTCTTAAGCTAACACTTACACTAGCCTAGTAAAGGCATGGAACATATTTTGGCTGAACATTAGATACAAAAAAAGACATGATATTTCATTCTTATTTGTCAAAGTAATTGATATCAAGAGATGAGTGTTTCTTCAAACACAACAATTTCAGAGTCCTCAACTTAGACCTGACAAAATTGGTTATTCATTCTACAGGCTGATGTAATTAAACTCCATAAAGTCATTGATTGAACAACTGTTTCGTAAGTGCTTCAGATCTGCAACACATTTTTAATGCAGTGTTTACAACAGTAATTACTTCTTCATTAACTTGTCATAATCAAATTTCTAATGCAGCATTTACAACAGGTACAAGTAATTACACTTCTTCATTAACTTTTCCTAATCAGATGTTCTTTCTGCTTTTGAACTTGAATTAGATCTGCATCATGTTCTAAGGCAGCATTTACCATAGTCATTAACTGAACAACTGTTTCGATTGTGCTTCAGATCTGCAACAGTCCAACAGAAAATTCATTCCGAAACAACATGACATAGCTTTACTGGACTTCTGCTATAAGCATGCTCAATTTAATTGACTGCAGTTTATCAGATCATAAAATATTACCTATCTACTACATTATAAGCACACTTCACAGTAGACCTGTGCGCCAGCCAAAACTTGAAATATTGGCTGGCTGAATCATGATATGGCTGTTGAGCTGCCAAGCCATGGACCTTTAGGTGGCGGCTGGCTGTTGTCTGATATAATGGCTAGCCATAACTTTAAACTGAAGTTACACTATATATAATAAAAATCGAAAGTTGCTATTAGTTCCAAAACTGCAAGAGGTTTAAAATAGCCTGCCTAACAGCTCAAACCCAAGGCAAAATCTGCTGGCCCAAGCTAATTTGTGAACACAAAGGTGTAATGCACAGATAATTGCACAAATACAAATGTAACTTACGTTTTCCTCATTTACTTTCACTTTATTGCCACAAGAGGGCTGCGATGACGGCCACCTGGTGGGTTTTGGCAGAATGATTTTGGCGGCGGCTTGCCAAAAGCTGATCAGCTGGCTGCAAGCTATTTTGGCAGCGGCCAGATGCTCATCATTAAAGTGGCTTAGCTAAGCTTTGGCGGCGGCGCACAGGTCTACTTCACAGCACTCTGTGTAAGATACGAATATACTATCATGCTAGAAACACTTTTGAAGTATATAGATTGATTTGCATATCTTTTGAAGATACCTCCTTTTCATTATGTGTACAAGTGCGTGCAGATCTGCATAGATGAGGCCATATTTACCAGCGCAGATATGTACGCATTGGATGCAAAAATTCAAGATAATTTTCACAGCAGAAATATTCCGTGGAAATTTTTGGGGAATTTATGGGAATATACGGAAATACGGGAATTAATGGAAATTATATGGTAATATAACTGCTAATGATTGAAATTATATGACAGTGAATGTCTATTACAGTCTAAACATGCTAAATTAGGTTTCAGGCTTTTAGCAGACTTTTATTTCCTCAGAGTACATCTGAATGTTCAGAAATATTGTTACAAGAATAACAAGAAAATTCATGTTACATGATTTTAAGATTACCTATAGACTCCTATATTTCAGGATAACTCAGTAATGATGTGTAATGTCTGCTGTGAAAAAACAGATGCTATTAGTGAAGTGGCATGCTCTTCCATCATTCTTATCTTCATAAGATTAAGTTGACAATCGGTGTTTGCATTATTAAGTTTAAGTACAATGTAGTTTTTATTTCCACCTTTCCTAGTTTAATGCCTATGTTTATTTTTTAATTTTAAATATTTACTGGGTGCTCGCCTTGCCAGCGACAGTTAACTGTTATATAAGGGGCCCCAATCAAATATATTTTACACATGTGATTGGATAAATAAAGTTGTTTTGAATTCTGAGTACTCACAAAGCAAGCCATTTGCATGAAAGGTTAACAAATCATGTGGAGCACCTGGGATTCTTCTGAAACTATCATAAATATCATTTTACTTCAAATTGTCCCACCCTTCTCTAGTTTATCCAAGGTGAGATATATCTATGATGGTATATAATATTCATGTATTCATTTACTAAACACACATATTTCAAGTAAATATCTCATGCCTTTGATGACGCATTAAAGCATTGTTTATGCAATTCAGTAGTTCTACAATGTATTGATTAAATCTTGTACCATGGACTTGGCACATGAAATTGTATGTATCCGTAGCTTTTTATAATCATTAAATGGGTTATCTTAGATTTTGGTGCGTCATGCTGCATACTTGTTTCTAGTTAATATAGTGAAACTGTTAGATCAACTTGAAGGTAGGACAGTTAAGATGAGTTCCTTCTAAGATAGCCTTAATTCTGTTCATAATTTTTCCAATTATACATTTGTTAAGCTATTAGAGTGCCTAGCACATTGGTGGTTACACAGTGAGTGGGCAAGCACTGAAAATTACTTTAAAAAGTGCTCATGTGATGAATATCATTGCGTTGTTTTGTTTGAATATGGTGAAACAATTTTCCAAAATCTATTCAATTTGCTCAACCAGGCGAGACTTTTGATCAACACAGGGATTATCCTAAAGAGCCATCGAGTTACTATGATTAGTGTTGAGGCTTGATTAAAGCTCCCTCTGGGGATGATTAATTAAATTACTATTTACAATATTAAGATACTCATCTATCACATTCACAAATACCTTCGATAAGCTTATCATGAAATATTTATGAAACTAGCCAATGCACAGAAAATAGTTATTTTATGAGAGACTGACATTGGGCCTTTCCTTGGATATCTATTCATGATATATTTTTTCTTTCATTTGTTATTGTCTTGACATGTACACTACGGTATTTTCTATTCTGAGTCTGGCTATGTATATTTGATTCACAGAGGTCACGATGGTGAAGCCCACTGGAATGCTTATGTTCCAAATGCTCAAGGATGGCATAATGAAAGCACTATTTCCCATGCTAGAGTGGCAGCCATTTCTCAACAACTATACATCTTGAATTAAAACTCAAGTTTATTATTCATACAGTTTGTGTCCACCTAATATCATACTCAGTGTATATTTTTCCTGCTCAGAATAACCAAGTTAAATGTAGATCATGCATTGCAAATAAATGTGCTTGAAAACTGATATACATTTGTATATTTTATGCATTTTGTTGCACAATTAGGGGCAGGCTAGGTGGTCTGATAGCTGGACATATGTAGCATGCCTATTAACCTGTCAAAAACTTAATTAAAAATGATTGTTGATTATTTAGAACTGATCAAATCACTTTTTTTAAAACTTCAGTTTGAAAGAGAGTATTGATACATGTTACAAAAAGTCTGAAATAATGTACTGCTCTAGCCGATAAGGTAATTCTGTGAAATTTAGTAACTCAGGACTTATATGCCAGTCCATGGTCATGGAATGAAAAAAAAAACAGAATTTAAATTAGATGATTAGATTAACTCGACTAATGAGTTAATCTGGTAACAAAAGACATATACAATACAAGTCCAAGCTAGATCAAATAAAGATGATTATAGATCAATGAGTTAATCTGGTAACTGAAGACAAATACAAGTACCAGTTTGATCGAATAAAGATGATTACATCAATGAGTTAATCTGGTTACTGAATACATATACAATGATGATTAGATCAATGAGTTAATCTAGTAACTGAATACAAATACAATGATGATTAGATCAATGAGTTAATCTAGTAACTGAATATATATACAATGATGATTAGATCAATGAGTTAATCTAGTAACTGAATACAAATACAATGATGATTAGATCAATGAGTTGATCTGGTAACTGAATACATATACAATGATGATTAGATCAATGAGTTAATCTAGTAACTGAATACATATACAATGATGATTAGATCAATGAGTTAATCTGGTAACTGAATACATATACAATGATGATTAGATCAATGAGTTAATCTGGTAACTGAATACATATACAATGATGATTAGATCAATGAGTTAATCTAGTAACTGAATACATATACAATGATGATTAGATCAATGAGTTAATCTAGTAACTGAATACACATACAATGATGATTAGATCAATGAGTTAATCTAGTAACTGAATACATATACAATGATGATTAGATCAATGAGTTAATCTAGTAACTGAATACACATACAATGATGATTAGATCAATGAGTTAATCTGGTAACTGAATATACATACAATGATGATTGGATCAATGAGTTAGTCTAGTAACTGAATATATATACAATGATGATTAGATCAATGAGTTTATCTAGTAACTGAATACATATACAATGATGATTAGATCGATGAGTTAATCTAGTAACTGAATACATATACAATGATGATTAGATCAATGAGTTAATCTAGTAACTGAATACAAATACAATGATGATTATATCGATGAGTTAATCTAGTAACTGAATACAAATACAATGATGATTAGATCGATGAGTTAATCTAGTAACTGAATACCTATACAATGATGATTAGATCAATGAGTTAATCTAGTAACTGAATATATATACAATGATGATTAGATCAATGAGTTAATCTAGTAACTGAATACATATACAATGATGATTAGATCAATGAGTTAATCTGGTTACTGAATACATATACAATGATGATTAGATCAATGAGTTAATCTAGTAACTGAATACATATACAATGATGATTAGATCAATGATTTAATCTAGTAACTGAATACAAATACAATGATGATTAGATCAATGAGTTAATCTAGTAACTGAATACATATACAATGATGATTAGATCAATGAGTTAATCTAGTAACTGAATACAAATACAATGATGATTAGATCAATGAGTTAATCTAGTAACTGAATACATATACAATGATGATTAGATCAATGAGTTAATCTGGTAACTGAATACAAATACAATGATGATTAGATCAATGAGTTAATCTGGTAACTGAATACATATACAATGATGATTAGATCAATGAGTTAATCTGGTAACTGAATACAAATACAATGATGATTAGATCAATGAGTTAATCTGGTAACTGAATACATATACAATGATGATTAGATCAATGAGTTAATCTAGTAACTGAATACATATACAATGATGATTAGATCAATGAGTTAATCTGGTAACTGAATACATATACAATGATGATTAGATCAATGAGTTAATCTAGTAACTGAATACAAATACAATGATGATTAGATCAATGAGTTAATCTAGTAACTGAATACATATACAATGATGATTAGATCAATGAGTTAATCTGGTAACTGAATACATATACAATGATGATTAGATCAATGAGTTAATCTGGTAACTGAATACATATACAATGATGATTAGATCAATGAGTTAATCTAGTAACTGAATATATATACAATGATGATTAGATCAATGAGTTAATCTGGTAACTGAAGACAAATACAAGTACCAGTTTGACCGAATAAAGATGATTACATCAATGAGTTAATCTAGTAACTGAATACATTTACAATGATGATTAGATCAATGAGTTAATCTGGTAACTGAATACATATACAATGATGATTAGATCAATGAGTTAATCTGGTTACTGAATACATATACAATGATGATTAGATCAATGAGTTAATCTGGTAACTGAAGACAAATACAAGTCCCGGTTAGATCGAATAAAGATGATTACATCAATGAGTTAATCTGGGTAACTAAAGACATATACAAGTCCAAGTTAGATCAACAAATGAAAACAATTATATAAAATAGTTAATTGAGTGAAGGCATACCATTCCTGGTCGGATCAAAGAAAAAAAGCCAGTCTTAAATGATCAGATCAATTATTGTTAATGAGTGTCCACCAGGGGATATTCATTACATGAATCCTACTAAATGACTTAGTGAAAATTTAGAATACATCTTTAGATCTTTAACACTTTCCAGATGATTTGAATATTATTCAAGTCTTAATCTCATTTGATTGACAGGGTTCAAGATGGTGAAGCCCACTGGAATGCGCATGTTCGAAATGCTCAAGGATGGCATAATGACGGACGTCACCTTCGTTGTCCAAGGAACTGAGATTCAAGCTCATCGGACCGTCGTTAGTTCCCATGGTGGACCACTGCGAGAGCTCTTGGAAAATAAGACAGAGAAGGTTGAAATTGATGCAATCACTCCACAAACATTTAACACTGTGCTTGAGTAAGTGAGTTCAAGGTCTAGTCAGTTGTAACTGCCAATAATATTATGATAAAACATAGGCTGCGCTACAGCTAAACCCTCAGCAAAGCCCACATACACACAGGCATCCTTAAAATGTGTTCGACAGGCAGGAGGGCAGGAGGGCAGACATTACACTATCATTACCAGACCAGAACCCTTACACACACTGTGCTTGAGTAAGTGAGTTCAAGGTCTAGTCAGTTGTAACTGCCAATAATATTATGATAAAACATAGGCTGTGCTACAGCTAAACCCTCAGCAAAGCCCACATACACACAGGCATCCTTAAAATGTGTTCGACAGGCAGGAGGGCAGGAGGGCAGGAGGGCAGGAGGGCAGACATTACACTATCATTACCAGACCAGAACCCTTACACACACTGTGCTTGAGTAAGTGAGTTCAAGGTCTAGTCAGTTGTAACTGCCAATAATATTATGATAAAACATAGGCTGCGCAACAGCTAAACCCTCAGCAAAGCCCACATACACACAGGCATCCTTAATGTTTGTTCGACGGGCAGGAGGGCAGGCATTACACTATCGTTTCTAGAGCTGAACTCTACTAATGCACTTGCCCTAGTGAAATTTAATACAGTAACATTATATATGGCCTAGTGGTGCCTTTTGATGGCCACACTGACATATCTCAGCTATGTTTTACAAAGTTTGGAAACATTTTATTTCTTGGGTGTTTATATAGCTTGGCATATATAGCCTGTTACCAAATACTAATTAGAGTTCAAGATGTCCTATTTATTTAACTCTTGAATTTCTTCATTTGTTCATTATATTCTTTTAAGTGTGAAAAAAGACAGTGTTCCCGTGAGTTATTACTAAGTCTGATGAAGTCTTACTTTTTATTTTTGTAAAAAGTAAGGCTCTCATTAATTCTTATGTTTGTCCAGTTTCCACTAAGTGTTAAATTGTCTTATTTTGATGCAAACATACTCCACATCCACATTGTAATATTCAGAAAATTAGGTAAATTATATGAGTGAATATAAATTATTAACTTTCTTTAAATACACCAGAACAGTGTTTAATTTATTGCTTATTAGCCAAAACCCTGATTTTCTTTTTGGACGATGAAACTAAAAATATTGGTGTATATTACTATATTAATGGTCTTATTTTTCATGTGCACATTATATCATATAATGTCTTACAAAGATCTTACTTCTTATTTAGGTTAACTTCTGTTTCAAAGATTTTATGCACAATAAGAAGTATTCAGTTCGCTAGAATTATCAACACAATAGTATGTTTCCTAAACTAATCTACAACTAAGATTATAATTTCTATGTCCAAAATAGTCATATATAGGCTATGGCAATGAGCCTAAGGTATATATCTGAAATACAGCAACAATATTATGCCACTTAAAAAAGTTGGGTATAATTTCATACAAAATGAACCTTTAAGGTTTGTATTTACTTGTATTTAAATAAATAAAGTCTAAATACAAATCTTAAAGGTTAATGCTATATGGAATGAAAATCAACACGTTTATTTTAATGCTGTCATAAGTTAAAATTGTTTACTGAATTGTTGGGTTGCTGATTTCCATTAAATATATGGCATATAAATAAGTTATTAATAATATATATATTAACAAAAACTTTACAGGTGTAGATTACAAAAACAATAATAAGTATTGGAGTCAAGTGAAAGTAATAGATTTTTACACAGCTAATGAAATTGCTAATTATAGACAAAACCATTAGGTTGAGCATGGCAATACTATGATTAAATATTTAATAATTTTATGCGCATGAATTCTACAACATTTACGGCTGTCATTGCTAAGTATGGGATGCTAAGGAATATGAAGGAAGCAACACAATTTTTAGCTTTTTCCCAGATTTTCAATTATTATGAAAAAAAACAGGATGAAACAAATGTCAAAATGAAGCTTACAAAGTGAAATACTATAATCTAGATATATCTTTGGCAAAATGTTCCTGATGTAAGGATCATAGAGACATTGATATTAGGGTTTGAAAGATTACCAAAATTTCAGATTTTCCTTATAATATAAAATTATCTGTCATCTCTACACTATTTTAGATATATTCTTGCCAAGTTTTGTATGCATGTAGGTGCAGTAGTGTGTGAGTTCTGCTCTGGAAACGGGAATTTTTTCATTTTTCTCTAAATATTTTAAAACACAGCTGAGATATGTCAATGTGTTCAAAATGCACAACTAAGCTATATAGAGTAATAACATATAACATTTAGTTAGGGCCAGTACATATTTCTGCTCCGGAAACACAATTTAACACAATTTTAAGAATTTTTTTTAGGTTTGAAAAAGTAGGAATTTTCCTACTTTTTTCCCCAATTTATAAAATTCTAAAGTATTTACGGCCATGCATGAAGCTGCAGAAGTGTCAGAGTTCTGCTCCGGAAACCAAAAATAAATTTTTTCTTCTATTTCCTAATTTTGTAAAACATAGCAAACATATGTCAATGTGACTATCAAAAGGCACCACTAGGCCATATAGTGTATTACTGTACGAAATTTCATTAGGGTAAGTGCATTAGTGTTAGAGTTCTGCTCTGGAAATGAAAGTGTTACGCCCGTCCGCTCGCCCGCCTGCTGGTCGGACAGACATTGATGATAACAATATTAACCATTTTCAAACTTTGTTCACTGAGGGTTAAAAAGTGGTAAACAAAGTTTATTCATACAGAAAGGCGTTTGCACCAGCTAGAAAGTTTTTTTATATTTTGCTAACATGTAATATATTTTGTATGTTGGCCGAACTGGACAATTTGTGGTATCATGGGGAGACAGTAACTTTCGCACCACGACAGCGCCAACTTTCGTACTGACAGTAGGAATTTTGGTGACACCAAAACATGTGTACCTTCACACCACGATACACCTTAACCCCTCCCCCCGCTTCCTTCTTAATTCTTCTTCCTTTTAAATTTCCTGTAAGCTACGGAACGCCGGCCAAAAATATGCTGCTGGCAGTCTAGGTCTAGACCCTCGAGCCATGCGTCGTTGACGAGGGTCTTGTTGATATCAAAGCATGGCGAGATAGGCCGTGGAAGTAGGTCAGTCACTACACAAGTTAAGTTTAACTAAGAGGCAAACAAAATAGTTCTGGTACGACGTTGCTTTGGCGTATTTAGTACGTATTCTATTTTTATGGTTAATATAAACCTTTCTACGTAGTCAAATTGCTTGCTCCCCAACTGGGATTCATGCTCCCTCGAATACCACAAGACCGCCTCCTGCTCAAAGGTGTGATCGAGGGTCTTGCATCAAGACTGTGCTGCTGGTGTGAGAGCACTCCAAAACTCCTAATCACAACTAGTTAGAAGCCTATGTTAATGCGACCATATCTATGTTTATATTGTATTTAGAATACTGGTTAATATTATTAAAACAATGATGTCTTACTCCCTAGTTGTAGTAATATTGTAGTTCTACAGTCTTTAGTTTGCACACAGGCCTGTGGATTATGTTGTTTTCAACTCAAGATTGCACACCCTTTTACAACTTGTATTGATATATCATATGATATTATCATGATAACATGCCAGTGTCGCTCATAGATTTATTTGTTAATAATTATTGTGTTAAACTGTCAGATGATAATGATAAAATATTCGTGATCAATTGTAGGTATCTCTACACTGATGACTGCGTTGTGAGTACTATGAATGTGTTTGGACTGCTGCACGCTGCTCATAAGTTCAGCCTTGTGGATCTTGAATTTCACTGCACCAAGTCTGGCGTATTGCGACTGTCTAAGACAAATCTAGGAGAGGTCACTCAGCAAGCTTTGAATTTTGATGCTAAGGAGTATTTGAGTTTATGTAAAGAGTACTTCAGGAAGAATGCAATGGATGTCTTGAATAATAACGAGTTCCTGGAAATATCAAATGAAGTCCTAGATGAACTTTATATCACTGAGGACAAGGAGTGTTCCGAGATGGACATTTTTGCAGCTTGTATGAGATGGGCTGAGAGTGAATGCGAACGCAGGAATCTTCAAGGGACACCAGAAGAACTCCGGAAGGTTCTAGGGAAAGTATTTACCAGGATTGATTTCTCCAAAATTTCCACGAATGATTTTCTGGAGTTTGTCACTCCTCTTGGGATCTTGACGCATGAAGAAATCGGTCGGTTGATTTTTAATAGGCAGAAGGATACCAAGTATGTGGACTGGAATAAGCGTGTACAATGTGTACATGTGGGAATCAGTTCAGGGGTATGTTACACATATTTTCATGGCAGAGGTACCTGAGCTATCCTAAATATATGTGCTATATTATACAAATATTATGTGGTGCGAGGGCACCAGTACATTTTATTTGAGCCTAGGGAGCTATCGATCACTCCCTCGGGTCAAATAGATTTACTAGGGCTCGAAGTATCTAGCAAATAATTGCTTTATTATACCTCCACAATGAAATTTATACAGACCATCTTTTTACTGTAGCTAGGCCCACTAAAATGTCTTGTGAAGCAAAGACATCAATACCTATTTAATGCAACAATTCATTTAAATAGTGGACACAAGCTCCTTTCAGTCTTCAAAAGTCTAAATTTAAGATAAATCTGCTTAAGACCTACAACATTTTTTTCTAGCCACAATACAGGTAAGCAATTAGTCTTTCAGCACTGATAATGGTTGATACAACCAATAGCACTTACAGCCAAATTAGCTGACCTGGCAGGGTATATTAGTTTATTTGTCGAATGACAATCATGCTTACCATACCTAGAACACTTACTTTTATTTGTCAACAAGCCTTACGTAATATAGTTGCTAGGTTAGCATTATAACGTTATGAAGAGCATCGCCGATTCACAATTTCATAGTCATTTTAACACAAAATAAGTTCAGAGATGTTTTCAATTAAGCCATAATTGAATTAATAATGAATTTTTTTTACATAGTAAACTTATAATTTTTTTAATCGCACAAACATTGAAGGTGCTGTTTAATAAAATATATCACGAAGCGAGGATGCTCATGATGTTCATGACATTCTTCAGTGCCTCGTTTTTGCATTCTGTAGTATTTGCCAGGCAATATAACTGACCGTGATATTTGTTAGTGATATTTGATATCCTAAAATGAAATGGTGATATTAGTTTATTTGCCGCAAGCACCATTGGATGCAGCAATGGTAATGGCACTTGTAATTTCTAAGCAATGTCATGTGACCCTGTTTAAACCAATCGCAGCTCAGGAGACATTGCAGAGGTATAATACAACATAGCCCATCTTTATTGTACAATTTTGTCTTTAATCACATAATTATAAATTATAAGATACTCGTAATCATAATGAGCAGAATTTGCCACCACTGCTTTAAAAGTACCTTTTCTGTCTAATATTTGTATGTAAAAAAACATTGCTATATGATTTACACAATTAGACACAAAGCAAATATTCTGGTTTAGAAACTGCAATTGCATAACTTCGGGGGTTTTAAGGGTGGAGAATTTCGCTAATTCTGAGTGTAATACTTTTATGTCTCAGTGCTACTGGATCTGAAGCTTAGCCAGCTGACATGATCAGTTGAGCTGATAGATGTAATGATGACATGATAAAATTTGGAGTCCACACCATGTTACACATTTACCTCATGGGTGGGATCTTTTACATGCTTCAGCATAGACCCTGAGTATAAGGCACCTCCGATTAACATCTCAGGCAATCTGAGATGTAATTCCGGGAATAGTGCCCGGGCCAGGGATTGAACCCGGGACCTTGTGCCGAGCTGGCCGATATGGAATTGGCAGATACCTAAACTGTTAGGCTACCAAGCTGGTTTTAAAGTCGTTAATTATAAACTTTTCATAGCAAAGTATATCTTGTTATTGTAGGTCTTTTTTCCTTTTTTCTTCTCATTATTTTTCACAAGAAGTAAAAGCCTATTACTCAAAAACTCACAAAGATAGGCACCTGAACTTCCTCTTTCTAATGATGTATATGACGATACTGTTTAGAAAAGAGCCCGACCTTGAAATGTTGTAGAACAGAAAAATTTCTAAAACGCCATAACTCAAAAAAACCTTTTGATAGATCGAACCAGAAAAATTTACAGGAGTGTGTATACATGTGCTTCACAAATGTGAATTTTATCTCAAAGGGTCAAGGTCACAGAGTGTCCTATATATGCAATTTTCAGGGGTTTTGAACTCGGGTCCTATACAAGGTACATAAACCATAAAAATACATTTTGAAACCTTATTTTATTGTCTTTTAATTTCTGTACAGCTTGAAAGGCTAGGGCAATAAATTTTAAGGTTTTCAGGGACTTTACCACTTGCTATTGTTGGACATTGAATAAAACTATTTCAGCATTTTGAACTCAGGTCCTATGCAGAGTACAGGGAAACTGGAAAATACCATACATGTGATAGCTTAATCTATTGTTTCCATTGATAGTGTACGATAACAATTTCTAAGGTTTTATGTGACTTAACCACTTCATGTCATTTCACATTGACCAAAAATATCTAAAATTCAACTGCTCTGAAAACATGAGTTCAAATGGCTTACAATAATGCACTGGTTTTTATATTTGGCTACTAGACTTATCTGAATTTTTCAAGATTTTTAGGTCAAAGGTTCAAAGTCACAGATTTTCTTACATATGCAATGTTCAGATGTCTAAATTTGAGTCCCACACGAGGTACCAAATTGTGAAAGATTAGTTCTGAGAGCTAATTTTGCTGTCTTTCCAGTGCTGTATAGTTTGAGAGGGCAGGACAATTATTTCGCAGGTTTTGTAGACTTAACCTCTTGATGTCACAGTACAGATTTCAGACTACATGCAATGCAGCCCTATGGTAATGGGCCACAGTTTCCAAGATATCTAATGTCTAATGTCTCAATGCTACTGTGTCTGAAGCCTAGTCAGATTAAATGATCAGTTGCCAGAGGTAGACATAATGATGAGATGATAAGTCCAACAATTATCATCTACACAGACTAACAGACTAAATCACCTTCTAACAGCCTGATGGCTTCATTGATTGATATTGTGTTCATTCATATATTCATGTGTGCATTCATTATTCCATGAAGTTGGTCATATAAGCTTTTGTATTTAATTATGATGATAGTTCCTATACTTTATAGAAGGCATGGAGAATAAAGATTAAAGGAAAGTTTATGGTAGTTTTCACGCAGGGACATTTGCAAGTCTAGTTGCTTTTAATGTTGTATCAATTGCACTGCCTCAATGCTACTGGTCTGAATTAAGATAATACAACTTTAATGACCATCTGCCACAGGCAGATGTAAAGATGCGATAATTTGTTTTGGGGTCTTATGTTACAGATTGAACATCAAACTTAAGTTCAGCTGCCTCATATGATGGCATGACTCATATTGGTGAAGCCTGTGTAATGGTAGTTATCCCACTGGGGTAGAGCTATGGTCAATTCATGTGCCACTCACTCAGATTCTTATCATTAGCATATATTTCTATACTCCTATTGGTAATGTACTATGCAGTTTAATGCCTTACTATACTTTGTGCTTCTGGTTGAGCTTCCTGAACTAGTTAACAGTATTTTCCTTAAAAGTAGGTAATTTTTCTGTCCTTGTTTACATATCCTGCAACCTAGTCAAATTATAATAAGGTTTACTCACCTGGATTTCTCTTAAAATATTATATTGCTAACATTAATAGAATTATGAATCAGATGCATTCCTGTGGAATGTGATTCACATGGACATGCTGAATAATTTCCACTTTTCTTTATATTTCCTATTTTAGCTTCTTAACAATTCATTTACATTACCCAAGTTACAGTGTTGTAAGACTAATTTGGTGTATTGGAGACTCAGTGCAAAGCAGTTATCATTATAATCTCAAGAATTATCCAAACATGCAATATTGGGTAACTGTCGTGAAAAGTCCGATGACAGGTTGTGATTCACTGTGATTCACACACCGCTGTATAAGCCTAGCCCAATGACAAAACAGGGAGTTAGTCAGTTTCTGTTGACATGTCAAAATGGAATCTTTTATGCCTGTGTTTGTAACTTTGGATTACTAAATCAACCTTTTACATTTCACCTCTCATAAGCTAGTTGGATGCTAATTCCCACCATATAATACTACCACTGAGGCTCTTTTTACATAATTATATAAAAGCATTTAAGCTATACTTTACTAACCTAGAATACCTATCTTTTGTACAATGCTGGGGTGCAATTTCTTGGAGCTGTCCAAAATCTTGAAGTTGCACATACTCCAACCGGGCTGGTTTGAATTTCATTTACTGTTTTTTTTTTAAAGTTCCCCATCAGAGTTGAAGGGTAGAAATGTGTTTTAGGTTGTATGCAGACTCGTTTATCAATTATTTTTCAACTATTTTTCACTAAACTTTGCTGTTTTTTGTACTTAACCAAAAAATCCTCAAGATAGTAATATGTATTCCATGTGATTCGGCATGGAATGACACAATGTATTCAATTATAGTTTTCATGTATTGCGTTGTCATTATTTCTTTATATGATTTATTTTCAATAATGAATTACCTATAATACATTTCAAGGTCATAAATGATTTAGATTAAAATGTTGCTCCTAGACCACTTTTGAAATTTTACCTTTTCTTTAATGACTTGATTGATGTATATAAACACTATTTATTTGAATTATTTAATTTTTAGATACAGTCATTGTTTGTGCCACAATACACCAGAATATCTGAACTCAAGAAGATGAAGATTTTCCAAAAAGGTCAACTGAGTTGTCCACCAGACAAGTTCACCCTTACACACAATCGCATAATATTATCTGATGAAACGACTTTAGCATCACTGTATACTGGAAATGCCTTAGTTTTTTGCATCAATTCATTAATTGTACAGTGAAGGAAAGTGAAGGCAAATGGGAGTTTCCTGTGACTTTTACTCTTGCTGACTTATGGAATAATAAGCAAAGTAAGATCATTAACTGTCATCTACCATTACATGAAGACATGCGTAACAAAGTAGCAGAGATTGTTCACCCATCAAATAAATGGATACCTGACTCCACATATATTGTCACAATAAAACCAGCCTAAAAGGTGGTTTATCATTGAATGTTCAGCTATATATTGGAAATATAAGCATTTAATGTTGCCCTTCATTGTGGCAAAGTGGTATATCTCTCACATGAATACATTGTAATTGTGTTTCAAAGACAATTTAATCTTGATGTTTTTATCATATAAAAAGTGGCATTGAATTACAAGAAAATCTTATATTTGACATCATATGGATTGTGACAATAAAACTTACACAAAAAAGGACTATACAAATTAAAATTTTGATTGTGGACTTCTGTGAACACTCCATTGACATGCCAAATATTATGATGTAGTTTTCAATATATGTAACAAAAATGTATTTCCAGTTTCTTATCTTTATTTATATTCACATTAATTCTTACATGCATTTGTGCATTATATTACTACTGAACACAATGTTATAGCAAATGGCTCGATGTTTATTTTTGTAAAAAGTTAAATTGAATCAGCAGATCCTTCACGTTGACTATTTCTTGTTTAGTGTATAATTCATATAGTTTTTGCTTCACCTGTTACTATGCGACTGTCTCAACCCCAGAGCCTGCTGCTCAGAATGGTGTATGTCATGAAGTCACTATTTATATATGTTACTCAATATGTAAACAGGCCAGATGCATGTCAAAATAAATTATACATTTCTATTATATGTTCTATTATGGCAATCATTGTACTAGAGCAAACTATGAATTATCCAAATAAAAAACGATTGTGAAAATATCTGATCGAAATATAAAGAATGGGTAGAATTGTTATGAGAATATAAATTATAATGATGGTTATTGATATTTGTGAAAACGCAGGTAACTTATGGAGAATGGACAGTACAGACACTTTTGAAAATGCTGTTTTGCAAATAAAGTATTCCACTCACTGTGCAGCTTTTCGTCCTAATATTTTGAAGACAATTTCCATGTTTGACAAAACTAAATATTAATATTTTTTTTACAGTAGCCATGTGGTATAAAAGTATGTTGATTTTGCCACCGTTTTGTGCAAAGCATCATGGCAGATCAGTGTTAAGGGTAACATTTTTGTGGGACAATATTCATAATTGTTTGTTTTAGGAGTCAGAAAATTCTCTTTTAGCACATTCAGAAACACACATGGACGTAATGAAACAGTAGCTTGAACATGCGTAAGAACAGTTTAACAAATCTGTCATAATGCATATTCAGGTCGGAAGTTATCAATGATATATTTTTGGTATTGTGACATCATGATAGTATTTATTTACAACATCCTAGCTGGATGTTGTATGGCATATATATATATTGCGAGATATTTCATTCACGCGTGGATGTGTGTATGTGCAAATTCTCGCACACCACTCGTGTGTATGAGTTTGCTAGCACGTGTGTATGTGGCATTATTGGCACACTCGTGTATATGCCAAAACAAGCACGTCTGTATATGCTATATCTTGCACTCATGCATGTGCTTCTCAGTTTGCTAGCCCGTGTGTACATGCAATGTATGACTTTTAATATGTACTCATATGTCATATCTAGCACATTCACGGGTGATATATCTTTCCAATTCACTAGTTTTGTGTTCTCAAGTGCTACATGTCGCACATTCACTAGTGCTGTTATTATTGCTCGTTATTCCACATTCACTAGTTTTACACAACAAACTGATTGTGTCACCTGTCATACCCGTATGTAACTGAACAGGGTAGAGTGTGGTTCACAATTTAATCCATAAAATTTATGAACAACAATGAACAGTATTTCATGTTTAGGAAGAATATTGTCAAGTTCACATTGACGAAAGCCAATCACCAATTATTGCTTTACCTCATCTGCATAACATAGTTTGTTCGTATAACTCATCTTATCTATATAAAGAGTCAGCCGACAAAATATATTTATTTACAATATAAAAAAACTGATAAAAAACTGTAAAAACAGTTAAAAAAATAGTAAAATACAGTTAAATTTAAAAACAGTTGACTATGCAATGCATAGGTCTATATTTGTTGGGAAGTTCAATTAATTGGTTTACGTTAATTAAGTATGATATGTTATACTTAAATGGATGGTTCCTGGTAATACCACACAATCAGTTGTATACCACATAGAAAAGCCATGTGGTATAGCCTATGTGGTATACATGTGTATACTACATGGCTTACCTTACAAGGATGGGAAATGTATACCACATACTTCTATTTATGGCAGGCCAATGACAAAAAATCACTTTTTGCAGCTAAGTGCTTCGCCATTTAAACTAGCGCCGCCGCTTTAAAACAATATTCTACAGATAAAATTGTCAGCTCTCTAAGAAAATTTGAATTTTTGAAATCGGACCAGAAGTAACGTTTCTAGAGCCAAAAACTTAACAGAAAGTCAATGGACTGTTCAGTCCACAGATACAAGCTATTGTGTGGCTGTGTTGCTATTGGCAACGTCATAGGAGCATCATCGCTTCGGTAATACAATCGAATAATACTGAAAAATAAACCATTATCTTTCAAAATCTACTATAAAAACAAATTCTTACAAGAAATATTTAACAACTGGTTTGTAAATATCATTCTGAATTCCTTTATTATTCTGAAAATGTCCCCGAAAGTTTTGAGGTGATGACGTTGCTGACAGTTAAGCAATGCTCTGATTGGTCGATGGCAAAAATGAATATTCATGAATTTTTTTCTATACTGCATGAATGCATAGCCAGGCAGCTCAACTAAAAGTGAAAATTGTGGGGTATAAATAAGACCCAAGTGGATATGTGGTATTTTTTAATATTCCCTCACTTGTGGACAGATTGGCTTCAGAATTCACTCGTGGCTAACGCCACTCGTGAATCCTGGCCAATTTGTCCACTCGTGGGGAATATAAAAAAATACCACATAACCATTGGGTCTTATGGCGATATTAATTTGAATTATATAATCATATGATAATAATGAAGTCTCAAAGAGAATTGTTACAACAGCCTTTTTTTACAAACATGTGTTATTAATATGAAAGTATAGTATAACACACAATACATTATACCTATGACATTGCAATGGGGAGGCTTGGGTAACCCAGTTTTCAGTTTATTTGCCTATTATTGAGTTAAAATCCTTAGTCTCACTAATGCTAATAGCTATGCATTTATATGGTCCGTCGTGGGGCTTGTTTGTTTATTATTTGGCCTTGCAAATCTGAAATTGAACAAAGAAGAAAAAAGTACATAATCAATTGATGCAGTAACTATGTTATACGTGTATTATGTCATGTATTTATATTTGATCAAATATTATTATGAATACATGGCATGCATGTAGTCTTCCAAAATTCTTTGAAGAATTAAATATCAAATAATACAAGTTTATAGATATGGACATCCTGTAGGAATGTCTGTCGGCGTGTGCACATTGCATAATGTTACACAAACCCTTTGTGCAATCATAACACGCCACATGTGTCTGTTGTGATCTTGCCTGTCTTTAATTACCTCTTATCTTAATCCTAAGTCATTTAGGATGCTTGTAATATCAAGATTGTATAATTAGTCATAATCAGTATAATTAGTCATAATCACTATTCTTACTAACTTTTATGAAAGAAATTCAGTGCAGATAGTCTATGTTATCCGAGAAATTGTTTTGCTTAATTGTAATCTAATACATGACAATTTATTATTTATAAACATAATCTATGTGCATATATATGCTATGGCAGTGTTATCGCCTGTAGTGTTATCTTTATGAATGAACAATTGTAATAATGGACTTAATGATAACATACAAATTAAAACAGCTATCAAGCTCAATTTGGTCATTTACATTTTGAATATCATCACTGATGCATGTGTCACAAGCAACAGGATTTCGGGAATATGTTAGTCACACAATCTTTCAAATTCTGCTATGCTTTTTATCGATTTATCTATAAGAAAATGACAAAAGTTACTATTCAAGCAAACAGTTCTTACCTGTTTTCTTTTGCTCTGGCATACTTTCTGACTCCTTCCAAATGCAAATGACCTGAAGACTTTTTCTGAGCGAAGGGGAAAGGGGGGGGGGGGATTTGCTTTTCCTGCCACAAAGAGTGACCAATCAGTATGCATCCTCCACCAGGGGGACAGCAGGAGGGCTTCGGACTCCCCAATACACTCTACAGGTCATTTTCTTCAAGGCATTCAGGGACCTCACAACCAGAATAGACGCTCACACTTGTATACAAGGTAATGTCAAAAGTTATAACTTCATCTTATAATGACCTACATACTGCTTTTTATTTATTTTTTAACTAAATCTACTCCCTGGTATACATGCACAATTATTATTAATGCTCCATGGTGCTGTGATATTAACCTAAGTATTTTACTTGTTTTTATAAGTGTTTTTAGGCAAATAAAGATATTGTTTACAAATTCCCACATAATTTTATCCTGAGATTATATATGCAGTGTCCACTCGCAAATCTAAATATATGTATGGCAAATACGTATAGGAAAGGGTGACAACTTTAAAACTGACCAATGTGTACTCTTGAATATTAAATAGCATTGCTTGAACATGAAACAATTTCATTTTTCTTTTTGGACCAGTGAAGTTGGCTACCTGAACCTAGCTACCTGACAGCTACCTGGCAGCTACCCGAAGATGTAAAGTTAGCTACCCGAACCCAGCTACCTGACAGCTAATATGTAAAGTTGGCTACCTGAGTCCAGCTACCCGACAGCTACCTGACAGCTACCGGAAATTTCTATGTATATAACTCAAAAACGCTTGAGCGTAATTTTCAGTTTTTATGCCTAAAGATACTTAGGGCAAAGGTTTACGTTCTAGAATTTTTTTCAGAATTTTCTGAGCACCTCTTAGATGTGATAAATCAAATAAATTGAAAAAATGACGTTTTTTACCAAAATAAAAACGGTAATTTTTTGGAATATCCGATTGAGAAAGGGCCAGCAGAAAACATAAATTAACTTTTGTGTCTAACTTTTAGCATAGACAAAACTAGTCTTTCATCCCTTACAGGAGTCAAATTCAGCAGCCCTTTCAGGTAGCTGCTAGGTAGCTGGAATTTGGCTCGACTCTTTTTTGCCACCCTCTCGCAAACGGTTTCATGGATCTTTACTGTTTTTGACACAAACATACATTCAGCAGAGGTCTACATTTTAGAATTTTTCCAGAATTTTCTGAAGCGTTACGGCTCTGAAATATAAAAAAAAACAAAAAAAACTACCTATTTTGCCATAGCTGCGATTGTAAATTTACCGGTTGACGGGTTGGGACAGTACCGGTAAAAATAACTGTTGTATCTAACTTTTGCATTATGTAAAACTGGACTGTGCACCCGTTAAGTGGGTGTAATTAGGCCTTAGATTCGAGTAGCTGCCGGGTAGCTAGCTTCACTATAGCATATTCCTCGAAAACGGTCAAATGTGATTTTTCACTTTTTGCGGAAACCTTTGCCCTAAGTATCTTTTGGCGCAAAAACGGAAAAATTACGCTCAACTGTTTTCGAGGAATATACATGGAAAGTTCAGGTAGCTGCCAGGTAGCTGTCGGGTAGCTGGACTCAGGCAGCCAACTTTACATATTCAGGTAGCTGCCAGGTAGCTGTCAGGCAGCTGGGTTCGGGTAGCTAACATCTTCGGGTAGCTGCCGTCTAGCTGTCAGGTAGCTAGGTTCAGGTAGCCAACTTCACTGATCTTTCCTTTTTCAGGTTGTGGAGTGACTCAGTTTCGGACAAATCCTGCATGTACCCATATTTGCAAGGCGAAATGGGTAATTTATTGTGGAACATACCTTGCAAGATGTGCTTACTACACAGTGTATACTATACCTATTTTTCATATATCAATAGGCATTAGTTCACATATTTATTTTTTTTATGATATTTGGGAACTGATAAAACTTATTTCTATCCTTCTATTTTCCTAAATTATATGCAATTTCAAACATACATCCTGCATCACGTAATGCACCCATGAAAGGTTTCTTATCAACTTTTAAAATGCTTCTTTTTCTCTTGCTTTAATTTGGATTTCATGTACATTTACCAAATGATTTTGACAACTGTTTTTGGCAGTGAAAAGAAATACAAGTTCGTAATTAGTTTTTGAGAAACTAAGAGATTTTATTTTTTTTCAGTTTTTTTTTTCCGAAGTCTAAAGACCAATGATTTTTCTTAAATAAATATATCGTTCTTGTATACTGTAATAAAATTTCATAAAGTATACATGTTCATTCAACATTTCTCTTGTGTTCTCTGATTTATCATTTATAACTCATATAATTTATGAACTAAATATTAGGAAAGCATGTAACTGCTAGTTCTAGCTTAGCTAGAGATGCCAGCAATCATAGCCACTTGCTCACTGAGAAATTAAGTAAGCTTGCGAGCAATTGCGCATTCACACGTGTGCGTTTTTGTACATACACGCGCTCGTTATTACACATACACACTTGTTGCGTGTGTGCGTTGTGACACATTGATACGTCTTATATATGCTAGTAATTGCATGCAATTTATTAAAAATATGCTAGTTGTTGCATATTCACAAGTGTGAATAAAGCGCGCGATATTCCAATATATATAGCTCCGTTTGGAGGAGACATTAAATTGGCGGTCCCTTGTACTCTGTGTCTATGCTCAAGCAAGTAAAAGATCCCACCCATGGGGTAATTATGTAACATGGGTCGACTCCTCCTCTCTCTCTCTCACCTCAAGGTTTATATTGGCAGTCCTTTGAACTATGTGTCTATGCTGAGGCAAGTGAAATATCCCACCCATAGGGTAAATGTGTAACATGGGTCGACTCCTCCTCTCTCTCATCTTATCAATCAACCCTCGATAGCTGCAAGAACTTGCCTTAGAGGGCTGCTCTTTCCATATCTATCTATTTATCTATCTATCTATCTTTCGCAATTGTTTTATATTGATCAAATTGAGAGATCTGTGAAGTCAGCTACCTGGCGCTGGCTACTTGGCATTTACTTGAAATATCTTGAAGTCAGCTACCTGGCGCTGGCTACTTGGCATTTACTTGAGTGGCCTTGAAGATAGCTACTTGGCGCTGGCTACTTGGCGTTTACTTGAACTTGTCATATGTTAAGAAATTATAAAGCAGCAACAGTAAATTTCATTTCACTTCATTAATGCATGAAACCCTATCTACTTGAGAAAAATCGGCCGAAAGTTGGTTTTCGGCCAACAGCCAACCGACCAACCGACCTACCAAAACTAATTCTAAGGACCCGTAAACAATATTCAAGCATTAGAACCAAGTTTCATTGCTTCATTTTTGCATACAAGCCCATTTACTTGAGAAAAAATTCCATTTACTTGACCGAAAGTTGGTTTTCAGCCGACAGCCAACCGACCAACCAACCTACCAAAACTAGTTCTAAGGACCCCAGATGTCAAATTGAGACCCTTTCAATGGATTGTAGCTTGATCTCAGCGTATGATACGGCCAAAAAATAATAGTTTCTATTCATCTAAATAAAGAAGATTTCTTCAATATGTTGAAGAGGGAATCCAGTTTTAGTGTGGCTAATTAGTTTTAAAGTCACTGCAGTCTAATTGTGATATACTCCCAGAACTTTACAAGGCTAAATCCTTTCATCATTCTCCCCATGATCTTAGGAAGGTCATTTCATGTTCATTGACTTGGAAACAAATCTTATAGATATAAATTAAAACTCCAGATTAAGGAACCCGGCCTCAAATTGAGCCTTCAGTCCAGCCATGGAATGAATGGTCCTGAGGCATTAGCAACCATTGATTCAGGTAAAAAAAAAGGCATAACATTTTATTCTCATTTGTCAAAGTAATCAATATTGAGAGATAAGTGTTACTTCAAACACAACAACACAGTGATCAACTTAGACCTGACAAAATTGGTTGTTCATTCTGCTTTTGTTTTGCAGCATTGACAACAGGTACAAGTAATTACACTTCTTCATTAACTTGACCTAATCAGATGTTTATTCTTGCTTTTGTTTTGATCTTGAATTAGATCTGCAACACTTTCTTATGCAGCATTTACAACAGGTACAAGTAATTACACTAATTAACACAGAAGCGGTCAGCAACACTGCGATGACATCAAGTCCAAAGAATTTGTAAAATGGCATGTCAGCTGCAAGAGGGCGCAAATGTTCAGTTCCATGTTTTATGACATGATTGACCCAGAAAATTAGTTGATCTCGAGCACCGGGCATGTCTTTCAAGATGGCAGCACACTTTTGAATGTTTTGTTTGTAGCTTTCATTATCAATAATTTCTCGCATTGTTTGGTAAATTTCCAGATTATTTGTCTCGTCCCATTTAAGTAGTTTTCCATGTCCCTTGGCCTCAGCTCTTGCTCCATTTCTTGCTTGCTCAGGTTGAAACGGAAAAGTTAATATGGGAATGGCAAAATAAGTTGCTTCAAGATGACCGTTAAGTCCTCCATGCGCTATGAACAACTTTGTGTTTTGGTGTGCCAATAAATCAGTCTGCGGAAGCCATTCTTTGACCAGAATATTTGCTGGTATGTCAACATCTCCTAAGTCAGCTTTGGTGAATTGCAGGATGGCTTTTTCCTTCATACGGCCAAGAGCTTCGAGCAACATCTGAATTGGTTTAATGATAGATTTCCGCAAACCAGTCATTGACCCAAATGATATGATGATCAAACCGTCTTTGGCATCATCAGCAAAATTTCTAAATTCTTCTGGAAGTGGCTCTACAGACACAGAACCACTTAGACTACCAATGTACCTAAAGTGGGGTGCGCTTATTCTAGGAAAGTCAAAGCAGTTAATTTCCATGGTAACTAATGTCATTTCTGTCTTTTGCCTTAGCTCTTTAACACTCTTAAAAGGCTTCTCGGGGACATATTTGAGACAATACTGATCTAGTGGGAGAAACATGAACATATTTTCCATTATCATTGCACTGATTACTGCCATTATTCTCTCTCCAAGAGTGAGTTCTGCTGTCTTTAGTTCTAGAGTTGCAGGGGGTTCATGGAAAGGAACAGATGACAGACCATGCATCCATGGAAAGACAAAAGGTCCCATATTGATGTACCTAATGTCAAATTTATATGGAATAAAATGATTGCAACCCATGAAGGGAAAATTATCCAAAATGGCAAGGTCAAAATTTGCGTCCTTAATTTTTTGCATTAGTTCCTCGTTCCCCAATAACTGGTTGCAGTAGTTATCAATTCCTCCCCTAGAATTCTTGTACATGTAATATCCTTTGTAAAAGATATTGCTGTCCATCTCTGCTGCTTCACTTAACAAAATTCCAGCACGAGCTGATATGTCAGCATCCGCGGTCAAAGGGTACACTAAAGAGGTCAAGTTTGCCTTGGTAACTCTTTTAGCATGTTTATCATTCACGAGTATGGCGACGTCATGGCCATTTTCTTTCAATGTCTTAGCAGCAACAGAATAGAAATTAACATGGCTGTAGTGAGCTGCTGGAATGAGAAGAATCTTTGACGATGACGTCATGGTTACTGTTGCCATGGCAACCATGAGAGTCAAAAGTAAGATGCCAGTCTTCATGTTTTGCTAATGGTTTGCCTGAAATTGAAAAAGAACAAACTAAATACAAAGCAAATTTGCATCATTTCACAATTTGCCACATTTAGGTAGCTTGGCAGCAGTGCTGTCACATTTCGCGGTATTTTGCAACAGGTTGAATGAATATTGTCTGGACAGTATCAATGCATCTGTGCCCACTATCACCATTTCATGTCATTGAAAATGTGTATTTAGGTTTTATCATCGATGTCTAAGTCATTTAGTGATAAAATAAAAAATAAATTTAGGAAGCAGAAGTTGAAATTGCCAATTCAATGCATGGAAATTATGATTGTAGAAAAAAACAGCATGTCAAGATTAGAATCTATACAGAATACTTTGATTTTGGGTGGGGTTATTTTTAATTTATTGCACTTTTTAATTTTTTCCTGTGGGCACCATAATTGCTGTTCTGTAAATGCATTTGCACAGTAGTGGTGAATATCAATATGCATGCAAAGTTATGGATCACTGGTCAGAGTAAGAACCTTGTCGTCCACATGTTTAGTTGGCCGGAGAGTGAAGAGCCTGACAGAGGTCAGCCTGAGAGGGTTTTGAAACCTGTGACCTTCAAGTTACAGCCAATTTAGTGGAATTGATTTACAATTTCAGTGATTTGAGAAGCTAGGCTCCCGAGGAAGTCATGTGAAACCAGGCCTCCCATTGGTCAAGTCAGTCCCTCAACTAATAATAATCCTGGGTTCACATGATGTCCTCTGGCATTGCGTTTCTGATTATTTGAGTCCATGAAATTAGCTGTAAAGAGAGTCAAAGTGACCATCTTTGTGTAATTCCCTAGAATTCCAAGAGCCTAGCATCAGTAGATCTGAAGTTATCATGTCCATAAGGCAATGGAATGTTAGACAGAAAGATGGACAAAAGGGAGGGACAAGCTGATAAACGTGAAGCCCAGGTGATCACAATACCCTATAGGATACAAACATGGCCGCTTGTTTTAACCAATGATTCACAAGGTCAAAAGCACCACTTTATACCAAAAATCTATGTATGGCCAAGCTGTAATGGTTACCCTTGGCGCAATTGAAATGTGCCTCATTGTTAAAATTCACTACTCTATATGAACAATAATGGACCTCTGTAGGACAACAGTGGACATAACGTTTCATCTCGCCAATGTCTCGTCAATCTAGCATGTTATCTATTGATTTACTAAAAAGAAAACACAATGCTTTTTCGATTTTAAGTTTAAATTGTCAGTCCTTTCCAGCAAAATTCAAACAGCTCAAAATATATATTGAAAAGTATAAGATTGCACATTGCCCTTTCACTGTAATTGCTCTGCAAGAAACTTGGTTATCTGAAAATCATGATACTTCCTTTTTTTCAGCTTGAGGGCTATACTCTACTTCACAAACCTAAAACTTGCAGTGCACATGGGGGAGTAGCAATATATGTCAGAGGTAATCTTGAATATAAAGTCTTGCCATTTCATAGCACAAGCAATATTTGGGATGGAATTTTTGTTGAAGTAGTATTTAACAGTTATAATAGACGACAAAAAGTTGAAATTGGAAATATTTATAGACCTCCAAGAGAGACAGTTGAAAACTATGAAACATTTAATAACGAAATTGAAGAAGTAATGTCTTTTCATTTAAGAGCCCACAAAGAAATCGTGTTGACAGGTGACTTTAATTTTGATTTATTAAAAATTTAGAATTCAGCTCAATGACATATCAATAATTTCTTTGAGACAATAATTTCAATTGGATACATACATAAGAATTACTGAATTTAGTTCTACATTTAGAGACAATTGTTATGTTAAGTTATCATCAAACTTTTCTAAAACCACAGCTGGTATTTTTAATTATAACATATCTGATCACCAACCGTACTTTGTTGCCCTAGATTACCTAATTTCTATTACTGACATGCCAAAATACATAAAACAATTTGTAAACACTCCTAAGGCTAAAAGTAACTTCAAAAATGAAATATCACAGAAATGTACCATGGAAAAGTTTCATACAGTTACTGATAAGGACCCAAATATTAACTATGATATTTGAAATGACATTTTAAAAATAGCTCTGAATAAACACCTGCCCATTAAGTTTGTTAAATATGATAAATATAAGCACAAAATAAAGAGTTGGATAACCCCAGGCATAATGCGTTCAATAAAATTTAGGGATAAGTTATACATAAAGTTAAGATCTACCCCAACAATTAGTCTGGCATATAATAAATATAAAGTTAACTTACAAACTTATAATAGGATTCTCAGGCAAAACATTAAATTAGCAAAGAAATAATATTACCATGATTGCTTTGATACATTTAAAAATGACATAAGAAATACTTGGTCAACTATTAAGCAAATTGTAAATAGATCCAATAAAAATATAGAATTTCCTTAATATTTACTAATAAATGATTTACCAGATAGTTATCTAAATATAATTGCTAATAAATTCAACACATATTTTACAGAAATTGGTCCAAAAATTGCCAACACCATTGTTCCTCCCATTCATAAAACATTTAGTCAGTATCTAATTAATCAGGTGAATACAGAATTTCAGTTAAAAAGTGTGAATGAGGATTATGTTAAGAAAGTATTCAAAATCAAGTAGTGGTATTGATAGGCTGTCCAATAAACTTGTAAAACTAATCAAAGATGACATCTCTGAATCACTAACATTAATCATAAATCAAATTCTATACACTGGTATATTTCCACAGAAATTAAAGCTTGCTAAAGTAGTTCCACTTCAAAAAATGTGAAATTTTTATTTGATAACTATCGTCCTGTGTAATTATTACCTAGTTTGTCTAAAATTGTAGAAAAAGTAATGTACACTCAATTATATGATTATTTTAATGATAATAAATTAGTTTATGATAGTCAATATGGATTCAGGAGTAAAAATTCTACTGAACTAGCTGCTTTAGAACTTATTAATAAAATAGTAACTAAAATGAATCAAAATGAAATTCCTATCAATATTTACTTAGACTTGTCCAAAGTGTTTGACACTTTAGACCACAATATCTAATTTTTTTAATTAAAATTCTACGGGATTACAAATAATTCTTTATTGTTATTAACAGATTACCCATCAAATAGACAGCAATACGTTGAATTTAGAGATGCACATTCTGATTTTTAAATGATTTCTACAGGTGTCCCTCAGGGATCTATTTTAGGGCCGCTTTTGTTCATAGTCTGCAACATTAAATAGCTACTTTGGTAAAGTTAATCAAAACTGGGCTACTAAAATAAATGAATAGTTAAATGATATCAATGATTGGTTTCGACTGAACAAACTTTCGCTTAATGTCAATAAAACTAAAGCCATGTTATTTCATAGCCCAAGAAAAAATGGAGACAAAATTAATATTAAAATATATAATACTGATATTGAATTTGTGAACAATTTTAATTACCTGGGAATAATTCTAGACAGCAACCTCTCTTGGAATTATCATATCAATATGGTTTCACAAAAAATTTCGAAAACTCATTGTGTGATGAACAAGTTGAACAATTTAATACCTTCCACAGTCCTTCGAACTTTATATAATACCTTGATTGTTCCACATATTACTTATGGTTTATTAGCTTGGGGTACCCAGCATCAGAAACTGATGAAATTGCAGAAAAGATCTGTCAGAGTAATTGTCAATGCCAGGTATACAACAATTCCTTCTTAAAATACATGACCTATGTGCACTGCAAAGAACTAAAGTTTATTTTTAAATTGAAAAACAGAACCCTGCCAAATTACTTTCAAAATTTGCAATATTTGAGACATTTCGATGTTCATTCCTATAATACAAGACATGCAGATTATATAATACCAATACGTTGTCGCCATGTGTTTGTGAAAATTGCATATGCTTTCGGGTCCCTCATATTTTAAACAGCTGTCCTGATTTGGTGAAAGGAAAAAAATACACTCACAGTATTAAGGGACTCACAGCATATATTAAAAAATACTATATAGATAAGTATTTAATTACATGTCAAAACATTCACTGTTACATTTGTCAAAACTCTGAATTAGAACGGTAACTTCGGTTTAATTAAGAACTGTATATTTTACCTGCAGCAAGGAATTATAAATTTGGCTAAATTAATATTTCGGACAGTTTGGCTTATAGCATGCGCTTAGTGAAATTTTGGGTCTTTGAGTCTAGGATGCACTTAGTCAAAATTAAGTCTGATAAATTAAGCATGATAATTTTGTCTAACAAAACAGTATTATGTTGTTGATATTTAATACCTCAAAATTCTTTGATGGGATAGCTGGGTATTTCATGGATATGCTCAGGTCCTATACCAGAATGGTTAGAAAATGCTACGTTATACAAAGCATGTGAATTATATCAAAGTGACCTGCTCATTTTCTTCTGAACTATCCAGTTACCCCACCTACAGTGTAATAGTGCCATATTAATACATGTGAGTGTTTTTTTTTTGTTTTTTTTTCTTCTTGTTTTTTTTTTTGTAGGGTGGCTTTTATCATGTATTTATTGCTCTGTGCTCTGTTATTTCACCCCATATATATTTTATGGATCAACCTTAACTTTCTTTTTCTGTTTAAATGAACAAACTGTTGTTCTGAAAAGGTTTTTGTTGGAGTCTCTTTGAAGTCTGGGGGGCACCTCAGCAGCGACATTCCCACATCTGGGAGGTGTCCCCTCATATTACATATACAATAAATATAATTATTTCTTGTATACATGTTATGAAAAAATTTAGTTGATATATGTAATATGAAATAAATGATTCTGATTCTGATTCTATTTAGCTGTACATTCCTTAATTTGCAAAACTAACTGGACATGTTGTTTCATCTTAAGCCCCTGTCACACGGGCCGGTTTTGCCGTAGTGAACCCGTAGTATTACGTAATAGTTATGTAACAGCTCTTTCCGCCGGTTTGGCGACAGGTTCTGTCGGCAAAAAGGGGCGGGGCAGCACCTGCCGGGTTACCCGCCGGGTGCTACGGGTTACCCGCCGGGTTACCCGCCGACTGCTACGGGTTACCCGCCGGGTTACCCGCCGACTGCCACGGGTTACCCGCCGGCTTTCACGGGTGCCTCGGCGGGTTCTACGGGTACCTCGGCGGGTTCTACGGGTGACTCGGCGGGTTCTACGGGTGACTCGGCGGGTTCTACGGGTAACTCGGCGGGTTCTACGGGTTATCGTTAAATAGAACTAAATTGTAGTATAGTTTATACTGATTCCATACCTGTTTTCGGATCGAAAATATACCAAATATTAAGCGAGTTATTCGTCTGAGAAGGTAGCTAGGTTGGCGGAGGCAATTAGTGGTGCTCTCGCAGACGTCCGCGCCGGAACTGTATCAATGCTGAGCGCTTCTTTAAAAGGCTGCTACCCTAATATTAGTCCGATTTTCGTCAAATAAAGACTGGATTGTAGTATAATTCATACTGACTCCATAGGTGTTTTCGGATTGAAAATAGACCAAATATTAAGCGAGATATTCGTCTGAGAAGGCGGTTGTCTGGTGGCGGCTGCTGCTCCATTAATATTAATCTGATTTGCGTCAAATAAATATTGAATTATAGAAGAGTTCATACTTATTTCACACAGAATTTCAGATTGAACATAGACCAAATATTAAGCGTGATATTCGTCAGAGAAGGCAGCAAGGTGCTCTGTGTATGTTCATGACTTGCATGGTGTGGTCAATATTTTTTACCATTATATATACATTGTTTGGATGAGCTTTATTGCAATTAATTTCTACTCATTCTGCCAACTGGCCAATGGGAAGGACTTTTCCTTTGGTTTTGTAAAGTCAATTAACCTATATATGTAATAGCAATCTGCCTTGACCGTTATGTCAATTGCTATTAGCATTTTGAATAATACAAAGAATGGGGTAAGTCATGCTTTTTCATCATTGATCACAAGCATTAATTGAAGTTCTGAATTTCAACTGATTCCTGTTTATTATGCATATTAAAGAGGGAGATTGTTTTGATCATGGATGGAACATGCAATTTAAAATATTAATTCCAGTTGGATTATTTTCAGAAACAACAACGAAATATTGATAATTTATATAAACTAGAGTATATCTATCTATAGATAGTTATTATAGCTCCATAGACATCTTTATCAAGTCGGAATTTTATTGACAACAAGCAATCAAACATTGTTTTATTTTCGTTTTTTATTGCTTACGAATTAATTAATTATTGATAGTAACATATTATTAGGTGAAGATCTTATAACTATCTGTCTATCTACATATCTATACTCTATGAGATATTACTAACTTTATTAACAAGAATATTCTTGTTTGTGCCTAGTATACTCCATTAATTTTCCCCACCTTAACTATCATATAAATTCTACACATTTCCCTGAATAATTCAGTCTTTATTAGACGAAAATCGAATATATAGATAGACAGATAGTTTAGAGAGACAGATAGATTTATATGCTTATTAAATAATATAGAATATCTAGCTTAATATTTGGTCCATAAAAGATAGAAAATAAAATCACAGATCAAATCACAAATACTAATTACAATATCAATATTAGATTTAAATTTTACAAAAATATACACAAAAAGATAAGAATGTTCACATGTATAAAAAAAATATCATTGCCTGGTAATTACAATACAATACATTGTTTTTGATTAATGAAAGCAATGACATCTTTTTGTAATTGTGAATGACAATCAAGACAATGTCATATTACTGTGTCATCTTTGAACAAACTATGAAATGACAGGTCAAAGAACCCCAATTTAGGCAATTAGGCAATTGACACATGTATTGAGCATTTGCTGTATTCTCTACACCCATTCTTTATATCATTCAAAATGCTAATAGCAATTGACATAACGGTCATGGCAGTTGGCAGAATGAGTAGAAATGAATTGCAATAAAGCTCATCCAAACAATGTATATATATATCATGGTCAAAAATATTGACCACACCATTCAAGTCATGACCATACACAGAGCACCTGGCCGCCGCCAGAGAACTGCATTTCAGATGAATATCTCGCTTAATATTTGGTCTATTTTCAATCCGAAAACATGATGGAATCAGTATGAACTATGCTACAATACAGTTTTAATTTGACGAAAATCGGACTAATATTAGGGGAGCAGCAGCATTTTAAAGAAGCGCTCAGCCCTTCCTGCATTGATACACTCAGGGCGCGGACGTCTGCGAGAGCACCACTGTTTGCCTCCGCCAACTTAGCTACCTTCTCAGACGAATATCTCGCTTAATATTTGGTCTTTTTTCAATCCGAAAACACGTATGGAATCAGTATGATTTATACTACAATTCAGTCCTGATTTGACGAAAATCGGATTAATATAAATGGAGCAGCAGCCGCCGCAAGACAACTGCCTTCTCAGACAAATATCTCGCTTAATATTCGGGTTTTTTTTAATCCGAAAATACGTATGGAATCAGTATGAGCTATACTGCCATTCAGTCTTTATTTGAGGAAAATCGGACTAATATTAGAGGAGCAGCAACATTTTAAAATATATACAACCCCCCCCCTCCCTGCCTACGCTGACGCTGGTAGCATAAAGCCAGCGGGTTACCCGTGAAAGCCGCCGGGTTACCCGTGAAAGCCGCCGGGTTACCCGTGAAAGCCGCCGGGTTACCCGTAGAACCCCTCAACAAGCCGCCAGTGTGAAATTAGGGCCGGATAATTCGCCGGCTTTCACGGGTCACCCGCCGGCTTTCACGGGTCACCCGCCGGCTTTCACGGGTCACCCGCCGGCTTTCACGGGTCACCCGCCGGCTTTCACGGGTCACCCGCCGGCTTCCACGGGTATTTTTATTTTTTTTTACACCCGTGAGATTGCTACGGTTGTGCCATGCAAGCATGGCACAACCGGCTACCGGGGCCGGGTTTCGCGGCTTGGCCAAGGGTCCCACGGGTGCTTGCCTGGTATCCCCGGGTATCCACGGGTGGCCGTATTGGGACCGCCGGCTTGGAGCCGGGTAGCGATTTTCGCAACTATTACGTAATACTACGGGTTCACTACGGCACAACCGGCCCGTGTGACAGGGGCTTTAAATGTTGCCAAGTATACAAAAAAAAAAAGTATTCCCTAATACCGTAAAGGAGGGTATTATCGACAGGGCAGGTATTTTCGACACTCACATTAGATTGTTAACAAAAATTTTTAACATTCTAATGTGAGTGTAAAAAAAATACCTGCCATGTCGATAATACCCTCCTTTATGGTCCAGCTTGTTAATTGGAGGATTATGGCAAAACCTGCAAACCATTGATCACACAACTATTGCCCCACCCTACCCAGTGCAATGGGTACTTGGGTGGGTGGGTGATTAGGACCTTATATTGTTCATGATTTGGAATTCTTTACCTGTTGAATTAAAAGAAGTAGATGAATTAGCTTAGTTCAAAGATTTATCATTGCAGATCATATAATCTGGCAGCAAAATAATTGTATAGTTCAGTCATAATCTCATTCTAATCATCTGTATATATATTTTCATTTTGTTATTGTTATTTTATGAGTCGGCTAAAAGCTTTATAGCTTATGTCCTATTGTTTGTTTTACACCTCCGACTATAAATAAAGTTTTATCTTCTCTTATCTAATATTATCTTATCTTATTAAACGTCCTGTAATGACCTGTATTTCTGCACCAGTTGGGCTAATGAGGACAGGCAAAGACCATACAGTGGGTACTTGGCAATTGGCAACAGTGGTAATGGCACTACAAAGTGTAACATAACGACTATGGAAGACTGCAAAAAGTGCACATTTTATAATCACATTTTCAGCTAGGTGGCCTGATGGTTAAGGCATCTGCCAATGCCACATTGGCCAGCTCTGCTGAAGGTACTAGGACCCGGGTTTGAACCCAGGTCCAAGCACTCTTTATGAGCTAAATTCCAGCTGGATGTCGCTTGTATGAGGTGAATTGTGATGTCTATGCTGATGTAAGTAAAATACCCCACCCATGGGGTAAATGTGTAACACGGTGTGGACTTGGCAAGCCTTATCATCTCATCATTATTTACATTTGCCTCTGGCAGCTGGTCATATATATAAGCTGACTAAGCTTCAGACCCAGTAGCATTGAGATAATTACACATCAGACATTAGATAATGAAACATGAGATATAAATGCAGTGCATACCAATCAAATACTGACCTATATATCTGTGTCTGCCTATGATTTGAAAATATGCAATGTCACAGATATATAGGTT
The DNA here is from genome assembly GCA_932294295.1 of Alitta virens. NCBI lineage: Eukaryota > Metazoa > Annelida > Polychaeta > Phyllodocida > Nereididae > Alitta > Alitta virens. The sequence continues at coordinate 40,400,905 of OW028576.1, read as the reverse complement.
ATATGTGCTCAAATGTATTAACAAGTTTCACTGGCATACAGTGTTCGTATAAAACAATTTTAAAAAGTGTTATTACCAGATTTCATTAAACGTGGGTAGCCAAAAAGAAAAAGAAAGTCTATACCAAAACAATATGACCTCGCTTTAATAGACTTCTGCTATAAGCATGCTCAATTTAATTGACTGCAGTTTATCAGATTATATTAAATAATATCTATCTACTACATCTATTATAAGCACACTTAATTCACAGCACTGTGTGTAAGATATTATAAACACTTTTGAAGTAGTATTGTTCAAAATATTTCATAATACATTAATTTTTAACTTTGAATACTGCATAATAAAAGACATACCTGCTATGCAAGTTAGCTTTCTGTCGACAAACACACCTGCGACTCAAAAGTTCTGCTTAAAATAGATAAACCCCTGTACCCACCTCAGATGTATTTATATAAGTCTTGCCGCGTCCTATAAAATGACCCACTTTCTCGCAATTTGATTGGATGTCCTAGAAAGTCAAAGACTGTGGCCTTTAAAAAAGTACTTTTTGGTTTTTCTAGGATGTTCTTTTAGAACTGCTTGAAAATCGTAAATAATTGAATAAGCAACAGTTCATACCCTTATGTATAGTGTATACCAAAATATCAATTACATTTGCCAGCAAATTGACAATAAATCATATCAATTATGTTATTAATGTAAACAACCGGTATATGAGCTATCTCAATTGAATAATTAACTTAGCAGGATTAGCATATCTATCAACAGTGTGTTATGTATCAACACTATAAGCCTGCATTGGTCACTATTACAGAACGTTCTATTTAATGACATGACCCTTAGCATTCTAGTGACCTACTCAGGTTAGTTGCACACTATATATTCTAGACCAGTAACATTCAAGTTTCTACGTACTTATATAAAAGGTGAGCTCATAAGTATTCTAGACCAGTTACATTCAAGTTTCTAAGTACTTTAATATATCTTCAAATATATATTTTTTTACGCAGGAGAGTATAAATATGTCCTGATGTCAAAAGATGTAACCTTCTTCTGGTTGAAGTTTTCATTGCTTACATAATCATCACATTTCTTCTGCCTATGGGCTTACTATTTTTGGTTATTAATGCGTAATAAATTAAGTTATCACATTGCTCAATTTTACAGTGCGTCTTCTGACCAAACTGGACAGATCTATTAGACAATTGTGACACGGCCCTAATATATGACAATGACAATTATGACAATCATGACAATCATGAAAATCTTGACAATGACAATCATGTTAATCATGATAATCATGACAATCACGACAATCATGACAATCATAAAAAAATTACATCTTGACAATCATGACAATGACATCATGCCAATGACAATCATGACTATGAAAACCGTGACAATGACAACGTGACAATTAAAATCATGACAATCACAATGACAATCATGACAATCATGACTATGAAAATCATGACAATGACAAAAGGTTTATTGACCAAAACAACAAACCTTTTTTTTTAAAAAGCCCCCCCCCCCCCCATTTATATTAACTAGAATGTTTTGGTAAAATTTGTAGATATAACCTTATACAAAAAATATATACATTTTGAACATTAATGATATACAATCACACACAATGTATCATAAAAAAATCATTTATGACATACATAACAGATGAAGACATACGATGAATAAAACCTAGAGATGAACAAAGAAATTAATTCAACATTTACAACAAGCAATGGTGATATTTGAAAGAATCATTTGAGGATAATGTATCATTACGAACACATTAATCTGTACCCCACTTTAACATTTGTTTAATCTTAAGTTGATCTTTGTTTTACACAACCTTTACTGATATAAATTGATAATCTTCACAGACATTTAATCTGACTGTTTTTATTCTGTCAGTGTGTGGAAGGTAGATTTCTCGAACTACAAGGTAACATATTAATATTAAAATGACTTTTAAATATCTTTATTTATGCAAATCAATCTATCAATCAGTCAGTCAATCAAGCAATCGATTCTGTTTGGAACTGCTGCATCAATCAATTATCAGATGATGAAATGAATAAATTATCTGAATGAATGAATGACTGAATGACCATGAATGAATGAATTACTGAGTGTACCAAATAAGTATCTGTCTATCTATCTATCTATCTATCTATTTTTACATTTAGAATGAAGATAGCTGTCTTGGGAGCCACTGGACCTAGCGGTCAGCAAGTTGTCCAGTTGGGTTTGGACGCTGGTCACACAGTTCTAGCTCTGGTCAGAAACCCAGATGGAATTACCACTAAGCATGACAATCTTCAGGTATGTGTACAATCACTGGATAACAGGTTTTTTTTTCATCAGCTGCTTAATGGAAACACCTGTTAATTTCAAAAATATGGAAAAACCTTTATAATTTAATGCATGCACATTATATTTGCACTTTACAGTGTGATACTGTAAACCATCAATCGATAATTGCATTTTCAAGTATTCGCTTTATCTTCAAGGTGAAAAAATAAGAAAATAAAAAATATACACGTGATGATAAGAAATATATCAAAAATGAAATACGAATTCCATCAGAAATACATTACATAGATTGCTACAATAGCTATATATGTATTAGGCCTATATATAAAATATACATTAGATATTCCATACATACACATATGAAAAAAAATAAAAGTTTATTTGCATAGCGGAAAATAAATTAAATATTCATAATATTATCAATAGTAGCCTATAACATTATAAATATTAACTTTATTTTACTCTATGAAATAGTAATCTCATGGAGTAAAATAAAGTAAATGTTCATAATGTTCTAGGCTACTATTGCAAAGAGTAAATAAAGTATATATATATTAACTTTATTTTATGAAAATTTGGTAACTACTGGGAAGTTTACCCTATCCTAGCCAGAGTTTGATGCTTCGAATTAATCTATTAACAATATGTACAACAATATTATGTTGTAATCTTCTCCCAAAATGGCATATTGTTGAAAAAATTTGAGAATTTTGGTTACCTTGGTCCGACTAAACATCAACTGGAAGTCTACAAAAAAGGTATTATTGGAAAGACCATAATGTTAGGTTTTTCAAACATGAGTGAGAAAGCAAACCTTCTCTCAATTATTCACATGATAATGAAATGAAAGTCAAGCCATTAAAAAAGTCTCAAATTTTGTTATTACTGAATGGTTTTTTGCAGATACCATTTTTCATAGCTTTAGTATTCATTTCAGAAAAAACGTTTTCATTGTAATTTTTACAGCCCTGAAAATTGGTGAGATGGTTACTATGGTAACTAAATTGCCAAGTTGTGCTCCAGTTTTGAATTTCAATACACATTCTGTGAGAGTAAAGCTACAGTGGGCCCATTTTTTAGATGACCCCGCAAGGTAGGGCAGCAGTAAGTTTTATGCATAAAACTCAATTTTTACATGATGGATACAGTTATTTCAGATTTTTCTGGAAAATAGCAACTCTCTCAAAGCAGTATGAGTTGGCAATGAGGCAGCCATAGCAACTATTTTGGTTGCCATGGATATCAGAAGCATGATTTCCTAATAAAGTACTCTTCATAAACTTTAATATGATATGCCATTTGTGGGGTATTCTGTCACATGGCGCTAGCTGTGAAGTAATATACCCTTGTAATGACAGGAAAATCACCAGGTTTCCATATTTGGCATAAATCCACAGGTGACCTTAACCTTTGACCTCCATGATCTTTACCATATTTATCATTTGCTATAAATTCTACAGCATTAGGTGAAGCTGTGAATTACAGGAATCCTGTTATTTCACATTTTCTCTGTAGTGTTAAAAAATGCAAAATTTCATTTCCATGGCAACCATGCTCAATTACAGGAAGTTTTTGCTGGTGGGTCCATATCCAAAAATGACAATATTGACCTCCTTTAACATTGTTCAAAGTTTCATAACTGTATCATAAAGTAAACAGTTTTTCAGAAGAACCATAAATATGTGGTCTACGTCACTGAAAAATTATTTTTCAAGATGCCACAATGAGTTTATTGATATTCAAATTTGGTTGCCATTGAAACCAATTTACAATTTTTTCAAATGCACCCTCTGGTTCAAAATCTGCAGAATGTACCAATCTTATGGGTTATAGAATGTCCATCCACCTTGCAGTGTGAGCTAAACTGTCAATTTAGCACCTTGGATCCCAGACTATGTTTCAAATGATACATGTTTCCTATATGGCTTTTTGTTTATTATAAATTGTTGCAATGAAAACCATAACTATAGCAGTGTTGATTCAGTGGAACTTTAGAAAGTACAGAGAAATTGCACGCCCAAGGTATAATATTTGCCTTTTTTTTATAAATCCATCATTCAACCAATTTCTGCGTGCTCTTCATCGTATACAAGCATCCCATACAGGGGTTGCCATGGATACCCAGGTTGAAATATTTCAGGTTGCTGTAGCACGAGAACATGTTATTTGTATAATTAAAGAACTGGCAAATTTAGTTGAAATTTTGAATTTATGTTACCATGGCAACAGTCTTTTACTCACTCTTCTGAAACTTACTGTAATATGTCCCCCATTGCTTTCAAATTGATACATTTTTTAAATTTACTATCACCAATAATTATTCTGATAAAAAACTTGAAATAAGGTCATTGGTTATTTTATAGGACTTTTGCATGTGCAAATGGTTGCCATGGAAACTATGTAGGCCTGATCATGTGTTCTGCATAACAATCTGTTAAAGTTCATTAAAACTGTTACACTAACCCAAAGTTGGTTTCATGTTTAAAGCAATTATCAATGATTTATCAACAAAAATATCAACAAGGATTAGTATTCCAGGTTTTGTAAAGTGTTGCCATGGTAACAGCCATAGCAAAAAACTGCACCAGTTCTGATACTTATGACTTAAAAAACCAGAAAATTAATTTAGCCATCTGGCTCTCGGGTCACAAAAATCCTTAACACATTTTGTTCCTTGTTTTACAAATTTGTTGTTGTTTGTGAAGTTTTTATTTCATTCATTTTACTGAATTTCTTCAATTTTCAATTTTTATGCAACAATATTATTTATGTTTAATTCAATTTTTGTTGACATTTAGACTCTGATTTTATCTCTACACTGTCAATATGAATGCATTTGAATGTCGTATATACAGTAAATGTACTATAAATTTTTATGATAAATAAATAAATACATTTTAATATTGTATATTATAAGGTATATACAGTAAATGTACTATAACATGTTATGATAAATAAATAAATAAATTTGAATTTCCTATACTATATGGTATATACAGTAAATGTACCATACGTTTTATGATAAATAAATAAATAAATTTGAATTTTGTATATTATATGGTTTATACCATAACATTTTATGATAAATAAATATATAAATTTGAATTTCCTATATTATACGATAGATACAGTAAATGTACCATAACATTTTATGATAAATAAATTTGAATTTCCTATATCATACGGTATATGTAGTAAATGTACTATAACATGTTATGATAAACAAATAAATAAATTTGAACGTCGTACATGTATACAGTAAATGTACTATAACATGTTATTATAAATAAATAAATTTATTCATCCAGGTTCATAAAGTTGACATTATGAATGCAGAGACAATGATTGAACCAATGAGAGGGTGTGATGCAGTACTTTCCTGCCTTGGTGCAAAGGTAATGTACATAGAATGCTTCGTTGTAATACCGTGAGGTTGTAATACAGTGATTGCCTTCTAATCACATGCCAGTATATTGAAATCTGCCGGCAACATGGTTTGTATGATAAACAAGGTAAATGCTAATTATCAACAGATGGCAGCATATGTCAGTCATTGCACGCCATCTAGCGGTAAAGATCACGGTAATACAACCTCACGGTAATACAACCTCACGGTATTACAACGGAGCACTCTATACGTCATATTCAGTAAAACTGGAAAAAAACATTCAACTTTTGCAATCCCCCAGCATGGAACGCACTATCTGAAGCTCCAACAAGCCAGACCACCATGCCTCATTACATATGTCTTCAGTGAGTCTTCCCTCCTTAGATATTTATATAGATACAGATGTCTTCCTTTTTGATATCGGTAAATTACCAATAGAAATATACACTTTTGTAAAATTAAAGTTAGAAGAAAAAATAAAAATAAGATAAAATGTAAAATGTAGGTGATTAAAGTCTAGAATCACCGCTCAAGCAGTTTCAACAGACTTTACAATTAGACCCTTTGCAGGCCAATCCAGAGTCTTTCTCAACTCCCTGGGGAGTATTCAGCCTTGAACTTAGGGTTAACCGCAGGGGCTTAAGAGCTCACACCAGTGCCATCACTGTGGGTGCCTATTGCCAAGTACCCATCGCACCTGGATTTAAAGTTATCAAGTTCACACAAGTCATGAATGGACAATAATAAATATATGTACATGTTCCTTTGACGTTTAAACTAATCTTTTATTTCATCAATTCTTGAATTATTTCAGGTCGCTTGGTTTTCACAAGTCACTATGTACTCAGAATCCATCAAATCAATAGTTGAGGCCATGAGAAAGGCTCAAGTCAGCAGGTTCGTGGTAATAACATCATGGTGTACTGTGTGTACGTATGTAATAATTCATATTTTTCAAACGCATGCATTACTGAAAATACATTTCTGCTGCAACAGATAATAAAAAAAAATTTTGTGTAAAAATAATTTTCTAATTTAGGTTCTAGTCTATAGATATATATGGTCTACTTTTCCAGTACATTTGATAAGGTCAACGGAAAATTTGCCAATTAGACTGCTCTTGATTGTCCCAGCATGGTTGTTACGTTATTACCCTATAAACGAATTTAATACACCTAGGGGAATATGCAGGGTGTCCGAAATCTTTCCACCATTGAGTATTTATAAGTAATACTGCATTTGAAAATATCATTTTTGGGCCCAATTGTATTCGGTCTTTGGACTTCACCCTTTTCAATAGAGTCTTTTCACTGAGCAGCCCTGAATTCAGCATGGCATAAGTCTTTCTGCTCCTCTTGTTACTCATTTTGTTTTTCAGACATAGAAGATCATAACTAAAATATTCAATAAATATCACTTTCTCAGAAAAATATCAAAAATCAACTGAATGATAAGGTGTCAAATATACATTAAAATGCACTAAAAATACTACTGCTTGGATGCACTTTGTTTCTGCCAATCACAGACAAGGGCGGGAACTTTTTCAGGCAATAGAATTGCAGTATTCTCTCACAGCCACCTGGCTACGCTCAATAAAACAAGTCTATTTCAGACAAATGCTTGTTTCCCTGGTGTCCACTCATGTCCACCCAATAGTTTGAGTAAAATCAGCCATTATATTGTTTGGTCTTCGACATTGAATGTGCAAGCTAACCAATATCATTGTTTTATACTATCATTGCATGTCTACGGACAAACAATATCATGGCTGATTTTAAACAAACTATTGAGTAGAAATCAGGGAAACTGTTATTTGTCTGAAACAGAATATATTTTTGTTAGAGTGTACATATTAATTTTGTTCAACTTTGCTTCAATTTTGAATGTTTGCCTTTATTTCTAGATAAACCTGAACATCCGAAAATGATTGAATGGTTTCTTAAACCTCTGTTTATTGGCAAAGTATTGCAAAACATGGCGATAATGGAGGATTATCTCATTGCCCAAGAAGACATCAATTTCACGATTGTTAGACCGCCTGGTTTGGCAGACTGGCCTTTGTCAGGTATGTTTAGGAGCGGGTAGTTAACAACGTTTAAGCCTTTAATGACATCAATGTCTCGCTATGGCATAGATATATAAGTATGGATGGTGCAGTGTACAGGAGAATACTAGGTATAGAAAGAGAAAATCACAAGTCTGTACCCTCACGAGTGGCAAGAACTTGCCTTAAGGGGCGTTCACACTGTCACGAATAAGACCGACGTATGACCGGGGACTTGAAAAATTGGCTATACGCGCTTACTTGTGGCTCTGTTAATCTCATATACATTCTTTCAACGAGTGTTCGAAGGACGTCTGTCTACCGCTCGCCGGACGTCTGTCAAATGCTCACTGAACGACCGCCGTGAGGCATCGGTGAGGCATCGGTGAGGCATCGGTGAGGCATCGGTGAGGCATCGGTGAGGCATCCGTGAGGCATCCGTGAGGCATCCGTGAGGCATCCGTGAGTCATCCGTGAGGCATCCGTGAGGCACGGATGGCCACAGATGGGCACGGATGGCCATGGACGTACTTAGAATGTACGCAGAACGCTCGCTGAGTGAATCCCAAGCAAGCTACGTAACTAATATAAACAATTCACTCGTAGAACGTCCGCCAAATATTTAAACATGCCTTAAAATGTTTGACCTCTCAACGGATGGTCACGTATGATTTTGAGGGATTACTACCATGTTACGGATTAGCAGGAATATCCTTAAAATGCTCGGCGAGTGAATTACGTATGAACTGAGTCGAGCAAGAGTAAACAAATTGTTTCATCTGTGGTCATACTTAGGTCTTATCCATGGCATCTTTAGAGGGTTTCACTTCTCATATCTATCTATCTATCTATCTGTCTATCTATCTATCTACCTACCTATTCATCTATCTATCTATCTGTTTATCTATCTATCTATCTATCTGTTTATCTATCTATCTATCTATCTAACTATCTGTTTATCTATCTATCTATCTATCTATCTATCTGTCTATTTACCTATCTATCTATCTATCTATCTATTTATCTATCTATCTATCTATCTATCTGTTTATCTATCTATCTATCTATCTATCTATCTATCTGTTTATCTATCAATCTATCTATCTATCTATCTATCTGTCTATTTACCTATCTATCTATTTATCTATATATCTATCTATCTATCCATTTATCTATCTGTCTATTTACCTATCTATCTATCTACCTCTCTATTCATCTATCCACTCTATCCACCTATCTATTTACCTATCTATCTACCTATCTACCTATCTATCCATCTTTCCACCTATCTACGTAACCTATCTATCTATTTATCTATTTATCTATATATCTATCTGTCTATCTATCTACCTACCTATCCATCTATCTATCTATCTATCTATCTATCTATCTATCTATCTTTCTATTCATCTATCCATCTATCCATCTATCCATCTATCCATCTGCCTGTCTATCCATCTATCCATCTATCTTCCTATCTACCTATCTATCTACCTATCTACCTATAAATATAAGTTTACGAAAACCCTTCGTAGAAATACAGTAAGTTGGTTGGAGTTGGTTGGAGTTTTCATTATATTTAATGAGTAGCTTCTTTGTATATTTATATTTTATATTTTGGTCAATCTGATTTTATATTTCTTATTTTCAGACAAAGAAATATTTGCAAAAGAGGGAGCCCAGTTTGTGCCTGATATGCATTACCAGATGCCAAGGGCCAATGTCGCCATGTTCATGTTGGACTCCTTAAACGGAGATCAATGGCTTAGAAAATTTGCTGCGATCGGTATGAAGAAATGAACGGCATGGAACTGATGTTTTATTAAATTATTAATTGGATATAAAAATGATTGGTATTAATGGTGAGGTGGCCTAAAAAGCTGGGTTACACTGAAATAACTTAAACGCATTGTTGTCTTTGCAGGTAAATGAACCCACAGGTTAATTTTACCACTGACTGTAATTTCAACTGAGTTAGGTCTAGAACGACTGGTTAACTGCGAATAGCAACATTTTTGACTAATTGTTTGTTGGATTTACCGAACAATCTTTTCCAGCCAAATACAATATAGACTACTGTGACATGTTTTGTTCATAAAATTAGCCATTTTGTCTTGGCACTTCATGAACTTGACTAAATTCCGACCAATTTATTTGGGTAAATTTGCTATGGGGCTAGTCATTGTAGACATATCAATATAGCAAAATATGAAATCACAACTTCAATTGCATTTTGGTTATAGTGGTTGAAAAATGTTTTCAAACCAAATATATATCCGCCTAATTGTACTAAGGTGTGCAGAAATGTTTTTCCACCAGATTAAATGTATACTGAAATAATCAAGAGCAGTGTCATTGGCAAAGTTTCCATTGACCTTACCAGGCGCACTGGCAAAATGCTCCATAGTAGAGTGACTAGAGTCCATACATAGGTAGACAAGTACCTAAATTTTTTTGGCATCTAAATATCAGTCATTTAATCGGGTAACGAAACTATTTTTCACCACTGTTAATTCATGATCTTGTAGGTGTTGTAAGATGTGACAATTTACGTCATGATAATGGTTGAATATTTGTTATTTGTTTTTTTTTAATAAAAGATTTTACACCAATTAAATGAAATTTAATTAGTCTTGTGTGTGTATTTCATGGTGTGTTTGTGTATGGCTTAAGAGGCGTTCACGCTGTCACGTATAAGACGTACGTATGACCATGGATGGCAAAAATGTACTATACATGCTCACTCGTGGGTTTGTTATTCATGTATAAATGCTTTCCACGAGCGTACTTGGGGTAATTGTAGATCGCTCGATCGGCAGATGTCTATCAAACGCTCGCCGAATGTCCGTCGCCAAGCATACACGAAGCAAACGTGAGGCATACGTGAGGCACTCGTATGCACTTGTAGATCATTTGTAGATCACTCGTAGATCACCCGTACATCACTCGTAGATCACCCATGTGAGTTGTTCAACGCCACGAGTGGATGGCGAGTAAATATGCATGGACAGTGGCTACGTATGGCTAAGTATGGCTACGTATGGCTAAGTGTGGCTACGTATGGCTAAGTGTGGCTACGTATGTCTATGTATGGCTATATGTATGTTTATGTATGGCCATGAACGTACGTAGAACGTATGTAGAACGTACCTAGAACATACGTAGAACCAAATGTGTGCCAACATCTTCTATGCGGGCCAAGATACAAATGGGGTACAAAAGTAACGTTTTCCATATGCTGCTTTCCCTAAAATATCTTGTTTCATGCACTCGGTGTCTATGCTGGGGCAAGTAAAAGACACCACCCCAACAGAAAATTGTGTGCGTAATATGGTGTGACCTCCAATCATTATCATCTCATTATAATGTCGGCCTACTGCTAGTCATATAAGCTGACTAAGCTACAGAACAAAATTTATCAAAATTGTTGGAATCGCCCAATAATATTTAACATGTTGGTCGGTCTTAACAGTGGGTGTCGCATGTATGTGAATACAAAAATTAATATTAACAATTATTTTTAAAATGACTTACAATCAATAGCATTATGCATGAATGATTTCCAAGAATATATGGTGACCATTGTATTTATATTGATTTACAATAATATAAATATTTCCCATTATGTCCAAGCCATGCCAAAACTAATGGTCTGTGAAGAACAGCAAACTTCTTTAAACATTTCTCAGAAGTCATTGCAGAAGTTCGACACACCAATATATATACACACAGATATTACAAATCATGAATATGGAAAATTGAGGAATATATCTCAAAATTACTGAAGGATAATTTTGATTCAACTGAAATATTCCCACTTGTGAGGATTATCAATACTTAAATAATTTGGAAATTTTAAAATCAGCTATTTTGGAACATCTATGATAAAGGAATATCTCAAACAATGAAACAATTACTATTTTGTCTTTTCTTGTTATTGTTCTTCTTATTTGAAAAAGGTAAGATAATATTTGATATTTTAAGTTTGATTTATTACCACTACCTTACATTTATATGTTGCTGTTATTTTTTTGTTCTTTTTGTGAATGGCGAGTGCCTCATGAGCGAAATGTTTAGTAAATCACATATCAATGTATTGCACTCTGGTTAACATACATTTTCACACACCAAATACAAAATGTACTAAAATTTCTTCATATGAAAAGTGTAATTTCTAATGCTGAGGCAATTAAAGATGAGAACACCTGGTGGATATATAATAAATATGTTGTGTGAAATTGCTCATTTACTTGTAATTATAAATGATTTTTGAATTTTATTTTGCTATGTGTGCCGGTCTGACCAGGTCAGAAGGTTGGCCAATATAAACACCTCAACAAAAGTAAGTCCCCCCTAGATAAACTTGAATATTTTCAAGACGACTGCTCCAATCTTTTCCACATTTTGTGTGTGTTTTAACATTGGTATAAGCATTAATCATGCCAAATTATTGCGTAATCGGATCAGTTTTAGTTGAGTGAGCAGTGATATGCTCAACAAGCCTTTTTCAAAAATCCCAAGACTTTGTGAACAACGTCGGCTGCTGACAAATGAATGCATGCAGTCCCTCAATAAATTTGACTGAAAAAAGAAATCACACATGGGTCCAGCAATCAATCAAAGAAAAAACACCCAATTTATTGCACAATTACACTGAAAAATAAAGAGGGTACAAAACAATAACAGTTACTGATAACAGGTGACAAATTTCTTAAAGTGTTCAACATTCAATATGAGGTGTGTCCTCCGTTTCTCCGAATCACCTCATTACATCTTTTTCTCATGGTCTGCACAAGTTTTTTGATGCGGTTCTGGGGTATTGCAGCCCACTCTTCCTGCAGGATCGGTTGCAGCATGGCAAGGGCTGTCTGCTGGTCGACTCTTCTTCGAACTGCCCTCTTCAACTGATCCCAGAGGTGTTCAATAGGGTTGAGATCAGGAGAGTTGGCAGGCCAGTCCATCCTCTCCACCCCCTGATCCTCCAAGAACTGATCCACAACTCTTGCTCTGTGAGGGCGGGCATTATCATCCATGAGGATGAATCCCTCTCCAACTGCTCCTGCATAGGGGATGACAAGAGGGGTGAGGAGCTCATGCAGGTAGCGCTGAGCATTCAGGTTGCCCATGACACTTCCACCTCCATATGTAGTTACTGGCTGGACACAGCAGTGAGCATGCTGTTCTCCCCTAGGACGCCAAACCGACACATCCTCATCTCATCAGTGAAGAGGACCTTCTCCCACTCTTGTCTCGTATACTGACTGTGAGCTTGGGCCCATTCAAGTCGAGCTCTCTTTTGCACCCTGGTTAGCTGCGGATTCTTGACTTGACGGCGGGCATGAAGGCTATTGCTGTGTAAACAGCGTCTCACAGTCTGATCACTGATGTTTTGTGCTCCCTGCCCTCGCACTTCAGCCACCTGGTCTCGGATGTCAGTTGCTAAAATCACACAAAAAAAGGTTTTTTAAATCAAATTTACCATAAAAAAATTAAACAAAAGGAAAATAAGGTAAAATGGCCCACCTGTCATTGTGCGTCTTCGAAGGGCAATATTGGCCATCAAACGATCCTGCCTTGCAGTGGTGACCCTGAGACGCCCTGTCCTTGGTCTGTCTTTGACCTCTTGGGTGTTTTGGAACCTTTCCCGCAGCTTTCTTATGGCCTTCGGGGTTACACCCATCCTCCTAGCCACAGCTTTCACTGAGAAATTTGCCTCCAATAACCCTATGGCAATAGCACGGTTTTACTCAGACATTCGAGGCATGGCCAGTTGTGATGAGAAAAGGTCTTAGCTTTAAGACCATTTAATTAACTTAATTGCATAACAAATCCTGTTGTTTCAGGCCATTCTTTAATGTTTATTTTCTTTATTCAACCTGTCCTGAGTGGATTAGTGCTGACAGGCAGAACTTGAAATTTTTGAAACTGGGTAGTCGAGCTTTCACTGCTTCTCACTCAACCATGACTGATCCGATTATGCAATAATTATGCATGATTAGTGCTTATATCAATAGTAAAACACACGCAAAATTTCATCAAGATCAGTGCAATCGTCTTGAAAATATTCAAGTTTATCTAGGGGGGGACTTACTTTTGTTGAGGTGTTTATGTGTTTCTTAGGCTGGCGATTTACGTTACCTTATGTATGATAAAATACATTCATGATAAGTAATTTCTATTATTTTTGCCTCAAATATTACCAAATGCACACTTTGATGTGGTTTATTTCTAGGGTAGCCCTCATAATGTTTATGGTGAGCAAATAATCAGCTAAATTTGTATACTGGAGGAGAGCCTTCCCCGAAGTCTTTAACTGGTCCCAACTGAAAAATTTGAACGTTGACCCTTGGCTTTTTTGATATGAATACACCCAGAATATTGTCAAGATGATTATTCATAAGAATTATATATATGGTAATACAACTAGTATTTTATTAATTGCATATTGTCAGAATAGGATGGATTTTTTTGTATTTCTCTATATAATTTAAAATAATTTCAGGTGCCCCTATCTTAAAATTTTGAACGTTGACCCTATCATTTTTTGCACTTAATGTAAACCTTAGGGTATCTACATCTCAAATTCAAGATATCATAATTTTGGTAATACTTTTAATTTTGGGCTCATCACGCCCAATCATCTTTAAGAATTGCAGACTAATTAGCAATGTTTCCATGCACAGGTTTACAAAATTTCAAATTGAAAAAAATTTCTCATATCAAAATATTGCGCAATTAATTTGTGTTCAGAAACTTTTACAATCGCTGTATAATATATCTTCTACTTTGAATCTTTTTTAAACTGGTTTTCCAGATAGCATTCCAAATCATATTGACGTCGGTGCGATGTCGGCGATGTCAGAACGATGCTGGCCCGATTTGGAATGCTATCTGGGTTGTCACACTATTAATTTTTTACAATATTTAAATCCAAATTTCTTCCCTCATTTCCATTGTTTTTCAGTCGATTCCGCTTGCCAAAATACAACCAGCTCTCCCATTGGCTGCCTGCACACCAATCAGACTCTTCGTTGCTATCACGTGATCACTACCCCAGTAACATGGGATGATGCAAGAGAGCACTGCGCATGCTCAGGGTGGAAATTAGCAGAATTTCCGGAGGGGCCAAAATATAAAGACCTCGTGTCAGCCAGAACTCAAGCAGTTTGGATATCAGGCAGGGAGGATGTCCTCGGGAAATGGCAGTTCATCAATGGAATCGATTATAATACTTTTGTCCCAGGTAAGTTGCTTTAAATGAATTAATGGAATCGGTTAAAATGCTTTTGTCCCAGGTAAGTTGCTTTAAATGAATTAATGGAATCGGTTATAATGCTTTTGTCCCAGGTAAGTTGCTTTAAATGTATTAATGAAATCAATTATAATACTTTTGTCCCAGGTAAGTTGCAAATGTCTGAATGGAATCGATTATAATGCTTTTGTCCCAGGTAAGTTGCAAATGTCTTAATGGAATCGATTATAATGCTTTTGTCCCAGGTAAGTTGCAAATGTCTTAATGGAATCGATTATAATGCTTTTGTCCCAGGTAAGTTGCAAATGTCTTAATGGAATCGATTATAATGCTTTTGTCCCAGGTAAGTTGCAAATGTCTTAATGGAATCGATTATAATGCTTTTGTCCCAGGTAAGTTGCAAATGTCTTAATGGAATCGATTATAATACTTTTGTCCCAAGTAAGTTGCAAATGTCTCAATGGAATCGATTATAATGCTTTTGTCCCAGGTAAGTTGCTTTAAATGGCAGTTCATTAATGGAATCGATTATAATACTTTGTCCCAGGTAAGTCTCGATGCTTCTGCATCTGATGCTTATTTAGCTAATATGACCAGCTACTAAAGCCAGACGTAATTATCACCCTATGTTACACATTTATTTTACCCCATGAGTGAGGTCTTTAACCCCATGGGTGACGTCTTTTACTTGTCCCAGCATAGACACTGGGTAAAAGGCACCACTACTTCAATGACTCATGCGATCGAAATCTAGCTATGATGTAGCTCATGAAGAGTACCTGGGACAGGATCGAACCTTGCACATTCAGCAGAGCTGGCCATTAGGTAGTAGGTAGTGTTATTGTTTAACGCCTCATCAGCACCTGAGTGGCTATGTAGAGGCTCTCTAGGGTAAGATTGATCATCCATAGTTGGTGGTAGAAACCAGAAGCATGCAAAAAATCAATAAGTGTCTGCGTTGGATAGCTGGAGTAGCTTGTGTAATGCACACTGTCCTGTTTTAGCCACTGGGGATAGAGGACTTCACCCCAAGTGTTTCCACCCTCGCCGCGTGGAGGCCCAGGACCTTCGAGGGCGAGCTGGCCACTATGGTAGATAGATAATATAGATATGTGAAGTGCAGCCCACGAAGGCAAGTGGTTGCTGCTATCGAGGGTTGATTAATGAGGTGAGAGAGAGGAGTCCACCCATGTTACACATTTACCCCATAGGTGGGATCTTTCTCTTGCCTCAGCATAGACACTGAATACAAAGGACCGCCAATTTAATGTCTCATCCGAACGACATCTAGCAAGGATGATGCTCGTGAAAGGTGCCCGGGCCTGGGATTGAACCCGCGACCTATAAAGGAGCAGGCTAGCGTCCTACCACTAGACTACTCAGCTAGCTTTCAGTTATGGGATTGGTGGATGCCTCAACAATTAGGCCAACCAGCTCTGCTTTCCACATTGTGTACATGTAGCAACAAGGGCATGAGTTTACATAAGCCGGAGTCCAAGACTCAAGACTCAAGAAATTGTATTCACCTATTATAACAAAAATAGTTACCATAAGTGGGGTGGCATCATCAAGACACATTTTGTCACTTACATGATGCCACCCCAGGAGTTACAGAGAGACCCATGCAAGCTCCATATACATGATACATAATACATGAAATACATCGGTAACATTTGATTTTCTAACTTGTATATAAATTTGTACTGCTGTCTAGATATATTTCACTTATAAAATTGAAAAGAGGGTCAGTGTGTGCATTGTATTTAGCATTTGAGATGACTCTAACAGAATGCTTTTGTAGTTTGAACAGTCGCTTAGACACAGAACCCCAAACTATTATCACTTAAGTCCATACATTACCGAGTTGTACTTCCTTCCTTTTTTTTCAGATACTGCAAGATGTGGCTTTCTTTCATTTGACTCCTCGGGGCCAAGTGATTTTGGAATTACTTCCTTGGATTGCCATTCTGCACTTCCCTATGTTTGCAGAAGAAGTGAGTCTGGAACTCGCTACAGTTGGGCCCAAAAGTTTATATAATAATTTGCAGCAAAATATTGTCTCTAAAAGATTGCTTAAGCAGCATATATGTAGCTAGGGACAGCCAATTTATCCTGCCGTAGTTCAATTTACACAGGAATCACACAAGCCCCATCTCTCTTTGGAATAGCATTGAGTGGGGGGAGGGGCAGTGTTATGACCACCAAGTAAAATGGACATTTGGTCAAGTAAATACAGTCTTTTCAGCCATGAATTCAGCGAGACATAAGTCTTTCTTCTCTTATTACTAATTTTGCACTTCAGCCATAGAAGATCATACCTGACTAATTCAATAAATATAATTTTCTCAGGGAAATAACAGGATTTAATTGATAAGATGTCGAATATACATTAGAACGCACTACAAATACTGCTGCTTGGATGCACTTTGCTTAAGCCAAGCAGAGTCTAGGGCGGGAACTTTTTCAGCAAATAGAATTGCAGTATTCTGTGGTAGCCACCTTGTGGAAATACAAAGAACCTTCCGTGATAAACAACGATTGACTGTTCCTACTTTCAGACGTACTACATAATTTAAAATATGCCCTGAATGATTACAGATTTTGATAATGCCAGGCGCATAATTTTACAATGTTTTGCTGAATGCTGAGGGGTATGTCACTTTTGGGTCTGACTCTAATAGTATTTCAAAACTAGTTGGGCTGTGATTTGTTAATATGACGCTGCCAAGTTATATAATTTATTCTTATCTCAATCATATCTTTACACAGATTCCTGCCAAGGAAACTTTATCGGGCAATATGACTGCTTCTTCTTTTCGGCCGAGAATGAATTTGTTGACTGGTTTGAAGCAAGGAGACGTTGTTTGACCCAGGACAGTCGACTCGCTTGGAAGGCCTCCTCAGAATCATTCCAACAGTCCTTAGACTTTGTCTTTCGCTCCTTTACTAATATCCCAGCAAACAGGCGAATGTGGATGGGGCTGCGGAATTCTGTCTGGGAATGGGTTGGTGAGTGTATTAAATATTTGTACATTTATTTAGCTATAAGTTGTTGGTTACTGTGATATCATCAATATATTTATGAATTATCAATATTTACTGTATATAAATATGAGTGACTTACCCTCAGTGTGATTGACATACAGGTTACCTAGAACTAACCACTCTACTATCTATCTATCTATCTATCTATCTATTTATTTTTAAATCTATCAATCTATCAATCTATAAATCTATCTATCTATCTATCTTTCTACCTATCTATCTATCTATCTACCTACCTACCTACCTATCTTTCTACCTATCTATCTACCTACCTACCTACCTACATATATATCCATTTATCTATCTATCTATCTATCTATCTATCTATCTATCTATCTACTCAGAAAAAATTAGAATTACTTCAGGTAAATTAAATGAGTCACCACTTTCTTTACTTACACCGAAAAACTTTCCCATGCTTCAATGTTTTCATATCGTCTGTTTCTCTGTTTACGTTTTTCGCTTTTTTTTTTTACGTCTGATACACTTGTTCATTTTCTCCGTTTTCATTTTATTCATGTTCCATTTTCCTCGTTTCATTTTCCACTGTTTTCCTTTTACCTGTCTACACTTTTTCTTGTTTTCATTTTCCCTGTTTCCATTTTCTGTGTGTCTGAATGCCCAAATCAACTTGCCCATTTTCTATCCTGTTTTAAGTTCCCCCGATTCTTTTTTTCCATTGTTCTCCAGATGCTGACAATTCCACCACTGAAATGATCCAAACAGAATTCTCAGATGGTCAGCCATCCGGACCAGCAAGCGATGAATGTTTGCAATTGAATCCAAACAACACATGGAATATTCAACCGTGCAATACTTCTTCATGGGCACTTTGCGAACAAAGTAATGTCTGCTTATCATTATAATCTAATTTAAAGCAGAAACTCACTTTAGCATTCCTATTTGGACCAGCTCTGGGCATATGCAATGTATAATCAAGATTAATTACCATAATGAATTTTCCCGTCAGTAAAAAAAGAAAAAGTCTAAAAACTGCAAATTTACTCCTTGCAAACTTTTCATCCACTGTTATTTGCTTAAACCTACTAGCCAATGACCAGTTGATTATTATTTTGTTAATGGTTTATTTAAAGGATGATACAGTTAGTTTCATTAAAAACAGCCTGTCAAATTGAACCTAGACAAAGCTGTAATTACTGGCTACTCAAAACCGGACCTTAAAGTAGATATTTATGATATTTGATTAATTTCTTACATTTGCCAATGTTTACTCTTTTCTGACGATAAATGTAAGCCGACTATTAGCTATAGAAGTGGACAGAAGCAGCTGGCTTAAGCATGTTCAGATCACAGTTAGGTATAGGTCGATACAGCCGTCTAGAGTCAACATTGTTTTATGAAACTAACTGTATGCATTATACTCAAGTTCACAATTCAGCCAATCCTTTCTGTTTTCCTCTTCATATTTATTTAGACGATGGAAACGCTCCATTAGATGTTCGCGTCAACAGCCAGCTTCCTCTCACTGTTGGCCAACAAGTCACATTCATCTGCAACTTCAGGAATTTTCCGTCCGGATCTGTTCAGTATGTCACCTGGACTTGGAAAGACAATGTCGGTAATGCTGAAGTGGAACTTTACGATAGCAAAAAGCCGACAGAATTCTTGGTCATCTGGCGATCGCGATCTAGTCACATATTGTCGTCCACCGAATTGCGGATAATCGTCAATGATGTTGTCCTCATAGATGCTGGTGTCTACACCTGTAATGTCAATGACAGTTACAATGTAATCAAGAACTCTATCATAGTTGATGTCTCACAAACCAGTCCATGTAAGTATATTTTTGAAATGCCCATTTTTGGTCAACAATTTAGTTTTGATTTACAATAAATTATAGAAATATTAGTTTTTCACGCCATCAAAAACTCAATGTGTAAACAAACCCAGTGATGACGTCACAATACTAAACAATGGTGATGATGTCATTTTCATTGTGTTTCCATTGTTTTGGCCTGGTTTTTCTCTCAATGTATATTTATTTTTTAGTAATTAATGTCTGATAAAATCATACGATCACACAAATTTAGTGCCTTGATTAATAAAGGTTATTTATAAACTATTTGATTGAGTCTTACAAGATCGCAAATTTGACAGACAGTGCAGCTTTAAATTACAGTGGCGCTTTGACTGAAGTATTTTCATCACTTCTACTAAAGGAGCTAATTTAAAAGCACACTTAGACGACGTCATCATTTATTATAACCAAAAATGACATCACTGAATAGATGACATCATTAAACAATGGTTCTTCTGCTGCGCGCCTCTGTTCGTTGGTGATGACAATAGGGGTGCACCCCAGTCTACCGAAAGTGAAAATCAATTGACTGGTGACCTACTGTATATCACTACACGTATTCAAATGTATGACAAACCGCTCAAAATAGTTATTATTTCACTGCTCCAGAATGATAATGAACAAAATTGAATCGTTGAACATAGGTTAATAGTGCCTAGGTTAGTTGTGTGTTATATCTGGTGAGTTGCTCAAAATTAGTTTCCAGGGACCCTCGGGACCCAGGGTCCCAGGCAGAGACAGGGTGCACCCCTGCAAAAACCTAATCTATGACCTTAAACTGGCAACCAAACAAACCCTGGTTAAATACGCATTTGCCCCAGTAACAACATCGATGTAGATGTCATCTGCTTTGTTGACACTGACCTCTGGTGATACCTTTCTTCCGTATAAAAAAGCAATTACTTTTTGATAAACACAGTTCGCTGAAAGCATGAAGATTTCCTGACTTCTGTAGTTTGCTGAAAACACGAAGATTTTCTGACTTCTGAAGTTTACTGAAAGCAAAAAGATTTTCTGACTTCTATAGTTTGCTGAAAGCACAAAGACTTTCGGACTTCTGTAGTTCGCTGAAAGCAAAAAGATTTCCTGACTTCTATAATTCACTGAAAGCACGAAGATTTTCTGACTTCTATAGTTCGCTGGAAGCACGAAGATTTCCTGACTTATATAGTTTGCTCAAAGCATGAAGATTTCCTGACTTCTATAGTTTGCTGAAAACACAAAGACTTCCTGACTATAGTTTGCTGAAAGCACAAAGACTTTCGGACTTCTGTAGTTCGCTGAAAGCAAAAAGATTTCCTGACTTCTATAATTCACTGAAAGCACGAAGATTTTCTGACTTCTATAGTTCGCTGGAAGCACGAAGATTTTCTGACTTCTATAGTTCGCTGGAAGCACGAAGATTTCCTGACTTATATAGTTTGCTCAAAGCATGAAGATTTCCTGACTTCTATAGTTTGCTGAAAACACAAAGACTTCCTGACTATAGTTTGCTGAAAGTATGAAGATTTTTCTGACTGCTGTAGTTTGCTGAAAGCAAAAAGATTTCCTGACTTCTGTAGTTCTCTGAAAGCACTTCTGTAGCTAATTCAATCATAAGGTTTGTTTTATTTTTGCAGCCCCAGGACCAATAACAACCACTAGTCCACCAGGTAACTATCTGCCCATTCATACGCATCTAAGAATATAGATGGAAAAAAAATACACTCTGACAAAAAATACTCCAACAAATGTGTTCACATCGTATGTAATAATTGGTGCAATTGGTCACATGTTACTTTCGTCAGTTCCCTATGTTACATCAGGCATGCATTTGCCGTGGGATGTTTGGTGGTTTCAAATATTGTGCGATTAAAATTTAACATAACAAGCAAATGTAAAAATCATAAACTGCATCTCGGAATGATGCCAGCTGACATTTGTATGTGTTATATTGTTATATATTTCCTCTTTTCAGGACCCCCTTGTTCTACCAATAACACATGCTTGAATGGTGGATCATGTTTTGAAGTCCAAGGAGAGAAAAGATGCTACTGCACGCCATGTTTTACAGGGGACAGCTGTGAAATAAGTAAGCAGGAATGAGGATCGTATCTCCAAACATCATTGTATTTTATTTTTGGGTCAAATAAATTCATTTCATATCATGTTGTCGCCATCATTGTACCCGGAAATAATGTGTGATTAACTTTTTTTTTGTATTTTCTTTTCAGGACACATCGATCCATGTTCGTCTGCTCCTTGCAAAAACGGAGGATCTTGCACCTCGGATTGTTTGTCATACCAGTGTCAATGTGCCTTTGGCTACCAAGGGAGCACTTGCCAAAATAGTAAGTAAGGCCCATTGCCAAAAAAGATGTGCTGGTAATATAGTGTTTTCTTTTGAAGTGAAACAGCTTTTGTTGGCTTTAATTTACCATTTTAGATCATTTTCAACCAACGATTTTCTAATACAGTAACGGCCTGGTTGAGATTGTGACCATGTTCAAAAAATGTGTAGTGTCCATACCCACTGGCACTAAGTACACAATTCTGTAGCAAAACTGATCATAATTGCTTTTCATGAAGTGTAACAAATTTTCAGTTTAAATCTACCTATGTATGGACTATTTTGTTTATGCCTTTAATTAGGTCAATAAAACCTTGGCCAATTAAACTGCCCTTGATTGTCTTGGCATAGCCATATACTGTAAAAGCAACCTTGAAAATCAGTGCGCTGAAACTTATTTCCACCACTCCCAGATAGCATTCCAAATCGTATCGACTTCGGCGCAATGTCAGCGACGTCAAAATTATGTAGAATCGACGATGGCCCAATTTGGAATGCTATCAGGGCTGTACTTTAAATGTTTGTTACCTCGTATCAATCTCTTACCTCTTATTACAGCCTGTTCCAACATTCGAATGATCTCTCCACGACAAGTCGTTTCACTTGGACGCAAAGCTGAATTCTACTGCGATCCGTTGTTTGCTAGTCCTGTGATCGCTTGGCGAAAGTTGGGTAGTTCCACAGTCCTGAGCATCACAAGAAATTTAACTATAGATCCAGTCAGGGTGTCAAGTGCTGGGAATTACTATTGCGAAGTGACTTCAATGAATTGTAGAGAGAGGATCAGCACTTCATTGGGAGTTCATTTCTGTGAGTACACAAGCTTCATGCACAAACCACTGATATATGATTCGCAATGCAGTTTTGGCATCGTGTCTAAAATACTCTTCCAAGTTGATCAAATTTCAGGTGGCTATATTGTCATAAAAATCCTCTGCTCTCAAACCAGCAGTTTCTGTACTATAAGCATTTGTATATATCGTGATTTCTGTGCTGTTACATCCATGTAGATAACTGGACTATGCCTTGTTGTATATACTCCTAATTCAAATGCTGTACTTATATTAGCATTATGATAATGAACAGTATTAACTGCAGTAATATATTTATTTAGGGTTACTGTATACATGTGACACATGTATATGTATATATATTTAACCAATGTATGTAAACAAACCTTAATGCTCAAGAAATACCTCATTGTGATCTGACACTATTAAATTGACACTATTAAATATAGGACTCTTATTACTATTGTTCAGCAACTTGGACCATGGATGTGTAGATAATCTATTGATAATGTATACCTTTAACTTTTATACCATGTATATATTTTAAATATAGGAATAGTGAGTAGAAGTAGACTTAATACTTGTTTTTGTATCTGTTATTTTTGACAAATGTATCATGTATGATATTTCTGTTTCAATAAAAGCATATATATATATATATATATATATATATATGTAATATTGTAATACTGTGCAAAACTGAACCACTCCATGCATTGCATTTATTATCATATTATGCCAATATCTCATACAGCCCATATCTCATTACTTCTCTATTTCAGCCATAACTCCAAGTTCAACAGAGTATGCAAATTCATCATTACAAATGGGTGAAACTCTCAGGGCATCTTGTCAAGCTGATGGGTTGCCGGTCCCTAATCTATATTGGAAATTTGGTTCTAGAAATGTAAGTATTGTATTGCATTGTGTGGTATTGTGTGGTATTGTATTGTATTGTATTGTATTGTATTGTGTCGTGTTGTATTGTATGTCATAGTGTATTGCGTTGTTTTGTGTTGTGTGGTATTGTATGGGGTTTTTGTGGTATTGTGTTGTATTGTATTGTATTGTATTGTGTTGTATTGTTGTATTTTGTTGTATTTTGTTGTATTGTGTTGTATTTTATTGTATTGTATGTTGTTTTTTGTTATATTTTGTTGTATTTTGTTCTGTTGTATTGTATTGTATTGAATTGTCTTGTATTGTGTTATGTTGTATTGTATGGTATGTTGTTGTGTTATATTGCATTCTGCTGTAATATGTTGACTTGTATTGCATTGCATTATATTGTATTGTATTTTAATGTACTGTATTGCATTTATTATATTATATTGTATTGTATTGTATTGTATCATGGAGCAATGTGCTGTATTATTAATGTTTTGTGCAACATTTTGTGTCACCTTAATGAGAAGAAGATGGCAACAATTACCATTTAGAAAGTTTGCAATATCATAAGTACATTTTGTGCTCCAAGGTTTTCTGATAAAATAATTATTACAAATGGCAATTTATTTTGGATCCTACTACAATTTGATGTTTTAAGGGCACTGTCATCAAAAAGACCCAAGAACAGCAACAGAGATCAGACTTAACAGTCCAAGGTGTTGAATCAACTGACACAGGGGTCTATCAATGCATTGCATCATACCAGGGAGAGGACTTCAAAGTTGTCAAGCAGCTTGAAGTAATTGTTCAAGGTTAGTAGGAAGCTGTCTTATGCCTTAACCACTAGCCACCCTGGTTATCTTGTAAGGAAAGTGAATCGCTATAACAATCATATACAAAATCATGAATTGCCATTGAAATCAAAAAAGCTACTATACATTAATGTGTACGCTAAATGATGATCCCCAACATTTATAAAAATTATAAATTTTTTGTAAATTGTTCATTAAAAAAATATGTGTTGACGTGCATTTGCAGACACTTTAACTTAAGTTTCGTATTAATCAAGATGAATGATAATGGAGTATATCTGTGGTAATGATCCAGAATGCTCTCTCATTCACATTACCAATTACCGGCCAATCAGATAATCTGAATGAAAGATCACCAGCCAATCAGATCATCCGTAAGAGATCAACAACCAATCAAATCATCTGTTAGAGGGATCACCAGCCGATCAAATCATCTGTTGAAGAGATC
The DNA here is from genome assembly GCA_932294295.1 of Alitta virens. Lineage (NCBI taxonomy): Eukaryota > Metazoa > Annelida > Polychaeta > Phyllodocida > Nereididae > Alitta > Alitta virens. The sequence goes on along the minus strand of OW028576.1, from coordinate 40,375,770 downwards.
AGCAACCAATCAAATCATCTGTTAGAGATCACCAGCCAATCAAATCATCTGTTAGAGATCAAAGATGTAGTGTCAATAACCTATGATGGGTTTGTTGACACAGTACTGTCCAGATAATATAGAAGCTATATCCAGTTATTGACACAGTACTGTCCGAGAGTTCCTTGATAACTGACACAGCGCTTAGTAGAATCCATTGTTAGATATAAATCTACATTTATTTGCTATTAATAAATAATTTTTTTGTGTATTATCTAGGTTCCGCAGTTACTCCAAGCAGCGGAGCATCCACCTCTGGGTCTGAGTCTGTCGGCACATGGGAAACACTCCTAATTGTTATCGTTTGTTTATTGATTCTTGCTATTATTATCTTGGTAGTGGTGTTGCTGCTCAAGGTCAAACCAGGTATGGCTGATTTTTACATATATGATATACAAAAGAATAATGATAATAATGCAGGTGAAGAATAATACTGAAGTTTGATATATTATTTTAGCTGACCTTTATCATCATAAATATTATTTGTAGATTATTGTAAATATTGGATTTTATTCATTTTTTTTCGTGAAAAGCAAGTGTACAATGAGTTTTGAGAAATGGCTAGAATTGTGATACATAAGTTAAAAATACTTAATTAAAATTGCTATCTGATAAAAACCTCTGCAACATTCTAAAGAAAATAATTGTCCACCCTTTAAGTTTTTTTTACTTGTTGTCGTTATGGCCATTCCATATGTCATGTTCAGAGAAAAAAACAAATTCAAATTTATATATAAAGAGACTATGAATAGCTGTAGGTTCCATTTTACAACTGAATGTACACATTTGAATCAAGGTGTCTGATTGGTTGTGATAGTTGCAACACATTTAAATTATTTTTATCAAGATACGAAATGATGGACATGATTTTTATTAGTGTAAATTAAGGTAACATGAAAAAGAAGATAAGTGTCCAAAAAATTATGTAAAATATATCATCATAAAAATCTTGGCTAAAATTTTCATAATGTAGCTGTTATTACAGAAGTGTATAACTATTATGGGGTTTGACTAATTGGTAAAATTTAGATTTATTTTGTGCTGCTTCATGATTGATTTGTAAAACTGCGATTTAAAAAAACGTGCATTAATTGTGATTTCTACTATAGAATATATGATAATAATGTATGATATTTTAGGCAGACGAATTTCAGTTGTCAGTGACAAAGAACCAGTTTTGAATGATGACGAAATTTCCCACCAGGCGTCGCCAAATAAACCCAGCAGTGAAATTACGTAAGAAAATGAATAAATCAAATATACAATGTCTTGCAGCAAATATAATTGCACTAAATTCTTTGACTTGATATGTAAAATTGGCTATTTAATGATCTTAAAGATATTTGGACTAACCATTGCTAACAGTATATAGATATTTTGACTCTGTCCCCTTTAGCCATTTTTACTAACAAGTTATGAAAGTTCCCTATGTTTCTAGATTGATCATAGGCAAATAATTATATAAAGCAATACTTCCTTCTTGTCTCATGATATTTCTTACCATTAAATGCTCATTTGTGCACAGGAATTTAACTTTAAGGTACAATAAATAATATAAATAGAGTTTTTCTTGCCATCAAAAATACAATATGTAAGTAAACCTAGTGATGACGTTACAATACTGAACAATGGGTGATGATGCCATTTCCATGGTGTTTCCAATGTTTTGGTCTGGATTTTCTTTCAATTAATTATTTATTTTTCGTAATTAATGCCTGATGGACTGACTAGCTGATACAAATTAAGTGTCTCTTGATTTATTAATTTATAAAAGCAATTTTAAATTATTGAAATAGTATTTGAAACTTGCATTTTGACAGAGAGTGCAGCTTTAAGCCTCATCTTTATTGATAGAAATGTGTAAACTGTCTTGCAGCAAAATATAATTTCACTGAAATTCTTTGACTCTCTTTTAAACCAGCTGGCTAATTTAACATTTTAGACATTTTGAATAACCACTGCTACAGTATAGACATTTTTATTCTGATTCGCATTTAGCCATTTTTACTATCTCAAGTTGTTATTCAGCTTTATTTTTATCGATGAACTTTTGTAAAAATTAGCTATTAGGCCTAAAATAAAATTTTGGAAATTTAACTGAACAATGCTAAACACACCGAAAATAATTAAATAGTACAATGGATAATGTTAATAAAGACAAGACGTGGATAGTGGTTTAGGCGTGGATAATATCGGCGATTTTATTTGGCGCAAAGCGTTTTTAACACACACTGACATGAAATCGATAACTGAGATGCTCTTAAGGAAACCCTCAACATAAGTAGCAATAACAGTTTGTAAACATTTATAGCAAAATGTTACAACAATGTCACACCAATTAGTAAATAACCGGTACTTCCTCCTAGAGCAATTATGATTAATTAGTTATAAATGACAACGTAAATGATACATCAAATCATGCATTGGAAATATTGTTACTACAAGCAACAGATTAAAGTAATGCTTAGGTAGATACATTGAAATGAAAGCAAAATGTTAACCAGGGCTGGTGTAACCCCGCTATAGACTTAAAGGAACCGGTAGTTTGTAAATTACACCATACAGACTTCATGCAGACTTAAATTATATGTAAAATAAGATTTCAGTGTACTACATGGCCAATGAGCCACATGCGTTTTCCAAACGCATGGAAAACGCACTTAGCACATTTGGCCATTATAATGCTTATATTTTTTGGTGTATTTTACAATTATTATTATTTCAGAATTCCTGAAGACAACATAGTTGTACCTGGAACAGCAACTAGTAATTTGGCCAGCAGGAATCCTCACAGGTCTGTTAAGATTCAAGATTCAAGATTAATATATATATATGTTTTGTTTATTAAAGTGAATTTGCAGAGGTCTGTATAGATTCATGATTTGAGATTTTGTTTCCTTCAATATTTACGATTCAATTTCTTTCTGAACTTCCAGAGGCCTGTATGATTATATAAAATAAGTAGGACTACCAACTAGTACGAAATATTTGTCAGTTTTTCAACAGGTGTTCCAATAAACTTGACCAGCACTGCATATTTTGTACATAATAAACTTCAAGGTGGATTTTTGTATCATTTTCAGTCAGCGGAAATCTGAGACCTTCATCTGGGATGCTTGGGGGCCAAAAACGAGCATAAAAGACAATACCCTTCCCAAGGATAATGAGGCAAGGGTCTGGAACAACTTCAATGAACAGAGCAAGACTAAAGATGAAACTCATACAGGTACAGACTGCTGTTACATAACCAACTGTGCCATGTGCGTTTTCCAGGCGTTTATCCATCTCATGGAAAACGCACGTGGCACATTTGGCATTATTTTAGGGTAAATGTAGTGAAAATGTGTTTTCAGGACAGTAAGTATGATCCCTAAGAAAATTCATGCATGAAAAAGTGCCATAAAGCAAAAATAGCTGGACTCAAATTTAAATGTTTTAAGGCGTCCAAAAAAATTTTGGCCAATTTTGGTACGAATTGGAATGCCATCTGAGATGTTGGCCCACTGTAAGCTCTAACCAGGTCAACATTAACCTGATCTTGAGACTTATAGGCCCCTTTTACACACGAGCATTACAGATTTTGACCTAAAAATAAAAAAAACATTAAAAATGTGGTTTTTGCTACATTTCAGGCAAAGACTTAAACATACTTTACAACACACCAACGAACCCTCCATCTTTGTCTGCTTCTAATAATGATGCCATTGATCCCGGGGCACAATCAACATCACAGAGCAATGACGTCATCACTTTTGGTGCACAAAATTACCAATACATTCCGTTGACCCACACGCTTGACCCAATCGAGAGTAGAAGCATTGATGGAAGGAAGAAAAAGAGAGTTAAGAGGAAAAGAAGGACTTTAGAACCGGGAGGAAATGAAGATAGAGAAGAAACAAATGAAGAAAAAGAAGAAGGAAACAGCATGATTGACAATGAACTTCCAACTTCACGAATCGATACAGAGTCGGTGGCATAATACCTAAATAGTTATCTCGCTGCACACAACATGTCTTTCCAAAATATTTGGTTTGGGTAGGCCAATCTCGAAAACATTTTTTGCAAAAAACCAATGTCGATATCAATCCTGTCCAAAAGCTATGAAATATGCGGTTAGCTTGTACAAAGTTGTTGGAAAAGATATTTCAAAAACATATTACGCAAAATCAAAAAGTGTGTTTCAATATCCGGTTTATAAACTTGTAGCACTATGATTAGTTTACCTATATTTTAGGTCGCGATGGGTCGCGATGGGTCACGGTTTACACTATTTCCGAAATTTATTTTATTTTATTTGACAAGTATTAAGACAAGAATGTCGACCGTCATCGCCAACAAAAAATAATTACTTTATGGCCTCTCAGTCAATCAGACGTCTCAAATCGTCGAAATAAGCGTACGCAAAACGTCGGACAAGAGTTGCAATGCCAAAAACGGAACCAACCAAAGTTCATAGTGTGAAGATTAGATTGACCAAAGTTGTTGAAACATAATCATTTCAAGAACATGTTGTTGCTTAAATGTCCAATATACATTGTAATAACATTATGGCACTGTTAACACAACTTATAATTATAATGGCTATTGTCAGGATTGACAGAAAGTAAAATATATAAGAACATAAGACAACTATTAGCACTGTTTGTTAACCTTTCTTTATTATTATTATTCTTTTTTTGACAATGTGTTGATTTCATATCAAGCATTAATGATATTATTTTTTGGATATAAAAAGAAAAATGTGTACAGTTTTATTGATTCATAATATCTGTATTTGTATAAAATATACTTCATTACTTGTCTTGTGTGCAACTTGGCTGCTATGTTCTAAATTGTGCATGATTTTTCACTTGGTCACGCAGTTTGTGCAAATACTAATTATATAAAACATTCAAAATGAAATAAATGGTTACTCATAAATTGCCAACTACCATGTCAGCACTTTTCGTATATATCCATTAATAATAGCTATTTTTTTTATCAAAGTTTGCAATAAAGACTTTTTTTTTTTATTTGATTTCTACAACATGTTATATTCATATCTTGACTTATATTACAAAAAGGAAAGAAAATAAAAAAATCCAAAATTTTCTAAATCCATTATTGCACTACAAAATGTTGAACAAATGATTTATTGATTAAATTATTGGCCAATATGATAGTAAACAAGACAACTAAATTGAATGTTTGATTGATTGATTGTTTTGATTGCTGCAAGACATCGGTGTCAAGATGGCCACTAAACCAAGTGGTTTAGCATAGTATAGACGTCTACATTCATATTAAAAAAAAATTCAGACACTTTCAAAATTTCATGTAATTTTGAACTGTATTAGAAGTTATTTTTCTCAAGGTGGCATTGGATTCTATCAGCCCTGACGCAAGACCCTCAATCACACCTTTCCGCAGATTCCGCAGGTTCCGCAGGTTCTGCAGGAGAGGGTCGAGTAGAATCCCGTTATGGATGAAAGGAATTTGACGGTATAAATAACTTTATGCAACGTCATACCGGACACATTTTAAAGAACTATTTTGTTCGCCGCTTAGAATTATCAGGTGCAGTGATTGACCTACTTTTGTCACCACTCTCACTATGATTACCTAGTTTACCTGGTTTTTAGGTCGCGATGGGTCACGGTTTACACTATTTCCGAAATTATCGTTTTCTACTTGACAAGTATTTAGGCAAGAATGATCGTCGACCGTCATCGCCAACAAAAAATAATTAATTTTACGGCCTCTTAGCCAATCAGACGTCTCGAATCATCGAAATAACCATACACAAAACGTCGGACAAGAGTTGCAATGCCAAAAACGGAACCAACCAAAGTTCATAGTGTATCTCGCCGTGCTTTAATATTCACTAGACCCTCGTCTACGATGCGGCCTGAAGGTCTGGGCCTGGACTGGGATTCTATGGTATTATTCTTATGTATATGTCAACAGCTGTCAGCAGTATGATTGCAATGCATTTGCCAATGTAGTTTACAAGTTATGTAAGGTTATTTATTAGTGAAAGTTTCTGAATAAATTTTGGCGTGACTGTAGCTTGTAAAATCCTTTATCTCATGCCTTGGTGCATTTTCTCCCCATTACAAAACTTTTGCAGGGAATGTACAGAGGGAAAGGGGCAACCAAAATCGCGATCGTTCCACTTGAGCGGGGATATTGCCGTGACATGCGCAAAGGCATTCTCTGTGACGTCATCAATTGATACAAGTTTGTTGTGACGTTTTGGCCTATTTTCTTCGTCGCGCATCATGACCGCACATTGATTTCTAGTTTAATTAGGACAACATAGTTCCGATCCGGTCATTTGAGAATAGTACGTCAGTAGATTTTGTTTTTGGCCAATCTCTAGTCATAAAAGCCCTCCTGCGGCCTATGAAGCATTAAGCAAAAAGATAATTTACTTAAGCCATTGTAACATGTTGAAGTGAAGGAAATCATGTAAAAGCTATGTTATTATTGGTAAAATGTTACCAATAATTTTCAATTTTTAGCTTTAAAACAGAATTCATGGGATAAATAGGTTATCACAATGGCAAGAGGCTGTATCTCCCAGGTATCATCACCCTTGACCTGTATCATATGACCCTACGGGTCTCGGGATGAAACAGAGTCTCGGGTGATGATACCAGGGAGATACAGCCTCTTGCCATGTGATAACCTATAAATATTTAACTTATCAATAAAGTTCTGCTGATCCTGTATTATGAGATATCTAACATTTGGGGATTTTTTTTGGGAGAAAATTTGATGTCCTAAAATTTCCAGCTGACGTCAAATATCTGTGTTTTTTTTTCAAACAAAACATGTATCCATGTATAGAAGAGATGCTAGGAGGTTTTTCATTGCATATTTTCAACGTCTTGAAGCAAATACTTTTGTTCATCCTGACAACATTATGTCTGTATTCAGGGTGTGAAGGAGCTGCCATTAAAAATCAGAAGGTATTTATCATATAACGAAATATAGTATTTAAGTTTTAAAAATATTGTGATACATCTTCAAATAATTAGTTAAAATGTATATGTATATATATAAGCAAAGGCGCCTGTAACTGACACAGTGTGGTAGAAGTTGCAATAATTTGTTATTTTCATTAAAACCCCCTGGTTATTTTCGTAAACACTGTTGTTTATTAAAATCTTGGAGATCGAGATTTTTAAAAATGCTAAAATTTAATATTATTTGATAGTCCTCTTTTCATATGAAAAAAAAAGAAGATATTCATTGACATACAAAACATGATCAAGTAAAATAGTGTGTAACATTTTTTGGACTCCAAGCATTTTCATCTCATCATTATGCTTGCCTATCAAAATGGCAGATACACAATACTATACGAAAATATTTATTGACAAGTCCAATACATAAAACAACAAAAAAAAGAAAATCACAATACATGGACCCAGCCCAAGTGGGCTTATTTGTCACTTCAAATCAAATCAGGCAAAAAAACATGAAGTGTAAAAAAGAAAATCGACATACTTCTCCAAATTGGTAATATTGAAATACAAATCGACTGGTTTTCAAATTTTTATTAATCATGAAATAAGTAAATTTGTTTTAAAAAAAAAAAAACTTGCAGAGGCAGATGTAATGATGAGATATTTAGGATAGGAGTCCTCACCATGTTAGAAATGTACCTCATTGTAAAAGAGCAGCACCATCAGTTCCTCAGAATTATGTGAATTCACCAATGCATGTGTGTGTTGTTTGCTTATTGGACAGACTCATGAATAAAAGATGAAGTGATGTTGTCATGTTAAGCAACAAGGTACTTGGCACAACTAGCATAGTTCATGTAGGACTCTTCATGTTTGGAAGTGCCAAAAAGAAAGTTACTTCTTACATATAACATTCCTCTTAAGGCTCTATAGTACATCTATGTTTCTAACATAATTTCTTACAGCAAATCAAACTTTCACAAATTAACCGAACTTTTGTTTCTCTGTAATATCGTTTTGCTCTTATAACATTTTCTTTATGATTTACTTGATCATTTACGCTTACGCAGTACTGCGCCACATCTTGGTGACATCCTCACTATTACATTGTTCCCAAGTTTTAGAAACTGGTTATCTGGTCACCCAGATGACTGCCACTTCATTAAACAGGTTTATACGATAAAGAAGAAATGGCTCAGGGCATTGAAACAGTGTATTTTCACAGAAGGTTCTCTGTATTTCCACTAGGTGGCTTCGACAGAATACTGTTATAATAGCTGAAAAAGTTCCTGCCTTTGACCTTGATTGGCTGAAGCCAAGTGCATCCTAGCAGCAGTATTTTTACTGCATATTTAAGGTATATTTATTGTATATTTGACATCTTATCATTTAGTTGATTTCTGCTATTTCCCAAAGAAAATTATATTTGTGAAATCAGTTAGTTGTGATCTACTGTGTCTGAAAAACAAATTGAGTAATTAGTGAAAAGTCTCTATTGTACTCTAAGAACTTCGATTTAATGCGTTGGTAAAAAAAAATTCAAGAGGTTTGCCATCATCAACCGGACCAGCCAATCAGAAATCTTGAATTTTCAAACCATGTACACATGAACCATCAGAGAGGAGTTGTAACAAATGATATGGAACCAACCATTAATCTTTCAAAGGTGACAATATTGACATTGCGCCAATGTTTGACCAACTTAATATACCGTCTTGTCTGGGCAGTTTTTGTTACAATATATGCAGAAAACAACTCGAGAAATCCAAGAAACGTGTGTAATGGTGTCTGCAACACATAGGTATGATATGCCTAAAATAGTTTTCTAATGAATTCACCACGGTCATTGAGTAAATAATGACAATGTCATGTGTGATCTTATGCATGTAGGCTAACAGCACATGCTGCTTATCAAGATTAACAGCAAAATATATTTCTTTTGCATATGTACATAGAAACAGTGCAGCTTTAATTAATCATTCACATTAGTCCGTCAAAATATATGTTTATATTTTCTGTTGTACAATATACATGCACACGCATCAGCACATGTATATGCATTAATCTAAATGTGGCCTAACCATTGTTAATGACGTATGACGTCTTAAAATGAATTGTGAGGTAATCAAGTGCACGATGTCGGCGCGATGTCGGCGCGATGTCGGCGCGATGTCAGCGCGATGTCAGCGCAATGTCAGCGACTTCAAAACAATATAGAAACGACACTGGCCCGATTTGGATGCTATCTGGTATAAGGCAAGACACCACAACGCAATTTGGCCATAGCGGACCTTACATTCTTGGTTCAATTATTACATACATGATTAAATGCATAGAAATGAGATATATGTCCTTAACTTAGGTATGGCTTGTACAGTTTGTATTAATGCGGCTAAGCTGCATATCAATAGCATGCTAGATAGATAGATAGATAAAAAAAAGTGAAGCCCTCTGAGGCAAGTACTTGCCACTATCGAGGGTTGTTTGATAAGGTGAGAGAGAGGGGGAGTCCACCCATGTTACACATTTACCCCATAGGTGGGGTGGGTGGGTGGATTAGGGCTTTACGTTCTGTATTTCGGCACCTGATGGGCTAATTAGGACAGGCAGGGACCATGGCAATGAGATGAAGGATGAAACAGCCATCCAACATAGGCTCAACCGGGAATTGAACCCGGGACCCAGTGGTTTGAAGCCCAGCGCACTACCACTGAGCTAGGCCCCATCCTCCCCCAAAGGTGGGGTCTTTAGTTGCCTCAGCATAGACACCGTGTACAAGGGACTGCCTATTTAACGCATCATCAGCTGGGATGTTGTTTATACAGGGTGCCGGAGCCCAGGATTGAACCTAGGTCCTTCAGAGGAGTACTGAGCAGATGAGCGTCTTACCACTAGACCAACCAGTTGGAAATATACCATGGCTGATTGTTACAACACTAATGCATTTTGATTGCTTATGTGTTCTGTTTCAGAATGCTGCCCAACTGAAAGAACACATCAACATGAGGATCAGACGCCAGGCATTTAACAACAATGATAGAGATGGTCCATTTGATGATAATGATAATAATAATAACGGAAAGGATGACAATGACCCTCATGATAATGACAATGAAAATGACAGAAATGACCCATTTGATGACAATGATAATGATAGAGACAATAACAGGAATGACCCTTATGATAATGATAATGATAACAATCAACATGACCCGTTTGGCAGCAATACTAATGATCAATATGACCCGTTCAATGATGATGATGACAGAGATAATGAAAACAACAGACATGACCCATTTGAACAATGATAATAATGGAAACAATGATAATGATAGATAGGATCCATTTGATAATGACAATGACAATGATAAAAACAATGATAGACATGACCCTTTTGACATTGATAATGACCGATTTGACCCATTTGATAATGACATATTCTATGGAAACAACCGACCAAGCAACGGAAATAATGAACAAACTTAGGCATTTATCCAAACAATGGCAACAACAATCCAGTGTTCAGGCCTATCGACCAAAATAACAGCAATCGCACTTATGATGATGATGATGATGATGATGATGATAATCGATATAATAACAACGGCGGCAACGGCAGAAATGGTAATGATGATGATAGCAGTGACAGTGACAGCGATGAGGACCGAAAAAAACAAAATGATCACCGTGTTTCTTTTGGAAATGGAGACCTTGCAAGTTTTTTCCAGACCTCTTGCACTCGGTCTCGAAATGTTCAAAGAGGTCGGCAGGGAATTTAAAGACAACAAAGACGAGATTAAAGGTGCACTGTCTGTCAAATTTGCACATGAATATAATGATATATATCAATTCTGCCTTCTTGTTTCATGATATATTTTACCATTACATGCACATTTTTGGTCAACAATTTTGTTTTAATTTACAATCGATAATATAAATATTAGTTTTTCATGCCATCAAAAACTCAATATGTAAACAAACCCAGTGATGACATCACAATACTAATAATGGTGATGATGTCATTTCCATTGTGTTTCTAATGTTTTGGTCTAGATTTTGTCTCAATGTATGTTTTTTTTTTTTTAGTAATTAATGTGATAAAATCATTAGATCACACAGTGTGCCTTAATTAATAAAGGTTATTAATGAACTATTTGATTGAGTCTTACAAAATCGCAAATTTGACAGACAGTGCAGCTTTAAATGAATTAATGAATTATTGCAACAAGCAACTCACATACATTGCATGTCTCATCTCTGTACTTATAAGTACTTACATAGTTTGTTGTTCAACCGTGAAAAAATCACTTCAGATGCAACAATGACACAATTCTTAATACATTTACACTTTATTTACTTATTTTGATGGTATTCAACTTTATCTTAAGCAAACAATTTTGATAATGATGATGATGACTAGATCGTGAAGAAAGCATTTGGTTTCCATATGAATTAATCATGATATTTCAACCATGAAATTGAAAATCTCTACCCAGACGGCATTCCAAATTGTATCAACGTCGATGTCGTCGATATTGAAACAATGTTGTACTGACGGCGGCCGATATAGAAACAATGCTGGCCCGATTTGGAATGCTACCTGGGAACGGTGCAACAATGACACTTCGTAGTTCATTTACGGATAGTAAGACACGGCGTAGTTCATTTACGGATAGTAAGACACTTCGTAGTTCATTTACGGATAGTAAGACACTGCGTAGTTCATTTACGGATAGTAAGACACTTCGTAGTTCATTTACAGATAGTAAGACACTGCGTAGTTCATTTACGGATAGTAAGAGACTTCGTAGTTCATTTACGGATAGTAAGACACTTCGTAGTTCATTTACGGATAGTAAGACACTTCGTAGTTCATTTACGGATAGTAAGACACTGCGTAGTTCATTTACGGATAGTAAGACACTGCGTAGTTCATTTACGGATAGTAAGACACAGCGTAGTTCATTTACGGATAGTAAGACATTTCGTAGTTCATTTACGGATAGTAAGACACTTCATAGTTCATTTACGGATAGTAAGACACTGCGTAGTTCATTTACGGATAGTAAGACACTTCGTAGTTCATTTACGGATAGTAAGACACTTCGTAGTTCATTTACGGATAGTAAGACACTTCGTAGTTCATTTACGGATAGTAAGACACTTCGTAGTTGATTTACGGATAGTAAGACACTTTGTAGTTCATTTACGGATAGTAAGACACTGCGTAGTTCATTTATGGATAGTAAGACACTTCGTAGTTCATTTACGGATAGTAAGACACTTCGTAGTTCATTTACGGATAGTAAGACACTTCGTAGTTCATTTACGGATAGTAAGACACTTCGTAGTTCATTTACGGATAGTAAGACAATGCGTAGTTCATTTACGGATAGTAAGACACTTCGTAGTTCATTTACGGATAGTAAGACACTTCGTAGTTCATTTACGGATAGTAAGACACTGCGTAGTTCATTTACGGATAGTAAGACACTGCGTAGTTCATTTACGGATAGTAAGACACTGCGTAGTTCATTTACGGATAGTAAGACACTGCCTAGTTCATTTACGGATAGTAAGACACTTCGTAGTTCATTTACGGATAGTAAGACACTTCGTAGTTCATTTACGGATAGTAAGACACTTCGTAGTTCATTTACGGATAGTAAGACACTGCGTAGTTCATTTACGGATAGTAAGACACTGCGTAGTTCATTTACGGATAGTAAGACACTGCGTAGTTGATTTACGGATAGTAAGACACTTCGTAGTTCATTTATGGATAGTAATGGTATCGAACTTAGTTTGAAGCAATCCAACCATTTATCACCCAGTTAACTTTGAACTTTAGTATTTGTGCAATGAATGCTTTAACGTATGATTTATGCTGATGTCAGATGCATCTGGCTTCACTGTACCAAGTAAATGATATGCATTAGTTATATCCCGAATAGGAGGGAGTTTACTAACATTTTTGTTGGGGATTGCTCGCTCAGTACTCTTCACAACGATTAATATAGTAACAAATAAACTGCAAACTAAATGGACATTTTTTCTTGGCATTGTAAATAAAGAAGTTGAAGTATCAATGCTATGTTTTTGAGCAGTTTAGTTACCTGTTCACAAACATCTTTAACAAGAAAATATTTAACAGTATATATATATATATATATATAAAGATTTCGACCAAAAAATAAAAATTAAATAAATAAAATTTAATTTACACAACAACAACATTTTCATCTAAAAAGATCATAAAATATTAAATATTGTTTTTAGACGATATAATAATACTGTTGTCTCTTAATTATCTGAGCCATATTTTTAGTGAGGATATTTTAAAAATATGCACACAAAATCTAACTTATCTTTTGTAAAGCAATCCAGATAACGTTGCACATCTCAACACAGACCAGTTACTGTTTAAATATTATTATATTTTTGTCAATCTTGTATATATTTTTGATAACTTGTCATCACAATTGTCATTTTTGAGGATTTATTTTTTACTTGGTACTATTGTACTTTTGGAACTTTTTTACATGTTGTGATTTATGTTTTTAACCATATATAGGTTAAGTAAATGCTATTCTGTTCTATTCTATTCTATTCTATTCTATTATATTATATTGTATTACATTATTTTCTAAAACAACATTAATATAATTAATCTCAACAGATTAAAATGATATAAATGTATTCTATTCTATTCAATTAGAGCATTATTACGATTAATCTCAACAGAGTATATTCTATTCTGTTCTATTCTATTCTATTCTATTCTATTCTATTCTATTCTATTCTATTCTATTCTATTCTATTCTATTCTATTCTATGAGAGCATTACTAAGATTACTCTCAACACATTGAAACTATACTAAATAATTCTATTCTATTCTATTCTATACTAAATAACTTTTTATAACAAACGTATATTCTAAAATGGAAATTTTAGTTTTTATGGGTCACACAGAAACATCACTATTTCATGTTTACATAAATAAACAACAAAAAGGCATTATCACATACAGATACAAACTCACAGCTGTGTTATTCACTGAAGTTACTGTTTAGGTCTGTAATTTCTCAACAACATCCAATCAATGTTAATACACTTATGATATTGGCAGGGACTTAAGGTTATGGATTAAGATGTTAATTAATCTGAATTAATGAATACATGCACTGGAAAACAGCCCAATGGACGCTCTAGTTACTCTTGTGAATCATAGTAAAGAAAGTAAGTTGTATTTTTATCATTTATTTGTTGGGTTATGTTAGTATACTGCATTAATATCTCACAATTACTTACATATGTATTTTGATCATGGGTCCGTGATATAATATATGCTTTATGTCGTATCGTGTTAAATTAATATATATATATATATATATATATATTTAACGTTTACACAATAACACCAGAAATCACATGAGTTTGATAAAATCGAATTACAAATCCTAATAAAAATAAATAAAAAATCCTTTCAGCTATGGTAATATATAGTGCTGTATATATTCCAAGCAGCAGCGCAAATTTTATGGAACTTTGGATAATATTTTTGTTTTTACAAACTAAATAATTTTATGAGAGCATCTATAAATAGCATCATTAATGTATGAAGGATTTATAAATCATGCGACTTTTTCAATGAAAGAAGAACATTGCAGTTAATACCATAGGATATTTTCACCTTAATTTTAGCATAAAACTCAATTTTGCACTCAGGGAATTCCAGGTACTTTTGCGCGATCCGAACGATGTTTTGGACGCAAAGTTGGCGTCCCTCTCACCATCCAATTTGCTGGTGATAATTTTAAAGGCTAGAAATATATTAATTATCATGGACTTATGACCGCGCCAGCTATCAGAATTTGCAACTCAAGTCTTGAAGTTTTCATGCAGGTGAGACAAAACCATCGTCATCCTCCAGAAGAAGTTTTAGCAGCACTGAAAAGAATATGTTGTACATGGCCAATTGTGCCATGTGTGTTTTCCATGCGTTTGGATAAACGCATGGAAAACGCATGGTTTTTGCTTCATTATAATTAGCTAAAAACCATGCATTTTCCATGCGTTTATCCTTCTCATGGAAAACGCACGTGGCACAATTGGCCATGTAGTGAACTTCACTCTTTTCAGTGCAGAAAACTATTTTTCTTATGGGGGACGATAGTTTTATCTCACCTGTATGAAGACTACAAGAAGGTAAGGCGATCGGTAAGTCTGTGTGTAATATATTTTCAGCCTTTGAAATATAGCCATAGGTGAGTTGCAAGGCTGGCAGGGACGCCATATTTTCGTCCCAACTATCGTTCAGATCACGCTGAAGTACCCGGAATTCCCAGGGTTTTCTCAAAGCAACCAATGACGCTTTGATCTGATTATCACCTGACAGCAAAATATGCATAATTATGCCTGATACCAAGGCGTTTTAATGTTCATGAACCACTGGGTTTTGAGTGAAGTCCACAACTTATGTTCCATTGTAAGAGTTTATTTTTTTTCACCAATCTACGCAAATACAATTTTACAACTTAGTGTTACATAATACATGAATATCACAAAACTGACTGGTAATGGGGGTACACCCGAGTATAGGGTGGATGCCCCCAAGTAAAAGAAAAAAGTTGTTACTCAATCAAAAATACAGAATAACAAGAAAACGAGAAAAATGACAAATAAACAATGAACTTAATTTTTGTATTATCAACACCATTTTCTTAATGCTAATAATGATTGAAACGTGATTTTGAATAGGATTTTGCAAATGATATTTGAGTATTTACATTTCTTAATTGGTGTGGTATATGCAGCCAAAGGTGCGGAGCTCTTCCTAGAAAACGTAGGTGTTTGCCAAATGTTGCTATGCTATGGAATTTCAAATAAATTGGCAATACATTTTGGCAGAGTATCATTCACATACCTATATGAAATACTTAACAGAGACAAATCTACTAAATCTTCTAACACAAGAATCTCAGCTTTCTTATAAAATGGGCTTAGTCTGGTTCTTCTGTTTGATTTAAGCATTGCTCTGACAGCTTGGTTTTGTTTAACCTTCAATATAATGTAATGCAATAAAAATATGCTGATGGCATAAGTTGTATTTCCATATTTATTTATATTTATTCATGCCTAAACCCATCTTCACAAGTCAAGCTGGCTGTATGTGGTGCTTATAGGCAATAGCAACATTAGCCGCCGGGAAAATGGTCTGAGCCATATATGATACAATGTGTACAATAAACACACTATTAACTATTGAATTGTCTAATATCAGTTTTTACAGTTTCAGTTTGCGGAAGTCAATTTTTTTTTCCGCAAATTTGGTCACACCAGCTGTGGATGTTATAAATACAAAGCAAAAGAAAATTAATAGAAAACTATGCATGGTGAATGTTGATTGTTTTTACACACATGGGACCTACACATTAATTGACTGTATCAAAATATTAACATGATAGAACTTAAAGCTGAGTAAAAAATTAATATATGATTGATAGGAATACTTTTGTTTGTAGATAAGATAAGATGAGATAAGATAAGATACAAAAAGATAAGACATGATAAGATATGATAAGATATGATAAGACAAGACAAGACAAGATAAGACATGATGAGATAAGATAAGATTAGATTAGATAAGATGACATTACTATTATCCTATAAATAGGATACGATAAAATAAGAAAAGATAAGGAAATATTTCAAGATAATTTCAAGATGGTATTTAAATGGGATGAGGTGAGATGACAAAACATTACGTAATGATGACATAACATAATATAGCATTATTTTGTGCAAATGGTATGTCCGTTTCACTATTGAAACAACTTCACGATTAAAATAACCAAAATTCGAGGTCATATCGCCGCCATTTTGATAAGAACAGTTAATCCTCATACCAATCTTAAACTCCTAATATTCTTAATAATCTCATTAACTAGCCAAAGGTTTAATCCATTTTAAGCTCTTGAGATTTTGCCAAGCCAAACCATTTCTTAACTTCGCTCAAAATTATATTATATTCCATGTTAGCTTACGGACGTACTGGTCATTACCATAGCAACTAAGTAAATAATAAGTTTGCATAGAACAGTTTGCACTTGCCCGTTACCTTAAGTAAATTAATTAGGAAAAATATGATTCCTAACAAAATATATTCTGTAACTTGATATAGTTTATATTGGTAGTTGATATACTATATCGTAGGATAATAGTGCTATTTATTTTGCAGTGCCTATATTTCGTGCAGTTTATTTCTTATATTTTTACCGACGCCGCTAATTGGCCTGGGAATCCAGGGGCGTGTGCGGACATTGCTGGTGACCTTGACCCCATGATCCCAGGTCGAAAGTGACGTAATCAGAGAAACGTTTGCACGTTTCAGGGAGTAACTGTAATTGCCGAATTACATAAAGACTACAAGCTGTGTTGGTTGATACACATCATTAACAGCCACTTTATTATATTTTATGACTTAATATCGCGCATGCAATTAAATTACTCGTGGCTCATTTTTTGTTCTCCACCAACATCTTCATATTTCCTTTAATTTTGTTACTTAACACATCTTGTCTTCTTAGATTAAACATAAAATTAACAATCCAATAAACGTGTTTATTTGCTTGTTTGCAAAAATAATGTTCTTAGTAAAGTTACAAGTTATTTTGTATACAAGATCCACATTGACAGTTATTCTAGTAGTTACACTTTCCATGAAAATCCAAACAAAATTGTTGTGTGTGTTAATGAGTTTGTAGTATTAAAATGAAGATAATGGTTATTAAGATAATTTGTAAAAGTTACAAGACTCTAAAGATATAACGGATAAAATCTAAAGTGAATAAAAATTCATTAATCTGTCCAAATACTGGTTCTACTTCAGCATATATTTTATATAGTATTTAAGCACTTTTTGGTATTTACAGTGCATCCAATACATTTTGAGATCAGTGTCAAATTTGAATAAATAATAGCTTTTTATTGAACTTAAACATTTGTAGATTTTAACATATTTTGGACCATTTTAATAATCTACAATATGTTGTTGATTGAACCTCTAATATATTGTCGCACACTGTGTCGTTGCCATACCAACCATATTTGCATAGAGATTGACAGGCAGGGGCGTGGCTTTCAACTAGTTTGACTGCCATGCAACCATTCAGCTAAATCCTATTATCATGCGCGATATATATAGAAGCATTATCTTACTTTTGGCTATTAATGATTCTACTTTTGGGTAAATGTACTTATGATACTGTCGGATTTATATTTCACCTACCTCGAAAATGTGCTGTATTGTTAAACAATCTTGTAAGTAGAATTATTTTTCTGAAATTCTATTGCAATTATTATTTCCAAAGGCTATTTTTTTATCTAATTTAAGTCGTTCCATGAATATACCTTGCTGTCTTCTTAAAATTATTATTTCGCATATTAGGTCGATATATATATATTTTTTAATTTATTTTTTATTTATTTACCTTATTTTGGTCATTAATACAGAAAACTAAATAATTCCGAATATAGGCTTATTAAATTTGTTTGAAAATTTAGAAAAATTTACATTCTATTAAAATGATTCACTTCTCACTTCATCTAAAACCTCGATAACAATCCATAAATTATATAACATATTTATTTATTTTTATATCATCATTATTTATACACTATAACATGCATGCAGAACTTTTGGAAACCTAAAATGTTAATACAAAATAATTCCTATGATTGATTTTATCTTTCATTGATATTCGTGACCCTTGTAAAATATATATGTGAATAAAAATGAATATATGCCACTGAAAATATAAATCCGAAAATAAAATGAATATATGCCACTGAAAATATAAATCCAAAAATAAAATGAATATATGCCACTGAAAATATAAATCCAAAAATAAAATGAATATATGCCACTGAAAATATAAATCCGAAAATGAAATGAATATATGCCACTGATATGAAAATCGGGCATATTATATACCTGATCATGACATTTTCTAAATCATATCAGTATGTTTTTTTTCTGTTTATTTAGTGATATTGTTTTCACTGAACATTTATCATGCATTAATCTTACTTGTCCATATAAGCGAAGTTATTGCTACTGCCGAAAGACTGCATGCCAATATCTGAATAGTCAAAATATCCCCCAATATAGGTGTCTGAGCGAAAAAATAAGAAAGTGACCCTATCAAATTATCCAAAATCAACTCACCGGATATTTTTAGTTCTTCTCTGTCCCATGAGAGGTCGCTGCAATAGTAGTAGTATACAAAATATATGACCCAAGCCAAAGCTTATGTTCGACCAATTAGGAATAATAATATACAATTTGAGAAGTATTAGTACAGAACTAATCTATAAAACAAATTTATTCTACAATACAGTATATATAATAATAATAATAGCACACATATAAAGCACTCCATCGTACAATTCAGCACCTAAGAGGAAATAAAGATTGCACAAGTGATTCTTAAATATTTCAATGCATACATTTTGACAAGATTAATCTGTCACATCTACAGTTATAAGAAGTTTATATTCGAATTATTTTGAGAATCCAGCCTGCTAGTTACAGCGGATTTGAAGCTACTGAGTGATACTTTGCTTCTGATGTTCCTTGGTATATGCATCCACAATTTACTTCCATAATACCTAAAACTTTTTTTGCCATATGTCATTGTTTGGAAATGGGGGATATGAAAAGTGTCATTTGTCCTCAGATTGTAGAGATCTTCCCTATCGGAAAAAAGTTCCTGTAAGTAAGTGGGGGCCGTTTTACTCTTTATTTTGTACATATATATAGCCACTGATTTTATGCATCTTTGGATGATTGTTAATTTCTTAGCTTCTCGACATGGTTCTTTGTACGGCATTATATATTTTTTTTCAACGAATCGTAGCGCTCTTTTGTTCATCTTTTCGAGTTTATCCATGTTTAATTTGCCAGTGAACATCCAGACTAGAGGACAATAGTTAAAGTTGCTACCTATATAACTATTATATATATAAAGTGTTTTTACATTGTTTATCCAAATAGTTTTTTATTCTTTTTAAGGCATTGATTTGCTTACTTGTCTGATTACAGATATCATCTATGTGAATCTTGAAGTTTAGTCTGCTATCGATCTCTATGCCTAAAACATTTATGGATGAGGATGACTCAATAAATTTATTGTTTATTCTTAAGGTTTGGTTGTTAGTTGTGTTTGCTAAGAAACATTAGTTGAAATTTCTCTGCATTGGCTTTCATGTTTTTTGCTTGGAACTATTCCATGGCAATTACACAATCATCTTCCAGGTTTTTGGCGACTTCACTTAAATTTGAGCTAATATAAGAAAGTGTATTGTCATCGGCATAGTTATAGATATTTGATCCTATATTCATGTACAAGAAATCGTTTATAAAGATGTTGAATAACAAGGGGCCTTGTGGGACGCCCTCAATGTTTGTTACCCATTCTGAGAAAGTATCACCTATTTTGACACATTGCAATCTTTCTATTAGGTAAGACTTGATAATTTCACATGCATTCATGCTAAAGCCATATGCATGAAGTTTGGTAATTAATAGGCCATGAGACATACAGTCAAAAGCTTTTGCTAGATCAATTGCTACTATCCCTATTGTTTGATCATTATCCAATGCTTTTCTCCAGTCCTCTGTCATTCTTACTAATATGTCTTGACAACCATTATCCTTTCTAAATCCAGATAAGTATTTGTGTATTAATAGTTGCAGTATTCATATATCTGGTTATAAATTATTTAAATAGTGGCCTTAAACAGCATGTTACCTGTTGCGGAACGGCAGATTTCAACCCAGAATAGTTATTTGTAACATTTCATTGGATAAAGAATAAAGGATTAAGAATACAAAGTGTGCTTTATGTGTGAAATGCCTAAATTCAGTCAATAGAATCATTGCAATGTTTCCAAATGATTACAACATTTATTGGAAACATTGCAATGAATTTATTATTTAATTACAAAATGTATTGATGAAAAATTGTGCTGTTTATAATTATTGCAATAGTGGGATTTTATTGCACAATATGTGCATTTTTATCTTGTATCTGTTTTTTATTAATATTGAATAAATAAATGTAGGTTACATGGGTACAAACAATCCATGTGGTAATATAAGTTTTAATAATTATAATAATAATAATCTTTATTCATGCTAAAGGCATGTATTTATATATATATATATATATATATATGAAATGAATACCCAGTAAGCATATTAATATCACACAATGAAATAAAGATGGGAGTATTTGCAAATATTAATGATAATAATAATTATAATAATAATAATAGATTTATTGCAAAGTATATTAATATCACACAATGAAATAAAGATGGGAGTATTTGCAAATAATGATGATAATAATAATTATAATATTAATTATAAGTTTATTGCAAAGCATATTAATATCACACAATGAAATAAAGATGGGAGTATTTGCAAATAATAATGATAATAATAATTATAATAATAATAATAGATTTATTGCAAAGTATATTAATATCACACAATGAAATAAAGATGGGAGTATTTGCAAATAATGATGATAATAATAATTATAATATTAATTATAAGTTTATTGCAAAGCATATTAATATCACACAATGAAATAAAGATGGGAGTATTTGCAAATAATGATGATAATAATAATAAATTTGTATGGTGCCAGATCAGATAAATGCATATCTTGGTTTATTAACACAATTTCTATAGTGTAAATTATGTGCCTCCTGCAATACGTATATACTCGTATCAAAATGTAAAATACTTCTGTCAATATGAAGAAACAAATCTTTTGTGTTGCAATCAGCACTAGTAAAATATAAAACTTTCAATCAGTAATTTAATAAATTTCAGAATTAGTACCAAGACAGCCCTATTGGTTGAGTGAGTGGGACTCAACATATATATATCTCAAATAAATTAAATAAATATAAATATTAAAACAGTTTTATCTTCTATTGTAGAAGCTTTAGCTTTAGTTATTCTTGAAGTAGGTGGTCTTCCTCTGTTCCAGATCCATTTTCATCTGCATAGTTTGCGACTGAGTAGAATGTGTAGTATTTACAATTATTTACATTATATACATTGGATTTTCCTCCATTTTCCTCCATATATGGCATTTTACAGTTTATACTTCTAATTGCTTTTTAATTCACTTCTATAAGGTGTTGTGGGGTGAAGAACACTGATTATTTGCTCTCCCAAAATATTGAAAGAAGAATTATGGATTAATATAATAAAATGTTATAAATCAAGTAATTATAATCAGAGACTTTAATTGCCTTTAACTGCGCATATTCATCATTTTCATTGTGGTGTAATCTTTATGGTATTCACAACAAATATATTTATAAAAATAATTTTCGATTTTTCTTTAAAATTATATGATTAATTTTAAGTAATTTAAACATATAGTACAAATATTGAATCAGACATTTACACAATCTATGCCAAAATTGCTACTGTATCCAGCAGTTCAGAATATAATAAAAAATTGAATAGTAATACAACTGATTTCTTATATACAAAATATAAGAATATATTACAATAGTATCACTGGCAGATCCCGGGAGGGGGGGAGGGGCATTGGCGCAGCCTTAATTTCCCACCCCATAGAGACTTGCCCCCCCCCCCCCCTGTAGAGTCAGGGCTGGATTCGCCAGTGAATAGTATATAAGAATATCTTACAATTTATTCTGTGTCATGTTTAAATTGTGCAGGGTCTAACCAAGTCTACGGAACGCACTAAGCAAAACCTTCTGGGAAAAGCCAGTGAATGATATTAGAATTTGTCACCAGCCCAAAGACTATATATTCTTTTGAATAAGTCATACTATAAGGGATTTTGGCGAGCCAGCCCAAAAGCTAGCTCGTCATCCAAAGACCTGCTTATCCGCCCAAAGGACACAATATCCTGCCCAATATGCAATCTCGGCAGATACTGGATATTGGCAGCAACAGTTATCTATTAATATTGCCAAGCAAGCATGACCCTCATTAGTGTCTAGTTCGCCATGCGTCTAGGGCCATGCAGCAGTCTTTGTATCATTTCATGGGATTATATGTGCACACAATTTTACAGCCTTCCTAACTACTAATCTTGACTTCCTGTTATTTTTCCGCAATCATCATATTTGCACATAAAAGTAATGATATAAATACTGCCTTCTTGTTCCATGATACATTTTACCATTACATGCCCATTTTTGGTCAACAATTTAGTTTTAATTTACAATATATGATATAAATATAAGTTTTTCATGCCATCAAAAACTCAATATGTAACCAAACCCAGTGATGACATCGAAATACTAAACAATGGTGATGATGTCATTTCCATTGTGTTTCCAATGTTTTGGTCTGGATTTTCTTCAATGAATGATTTATCAAATTTTTAGTAATAAAATGTCTGATAAAATCATTGGATCACACAAATTTAGTGTGCCTTGATTAATAAAAATTATTTATGAACTATTTGATTGAGTCTTACAAAATCGCAAATTTGACAGCTTTAAAAAAAAAGAAGGTTAATATAACTGAATGGCGTAATTCATCGCCGATAAAAACTGAATTACTCATTTTCAGTGAAATGAACAGATGTTCCTCATGAAACTATTTGACAAGTTTTAACAAGTTGCGTTTATTGAGCTGTAAACACTAAAAAGTTAAATATATATTCAGCATTCAACCTCTCAGTGTAACATATTTTAAATGAGTCAATTGATAGTCAAACGAGTATGGATATTATTAACATTGGAAAATTATTTTTATAAACATGATTATTTCATCTTCTGGATAATGCTTGAAGTTGATAATATAATGGAATACATTTCATTATGGAAAACAAGCGCAGACAGTCATTCGGGCAGTACTCCAACAAAATGTAATGACCATTTAGTTATTTTCATAGAATTTATGAGCAAAATATAATGTCATGATTGTACTATGTATGCTTTAGTATTAATAATATGTATTACCCAGACGGTATTCGAAATCGTTCCAATGTCGGCACGATGTCAGCGATGTTAATACGATGTTGTAACGAAGGCGGCTGATATGAAAATGCTGCTGGCCCGATATGGAGTGCTATCTGGGTGGTGGTGGTGGTGGATTAGGGCTTTACGTCATGTATTTCTGCACCTGATGGGCTAATTAGGACAGGCAGGGACCATGGCAATGAGACGAAGGATGAAACAGCCATCCAACTTAGGCAAGACCGGGAATTGAACCTGGGACCCAGCGGTTGGAAGCCCAGAGCGCTACCACTGAGCTAGGCCCCTGCCCAGTGCTATCTGGGTATGAATATAATAGTAGTAAATTTGCATCATTCAGAGGCCATAAAATGTCGTTGAGTTCATATCTAGCCGATTTTCAGCCAATGTCGTCTGGGATTAGAATCAAATCATTAAAAAAAATAATGAGATCAACATGATACAACAATAACATTAGAAAATTTAATGTTTAATTAATATTAAACGATAGCAATTAACTAATCAAATATCATAATGATACCACGATACAAATATTTCAAACGCATCATAACTTGAAAATGTATACATTGCATCAAACATGGCGTACCCTACCATTTTTACAGCAACCTCGTTAAAATTATTTATACATACAAATTTTACTCACAAACAAAATTTTCAACCGTAGCTACTCAGAAACTGACAATTATGCTTCATGGTCATCCAACATAGGTGCATGTTGGATGGCTGCAGAGTATACAGATACAGAAGGCTTTTATCAGAACATAAATACAGTACAGTATGAATTATACACAAAATATATTATCAGAGCTCATGGAGACCCGCTATAAGGCATTTGATGCCACTAGCATGAGGGCCACCATATATTATGATTATCTAAATGCGTTTCGCGGTTAATGCTTATTTAGCATTTTTCCTATTTATTTTATGCAAATACATAGCATTTTGAATTTTGCATGTCAACATCTCTTTGTAGATAATAGACAAATCCGTGGAAACTGTGTATAGTTTTTCAATGATATTTGAGGTTGCTGTGTTAACCATTTTCGGGATGCGATGTTTGACAAGTAACACAGTGCTCCTGAATAGACTTCTGAATAAAACACAAAGGGAAATTTGGCCAAAAACTGTAACACTATTTTAACTTTCGATTTTTGTACAGTTTTGGGAGTACAGCCATGAATGACACACCATTAGAACCGATACAAAAGCGCAACTTAATAACCAAATTTGGTGAAGATCTGACCAGTAGAAGCCGAGAAATGTTAGATTATAGATTTTTTTGACGTTGTACAAATAGTCCACACACAATTCGTCTAAGATAAAACAAACTTGACGGCTGTTTTTTTTTTAAGAAATGGACCTTGTTCGTTTTATTTTGATCTAGAATTGTTACAATAAAATAAATCCACTATATTAGTGCTACTTTACAAATTTAAGAGCTAAAAATCGTATATTTCAGGATATTTATTGTATACACGGTGGCGCACCTGTCATGTCACTGCAGCGCCCTCTGTGAAGATATAATCTCAGACGATTTAGCAAAAAAATATTATTTGCCAAGCTTTATGACAAACATAATCTTGAAGAGCAGTAATAAGCTTTTTAAATCTGTTTTTAGCACAAACATTTTTTTTCTTATGCATCTTCAATGGTATCTCACTTTTGAAATCTCTAATATCCACGCACGTGCCACTAAGACGCTGCGTCATGAGCAAGTAAACAACATGGAATGTTAATTAATACGATATGATAATTCAGATTGATTGATCAGTAACCGGATGCACGAACAGTTGACATTTTTATAATATCACTGTCTAATTCCCTACATCATGAGTTATCAAAACAGGAAATAATTTGCTTTCCTTATTTTATGTCAGATGGTATAAATGAGATTTACGTACCATGTAAATTTGGTTAAAGTCACTGGGCAGCCATATTGGTTTCTTCTTGCTAGCCACTTCCTGTATGGCCAGGAAGCGTTCTGGTCTCTTGACCATCAGCTAGCCAATCAGGGGGCACTTCCTTGCCCCTAATCCTGGGAGCTTATATAAGCGGACACTCCCGCTCAAATTCAATCGTCTCATCAGATTCAGTTCTACATGGAAAACGCATGGTTTTGCCACATTATAATTAGCTAAAAACCATGCGTTTATCCTTCTCATAGAAAACGCGCGTGGCACATCTGGCCATGTAGAGCTAACACATGAAACTATAGGTCATATATCTTGGAAGAAAACCTTTATAATGAGTTCAAAAAGTGACTTTGACATTTTTGAGGTCACAAGGGTCAAACTCATTTAGAACCTTGTGGCCCTTCACTCTAATTGTGCCAGCCAAACATGCACGGCTACTGTACATATGCCTTTTCAGAACAGTAAATATGGTCCCTTTAAAAAATAAATTCAAGAAAAAATGCAGCAAAGTAAAAAACATGACGAAAATCAAAGTAGGCCTATTTTAAAGTGCCCGAAAATGTTGGCCACGGCTTAAGAACTCAGAACTGTTTCTTTCACTCTCATTACAAGAAAAGAAGTAGAGAAATGTAAAACAGAGTGAGGAGGCTCAAAAAGACTTTGGGTAGCTATTATCAAGCCCTCTTGTATATCATATCAAATTGTAATGTTTCAATCAAAAGTTGTGAATTTTGTTTTCCTTCTCCTTTTTATGCCTGGGCCTAGGCCTTATCAAGTATAGAACTGTGTCATGTTATTAGCCTAAACCGTAAAATAATGTGATGAATTCCAGCTGTCTAGAAGTGAGACATCAAATTATTGTCAAATAGTGTTAATTTTAATCAAATACAGCATATTCCCGAGCACCGTCCTGTGGCCACACACCGGGGCTAGGGATGTGTCTACGCTATGGCATAGGTATTCATATATTTTAAAAGGCTGCCGCTCTTGTGATATTGGTCCGATTTTCGTCAAATAAAGACTGAAATGTTCAGGAAAATGTGTAGAATTTAGAGATTTATACGATAAATAAATACATTTGTAAAATTCTGAGTAAAGAATGGAGTGTACACAAACACTGGTCTCAATAAGGCAGTAGCCATCATACTGTATTAAAGTGTTTACATTGTAGTGTCATGTATTTAAAATATTCAGAGTATCAATTTATAAGGAAATATAGTTAAAGGATAAAAGAATACAACTTAAAAGATATAACTTAAACCTCAAGAATTTAGAGCCTTAATAAAGGTCTTACATAAAGAGACTTAAGAATGACTTAAGGGTTGTGACTCCTGTCCACCCCAAAGCACAGGCCAATAGTATGAAGCCATGTACATGTGCACTGAAGGGGAATAGCCAATAGAATGGAGACCCCTGGAAAAAGGGCTCTTGATATTCTTGGGTTTGGGAGAAGAAATTCAGTTTTGTCAGCTGTAGCTGAACTTTACCTTGTGCTGTACATTATACATATACTTTGGATTAAAGCCACCCTTTCTATGCCAAGCTATACTCTGTGTTATCTGAGTTATTCATCATCTTTAAGACATTACAGTAGGCCTAGTGCTGCTGGCATTCTACACACCACACCAGGTATCTATTCTTTTTCTGAAAAAGAATACTCTTGTTCAATATGTGGTTTCCAGCTCAAATTTTCATCAATAACAATTCCTAGAAAATCATATTGCCTGTTTTGCTTAATTGTTATAATATTAAATGTTTCGATTTTATACTGGTATAGTTTTGTTTGGGGAATGGAATATCATGAAGCTGGTCTTATCAACATTCACGGAAAGTTTATTTGCTTTTTAGTCAGTTATTTACTTAAGGTATTTAATTGTTTATAAGTAATTTGACGTATTTTGATCTTGTTGAAGTAGATTGTTCTAGACTTCCTAATAGTGTCATCCGCATAAATGGTGAAATTAAAGAAAAGGATCTATAAAAATCATTTATATAAACTAGGAAAAAGAAAGGTCTAGTATGGATCCCTGAGGAACTCCTGTTTTGACTTATAAGAGGTACGATTTAGCATTATTGTAATTAACGTACTGATGACGGTTTTGTAAATAAGTATTACATAAATCATATGCTGTGAAGTAAGTTGATAATTTGTAAAACAATATATTACTGTCAATGGTCAAGATAAATATTTAAAGACAGTTTGCCATTTTCAAGTTCATCTATAATCCTGTCTACATTTTCCATGACTGCATATTTAGTGGAAGGTCCATTCCGGAATCAATACTGTCCAACATAGTACAGTTCATTACTCGTAGTAAAGTGATTTTGTAACTGCTCTAACATAATTTTCTCAAAAGTCTTTGACAGAGTGGGCGGAATTGATGTGGGAGATTTTATTCAATACTACATGTTCTTGGCAGTTTCTTATGAATTGGAGCAATCTTGGCCACTTTCAGTATATCTAGAAATACACCTCTTAAGAGTGTATGATTTACCAATTTCGTCAAAGGTGCCATCAACTGTTTTGATAAGCTTTATAAATTTAACGGACAATCCATCTCTGCCAGTACTACTTTTAGGGGCAAATTTACTGATCACTTTATTCGCATGGTATTCTGTAACCGGTTCTAATTGATGGTTGCGCAATGTGTGTTCAACGACTGCAGAATATGTTGGACGGCAGCATTGTATGTTAAATGGCTGCCGTGTATATTGGATGGCTGTAGTATATGTTGGATGATGTGGAGAATATAATCAATGGATAGTACGATGTCCAACAGACTTCTGTGGGATGTAAAGAAATTGGCTTCGACGAATAACTTCCGTCATCCCAAAAAACTCAATGTTGGACTCTTCACTATATCCACTAAGCTAAACTGTGCTCTTGTTACGTAAGCAAATTAGCAGGTGGGATTAGGGCAGGGTATGTGAGGTATCTGTCAATAGAGGAGGTGATAATACATAGAAGATAATAATTTCAGAATTTCAAATGTAAACCGCCCAGGTTTTGCTAAGGCTGAAATACCATTTCCAAAAAGGTATAACACATGCCTGTATCTTTATTTTTGATCTCTCCCAAGACTGATTGAATGCTTAGTCAATCTGAAAGAATTTGTAGCATTTGTGTGAAGTCGCGGTTCGTCATATTTCCTTTATAATGGAACAAAGAAAGTTAGTATGCACATGACTGTATTCAGTGAAAAATAAGCTTTACTTTGAATACCAACATTGCTGTATTTAAAATTTTATTCACATTATAATAACTCAATTTTGAGACTAAATGAGCCCGAATAGACATATATATCGCTCTCTTTATCCCGTCCTTTTACATACCAAAAATTATTCAGTCACTTAATTTTAAAATGTTCCAAGTACATTCTTAGGCTTTTATGAAAACTACCCCCCCCCCCCCCACCCCATCTAGTTAAGTTCTTCATCAATGTTCTTCTCACATATTATTGTTAAAAACTATGAAATAGTTCAAACATATGAATCTGTCACGCAAACCCTTAACTTGAAATAATAGTTTGACAGTGGGCCTGGGCATTTAGGATTACAATAGCCAAGAATTTTCAACTTCTAATTTATCCCTATACAAGCATTGCTTATCAATAAGGGCATTTGTTATTATTATGGGCACATATCTATTGAGTCAATTGTTATTTTACTTGCTGGTCAAAGATTAGGTATGTTGCATAGAAGTCTGTTTAACTTCTTATGCTACATGCATTATTTAAATTGCCAGATAAACCCAGTACTAGCCCTGATATTTGTCTTCTTTATAGGCCATGTCCACTCACATTGTTTGTCGCATACACAAGTTTACATATTATAACATTATAACCATGTTATTTCTGACAAATGCCACACTTCTTGTATACTGGTCCATGAAATGCCCTCCTTTTATATTTTTACTATTACACTTAAGGCTTTACATGGGTAGGGAACACTCCTTCACAACCAAAGCAGATTTTGTACATCCTAATATTTAAATTTGCTGGCAATTTTGTGAATTAAGCGGGAAGGTCATTTAAGTATTACATCAATTCTACTGGTCAGAGGCTTAGTCAGGTTATATAACCAGATATCAGAGTCAGATGTAATGATGGGATGATATGGTTCGAGTCCATACCATTTTAAACATTTACCTCAGGGGTGGGTCTTCAACTTACTCAAGCCACTATGGTTAATGTCTCGCGATACTGACATCCAGCTATCTAGCACATGAAGAGTGCCTGTGCCAGGGATCAAACCCGAGACCTTCAGAGTAGTTAGTTAGTTTTCTAACAGGCTAATGCCTTACCCACTAGGCTACCCAACAAACAATTCATTCAATTTAAAGTAATATTCATAGCACCAACCAAGACTGCAGTGGTTTATGTGTCAATTCTCCATGGATTGAATGCCAATTTAGGGGGTCTATGAAATAATGCACTATTCAATTATATCACAGACCCCCTCAATTGGTATTCATTTTAAAGCTCTTTACCAGTACAATCCAAATATCTCATTATTAAAGAAATATAAGTTGATTGCATAAATATCGCTGACCTTTAAAGTTGCGAAAATCGCTAAATTTCTTCGTAAAGGAGAAAATTTTCAACGAGGCTTGGGAGGGATCAAAACTAAAAGAAAGGGTTTTGGAACCTTAACAAAGTTAGGATAGTTTCTCATTAAAATTCTGACATTCATGTTTATCACCCCCCCCCCCCCCTCTACAGTGTCAAGGTCAATTTGCATGTTTGCATATGCATTATGTAATCCAGTTCACCAAGCCCATGCATCTGAATGAAGCTACTTACTGAAGTGGATCCAAACATTAGCGGATCAAAAGTATGACTTATTACTGTTGATAGCCAATCAAATTAAGTTAAAACATGAAGTATCAATCCAATTAAACGGAACCTAAATCAACATGACTGAACGTATGGAATTTTGAGTTAAAATGCCAATTTGGGTAAAGCGTGGTAAAACTTGCAAGAATGTTAAGAATTATATCACTGATGAACTCAGAATTTAAGTTCTTAAACATTTGGACATCCAAGCAGCTGGTGGCATATGAGCTGCCCTAGAATAATGAATTTGCTTGCCATGCGTATACTGGAAATTATATAAAGCATTTTATACACAAAATTGTATTTGGTATACCTGACACAGATAACAGTTATTTACAGAATATACTTTCAAAATATGATAAAATCATTGTTACCATACAATATATAAAAACAGTTAAAATTTCATTACATGGTCATTGTGACAAATTTAAGTGATATACATATATATATATTATATATATATTAGCCGTAGATTGATAACTCTATTTGCACTTTCATAAAATGTCAATTTTTGTTGACTTCGTTTGATTTAGTCAATCGTTGTTCATTCATGTGTAAATTATTTGCATATCGACTAATAAGTCATTGTCAAGCTGAATGCATCAGTCACACTCTATCAGGAGAGAATATTATCACTTAATTATACAGTTAATTGAACCTATCAATATTTGAAGTTTATTGCAATATTTGTAAAACTTATGCACATAATTTTCAAATCAAACCTGTCCCATCAGAGAGAGAGAGAGAGAGAGAGAGGGAGAGAGAGAGAATTTATTTGACCAAATTGAATAAAACCAACAAAAGCAGCAAATTACAAGGAACAACAATAAGCAGTAAATAAATAAAATGAAATAAAAAAAGTTCTAAGTTCTTATTTCAAAAAACGCTGACTTGGATGCCCCCCTAAAACTCATATTTAAAAAAAAAAAAAAGTAAAAAAAAAAAGTAAAAATAAGAATTTAGTGGATGTCTCCTGGCCAAAGGTAAAGAGATTATATGTATTTTGACTTTTTTATTAATTTTTTTTGGACGCATGGTCCCTGACATAATTAGCAATATAGGATGTGCAAATAGGAAGTGAGGAAGTAATGAATATCAAAACATTTCGCAATACTCTCTACCATTTGACTGATGAGGATACCAGCATCATGCAAGCAATTAAAGAAATGAAGGACAATATGTGTGACTTGCTAAATGAGGAGGAGCAAAATAATTTAATGGACTTCCTCTGTTTTATTTTATATTATTGTAATTAGCTATACAAACTGATATTCATTTGATGTCATATACCTTTTACTTCAAGTGGAAGTGTAATAATAAACATATATATATATAAAGCCCTGATCTGTCCATCCAACCACATCCAAAACAAAATTTCTAAAAGGCTCATTAGTTAGCTTCATTTAAATAGACTAATGAAAAAATCTTTTTTTTTTCCAAATTGATCTGTTGTTTTTGTTAAACTTCTTTGTTTTCTTTTTTTTTTGTTACAAGAAACCTTAAATAACTCGCAAATTTATGATAAATAATCATGACCAACTTTTTAAAACTTGTTTTATAACATTAAAATTTTTTACTTTCAGGTATGAAATACAGGAGGAGAAAATTGACTTTCCTGTTTCTAATGTTCCTGTTTTTCCTTTATCTCACTCCAAGACTAGTTTATGAGGATTCGTATAAACAATATTACGGCATGGCAGTATTACTTCAAAATGACTACATCTACAAACATCCTAACTTCTCCGAAGGCAAGGGAACGGCCTATCATGATCGATTATCGCGGATGGCCAACTCAGATGGAGTCGTCATTTTAGCTCTCGTCGATCAAGGATTCATCGACGTAGCGATAAACTTTTGGGAAATTTCCATCCGACCTTTCGGAATCACAAACATGTTATTCGTGTCGCTTTCCAAAAAGGCGTGTCAAGTTCTTGCACCGATGGGCGTTCCTTGTCATGTCTATGAAGACTTCAGCGGTGGGAACGATGACAGCTCATATATGAGTCCGGTATTTTTGAAAAAGATGAACACTCGTACTCAGTTTATCTTAGACGCCCTCTCCTGGAATTTCACCACACTGAACACAGACACGGATGTGATATTTTTCAAGAATCCTTTGCTCTACTTTAACTGCTCTGACTGCCATCTTGAAATACTAGAAGATGGAATGAACAAATTGCTGAATGCAGGATTTGTTTTTCTTCGACCATCCAAAATAACAGGTACACAAAAATTCTTTGCGAAAAGCATTACATATTAGCCTTCAATAGGTTCAAGACTCCAGCTTGCTCCACTAATGGTCCCGAGTCCAAATTCAAGTTGGTGCACTCTTCCCGAGCTACACCTCAATTGGATGTCAGTTGCATGCAATGTTAAATTGAAGGTGTTGGGGAAAATGAACGACCAAACCGTAGGGGTAAATGTGTAACATGGGTAAACCCTATTATGTTGTAAACC
Source organism: Alitta virens (assembly GCA_932294295.1). NCBI lineage: Eukaryota > Metazoa > Annelida > Polychaeta > Phyllodocida > Nereididae > Alitta > Alitta virens. Next base: position 40,342,529 of record OW028576.1, on the reverse strand, counting down.
ATAGAAGTGGATATATAATTCATAATATATAATTTTTATTCCAAATTGTCTTTATATGGTAATACCAGTCACTTTGACGTTTTTCCACCTTACTAAAATTCCAACTTAAAACAAGTTATCCACTTTTATATGTTTTTAAACCAAATAAGGCGAATAGTACTGATTCTGAGCTTTTACTGCATTTGTAATAGTAGTAACACTGGCCGTTGCAAAGAATATCACCAATCCTTATTCCTCTGGTTATAAAATATATGCTAGAGCAGGGGCCTAGCTCAGTGGTAACACACTGAGCTGCTAACCACTGGTTCATCATTTCAATGCCCTGGGACCTGCCTGTTCTGATCAGCCTATCTGGTACAAAAGCATAGGACATAAATCCTGTCCCACCCACCACTTAATATATGTTTATCTAGAAAGCCCACTCCACTGCCCCCCCCCCCCCAGCCGGGGCACAAAATTTTAAACATATTAGCATGCGTCATGGCCTGCAATAAATTTTTTTGGGGATTTGTGCTATTAGATTATGCTATTTATTTTCAACTTTTCAATTAATCAAGATCATTCAGGAAAATGTTGCCACTGCTCCTGCATAGTGTATCCCTGTTCAGTCAGGTTTCAAAAGGTCGCTCTGTGAGGTCTTATGACCTGCCATTCAGCCTCGTTCTGAGTTTCTTTCAAGGGCCCTGGCAACAATGGTGTATGGTTGCTAAAGAGATTAATCTTACAAGCATGGTTGTTAGACGGGGGAGGGGTCATGTTGACCCACAGCCATGGTTGCTATTGTGCCACAGGACCTCCATCCATTCAGCCTCTTTCTGCAAGTGGTGGGGGCCATATTGGTATCAAGCATGTGCTCACTTCGGGGGAAAGTAGGGGTAAAATAGAGGTAAAATAGAGGAATAGAGTGTGAATAGAAAGTTGTTATGGTGACAGTTAGTTAGAACCAAAGAAGATAGAAAGAATGAGGCACGATCGAGGCCCAAACGGCGGTGTGCATTGATGCACAAATTCGAGTTAACTCAATTATATATATTGATATATTTTCATAGTGACGCGACATTTCAACCATTTACTTTTCTTTTTCTGAATTCAGCTGAAGTTTACAAGCGCATGGCTGCCTTTGCTAGGAAAAACCCAACATCGGAGGACCAGGCAATATTAAATAAAGTTGTGAAGACTGATCTGAGGGGAAAGATAAAATTCAAGCTGCTGGATCAAAAGAAATTTGTGTGTGGAAAAGGTTATTACGAAGAACCAAAGCGTTACTTCGCAGACACTGCAAAACGTTGCGATGAATGTGTTGTTGTACACAACAACTGGATCGTCGGAAAAGCTGCGAAAATATATCGACAAAAGGAAATGTTGCAATGGGTTTACGATGGAGGTAGTTACTATTCTGATCCTTATAGGAAATATTTAATGTTTACAAATGCACTTACGTTTAGTGGCAAAGAACAAACTAACAAACAAGAAAAGTTAGCATTAATAAATGCATTCGCGATTGGGAAGATATTAAATCGAACAGTTATTTTACCTCGATTACATTGTTCATCAGGACCGTGCCCATGGAATTCTCGGTTTTATATAACTCAGATAGATAACTATTTTGGAGGAAAATATAGAGAAAGTGTGTTTTTGAATCACCCAAAGGTTCCAAAAGTTATCAAAGACAGTATATCCGAAACTTATGTGATAAAATCTACAAAATATGCAACTGTGAAATTTGATGAAGACGTGGTAGTCAAAGTTCCACAAGACCTCGAAAAAGGGGGGACTTCCGATGAAATTTTGAAATGGTTCGGAGACTGCGAGAAATCAGTCCTCAAGTTTCATTCACTCTATAGTGCTTTTAAGGAGTTTGCGAACAAAGAGGAAAGGGATTTGTTTGCTAGTATTGTGAAGAACACTTTCAAGAAAGCTGTATACAGACAGTATTAACCTAAAAACATCCCTACAAAGCTATAACTGCCCATTTAGCATAGACTGAATTGAAAATAACTTGTGTTTAGAGTCTTCATTACCATGAGCAAGATGTTATGAATTGCGAATAAAATATCCAGGTATGTGAATGTGAAGATAATGATCAACAGTGAAAAGTCGTAATAGAGTTGTATGGGGAATGGAACTATTCTGCTTCAGGCAAACATTTGCCAACTGTATAACTTAGTTTTCTGTTCAAGCTATACTCGGGACCAATCGGAACTGGAGAAATGTGAATCTTTTTAACTTGGTTTCAATATATGCAAAACTGACATTGAAAATAACTGTTCCAGGGTAACATGAATTATGATCTCAAGATCTCATTGTATTTTGTTTCAAATGATATGTCAAGAAAACATTCACAATTTGCACTATCTGCATGTAAAGACGTTATTAAATATAAACAATGGAAAAAAGTGCAGTATAGCGGACCCAGATTTATGACCATATTTAACGTGCTTCTTTGCCAGGCCTATGACGTAAAAATGCTTGAAATCAATGTATGACGTCACCAACTAATGTAGTTATGAATGCGGTTTTCATCTTCACGTTAAAGACAGAGTTTATTTTTAGCTTTTTTTTTTTTTGCTGCCGCCCCCAAACCCCCGCTATTCTACACCAAATGTTATTCTAATTGTGCTAGAACTTCAAACTTGCGAAAATATTTGATAAAATTTAATTTTTAATGGGCGCAAAATATGGGCAAAAATTTGGGTCTGCTATACTGCACTAAACCTAGCTACAAGTCCCCTGTCCATAGGACAGGGTTACAAGGTCCTGGATGAAAAAATATTGACTGTTTTGCTTGAGTGGGAACTAGCCTTTTAGTAAACGTTTGTCACACAACATACACCCACTGTAGCGTTAGACATACCTTTTTTCTATTGTGTCGCGCTCAGATATGGTTGATTTCTTCCAATATTAATCGATTTCTGTGCCATTTTCGAATTCACATTTCGGTAAACAAAGCTTGAAGCATGGCCGCCTAGTTCCGAAAAACTCACAAGAGGGCTCTGGCGATGTTTCAACGCCCCTAGTGGCACACAGAATAGCGCTGGAAAGTCTGTAGTTTTCTCAATTTCACAATTAAAATATTTTAATAAACTATTCCACATGATTCCACTGTTCTATGGGTCTAATGAAGCTAAATTATTAGATATTTATCTGCACCATTGCACCTGGGTGGTGCTGTGATGTCGCCGGAGCCCTGTAGTGAGTTTTAGTGTAAGTAGACATCAATAACATGGTCGATTCGTCACAGCACGATTCGTCTTCGTAAAAACTGGACGGTTCATCACTCAAAAAAAGGTCGGTTCTTCACCGGCAGTTAACATATTTTATATAATAGCAGTGACCATACACTGTGTACCGGCCAAATCAACCAATTTCGGATGACAAATCGACCAAATTCGGGTGACGAACGGACCAGTTTTCATTGGGTTCAATAAGGCAATGACGAATCGACCTGCTCTTAAAAAGGATGTTTCCAGTGGCTTTTCAGTAAAATCTGCGTGAAAGTAGTAAACGGAGTAGTAATCCTGTACATAACAACAAAATAAGGTATGCTAACGTGTTTATTGAGAAAAATGTGTCGTAATTTTGAGCGTCCATGAATTCCTATAGCAGGCGTTCCAACCCTACATCGCATCTAATGCAATGTAGGTCGGTTCTGGCTACACTAAACCCAAACAATGTTTACATAATACCACCTCTGACATATATCATCAGTAAACCTCATTATTAATATCAATTTTTCAATCCAAATATCGAGTAGCGAGGAAGATCTAATTATAAAACACAAATGTGAAATTTAATGAGGACGTGCTTGGTATACAAGCACCCAGCCTCCCACACTCCAACGCACCCCCACCCCCCACACCAAAGTTGTGCCCCTGTTGTATTGTCAAACATAATATACTATATATTATCTGGTATTGATATCAATTGCCGAATAAAGCTATTTTATTTATTTATTTATTACATAATGTTATTCTTTTAACAGTGCTTTAAATATTGTATTGATGAACTGATGACTACATGGATGGATTGTTCAATAAATATGTCTGGCCAAATTATATGGCTTTCGAATGAAACAATATTTATAAGATTAATATTATAACTTATTGTATGGTGATAATTGATAAGAAGTTTGCAAAAAATATGTGTAAAAACTTGTCATAATGCAATTGGTTTGTCAATAAAATGGCTAAGTATTGCAAATGCCTTATAGGGCCATTTCTCTTGTTAGAAACTGATTTCAAATATAGGCCAGGCTAGAATGTCTCAATGGGTCTACTGGGTCTGAATTCGAAGCTTTGTCAGTTTATATGACCAGCTGCCTTTAATGTAGCATATATTCTGATATTGTAAATTTAATTTTGGTGCAGAAAAAAGCAAGCTATATAGCCAAACATAATTCAATTTATTTTTTGATGCTAACAAAAGAGTTGGCTGGGCTCCGGCCTAACTGAAGTAATAGGCCGGCACGCGCCAATCTACAGGTCGGAATCCTGACCTTTACTGGAAATATGTCATACCTGCGCACTGGCTGTTTTCTCCATTCAGCACTTGCAGTGCGCAGGAGGGCGGGGCTAGAAGCAAAGGGTCTTCCAGAAATCTAATTTTAACCAGCCAAAGGGGGAACATGAACAATTGGAATGTACCGGTGCCTTGTGCTTGACACAGACCTGTGCGGAAACCAGTGAAACAAAAGAGCACCCCATGCCCCCCCTGATCAGAGTTTTTTTCTCCATGTCACATTTCAAGTCCGCAGCAAAATGACGCAATGATAACAACATCATGATGACGTCAATGGAATCATATGTAGCTGTCTATGCCAGGAGTGAGCGAAGCTATACAATATGTAGATGAGTCCCTGACCCTGTTCTTTTAAAGCTGGATTGTCACTCAATAAGACGGTGGCCAAAATCTAATAAACTTCACCTGCCATCTGAAGTCCAATATGTAAACAAACCAAGTGATGGGTGATGATGCCATTTCCACTATTCAATGTACTGTTTATTTTGTGTAATTCATGCCTGATAGATTAATTAGCTTACACATAATTAGTATGCCCTGATCAAATAAGGTGATATTCAATTCTTCAATTAAGTTGAAGAAAATAGTAATTTTGACAGACTGTGGAGCTTTCTATGGACTTTTTTTTTTTTTTAACTAGCTTTTTTTAACTGTACAGGTTGATTGTGACCAGCTTGTTAACATTTTGTAAAAGTTATTTTAATTCGGCTATACACTTCCACTGACTGCCCTACCTCTAATACACATTGTACCTCCCATGTAGGTTTTTAAATTTGCAAAATGGACAATAAAAAACGGTTTTAGAGGCAAAAGAAGTCCGAGAATTGTAATGCGTACATTCAGCCACCAGGGCGCTGCGGTGGCTTACACTGGCCCCCTGGTGTGATATGGCGTCATCACGACAATGTGGAGCGAGCGTGATCGATTCAAGATTTGCCATTTCTGGTGGGTTACTCTTTTACATAAACACTTTTTCTAGGTACTGTTAGAATTTTTACAATCAGACAAACAAGTTGTTTCCAAGTTTGAAGCTGGTAGTGTATTTGTTACGAAATTATGGACATCACAACTGTTGAATCTATGACATGTAAACTTACGTTGCTTAAGACTTGCTTACGTAGTCTCGTTCTGGACTATTGATCAAAAAGTGATATTATGAGCGAAGCTTATCGGCGCCACAGGCACCGAGCTTCTCTCACTTCCCGTAGAGAGAGGTTCCAAAATGAGGCTAGTACACAGTGATCATGCTGAACCGGAAGTGTCTCAAAATTTCTAAAATACATGTAATCCTATGGAAGATCAACTTAATATCGCTCTTTCGACCAATGGTCCAGAATGAGACTACGTCATCACGTCAAAGCAACATCGTCAGTTCAACAGTTGTGATGTCCATTATTTTGTAATAAATACACACCCAGCATCAAACTTAGAGAAAACTTGTTTGTCTGACAATAACAATTCTAAAGGTGCCTAGAAATAGTGTTTATGTTGAAGAGGAACCCACCAGCTTCCGTTTAAGCAATTGCATGGTTAAAAAATAATTTGATGAAAGCGTTCGCGCAAGCCACTCCAAACATTTTCTTGATGACATTTTATCACACTAGGGGGCAGTTGTAAGCGATCGCAGCGACCCTGGCGGCTGTGAAACGCATTACAATTTTCTGACTTCTTTTGCCCCTTAAATTGTTATCTATTTTCCGATTTTGAAAATTTAAAAACCTACATGAAGTCTTATTAAAAGATGAGAGATCATAACATTTAAAGCTGCACTGTCTGTCAAATTTGCAATTTGCTAAGAGTCCTCAAACAGTTGAAAATAACTAATATTTCTGTTGGATCCAAAATTCCCCCGCAGAAATATTCAGGGCATACTAAATTTGAGTGTTAACTAATGATTTTATCAGACATTATTACTAAAAATAAATCTTACATTGAGAGAAAATCCAGACTAAAACATTGGAAACACACTAGGTATGATGGCATGAAAAACTAATACTTAAATTATTCATTGTAAATTAAGACTAAATTGTTGTGCAAAAGTGGGCATGTTTAATGGTGAAAAATATCATAAGACAAGAAGGCAGCATTTGTATATATATAATTACTTGAATGTGCTAAATCAGGAGACACAGTAACTTTAAGTTGTCATAAATATACATATATAGCTTCGCTCACTCCTGGCATTGACAGCTACATATTAGGTTGATCTTTCATAGGATTACAAGTATTTTGATAATTTTGGGACACTTCCGGTTTGGCATGACCACTGTGTAACCTCTGTTTGGGACCTCTCTCTAAGGGAAGTGAGCATCGCTCACAGCCTTTGGCCATGACGAGCTTGGCTCATATTATTTACCAATAGAGGGAGCTATCAGTAACTACGCCTAACCAAAGAAGATTACCAAGAAGTGCCACTTTCTATACTTCACATTTTATATGCTGCGCCTATTCGCTGGGAATTCTGGTGGGGGGGGGGGAGTAGGCACGAACTCCAACCACTGGCGAATCCAGAGGGGGGGGGGGGGGGCATTGAGGCCATGGCACCTGATGGGCTAATTAGGACAGGCAGGGACCATGGCAATGAGATGATGAAACGGCCATCCAACTTAGGCTCGACTGAATCATGGCCTATGAAATAACTGACAGGGACATCTTTCAGTCATGATGTTGGCCATTTGTTCTCCGTTTGTGGTGTCATTAGCTCACTTAACAATCCGCCCACTTCCCCCACCATGCTTAGTGCGTCCTAATTACGAGAGTATGTAATCAGTATAATCTGTGACCTGACCATTGTTTAAGGACGTCTTCTAAATGTGATGTCATCAATTGCACTCAATGACCTCATTATATGATTTGCCATTAAGCAATGGTTTGGGGGCAGTTACTGATAGCCCCCTCTGTTGATAAATAATAGGCTTAAATAGCCCATTGCTATTGTGGTGATTATGACATCATGATTACAAGGAAAGCTTTGTGACTAACCCTGACAATCCCACAATCCTTTGCAGATGGCCTATATATGTAAATAAAAAAGTGTCAAATCTTTGTACATTTAATCTTTGGTTTTGCCTTTATTCACAAATGGCATAACCACCAGGCCATTGTCCTGCTTTATATAGTAAGATAACATGCCAAAGGCAGAAGGACAAGTCAAATGTCTACTGACTGTTCAATGTATTATAATAATTTAGGTGTAACAAAGGAGAAGTACAAAATGTAAGATTATATATTGACACAAAGAATAGTAGTATTTAAAAAAAAAATGCGATGTTAGGCCAATTATAAATTAGGCCATATCATTATTAAATGCTATGCATAATTGTCTTATTATATTGTAATTTTGGGTAATTTATACAAAACTTCAAAGGAGACCTGACAGTCCCTCTGAACTATCCCAATTAAATTTTGTGTTAATATACAAACGAAATGAAATCATTTCAATTCAATTAAAGTATCCAATTGCAATTCAGTAAAATGTGCATAATATATTTTCATCTTCCCTTGTCTGGCACTATTTTTTTACTTTCATCAGGATCTGTTAAAATTTTGAAAAAATGTTAACTAGAAGTGCAGCTCTGGTAATTTCATGTCATACAAGCCATATATATATATATATATATAGCACCATGCCTATTCGCGTCTACCCGCTACCCCGCTACTCTCTACCCCCATTTTAATTGGTTTACCGCTGGTTTGCACGGTCTGCATTTTACACCGACCCGACTTCCGGAAAGGCAAATGATTATTGCTTAAATTGGCAATGATGTTGCCTGAAAATAGGACATTCAGGTTTGTGCCATGATACACAACAATTTGGCGAGTTTGGTGGCAAATGAGGGCGTAGAGTCTATTTGTTGACATATTCGCTGTACAAGCAACGGTGGGAAAATATTTCAAATCCTTGAAAATGAGGACAATAAGGTTCTGCCGCTGGCGGCTTAACCTTAAAAAAGCACTTGAACAAATCCAAATTCTGGATATGACGCGATAAATCATTCTGTCTCAGTTTAGCTACAAGGAGTTCATATTCATATTCTCCTTTACAGACAGTGCCAGGGAAGTGATCCTGCAAAATATAAGCAATGAAACATTATGTCGCATCGTGGGACTTTCTCAGGAATTTTGGTAGCAGAGACGAGCTGCCCATTGATTGTATAAAGATGCCCGTTGAGCAACCAGCATTCCTAGGAAGGCCTCGAGCTCATTCTGCACTATGCACCGACAGGATACAGTTTATCAAATAAAAGACAATATTTCAATGTGTGAAGTTCAGCATTGTATTGTTCATGAAAGACATTTAATCATCAATCCATAGCTTTGTTGTTCACAATATTAGTACATCCTTCAAATAAGTAACAGCTCCTAACAAATGAGACTTATAATCCAACTTCCATGACTTGCTCACATAATCACAACTCCCAAAGTGACCCTCATTTGGCGGGTCTGCCCAGCTAACACATAACGTTTTATAACATGTTAGTAAAAGGTTATTTCATAACGTTATTCAAATAACGTTTTTATAACATTGTTTTCACATTACTTTTTTATGTTTATTCATTACATTTTTTTATAACATCATTTTAACATCATCTGATAACAGCTTATAAACATTAAACTACTGATGTTCTAAGAATCTGTCATAATGATGTTATTATAACGTATTATTAAGTAGTCACTGCTGTTTCATATAAATGATGCTATTTGTTGATGTTATGGCATTGTTATTTGATAGCATTGTTAAAACATAAATTAGTAACATTAGATAAAAACGTTTTCTCAACATTATGGGATGATGATTTTACAACGTTTATGTAACATGTAAAAGGAAAACGTCATATTGATGTTAAAAAGGTGTCAAATATTCGCATTTTCAAAATCTGTTAAAATTACATTAAAAATTGATGCAAAGTTAACATAACCTAGAAATGTGTTCTCAATGTCAAACTTTTACATAAATTTATGATGTTTGAATAATGTTTTACGATAGCATAATTTTAATGCAAATCTGTAACATTAGAAAATAACGTTATTCCAATGTTATAGAATGATGTTTGCATCTAATGTCAAAACCCGGTGACCCGCAAACCAGTTTCTGAAACTTGGGAGCTATGCATAATAGACCAAGATGAAATTTGAGGGAGATCCCCTCACAAGACTAGCCATTAACTAGCTTTTAGCTAAGGGACTTTCACACTGTCACAAATAAGACATACATATGACGACAGATGAAACATTTTTTTGGTCATCCTTGGCCGTACGTGATTCACTTGCCGAGCATTTTACGTATACTCCTGCTAATGCATAGGACGCTCCTAGTCGCGCTCGACCAAGCATGAGGATATGTGGAGAGGGCAAAAACTTTAAACATGTTTTAAACTTTGGCGGACGTTCTATGAGTGATTGTTTATATCAGTTACGTAACCTCGCTCGGGAGTCAGCCGGCGAGTTTTTTACGTACATTCTACATAAGTCCGTGGCCATCCTTGGCCATATGTAGCCTATCATCCTTGAACCACTCGCACGGGCAATCTACGGTCTACGAGATCGAGCGATCTATGAATGCCTCACGAATGCCTCACGGATGCTTGGTGACGGACGTTTGACAAGCGTTTGACGGACATTCGCTGAACAATCTACGACTGCCTCAGGTACGCTCATGGAAATCCTTTATACATGATTAACAGACCCACAAGTGGGCACGTATGGTCCATTTTTGCCATCCGTTGTCATACGTAGGTCTTTTACGTGATAGTGTGAACGCCCCCTTAGACAAGACCACGCTAGGGCTGGATGGTTCTCTCTGAAGACCTGGGCTTACTAGGGTCCGTTTAACTTCTTAAATACATCACTAAATCTGGCTATCAAAGGTTTAATAGAATCAAGTCTAAACAACCATCTTATGGGGACAAGGAATGTTGTGTAGAGAGCCAAAAATCACGGTTTACTACAGTCCAAGAAAAAAGGGATTAGGGCCCCTTTGAGTGAGAAGTAGATTCCCAAAAATGTACGCTCCAAACTTTTGAAGGGTTTGACCTTTCTTTCAAAATACCCATTTTTAGATTTCCCTTTTCTCTTGAAGATGACCTTTTTTTCAGGAAGGGGTTGGTGGCCCTTTTTGGGGATGAGGGCCCGTAGACTTAGTAACCCCTGTCCCTGTGGTAGTTGAGCCCCTGCTTAGTCAGATCAGCTTCCAGAGGCAGACATAATGATGAGATGATAAGACTAAGAGTCCACACCATGTTACACATTTACCTGGTGGGTGTGGTCTCATACCTGCCTCAGCACAGACACTGAATACAAGGCACCTTTAATTCAACATTTCTTGCGATCGACATGTGACCAAAATCTATTGCATTCAATTCATTTTCTTCCTAATACTGATTACCTACCATCTGAGTTTTGCTGGGTTCACAGTTTCTCTATGAAATGAATAAACTTCACCTTGCATTTAATTTTTCATGCCATCAAAAACTGCCGGTTTGTTTACATCGTATGGTCTTTTATGGCCAATGACATGAGAACGAGGCACAAATGAACGTCATTAGCGTCCTCGCTTTGTGATACTTTTTAATCGTCCGATTTTCAAAATTCCAAGTTTCTTATGTACAAAAATGTTTTTGTAGTTCGCTTATGGTGTGAATTGAAACTAATCTGATTTAATTTTTTTTAAATGACTCTGAAGTTGCGAATCGGCGACGCTCTCCAGTACGTTCCTATGCATAATTAGCTAAAATGTAAACAAAGCCGATCAAGTAGATTCCTGTGATATTTCATAATTTAGTTCAATCTAGACAATTTTAGTTTAATTCATCCATTAGAAGCATTTTACTTTATTTGGATAGATTTTTAGGTGGTACAAAAACCGACTGACAATGCAGCTTTAAACAATTTGTTGTGGTCACAACTTACAAAGAAGCAGAAAAAATTATAATGGAGAATAGCAAACTACAAGTTATTTGTTTCCCAGATATAAACATCCATGGTACCATCATGTTTTGCATTCCCACAAGTTCCCGCAATGGGGAAACTTGTCAAGTGCACCTTCACTAACTTGTACTTTTAATAACATCTTTGACAATAACTTATAAATAGACAAATTTCTTAATCCTCATAATCTGTGTCCAATATTCTTAAAGACATTCTTAAATGCTGAGATTTTAGACATTGTATTTCGACAACTTCAAGGACTGGGAAAATACTTGAGATAGTAAGACAACAAATTATTCAGACTGCTCAAAAAATTTATTATCACTACAAACAATTTATTTTTACTACATTCATATTATAATGTAATAATTAGTTAAACACAGTACATAAGACCTTCTTCATGTCTAGACTTCAATGAAGACCTGCTTCGTGTCTAGACTTCAATGAACCAATCTTAACACTTGATATTAACTAATATAACAATTTATAGTAAAATAACACAATATTCTACAAAATAATTCCAAACACATCAATATGACTTCAAACTGGATCGGTTTAAATCAAATTCGACAGTGACTACTCAACCACATGAACTACAGTATGTATAAGTCCAAGTGAACACATTAAGATAAATCTGTGTAAATGACTAAATGTCGATTTACTCAAAACTGCCAAAAAGATTTAATCTGGTTGTTGAATGACTGACAAAGTCCTTGGCAAGTGTTATGACATCCAGTTCATTCAATAGATGCTTGTGCACATTGCACATACACACACTGTTCAGCTTTTCCTGACCCATTGTATTGCGGAGCCATGTTTTGACTCGTTGTAGGGTGGAGAAAATTCTTTCATTTTCATAGTAGGATACAGGACAAACTAGCAGAAGCTTCATTAACACTAATACCTTAGGGAACAAAGCCCTCACTTCACTGTGACAAGAACTTTCTCGAGTGATTGATATGAAGCTAGACTAGCTTGACCTTCATCAAATCTAAGAACTGAACATATTTCACTCTGTAATGCTCTTCATTAGGCTGGTATTGGGCCATTTGGCCACTAGAGTAGCGCTTTGGAGGTTGTCTTCTTCTTGGTTGCTCAATGGAGTTCAGTCCCAATTCCTGCACTTTTTCATCAGCTTCCTTGAATATTTTGGAAAACTCATCATCCGACCGCCAGTTTTGAATCTATGGAGTAGTTACTGCTACAGTTGACATCACACCTGATACATTGGCAGACTTAGCCTGCAAAGCCTTATTCAATTGCTCCAAAACTGTGATTGGTTTGATAGCCATTTTCAGACCAAGTAAGGTTTTACCTCTCATGAACCCCTGTAACAGGCCGCTAGCTTTGATCGTATAGACCCTGGAGGTGATGAAATCCACTGCACTGAATCTGTTACTAGAGGACAACCTGTGACAGAATGCTGCATTACGAGGTTGGCAATGTTTGTGCCACATTGAAGGAACAATCCCAGTGATTGCCTTTCCTTTACCTTTGCCTGACACCCTGAGTACTTGCCACTCATATTAGCAGCACCATCATATGTCTGAGCACTAGGTCATCAACAGACAGACACAATCGTGTGATAACATCGAATATCACATTGGCAATTGACTTTCCAGAAGCGTCACTGACTTAATAAAGACCAATAAAATCTTCATGGACGCAGAGCTCATCATCCACATGACGGAAGCAGATCGACTCTTGTTCCTTGCCAGTTATGAGTATGATGATTTTGAAAAATTTGTGTTTATAAATAATGAATATCAGGTACAATTGGCTAACTTTTTATGAAAGCTATGGAAATAAGAAAACAGTTACTTTTTGTTATTTAGAAGTCACATATTTAAGCACTAAAATGGAGTGACATATAAGCCCTTATGGGGCTGCGTGGTTTATGTTTCCACGTATAATGTTTGTATTGTTGTAATGTAAAACCACATGTTAATAAAGATAAATAAAAAAATAAAAAATATATTAACCATTACTCCATAAGATCCATCTTTCTTTATGTTATTTGCCAGCTGGTGAATGATAGCATGACTGAAGGAGTCTATAATTTCAGATTGGGATTCTGGCGAGGTAAAAGAAGTTGTCCTTTTAAGGTATGAAGACAACAAAAACTCATCATCAGTATGCAGTTTCAAAAGCAGCATAAAATTGCCCTCACTTTCAACATGACCCTGAAAGACATGTCCCTGGCATAACAGGTATCTTATAGAATTAAACAACTTGATCAAAAAAGCCCGGGCCTCATCATGCTGTTTTTTGAGTGACACATAAAGAAGAACATTCACTGCTGGCTGCTTTTCGGCACCTAACTGGTACACTGCATGCTTATGAGTTTTTGATCTTTCATACACCTGGAACCTCTCATGCTTTTTCCAATTGTCGAAGCCAGTGGTGATAAAAGCTGATTCCTGGTCAAGCAATCCTATTTGTTTGGCTTTGGAACATTTGAAACATAAAACTTTCTTCAGTTCTGGATCATAATGTAGCCATGGGTACTTCAAAATTCACTTCAGTTGAAAATGAATTTTCTGTGACTTTGTTTGTTTGTACGGAATAAGTGATACTTCTTGTTGGTATAGTTCACTAAAGTTTGAAGGAGAACTGGCAGGTCCCATCATATTGTCACAGTTTTCAACTTCTGGACATTTTGTTAGTACTGTTCATCTTCACCAACTTTGAACAAGTCAGTAATAGTTCTCAATCCCTTAGGATTGCTTGCCATCATGCAAGGCTGTGAGCTACTGTTCTAGGATTAGTGAGGCTGAAATTAGAAGAGCTCCTGGCCCACTGAGTAGAGAGTAAGAAGTGGCAGGTGACTCTTTCAAGAGGGGAGCTTCCACAATCATCAGATATTTTTGTCTATGTATACGTCTCAATGCTAATGGTTCTGAACTCAGTTTATTCAGTAAAGCCTTGTCTCATGTCATTTTATCTACTGGAATTTATGTCTGTCATCGTACACACCAAGTGTTCATATCTATTGGAAGTAAAGCTGAGTCAGTTTATACAAACAAGCAAATACATCTAATCAATCTGATCCTATAACCACTTCATTATCACTCGTTATTAGAAAAGCTATTTACATTTTCATAAGAACATGCTTTCAAAAAAGGCATTTTCATTGTGAAAGTCAGGGGGGGGGGGGAGGATGATTACATTGATTGTATATATCCCCCCACATCCCCCGCTGAATTGGCGCCCCTGCCTGAGCCTATACAAGTGGCCTAAAAGGCAGGTTTGTTTGTACACTTTTCATATATAACCATATTTCCAAGATTACTGACAAAGTACTAAATTACTTGTTCATTGCTGGATAATTTTGATAAAAGTTTCAAGATATAAAGTTACTCATATCTGGAATTAATTGGGGAAATAAAAAGAAAGCCACACTTATCACTGATCTATTGTGGGGGGTATATATCCCCCACATCCCCCGCTGAATTGACGCCCCTGCCTGAGCCTATACAAGTGTCTTAAAAGGCAGGTTTGTTTGTACACTTTTCATAAATTGTTTATATACTATACATTACCATATTTCCAAGATTACTGACAAAGTACTAATTACTTGCTTATTACAGGGAATAACCATTGTCCTAAAGCAAGCCAGCTAACTTGGTGAACTATGAACCGACAGATGAGTGGTTATGTTGACAAGATTTATCTAGTTTTAGCACTGCAACATCGCAAACAACCATGACATTGCCATGAAATCTAGCAAGGCCGCCCGGAGCTGGGCGGAGGAATAGGCATTGCTTTAGGAAGGAAAAATGTGCCAATTGTAATTATTACTTTTACAAAATAACTATTTTGACTACATGCTTTAACAAAACTTTACACACTAGCCATAATGCTTCAATGCACAAATTAAATTTTATTTCGAATGTGAGAATACATTTTTCATTAGGTTTCATATTCACAAAGGAATTCATATTTGCTGTCACATGATACATCTCCCCAGGTCCCGTTGTGAACTCTGACACAGTTCTCAAGTCTCATTTTTGTTGGAAATGGATTTGGAGTTTCGTCATCCATCCATGGCGTATAATTTCCAACAACTTGTCCGCTGTGTTCCCACACAAATCTTCCCTCAACTTCAAGGTCATTGAGTCCGATGAAAAACTTATTTTGAAAAATCTGAGAGTGAATTGCATCATACTCCTCCTTGGTTTCAAATGCTGCGAGGTGTCCACCAGCTTCGTGACAAAAAGTTTGTGCTACGTCCCACTTTTGTGTTTTTTTCCATGCATCATAAGTCCCATAGACGGATCTAATTGCATTGACTGTTGGGCCTGAAATTTAAAAAAAGGGTTGTGTCGGATGAGGAAAGGTTGTATTGACCAAAGTGTTGACAATAACCCGCTTCAAACTTCGTTTGCTGAGGCTTCAAAATTTACATTTTCAAAAATTGACTGAGTTATGTTATAAATGTTACATATATGACTTTGAAATAATGGATGACACCAACACATTTATATCTATCATGTGCTCAAAGGAATCTGAGCTACTGAGGTGCCTGGGAAAATTCTTAATTGATATTGATATGTGAGTTATATGTTCTCCATCTTCTGACACTGTACAGTATATATACATAGATATGTTACTATAAACATTATTTAAAAATAATAATAAAAAAATTAAGTTTGAGGGCTGGAACCGCGTTACTAGTATAGCATATCTAGTCTACAAATTTTATTTGAACATTTCTGTATTTTCTGTATTCCTGTATTTTCTGTTCTTTATTTTATTTATGACATATATATCATGGATGATATTTTACTGTCAATAAAAATTATATATATATATAAAATGCAGAAGAAAATGTCAAGGAAGTTCATGACACTAGTAAATTGCTTTCAGTCTTGTTTATGCAATTACTTCATCATTTTGATAAAAGTTTCAAGATATAAAGTTACTCATATCTGGAATTAATTGGGGAAATAAAAAGAAAGCCACACTTATCACTGATCTATTTTGACAGATCAGACTATTAGGGTTATCCTGTAGTAATTACCATGCTTAGAACTCAGAATTATTTTATTTGAAGACACAAGTCTTCAGGAGGGTCTCTCTAAGGTTAATTAGAAGTTGCTGTCGAGGGCTCCCCCTTGATGACATGTTACATCAATATTGCAACTTAAAGTTAAAAGCTTTAAATGATGACTGAAATATATTGTATTGTCATTAATAGTGGATTTTCACGGAAGGTTCTCTATATTTCCACCAGGTGACATTCACAGAATACTGCAAATCTATTGGCGAAAAAGTTCCCGCCCTTGTCTGTGATTGGCTGAAGCAAAGTGCATCCTGGCAGCAGTATTTTTAGTGCATTTTAATGTATATTTGACATCTTATCATTCAGTTGATTTTTGTTATTTTTCTGAGAAAGTTATATTTATTGAATAAGTCAGTGATTATCTTCTATGTCTGAAAAGCAAAATGAGTAATAAGAGGAGAGGAAGAACTTATGTCTTGCTGAACTCAGGGCTCTTCAGTGAAAAGACTCTATTGAAGATGAATTTTTGTGGTAAAAAGTAGGTTAAATTTGGAATGCTATTAAGCATTGTTGCGGTAATAAAATTTATTTCAATTTGGAATGTTGTAATTTTGACACACATAACAGTTTTGGATACCGCATGTGGTTGAATATCATGAAATAAACCAGTTGTTCTGAATATGAAGAAAGATCTTGGTAACTATGTGTAAAACTGTTTTCTTTTATCTGAGAAGGGGCATTATTTTAAGCCACATGAATGATATACTGAATACTGTATTTAGCAGACTCATGTCTCACTTTCGGCAAAGAATGCAAGTCAATCATCAATGAGTAATGTTAACATTAAGTCCAAAAAAAATGTTGTTACTTCATTCAAAAATTAATTAATTTTGAGCAAAATAGAACAAACATTACCTATCCTCCCATACCAGTCTCCATTAAAGTCTCTAACTCTTATTTCGTGCACACCGTTGAAATAAACAGAGCACCTCAAACAGTGAGTTCCATTAAATCCGGCCAGCATGATGTCAGCGTAAGTAGCGGTTAACAAACAGGTTGCTACATTATATGGAGTCCTTGAAATGGTGACAAATTTGCACCCAGTCCATCCAAATAAGTCTATTGTTGTCTGGTTTTCAATTTTACCAAATAAATATCCGCCATTGAATGGAGCAGCGAATGGGAGTAGATAAAAATATAGTGAGGTGTAGAATGATCACCGCTGGCCGAATGATAAGCATGATAGTAACGTATTAGGTATTTGACGAAATTTCCGAAGTTTCCAGATTTCTTGACACACAGATCATCTAAAATAAAGTATTCCGAATGGCTATAGATTTATATATCTTTATGTAAGGTAAAATCGAAAGGCAATGGGCTTTGATGATGTTTTTTTTAGTTAAGACTAGTCGCATAAGCCTTACAAATGTAACTTCAAAGCAGAAAATCTCTGAAAATGACAGCTTGTGTGTGTCACAAATGGGTATTATACTTAGTGTTGTGTATTAATGTTGATGAATAACTCTTAACACAGAGTATAGCTTGGCATAGAAAGGGTGGCTTTTAATTCCAACATATAATGCAATGTATGTCATGTAATCGTACAAGTATCAAGCTCAGCTACAGCTGGTAAAACTCCTTAAACTTAAGGTTGCACAAGTATTTCAAAGCCCCTTTTTCCAGGGGTCAGTTTGCTATTGGTTCTCTCTACTCCAGTGCACATATACATGGCCTGTTCTTATTGGCTTGTGCCTTGGGGTGGACAGTGGTCACTACCCCTTTTTGCTGGTTCACCTATCTTTGTTTAAGTTGTAGACTTTAAATGCCTTTAAGTAGGCTTGCTTAAAGTTCTTATTACTGAACTCTTAAGTGATAGTTCAGTAATACATAATACATTGACATTTTGTGACATTAATACATTTTGACTATATGACATGCTGTCAGTTGATAAGGTAAAAATTTAAGAGAATTTTAGCTATATATAAAGGTGAAATAAACCAAATTTTTACTTTTGATACTTTTGATAACATTTGACATTTTGTTACATTTTACATTTTGATAACAGTTGACATTTTGTCACATTATGATATTTTGTTACATTAATACATTTACATATATATTAATACATTTTTGATTTTATGCCTTTGTGGACTTGTTCTTATTGTTTCTTGATCTGTGCTCTTCGTCCGGTACTTCCTTCTTACGCGATGAATCCTGTAATGGTGTGAGTGCTTCTTTCAGGACTACCTGCTAACGTGATGGATCACGGGATGGTGTGTGTGTGTCTTTAAATGTTCACAGTGTTTCGGGGTGGGATACATTGTCTATTGAAGCTGTCTTGTAAGATGGTCGTGACACGGCTTACGAAAGAAGATCTGCATTTGTCTGGAGCACCAGGGACACGTCTTATGATCTTCTTTCCGCGATTGTGGTGAAACGTAGATCACGATATGACGACACTTGGTCAGCGATGGTGGTGTTGTGGTCCCTCCGATGTGGTGTCACTGCTTGCAACGGAAGATCGGCATTTTGGCTGGATGACCAGGGACACGGCTTACGAACTGCAGTCAGCTATGGTGGTGTTGCTGTGGATGGTGGAGTGCAGCCCAGGAATTTGATGGGCTTCCCTCTGGATTATGTTGCTGTACCATCTATGTTGTATGCTGGTGCTGGAACACTGGATCGGGTTATGTGCATGAATTGTGCTACAGGCGATCTTTAGAGTCTGATTGGCTTCAGCTGATTGTAACTGTCGTGAGATTGTTGGTCAGTTATAAATACAGTAACAAGTATAGCCATTCATGACACAGAAAACAAGAAAAAAATACATTCAGAGCGGTTCCTAAGAGAGAGTTTCTAGAGAAAATGAGAAGATACCGAAATAATTTTGAATTTTGTACTCGCTTCGAGTCTAAGTTTGGACAAATAGGCATTAAGTGCGTGGGCTATAGGTCTTGCTTGTGCAAATATACACATGAAATGTTTACATATGAGGCTTCACTAGTTAGGCTGTTTGAGGCAAGCTTGGTCGAAATGGTATAAAACAATCTAGCTACGTGTAGTTGTGGGTTCTGCTGTGTGCCCTTGGCAAGAGTAATCCAAACCAAGATAACTATCTAAATTGCAACCATCTGGTTACATGATCTGTGCAAGTGCAGCTATGTGAATAATATACTACTAAGAGGACTAAGATTGCTGGGTTGTGATGCATGGCATCCTTGGTTGTTGTGTCGTCTGTCGGTGGTCGTGTGAGGTGTCATTAGCGGTACTCTATGTCGTATGCGGTTGAATTATTATTTGATACAGTCGTGGATGTTTTGGATGTATTGCTAGTTTGTCGTTGAGTCGCTGGTCCTGTAGGTGTGGGTGTCCTGTCTGCAGCTGCTGATGTTGAGGCCTGTCCTGGTTGGATTAAGATGCCTGGCTGATCCAGTAGGGGAATTCTTGTGGGGTCCTCTCCTGCGTCAGTGGCCAAAGTGCGTCTGTAGCGGACAGATGGGGAATCCCCAAAACGTATTACTACTGGCTGGGGTGGTTGGGTAGGTTGCTCCGTGCGGGACCAATCGCTGATGACCAGGGAGTCCATTGACTGCATTAAGATGAACTTGACAGTATGCCTGTGACGGGCTATACTACGGAATGCCCTGTATTGACACAAGGGTACGCTGACCTGTTGTGGAAGTAATATGCGTTTGCTTCCAGCGTAGATTTCCATTTGGGCCCAGTCGAATGATGCAAAGGTGCAGAACAAATAGGTGGAGAATGTAACATCATGTGGTTCTTGGGTTTTCAGGACGTACAAGACTGACAAATCATGTGGGATGGTTGCGACCTTGATATGCAGTTGGTGCTGATTACTGTATATTGCACAGTATAATTCAGTCTCAAGGTGACGCAGACGTGTGGTGGGCTCGCATTTCTGTACCAATGGGGTGATCTTCTCCAGCAATATGATTAACATGTTTATGACGGATAAGACGAAGGATGCTATTATGATGACTGTGCGCCAGGTGGGGAAATTATTGGGCATGTCGATAGCTGGTGGCGCTATAGTTGTGGTGGGTAGAAAAAAATCCACTGCCTCTGTGCCTTGTATAGTGGCCATTGACAACAGTAGGGTGTTGATGCGATTTAGCTGTCTCTGATGGTATAGTAGAACCATGATGGCTATAATCGTCAGTGTTGTCAGTACTATGGCGGTAGTTGCCATTATGGTGTCTGCTGCTGGCATATCGCTCCAGTTAGCAAAACTCCAGGCTAAGTCATCTGTGGAGTCACTTACGTGAAAGTTGTCCAAGTCCGTTTGGTCTTCTGTCGATAGTCCGTCATTCAGTTCCAAGTCGGTGAAGTTTAATTTAGTATGAATTAACTGTGGCAGTTGAAAGTTATAAGGCTCAGTGGTGAAATTATTAATGGTGAGGTTTATGACCAGGGACTCCTGGTATAGTTTAAAATATACTAGGTAGTTAGCGCTGTAGGTGGTGATTGATTTGGAAGTAGCGCACGTATTTGAATCAGGCAATAGTTCTGTTAAGTGTGATGTCAGTTTGCACCCACACTGTATATTAATGCTAAATAGACCTTTGTGGGACATATCTTTGTTGTCTGATTTGTTCTGGTGTTGGCACTGCAAGGTCCATACTCGTGCCGGGGTGTATACAAGATAACCTTGTGCTGGGACTGTATATACAAATTCAGATCCCATGATAGGTTTGTTCACTAGCCTGTGACGGCATACTGTTAAAATATTAGCGGAATCACCCGTGAACAAGGAATAAGGGCAGGAAGCGTTGTGTGCCTTTGTTGGCAGATAGTTCCTAGTGTTCAACACATCTTTTAATAAGTAAATGTCCTCCTGTGGGACTTCCACAAAGAAATCAGCATTTGTGGATATGGCAAACCATTTGTTGAAGCCATATAATTCAGTGTATATATCATTATCGCTAGAGGTGGGTACTGGGACTGCATCTATTTTATATAATGAAAACTCTGTGGTTGTACTTGACACAGGGATTTTGATTTTGATATACAAGAACTTGTTGTCATGGGAACTCGTTACCATATTGTTATTCACGTAAAAGCGAGTAATGTCTGATTTGATAAACAGATTTTGAGACTTGCTTTGCAGCTCAGCATTTATATCCTTCAGAATAGTTCTGAGGTGTTGGGGGTCTACTAGGTTGATTGTTAATCGCCCCTTTAAGAGTTGGTTGATGTCAGACAGCTGAGATGCGGCTGATATGCGAAGTTGGCTCAGTGTGTGCAAATTGATATTATAGTGGTGCAGCCACTGAATTACAGTTTTAGTGGTATTAAGCTGTTGTTCCTGAAATTTTACTTGCTGTGCCAAAGATTCAGCGAAATGGGCGTAGGTCTGTAATGTCGTTATGTCAGTGGACATGTCTGTCAAAGTTTGGTCAAGTCTTACCAGATGCTTTTGGAGTTTGTTCATGCGCAGGTCGTCCTTGACTTCATAGGAGTGCAGTTTGGTAACGTCATGAATGCGATCTTTCTTGTCACGACGGATCATGTCCATGAGTTGGGAGATGTGACCCTGGAGAATTTTAATATCCGCTTCCGTTGCGACTCCCATTACCTTCTTTGCGATATTCCCGAGTAGATTAAACCAACCTCTGGGTGCTCTTCGTGTGCTGTGGTCCTTCACTGCCATGACGTCCATAATTGATGTGTGTGTGGTGTGAATATCTGATGTTAGCCTACCTTTCAGTTGCATATACATCAGGTTGAGTTCCTGTAAAGATGCACAGGTCAATGCGGCGTCTGTAGCATTGTCTATGTCGGCGTCGCATAGTATTGTTGGAGTCGTCATTGGTAGGTCCGGGAAGAAGGGTATGGCTATGGTGTGGTGCCATACTGATGGTGACAGTGAGATGTCTCTGTCCTTTAGCAGAATAATCCCCAAGTTCGGACGAACTATCATGGGTGGGTGCTGGGCACCAGCTAAAGAAGCTAGTATGATGATGGCGAGAGCGAATGAAGTGAACTCCATTGTAGCCAAGGGAAGACTGGTTGGAACCTGGAGTTCCTAGTCTTTTAACTAAAATGCACGTCCTTTGATGCACGACCTCTGTGTGCATTGTAATTGATAAAAGGCAGAACTTAAAGTTAAGTTTTAAGCTTCATCAAAGTGACTTAATTGTTAAGGGATTGCCATTATCTTTTAGTGCTGGGGTGAAACTAATCTAAAGTGCATCTACAAAGTAATAACACCTATTTCTACACTACTATTGTGTATTTTGTAATCAATTGTATTCTTTGAAGTCCGATAGAGGTACTTCACACAATTGAAGGTGTGAATTTGTTTGAAATACTGGTATGATCAAAATGAAGAATGAGCGGGCTGTTTATACAGCCATATACGACCCTTATTCCTTTTAGTAAAGGTTTTAAGGGTGACACCTGGAATTGAACATGCAATTGTCACTTCCTGGTGTGTATTCCACCTGTTATGTACCGGCCATTGCTGGCGTAGCCCTTTAATTAAGGGCTTGAACCCAAGATACCCATAAACTTAGCACACCGAGGTGTGCCGCATGGCTTGGGAATGCGATGTCACCCATTTTAAGGTAACTTTAATTTAACGAATGGTGTGATAATTTCACTTAACCATTGTAGCAACGAGCGCTATTTGCTCTTTGTGAATTGTGCTGCCATTGTTTAGTTGGCTATTCAGTCTGACACTAATGCCTTCTGTTTACATTGCCTGTTGCAACTTTGTCTACCGTAATTGAATTTAGGTATTGTAACTTTTGTGGCCCCTTTTTGCAGACTTGCATTGGGAAAATATCACACATTTGGCCTGTAGTAAACAAAAGACTAGACTTTTATAACCAAAAAAACGGAGTTATATAATGTCATGGATTTTAAATAGGGTTAGTCCCTGAATTGTGTCCATGTAACAATCGAAATATCACTTCTATAGTTACTTTAAGTGTGAAGTGTCAACACTCATTTTTTTTTTTGTATTTCTCAAAATGAAAAAGTCGAGCCCTCTTTTAGGGATTTTTACATTTATGTAATGTGTACAGGTCTGCTGTGTCTGCTGACACCGCGGCTGACTGAAAGTACCACCTGTATTGGTGGTTTTAGTCATAAACTCATACTCTGACTTTCATTAACTTTTGTGATAACACCAGTAAAATGGTTGATCCACAAATCAAACGGTATATGTTATAAATAAATTGGTAAATGATATGAAAAGATGAGAAATGGTAAATGGTACATGAAAAAGATAAGAACCTTTATACAGTGTATGCTCAGTAAACACCTATGTATAAATTGGCAGTTTTATGGGTTTGTAATGAGCTGTACGAAATTACGTACAGATCCAGTTACGCGGTAATTGTCTTGTTTGATTGTTTCTGTCAAATTTGAGAGAGATGGATGCTCATCTTGCGAGAGCCACATCCCTTTTGTCGAGTTCTGGGAGACAAATACTTGCATAAAGCCATTCTTAAGTCTGGCTTTGGTGACTTCATAGTCACCAGCATTACGAGGTGTGCGATTGCGTAATGCCAGTATTTGTTTGTCTGGAAGTGGGTGATCTGCTGCGATGTGGTGGTTGGTGACAGCAAATTTTGTAAAGTGAGTCAGTGGACGTGGGAAGTCATCTTGAATGACTAGACATGATTGTCGGGGATCTGGTGTTTCTTTTCCATCCTCATCAACAATACTAGAAACTTGGGCTGTTGTGACGACGTGCTGACCTCCCAGTTTTGCTTTCAAAATGCCTTTTAACTTAGCAATTGAGTTTACTGGGCCGTCAGAGGTTCGAACCCATGCGGGTTTGAGCCGGTGTACATGGAATTTGCCGGTCAATTGCTGTCCTTCTAAGGTGCCGAGAATAGCATGGGAAGAGTCTACCATAGATCTAATCACTAATGGGCCCACGAAATCCATCCTAATTTTCTTTGAGGCAGTCTGGAGGGCACTAGCCGTGGGAGCTAGTAAATAGACTAACATACCAGTTGTAAATATAGTGCTAGTAGAAGCCCTGCGTGCTTGTCTGGTTGCTTGGTTGTGTTGCAGTTTGTATTGCAATTCCAGTACCGTCTTACCCACTTTCTGTAATCTGGCTTTAAGCAAATCTACATAGTCACGGTATGTGGGTGCGATTGTGTCTGTTGCTGGAACATCAAATAAAGTTGGGGGGTGTCTCAGGTGAAGGAGGTAATATGGACTGTAGTTGCCTAAGCTGGGTAAGGCAAAGCTGTTGTATCCATATGCTACAGCATTACAGAATAGGTGCCAATTACGGCCATTTTCATTGAGACATGATGTTAGCATGTTGGCAATAGTCCCTATGAATCTTTCGGCTTTGTTGGCCTGGTGGTTACCAACAGACACAAATTGGTGGCTAATTTTGAGTGCTTGAAAAATATAATTGGTGACTTGATTCTCAAACTCGCGACCATGGTCCGTGATCAAAGTTTTGAAAGGTCCATATACAAATACACATTTCTGTAAGATGGCCTCAGCCACTGATGCAGCGTCTTTGTTCTTGAGAGGCACCAGTATTACATAACGTGTGATGTTGCATACTAGTGTCAATATATAGCGGTGATCTTGTGATGAAGGTGGCATGGTTTTCAAGTCCGCATATAATTTAGAAAATGGGGCGTATGACTGAGGAATATTCATTGAATAAGGTCTATCTTCCTGCGATGGGTTTTTCCGATTTTGACAAGTAACACATGTTTTAACATAATCATACACCTGTTGATGGAGACGTGGAAAATAGAAGTGTTGCTTAATGGTGGCCGCAACGCGGACGACACCTTGATGACACGCTAGGAGCGAATCATGGTAGATGTGTAAGATCTGCGGGACTAACATTTGGGGCAAAGCAATCAACAAAGTGCAGTCTGATGCGGTAACTGAAAAGCGAAACAAAATGGAATCAATTATGATATAGGATTCTGCCTGTATCATAATGTTTCTAGCTTCTTGGCGGTTATATGGCAGTGTTCCATCTGCAATATATTTGTACAAGTGAGCAAAATTAATGCACATTGATTGTTGTTTGGCAAGCTCAATCTTTGTACATGGTAATGCTGGCGTGGTATTGACCAGTGCTTGTAATTTTTCCAGTTGCTGTTGTAGGAGTTGCTGTTTTGGAATATGACGCATGGAAATAATTGAAGTGTCCAATTTCAATGATTTCGGCTCTTTGTGAAGGAATTTAGGTGGTTCAGAGTGTGTTTCTATTGTAGGGGCCTGACCTATCTGATCAGTGTAAATAATGTCCTCCGGCTGGCTGTGTCGAGGAGCTTGTCTAGCTCCGCACTCAACTAAAGTCGCTGGGGGTGGTTGTGATGCTGTTGCTGCTGCTGCAGCTTGCTTAATAAACGCTGAACTATTCGTGTTATTATGAGCATTTGGCGGTGTCTGTGATATGGCGCTCTTTCTTGTATATGGGATTTGGCTTTTTGATCTTTGGTCTAGCCTGATAGGGTCCTCGCTGACACGATGTGGGGTAACTGACCTCGATAATGGCGCTCTGTATGGTGTCTTTTGTTTGGACTTATTGGGGGGGCGGCCACGAGGTTTTGTGTGTGGGGCTCCCGCTGGTTTTGACGTGGACTGTATCGGTTCTGATGGAACCGACTGTGGTTGAGCCGGCGAATCTGGTGGTGATGCAATTCCTTCCTGTTGTCTAGCTTGTGACCTTGTAACAACAAAGGCAATATCCAGGTCATCGTTTGACAGCTGGGGATTGCGTGACAAAAAATCGGCTACAACCATTGTGGTACCTTTTCTGTACCCAATTTTCATGGAATAACTGCTGAGTCGCTCTATAAGTCGTTTGAGTCTCGTTGTTGCTGGTTCTGTCTTGGCTTTCATTATCTGTGGAATTGCAGAGTGATCTGTGTACACTTCAAAGTTTACACTTTTCAATAAATGCCTAAAGGCATGTACAGATATGTAAAGACCAGTAAATTCAAGTTCAGTAATGGAATAGTTAGCTGCTGCACGTGACAGGGCTTTTGAGAAATATCCGAGTATCCTTTCTTGTCCTCGCTGTACTTGGTATAAGGCTGCGCCTACACCGATTTTGCTGGTGTCGCAGTATAGACGAAATAGCCCAGTACTATTGGGCATAGCCAGTACAGGTGGCTTAACCAGCAGCGCAATGATGTAATCATAGGCTTGCTGTGTGCTGTGATCCCATACAAATTGGGCGTTCTTTGCCGCTATTTTATGTAAGGGCCTGAGCAGTTTTTGTAACTTTGGGAGATACATTGAAAGATAGGATACCTTGCCTATGAAGCCTTTAAGCTTTCTCTTAGTATCAGGAATCGGCATTTTAATGATGGCTTCTGTGCGTTGTCGCAATGGGGTTATACATGGGCCGCCATTTTGGATCAGGAGTTTGTGACCCATATAAGTAACCTTGTTCCTGAATAGCTTTGCTTTAGCCGGCGAAATCTTAAGGCCATTTTGTTGAATTGTGGAAAGGATTGTTTCTACATGCTTGAAGTGATCAGATTTTGTGCGAGAGAAGACGATTAAGTCGTCCATGATCGCAATGCAGAATTCCTTCGCCTGGGCTTTAGAAATGATGTTATTGATGTGGGTTTGAAATTCCGCGGGACTTAAGGCCAAGCCCATCGGTAATTTCCGGTATACGAAACTTGATCCGCCGTGATACGATGTGATACCACAGTATTGAGATGCTTTGTCTGTGAGCGATAAGCTGTGATAAGCTTCCTTAAGATCTAATACTGAGATCACAGTTGGCTGGGCATGCCCAATGGTTTGAAGGGCATCACGTAGCAAGGGAAAGGGCAAGTTCCGCTTTATTATTCTTTGATTAAGAAACCGGAAGTCAGTTACTAGCCGTTTAGCATCCGTGTCCTTCTTGCGTATCAGCATGACTGGGCTGGAATATTGAGAGTGCCCATGTGCTAGTACTCCCATTTTTACTAACTTTTCAAGTTCTTTATCAATGAGAGGCTTTTCAGCTTGTGCTACTGTGAAAGGTCGGATGTAAAAAGGCGTCGTGTCATTAAGGTCAAAGTCTACAGTTATGCCTGTGTTGCCGACCTCGGCGTGGAGACTGAACGCTTTCTTGTAAGTATTCAAGAGTGTTTTAAGCTGGTCTTGTTCAGAGGCATGGAGAACACAGTCGTCATATTTGATGTCTCTTTGTATGATCTCATGATCATACATCGTGAGACGAGCGTCATCTTCCTCCAAATGAGGGTATTGGGTCTTCTTAATCTCTCGCAGCTGCTGCCTAGATGGCCTTTGTGCATGCGCTAACTTTTCTTGGGATCCGATTTGGTTGTCATTGTCCTGTGGCCTTTTTGTGTGTGGCTCAAGGCTGTGTGTTTGCGTTGCTAATTGCAGTAGCTCTTCTTGGTTAATTTGCGTGTATACATTGGTTAAGTCGCTGAAGGACAAAGTGGCAAATGGTTTATTTTTGTACAATATGACTGCTGATTTAGTCGGGTTGTATACCAGCACATTTGCTACACATTTGTTAAATTTAACCAGCATACGTGGAAAGGAAAAATTCGTTGCAAATTTAGAGCTTTTAATTAGTGCAGTGCTGTTTTTAAGAAAATTTGGGAGCTTTCCTTTAATTTGGACTATGCTGCTGTTACCTGGTTGAATAGTCTTATCATGGCAAATGTTGAGGTTGACCGAGGAAGATTTAAAGTGCAATTGGTGGGTCTTGAAGTCTAATTTTGCATCTAATTTTGCCAAGGATGGTGTGCCTAGGACAAGTCCTACTCCTCCTAGGGTATCGACTGTCCTGACTTCAATGTTGAAAGGTTGGCCGCCAATTGATATTGGAATGTCCATTGCATATTTGGTCCACATTTGGTCGCCATTGCCTACCGTAAATTTAAGTGGTGGCGCTTCTCGCTTTGGCAGCTGAGAAAGAAATTTAGACGCTTGAACTGTCTTAGCACAAATTAAAGAAGAAGAAGCTCCAGAATCCACTAGAACAATGATTGATTCCTTGCTAGGTAGTGTTCCCTTTATCATGTTGATTTTACTGAGCTGGAGCTGGCTTGGCTCATCAATGTGTCGTGGGTTGATTGGTTGATATGATTGAGTGACATGCAAAGAATGAGGTGATGTTTGATCAGCAGGTGGAATGCTTGGATGATTGTCTGAATGATTGGTTGATTGATTTGTATGATTGTTAGGATCAATGTTGTCGACAACTGGATGGGCCATGTTGTCGATAATGTCGGGGTAACCAGGGAGTCTGGTGTCTTCAGCCTGGGCCCCTATTAAAAAGACAGTTGGTCTACATTTATTTGACCTTCCCTGATCGCCCTTTGCAACTTAAAGCATGAGCCTAATTCATGGCCTGGCTTGTGGCAAAATTGGCACTTTTGGGGACCGGGTGATTGTGACCTTTTGTTCTGAAAGGACACAGATTTGCCTCCAGTCGAGTCTTCATTTTCTCGTCTGTTGCGGGTCCTGCTGCTGTCTCTGTCTCTAGAGTCATTTCTGTAGCGTCTTTCACGCGAGTTGTCATACCTGTCGCGTCTGTCACGGGACGTACTGTATCTGTCACGTCTGTCATTGGATGTACCATATCTGTCTCGTCTGTCGTGTGGGCGTCTGTCATTTCGTCTGTTGTCTCTGTTTCTAGAATCGAAACGTCGGTCTCTAGATTGTGAACTGTCTGTTCTGTAGCGGTCTCTACTGTGTGAGTTACCACGATGTGTGGACGGTGACGTAGAGTCTGTCCTTTTGTTATGTCTGTCTTTGTCATAGTAATTACGTGTATTTTGTCTTGATCGTCTGTTTTGGTTAGTCGAAAATGACAAAAGTAATGACTCCATTTGTGTCACTATTTCGTGTGATTTGTCTGCAGGCGTTATTGCCATTGCAGGTGCAGAGAGATCTGGGATCTCGGAAAGCAGCGCCTGTGCTGTGAGCATACAATCATCAAGTGATATGTCACGTTTTGCGCGCAAGGCTGATCTGATATGACTTGGAAAACCATTAATAAATTGGAGCCGTATATGCTCTTGATCTGTGATTTTCGCTCGTGCTGCGGTCGAGCGCACTCTATTGCGATATGAGTTTAAGGGCTCCCCTGTGATGTAAGAAAGTGCGGAGAACGCACTTAAATGTTCTTCCCTTGTAGTGGCCCTACCAAAAGTAGATTTGAAACTCTTTTCAAGAGTTGGCAGATCCGCAAACAAAGCAACATTGTCTTCATACCAAATTCGAGGCTCATCACCCAACGTAAACATGAATTCTCTAATGGCATCGGCATCTGATATGCCCTGAAATTTATAGTAATCTTTAAACAATAGCCAATGAACCGTGGCCTTTTGACCATTTTTGGCCTCGAAGCGACCTGGAAAGTACTTATTGGCCTTACAACAGGCTTGATTTTGTTCAGCCATTTTGTTAGTGTTTGTAACAGGGATAGAAAAGCACAGGTAAGAATTTTAGTAATTGAGATAGATATGTGAACCACTGACAATGTATTCAATCTCAGTCCTGTGACCAAAAAATAGCAAAATGTTACTGTACCTCTGAGTAAATCAGCTTGAAGTTAATGTAGCTGTGCACTTTTGTATATTTCCAGTGCTGTAATTCCAGTGTTTTAAAATGAGCCACTTTCCACCATGTTGTGTATTAATGTTGATGAATAACTCTTAACACAGAGTATAGCTTGGCATAGAAAGGGTGGCTTTTAATTCCAACATATAATGCAATGTATGTCATGTAATCGTACAAGTATCAAGCTCAGCTACAGCTGGTAAAACTCCTTAAACTTAAGGTTGCACAAGTATTTCAAAGCCCCTTTTTCCAGGGGTCAGTTTGCTATTGGTTCTCTCTACTCCAGTGCACATATACATGGCCTGTTCTTATTGGCTTGTGCCTTGGGGTGGACAGTGGTCACTACCCCTTTTTGCTGGTTCACCTATCTTTGTTTAAGTTGTAGACTTTAAATGCCTTTAAGTAGGCTTGCTTAAAGTTCTTATTACTGAACTCTTAAGTGATAGTTCAGTAATACATAATACATTGACATTTTGTGACATTAATACATTTTGACTATATGACATTAGGAGTAACGTTGTGAAATAAATATCATTCAGTCTCGTAAAATATTGGTTTTTGCTTCGTATGAAAAATGAAAAAAATACACAACAATATGAAGTCTTGTAAGAACTCAGTATTCTGTCAATTGTTTTGATGTCATGGCTTTTGATAAATTCTTTCGACATATTTATATAAATAAAAAAACAAACAATGCCTAACTTTTCGGAAGTACTTTATCAAAGTATTTCCAATGCACATTTGCTTTTTACTCAAGTTCTTTTGAAGTATTTCATTATGTGCATTCAAATAAAGATAATAAACAATAGACATTGTACTTACGCATGACTGGTACTGGTAATCTTTTGTACATATTCAAATAAAAATGAATTTCAACTTGCAAAAGAAACATTTAGAAAACCAAAGTAACAACAGATGTTTTCTCCAGCGACAGCAGTCTTATTAGTAAGTAATTCACTTGGCAACAAATGCACTTTAAAATTATTATTACATTAATGGGAAGCGTTTTAGTTGAAGTTGTTGGGACCATCACAGTTTCACGAAGTAGTTCTACTCTACTTCGGATTATTCTTCTTTATTTATTTATATATTTTTTCATATTGTAACTTACAACATCGTCCAATTCTGAGACTTTGTGAGTGTCCTGGCCATATTTGTTAAAAAATGTTTGATGTTGATACTATCATCTCAGACTTACATGTATCCTTGGAATTAAGGAATGTATATGGATCTATCAATCTATCTATCTATCAATCTATCTAACTATCGGTCTATCTATCTATTTATCTGTCTATCTATCTATCTATCTATCAGTCTGTCTATCTGTCTATCTATCTATCTGTCTATCTATCTATCTGTCTATCTATCTATCTATCTGTCTATCTATCTGTCTCTCTATCTATCTGTCTATCTATCTATCTGTCTATCTATCTGTCTGTCTATCTATCTGTCTATCTATCTATCTATCTATCTATCTATCTGTCTATATATCTATCTATCTATATATTGGACACTGTAACTTGTTCTTAAAGCCAATTTCAAAGACAAATCCCATACACTTGGAAACTAAACTCCAGAGAACGTCATGGGGTTCTCAGACAAACACGTTTTAAAAGGAAATGTATCCCAGTTTAAATATATTCTTAAATAATTAAACAAAACAGCTACACTTCTGGTTCTCTCTGTCTATTCCAATGCAAGGACACCCATTGCCACCCATGGTAATGTGTAACAGGGTGTGGACTCCAAGCAGCCATATCATCTCATCATTACATCTGTCTCTGACTCTCTGACTGAAATTGGTCAAATAGGTTGATGTCATTCATGAGAATAAACATTATATGTATAGATGTCTCTGCTCGGGACCATTGAATGTCGCTGAGCCAAATAGCATATTTAAATTCACTATAGATGGCGCAAGCGGTTGATGTATAGACAGTGTATGTAGTATGTGCAATAGATACAGCGAGTTAAAGGGCGTTCGCACTGTCACGTACAAAACTTACGAGTGACCACGTACGTAAAAAAATGGGCTATAAGAAGCTATACGTGCTCACTAGTCGATCAGTTAATCATGTATAAATTCTTTCCAGGAGTGTACGTGAGTCAGTCGTAAATCTCTTGCCAGACGTTTGTCAAACTCTTGCTGAACGTCCGCTGTGAGGCATCCGTGAGGCATCCGTGAGGCATCCGTGAGGCACTCGTAGATCGCTCATTCAAGCTGTTCGCATAGATCGCTCATTCAAGCTATTCAAGGATGGTCAAGGATGGGCACGCAAGACCACGGGCGTGCGACCGACATCCAATGGACGTCCGCTGAGCGTTTTATGAGCGTTCTACGAGTAGACGAGAGTGAATGGCGAGTATATACGGATGGACAGTGCCTACGTATGACTTCGTATTGCTACATATGGCTACGGATGTATGTAGAACGTATGTAGAATGTATGTAGAACGTATGTAGAACATACGTATAACGCTCGCTGAGTGACTCCTGAGCAAACAATTTACTCGTATAACGTCCGCCAAAGCTTTTGAACATGTTTGAGTATACATAAAACGCTGGGCGAGTGAATCAAGACAAGGATGGGCAAGACTAAAAAAAAAAATTCATTCGTCGTCATACGTAGGTCTTATCTGTGATAGTGTGAACGCCCCTTAATATACATGTATGTAAAAATGTTACAAATTGATAAATGAATTTGAATTATAGTGCCAGTAAATTGAATGAGAAATGTGCTTGTTCAATCAGATCTCTTAAATTCTTGCATGCAAATTGACCGTCCAATATTTGTTATACTGGACAGGGAAACGTCATATTGAACAGAGAAAAGGTCCTAGCCCTCTGTGACATTTCATTTGAGAATATAACAAATGGTGGATGAAAAGTTGTTCAATATAGAATTTTAGGGATTAAGAAAATAATTTTAGGGGATTAAGAAAAGCTATATTGGACTCAGTTACACCTCGTCCAACAAAGTGTTAGTTTCATTACAAACAGCCTGGCAAATTTAACCTACTATACAATGCTACCTGCCTCTAAATTGAACTATCTGGCTGTAGCCGGCTACTCAAAGTCGGATCAAAAAGTACTAAATTTAATCCAAGGTCTTTCATGGTAGTAGGTGTAAGCTAACTATCAGGGGAGTATCTAGAAGTTTGGTAAGGGGGAGGCCGATAAGGCCCGACATACGAGTTATGCAAGCGCCTTTGGCACGAAGCTATGCTAGGGGGTCCGGGGGCAAGCCACCCTGGGTGGGTGGGTGATTTGGGCTTTACGTCCTGTATATCTGCACCAGTTGGGCTAATTAGGACAGGCAGAGACCATGGCAATGAGACGAGGATGAAACAGCCATCCAACTTAAGCTTGACCGGGAATCGAACCAGGGACCCAGCAGTTGGAAGCCCAGAGCGCTACCTCTGAGCTATGACCCCGCCCACAAGGAAGCCACCCTGGAAAAAGTTTTAAAATTTACTGCAGAAATAAGCATTCTGGGCTTGCCAGAAGTATCTGTTTTTCCATAATTCACTAGACATTTTCTACATAAACTTGTGGGTTATATATCATTTATTAATATAAATTTAGTTAATCAATAATTCTCGCATCTGTTTCCTGGCGCTGCTGGTCATCCAACTACCAATCATAGTCCACTTCATTTTAATCCCTTTCATCCTCATAAAACCGAGCTGCTTAGCCCTCCTCGGCATTCGTCTTCAGCCTTTCATTTTCCCACCCGTCCATCCCCCTTTTTTTTTTTTTTTTTTTTTTGTTTTGTTTATCATTTCCGTTTCTTATTTCTAGTTTTGTATTCAAAATTTTCTTGGTTCACCTTTTCTAAATTAACCATGTGTATGGTCTTATTTCAGGATGCTCGGTATAAATGTGAGTACTTTGCTATAAGTTTCAGCATAAGTATTTGTTTTTTGTTCGTCTAACCCTAATGTTCTAGGGTAGCTCGTTATCTTTAATTACATAAGAATATGGATTAAGTCTAATTCTAAACATAAGTAAAAGAATAACAAATGTTCTCTAATGTATAATTAAAGTGTTATCTAAGTTATGTAAGATATTTGCTAAGTGTTACCTGATGTATGTAAGATGTTTGCTAACTTTGTGTGGGTGTCCACAAGAGCAATATCTCTGTGTATATGTTTTATATATGTATGCTGCCAATAAAAGGCATTTTCTATCCACGCTATCATGTGTGTCTGCCTTTATTATTTTGGGTTAAAGGGGAGTTAATTAGAAGTTAATTGCAATTTGTAATGTTTGACTACAAACAAGAATAATTGGCAAATCTATATTTGAAAGAGAAAAGTATAATTAATTCAAATTTGAAGTGGCTCATGAGACAAAATCAAATGACAGGTAAAGTAGAGCAAATACTGTACAATGCATGATATCCCTCTCAAGGTTACCAGGAAGACAATGCTTTTAAATTCATAATAGAATGGCAGTAATTAAAATCTATATTGTCACAAATGACACATAATACAAACTCACAAACTTTATACTTTTTGGTCTACTTCAATAAGCAAAAATATTTGTGCCAAATCTGAACAGGTTTTAATTCTATTCCCAGAATTGCTACCTGTTCCATGAAGAGGCGGGTCACAAACTTTAGGGTGTTGGGTCCCATAACCTCAACTGGAAGCCTTTGGCTAAACTTCAATTGAGCATGGTTGCAGACTGGAGTTCTACATCACAGTTTATAACCGATCAGTGCGATGAATCCAAGGAATAAGCACCCAGGACAAGTATATACAATGTTCCACTGTCAGATTTATCACATGATATTCCATATAGATAATCTCACCAGTTATCTTTTAGCATTGCGTGCATAAATGAGCAGCTGTGGGCTACTGGTCAAGTAAGGGCTAGAATGTGATAAACCATAAAATATACAGTTTAAAGAAGTTTCACCCAATTCGACAGGCATTATGCCTGAAATTTTTATTCATGGAGGGGAAGGCATCTTCCTGCAGACACCTTGTTTTAGGAAGATGGGAGGAGGGCAGATTTATGTCGACTTATTTCCCTGCAGAGCCGTACAGAGCCCATACAAAAGGGTTTTTGTTAATTTCAATTTTACAGGGAAAGGACACTTTTTAATGACAGGCGGCAATGGGCAGGTGCTACCCCATTATGTGCATGTGTCTGCATATATCCTAACAGATATATTGGTCTTTTGTGCCCTCAATATGTTGGTAAAATTCATTCTAACCACTAAATAGTATTTCGTGGACTATCGTTTTAGCTGCGCGTGGCCTTAATTTTCTTTTGGTTTTTTTTTTATCCAGGCTAAGGGTAAGGGGGGGGGGGGCATGGCCCAATGTTTCCCCTTAAATACACCACCTCTGACTATTAGTTAGGAGTAGTCAGAAGCAGCTGGCTTTAGTCTGTTATCGCCAGGAATAGGTGGCTACAGCTGTCTAAAGTCGACCATATTTTATGAAACTAACTGCAGCTTTCTTCATTTAATAAAACTCTATATTGGACCCCTTACCAAGTTGCATATCCCTCATTTGAATGTCCAGCAAATAAACAGGTGAAATTAACCCTGCAAACACAACAACGTTTGAATAATACTATGTTTTATTCACATTATGAAAATATTAAGTTAAATCTACAAGCGCCATCTAGGGATTATATTCATCTGGTAGCCATTTTGATGTGGAGAGAGTTTTCAAGTCTCAGTAACAAAATCCAGGAACATCTGCGAAATAGGTTGGTATTTTTATTATTTTTTTGTTGTGTTGTCAGTCATAATTCATTGTAGAAATCATATGAAGATTAATTCCTTTCAAAATGTGATTTTGTTTCGCCCATTGTGACAATATGTACTGCAAGTAGTCACAGTATTTGTTCAATAAAATAATAACAATGTCATGAGAATCTTCTGGCCATGTTTCAGGGACATGTGCAATAACGTTTCTACTTTAGACACTTTAATGTATTGACAATATAACCAGCAATACTCTCAAAATGTTAGTTAAACATGTCAATGCAGTGAAAATATTCTCACAATATTGTATTGGAAGGATTACTTACAAAAGTAATCCGATTGTTCTAACAATATATTCATAATGTTTTTGGGAATATTATCAGATATGTTGCCGCACACTTTTCTAGGGTCCACACTTTCATCCTACGACAATGTGATCTAGAATATTGTGACAATGTTATGCAATGTTGTGACAAGATTGTCACAATATGCTTGTGTTGCAGGGAATGTCCTTGGCATATTTCTAAGTCACCTTTAAATATAATTTTCTTATGATTGCTTACAAGCTATAAATCAAATTCAGATCCACCTGGGCTGCTACTACTACATAGTGCCAGATTGGATAAAAACAATGGCACTAGCAATATATTTCTCTGTTTTATAATTTTATTATTATTTTACTGCGATTGTAAATAGGTCATTTAAATATTGTAGGTTGATAGAATGACAATTTTGTGTATGTTGCTCTATAAAATGAGTTATATTTAGTAACATGTAGTAGTATATATATATATAATGGACTGTTGGATTAACCCCATTAGTATGAAACTAATGTATTGCATTGTGTGATTTTCACACTATCTGTATGCTGGACAAATGTATCGATGATGATAATATCTTGTGAATAAAATTATATATATATGTATAATATTTATATTATATGGTTTAAGAAGTAGAAATAGAAGTAGCAGAATAAGGAGTAGAATTAAAAGAAGAATTAAAAGAAAAAGAATAATTAAGGAGAATAATTAAGAAGAAGAAGATTTTGCAGTAGAATAATCAAGAAGAGGAAATGAGAAGATTAAGAAGAAGTAATATAAAGGAGAAGAATTAAGAAGAATCAGAAGAAGAATTAAGAAGAATAAAGATGAAGAAGAATTAAGAAAAAAATAAGAGGAAGATTTTAGAAGAGGAATTAAGATGAAGAAGATTTTGTAGAAGAAAAATTAAGAAGAGGAAATAAGAAGATTAAGAAGAAGTAAGAATCAGAAGAAGAATTAAGAATAATTAAGATGAAGAAGAATTAAGAAAAATAACTAAAAAAAATTATAGGAATAATAAGACAAAAACGAATTAAGAAAAAGAATTAAAAAGAGAATTAAGAAGAAGAAAAATTCAGAAGAAGAAGAAATGGCAGAAGAAGTAGTAGAAGAAGAAAAAGTAGAAAAATAGTTAAGAAGAAAAACCACTGATAATTATAATCGATTTATAACCTATTTCTCATTCATGAAACCAATCAATAAACCAACCAACCAATCAGTCCACAATTGTAATTGATAATCGACTATAATCGATATTTGCATTAATCATGGAGCAAGATAGCAAACAAATAAATATCAATGATGTATTGATTAATTGATTTTTATCATACCAACAAATGACACCATTTCCAATCGATTTTATGCATCGATTTTGATCAACAATTGAGCTTGAGAAATTGATTTTTAATCGACCATACAGAACCTGTAACAAATTATAATTTAGAAATATTAGTTATGGCTTCAATCCTAAATAGATAATTTAATTCATAGTTAATAAAAAAGATGGATATTTTGAGAAACTGTATATTTGATATAAATATCTATCATACAGGTCTACACTTTCATTACCATTAAATATATCTAACTATTACTTTTTAACATATACTACAACAACTAAGTACTATAAGATGTATGAACTATCTAGGAGTTACAAATTATGTAGAAACTGCCTAAGAACGATCTAGGAACTGCAAAACATCCAACCACCGGGTCCCGGGTTCAATTTCCAGTCGAGCCTAATAATACGTTGGATGTTTCATCCTTCATCTCATTGTCATGGTCCCTGCCTGTCATAATTAGCCCAACTGGTGCAGAAATACAGGACGTAAAGACTAATCCACAATCCACCCGTGCAAAACATCTATAGGAACTATTTAGTAACTGCATGAAACCTTGGAAATGAGGTCAGACATCTCTATGCGACTACTTCTTCTACCACTACAGCAATGACAAGTCAACAACAACAACAAAAAACTACAGCTACAACAACAACTATTATTACTACTACTACTACTACTACTACTACTACTACTACTACTACTACTATTACTACTACTACCACTACTAAGCATACAGGCTATTAATTAATAGAAGTAGTAGTAGCAGCAGCAGTAGTAGTAGTAGCAGTAGTAGTAGTAGTAGTAGCAGTAGTAGTAGTAGTAGTAGTAGTAGCAGTAGTAGTAGTAGCAGCAGCAGTAGTAGTAGTAGTAGCAGTAGTAGTAGTAGTAGTAGCAGTAGTAGTAGTAGCAGCAGCAGTAGTAGTAGTAGTAGCAGTAGTAGTAGTAGTAGTAGCAGTAGTAGTAGTAGCAGCAGCAGTAGTAGTAGTAGTAGCAGTAGTAGTAGCAGTAGTAGTAGTAGCAGCAGCAGCAGTAGTAGTAGTAGTAGTAGTAGCAGTAGTAGTAGTAGTAGTAGCAGTATTAGCAGAAGTAATAGTAGTAGTAGTAGTAGTAGCAGTAGTAGTAGTAGTAGTAGTAGCAGTAGTAGTAGTAGTAATAGTAGTTGCAGTAGTAGTAGAAGTAGTAGTAGAAGTAATAGTTAGCTGTAGTAGTAGAATTGTTGTTAATTTGAAAAACCTGTTGGCCCACCTAGTCGGAAACAAACTGTATTAAAAGGATAACATGGCTGCTATTAATAATATGCGATACATTGACATCAACATAACAGCAATATATTGATTGTTAGAGAACCATTAGCATCAATGTATTGTGGGGGCACCAATTTTCCATTGACACAATGGGAATGAATAATTTATTGATTGTTTAGAATTACGTTTTAGAAAAAAAAACTGTTTCTCAATTGACCTGTTTTGGAGGAACAAAAAAGGCAAATATGTGACAATAACGCAGTCATTTTCATGCTCTCTGGATCCATTTAATCTATCCAGGAATCGGCCGGTTATTGGAAATCAATATTTAGAGGAGCCAAGCTCATAGCTGCATGAGCTCAGATAAAAGACGACATTTTCGACCAATCAGAGAGCAGAAATATCGATGCGCCGACAAGCTCTATTGATTTTCGTAAAAATCGATAGGTGGAGTTGGTGCTGGATGCCCCCTAGTGGCTTAGATTGAAAGCAGCATTTGGTATCAGAGGACCTGTTCTGAGAAGAAAGGGCTATTCTATCAAATTACCTAACATATTTTACAGATACATCTATCTAAATTTCAACAGTAAGTATCATTTAATTAATTTAATGTATTTCAAGCAACAACCTACACAATAACAGGTAACATACATACAATATTGATTTTTCACATATGCAAATCAAAATGTAGCACTTGCATTTTTATTGCACTGAGCATTTATATTTATGTCTATTAAAGATGGATTTCCGAATATTCTGAAAAGTAGATAGACATATATACATATATATATAATATGTATGTGAATATTGGATAGATAGATAGATAGGGTAGGTATATAGGCAGCTAGATAGATAGATAGATAGATAGATAGATAGATAGGTAGATAGATAGATAGATAGATAGATAGATAGATTAGATAGATAGATATATAGATAATTAGATAGATTGATAGATTAGATAGATAGATAGATAGATAGATAGATAGAGAGAGAGATAGATAGATAGATAGATAGATAGATAGATAGATAGATAGATTAGATAGATATATAAATAGATAGATTAGATAGAGAGATAGATTAGATAAATAGATAGATAGTTAGAGAGAGAGATAGATGTATAGGACTCTGTAATTTCTCTGAAATTTGAATCCACAACCTACATTATTAACTGGCTACTAGACAATTATAGTCCGTCTAAATTTTTTGTTCAATCAGGGTTTTGGATATATGGATTTGAATATATTATTATATTTATATATCACAAACGCAACATCTTACAACAAAACAAATTTAGGAAAAAGGGAATTACTATAAGGGTATCAACTTATTTACATCATTACCTACCTGTGGCATATAGCATAACTCAATGTTTAAATGGTTGGCTTGGCTTATATAATGTTATGAGTTCATACAACATCAACGTTAAGTAAATCAGCATACAGTTATAAGGATTTATTGCACTCATGCTCAGTAAATTATCATGCAATCATTTATTTTCTAAAATATAAAATTTAATCCAACGTTTTCTTACATTTATATTCTGATGACGACTTTGCCATCCTTACTAATAATAGAGATGAGAAAGGCTCAAGCTTGTACAGATTGACATTTTATTGCGATACTGGATTTGTACATTTTCGTAAATCATGTTTTTAATGTATACTTTTAAATGCGTTATTTGCGGACCATTAAATAATTCATTAATTAAAAACTATTAATTTATTTAGAATAATATCTGCATTCATTCATTCATTTATTCATTTGAAAATAAATTCATTCATTTAATCATGCATTTAATCATTAATTTATTAAATTCATTCATTCATTCATACCAATTCACTTCTTCATAAGTATAGTTTACAAAGATTCATTAATTTATTCACTGGTTCATTCATTCAATATTAATTCTACATCATCGTGTGTATAATTTGCATATAACACTGGTCTAAATTTGCAATATCACTTATGGAGAAATCGATGATAAAAATCAATATTAGAGAATTTCATTATTGTGTGTATAGCTATAGATGTGTATCCTTTGGTGAAAGCCTATAAAACTTAAAGGCCTATTAATTATACATGCGTGTACAATTTAGTATGAAAATATAGTTGTTAAATATCCAATTATAACTACTGAAATCAAATAATATATCCATTAAATGATTAATACTTATTAAATTGTTCTAATATTAATTAGTTTCGCAGCAATTTAATTGATATACAATATTTTCTTTCGACATTGAAAACTGAAAGTTGTATTCAAAATAGGTGAATCTATACTTGTAATATACAGGGCATTGTAGGCCTTTGTTAATTACATGGCCAAATGTGCCACGTGCGTTTTCCATGAGAAAGATAAACGCATGGAAAACGCATGGTTTTTATCTAATTATAATAAGGAAAAAACGTGCGTTTTCCATGCGTTTATCCAAACGCATGGGAAACGCACGTAGCACAATTGGCCATGTACTTTAAGAAACTAATATAATTGAATCTAAATACTAGTTAAGGTTTTTTTTAAAATTATTTTGAGTTTTATGCTTTAGTTTAGGTTTTCTGTATATGGATTCAAATTTTACCTTACAAATATTAATTCATATTCACATGAATTCATATTTTACATTGCATATTGTTTATATATGTCTATATATATTGGTTTCATGATTAAAATTACACAATAATATAATAATAATTATCTATTAAGCTACATATTTGATAATATTTAATGCACAATTATTATTAGTTATTACAATATCAAAATAACGAATTTTAAACATTCTGCAATTTCGATATATTTATCAAAAATATGTTATCAAATAATGAAAAACTGATATTAAAATGAACGGATACAAATTTATACATCAACAAGCCTTTAGCTAAAATAAAAAAATAAAATAAAAGCAATATTCTTAAATGAAATGTATAGTGTAAATTCTAATTATTATGAATTTTAATGTTTCTATGTACCGATTGTTGGGCATTTTTCTTCTAATATCAAACATCTGAGATATGCCAATGTTGCACTGCAGTTCATGACTGAAATATCGGCCTTAAAAGTGGGCCTATCGATTTTTCTTGCCCTGTGTACAGTTAATATCGACTGGTATGCAATCTGGCTTGGAGTTGCCACTGTCCGATATTAAATCGATAATCGCTCGACGCTCAATACACCATAGGGCTGCAGTTTTCTGTATAGTGGTTGTATGTAAGTGTATGAACGTGTTAATGAATAATTTAGTAGATAACATACTTGTATTGTTATGGAGAACAGTGTCATATAGTGTACAGTAAAACTACAAACAAAGGCGATTAATTCGGTGTGAAAATGAAGTCGTAATTATAATATAGGTAGTCTTAATAGTGAGGTGAATTTAATATATAATGGGCATTGTTATGCTGGTCTTAATAGTGAGGTGGTCTTAATAGTGAGGTGGTCTTTGTAGTGAGGTATTAATAATAAGGACGTAGTCTAAATATTCTCAATAGTGAGGTGGTCTTAACAGTGATGTTGTCAT
Organism: Alitta virens; assembly: GCA_932294295.1. Taxonomy (NCBI): domain Eukaryota; kingdom Metazoa; phylum Annelida; class Polychaeta; order Phyllodocida; family Nereididae; genus Alitta; species Alitta virens. Next base: position 40,300,372 of record OW028576.1, on the reverse strand, counting down.
TATAGTAAGGTGGTCTTAATGGTGAGGTGGTTTTTAAAGTTAGGTGGGCTTTATAGTAAGTTTTAAACATCTACTGGCATTTTAGGGTAATCTCACTATTAAGACCACCTAGTGAAACATTTGTCCACGGTCCAAGAACATGTAATAGACCCCACCCATGGAGTAAATGTGTAACATGGTGTGGACTCAAATCAGCCTTGTCTCATCTCATCATTACGTCTGCCTCTGGCAGCTGGTCATACCTTGATAACAAGCTACGTCAGCCAAATGTTGGCCCAATGTAGGCCCCATGTAGGCCCAATGTTGGCCAAATGTAGGCCCCATGTAGGCCCAATGTAGGCCCGATGTCGCCCACAAGGGCCGACGTCCAAAAACGACGTCAGATGCTATCAGTCAGAAATCTACGAGAAATTTTGTTGTATAAAGAACTTGATAGTATAATATGTAGTAAGCAATGTATTTCTGTGGGTTTATTAAGTAGAACCAGTACACTAATGTCTGCTTTCATCAATTTGTAAAGATAATCATCGGCCGTATGTGCTCTTAGTATTTACACTCAACTGTATTCCATGCAAACAGTTGGTGCCATCCAAAAGTTCATTAATTATTAATAAGCAGAAGCATTTATTCCAGCACAATGATCAGATTTTATGGCTCCTTTTCATAGTTATTATTCAAATAAATCAATTTGTTTTGTCGAAAATGTGTCAATAATCTGTTATTTGTAGTGACAGTGTGACATTAATATTACTAAGTGTACATTATTATCTTTATTTAAATTTTTGGATGGCTTCCAGTTAGTGAATATAGGAAATGTTCTCATAAATATATGAATAAGTTGGTCAATTTTATTTTTTCAATAAAAGAGAATTCATTGTCTATAGTGATTTTTCGCCATTGAAAATGTAAAATATTGTCATAATATACAAATAAATTGGTCAAAATGTTTAAGAGATGAGAAATATTATGATGCATAATTACCCATGTAAAACATATCTGAATAGATAACATACATAAAGACTTTGCTCAAAATTGTTGCAATGACAATAATGTGTTGCTTAGTGATTTTTAGCCACAGAAAAAGAATAAGGTCAAAATTTTATGAAAACAAAAAAAAAAGTCGGGGGGTCCAAGGTCCAAGTTAGTTCTGCTCAACGTCCCAGGTTAGACATTAAATTGGAGGTGCCTTGTACACGGTGCCCATGCCGATGCCAGTAAGAAAACACTGGGGTGAATGTGTAGCATGGTGTGGACTCCGAACCTTATAATCTCATCATTACGTCTGCCTGCAGTTGGTCATATAAGCTGACTAATCAGTCCGAAAGCATTAAATCAGCACAGTACAAAACAAAACAAAACAATAAAATGCAATACAATACAATACAATACAATAATACAGTGCAATGCAATAGTGTGTTTAAAAATTACTCATATAACGAATATGAATCAATGTATTGAAGTCATCATATCTCTGTATCTATACTACATACATTTCTCCCAACATAATGCTGTAAAACTAATTTACAATTCTAAGCTGAAAAACTCTTAAAATATTGATGTTTACAACTATAAATACCAAAATTCCCGACAGTTATTGATAAATTATCAAACAGCCTTCACTAACTGAAGTTGCGATATACATAAAGTTGCAGCAACAGTGTAATAGGCTATATGCATTGCATTACCTTATAGCGTAACCTCACTATTAAGACCACTATTGGGTACAAATTAGTGTGGTCTGAATAAAGAGGTTAGATACAATGGTGGTCGTTATATGACAACTGGGTATGAATTTATGATGACTCACTGATGAGGTGGTCTTAATCATGAGGTGGTCTTAAACAGTGAGGTGGTCTTATTAGTGAGATGGTCTTAAACAGTGAGGTGGTCTTATTAGTGAGGTGGTCTTAAATAGTGAGGTGGTCTTAATAGTGAGGTGGTCTTAATAATGAGGTGGTTTTAAATAATGAGGTGTTCTTAATAGTGAGGTGTTCTTAATAATGAGGTGGTCATAATAGTGAGGTGTTCTTAATAATGAAGTGGTCTAAATAGTGAGGTGGTCTAATAGTGAGGTGGTCTTAATCATGAGGTGGTCTTAAATAGTGAGGTGGTCTTATTAGTGAGGTGTCTTAATAGTGAGGTGGTCTTAATAGTACAATTGTCTTATTTGTGAGGTAGTGTCAGTAGTGACGTGGTCTCACTAATGAGGTTGTATTAATAGGTAGGTGGTCTTGGTTTAAACATATTTATTTAATTTGACCATCGAGCTGAAGGCTCATGTGCAATCTCTTCAAAAGACCTGTGGCTGTGGGTTGACAAGTAAAGTAAAAACTGGATGAATAATTGATCTATTGATGAACTATTACAAATAGGCTAGGATTGAGCTAAAATCGATTTGTTGATGAAACAAATGATATTATTTGGATGATTATATCAGAATTGGCATCTGGGGCTAGATATTTTTCTCCAAATTAAAGTAAATTGGAAGTTATTATGAGTGGTGTTGTATTAGTAACACTGTTTTTACAAGATTTGTCTATTGTTTGAATAGTTCGGAAATTCGAGGAAAAATTGGTTAACAGTTTTTGCAGAAGTGCCACAGTTACAAAATGGGAAAATAATACACCCTTTCACATATAAGTGAGCATGTGCCAACATAACTTCTGCCTTTCGGGGTAATCCCAAAGGCAGAAATAAAGTAAAGGTTCTAATAATGAAATTATTTTTAACTTCTGCTTAAATGTCGCACAACTTGGGCTTGACTATGCAGACAAATCAAGGTCATTCCATAGGAAAAATTGAACTGGGCACAAAATACCTTTCATGAGGTGGTCTTAATAGTGAGGTGTTTCTCATGGGACAAAATTATTTGGGCGAAACTCTGAGGTATTTTAATTCTGAAACACTATTCAAATGATCTATATACATCGTACATTTTGTAATTTATATCAATTCTATATTTATTTATTTTAGTGCTGAATCTTAGGCTCTATAATCAGTATTATATTTAATAATAATGTGGTCTTACGGTAGGATCCATACTGTTTATGGAATATAATGCTTTTTATTCTACAATTATAAGTGGATAAAAACGCAATAGAAATAGCAATTATATCCAAACTATTGATATTTTTCATCAATAGTGATCCATAGTCTCTCTCCACAATGCCAAAGTGCTTGTGTATTTTTTTCTCTGCCATTTTTACCATCGTTGCGTGGTGACAATTTCTGGTTTCCATGGCAACCTGACGGATCGATATGCTCATTAGATTGAACGTTTTTAGATCAATAGATTCTCTTGCAGAACAAGATTGATATAACTGAGAATTCAGAGCAAAAACAGGGTAAGACATAGATAGATAGATAGATAGATAGATAGATAGATAGATAGATATAAATAGATAGATAGGCAGATGGATAGAAGGATAGATAGATTGAATGATAGATAAATATATACATAGATGGGTAGGTAGACAGACAGACAGATAGATATATAGATAGATAGATAGGTAGAGAGACAGATAGATAGTTAGATAGATAGATAGATAGCTAGATAGATAGACACAGATTATTGTACTAGATTGACGGATAGATAGATGGACAAACAGATAAATAGATAGATAGACAGATAGATAGATAGATAAATAGAGAGAGAGACAGATAGATAGTTAGATAGAGAGATAGATAGATAGATATATAGATAGATAGATATATAGATAGATAGATTGATAGATAGATAGATAGATAGATAGATTGATAGATTGATAGTGAGATAGATAGACACACTAATTATAGTACTAAAATTAAAAAGTATTCTTGAAATAAAATATTTACATAATTGATTAATATAGATGATCATTCTAAATATAAAAATGATCAACTGAAGACTTTGGAGACACAGGAAATGTAGATTAACAACAAATATGATAACTTATAAATGTAATGACTGTGAAATTGCGTTCTTTGAATAATAAAAAAAAATCTATCTCAAGTGGAAAACTATTGATTTCTTGTCATTACGCTATCATGATCTCAAAAAATAACATAATACATCTTTTTCAAGAACTTGTATATTGATAAATCGTAATCACTTGTGGTGAGTATTATCACACTTAATGCATAATTAATCTGTTATCATTAGTACAAAAATATGACACATAATGACGCAAATTGTCAATAATATTATGACTCCTTCATTATTTAATTTTTAAACTATATATTTTATTGACTATTTAAGTAGATTTGGCCAACCACTGAAATTTTGTCTGTCCAAATAAACTGTTAGTCAAAGTAACACACTTTTCTAGATATTTGGAGCATATTTTCAGACATTTTGATTACATATTTAGTGTATACTAACTTTTAGACTTAAGGGGCTTTCACACTGTGACCACTTACGTAAAAAATGGGCTACACGTAGCTATACCTGCTCACTCGTGGCTCTGTTAATCACGTATAAATGTTTTCCACAAATACACATGAGGCAGTCGTAGATTGCTTGCTGGACGTCCGTAAAACGCTCGACGAACATCCGTCCTCAGGCATCCGAGAGGCATCCGTGAGGCACTCGTAGATCGCTCGTAGATCGCTCATAGATCGCTCATAGATCGCTCATAGATCGCCCGTGCGAGTGGTTCAAGGATGGGCAAGATACACATGAAAGATGACGGGTGGGCGATGGATGTCCGCCGAGCATTCACAAGCATTCTACAAGTGGACGTGAGTGGATGGCGAGTATGTATGGATGGACAATGGCTACGTATGGCTACGTATTGCCATGTACGTACATAGGACGCCGACTGACCCCCGAGCGAGTTATGTAACTAGAGTTACATAACGAATATGGACAATTTACTCCTAGAATATCCACCAAAGTTTTAAAAAGTTTTACGGATTAGCAAGAGTATCCTTGAAATGCTAAGCGAGTTGATTACGTATGGACAAGGATGAGCAAGAGTAAAAAAACAATTATCATCTGTCGTCATAGGTGATAGTGTGAACGCCCCTTTAGCTCAGCAGCCCTTCATCCTATCGCCGCCAAAGTACTGAATGTAGTTATATTTTTCTTCACATTACCAGTAACTGATTTTAGACCCTTTACCCCATTTGGGGTGTCAGTTTGACGGACGGGGAATTAAAGAACCTTTAAAACCTACAAACATATGTAGCACAAGTCTGTAGCTCTATCAGTTATTGAGTAATTGAAAGTTACACTTTGCAAGATTTCACTTTAAAAGAGACTGGTGACCTTGATAAATGGGTCAAGGTCACTCATATTGGGTCAAAGGGCTTGTGTCAAGGTGGTTTGGTATTTAAAAAATGAAAGTGCTGGAAGAAAAATTAAAATGCTGAGTCAAAAGTCAAATGGTGATGAAGCCCAAATAACTACTTTGAAATGTATAATTTTGATATGTTTAGATTTAAATTTCATTAATATTTAATAGTGCCCAATAATGTAAAATTGAGATTTATGGTTCCAAGTCCTGGTTTTCAACCATGATTTATGAGAGCTAGATAAAAAAGATCATAACGTATTACCAGTGATAAATAAATAAGACATTATGCTGATACGAATCTTTGATTTATTGGAATTTTATCGATTTATCGCAAAACCTTTAGATATGAGCTTTTAATAGCAACTTCAAACAATTAACGTTCTAAAGTTACATTAGATAATGATAAGTTATCATCTGAAGATTTTAAAGTCATTTTGATCTGTTAAAAATGGCCAATTACCTTTGAATGACATGAAAAAAGTGAAACAGTCCGAAGTACAAGGTGGAATGATTTATATTCGCTTAAATGTCCGACATCATATCATTTGCTGAATTCATTCATTATGGGACAAAAGGTATTGTATAAGATTATGTAATTAGGGAATTCCTTAAACTATATTTTATTATTATTATATTTTTTTTTTATATTTAACTGTTTTTCATCTGGGCCCTTTACAGTAACAAGTACATAAAATACTAAGTACATCAAACATATTTAATAACATATATAAAACATTAATATAATATAAAATCAACAAACTATAGTTATTACCAGCCATGTACTCTTTTGATATGTTGCTTCAATAGAATCTTAAACTTTTCAATATTACAGATTTCTTTTAAATGATTTGGTAACTTGTTCGATTGCCTAGGTCCTCTGTAGAATAGCACGTTCTTATAATTTAATTATTAGGGAATGGGATATATAAATTAATTTCATGTGTTCTCTTTGATACCAAGCGAATATTCCATTATTTGTAAAATAGTCAGGAGCTAATCCATGAATACATTTATAAATTAATATGTTAAGTAAACTATTCCAAACAATTTTGTTAGTATATACAGCAATGGAGAAGGGTATCTGTACACCCATTAAATGAGCAATAATTCGGTGCAAAAGTAATTTTGTAAATATAATTTCTTGTCTCTATTTATGGAGTATTTTGCCAGTGTACTTGATACGGTCAATGGAAACTTTGCCAATTAAAATGTTATTGATTGTCTTAGCAAAGTTATTACACTTCTGTAGCATATACACATTTGATATAATTAGTGGGATATATCTGGTGTGCAAAACTTTTTTTCTGTCACTGTATGGTTTATTCATCATTAATTCAGGCATTTTTGTGTGAAATAAATAATCTTGCGTTATGATTAAAACTACTGCACATTGCATTATTCATTCATTCGAGAAATTAATTCGTTCAAATACTGCACTAAAAATAATTGTGAGAACGCTTCTATACATGATTGACTGATTGATTGATTGATTGATTGATTGATTGATTGATTGATTCAGTCATTTATTCTAGCATCCCATGAATGATTAATTGCTAGATTGCCTACACAATAATTATTTCGTCAATGATTGATTGGTTGAATGATTTACTCGTTTTACTTATTCATCCCTTTGCCAATTAAATTGATTGATTGGTTGATTGATTGACTAATAAATTGTTTGATTGATCACGGCAAGAACTTGCCTTAGAGGGCTGCACTTTCCATATCTATCTATCTATAGTGATAATTTATTGAATGCATTAATATGACTTCACCATGACTGATTGATTGATTGACTGGATGATTGATGTCATGCATCTAGCTTGATCAATTGATTGATTAATTTAATTAATCAATTGATAGATACATTCATTCATTATACATATGCATTCTCTCAACAAAATAAGTCTGTCAGACAAAGCTTCAATCTTGGCAGAAGAACAAACTTAGCTGAATTTTACAAAAAAGGAAAAATTTTAAAAATAAATGGCCTGATAGAACTAGCACTTTTGAAAATCTCGTATAGATATATTAATGAATTATTACCAAAAAGAATTCTTAACTTATATAACCTAGCGAATCATGAATACCATACACGGAACAGAAACAATTTAAGAGCACTTCACCATACAACACAAATATACAATAATAGTTTTTTGGGGAAGGCACCAGGTCTTTGGTTAGATGTATCACCATCTTTGAAATTAAAAAATACTATAAAAGCTTTTGCTAGGTCTTTTAGGGAAAAACAGTCTGCTAAGCAGAACTGACAGCAGGTTCTTCTTCTCTTTTCTTCTCTTTATATCATTTATATCATTTATGTCTTTTTTAAATTTACATGTAATAAATTATATTTAGATAATTTTTTAATTATTTTTATTATTATATATAACTTTTGTTAATTATTTAGTATAATAATATTGCGGGGATGCACAATTAAACATAGTTTCCACGAAACTCTTGTGCATCCCCCTCATCGAAATATTTGTGTCAAAATGAAATGTCTCAAAAACCATGTATGTTTAAATTTCGATGAAAATAAAATATCTATCTATCTATCTATCTCATTGATTGAATTTATTCAGCCATTTCATCATGCAGAGACTTATTTCATATACTTGATTAATTGAGTTCATGACTGATGTCGTGCCTGATTGATATCGTGCTTGATTAATTGATTGATTGATTACTTGATTGACCGATTGATTTCAGATGGTTTCCAAGATCCAACAACAGCAAGTGAGGCAGCTCATCACTCAAACGTTGACAGTTTTATGTCAGAACAGTTTACCATATAACGCAGTGGTAAGGCTCGTTAAATTATATCAGACATAATTAATGCTTCAGTTCATGCATGTCCTTAAAATTACTAATTTCTAATAATTAGTCAAAGAACATATAATGCTTTAGTTGAAATATTGACGGTGTTAGTCAAAAAGGCTACGGGGTACAGTTTGTTCGAGAAATATTGTGCCCCCCCCCCCCCCCGGTTAATCACCATAGTTTTGGCCGCTTTACAACTTGGTTTCCAGTAACAAAGGAATAGTGTGCTGGGCTTCCAACCAATGGGTCCTGGGTTCAATTCCCGGTCGACCTATGTTGGATGGCTGTTTCTTCCTTCGTCTCATTTCCATATGGTCCCTACCTGTCCTAATTAGCCCATCAGGTGCAGAAATACAGGACGTAAAGCCCTAATCCACCACCACCAGTAACAAAGGAATCAGCATCTGCGGTGTCCTTGAAAACCGCACACCCTAACATAACTGTCCTAAGAATGACATAAACTGCATCAATGGTTATAATTTCTTTATTTTTAGGATGCTTATAGGTTAGTAATCTTGCTTATGCAAAAACGAAGTGACCTAATTTAAGCTGATTTAGTGGTAGATAGTAACAAAAAAGTTTTCACAAACATGCCAAGTCTCACGCATTCGGCGTGAGTCTCATGCATTTGGTTGCTGTCTCACTCTTCTGGACTAGAGTATTTTCTTCATATTTTAATTTAACTCGCACAATGAGGACCTGAATAGATCTTCAACAGTTCAAATGTAAACTTGCTGGACAGAGCCACACGCATTCACCACTCAAGAACTCAGCATCTCTGATTTTCATAAGCGGCCAAAGTTACACCGAGGCGGCCAAAGATACCTGACTGTGTTTACGGCATACTTTAAAATATTCTTTCATTGAACGTCATGTAACTTTATTATCAATTTATTAAATATTATTTCAGGTGACAATAGAGGGACTTCTCGGTATAACAATCGACCACGATGACGTCTTCCTCGTTAACATTCAACAAAGCATACAGCGCCCTCTGCCGCCACAGTCTGCAATTACTGGACAAATCCCTGTGCAGTTCATAAGGCAACCTCACCATGTCACAGGTCAGTCAGTCAGTCAGTCCGTCAATATCTATCAAAGCAAAAAGGTAAATAAAGATAAAAATATTTTATTGAGCACAATAAGTGACATTTTGCTTACACTTTGGCAAATATGTACAATGATATTAACGATTTACTAATTATTCACAAAGTTAATGAAAGGAGGTAAAAAGTTCTTGAACCTATTTGTTCATGAGGCGGGTACTCTCCATCGGCTCCCGCTTGGCAGTCAAACAAAACAACTGTACAAAGGAGGAGCTGGGTCATCGAGAATCTTTTTTCCTAGTGTTAGTACTCCAGCATGGTGCATTTCATCATTGTTGTTGACACCATCAGTACTAAATAGTTAAATTTATTACAATTGCTGTATTTCAATGCAAATCTAAATTATAACAGAAGTACAGAGTAATCATACACAGAGGCGCAGTATTATAATAACAATCATTTTATTCGCACAAAATTGTACAAGAACAGTTGAAGAGTTATATGAAAAATTTACAGTTTAAGTTAATATGTTGAAATTAAATAGATTGAAGATTTTATATCGTCCATAGTAAAATTTGGCAAATGAAAGGAACCTTCCAAACATTTTGTTAGGTCTATTATTTGCTGCGCTCTATTATTGTCAATAACTGATTTTGGTCTCTGACCTCTGAACGGCATTTTCCTTCTCAGATGACATTCAGGTTATCGCCATTGCTTGGAAATTTCATGGAAATTTCCGTCTATAATGCCATGTTTAGCGACATTACATATCAATTTTACTGTAGAATTTTTATTCTCAGCAACAAACCAATACAGTTTTAAAAACTGTTCACCCAGTTCACCCAAAGCAGCCCGTTCAAAACACTTGGGATTATCTCGATCTACTACGTCACGTGACTGGATATCAATGGTCTGTCTCGGTTTCAACCGAGTGCATGTTGGCTTGGCCAAAATTGAGTCCTCCAATTGGCGAAATGTAGTGTAATGAACGTCTTCCACTAACGCTAACAATCCAACAATCCTTCGCGGATGGCTTATGCAAATGAAGTAGTGTAACATCTTTGTATATTAATCTTTGACAGCTGAAATGTGAATACAGAGAAGTAGGATATGTGAACATTGGTAAAGTAAAGTTAACATTATTCTTTTTATATTTTTTTCTCAGGAAATCACATCTCAACCCCACTAAGTCAACATTCACCCCATGAACTTCACTCCCCCCACAGACCTCTCAGCAACCCTCATGGGTCAATGACTTCCCCTAGAAGAAGCCTCCCATCTCCTCAAGGGAGTTCCCAAGGGATTCCCCATGCGATTCCCCATGGATTGATGACGTCACAGCGACGGGCAACCCCCTCACCATGTCAAGGAGTAAGGTTTTTAAAAATTCATTTGATTATTAAACCATGTTATATCATTCCCCTATAACTAATGTATACAGTTAGTTTCATTAAAAACGGTCTGTCAAATTGAACATAGACAGAGCAAGACACCTTCTGCCATACAACGCTACTTGCCAATAAATGAAGCTGTCTGACTTTAGCAGGCTACTCAAAACCGGATCTGAAAGTACATGCAGCACCATTTGGTGCATAAGCTGAGAGTTCTGCTTATAGATAATTTTTGCTGAAAATATGCATGTCTATGTACATACATATTTCTGATATATCAGATAAAATTCTTACATTTACCAAGGTTTCAATTTTTTTATTGGTAGTAGGTGGAAGGCGACCATAAGCTAGGAGTAGACAGAAGCAGTTGGTTTAAGCCAGTTATAGCTACAGCCAGGAAAACATTGCTACAGCTGTCTATCATATTGTATGAAAGTAACTGTATCTCTTAACTAAAGACTTTAATGGAAATTAAAAAAATATTTGAATATTTTTATTTTAACATATACTTTTCTTCCTGTTGTGCGATGAGAACACACTTCGCCATGATATTGTCTTACACTGGGCGACATTAAGCTTTGCCTCGACAAAGAAGTTTGCAACCCCTTAGCAAACATGATTACCCTCAGCCATATTTTGAAGAAGAGTATTACCAATGTCTGCCTGTTGTCCGTCTGTCCATCGATGTGTGAAAAATAACTCCCTTTGTATTGATGCTATCTTACCAAAACTTCCTCAGATTGTTTATTACCGTAAGATCTTGGAGTTCAAAGATGGTCACATCCCTATATCGTAAAAAAAAGGCTTATATCTGAAGCGAGAGTTGATCTCACCGCCTAAGCCGATTTCGGGCAGGGCTGATAAGGGATACCCCCAACAGGGTACCACAATTCATCTGAAAAACTGCCATCAAGATTATTGTTCAGCAGAGGCTGCAGGTCAACATCTGCATAATTGTTTGGGCATGGGTGTGCTATCATGGCCCTGCGCCAGGCCTTGTCTCCATTTTTGCACCTGTAATTACTCAGACAAGATACCTGAGCATAATATGCATATATGTTAACAGTTGATTATGTAGCAAAGGTGTCATATTTTATATTTAAAAAAAACTTATTGTTGATGAGAAAAGTTTGCAATGAGACAGCTCCTGCTATTATCATCTTGTTTTGCATGGAAATATACCTTAACACACTTCTGGGGCTTTCTCATGCGTCTTCTTTAATTCAAACCTAACATTATTACGCCCCTCTTTCATAGTTGGACCTCCATTCGAGGAAACGCCCATCTGCAATGATGTCACGGACCCCTGAGCCAGGAATTGTGGGACTGAACGAACCGGCCGACCTCTCTATGAGGTCAATGAGGAAATGCAGCAGAAACCGCTCGATGTCGCCACTTGCTAAAGTGCCTCGAGTGTCGCCACCTAGTGTACAGAGCGGTGTTGAGAAGAGGATCAGCATGATATTGGAAACTGCTCAAGCTGAGATGAAGGGTGAGAATTAGATAATAAAATATAAATATCCTATATTAGAAGGGCCTGTGAAAAATTGTAACATTAATTTTCGGTGTATATATATATTATTTTGTGAAAAAAAAAAATCATTTTAATTGATATATACCCTTTTCATGGAGCAGTCATGTTGGGATTTTTTTAGTTGTGACAACCATAGGTGGTGGTGAATTGCAATCAAAATTCGGGGATCAGAAACGTCGAAACACTTTCGTATCATGCATGTTTTGCTATCATTGATAGGAAGTTCTACTTCTGGTTGCTTTGAGAAAATCCCTTATAATTTTGGGTAGTTCTGCGCGATCTGAACGATAGTTGGGACGCAAATATGGTGTCTGTCTAAGCATTGCAACTCACCTGTGATTATTTCCAAGGCTGAAAATATCTTAATCATGGACTTACCGAACTCGTCTGCTATAAGAATTGCACCTGAAGTCTTATTTATATATATACTCGTCACGCAGGTAAGAAAATACCATCGGCACACAACAGAATAAGTGTTTGCAGCAATGAAAAGAATCATTGCCCCCCCGTTTGTTTAGTAAAGTTCACCCCAATCTATGGTTGTCCACAACTAGGCATTTTTGCTTCACAGACCTCTCTTTGTACTCAGATATACGAGTAAGTATCGTGACGTCATCATTAGACAATGGCCATGAAGAAGTTGGTTCTTGCAACCATTTCTTAATAAGAAAATTTGCTATTGAAAAAAAAAACATTTCGTCAAGTTTCCGATGGCCATGAAACAGACTTCCGGTGTTATTTTTGTTATCGCCATTTTCACCCATGAAATCATTTTTGAAAATTGCAGCCATGGAAATCAACAAACGTCGACACACCCATCACTATTCCCGCCACAAGACAGAGGCGCCCCCTGACGGATTTAAGAAGCAAGATAACCATCACATGATCCCTGATCGCATGACCGCTGTACCTGCGCCAATGATCATCAAAGTGGAGCCGCGCTCTGATTCTGTTGAGAGAGTTCCACCCAGAAGTCTTCATGTACTTGGAGTTAATGAAAAAGAAAATCATCCAGGTATGCTAGGATCCATAATAAAGTCTTTTCACTGAACAACCCTGAACTGATCAAGACATAAGTCTTTCCTCTCCTCTTATTACTCATTTTGCCTTTTAGACACAGTAGGTAATAACTAACTGATTCCATAAATATAACTTTCTCAGAAAAATAACAAACATCAACTAAATGATAAAGTGTCAAATATAAATTAAAATGCACTAAAGATACTGCTGCCAGGATGCACTTTGTTTCAGCCAATCACAGCCAAGGGCAGGACCTTTTTCAGCCAATAGAATTGCAGTGTTCTGTCATAGCAACCTGGTGGAAATATAAAGAACTTTCTGTGAAAATCCACTAATAATGAATGTCCACTCGTTTTTTGGGTATATTCTGCCATGTAGGGGGGGGGGGGATGTGGGGGGATATATACCCCCAACCTTTGGGAAAGGGGGGATGATCAATGCAATCACCCCCCCCCCCCCCCTGAAATTCACAAATGAAAATTATCTTTTTGAAAAGTACCTTTTTTCACACACTTTTGTTTTGTAACGTGTGTGCTTTGGTAAAGTTTTACACTTAGTATCACCGATCACATATCAGTATTAAGTTTATAGCTTGTAATCAATGATCCACAATTGATTACCTTTTGGCCAGTGTCCACTTGTTAACTGTGGTCACTTGTACAAGCGAGGGAAAGTCACGGTGGGACAGAGAAAGTAGGCCTGCATCCCCTCCCCACCCGTCAAGAGAAATCAACGCCCCTCAACTTGGTTCATGTCGACACATTAGTCCTCATCAGGGAATGCTATTTTAACAATTTGTATCGAAGCTCCACAATTTTAGGAAAAAGACCCACCCAACGCTAGTGGCTGGCTACGGGCCTGCGGAGTGGCAACTTTTGCACTCGTGGTGAAGCTCAATGTTAATTGCTGCATTGTTGCAAGCACACTATAAGATAATTTTATAATTTTCTTTACATTCCAGAAGCTTGGAATATTCTACCAGAACTTACTGCGAAATGGTACAAGCGCAATGGAAGATCTCCCAATGATGACATCTTAGCACGACAAGATGGCGAAGATGACGTCACAAGCCCGAGTCATGACGTCACGGAACGCCATGGTGACGTGACAAATGAGTCTGAGACCACTAAAGACTGTGATGTTACAAATGAAGACATTGACGTAAGAGACAATACTGATGACGTCACAAGTGATAAATCAAAAAGAGAGGCATCCAATGAGGACAATAGTGATGATAACAATGGCGCATATTCAGAATCTGACGTCACAAAGTGTTCAACAGTTGGAACAATACTTATTGTCAAGCAAGAAATGGAAGAAAAATCGAACTCCATTGTTTCAGAAGACAAACAATCAGTGGCTCCCTCTGACGGTGGAGGGGACTCCTTAAGTAACTGAAACAACACAAAATTTTTTGGTTGATCAGTAAATGATTAAATGCAGTCATGACACTAACCCAGATAGCGTTCCAAACCGGGCCAGCATTGTTTCAATATTGGCCGCTGTCAGTACTGTGAATCTAGCGAACTTCAATTCTGTTATTTTTCAGTTAACATAAAGGAAAGGAAATGTGACTCAAATGTGACTGAAATGTGACTGAAAAATGACTGAACAGTAAATAAAAAGTAACTGGGAAGTAACTGGGAAGTAACTGAAAAGTAACCAGTCTTTTATAAGAATTTAATTTACTGCAGCTGATGGGAACTCAAGTTTTTATTATTAAATGATTAGTCAATTTGAGTGGCTGCTTGGTTGCTTGCATGTAAAATTGCAGTAACTGCAAAGTAACGGAGAAGTAACCGATAAGTAACGGAAAAATAGCCGGATCATGCATCTACCTTTACCCGGGTGCTCAACGTTCAATGACTATCCATGTGACTTAATCTCACGCAATTATTCTATTCACAAATGTAATGTGACTTTAACTCTAACTTGATGTAACTCTGGTGAGTAATCTATGTAAAAGACTTGTATTTCATACTTTTATAACGCTTTTTGTGTACATTTGTAAATTGATTTCTGCTTTGAATTGTTTAACTTGTATACCACTTGTTTGTATATTCTGTTGTTCATGGTGTACATAAAACTACATTTTGAAATAGATTGACGATTTTGAGTTTTATCTAACAACTTCTTATTTAGATTTATTAAATTATTTCTAGTGAAACCTTGCTATAGGTCTTATTTTGAAAATTTCAAATGTCGTAATACCAGGTGTGCAGGGGCGTCGATTTCTTTAGATGGATTGGGGGAGGGGGCAGGATGCAGGCCTACTTTGTCGCACTGTGACTTTCCCTTGCGCGTACAAGAGGCGGCAGTTAATGCGCCGACACTTGTCAAGAGGTAAAGTAATGGTGGATCATTGATGCCAAACTATTTATATTGATAAACCTGCACTGATATGTGATATGAAGTATAAAAACTGTTTAACAAAGCACAGATGTTACAAAACATAAGTGTGTAGAAAAAAGGTAATTTTCATTTGTGAATTTCAGGGGGGGGGGGTTGATTTCATTGATTATCCCCCCTTTCCAATATATATCCCCCACATACCCCCTCTGTGTTGACGCCCATGCAGGTGTGACTGTATACATTGTACCATGTTGAGCATAGAGTTATCGGAAATGTAGTATTACTATTAGATTATCGTGAAAATTTATATCCACCATAAACTGTCTTGCTTTATCATATTGTTTATTTGTCACAGGCAGACGTAATGATGAGATAAGGCTTTGAGTTACATATTTACTCTATAGATGGGGTTAGTGCCAAATGAAATTTGATTAAGGTATTTCATTGGAAGTATTTAAAGATTACTTTTGAGCAGATTATAAGCTATTATAGGCCTAAGTCAAACATACATAACTTAATTAGAACTAATATTAAAAGTAACTAATTACATTTTTGAAGACAATGAATGAGCCTGATGACACTTTGTTTAAGTCCACTCACATTAGCAATAGACAGGGTGGAAAGGTCAACAAATGAACCATCAGGCTCAGCTCAGTTTGTTTTCAAAGAGCAGATTCAATATTCAAATGTAAAAATGAGAAATCTGCCAGGTGGCGCAATATATAACATATCTGGCACTCCACCTGGTGAAAATGTCCCTTGTGACAAGAAAAGGTTGAAGGGTACCAAAACATTTACTTATATTGTTTTTTTGTATGTTTATTTACCAGAAGAAGCATATATGCTTATCGAGCTGGTACAAATTGGCAGAATTTACAATTCAATGTGATATTGAGATGATAATTGAATGTGTATTAAAATGATATTGAAACAGAGTTGAATAAAGTCATTTTTATGCTATAAAATGAAAGAAAAATATTGATAATTTGGAATAATATCTGGAAATATTAAAATAATTACGATTGTTGATACTTTATGTATATAAGATAATTCTTTATCGTTCTACTACATGCCTTTAATGAAACTTTCTCTACCGCAAAATGGGACGGCAGCTGTGAAATAATCTCATTCCATATGCATGCTCCCTGATATTTTGTCATCTTTTTGCCTGGTTCTGTTCTTACTCTGTGCAATTTTAATTTTATTATATTTCTTGTATCAACTTTATTTTAATAGAAAAAAATTGAAGAAAATAGCTTCTTACTATTCTATCACTATAAAGTCTCATTATCAATTTAATTATAGTTAATATAGGTGAAGTGTGGGATTATTTAGCACTTACCTGGAAAGCAACGCTCTCCAAAATGAGTAGCTCTGCACTGACAGGGCCTTGAAATTTGGTTAAGTTTTTAATCACCCACAATTTATCCTAAATCGATTTTATTTTATTTTTCTGTTTTCATGGAGTCTAGGCCCTAAATTAGTAAAATATAATCATTAAGCCCATTCCAATGAGAATTCAGCTAATTTTTAACTTCTTATCGAAGACCGTAAGACCGGAAGCGATCTGGTACCCTTGTGTTGATTTTGGGAACTTCTACCACAATAGGCCCCTCTAAGACAATAATTTGCATGGAGCAAAACAGTAAAATAATGCATTCATAAAAGAGTGCCATGATCCTGTGAATAAGTGTTGGACTACTAGGTGCATGGTCACTAGTTTGGGGTTCAAACCCAGCCACAGCATGGAGGAACTGAGCAGATCCTACTTGAACCACTGCTTCATTCCACCCAGGTGTAAATGGGTACTTGGCTAAAGGCCGTGAGCACCTTAATGGCTGCAGATTAGGCGCATACTCCCCCATGGAGCTGAGAAAGACTCATGCTTGAACAGGCCTGCACCTAATTGTGATGTGACATGAACAGTTTATTTCCGAGGGACATAAATATAAATTGGTGATGTTTGGCATGGATTTTTCAGGGCAGAAATTATCAAAATTATTAGAAAAATCTAAATTAAGTTTTTAGTCACACAGAAATACAAACAAATATTAAGTCTTAGACTAGTTTACTGATTGGTCTTAACCGTGGGATGAGTGAATTTAAGAATTAATAATGTCAATCCTTGATAACTCACACTTACGTAGTAAATGCCAAAAAGTTATTACAAAATGCTAGGTAGTCGTTTTATGGTCAATAAAATATCTAGTCAAATAGTTCATGATACTCACTATATTAAAAAAAACAAGGATGAATTTACCAATAAGGTAAGCTTCAGGAAAACTGCATTGGTGGTAGTGCCTTGTATTCAGTGTCTATGTTGGGGCATGTGAGATACCCATCTTGAACTAATTGTTTCAATAAAAAGCATCTATATATGGTGCAGACTCTAAGCTATTGTCATAAGGCTATCATACATGCTACCCCAAAAGATACTTATTCATTAATGCTCCCTTAACCATCTAAAAAAATAATTGCAAAAGTATCTATAAAAATTATTGCAAAAGTATCTATGAAAATTATTTCAAAAGTATCTATGAAAATTATTTCAAAAGTATCTATGAAAATTATTTCAAAAGTATAACAATTCTAGGAAATTTCCATAAGCACTTTGGAGCATGCCCATCTGCAGCTGCTCTTGCAGCAGGCAGCCTGGCCACTTTAGGCCAGGTATATAACCTCCACCCAGCCCCCCTCTAGGCAGAGGGAGGCAGAGAAAGACAGAAGGGAATGCTGCAGAGAGTGACTGCTGCAGAGAGTCCTTGCTATTTTCTTCTTGAGTGAAGGCTGGTTCTACATGAGACTTTTCAACATGTAATTCTTGGATTTTGTGGGGAACAGACAACTATTTTAAATGAAATAAACCATTAAACTTTATTTTGGACTCCATCTTCATTTAACTTTAACTGGATTGTACTAGAGCTTCAGATCCGGGACCCTCACCAAGAATAGTACTATTCCTGCCCTCACTGCCAAGCCAATTAGGTTAACTAGCAACTTCATTTAACAAGAGAAGTGCTTCAGTGCAACACTATATCATGTCATCATCATATCTGCCTCATGCAGTTAATCGTAAGCGTTGACTAGGCTTCAGACGCAATGATACAAATATATGTATATATATTTATTTATACAACATATTATTCATTGGCAAAGCATTCCATGATATTTCATGGCTGCATTTACCACAGCAATTAAGAAATGTAAATACTAAAATATCTTTTGTAAAGACCTATTCAAAATCACGTTTCAATTATTATAAGCATTATATATATATATATGTATTTTATTTTATTTTTTTCATTGAAAAATGGTGTTGTTTATAAGGAAAATTAAGTCCAGTGTTTATTTTTCATATTTCTTGTTTTCTTGTTTTATATATTTTTATTTTATTTTATTTTTTCTTTCACTGGGGGGCATCCACCCTATGGGTTACTGTATACTGTTATACTCGGGTGTACCCCCATTACCAGTCTGTTTTGTATTCATGTATTACGTAATATTAGGTTGTAAAATTGTATTTGCGGAGATTGGTAAAAATAAATAAACTCGAACTCTGAACTCCATTCAGATATTTTGCGCCATATTAAGCAACCATTTTCGCTTCATTGCAGGAACTGATGAGTCCAACTACTGCATGCATAATTCAAGGCTTATTTATGTTAGCAACAGAGTTAGTTGTATTCTGATTTACGATCAAGTGGAACCCAGTGATATCTCCTGGGAGACTGAGCATAGTACATTTGCACCACAACTTAGAGCATACAGCACTCCCCAAAAGTACATACAGTACTTTGCATAAGTACTGGGACAGGCAGCAAATCGACTTTTTGCGCTTTAGAATAGCCTGTAATTCATTATCCAATGTCTCAACGCTACTCGTCTGAAGCTTGCCAGCTTATGATATAAGCCTTTTGATGTGCTGACAAAGCCGATGTAATGATGAGATGATAGATAGATTGATAGATAGATAGATAGAGAGATAGATAGATATGGAAGTGCAGCCCTCTAAGGCAAGTTCTTGCCGCTATCGAGGGTTGATTGATGAGGTGAGAGAGAGTAGGAGTCCCCCCCATGTTACACATTTACCCCGTGATAATGGCTGGCATTCCACACCATGTTACGCGTGGGTGGGGTTAAGTTTTCACTTGCCTCAGCATAGACACTGAGTACAAGGCACCTCCAATAATATGCTCATGAAGAGTGCCCGGGCCAGGGATCGAATACTACGCAACACAATACATTTTTCGGTCAAAATCTGAAAAAAACCAGCAATCAAGAGAAATTCATATTTTGACAAAAAAACTACTACTTTGACCTCACATACAGTAAGTAAATTATACTATAATATACTATACACTACAATACAATATAGTACAATTTAATACAATTTAATACAATTCAATACAATATAATACAATACAAAACAAAGCAAAGTGCTACAATACCATATTTTTGGTCAAAATCTTTAAATACAGACTATATATATATATAAATATATATATATATTTTTTTATTCATTCATGGAATATACAATAAAAATAATACAACAGAAATGTCAATTATAGTTCTGTCGCAAAAACTACTATTTTAACCTCACCAGTACACTGATATATCCTACATATGTCTGTAGCTATGAATAATTTAATCATTGATTTTAGCAGTTTCTAGGAGACATGCACTTTCAGATTGATCCTGTCATGTGACCACATCACATGACAACAAACAGACACAGCAAAATTCACTAAAATATCAAAGGATTTAAAAGTTAATTCTCATTGTTTATATTATATCATGGAAGGGGTACCACAAGTGTCATCTATAAAAGCTACTAATATATTTTTGATTACACTGGTGTTATTGGTTGAAGAAACTATTCAAGGTTAGTGGTGAGAATATGTCAGTTTTGAAATAGCCGTAACTATATGAACATCAATATAATTACCTAGCACACAAGTTACAGATATTCAGCTATACTTTGGTTGAATGTAAATGGATACCAACTTGAATATATCTGTTAATAAAAAAACAATATATTCTATCTATAAATAAATGTCAGAATAGATTTAGAAACTTCATATAAATGCCAGTAATTTTACTGACTCCAGATTAAATTGGTTTGAGAAATTTATTTTTTGGCATTATTCAGAATTTATTTGTGAACATTTTGATATACCTGTAAATAAATACATACAAAAGGGTGCATGAAAAAGTGCGTCATAGAAATACGTCAGTAATTTCAGATACAATTTAATTTAGAAATTTAAATATTGGCATTTCACGGAATTTGTGTGAATTTTTGACCAAAAAATAAAATTATCGAAGAAAACTATAATATTTTGCAAATCTAAATAAATCGTTTAAAAGTAAGAAAAAATTAAAATATATCTTTCGGAATATGTATGATTAAATTACACCTGTAAAAGAAATAAATATTCAAATTAATTTCATAAACTTTAATAATTTTCATAAGTTGTTGTTCTAATATAGACTCATATATTGCTATATTTATAACAACAATACGAAACAAATAAACGATATAGTTATGACAACTTCATATTTTGTAGGCCATAGTGTGAAAGTACCATAATAATCTATACTGTCCATGCAACTTAAATGAATATTTCATGGTGTTTTATTGATCTTTACTATGTTTTATTGAAAGCATTATTTTTGGTGAGTCTGTGGCTGTACAATAGTACACCTTTAGTTTTATTGTAGTATTTACATTAATGTCCAATTAAACATACTAAATACTAAAACAAAAGGTGTTATTACCATAACAATTAGCATAATTATATGTAACAGATAATCTCTTAAGATTCTATACACAGTTAAAATTGTTAAAGCTATTTAAAACAGGTTATTTTTAAGAAGTTCTTAAACATGAAAATTATTTTAAAAAAATAAAAAGATATCTGGCAATGTGTGATAGCAGTAAATATGTTATTGTCAATTGGATGAAAGAAAAAAAACAAGAAATTCTCTGAGCTGGATTCGAACCAATGTCCCCACACTCAGCAGAATTAAATTGCGCTCTATCCACTTTGCCTTCACATCTGGAAGTGTATGCCTCTGTGTTCTATAAATAGCTCGCCTGAGCAGTGAACGAGCAATGTGTTTAGCGTTACAAGTTCAATTATGCCTAAAAATTTAATTTATAAACTTTTGGAAGTACATTTAAATAAGTGAAGAGGCCCCTGACGGGTTCTTCATAATTGAACAACCAATCAAATCAAAGCATCTGTAAGACTACCCCGCCTGGGTCCTTGACCTAATTACCTTCACCCTCAAACAAAGTGTTCGTAATATATATCTGGCATTGTTACAAAACCATATCTGTCATAGGTATATTGTGTCATAGGTCTAGACGCCAGATATAAAAATTAGCTACTTTGACTATAAAAAGAGATATTTAGTTTAGTGTATATTACCGAATATAATACAATTTAAAGAAAATAAATCAATAAGTATAATTAACTAAATTGACATACAGAAAAGCTGATCAAGTGTAATTAACCTAAGCAAATCTACATTTAAGCTTTTAGACAAAAATATCTTAAAAAACCAATGTTTACCTTTAGTTTATACAATGTAGAAGTATTTCATATTTTATAGTTCTGGTAACACCTTAGTAAATCAGTGTTCAACATTAACCAACAATTACTTTTGTCAATACTAAATGATAATGATGAGGTTTTATATTTTCATTTTCATTTCAGCTGGCACTAACGAAAATAACACAACAGCAAAAAAGAAAAACAATGAAATTCTGTGGTGGCAGATTATCATAATATCAGTTTTATGTTTCTTGGTCGTCATCGTCATAATCATTATCTTTGTGCTCATTATCAAATTAAGAGGTGAGTATTTTTACTAGATTGTTGTAAAAAGTTGACTACATTTCACTGAAAGTTTGTTTTGACCATGATTTTACATTTTGCATGTCTTTCCAAGATGACTGACCACAATAACCATTCTGACTATCAAGTCAGTCAGGTTTGTCTAAAATAGTTAGTCATCCTTAGGCAGTATTTTGTTTTTTTTGTATCAGAATCTAAATCCTTAAGAATAATTTACCCTCTATATATCAGAACTCTTATTGATTGATATATGTTCTAAAATCAGGTTTACTAAATTTGCTCTGAGCCTTGTGAAGATTGCCAGTGACATCACTCACTTTTGTGTAAATTTAATCTATGGTCAGAACAATGATCTTCACAAGCTTGAAAAAGGCTTAAATGACTTAACTTTAGCATGTTTGTCTTCCGTGAACATAGTTCAAAAGTGCCTGGGTTAATTGTACCAAGGCTTTTATTGCATCTTAACAGTCCCCCCTCCAACATTAATAGACTCACCAATGTTAGTCTGATTTCCCGGAAATTGGCATGGTTCATTTTGGTCTTAGGGGTGAAAGCCTATGAAGGTTTTTAACAAATATCTATTGGTGGCCCATCATGTAAAATGCCTAGCAACTCAACATCAGCTTAAATTTATACTTACATTATTTCATTCCTATGTGATTTGAATGGTAACTATCATAAATTTTTGCTTGTGATTCCGCTATTTTTATGCCAGTGTAGCAGTGGTCACTCCATTTGCAGGCCACTGACCCTGATTGGCCAGTTGAGTGACACACCCACACTCTGACCCATAAAATGAAACTGGCTACACACACTCACTGCTCTCACTCTTTCTTAAGTGAAACAGTGTAATTACACAAATTGGATTTGTCAATTGCTCTTTATGTTTCTGATAGCTGATTGCATTTGAAACGGAACACTTAAATTAATTAATTAATTAAAAATAATTACAAATAATTACAAATAAGCCTGAAATGAAATTATTTCTCAAACTGTTTTAAAAAGCAGATATGCAGTTAAAAAATGCTATACTCACTGAACCTGTCAATTATGTAAGTTAACGTGAAGAAATGAAACATGATTATATTTTTTTATCCGATATCTGAGGGTGAGTAGAACCTGTCAGAGGGTTAGTTTCACTTAAGTAGAAACTGGGCTTTTTTTCTGTGACATTTCACTGGAGAATATAACAAATGGTGGATTGAAAGTCATCCAATAGAGAGTTTATTGGATTCAAAAAGCTATGTTGGACTCAGCTAATGCTTTTTGCAATACAGCTTTTTTCCAACAAATAAACTGTTAACAATTTTGGAATCCTCGCTTTCCACTACTGTTATAATGTCATGTGTTCGCTGGGCGAGTAATGAGTTCTGTATTATTTGACTATACTAACATAAACAACCAATATGTTTCAGGGGGTAACAATAAAATCAAAGATAGTGAATCGCCTTATGATAAGACACTATCGGAAGATTACAAATCTAAAATCATGGATGAAAAACCAAAAACTCCAGAGAGATCCAAGACTCCGTTTGAAATAAAAGCTTCAACAGCCAGCATCAAGTACAGCCAACCAGCAAGGTGAGCAATAATCCGCACTGTCTGTAAAATTTGCAGTTTTCTAAGACTCTTTCAAATAGTTGAAAATAAACTTTATTAATAAAGGCACACTTAATTTGATCTTGTCAGACATTAAATACTAAAAATAAATCATACATTGAGAGAAAATCCAGACCAAAACATTGGAAATGCAATGGAAATTACACCATCACCATTGTTCAGTATTGTGATGTCATCACTGGGTTTGTTTACATGTTGTGAGTTTTTGATGGCATGAAAAACTAATATTTATATCATCTGTTGTAAATTAAAAGTAAATTGTTGTGCAAAAGTGGGCATGTAATGGTGAAAAATATCATGAGACAGGAAGGCATTATCGGTTTATATAATTACTTGAATGTGCTAAATCTGGAGACACAGTAACTTTACGTTAGTTACAGTATTCTGATACTTTTGTCACAAATCTTAGAATCTTTAAAATTAATAAATTTTATCATCACGAAGATCGTACCATAAGTTGTACATTGCGACCAAGGCACTGGCTTTTTCTTTTTACATAGTACTAATACAGTTTGATGCTATCTTTGTAAAAGTTGCTTTGCATTATAACTACCAACCACAAATATCAATTTAGAGTTAACTCAAAGGCTTGCCATTTTAACTAAGTCATGTAAATTATGATTTAAATATGCATCAAGATTCTTAAGCTGATGAGAACATTCTCAGTAAGGTTTGAAATATTTCTAAGGGGATGAAACCTCTGAGAAAAACTTAAATAAAGCATATTGTTAAGATATGAAGAAAATTAAAATTTGTTGGGATTGAGATTCTGATTGCAAGATAAATTCAACCAAGGTACATTCAAAATCTAAAACAAACCCACGCATGTAAAGTCAATTGGGGCCTATTTATTTTGAAAGAGCTTTTGCTGAAATTGTGTTCCTGTATGAATATATCTTAATAATAAGTAAATACATATTTTAAACCCAATATTTGATTGTTATCTGAATTTAAGTATTCTTATTCCATTTCATCAAAAGGGAGAATCTTCAAAGCGCAGGTCTAGCCAATAGGGTCGCCATGCCGGAAGTCGAAACCAACGACCCAGCACCGGAAGTCGGAAGTAGTACGGTGTCACCCAGCGACACCTACTGGGAAGAGAAAACTTCAAATGGAAATGAGAAGAAGCAAAAGAAGAAGAAGAAGAAGAAAAAGAAGAAGGTGCAAAAAGTTCAAAGGTCCGACAGCAATATGGATGAAGCGAGAAAGATTTATGGCATTGGTCGGTAGAATTCTGAACTCCCAGTCAAAGACGATTTATGTTCGGCTTCCAAAAAACAAGACAAAACCATTGTTAATTCTCATGGTGCATTTAATAAGTGTTTTATGTGTAATATAGTACATCTCCACTGCTTGACCAAGCAATTAAGAGCATAGTGAAAATCATTTGACTTAGTCTGAGCCATTTTACTATATCGAGAATGACCAACTCTCATTACCATAGTCACTAACAAATTATTTTAGCTTAATCTGAGAAGTTATGACCGTGAGTTAGTCATTATGACCAATAACATCGAAGACAAGGACTACGCCTTTTTGCTTCGGTTAAGTGGGGTCAAGTAGGAACTTCGGATCAATGCATGGATTCAATTGACTTATGTATGCACAATGTCGCTGTGTGTCTGTCCCACCTCTTTTGCTGTCCTATCACATTTGATCGAGTCATTTCTCGTGTAGTTTCCTGTTGTAAAAGAAGAAACTATGTCAGGAATTAAAACTGTGTAGCATAGCATGGATCCTTAGTCTGAATGCATACCCTCAGGCCGAGTTGCAGACGAGAGTCTGATGGATATGAATAAACAGCGGAAGTAGGTCAACTACTAGATTCGTTAAATTTAACTAAGTGGTGAGCGAAGTAGTTCTTTAAAATTTGTCTGATACGACATTGCATCAGTCAATTATGTATGGACACTTGCCACGTCGTATTATTATGATTAAGGTAAACTGATCTACATCGTCAAATTCCTTGCTCGCCAACTAGGATTCTTGCTCCCCCGAATTCACCAAGACCCTCTCCCGCGCAATGGCCTAACTGAAGCTCTTGCATCAAGACTTATGGATCTTAGTAAATCATGAGTTACATTTTAATTCAGATATTAATTTAACCTGAAGTAATATTCTTCATAAAATATATTTGACAAGTCTATATCAAATAAAATGTATTAACAAGACTCAAGACGGATATATTTGCCGTCATGTATAGACACACGGAACAATAGAACTTTCCTATTTAGAGTGTGTGAAAGGCCAGGAGGAACAGAAGTACTGCTGAACATATCTTGATATTTCATGATATAATACTGTTATACAATGTATTTTTGCATTTACATGTTACTGTAAGATATTTATTATGTAGATAGTTATTGTATTTCTCTATTTTAATTAGAAGTTGGTGCACTGTCAGCTGAAATGCGTATTTTAACCATATTGATACACTGTATTATTAATATTTAATGTGTTTGAAATTCCTTATATGTCAATTGCTTGTTATCATACTGCAAACGTTTGGTGCTGTCAGTTGTCTGATGGTCTATATATATCATACAGTTAGTGTGTGAGTTTATCGCCTGCTGAGGGTATGCTGCAATGCGGCCTATGTTTTACAATATAAATTCAACAGACACTGCTGGTAGTTAAGCGTTGTTATGCAGTCATATTGGCTTAATTTCTGCTGTGCATCGATTTATCTAGGATGTCAATGAAAATTAACGCAATTGTCCTTTTGAGAGCTTTTGTCAGACGTCTACTATATTGAATAATATATTAAAGCTGCATTGTCAGACGGTTTTTGTACCAACAAAAAAGCTATCCAATGAAAGAAAATGCTTCTTACTGATTAATTCGATAATCCAAACTGTCTAGATGGTACTAAATTAGAAATTGTTACCGGAATTTATTGCATCGACTTTGTTTACATTTTAGCTAATTATTCATTGCAACGTGATGGAGGGCGTCGCCGATTAGCGATTTCAAAGTCATTTTATGAAAAGTTGAGGTCAGAGTTGTTTTAATTCATGGAAAGCGAAACACCTACACATATTTTATAATAAACTTGGAATTTTGAAAATCAGACACAAATTTAAGGTACAGAATAATAAATTACATTACGAACCGACGACGCTTATGACGTTCGTTTATGCCTCGTTTTCATTTCATTGGCCATAAAATCACTTGCTATGTAAACAAATCGGCAATGTTTGATGGCATGAAAAATTACATGATAGGGTATGTTTATTAATTTCGGAGAGATATAGTGAATCTAGCAAGGCCCTGATGGCATTCAATCAGTTTTTTTAGAAGACCATATGTTTGCTTTAAAATATACAAAAAAAAGCCTTGATCTACACTCAATGTCATAATTATGATATTTATGATCATCAATTATAATTATAAATATTATATTATGCTTCGGTGCTTAAAACATATCATGTACTATTCATTTATGTGAATTTTTCAAGTGTGTACTTTTTGTGTGAATTTTAAAAGTTATATTTTTGTGTGAATTGTTCAGTTTTTCTTAAAGTTTATTTACTGACATATTTTTCTGTCTAATGTGTGAACTTGTTATTGACATATATTATATGTCTTGCCGAGCAAGTCAAAAATCAATCTGATATTCATGACTTTATTAACTGTAAATTGTAATATGCAGTCGATCGAAGCTAGTTGTGAAGTTGATTTTGGATATTCATAATTCATTTTCAAAGCTACTGTGATAAATTTGTATGAAGGATATTATTGATATATTTTAACTATCTGTGATATTGGCCTACATATATATGCATATTTTAGATTATGGCTTGTAACATAATGCTTTATTGCTAAATATAGTACTTTTATTGTCATTTATCAAATATATTTTATTGCATGCTTGCATGTATGTTTCTTTAAAATACTTGTTATTAAAGTTATGTAAGAAACCCATTTATATCTATGCATGTAAAATTTTATAATAATAATAATAATTATTATTATTTTAATAATATTGTATTGTCACTGATTTTCAAAAATACTTAATTTTCACCAATTAATGTCGTAATGGTTAATTTCATTAGGCAAAAGTAGACAAGATATAAAAATAAATAAAAATATGTTGTGCTATCTAAATAATTACATATATATATATTTTTTAAACCGTGAACGCACAATTTAAAAATCAGTATTTATTCCATAGTAAATCCTATTGTAATAATATTATGACAAACAGCAAAAATATAGCATTATGACGATTTCCATAATATTTTAGCAAAACCAGTTATTCTCAAAATAATAACTATGATATCGCCTCACTTTTCAGAGACCTTGCAGCAAGATATTTAGTGTCTAATTATTTACTTTAAATTGTATTTTACCTTTCCATTTAGACCACCTCATCATTTTGACCAGTACAATTTGCACCAAGGGTCTTAATGGAGAGGTTTTAATGTAATTAATTAATATTTTACAATTACTACAATTTACAAACCATTTTTTAAGCAAAGTACTTATTTTGTACATTAATCAATTAATTGTGAATATTGTTATTGGAAATTTGGTCAATTTGTGGTTTGGGGTCTAACACAATTACCCAAATTATGGTTTATGATATTGATTTGGTGACCAGAAGATTGTTATTGACCAAATTATAGAATTATTGTTGTGAATTATTAATAAGCTGAGGTGCCTATCATTATATTAGAACTCTCTCTGGTGATAATATTAACATTGTATATCTGAGTCAATTATTACTTTGTTAATGTTTGGTAATCAAAATACAACCTTCCCATTAAGACAACTTAATGGCAAATTAGTCCTTATATGTGAGGTAAAGCCGCTGGGTGGTCTAGTGCTAAGACGCTCGCTTGCTCCTCTGAAGGACCCGGGTTCAATCCCAGGCCCGGGCATCCTTCACGAGCCACAACCCTGCTGGATGTCGTTCGTATGCGACGCTAAATTGGCGGTCCCTTTACTCAGTGTATATGCTGAGGCAAGTAAAAGATCCCACCCATGGGGTAAATGTGCAACATGGGTGGACTCCTCCTCTCTCTCACCTCATCAATCAACCCTCGATAGCGGCAATAACTTGCACTTTCCATATAGATCTAGCTATCTAAATTACAATGGATAAGAACTAAGTTGAATACAAGAAACTATAGGGCTCAATTGTGAGGTAGACTCTATAGTAAGGTGATCCAAAAGTAAGGTACCTATAGCTAAAATGTCAGTACCACAGATTATGAGTAGAAACTTATATAAAGTCAGTAAGTCAGTCTTATAAATAAAGACAATTTCTTAGCATTTAAATCATGAATTAAACAAAGTTTTTAGACAATTCATAAATAACTAAATTAAAGAATAAACAGATAAATGAAAATTAGCATAAACCAAGACTGAGAGTTAAATAAATAAAGTTCTCAATACCAGTGATAATAAAAATAAAACAAGCCATTTTTCATTGAAAGTAAATTAAAGTGCTAAATAACTGACTTAAGATTAATTTGACGTATATCTCTCGCTTGGTAAACAAGGGCATAAATATTCACTAAAACCATGTCTAATAAACCATGTCTAATACTGGTATTATACGTTATAGGCCTACTTTCAAATTAGTCAAATTGTAGTTTAAGTAGGGACTTAAATTAACTTACCAAACACTATGTCAACTCGACAAACTAATTTAACATATTAAGCAATTCTGAGCATCTACAATTCCAATCAATTAATTGTTTACCACTGTTAGGCCATTATGCTAATTGCAATCAACACTGACAGAGCTAAGTGCAATCAACAGACACACAATTTCAAACTTGTTGTTAACAAGCTTAACACTCATTCAGTGTACAATAGCAATATAACAGTTGCTAATTGTTGTTACAAAACTAAAGCTATTCTGAATGTTCAATAGCTTGTCAGAGTTTAGCATGGTAATAAGTTATTCACAAATACATGGATGTTATTTGAACATGCTTTGAACATACCCAGTATATAAACTGGAGTGCAAGTTTGGGAAGTATTTCAGTGAACATACGGGATATAAGCGTTACAGAAAAAAAGGAAATTATAACAGAAAAAGGAAAGCTGAAAAAAATGATATCAACAAAGCATCATATTCCTGAGAAATTGTCATCTAATTTAGGTAAGTTTAGTTTTAATTTATCTGAAATACCTGTCTATGACTACAAAAAATACATAATAGTAAAATTGAGGATAAAAGGAAAAATACATGTGATTTGTTAGTAGCTTTTCATACGAAAATGTTTTTGATTATCATGTTTGCTTCAGCAGTTAGTTATAAATGTCTGCTATTCATTCATTTATTCATTGAGTCATCAATCAGTTCATAGTAAACGTGTTTTGTTATCTTTGGGTTTACAAGGTCATTTCTAATACAATTAATTCATTCATGCATTCATTCAGCCATTGAGTAATGCATTGATTCATTCATCCATCCAGCGTTTTCACTTTATCTGTTCTAAGTTCTGACTTCATTCATTCATTCATTCGTTTATCAATCCATCCATCTATCCATGATTGATTAATTCATTCAATCATTCATTTATTCATACATTCATTTCATTCATTTATTTTCTGTTTATCTATCAATTCATTTTCAAAGCTCTGACTTTATTCATTCATTTGTTATTTAATTCATTCATTCATCAATCAGTCTACTAATTAATTTCAGGCGAAGTTTTGACTGGGGCAAATGTGGTGCACGAGCAAAAGCTCCAAGAGGAAATCAGGAAACTGGAGACGTCGAGATCGAACAGAGAAATTGACTTGTTTTTACAACAGAGGGCGTTCTTTATCAATAGTGTATTTGACGGTGATGAACTGAAGTAAGTCTCTGATGAAAACATCAGTTTTCTTTTGTAGACTACAAAATAGTGCTGTCGTATGAGTGAACGTTAAGGTCTAATAAATAAATGGAAGGGACTCAATAAAAAGAAAAAAGAAAAACAGCTAAATGTAAAGATAATTGATCATTTAAGTATCCAAGTAATATAGCCTTTCCACCGCTCCAGAAAAAAAAAACCCAGGAAAATGACCCACTAGTGTATTTATTAAAATAATAATTCAAAAACTAAGTAAAACAAATAATAATCCAAAAACTCAGTAAGTTTAAAATTTTTCGTTGTCATAAACAATGAATTACCAGCAATCTGTGATAATGCTTGCATATATAATTACTTATTTTATTTTATTTTTTTATTGCAAGTATATCTTTGAGTCATTAATGCGCTTTTATATATCATCCACTTAGCAACTATTTACCTTTTGCTTTACAGATTTGCCAAATTCAAAAGAGACCGGCAACGACACAATTTTGAGAAGAAAGAAGCAAGGTACCAAAGCGAAGACCAAGTTTATCGGAAACTTCAAGAACATCAGGCGGAACAGGAAATCTCTTGGTCAGGATATAAGGTAATACGCTGTTACAAACAACTTGGTACTAAGGCATTTTTTTGTTATAATGAAATTTTCGGATAACTGACAACAATGTCTGACCTCAACTTCACAAAGTTACTTTTGTTGACAATAATATGGTTAAATTAAGATACATTAAATTGGAGGTACCTTGTACTCTGTGTCTATGCTGAGGCAAGTAAAGACCCTGCCCATGGGATAAATTGTTATCATTGTGAGGACTCCAAGCCTCATGTCATTATGTCTGCCTCTGGTAGCTGGTCATATAAGATGGCAAAACTCCTGACTAGTAGCAATGAGATTTTGAATTGACAATTAATTTACTAATTGATTTGATAGTATTTAGTTCTTCAAAACAGCAAGCAAAACTAACTTTCATGAAGTTTTTTTACCCCTCTTTCCAGACTCCATCAAAACTACTGCAAGATAAGTTCTTCGTCAATGACCGCCAAACGCCCAGTGATAGCAACACTATGCAAAACATTGCTTTCGCAGAAAAACAGTTGTCGTTACATCGCTCTGCCGTGCAAGGAAAACTATCGTCAACATCGATAAAACACGAGCATGATGCACAATTTCCAGAATATCCTAAATTCGACAATTATACTTCAGCGGAAGACCATACCATGGCAACGAAGGAAAAGAAAGGTCACAAACGATTCACTAGCAGCATTCCGCGACTCATCCAGCGAACAACACTGAAATTTCAGTCAGTGAAGCCTTTGACGGTCGAAAATCTGCAATTACTGAACGCAAAAAATGGCAAAAAAGGTTCTTTTAAGATAGAACTGATAAAGAGATTCCTTTTGTCTGATAGAGATTATGATGTCATTATCTTACCCCACCTCGAGGAAAGTGTGCCGCATTACTTGCAGCTGTCGCCATCTGGTGTTAGTGGCGTAATGGACCGTTCGCAAGAGGAGTTGCTGCGAAAACTGACACAATCTTTGCCAAAGCATTTGCTAAAAGAAACCGAAAAGTTGGAAGTGACTCCTTCTGGATCCAAAAAGGCAAGGAATTATTTGAAAAACGTTCTTGGGATTCACCAGATGAAACAACTCATGATAAAGCGAGAAAAAAATATGATTTCTTTGGACAGTCGAGATGACCGTCGAGATGACCCTCGACTTACTGGACTTGTTCAGTATTTGGATTCTTGAATCTGAATAATCTAATTTACAGTTTTTAACTTGATATCGCCCATTTTTTATTCTATCTTGATTTAATATCAGATGTTCATATTCACTACAGTTCTGCCATCAACCGAATATATTAATTTTTTTTTTGCTGAATTGTAACTTCGTATTCGACCAAATTGAATTTGAATACTGAAGAATATTTCCTTATTTGCTGATTTGTCATTATTAATCTAGCTTATATTTCTTACTTTTTTGGAAACTTTAATATCAAAATGAATTTAGGCTCATAATATTATACCATGCAAATTTGATAATATTATTTTGCTGTGAATTTCTTTTTTTCAAATTGAGTAATTTATTTTTGGAATTTATGGGCATTTATGTAATACAATTTTTTTGCAAACTTTGATATCAAAATAATTTAAGGTTAATAATATTATATCATGCCAATTTGATATTTTGTTGTAAATGTCTCTTTTTCAAATTGAATAATGTATATTTAGAATTTATGGGCAATTATATATATATCAAGTCAAATTTTCTAATGTGGCATGCCGTCAATGTAAACAAATGATTTTATCTGTAAATAAATATTTTAACTTTTTAATTGTTGTTATAGTTCCAGTCTCGTCATCTGGTCATATGTCATATTTCAAATTTATAATTTTTGTAATGAAAAAAAAAAAAGAAGAAATCTGGCATTTGATGTATAAAGTCTTAAACGTACTTTGTAAGATTTATTTCCAAGAATTAAAATTATTAGATTTTTATCTTTTTCAAATATGTTCTATACTCAGCAGTGTCTTTCAACATTGCTCTTCAAACAAAATGTTAGTAAATTAAAATATCTTATAATGATTTTCTTTTAAGAGTAAGATAGATTACCAATTAAAAGCAAATGAATAAAACACAGATCCAAATGAAATATTAACAGAAAAGGTCCAGATGAACATATTTACAGGAATATATCCATATTTACAGAAAAGTTCAATTTTTAAATTGTCATTCATATTAGAACGGATTGCAGTTAGTTTTGAATGAGACATTGCAATTGTAACATTAAAAAAATAAATCGTGATAACATATCACTGGTAAGAATGACCCAGTTTTCTTATCATTGACATTGATAAGACTTTGTTCATTATAGGCTAATGTAATTCAGAGCAGATGATTGTTGTATTTTGGGATATATTTGATCAATTGTGGAAAATACAGTATTCGAAAACTATTTGGATTCGCAGGCAAGTAACATAATTTTTGTGTTTGAGTCTTAAGTTTAAAATCTTTTTTTTTAGTACATTTTCTGTATTACCAACATTAGAAAAATGTAAATATCATCTCAAAGAATAAATAAATTTATATCTGACTTCAATAATCTAACCCCAACTGAACAGTTTCAAGCTATAATGTCCAGCAAAGAAGCAGGTGTAATTAAT
The DNA here is from genome assembly GCA_932294295.1 of Alitta virens. NCBI lineage: Eukaryota > Metazoa > Annelida > Polychaeta > Phyllodocida > Nereididae > Alitta > Alitta virens. The sequence goes on along the minus strand of OW028576.1, from coordinate 40,266,465 downwards.
GCTCTTGGCATATATCTAAACCATGTCCTCTAAATTTATATATTTTAGTTTTTTCTTCCCCTGGACTCTGCATACTATTATTTTAAATCCATACTTGGATAGCCAGATTGGTTACAACCACTGGGACAAGCAGTATATATTTGTCTGTATTTTTAATTTAATTTTATTATTTGTCTGTATTGTAAAATTGTATTTTATTATTAGTAGTTTTACTAGTCACAACCGGGACCGACTTGCTGTAAAATACATAGTTACAACATTTCATATAGACTTTAACTTAACACTTTTGGTATTATTATCTTATTACTGTAAAAGTACTGTATTGTATGTTTGACAAATGTATCAATGATGATAATATCATGTTAATACAATTATATATATAGTAATATCGAGCTTGATATTTTTTCAATTTTTATCAAAAGATTTTAAAAATGTATACTTTTACATATAGTCTAAAACTCTGTGTCAATCAAATTTTCTCAGTGTCCCAATGCTACTGTTCTTAGCTCAGTCACCTTATATGACAGCTGAAAGCAGATATAATAATGAGATGATGAGGCTTGGAGTCCACACCATGTCACACATTTACCCCATGGGTGAGATCTTGTTCTTGCCTCAGCATAGACACCGAGTACAAGGCATCTAGAGTTCAACATCTCATGTGACTGACATCCAGCTGAGATGTTGCTCATGAATAATCATAAACTCCAAAATATGAAATAAAATATATTTGATCACACCAGTTTAGACATGTCGTTTGTTCACTATCATAAATTCTGTGTAAATGGTTTTATTTTTTCATCTTCCACACATTTGAGCTTTTGGTCATTTGTGACATTGTTTCAGTACTGTTACAATGAAAACATTCGTTTTTCACAACTTTTCAAAATAAGAATTACTTGAAGGTTTACGAATATTCATTTTTAACAAACCTTCTGTAAGTAAGTTTGTTTTGAAAACAATTTCAAAAACTTGACAAAAGAATATATTCGAGTGAAACGTGTTCTGAAGGCTGTCAAAAAACAGTGTTCATTTTAAGTAATTTTATCATTATTTGGCAAGTTCTAGTATCTTTATCATCTTGAACAAATAAGTAATTTATTCTAATTTGTTTAATGTCTTTGTCAAAAGCACAGAGTTGAGGTAATTTCTATCACAAAGTAATTATCTTTACTGCGTTTTTTTTTCTTCCCAATTTCACTGTGTATAATCCAGTGACCTAATGATGGAACTGTTTTGCTAGTTAACTTAGTTAAACAATACAATTGGTTAAACTATGTAGCCGATAAGCTGAGCATAGACTTGGAAAATCTTCTTAGAAAATACAAGAGGAATGGATTCATATTTTTTTAGTTTAGGAAATTTAATTAAATTGCCTTCTTGTCAGAACGAGAATTGCATAAACTCAGCACATGAAAATCTAATTATTCTGTAATTTCGTTGTTAGACCTTTAATACATAAGCCATGGACTATGCATGAAATTGATGTATTTACATTAAATCAGTAAATAAGCAAAAAAACATGTACATAATCAGGTCACTTGGCTTTGGGGTGACGGAACAGTGATTTATCTTGATCAGTTTCGAGAGCATAACTAAATTTCACACCCACTCCACAACTAATTGGAAATTTTCCTAAATATATACAATTGCTATATAGCTATATAGCTCTCTAGCTATCTATATATCTATCTATCTATTTATCGATAATGACCTAACATGGCACTTTGCCTTCAGGCTACGTGGGTAGTTGAGTGATTAGGGCTTTACGTCCTGTATTTCTGCACCAGTTCGGCTAAGTAGGACAGGCAGAGACCATGGCAATGAGATGAAGGATGAAACAACCATCCAACTTAGGTTCGACCGGGAATCGAACCTGGGAACCAGCGGTTGGAAGCCCAGAGCACTACCTCTGAGCTAGGTCCCCGCCCCTGCCTTAAGGCTACCTCATTATTAAGGCCACCTTAGAATTAAGGCTACCTTATCATTAAAACCAATATTGTCATCACCTTAATCACCTTATTTCTTCAGCTTCAATGCAGATTAACACCAATCAAATTTTGTAAAACCGATGTTCTTTTATTCGAAATAATTATTCTGTCTGTTTGTCTGTCTGTCTGTCTGTCTAGCTTCTTTATTATTTGTTGACTATGACTGTGAGTTTGACTGTTTGATAACTACTTATCTAAAGTTACACTTTCGTCACGTATTAGTCACTAAATCTCAAGTATATAGATGATAGATAGTGCATAATATATAAATATATATGATCGGTAAAGGTCTAAAATATTTGGAGTTAATACTTGCTAGGATATACAGCAACATATATTGAGGAAAATAATATTTTGTCGTAAAACGAGTTAGTAAATTCTAATGAATTTATTTAGTTACCTAACCAAATACACATATACACAAAAACTTTAAATATATACAAGAGAGTTTATTCACAGAGAATTTGAATTGTTTCAATACTACTAATTTCAGTCACTTTAATCTCTTTTTAAATCTCATTTTTATTATATACATTCTTGTTTCAATTATATAGTGCAGCTGAAACTTATACTGTGATATTTGCGCTTTATAAATAAATAAATTATTAAATTATTATTACTGGGTCTTAAGCTTATTCAGCTTATATGACCAGCTGCCACAGGTAGATGCAATCATGAGATGATAAGGCTTGGAGGCCACACCGTGTCACACATATACCCAATGGGTGGGGTATTTTACTTGCCTCTACAGAAACAAAAGAGTACAAGTCAATGCCAACCTTACGTCTCACAATGTGTTTTTTTAGCCAATTCTTAACCCCCGGGGCATTTAAATTCAATTTTGTAAGATGATCTTTTTCAATGACATGGAAATGAGATACTCATGTTATACTCAGATAACGTACCACAATGGCTAGAGATCGACAAGACATCGGCCTGATAACGGCTGTTGACGGCCAACATTGGAGCAATGTTGACCCAATTCGCCAAGATATCTGGTTATGTAATGAACCAGGTATGAGAGTAATAGAATTAAAGCCATTTATTTTGATATTTTCAGAATCTTATAACCAACCATGGCAGAGATTAAAGTGGACAAACGATTCCACATAAAGAACTCGGTCAGTAACCTCGTCATGGAAGTGTCAAAGGTCGAGGTCGAAGGCAAGGTCACTGAAAGCACAAAAAAGAAGGGCGCTTCTCAATACTTCTACTACGACCACATAAACAAAGTTATCAGAACATATAAAGATGGATACTGCTTGGATGTTGTAACTAGTACTAGAAGTAAGTACAGATATAAATCAGTTTAAAATATCATCTCCATTACACCCTGATAGCATGAGCATGCCAGTTCGGTGTTCGTCTCAAAATTGGTCTGAATTAAATTCAACATGGTCGACGCTAGGCCAATGTCAAACCAATTTGACATGCTATCGGGGAAAACAGATGGCTTTGTGAAATTTGCATGACTTTGGCCTGGGGTTGTTGCCATCTGCTTGAAGACAGCAAAGTCTGCCATATATAACAAATGGCATTCCAAATAGGGACAACGGCGTTTCTATATTAACTGTCATCGTGACATCGTATCAACATCAACAACATCGCGCCGATATAGATCTAAAGTAATCAGGGATGCCGACCCAATTTGGAATGTTAACTATCTGGCACTCATAGCTGAGACCGATACTGACTATAAACTGTGCAATTTATCCCATAATTAAGTAATAATATGAACTAATAATCGATTATGGGTAACGTTATTATCACATAAAGCATTAATAAAACATGAATTAAATAATAATTATTTTTTACTTTCAGAGGTTTATTTGGTGGTAAATCCATTTAATCCTAACAATAAATATCAGAAATGGAGATTAGAAGGAGACAACTTAATTAACATCGAAGCCAAATTAGCTGTTCACAGCAGTGACACAAAACAGGATGAGGTACGTTTCAAAACATCCAATATAAATAAATCTGATATTTTCAGACTTTGATTACATTTCTATAATTGGAAGAATACCATCAAATGACACTGCATCAAGGACACCTTGACAATTCGCCAGGCAAAGTTTGGTCATTCACTGTACCTTATAAGTTGTGGAAGTACTTATATCTATTAGTTGAAAATTAACTAATAATATGAGTAGAAACTAGTTTTAAAATATAATACATATATTTGATAACATTATTGACATGATTTTCTTACAGATAACTTGTCAAAGTTTAGAGGGTGAAAGTACAATATCAAAATGGACATTTGAACACAGGTATTGTATAGTACTCTGTTGTATTGTATTGTATTGTATTGGACATAATCATACCTACTGGTACCTTATGTGATCAATTCTGAAGCAAATGTAAATATAATGATGACATGATATAGCTTGTAAAAATACATTGCCTCAGACACATTTTTGCACACTCAAAGTTAAGAGAACATTTAAATTTCTTGTGTATTCTCTTTATAAATCTTAGCATAATTTGAAACTCTGCCAAACTCGAATTAAATTAGGTGATCCTTTAATGCATAGACAAAAGAAAAACAGCTGAATAGAAACCTGACTCTCAGACTAAATTGTTTTTCAGCACTCCCAGATATTTTCTTCTAAGAAACAGAGAAACTGACTTGGTCCTTGAGATATTGAATAAAAAGAGAGGAGCGGGTTCCCTGGTGGGTTTAAACAAATCGAAAAGGATAATGCGGAATCATCAGGAGTGGTATGAAGGGCCAAATGGATCGATTCGATCACGGGTAAAGGGCTTCTACTTCGAAATTCTCGGTGAGTGAATGTTGATTATCATTTTGCTTTTTTGTTGTCACAAACGAGACTTGTATTTAGTGATAACTTTTCATATTAAAAAAAAAAAAAAAAAACTAAAGACAAATTTTCCAATACTGAGTACTTATATAAAGGAACAAAACAAAATATTATATATGGCCATAGCACAAGTATTTCACAGTAAGTTTGTTTCAGTAATTTTTTGGTATAACCATTGGGTTTACATATGTTTTTTTGTTTTTTCTTTACCAAGCGATTTTCCGCAATAATATTGTTTCTGGAATTTTCTGATAAACTAATGGTTTAACTATCTCTTCTCATGGAATTATCCAGTAATATTTAAAGTAATTTTCTTTGAAACCAGTATGTATTTTTACAAATTAATGTTTTCCAGTTATTTCTTGGTAAAAATATTGATTAAAATATATTTTTAAAGTAATTTTCAGTTACTTAGTAGCAATTGGTTTATCATTTTTAACTAAATGTATTTTCTTTAAATCTATAAGCCTTTTTCTTCAAGGAGTCGATGATATGGTTGTCACTGCTGTACAATCTGACATCAATCCTGGGCAAAAATGGCAGATTCTTGATGGCCAAGTGATCAACTTGATTTACCCTGACAAAGTTCTAAGTACAGCGGCTGAGGAGGGGCCTACTAAGAATTTACTTTTTCAAGTCAAAGATTGCAGTCTAATGAGACAAAAATGGAGAGTGGAATATGTTTAATTTGCAAAAAATTAAAACAAAAAATACATTGTATTTGTTGTACTGTACATTGAAATGCCATATTAGTTCTGCTATATTTATATTTGTAAAGTTATTTCACTATTTTGTTGATATTCTTCTTCTTTTCTTCTTATAATATGTATCTTATTTCCTGTTGTAAATTAAAGTTTGATATACAGGTGGTTGTATGTTATGGAAAATAATTCTTAAACTTTTGGTATGACATTATTATAAATATGATTAATACATGATGTTGTGTGTGTAGTCCAGTACTGACGCAGACACATTGTTGGTACTGTGTGTAAATATCATGTATACTATTTTTTTGATAAGTTTATCTGCAAATATAGAAGTATAATGATAAACGTCAAAATTCCTTCAAATATTAGTACGAACCATTTCTGCAAAAAAAAACTTTTACATTGAAAATAGACTTTCAGTTGTACTAAAATGAAATAAAATTCTTTCAAATATTAGTACGAACCATTTCTGCAAATAAAACATTTACATTGAAAAATGACTTTCAGTTGTACTAAAATGTAATAAAATTCCGTCAAATATTAGTATGAACCATTTCTGCAAGAAAAACATTTACATTGAAAAATGACTTCCAGTTGTACTAAAATGCAATAAAATTCTTTCAAATAATAGTACGAACCATTTCTGCAAATAAAAACTTTTAAATTGAAAAATGACTTTCAGTTGTACTAAAATGTAAATAAAATTTCTTAAAATATTAGTACGAACCATTTCTAAACATTTACATTGAAAGATTACTTTTAGTTGTACTAAAATGTAATAAAATAAAAACTCTTAAAACTTATAGTGTTGAACTTGTTTATTTACATAGTGGTTTGACATTACAAAGTACTGTAATTTAATTCCTACACCTCCCTCCAAAAATATATGACCACTTTGAACATTGTGTGTGGATCTCATATTTTTGAGAGGTTGGTGTAGTAGTAACACTTACGACGACCTCACAATAGGACAAATGTGTTTTAGTAGTTCCCATGACATTATTTTAATACTTAACCAAAAATAAACAAATATATTTACAATACAATATCATAAAAGTTACAAGCAGAAAATGGCAATAGCTGCTGCCACAGTACAGTGTTAATTATCACGCAACTCGTCAGACAGTACTGTGCCAATAACTGGGTAGCTCCTATATTACATAGACAGTACTGTGCCAATAACTGGATAGCTTTTATATTATTTATACAGTGATGTGCCAATAACTGAGTAGCTTTTATATCATGTAGACAGTACTGTGCCAATAACTGGGTAGCTCCTATATTACATAGACAGTACTGTGCCAATAACTGGATAGCTTTTATATTATTTATACAGTAATGTGCCAATAACTGAGTAGCTTCTATATCATGTAGACAGTACTGTGCCAATAACTGGGTAGCTCCTATATTACATAGACTGTACTGTGCCAATAACTGGATAGCTTTTATATTATTTATACAGTAATGTGCCAATAACTGAGTAGCTTCTATATCATGTAGACAGTACTGTGCCAATAACTGGGTAGCTCCTATATTACATAGACAGTACTGTGCCAATAACTGGATAGCTTTTATATTATTTATACAGTAATGTGCCAATAACTGAGAAGCTTCTATATCATGTAGACAGTAATGTGCCAATAACTGGGTCGCTCCTATATTACATAGACAGTACTGTGCCAATAACTGGATAGCTTTTATATTATTTATACAGTAATGTGCCAATAACTGAGTAGCTTCTATATCATGTAGACAGTACTGTGCCAATAACTGGGTAGCTCCTATATTACATAGACTGTACTGTGCCAATAACTGGATAGCTTTTATATTATTTATACAGTAATGTGCCAATAACTGAGTAGCTTCTATATCATGTAGACAGTACTGTGCCAATAACTGGGTAGCTCCTATATTACATAGACAGTACTGTGCCAATAACTGGATAGCTTTTATATTATTTATACAGTAATGTGCCAATAACTGAGTAGCTTCTATATCATGTAGACAGTACTGTGCCAATAACTGGGTAGCTCCTGTATTACATAGACAGTACTGTGCCAATAACTGGATAGCTTTTATATTATTTATACAGTAATGTGCCAATAACTGAGTAGCTTCTATATCATGTAGACAGTACTGTGCCAATAACTGGGTAGCTCCTATATTACATAGACAGTACTGTGCCAATAACTGGGTAGCTCCTATATTATATAGACAGTGGTGGATGGTGGGTGGATTAGGGCTTTATGTCCTGTATTTCTGCACCAGTTGGGCTAATTAGGACAGGCAGGGACCATGACAATGGGACGAAGGATGAAACAGTCATCCAACTTAGGCTCAACCGGGAATCGAACCCGGGACCCAGCGGTTGGTACATAGACAGTACTCTGCCAATAACTGGGTAGCTCCTATATTACATAGACAGTACTGTGTCAATAACTGGGTAGCTTCTATATTATTTATACAGTACTGTGCCAATAACTGGGTAGCTTCTTTATTATTTGTACAATACTGTGCTAATAAGTGGGTAGCTCCTATATTACATAGACAGTACTGTGCCAATAACTGGATAGATTCTATATTATTTATACTACTGTGTCAATAACCGGGTAGCTCCTATATTACATGGACAGTACTGTGTTAATATATGGTTAGCTTCTATATTATGTAGAATACTTTGACAATAACTGGGTAGCTTCTATGTTATGTGGACTGTACTCTGTCAATAACTGGGTAGCTTCGATATTATATGAAAACATTCACAGGAAAAGTCAATATTTACAGAAAAGGTCAATTTTTAATTATCATATATATTAGAATGGATTGCAATTAGTTTTGAATAAAACATTGCAAGGGTTACCTTAAAAAAGATAAATCGTGATAACATATCACTTGAAAGAATGACCCAGTTTTCTTATCTTTGACACTGATAAGACTTTGGTCAGTATAGGCTAATGTAATTCAGAGCAGATGATTGTTGTATTTTGGGATATATTTGATCAATTGTGGAAAATACAGTATTCGAAAACTATTTGGATTAGCAGGTAAGTTAATAAGGACTATAAGATCAATTGATTAATTAAATTTAGGTAAGTAAATAATAAAATGTGTCATAATCAGGTCACTTGGCTTTGGGGTGACGAAACACAGTGATTGATCTTGATCAGTTTCGTGAGCATAACTAGATTTCACACCCACTCCACAACCAATTGGAAATTCTCCTAAATAAATAAAAATACCTTTATATCTATCCATCTGTCTATCTATCTATCTATCTATCTATCTCTCTATGTCTGTCTGGTTGTCTGTCTGTCTATCTATTCATCTATCTATCTATCTATCTATCTATTGATAGACCTAACATGGCACTTTGCCTTAAGTCTACCTCATTATTAGGGCCTATCAAGTTTCGTAAATATGTTCGTATCAATGAGGTTTTCTGCGTATCAAACACTTCAGAATTGCCACCCACAAAATAGCACAGATTGTGAGTCACTAGGTCCATGACAATAGTCATGATCTAATAATGACAATATTATAGCACGATATGTGAGTTTATTATTTGTTGACTATGACTAAGAGTTTGACTGTTTGATATCTACTTATCTAAAGTTACATTTCGTCACACATTAGTCACTATATCTTAAGTATATAGATAATAGATAGTGCATAATATATATATACATGATTGGTAAATGTCTAAAATACATATTTGGAGATAGAGCTTGCTGGGATATATATTAAAATATTGGGGCAGGAAATCATTTTAAAGAGACATTGAACAAGTAAGTTGATTTTAATACATTTATTTGTTTATTTAACACCAAAAACACATACACACAAAGTATTCAAAGTAATTCTAAAATTGGATACAAATATACTAAGTCAACTGTAGTATACAATATGTTTTGTATGCTGTTTTCCCTGAAGATTCATGTTCTAATATCAAAAAGGTCTGACCATATATCCATTATTTTGTTGGGTCAAGAGATACATCACAAAAAAGTCATGTTTTTCACAGTTTAAAGACTGCAAAGACAATCAGTACACAGCATCACTTATTCAAATTTCTCTTGCTCATGAAGAATGCCAGAGCCAGGATTTGAACCCAAGACATGAAGGGCATCTGAAAAATGGTTTAACCACTAGGCAGTTTATATTTAATATATTGTAGAAAATATGTAAGTTATGAAAAAAGATGTTCAAATTAGATCAATTTTGTCTCGTAAAGTGTACTCAGTGTACACGCAGATAACATGAGTCACATTGGCCAGACATAGGCAAGACATGAGAAAGAAATCGGCTCGACAATGGCCACTGCTAGCCAATGTTAGTACGATGTTCAATCCGATCTGGTATGCTACCTGGATATAACCCAGATGGTATTCAAAATCAGGACACCATTGTTTCAATTTTGACTGCCGTCGGGATGACATCTTATCAACAAGGCCGATGTTGCATCGATGTTGACCCAATCTGCCATGCTATCTGAGTATATGATGAGCCTGGTATTAGAGTAATACAATTAATGTGCCATGATACAATAGGAATAATGTCCAATCCATATTTAAATGCATGTATGTTGATATTTCCAGAAATTGCAAAATCCCAACCATGGCAGACATTATCGTGGACAAACGATTCCACATAAAGAACTCTGTCAGTAACCTCGTTATGGAAGTGTCAAAGGTCAAGGTCGAAGGCAAGGTCACTGAAAGCACACAGAAGAAGGACGCTTCTCAATACTTCTATTACGACCACATAAACAAAGTTATCCGAACTTATAAAGATGGATACTGCTTGGATGTTGTAACTTGTACTAGCAGTAAGTACAAATAAATTAGTTTAAAGATCATCTCCATTACACCCTGATAGTATGAGCATGCCAGTTCGGTGTTCGTCTCAAAATTGGTCTGACTTAAATTCAACATGGTCGACGCTAGGCCAATGTCAAACCAATTTGACATGCTATCGTGGAAAACAGATGGCTTTGTGAAATTTGCATGACTTTGGCCTGGGGTTGTTGCCATCTGCTCGCAGAGAGCAAAGTCAGCCATATGTCCCAGATGGCATTCAAATAGGGACAACAGTGTTTCTATATTGACTGTCATCGGGACATCGTATCAAAATCATCTTTTGTGATGCTCAACGGGCACATATTTTGATGAACACCATGTTTGATTGGCTGGACGGCCATGAAATTAATTTTTTTTTTGATTTCTAGCTTTGACAACTTTTACAGTTGTTTACAAAGTCATTATACAATAAAAGATAATTTTTGGTCATAGTATGGAAGTTGTCAAACCACAGATGCGATTTCAGGTAAAGGTTTCTTAGTGTATCGAGCTGATATTGATCTGAAATAATCAGGAATGCCAGTCAAATTTTGAATATTAACTATCTGGGTCTCATTGATAAGACCAATGCATACTATAAAATGTACAATCTATCCCATAATTAAGTAATAATATAAACTAATAATCGTTTATGGGTAAAGTTACTGTCACATAAAGTAGGTCAATTAATAAACCAATTAATTTATTTATTTACTTTTGCTTTCAGAGATTTATTTGGTGGTAAATCCATTTAATCCTAGCAATAAATATCAGAAATGGAGATTAGAAGGAGACAACTTAATTAACATCGAAGCCAAATTAGCTGTTCACAGCAGTGACACAAAACAGGATGAGGTACGTTTCAAAACATCCAATATAAATAAATCTGATATTTTCAGACTTTGATTACATTTCTATGATTGGAAGAATATAATCAAACGACACTAAATTAGGCCACATTGAAAATTTGCCAGACACAGTTTGGTCAATCACTGTACTTTATAAGTTATTAGTTGAAAATTAACTTCTCATATGAGAAGAATCTGGTTCCAAATAATACATATATTTGATAACATTATTGACATGCTTTTCTTACAGATAACTTGTCAAAGTTTAGAGGATGAAAGTAGAGTATCAAAATGGACATTCGATCACAGGTATTGTATAATATTGTATTGTACTGTATTTTATTGTATTGTACATAATCATACCTACTGGTACCTTGTGTGATTAATTCAGCAGCAAATATAAATGTAATGATGACATGATATAGCACATTCTTGCAAACTCAAAGTTAAGGAAACATTTAAATTTCTTATTTATTCTCTTTATAAATCTTAGCATAATTTAGAACTCTGCCAAACTTAAATTTAGGTAATACGTAGACGAAAGACAAAGCTGAAAAGAAACCTGAACCTCAGATAAATTTTTTTTTCAGCACTCCCAGATATTTTCTTCTAAGAAACAGAGAAACTGATTTAGTTCTTGAAGTAACAAATAAAAAGAAAGAAGCGGGTTCCCCGGTGGGTTTAAACAAATCGAAAAGGATAATGCGGGATCATCAGGAGTGGTATGAAGAGTCAAACGGAACGATTCGATCACGGTTAAAGGGCTTCCTCTTAGACGTTATCGGTGAGTTAATGCATATTGATTTTAGTTTTGCTTTTTTGTTGTCATGTAATATTATGTGTACATTAATTTGTACTACATTGGGAAACTTATATATAACTTCTATATAAGGTCATCACAGAAATGAGACTCGTTTTTAGTGAAAAGTTGCCAGATTCAAAAATCAGAAAAAAATTGTCAAAAACTGAGTAATATAAAAAAAGGAATAAACAAATTATATATGGCCATTACACAAGTATTTCACAGTCAGTTTGTTTCAGTAATTTCTTTGTATAACCATTGGGTTTACATATGTTCTTTATGTTTTTTCTTTACCAGGCAAACTTCAGTTATAATATTGTTTCAGTAATTCTTGGTATAACTAATGTTTTAACTCTTCTTATGTAATTATCTAGTAATATTTTAAAGTAATATTTTGTTTTGAAACCATTGGTTTAAAGATTTATTTTTACACAAAATTAATGTTTTCCAACTCAAACAAGTTTAAGTATCTTTTTTCTATTTACAAAAAGTTTTCATGAACGAGTCAGTTATATTTTGCTTTTTAATTTCCACCAGGTGGCAAACTTGTCGTCAGTGCTCAACATGACCTCAATCCTTGGCAAAAATGGCAGATTCTTGACGGCCAGGTGATCAACTTGACTTTCCACGACAAAGCTCTGAGTATAGCAGCTGAGGAAGGAACTTTGAAGAACTTAATTGTTCAAGACAAAGATTACAGTCTAATGAGACAAAAATGGAGAGTCGAATACGTTTAATTTGCAAAAAACTGAAATAAAAAATACATTGTAACTGTACATTGAAATTCCATTAGATCTGCTATATTTATTTTTGTTATTTGACTATGCTGTTAATATATGCTACTGAACAAAATCTTACATTTTTGGTGTTATATTATTATGAATATGATTAACATGATGTTTTGTATATAATCCAGTACTGATGCAGACACATGGCTGGTACTGTGTGTAAATATTATGTAAATACACTATTTTTTGAAGTCTAGAAGTATAATGATGAACGTCAGAATTCCTTCAACTATTAGTATGAACCATTTTCTCTAAATAACACATTTACATTGAAAATTGACTTTCAGTTGTACTTAAATGTAATAAAAACATAACTCTTAAAGATATAGTGTTGAACTTTGTTTATTTACATACCGTGGTTTGACATAATACACAGTACTGTGATTGAATTCCTACACCTCCCTTCAAAAATATATGACCACTTTAATCAATGACAGTGACAATGAAATTAATTTATTTGACCCAAAAAATATATACAATGGTGTTTTGGATTACATTGAAAAAATAAGAAACACAGAGGGTCAAGGGACACCCATTTTGTCTCAATTAAGACGCTAGCATTGTGTGGTTACTCAGGTGATCTTATATTTTTGGGAGGGTGGTGTAGTAGTAACTCTTAAGACTACCTTACAATAAGACTAATGTATTGTAGTAGTTACCATAACATTGTTTTAGTACTTAACCCAAAATAAATGTATTAACAGTAAAATGTCATAAAAGTTACAAGCAGAAAATGGCAATAGCTGCTGTCACAGTACTGTGTTAATTATCACGGAACTTGTCTGACAGTACTGTGTCAATAACTGGGTAGCTCCTATAACTGTGTCAATTACTGGGTAGCTTCTATGTTATGTAGACAGTACTGTGTCATCAAAACCAAGGCATGCCCACCTGTGATCTGAAACAGGTGATCTGATTGGCTGGTGGTTTCAAAAAGATGATTTGATCGGCTGACATCAGCAAGAGAGCAAGGCCACAGTAGAGTGTCAGCAGAAAAAAATTTCAATCTTTAAGCCAAATGTATTGTAATGGGTTATTTATTGTAAAAATGTATTGCCACAGTCTTCTTTCACTTACATTGCAGTGCTGAGATAAATATTAAAATTTAATGATTATGATATAAATTTAAAGACAGACTACATACATGTCATAAATTGAAGAATTATGTAAATTCTTTAGCTATATTTTTCCGGAATTTTACATCTTTACAATTAAGGAGTCATTGACCTATAACTTGGCAAAATCTGGTATTTCCGGTTTTTTTTTATTGAATATTTATTTCATCCGAAAGCTTGATTTTACACTCAAGGAGTTATAAACAGTTAATTTTATGTGCTGGTTGGCACATTCCAAGCAAAATACCTTCTCTACTTTCAATGACATTAGGTGTGAAATTTTATTGTTTTGTTAATTGTCATTTTAACCCTTGGCCTGTCATTGACTACTCCATTCATAACATTAGGAAGTTCATAAACATATAATTGCTTTCGAGGGGTTAAACACAGTTTTAGGTTTTAAATTTGCCATGGAGAAGATTGACTATCAGCATGAACGTTGGGGTTAAGTTGTTAAACTTTATATTTTTGTCCATTTGTGAATTAAAAAATATGACAAATAATTATGACACCCTTTACACGCAGCAGCCATGTTGGCAGTTTTGCCTCGTTGACCTCATTTTGGTTATATCATGTACTATGACATCATTACTTCTCCATTGTTCTTGCACTCTGTGACCTCACCATGGCTATTGTCTACTGATGGCATCACAATACTATATCTGAGTGCAAAGAGAGGTCAATGAGGAAAAAATGCCAACATGGTCGCTCTGCGAAAAGGGTGTCGTACATTCAGCATTATCTTACATAAGCATGAACTATAAACCTTACATGTATATACGTATATACACACACACACATACACTATTTACAATTATTATAAATAACAAGTATGAGAATAGTATTAATAATATCATAAGATATGCAAATTCAAATTGCGTAATTTTGCATGATTTTGAACCATGTTTATAAGCAAGTTTGAAAACTGTACAAATTGAGCGCAAGTACAAAAGTTTCGATTCGTGATTTCATCAACATGTATGAAAAAAATTCGAAAAGTTTCTGACAGTAATAAGTGAAATATAAAGTGTCCTGATTTCAGCAACTCAACAAACACTTTCAAATTTTCTTTTTTGGATATCTGGGAGCCCGTAAGAGGACATGTTCTTTCACGATCATCACATTCCCTTGAGATGTTTTTGTGTTCCTCTGCAGTTTTTTTTTACGTTCCCTCATAATCATATTGCATTCTATCACAATCATTAAATTCCCTCGTAAAAAAGGCATTCCCACGTAATCATCGTTCTCTTGCGATTATCATTAGGGAACCCCAAGTTATAATGAGGGAATCATAGCTACGTTAGTAACTTTGTAGCTTCGTAGGCCGAAACCTTAATGGTTGTTGGCCTCCCAGAAGTTGGCACATATGCTGTACATATCAGCTGATGGTTAAGTTGGTTGTGCTTGCGTCTCTCAGTGGGTACCTAAACCAAGGAATGTAAAAAACAGTGCTTTAAAAAAAAAAGAACCCCACACCCAGTGCACTAGGTCTTTAAGGACAAACAATGATTAAAACTTGGGCAAAAATATGCATAGATACAGCACATGCCTTCTACAGTGCTAGAGATCTGGTAAATAACAGACAAATAATTAACCATTCATATGGTGGTGCTTTCTTATTAAAAATTACCGTCGTATAATGTTCGTCGTAGAATGCAATCATCACCCAGTTAAATGCTAAACAACAGATTCAGATTGACCCCTTCAAATCTTTAATTAATATACATAGTATGAATGCATCCATATAATGCCACTATTATGCTGGTTCAGGGTTACTGTTGTGACTAGTTACAGTGATATGGGTAAGAGTGAAGAATATTCCTGCTGTATGGAGCGAAATTGTTTGATGATGTGTCATCAGTGATGCAAATCCTTATCTTTTCTATTGCAAATGTGTATGCTGTATGATGACTCATGATAGGCAGCAGGTCTGAAGAGGTGTGATAATCGTCTAATGCTCTTGATGAGCTGAGTGCTAGATCAGCTGAATGAATGTAGATTCACTGATCCATATCATCAGTGGGCAGATCAGCCTGTGTGACAGCTGTTTCTGGCCCATGAAGAGTCATCATCTTGATGTGATGACAGATATGAATCATCAAGTTAACATGGAAAACATAGGAACATGACTCATAATGCCCACTTTTCAGTTAATAATAAAGACAAAGTCTTCCCTCTGAAACGTCAAGACAATAATACCATTGACTGGTTCAAAGCTGAACTGCAGTCTCCGGATTATTTCCTCTTTGTAGTATTTTTAGGGCTATTTGTCCATGGTAATGTACTTGATTAATAATTCATAGTTACATCATTAATAAAAGGTAAAGGTGATTTTCACAACATCTTGGTATACCCCTAGGGCACATCATACTTTTTTGGGGGGGGGGGGGGGGGGTGATTAAATGCAAAAAATTGTGAGGAAAGGCGATGATCATAAGGGAATGTGCTCTTTTTACAAAAGAACTTGATTATACTGGGAAGAAAGCAAATTTTCTTTGCAGGAACATGCCTTCTTTTTAAAGTATCGAGAAAATCATTCATTTTTAAGGGCTCCATAAGATATAAAAACATTGCCAGATGCTGAAATCAGGTCACTCAAACCTAATTAGTCCACTAGCCTTTTTCATTTCTTTATTTGCCAAAGTGTGCAAGAAAATCTACTTCAATTAGGATTTGATGGGTTAGCCTTTTCGTATTTACTGCTGGCGTCCGATTGGTTGGGCTCGACCGCAGGATGGGTCCTTTTCGATCTTCTGCAGCAACCGCATGACATCATGCTGTCTGCAAAATTAAATTTAGACACAAAAACATTGTATTAATAATAACAATATGTATTGGAAAATTGTGGTTATATGAAATTATGGGCAGAATTGACACTAGCAATATAATGTGTATGTAAAATTAAATATTTGACACAAAATTAATATTGATTACTGTTTTGTATTGGAAATTATGACTGTGCATATTTCTACTTGAAATAACTTTATGGATAGAATTGACATTAAGTCTTGTAAAACAATTTGGGCATCATAATCTGATACGCAAATTAAAGTGGCATAATGCTGTCTGGAATATTAGATTTCAGAAAAAAATAATCTAATATTGATAATATCGATGTGCATCTGGAAGTTGTAACTATATTTGAAATAACTTCATAGGCAAAATTGATAATTTAACAATTTTGAGGATATCAGGATATCACATTTCAGTTACAAAAGTCCAATACATATGTTTAAAATGCATGACAGCAATTTTCAGAATCTGGGCTATATAATTGACTATAAAGAGTACTGTGTGTTAGGCAGACT